>JAWXYG010000002.1:25940230-27433355 GCA_034222035.1 Acacia crassicarpa | reverse complement strand
AGGTACTTGTCAGTGCTTGAAATTTTTTTAAAAGAAGAAAAAACATCAACCTTCACTTTGTTTGCACCAAAACTACACATTTTTGAAGAAAAGGATGGCATTGAATGCTAGCCGCTCCCTTATTTCTCACTTCCTCTAGTCTAGAACAAAGTTTGTAATATAAATAATTAGCACTAGAGGGAGTATAATCTGTCTATCTAATATATATTAAAGAAAGCTTGTAGTGACAGCTCTCTCAACCATTTTGTTAATGACACTCAATGGTAGAGTTGTCAAAATGGGCCACTCCGACCCATTAGGCTCTAAACTGCACGGGCTAGGGCCCAAAAACCCGCATGTTAAACATCCTGCACAAGCCAAAAAATTATATAACCTTACGAGTTAGGACCAGCCCGCGGGCTAAAAATCATTTTAGAAAACAACGTGTGTTGGTTTTTTAAAATACTTCTTTTAGTTATTTGCATTAAAACTGAGAAAAGAATATCTCCATTGATCCATTTCTCCATGAGAACTATTCCTTAAAGAATTAAAAGTTATCAATAAAGTAAAAAAAAAAAAAGATAAATATGATATAGGACAAAACTAATTAACACAATAAAATCAAATGACAACTAGCTTTTATATTAAAAATAGAAGGAAGCATTATATATTGATTACTATTTGCATATATAATACAAATACATTTAAATTAATTTATTAAAATTTTTATGTTGTTTTGATACAAATATAGCTGTGAAGTTTTCCAAGAATGAAAGATCGAGACTGCTTGAGTGTGCACGCATCTATTTGTTTTCTATGTTTTAACTAATATTCCCTATGGTCCTAATTATATGAAATATTTACCAGAATTTGGAGAAATTAAGGAGAGAAGTTAAATTAGTTAATTATAATTATTTTTCAAAAATACCCCTACTTAAAATTGAAATAGCAAAGGCGAAAAGACTAGCATCAGATAGGGGTGAGCATGATGCCCAGATGCTCGGTATGCCCACCCAAGCCCAGCAAAAAATTGCCCAACCCTGCCCTAAAAAAGTGGCTCGAAAAACATTTGGGCAGTTTTGGACTGGGCCAGTAACTGGGCAGGGGGTCTTGCCCTACCCATTTGGCCCTGCCCAGAAAATTAAATATATTTAAATAAATATTGTTCTACATATATTATTTTATTTAAAATATATTATATTATTATGTCTAAATATATTATATTATACTTCAGCTATCTCCAAAACTTTGAAATTCTGTGAACTGTGAACTAAAATATTCAACGAGTAGGGCAAAGCGTCATTACTTGGGCAAGCGAAGCCCGCCCTGCCCAGCCCACCCTGCCCAGCCCGCCCTTGCCCAGCCCAAAAATGGTTAGGGCTTTTATTGGGCAGGGCTGGGTATCGAGCTGCAAAATGCACCCTGTTCATTCTTCAGGCTGGGTATTGGGCAGGGGTCTCGCCCTGCCCATACCCACCCCTGGCATCAGATTTGTCTTGTAGGGGTGATAGTGATCCATCTTTTGAGGCTTTAATATAAGCCTCGAAGGAGTGAAAGATAGAATAAATAGTATGCAGAGATGGAGGAAACAAAGATCAAATAAAGGAACTAAACGAAAAACAGGGGATGGGTGAAAAAAATAAATCCGACAGATAGCTGCAAAAAAATATTTTTAAAGGAATATTAAAATTATTTTATTTAAAAATAAAAAATAAAGTAGAATCTTTCAATTAATAGAATATAAGCCTGTTGTTAAATTAATTATTGTGGAAGAAGTATTAGTAGAGGTGAGATGGGAAAAATATGACAAAAATTGCTCAAAATTATTTTATAGAAAAACAGTATAATTGAGGTGTATATGACATTAGTGAGTTGCAAACATTGTTTACCTTATACATCCTTCAGTCCTAATTATAGGAACATTTTCGTAATGTAAATTGCACTATAAAAGTGTTCTTATATTTAGGACTGGAGGTAGTAGAATATATAGGTGTATTATAAATTATAATTGAGAAAGTATTAATAAGGATTGTTGGTCGATTTCCTTGATGGCAAGTGAATCAATCGAACAAGTAATAAAGAGTAAGTAGAGTATCGTCCCACAGAGACTGGGATACCAATTGGTGACACCGAATTGCAGACTTAGTTGTGTTTGGAAAGAAAATAAATTTAATTGGGTTGAGAGGTTTGATAGCTATACTAATAAACAGGAAAATAACTAGATGATCGTAGTCATAAGAAGATATCAGTAAGAGAATAGATTGAACTCAGAATCCTTTCTAAGCATATCATTCCCCCAGCTGCCTATACACAATGCTATAGCATTCATACTGTACAGCTCTCGCAATTGCTACAACATGAACACTCTAAGCAAAGTTATTCAATTAACCACACCACGCTAATCTACCAAAGCTCTCACGTCCGACACCTACAATCCTATTCTGTACTTCTCCCATATGTCTATAGTGATTTTTCTAGTTGGATTATCAATACAAATCAAGGTGTATAGTTATGAGTAGTAGACTCATGTCTGATGTCTATAATAATAGATCAAACCTTGCACCAGCCTGCCTAGCAATCACTACTTCTCAGATGTCTAACCCCGACTCCCTCTCAGTAAGCTGAGGCTACTAATTTAGCCCTTAGCTCTCGCTAATCAACAAGAAGTTAAATCACTGATAGGCAACTAAATATATTAAATTAAGAACTAGCAACTGGGTTCATTCTATACTTAGAAAGTCATCCTCGTTCAGCCTTAGGAAGTTAGTTCATGACTGACGAGGGAACCACAAAACAGAGTACTACAGAATAGCCCATGATAAAAGATTAAAATAAAGAAACAGAAAGCTTGATGGAGGTTCCGACAGCGTGGGAGAAGCCCTATCACATCACAACACCACGTCTTCTTCACTCCGTCTTACTGCAAGGTGGGTTCTCTTGGAGCCCTCGTGCTTTGCAATTCTCTCACTCTTCTTTCAAGTCTGGTTGCATAGGATTGGTCTCTGACTCTCGACGACTTTGACTCCTTTTAGGGTTGGCTGTTGTTTCCTTAAATAGTCTAGTCTTACTTGCAGCGTACGTTCAATGATTTGGGTCTTTCCTAATCTGTTGAGGTCCAATCGTACCTTTCTTTCCAATTTTGGTAGATTGATTCTGCTGATATTGTAGGATTCTTCAAATCTTTAGTTTCAATCTTCCGCATCTTCTATTTCGATATATCAACAATTTAATCGTTATTCTTGCCCTGCAGTATATTTCCTGAAACAACTTTGACAAAACATCAGGACATATGCCGCATAGCACTACGTCATTTACTTTGCTATAGCTTCAAGGATGCATTGCACTCCGGTAAAGCTGTCCTGATGCTATAGCATAGCATTGGCTATATTATGCGACTTTCTTATAAAACTGATGAAGACCTTTTGTTATTAGCCTTAGGGTCCACAATCAACAATTAACCAAGGATTGCGTATAGACAAACCTAGGATCGTTCTTTCTTTTCGAAGAGCCTTTTATTGAATCATAAGTAATCTAAATGTCATGCAAATGCAATGAAAACAAGGAGGGATTGGGTTTTGGATTTTTAAATTAATAAACTAAAATAGAAATGCAATTTAAATGAAGCAAAGATAAAATAGAATATAAGAAAACGAGATTAATTAGATTAAAAATGATTAACCCAGAATTGGAATTCCATAACCTTCATCGGACAAAAAGATAATAACCAAACTCGTGATTGATTCTAGACAAACTGAAATCTCTGCGTTTGTCTAGATATTCCCTCGACTAGACGATCGCCTAGGATCTAATCAAACATGTGGCGAGCTCGATGTGCGATCGTATAACGCTCTCTCATAACCCGGTCCAACCTAAGTCCTTGGGATATTAATCCAGGTATTAAATCTAATTCCTAATCCGCAATTATAATCGGATCCGATTAAAATAAACAAAAACGAATTATGTTACCGAAGAAAAGATGAAGAAGAACACGAAGAACAACTCAGAGAAAATAAAAGCTTCTAATTTAATCCAAAAATCCCATAAAGTGTAATTGAGAATATGTTTGTAGCCACCATCTAATTTTCTTTATATAGGAAAGATGACTAAAAATAAGAAACCTCTAATAAATAGGAAATCTCTAAAAAAAAAAGGAAACCCCTATAAAAAAGGAAACCTCTAAAAATTGGTCTATTATTACAAAATTCGAGCAAAATAAAAATTCAGAAAAAGGCGTATGTCTTTAGCTCTTATTTCATCCATCTTTTTGTTCGAATCAGCTTTCCGAGTCTTCATAACAATTGTAGATCTCTGAATCATCTAAAAAAAGAAAGAAGAATCAGGCTAGTCGAGTATTTAGATCAAAAGTTATGGCAAAAATACTAAATCGCTCTAAATCTGGAATTTAACCATGAAAATGACTTAAATCCAATTAAAAGTTCAAAGCTCGATTAAGTAATAAAATCCATTATTTATTAACTAAAAAATCCTAAATTTATTCACCAAGAGATACAAATAAGTGTAATAATATTCAATAATAAAAAACCCTTAAAACTTGTTCTTTCTTAGCACATGTTTAGAATAGATGAGTTATTTATCCTTCAGTTCCCTGTACCATGAATTAATGCCTTTTTGCTTAGATTACTGCAGTTAAGCTCATATTTGCCATACAATTCAATCATGAAATACAGGAAAAACATGGCATAATTAGTGCTCATCAGGGATATTTTAGGAAAAAATCAACAAAAGTTAAAACTTGGTCTTATAATTAGGACCAAAACCAACTTTAAAATGTGTTCTTATAATTAGGATCGGAGGGAGTAATAATTAATTTATATATATTGTTTTATTATTATTATTATTATTATGTGTATACAGGATGTCGTCTTTTATAAGTGACGAAGTTAAAATCAAAGAAGGAAGCATAGGTTGTGTGTGTTAGTATGTATTTATATGAGAAAGGAAGGAGAATTTTTGGCCCTGTAGTTGGCTTTATCAAAACCCAAGAGGAGTAGGGGGTTGTTTTAGGCTAGGGCCAAAAATAACCCCATCACATATGGGCTAAAAATGGGGCTTAATGGGCTGGCCCGTGGGGTCCAGCCCATTTTGACAGCTCTACCCACTGGTCTCAATTAGCTGCTTAATTACTGTTCATAGTATGAGATGACCGAACCCCAAAGGTGTAAAATCAATTTCCTAAACGGCTTAATTAGCTGCCATTAAAACACCATAATGTGAATGTTTGGTACACTGATTAAGTGTTTCCAATCATACTTATGCACTGTATGAATTGACTTATGAGAAATTTTGTTTTCTCTATGTTTGGTTGAAAAGTTGTTCCAATCAGACTTATGGACCTAAAGTTACTTATTTGAAAAATTACTTTGGGAAGCTTTTGAGTGACTTTTGACTTATGCATAGTATCATTCAGTATCCTAAAATATATTTTTAGTACCCTTCAGTACTCTAAAAAATATTTTAGGGTATTGACTGGTACTAAAAATAATTTTTCAAGATCGCTAAATAATTTTTGAATACCATGAAGTATTTTTTTTAGTACTGTTCAGTATCTTGAAGTATATTTTTAATACCATTCAATACCCTAAAAAGTATTTTAGGATACTGACTGGTACCAAAAGTAATTTTTTCAAGATCCTAAAATAATTTTTCAAGATCATAAATTATTATTTTTAGTACCATTCAATATTTTTAAGTATTGTTTTGTACCAGCCAATACCGTTAAAAAAATATTTGATTGACTATAAGTTTGAATCACAAAAGCTACTTATACTACCACTAATCCAAACATAAATGACATTTTATAATCTAACTTTTTCGTAAGTTATTTTTCCTATCGTATCCCAAATAAGATATAGCCATGGGAAACCAAAATTAATGAGCAACGCAAAATACAAAATTGATTCCCACCAGAGTCCACATTATGTGCTTAGAATTATATTCTTATTAGGTGCTTATACCTCTGATTAGAGGTATAAGCATATTTTTTTTAATTTTTTTTTATATGTTGTATTTATTTATATTTAAATTATATGCTGCTTTCTAAGATGTTTTTTTGCACTCAGTATCTCAAATTAATTAATTTCCAGTTTTGCATTTGTCTGTAATATCAGTATTATGAAAATTAATTAATTTAAGATACTAGATGTAAAAAAATCTTAGAAAACAGCATAAAATTTAAATCTAAATAAATACAATATATAAAAAATTTTAATTTTTTTTTAAAAAATATGCTTATACAATTAGCATATAATTTTAAGCACGTGGACTCTTCCCATCATATATTATGCATATTCAAATGCTTTATAAAAAGGCATATGCTCAAGAAACGCGCCTCCCATCAATGAAATCCCAAAAAAGGCCACTGCAAAGAAAACAGATCTAATTAAATTGAAGGGTAAAGGAGCAAAAATACACATGTGCTTTATCCCCGGAAGCGTCCAGCACCATATACTTTTTTCGGGAGCAAAAATACACATGTGGTTACATTTTAGGAGCAAAAGTTACATCTCTGTTAAAAGGAAAAACGTTGACCACTAAAATGAAAATTTTGACTAACATTGATGATTTGGCATGGTGATTTGGCAGTCAAGTAGTATCTGAAAAAAAAAATCACTACATACAGAGAGCACGCTGCGAACCAGCTTCACCTTCTTCTTCCATTTCACCTCTCTTCTTCCTTACCGGCATTTGGCCCCTCGGGGGCCGGTGATCCCCCAAAAGTCACGCCACCATATGAGTACATTCTCCATGTAGGCAAGATCTAATAGGAAAAGAATCAAAAACTGAAAAAAATAAAAACCATTATGAGCAAATAAAATAGGAGGTAGTTGTTCTTGAGGAATCGAAACTGAAATCAAAGAAACGTCATAATCGAAAAGGCACTGAAGGAACCATAAAGCATCCTCCATCGGACATGGAGAAGAAGAAACAAAGAACGAAGATGATCGAATCCATCGTCAGATCTCATCCTCCACCGTGTCCTAATCGTCATTCAAGCACCGTCGCATCCTCCACCAGGTCGCACAATGAGCAATTCCAATTTGTGTTCAACTTGATGATCAAGAAAATCTCAAGATATTAGATTTTAAGGCACCAATTACGCACAAACACTTATATGAATCAAAAACTGAAAAAATCAAAACCCATCATATGAGTACATTCTCGATGCAGGCAAGATCTAACAGGAAAAGAATCAAAAACTGAAAAAAAATCAAAACTATTATGAGCATATAAACTGAAAACATTCTCAATGCTGCCAAATTCTTGTGCGTCCGGTGACAGTCTGGCAACAGTGGATTCATCGAGCTCCACTTCATCACTATCGCTCACCGCCAACACCAACCACAAATTTCTCGTTCCTTCAATCTCCTCTACGAATTTGTGACTCTGGTTTAGCGTTTCAACGCCAGCTCACCCCGATTGCCACATTTAAAGCAAATTTGGAGACCATTTAACACCAACTAACAGACGTCTCCTTCCGTTACCGTTATGTGTGACTTTTGCTCCTAAAATATAACCGCATGTGTATTTTTGCTCTGAAAAAAGCATTGGTGTTAGGCACTCTTGAGGATAAAGCACATATGTATTTTTGCACTTTTATCCTAAATTCAATAATATTAGGATTTTAATTAATATTACAAATGAAACAAGAATTTAGTATATCTTTTTAAACCACCGGCCTCCCATCAATGAAATCTCGTAAATGGATTACGACAAATAAAACAAAGCTAATTAAATTAATTAATATTAAGATTTAAATTGCAAATAAAACAGATTTAAAATAATTCATTAATATTAGACGGCACTGTAAAAAACAAAACAGCTTCAACTTTAAAATATTAGGTCTCAAAACGGGCCTTCCTAAACTTATAAATAATAGGGTCTTTAAATTAAGGGTTATGATGTAAAAGTACACACATGCATGTCCAATCAGGGAAAAATATGCATATTGGAAAGTGAAAAGGCGCCACATATACATGTCCAATCAGGGGAAAATATCTGGAAAAGTTGAAGAAAAGTACAGAAGAAAGCACCTGGTTGACTAGCGGGGCCCAACAAGAACCGGTAGAAGGAGATCGGACTAAATAAGGTGGAAAAGCTAGATAAAATGGATGAGGGCAGATTTAGTGGGGCCCTTATGCGCCATCTAGCCCTTAAAATAATTAAAATTTATTTGAAGAAAAAGAAAAGCAAAATCAATCCAAAAGTCAAAGTGTGGGTTCTACTTTCTGGATAAAGAGGGAATAAATCAAATAATTTGGGAAAAATAAAATAAAAATCATGGAATCTGATTTGTGGGCCCAAGATGGCGCCACCTAGCCCTAGAAAGTGTCTAGAGAGATTGGGGAAAAAGAAAAGAATAATAAAGAAGTTTTGGGCCAAAATTGGTAATTTTCATAAATTCCGGGCCAAAGTAGGTAATTTTCTCCAAATGAAAAGTAAAAATCTAGATACTTTGCACGGGGAGATGCCACATGTCCAGAACCTAGAAGCTTCTGGTTTTTCTTGGAAAATAAGTCAAAAAGCCAAATGAATTTTACTAATTACTGGACAAGGTTTTACTCTAATTATTCTGGACCGATCAGTTACCTTTTACCATTATTAAAAGACATATGCTCTCTCTCTCTTAACCAAGGAGCAAGAAATTTTCAGAAGAAAGAGAGAATAGTTCATCCAAGTTTCCATAGCCACATCAAGGTTCAAGCTTCAAAGATCATCAATCAAACTTCCAATTCAAGTAAACATCGAAAACCTGAACCTTTGCAACTTGAACTTGTGATTTTCGTGCAAGGGGTTAGGGCATGGTGTTGCAACCTGATTTTTGTGTTTTTGATGGTCTCAAAGTTTTTAAAACATGATTTTGTATGGGGTTAAGCTATGGTTTAAGTTTCTGAACTCAAAATCACTAAAAAACCTTAAGAATAAGCTTGCTGCCAATTCTGGGTTTCTGGGAAGCGAACCTTCAACTGGATTTTAAAAATCGTCAATGAACTTGGATTAAGATGAAATTTTACAGGGATAAATTACACATCCTAAGGTTCACCGTGATGTGTAATTTTATATTATTTGGATTTTTCTACTATGAGATAAAAATTGGTAAAGATGGACCAGAAAGCAACAGGATAATTCTGACTAGAGTGTGGAAAATGGAATACACGCCAAAATATATGAAGTTTTAGTCTCTAGAGTTATTTTTCCTGAAACAAATACATACTACGGGTACAGATGGCGCTGGTTTCATGTAAATATAATTTTTTTGGAGTTTATTAAAAATCATAGAATTTGGGCCAAATTCACTGGATTTTCTGGAAAATAAGTAAAGGGCTTGGATTTAATTAAAAATGCAAGGGTATTTTTGGAAATACCAAAAATAAGGTATTTTGGTGTTCTTTAGGACAAGGGTATAATTGGAAAAGCAATCAGGCACATCAAAATAATAAGGATGAGCATACCCCACAGGTAGTAACCACTTTATTCCGGCACTTTTATGTGTTTTGTTGTATGTTTTGCTTGCCATATGTGGTTTTGTATGTGTTTTGCCAAATATGCATACACAACATGTTAATGACTGTGTTTCTAGTGTTGAGGACGCCGATCTAAGGCCTACCATATATGGCGGCTCAATGGAGACGGTTTGTGATTTCGGTAATTCCAGGGCTGCCCTGGTTCAAGCGGCTCGACAATGTGAGGTTTGTGACTCCGGTAATTCTAGGGCTTGCCTTTGTAGGGAAGCCCGACGGTGCATGGTAGTTGACTATGATGTATGTTTCTGAATGCATATGTGGTGTATTTTGCATATTATCTGTGTTTACATATATACATAGTTGCATGCAAACACATCATACATTTAGTGCATAAGTATTGATGGTTACTCTAGGGCCATTATTGAACTCTAGTTACTTCTATAGATACAGGGGAAACGTGCTTGCAGTGGAGAACTTTGTTGGAAAGATAAGGGATTATCGGTGCAGATGGAAGAATAGGGATTTCCCTATTATGTTTTGTAAATATATTTGAGATGCTTGTATTGTTGGAAATTATGCCCTAGGGACAATTCATTGTGCTTTGGATATTTAAGTTATTTAAAGTATTCTCTTTTGTTATCATTTTCGTTTGCATGTTCGTATTGATAACTGCATACCTGGATAATCTTATAGATTATCCTAAATGTCCCTGGTTGGTCATTTACACGGGAGTGAAGATGAAATAAAACCAGTATGACTTTGATGAGGTATGGAGATATGAATCAAAGTCATGGGCACTTGTAAGAGTACAAGGTGCTGGACCGACCCACTATGAGAAAGCTGCATGGATTAAGTCATAAGCTTATCTCATGTATAACCGCGTCACGACGCCCTATGACCTAAGACCATCATAGATTCCTACATGATGAGTCACTGGTTTTTGACCTAGTCAAAAGTCACCTTTGACCGGGTGATGATAAAGGCTAGGATCAGGATCAGTGGTTTTCATGCGGAGGAATGTGAGTGGTCAAGATGGGATTTGTCCCTCACATATGTAGAGAGATAATGCTGGGCCCCTCGATGAGTGAGTCTAAGAAATGTATGGCCATACTGTGATGGAAAGGAGTTTCCATTTCACTTATTAGACTACTCGAGAATCGAGAAAGCAATGGTCAAGAAAAGGAAGTTGACATTATCCATGCCTCATCCTTGACCAAATTATCGCGTGACAAAAGGGACGTGACATGGTTGTACGATAGGTAGTATCGTGTAATCGATCCCCATGTGAATTGGGTAGTTGCAATGTCTTGCTAGAGGCCGCTTGCGACTTGTGGGCTGATACAGTGTTGGCCCACTGCCAATCTCATATGGGCCTGCAGGGTCGCACACAAGAATAATCCAACACGGGTGAAAGTGTCCAGGTTCATTGAATCTCAGATTAATCTGAGATTAAATGAATACTAAATTTGATCTAGGATTTATATATATATATATATATAAAATTCGAAATTAATATATATATATATATATATATTATAAATTGAGATTATAATATTATATATGATATTTGTTTAGTATTTAATTTATTTGATAAATTAAATATCTGAAACAAATAGAGATATTGTATCTCATTTAATTTCGAATAAAGATATCGTATATCTGTTTAATATTAAATTGAGATATGGTATCTCAGATTTAATTAAATAGATAGATATCATATCTCGGATTTAATTTATGATGATAAATTAAATCAAAAGGCTTTAAATTTAGATTTGATTTAAATTCAAAACTCGGATTTCCAAATCTGGCTTTTAATATATTCAATTACATTTATGAGATAGATGTGATTGATATGTTGACCAGATTCAAAAAATCCGAATTTCCAAAATTAATAAAGGATTAATTTTGGTTATATAATACGCCTATCGGGTTTAGAAAAACCTACGGGATTCTCAGTTGAGCGTATTCAGAAAAGCCGCGAGAAACCCTAGAGCAACTTGAGAGAGAGAGACGCACAAGAAGCGCTAGCACGCTGCTGCAACCGTGTTTTAGGGATTGTTCGTGTGGATACCAGTAGAGGAAGCCGATCCAAGAGTCGACTTCTGCTGATCGAAAGAACGAGACGCGGACGTGTTGATCGCCCACCTGATCAAAGAAACGAGACGCGGACGTGTTGTTCGAGAAGGTAGCCCACCTGATCAAAGGAACGGAACGTGGAATAGTTCAACACAAGGTATGATTCGGTTTCCTTAACTCTGATTGAAACGTCGTTGAGTGATCATTCGGAAGGATTCGTAAGAAATTTTTAATCCGCTGCGTGTACGAATCCCAACATGTATATATTATTTTGGTATTTATTTTGGATAACTGTATCTTTAACCCTTCGAAGACTTTTATTTTCTATTTATTTTACTTTTACTAGTACAGTAGATTGTCCAAACCAATTAAATTCTCTGTTGCGCTCACTCTAATATAAGTTAAATGGACCTAATAATAAAGGAAAGGTAGCAACTAAAAGGAATCCCTCTAACCCGCCACCCGAAAGGGCAAGGCCAGTAGGGGTGTAACAAAAAGGAGTTTTATGTACATCAGAGGGAAACAAACGAATTTCATGATATCCTAAATTCAAATCAATTTTTGAAAAGTATCTGTGTAACTCATCTAATAGCTCATCAATGTTGAAGGTCATATACTTATCTAGTATAGTAATTTGGTTGAGACAACGATAATCAACACACAGACGCCATGTACCATCCTTCTTGCTAACTAATAATACCGGGCTAGTGAATGAACTAGAGCTAGGATGAATGAAATAATAGTCGAATAATGCCTTAACCTGAGACTCAATCTCATCCTTTTGATAATGCAAATAACGATAAGGCCTGAAGTTCAAAGGTGAAGCATCAAGTAGCAAGTTAATAATGTGAAAATGCATACATGGTGGGGGCAAATATGTTGGTTCATAAAAAACTGTGGAGAATTCTTGAAAACCTTGAGATACATTGAGTATAATTCATTTTGCTATTTCTGTTTAGTAAAACTCGAAGCTCTGTAAACATATTGGGGGTTCAAATTTTGATGTCACCCCTTGTAATTTGTATTTTTTCCTGTAACCCAAAAAATCAAGTACTTATCATTTCAGTTGGCTTCCATCATGTCAAGAGATGCTAGCCACTTAATTCCAAGCACTAAATCTGTTGGATATGATTAGTTTCGATGATGTCTTATATAGATGCCATTATTAAAAGCAAAAAGATTGTATAATATGCATTGACTAATTCTTATATTTAATGTAGAATCAAAGATGTGAAGTTTATTTATGAAGAATGATCAAGAAGAAGAACAATAAAGAAGTATTGAATTAGAGAAAGAAATTGAATCAAAGAAGATATGAAGTTAGATGATAAAGAATGATAAAGAGAGAGAAGAAAGAAAGAGTTGAGTTATGGAGAATGATCAAGAGAAGAAGAAAGAAAGAAGAGCTTGCTGAATGGAATGAGAAAATCATCATACAAGTTCTTAGATTGATTCAAGAAATCTCCACGATGATATAGAAGTTGGAATGACTCAATTCGGAGTTAAGATAAGCAAAATCAAGCTTCGAGATGAACTAACTTGAGCCAAGGGGTCTTAACTCGAGTTAGAACATTTTTCTATAGTATTTTACGCATCTAATGGGAGTGGATTTGAGCCAGGAATTCATAGACTCGAGTTTGTCTCAAAACTCCAGCTAGCCAGTACTGGCTCGAGCCAATAGTGCTTTTCAGCAACTCTGTTCTACTCTGTTTCACGTTCAGCTTGGGCGAGGTCTGGTAATTTGATGATATCTCTTAAACTAGAGATCAGATTGAGATGAAACCAGCTGCATATGAAACTAGACTCCCAATGTGTCATTTTGATATAAAATTCAAGCCCAAAGGAGTTTAGATCAAGGAGTTATGAATTGTGGAAGTGGACAGTGAAATTCACACCACACAGCAGACCAAGCTTCGATGTTTTGAGTGTAGCTCTCAAAATACAAATTGAATTGAGCTGAAATCAGTGGAATATGAAAGTAAACTGAAAAGGATTTACATCAAGATTTGAACGGACCAAAATGGAGTTCAGATCAGGGAGATATGGCCTTTGAAATTTGACTATCAGTTTTGGATGTTGCAAAAACGCTGCTCAAGAAGAACCTCTATTCATTTGATGATAACAGACTACATAGAATGAGTTTGGAGCTAATTATTCTTACATTGGAAAGAAGTCTTAAAAGAGGCATAAGTGGTTTAACAAATTTGGAATAAACTTCTCAACTCGATCCAAGACAGAGAGTAAGAAACCTTCGAGAAAAGACATTTGACTCGAGCCAAGGAATACGAAACTCGAAGTAATGGCAAGGCCGAGAGTTAAGCAATTTAAGAAGGGGATTTTGACTCGAGGCAAAGTTGGGTGACTCAAGTTTATGGCTAAACTCGAGCCAGCTCCATTTGACTCAAGTCTATTGTGTTTTTCTTCAAACTCCAAAAGCCTCTATATAAGGTAGTAACTCAAGCCAAAGAAGTGTGACTCGAGTCAATTCTTCTCATATCACAAACCATCGACTTGAATCTTGCTAAATCTCTAAGTATGGTTTACTTATTTTATATCTTCACTCATTATTATTTCTAACCATGTTTAATGAGTTTGCTAATGAGTTTCAAAAGATTATTATATGGTTTAATGATCAATTCAAATTAAAGCAACCGTGTGTTAGAGGCATTTAATGTAAAGCAGAGACATTCACCATTTTGGCAAGAAACTTTCTATGCAACAATATAGCGACATGACCATTTCCTTCGTACATTCTTACTGAGTCTCAACAGACAAATTGAAAGAAGAATGTCAACGAAGAATAACGACGATCAACGAATGAATTCGAGGAACCTGAGTAATGTCCAATGGCTATATTTATTTCTTCCAACGGTCATATGCTAAATGCGAAGAATTGCTCAAACGGTCGAATACTCTACATCAACTATAAAAGGAGAAGCTTTCAAGATTGAAGAAAAAATAGAGACACAAGCTTACATTTTCAAAATGCCAATACTCTAATACTCATATCACTTACTCTTTGATTATCTCAATGATCATATAAACTTCTATAGAGAGTAAAATGATTTGTATTGTACTTCAGTGTTTATTCATTTACTTCTTAGAGAGAAGATTCATTGTAATCATCTTATCATTTTATCTGAGTGATACTCAAGATTGAGTGATCTTGAGTGGGAAACCCATTGTATTGATTACAACTTGTAAGGGGAGTGAATCATAGTGAGAGGATTACTTCGAGCATAGAGTGTGTAATCAAGTGGATGTATTGATTACAGCTTGTAAGGGGGAGTGAATCCTAGTGAGAGGATTACTTCGAGTACAGAGCGTGTAATCAAGTTGAAAGAAGATAGTAGATTGAAAATCTCAAGTGAAGCTTGAGGATTGGATATAGGTCAAGGATTGGCCGAACTAGTATAAATCTCTGTTCGCATATTCTCTTCCTAATCTCTTATATTTCCAGCATATATGTTTGAATGTCTATCTTGTTAGTTATGATTAGTTTTGATGATGTCTTATATTGATGTCATTATCCAGAGCAAAAAGTTTGTATACTACATTTATCTTATACTTTGACTAATTCTTATATTTAATGTAGATACAAAGTTTAATACAATGAAGAATGATCAAGAATGGGGTTTGAAGAAAGAAGAACCTGTTAATTATCATGAAAATATCAATATTCAAGTCTCTGTGATCACATAGAAGTTGGAACGGCTTAATTCAGAGTTAAAATAAGCAAGTTCAAGCTTCCGGATGAATACTAGTTTGTTTTGGGGCTTTAATGCAATTTCAGCAATTTTTCTCACCTAAACAGTGCCTTGCTCAAGCATAAATGTTTCCATGCTCGAGCAACATCGTTTCCAGCCCATTTTTCGCCCAAACAGTACCTTACTCGAGCAAAAACGAAGGCATGCTCGAGCAGACAAAATCTAGTGCCCGAGCAAGGTTGTTCTTCAGCTTCCTCTGTTCAACTCTGTTTCTGGCGACCTTCAGTAATTTGACGATATCTCTTAAACTAGGAATCGGATTAACATGAAACCAGTGGCATATGTAACTAGACATTCAACACGTACTTTTGGAAAAATTTCAAGTTCATAGGAGTCCAGATGAGTGAGCTATGATTTTGTCAAGTTAGCACAAGAATCACCATCACAGTCCAGACCAACCTTCGGTAATTTGAGTGTATCTTAGAAATGACAAATCCAATTGAGCTAAAACTGGTGCCATTGGAAACTAGCCTCAAATAACTTTTCAAAAACATCAAGAAAATAGAAAAATAAGATCAATTGAAGAAGTTATGATGTTTTGAAGTTGACATTCTGTTCCAGATTTTGCAAAAACGCTGGATAAGATCATCCTCCATTCATCTGATGTTAATGGACGAACTACAACTAGCTTGGAGTTGATTCTTATTGAAATGGAAAGAATATTTGAAGAGCTTTCTAAGATGGGATGATTTGCTAAATTTGGATTTATCCAGAAGACGTTATACTGACTAAAAATTGCCTCTTGTACTGTCAATGTAATTGTTTCTTGAAAATATGATTTTTGCATAAGAACATAATATATGGCAACCAGGAGTTTGACATTCGAAGGCAGTCTACTTGAGCAAAGAACAATTCATGTTGAGCTGAATTATTGCCTTGAGCCAAGAAGAAGCAGAGAGAAAATTAGGAAGTTTGCTTGAGCAAAGAATGTGGTCTGCCCAAGCATCAGTGTAACAAGCAAGAAAATGGCAAATTGGAAGAGGCATGCTCGAGCAGAGAAAATGGCTTGCTCGAGCAGAAGAAAAATCATACTTGAGCAACAGCGTGACCAACAACATTTTCACTGAGTTGGGAAATCATGCTTGAGCATAAAGAAAGGCTTGCTTGAGCAACATTGATCTGAACAAAGAAACAACAGGTTGAAGAGTCTTGCTCGAGTAGAAACAAAGGCTTGCTCGAGTAGCATGCTCGAGCAGAAGAAAAACATGCCCGAGCAAGATCGATCAACTCTTCATTCTCTACCTTTGAAAGACGCTTGCCCAAGCATGAAAATGTCATGCTCGAGCACCATGCTTGAGTAGAAGAAAAAGATTGCCCGAGCAAACATGTTTCTAAATCCATTCACTCTTTGTCTCGACGTTGCTCGAGCACCCTCCTATAGCATGCTCGAGCATCAGCGATAGAAGCCATTTTCTTAAAACACTCTAGGAGAAGCTTGCCCGAGCAAGATTGGATTGTTGCCCGAGCATAAGACAATGATTTCCATCTACAACGGATTTACACCTTGGCTGCCCGAGCATACATTTGAGCATGCTGGAGCATGATCACCTCAGGATTTCAAATCACCATCTTCGTGAAATCTTAAATCATCGAATATGATTTCATTTACATATATTATTACTCATTACCATTGCTAATTGCATTTAATCAGTTTGCTAATTAGTTTCAGATGATTTTATCATGGATTAACAACAAATTTGCATAAAGCAATTTGTGTGTTAGAAGAGCATTAAATGTTGTTACCAAAACCGGTGATATCCTCGGTAACCACTTCTCTGATCAAAGTAAAGTAACTTCTGATATTCCGTCTGCTCAATAAATGCTATCTTTCAACGGTCAAGACAAATGGAATAAAGAATGTTCATGAAGAATGAAGTCAGTGACGGTGATTGTGACCAGCAAAGCTTTATCAGTCTAACGGCTATATTCATGAGTCACAACGATTATTCTTCATACTTCATCAACGGACATATTAAAACATTCAAACTGACAAAATCAAATCCTTCAACGGTCCTCAATCTTCAACTAGTATAAATGCCCGAAGGTTTGAATTTATCAAGTGAACTAACACATACACAGACAAATCTCTCAAAGTATACAATCTATATTCTGTATATATCTTCAGACATTATTGAGCTTCAGTAATCATTCATTTACTCTGTGAGAGAGTTTCTATCATTTGTTTTACAATTCGTTCAAATCTCAAGATAGAGGTATCTTGAGTGTGGGTGTATCAATTACAACTTGTAAGGGGGAATGAGTCCGAGAGTGAAAGGATCATCCTTTGTTTATAGAGTGTGTAATTGTGTCCATGGTCATTTGGTTACAACTTGTAAAGAGGAGGAAGTCCTAGTGAGAGGATTACTCGAGAGTTACAGAGTCTGTAATCAAGTTTGGAGATAGTGAAATCCCAGAGTGTTTCTAGGGACTGGATGTAGGTCAAGAGTTGGACCGAACCAGTATAATCTCTTGTGTTCATTGTTCTTCTCTCTGTCTCTCCTTTAAGTTTTCTTGAGTAATTAGCGAAAGAATTTCATAATCACCTATTCACCCCCCCTCTAGGTGATATTCCACCTTCATATCTATCACTTTATATAGTATTACTGTCATACGAACTGCTGCTTTCAGTAAGTTGTGAAAAGATTTTCAAATCTCTCAAAAGTTTTATCGAACACCCAATTCACCCCCATCTTGGGTGATAGCCAGGTCTAACAAAATCTGACCCAGCCAAAGAGAATGGGTAGAAATCTTATTTAATAGCCAAACAGAGAAGTTGAACTTCTAAGTGTGTTTGAGATAGTGGTGGGAAAAATAACTTATTTGCAATCTGACTTATGGAAAAGTAAGATTAGGTAAAAGTCAGATTGTGAAATATGATTTATGTTTGGACTCGTAGTAACATAAGTAGCTTTTGTGAAATTGAAACTTTTTGGAATGACAATAGCATAAGTGGCTTTTGAACTAATTATAACAGAAAAATTAAAATCAAAATTACAAAAAAGTGAAAAATGCCAACTTAGAATGCAATGCTAAAATACATAATTTGATCAAATGATATTGTTAGTTCTCAATGTGTTTTGATGATGATTGGAACAATTGTTAAACCATGAAAATCAAATTGACAAGTTTTCTCTTGCAAAAAATCTACTTCCTTGCTGTCAAGAGAAAACTCGAGTTTTGAATTCAAAACTCGATTTTTGGTTCTCTGAAGAAGATTTGACCAAAAGGCAAAACTGCCAATTTTGATAATCTGAGTCCTTCAGTGAACATATGAAAACTAGAGTCTTGCTTTGACAGAAAGGTTTCAAATCACAAAATCTCCAGTTTTCAAAGGCACCGCCAGTTTTGAACTATTTCAAAGAAATTCATATGTTTTTGCAAAATAGTTCAAAACTCGAGTTTTGGGACAAAACTCGAGTTTTGAAATGTTACACTGGCATTTGTTTTTACAACAAACGAAAACTGCCAGTTGTTGAGCAAAACCTCCAGTTTTCGTCTTACACAGGTTTTCACTAAGTTTTCATCAACATGTGAAAACTCGAGTTTTGGGAGAAAAGCTCGAGTTTTGGTCTGGCAGAAAGCATCCAATTTTCACACAGTTCCAAACCGCCAGTTTTAGTTTGAAAACTCCAGTTTTGATATGATCATTGGTTTCTTAGTGTTTTCACATGTTTTCACACTTAAGTGAAAACTCGAGTTTTGTTTTGAAAACTCGAGTTTTGATCTTACAGAGAGTTTTTGATTTTTGAACTCAGCTTCAGGCCAAGACTTCATATTTAAGTTGCCTTTGAATGTTTCAAAGTTTTCTCTAAGTCAAGAGAAAACTCGAGTTTTGGTTTCAAAACTCGAGTTTTGTTCTTACAAAGAGATTTCAAGTTTTCATCATATTTTGAAAACTCAAGTTTCAAAATGAAAACTCAATTTTCTAAATTGAGCTGATTTCTCAAAGTTTTCATCATTGGATGAAAACTCGAGTTTTGTTTTACAAACTCTAGTTTTGACCCAACCCGAGAGCATTGCCAAATCTCAAAGTTTTCATAACTATATGAAAACTCGAGTTTTGATTTCAAAACTTGAGTTTTGATCAGGTAGAGAGCAATGCATTTTCACGATGATTTGAAAACTCGAGTTTTAGTTTTGAAAATCAAGTTTTGGCCTGTTATAAACTTTTCAACGTTTTTCACACTTTATGTGAAAACTCGAGTTTCACTTTGGAAACTCGAGTTTTGGCCAAACAAAGAGCATATGATTTTCCAACCTTCTGAAAACTCAGGTTTTAATTTGAAAACTCAAGTTTTGATGTTTTGGACTTCCTCGGGCTATTTTCAATAAAAGTCCAAAACTCAAGTTTTAGTTTGGAAACTCGGGTTTTGAGAAATATACAAACTTGGTCCAAAAGCTTCAAACTCGACCATGCTCTCTGGAAATAGAAAACTCGAGTTTCAGTATTGAAACTCAAGTTTTGACTTAAGTGCACTGTTGAAAACTCGAGTTTCCATGAACAAAACTCGAGTTTTCATCGTAGCTCACAAATTTGAATTTAACGATTTTGGTATGACTTGTTGTTTGATATTAATGCTTTCCAGAATTAATCCTCCATATTCTTAGCTATGTTTAACCACTTTACTTGTGAGTTTTAGACAGATTAGTGAAGGATAATTATGAGTTGGAACAAAAAGCAAAAAGGTGGTTCAGAACAATAAATGCAGATCAGAAAGTTGGCTCTTTCTGACTAATCCAATTGAACACGCCTACATAACATTAAAGAATGTTTTCTACAACAAGTAAACTTTTCTCCAACTGACTAATCCACAGAGAGACAGCTCAAAGTTATTATCCACTTGGATTAATAGAGATTAGAGAGAGAAGCTGACCAAAGTTGCAGCTAATCACCTCCAACGGCTATAAACGATCATTGAATCCTCTCAACGGTCATATATTGATTTCTACCTATAAATAGAAGATGGATTCAAGCAGAAAAACGTGGAGATACAAGCTTACACTGTCAACATGCTGATACTCTGCTTTCTCATCATTTACACTATGTTTTTACATGTTTAGATAACTTAGAGAGTGAAGTGATCTGTATTTGATCTTCAGTGTTTATCATATCTACTCATAGAGAGAGCTTCTTTCTGTGTATATCATTCATTGTAAGAATCTCAAGTCGGTGGACTTGGAGATTGGGAAAATCAGAGTACAACTTGTAAGGGGGAGTTAGTCCTAGGGAGAGGATAACTCTTGAGTATAGAGTGTATATCTGATTGTATACAATTACAACTTGTAAGGGGGAGTGAGTCCTAGGGAGAGGATCATCCTGAGTACAGAGTGTGTAATTGTAATTGAGCGATAGTTGAAAAACCCAGAGTGTTTGGGGACTGGACGTAGGTCAAAGAGTTAGGCCCAACCAGTATAAATCTTCTGTGTCTTGCTATTCTTCTCTTACTCTGTTTTCATCTTTAGAAAACAAAGTCTGTTGTATGGGTGAATCGAAAAGAATTTTTGAAATCCCCAATTCACCCCCCCCTCTTGGTGATTTCCTTCACTTTCAGATATTACATAAGTAAATGGATCACAGGTCCCCTACAATTTGGTCTCTAATTGTGTCATGAATCTGATTCATTTAGGTTGAAGATAACATAACATAATTAGTTCAGAAAGACTCTTCATCTACTCTAATATGATCTACATGACCTATATTCTCATTTTCAGCTTCCATAATATTTACAAATCCCAAAATAGTTTAATATATAACTATAGATGACCAACAATAATACTTGAACAGGTTTGAAACCTTCAATTGCCGATATCTACTGCCTTGCCCTGGGGGCCGTATCCGTTGCACTGACCACATTCTAAATTTGTGGAAAGGGCTGATATTCATATGAATCTTAGTAGTAACAGTTAATCACTTACATAGAATGCATACACTAAATTTGGTAGTCAACCATCAAACATACAAACAACACATCAAACATTCAGAGATAAACATGATATGCAACATCGACTACAATCATAGGACCCATCGATCCTTTCCCACAGTGTTGGGTATTCAATTGGGCCTCTTCCCTTCTCATCTGAATACTTAATGAGGTACACAACCAAAGGACCAACTGGTCCACTAGGCCCTATTGCCTATCTCGTGTTCACAACGCAGATAACACAGTGGTTCATACATGTATATAAAGGAATACATAGTGTGTGAGAGAAATGTTACTACCTGGTGGTCTTCCCAATTCTTGAACTGGTTCCCAATCCTTTGGTCGTCCAGAGCATATCGAATCCTATAGTTACATATTCAAAGATGTGCAAGTTATAACATATCCAAATTTTTCATTACCTTTGGAAGTTGACTTTGCTACCAATTTTCCTTACTTTCTTATTTTCGTACAAAAGCTAAACGCTGACGGAGTTTTCAATCAATTTTGAAAATTCATATCTTTATATACAGATATCCAATTGCAGTGATTTCAAAATATATCTGAGCGTTTTAAGTCTAATTTTAGGGAAAAATTCAATTCATCCCACTATCACTTGTACTCACACAAATTTATAATTTCCATTAAATCCTTATTGCCACAAAATTGTCCAAGTTTTAATTGCTTAACCTCAAAAATTCATAATTCTTAATGTATTAGTCCAAATGGCATAAGTGACCTATCCAATTAAAGTTTGATAAGTATATTTTGAGACTGAAAAGTTTCATTACCATTGGGCAACATTCTACCACCCACAAACATAGCACGTTAAGACTACCACCAAGAAACCCTAATTGACAGTATTATTCTAATTTTTGGATTTCAAATCCATTCTATCTAAAATAATACCAGCAACCTATTCCTACACAATTTTCCTGAAGAATCCATTGGAGACCTTTAAAATAGAAAAATCATAGCCATTCTTCATGCCCTATTCTGACTAAAATATTAGGGTTTCAAACAACAATGGACTAATTTACAATTTACTCACTAAACTAGGTTCATATGCTTTCAAAACATCATATAACCACATGTATATGAACAAAACATAATGAAACCTTAAAAACCCTTTTTGACAAAAAATTAGGGCAACAAGAGGATTCCACAAAAGTCTACCAATCGACACAATACATACACCAAAATAAAACCTAAGCTCACCTCTTTCACTTTCTAGGGCTTATTCTTGATCTCTCAAACTTTGGCACTTTGTATTGAAAAATGGAGCCTAATACCCAAGAGGGGGGGTGAATTGGGTATTTTAAAAATTTGAAGAACTTGTTCTATTTTAAGTTAGTAAAAACAGGGCAGAACAGAGCAAGAAGAAGAATAGCAAGACGCAAGGATTTATACTAGTTCGGTCCTAACAAACTGACCTACATCCAGTCTCCAGACTCTCTGGGATTTTCCACTAACTCAAAGATTACACACTCTATACTTTAGAAGTAGTTCTCTCACTAGAACTCACTCCCCCTTACAAGTTGTAATCAATGAACTCCCAAATCACAAAGTCCTCTTGACTTGTGATTCTTTACAATAAATGATATTCAGAAACAAACTCTCTCTAAGAGCAGATATTGATAAACACTGAAGCTCTTTGTATCAGAAGATACTATACAAGTGAAAACTAAAGAAAATAAATGAACACTTGAATGCAATTTGTTTTCCGTAGTTGTGGTTGTTGGGAAGACTTGAATGCTCTTCTATTTATACTCAGATATCACTAAATGACCGTTGCTTTCCCAATAGATCCGTTGGAGAAGTTCTGTTAAGGTTAAGAAGTGGTTTAGGCAACTTCTCTCTCTAATTTCCACTTAATCCAACTAAGCAATGTTTCAGAGTTCAATTTCTGCAAATAAATCCGTTGGACTAGTTGCTACTGGAAGTAGAAATCATTCTTTAATTCTTTGTAGGCGTGTGCAGATGGATTAACCAGAAATGTGCAACTTTCTGGGTTTAGCATTTAATGTTCTGACATCACCTTTTGCTTTTGCTTTAAACCTCCAATAAACATCTTCTAAATCATCTGAAACCCACTAACAAAGTAGTTAAACATAGATAGGAATATAGAAGATTAATACTGGAAAGTATTGAGATCAAATAACAAGTCTTCACAAAATCGTTAAATTCAAATTTCAGAATCAGTGATGGAAACTCGAGTTTGTTTACCAAAACTCAAGTTTTCAACTGTGCACTTAAGCTCAAACTCGAGTTTCAAACTCTAAACTCGAGTTTTCTTCTTCCAGAGAGCAAAGTCGTGTTTGAGCTTTTGGACCAGAGTTTAAGTGAAGCTCAAAACTCGAGTTTTCGACTTTTAATGAAAATAGCACGTGGAAGTCCATAACATCAAAACTTGAGTTTTTAAAACAAGACTTGAGTTTTCAAGGTGTTGAAAAATGTGAAGCTCTCTATTTGATCAAAACTCGAGTTTCCAAAGTGAAACTCGAGTTTTCACTTCAATGTGAAAACATTGAGAAAAGTTCCAGGGCTCTCGGTCTGATCAAAACTCGAGTTTCTAAACCAAAACTCGAGTTTTCATTTGAATATGAAAACTAGGAAAAGTTCAGACCTCTCCGCCTGGCCAAAACTCGAGTTTTGAAACTAAAACTCGAGTTTTCATTTTAAGAATGAAAACGTTGAAAACTTTGAAATTTCTCTGACTGATTGAAACTCGAGTTTTCAAAGTGAAACTCGAGTTTTCAAAGTGAAACTCGAGTTTTCATTTTTAAATGAAAACTTTGAAGATTCTGAGCCAGATCACTCTCCAGTTTTCAAAAACTGTGTAAAACGTTGAGAACACTTAGTCAAGTCAAAACTCGAGTTTTCTCTTAACTAAGAGAAAACTTAGAAAATCTCAAAACTCGTTGAAGATGTAGATTCTTGGCGCAAAACTGGATTTAAAACTTGGAGACTGTCTGTATGACCAAAACTCAAGTTTTCAAACCAAGACTCGAGTTTTGCCTTTCTCAGAAAACAACATGTAGTCTCTGTATAAACCAAAACTCGAGTTTTCAAACTGAAACTCAAGTTTTGTCTTAAGGTGAAAAACAAGTGCTCTCTGTAAGTTCCAAAACTCGAGTTTCCTGTGAACTTGAGTTTTGCCATTTTTATGAAAATAGAGCAACTCTCTGTCAATCCCAAAACTTCAAAACTCGAGTTTTGTCTTGACAGTAAGTTTTTCAACTTACTAAGACAAAACTTCACTTTAGGTTTGCAATTGTTAGTCATCATCAAAATCAATAGAGAACTAACATGTATACCATACAAAACACCTCTTCTCAAGAGACTAAAACCATAGAAATGAAACTTTTTGTGAGAGGAAAAATTTTTATGAAGGCCTCAAGTGTTAGAAAGGTAATTTAGAAGGTGAAAATTGAGCAAGAGCACTTACCTTGCTTCATTGCTCTTCCTTTTTCTTTTTACTTTTATTTACTCTTCATTTTTTTCACTTGGCTGACCTTTTGAAGTGTGAGAGAGGGTGTGATCTTGTTTTAATATGAATCTCCATCCTTCTTGAATTCTTGGCCAAAATAGAGGTTTTGGAAGGATTGAAGGAGCTTTAATCTCATGCAAGTAGGTCTTATGTTGACATGTGTCCAAGTGATTAAATCTCATAATGCCAAGTGTCCTTGAAGCATCTTCTTTCTCTTTTCTCTCTCTTATTAGGTACCACTTTATGTCAAAGAAAAGAAGGCCTGATGAATTCCCCTGACTCTTGGGTGTGGTGCTTTGAAAAGTTAAGTATGTGATCAACCAGGAGACAAGTGGATTCCCCGGACTCAAGCGCTAGGTGGTGTATTCTGGAGATGTTAACATAGAAAAGATCTTGTACTTTGTCATGATGAGAGGACACTTGTCATATTCCTATGGAGCCAACACAAAAGTTGTGTCAACATTAGCTATTATGGCCTACTTTATTATAGTTACTTTATTAGTGTTTACTTGGGATTCTATTCAAGTTTCACTCAAGATTGTAGCAGGTATACTGAGGCCCAAAAATGAAACCAAGTTAGAGAGTTTGTGTTTGTGCCCCCACATAGCGCTACATATCGATGTCTTTTCCAAAAGCACAGGGTACACATGTCTGCTTTGGCAATACTATGTGCACACCTATATTGGCATATTTTGCTCGACCAATTGCCCCATACCTTATGACATAGCTAGGTGGCATCTTGCTGCCAACAGAATAACATTGTATATGTGTCATGTGCCCTTTTGCATAGACACTTTAATTCTACTGCTTATGCATATTGTGCCCTTTGCCTGATAGGGTCGAATCCATAGTAACCGAGAGTCTTGCTATCTCTCAACATTCTCAGGATCTTCCTGAATTGAGCTTAGTGGTATGCCTGATACTCGCATATCCTCAAGTCTCTAGGACCGAAATTTAAGATATTACAATCCTACCTATTCAATAAATTTCGTTCTCAAAATTTGTTATTGGTCCAATTCTTCATAATACTTCAAAAGGATTATTGTAGCAAAGGTTTCATTTCTTTATTTCTACATCATATTTGCACCTCAGATTCTATAGATTTTCTTGTTCAATTCTATTCTCATAGACCTTACTCATCTATCATGTGTATGAGCTTCATCAATCTAAGCTCTTAGATTACTTCCCTCTTGACTAGCACTATAGCTAGCAAGTACTATCTGACTTAATAGTTCAGATTTCTAGACTGTTCTACCAGTTTTTGTTCTTGTATCATCATGACCAACAATTGACCAATTTTCAATTCAATACAATAGCAATGACAATCACGTTACTGCTTTTCCATTATTCTATGTTGTCTCATATTCAACTTTTATGATATTTCAAATATTCGAAATTCCTGTGGCCGCAATACATTTTCATAATTGCATTATACGAGAATAGTGCTTTCACATTTTCCAAGAAAAATAATTGTTGCCAGCTCAAAGTGGGGTAATTCATCTCACGAGGTATCAACTATTGAGGGGCACACAATACCATTCTATCCAAGTTCACCAAGACATATCCCAATCTTTTTTTTCTTTCACATTCTATTGCAAATGATATTGGCCACTTCACTTCAAACCATATGGGTTGTATTTTCTATCGACAACACAACTACATCAATTGCAAACCACACACGAGTCGCATTTTCGGATAAGGAATATTCATACTCGTGAGTTTCAACCTCTCTTATAGCCCTTTGAAATCCTCTTGCAGACATATGCCACTTAAGCAATTCTTTCATTTAATTCTTTATTTCAAATGAACTTTTATCAATGGCAAAGCAATTCAAGAAAAATTCTGAATACATCTGACAAGACCTAGACTAAGTATTTATGAAACAGTTTCTGACCTCTTCTAGTTCTTTACTTCTTCCACTATTTTAGGTTCCATGAGACCCCTTCTTTGAGACAACATAATTCAAAAGAAACCACCACAAAATGGTCTTAAATTTTATTGAAAAACTCAGTTCATAAAATTCACAAATATCACAGGTGCATTGGCCAGTTCAAAGTTCAATTTTTTTACTATACCTAGTAACCAGACAACTGTTCTTGAATGTCATCAATTCTAAATAAATTCCAGGCTCCAACCCTTGCTACTCAAGCCACTCATATACATTCATAATATTCAAAAAGCATACAAAACAAACCATCAATTCTCAAACATCCATAATGATTCACTAGACCTACCCGATCAAGTTTAGCATTCATAAGTGTTAGTTTTTTAAGGGTTTTGATGATTTCCAATAAGTGTAAACAAAGGTTGAAGTTTTGCTGTCAATTGTGAAAAACTCACTGTGAGAGCAAAACTCGAGGTTTGGACAGAAACCTCGAGGTTTGGCCTTATAGGAAGGAACTCAAGTTTTCTGAGAAAATAGAAAACTCGAGGTTTCCATAGAAAACTTGAGCTTTCCAAACATAGAGACTACTCAGGTTTTTTGGTGACAATGCAAAACTCGAGGTTTCTGGAAAAACCTCAAGGTTTTGTCATATAGAGAGCCTCTCAGATTTTGAACATTTCAAAACCTCCAGTTTTCAAATAAAACCTCAAGTTTTGGGATTCTGACATGAAACTTTAGTTTTCATAAGTTTTGAAAAAACTCGAGGTTTGGCAAGAAACCTCGAGGTTTTGACTGAGACAGAAATCTTAGATTTCAACCAAGTTTCAAAACCTCCAGTTTTCCATAAAACCTTCAGTTTTGAACTTGACAAGATTCTCTCAAAGTTTTCACATTGAGTTGAAACTTGAGGTTTTGGGAAAAACCCCGAGTTTTGTGGATGCAGAAAACATTTGAACTTTCTCACCTCACAAGACCTCCAGTTTTGGAAATTGACAAAAACTCTACAAGTTTTCACAAAGTGTGAAAACTCGAGGTTTTGGGAAAAACCTCGAGTTTTGTCCAGGTAGACAACAACTGAATTTTCTAAGGTTTCAAAACCTCGAGTTTGGTTTTGAAACCTCGAGGTTTCTGTCTTGGCGCAAAATCTTAAAGTTTTCATATTTGAACAGAACTCGAGTTTTGTATAGAAAACTTGAGGTTTTGACAAACAGAGAGCAGATATTGTTTTCACTGATTTGAAAACTCAAGGTTTCAATAGAAACCTCAAGGTTTTACTTTTGACAGCATTTTTCAAAACTTTCATACTTGAGTGAAAACTCGAGGTTTGCTTGGAAACCTCGAGGTTTTTCCAACCAGAGAGTGCTGAACATTTTGAAGTTTTGAAAACCTCTAGTTTTGATCAGAAACCTCAAGTTTTGATGTTTTGGACATAAATTAGATTCACAAGCTAAGTCCAAAACTCGAGGTTTTGAGAACAAACCTCGAGGTTTCTACGATGGATTTGAAATTCAAATTTCATGATTCTGTAAGACTGTCTTGTTTGATCTTAATACTTTCCAGACTTATTCTCTACTATTCCTAGCTATGTTTAACCACTTTGTTGGTGAGTTTTAGATGAATTAGAGAATGTTTATTGAAGGTTTAATACAAAAGCAAAAGTGATGTCAGAACATTAAATGCTCAACTCAGAAAGTTACAATCTTTTGGGTAATTCATCTGCAGACGTCTAGCAGGAATTAAAGAATGATTTCCACATCCAACACCTGCTTTTCCAACGGATTAATTCACAGGGAGTCAACTCTGAACTTCTGTACAGCTGGATTAAGTGGAGAGTAGAGACAGAAGAAGACCAAACCACCTCCTAACCATTGCAAATCATCTCCAACGATTTGATTAAAATTGCAACGTTCATGTAATGCTATCTAAGTATAAATAGGGTTGTATTCAAGTCTTCTCAACAACCACAACTACAGAAAATGAATTGCATTCAAGTCTACATTTATTTTCTTCAGTTTTCACTTGTATAGTATCTTTTGATACAAAGAGCTTCAGTGTTTATCAATATCTGCTCTTAGAGAGAGTTTCTTTCAGAAAATCATTTATTGTAAACAATCACAAGTCAAGGGGACTTGGTGATTTGGGAGTTCATTGATTACAACTTGTAAGGGGGAGTGAGTTCTAGAGAGAGAACTACTTCTTGAGTGCAGAGTGTGTAATCTTTGTTATAGTGGGAAAATCCCAGAGAATCTGGAGACTGGATGTAGGTCAAGTTGTTAGGACCGAACCAGGATAAATCTCTGTGTCCATATATTCTTTCCCTTACTCTGTTCACCTCTGTTTTTGTTGCTTCAAAACAGAGTTTTGGTCAAAAATTTTGAGAATACCCAATTCACTCCCCTCTTGGGTATTTAGCTCCACTTACAATAAGACACCCAGTCCATTTTATTCTAGCCTTTCAGCCATTTTACGACATTGCCCAAAATTCTTAGGCATTGCAACCTCTTCAGGATGCTGCTCAGTATCCTTGGTCTCACGACCATGGGCTTCTGCTAGCCTATGGACACACTAGTCCTACAGGACTTAAGGCTCTCCTTGAATGCATGTTAGGTTTGACGGCCTAAGGAAACACTATGTCAATAGGTCTTACTGCCCAGTATATATTCATAACACAAATATACTCAATGGTAAACACTTACATGCAAAACCATTACATAAGATATGAGAGCAAGAGTTGGTTTCCTTTATATCATCGCGCCTGTTCTTCCTTAAAATTTCTTTCTTTTCTCTTTCCTTCAACATATAGCATTGGAGCACCCCATAGTGATACACTGGGTCATCTAAACCTCCTTTTTTTCTAGGAAACCTATTCGATGTGGTACTCATTACCATGCACCAACCTTAAGAGCCAACACCTCAATAGCTTTACTTTATAGTTTGTTGTCATGGCAGCTTCACTCTACAATTCGACGTCATGGTGGCTCCAGGTTGTAGGTTCTTGGTCGCAGAAGTCGCGAATAGCTGGCAGTCCTATGGGGACTTCCATGCTAAGGACAATAATGATATAGGGCTTGTCGATCGGATAGTTTGCGCAACATTCACGAAGGACAAGGATGATAGCTTCCTCTGGGTTTTCACAAAATTTCTCACTTGTGGTCACGAACGACCTTCATTACCTATTTCCAATAGGCGTCTTGAGCAATAAGGTTTGGAGCCGACCCTCGTTTAGGTATGAGGTTCTTTTCGGTTGTAACGGCCTTGAAAGGGTCTTGGCTTCCTAAGAGATGAACATAGGGGGTTTGGTTTATTTTCAGACGTGGTTTTATGGCAAACTCGCTTGACTCTTGTCATTGTGAGGTCAAGGATGAAGAACAAATAGTTGGAGAGTAAGTTAAGAAGAGAGTTTTTGAGTATAGCAAAGAGGAGAGTGTGGTGTTAGTTCTCTAATGGTTTTGATGATTGCCAACAATTACAAACAATGAAAAAGGTTTTGCTCTTTAGTGTTGAAAACTCTGATTAAGAGCAAACCTTGAGGTTGGCACTGAAACCTCGAGGTTTGGCCCTACAGAAGCTTTTAAAAGACAAGTGTTTCATGTTCAAAACTTGGTTTCACAAAAACAATGTGAAATCTCGAGGTTGGTAAGTTAACCTCGAGGTTCTGGACTCTTTAGAAAAACTCAAGTTTTGCACCAACGCAGGAAACCTCAAGGTTTGGTTGAAAACCTCCAGGTTTATGTTTTGGCGCTTAACTGATCTTTTTGAAAAACATGTGAAACCTCGAGTATTACAAGTAAACCTCGAGTTTTAACTCATCCAGAGAGGTTATGGTTTTCATCAAGCATGAAAACCTCGAGGTTCATATTGAAACCTCGAGGTTTATCACTTTGTGTTAAAACTCAAGATTTCAGGAAAACACTTAAACCTCGAGTATTGTTTGTAAACCTCGAGTATTATGGCACACAGAGAGCAAACAGGTTTTCAAAGAATTGAAAACCTCGAGGTTCAGATTGAAACCTCGAGGTTGAGCCTTCTGTCCAAAAACTTAACTTTGCAAATTTAGAAGCAAACCTCGAGTATGGTTTTACAACCTCGAGGTTATCGGGCTCCAGAGGAAAAATGGATTTTTCACCAAGTTTCAAACCTCAAGGTTTCTGTTTGAAACCTCAAGGTTTGTGACTTTCAAAGATTTTTTAAGGGTTTCTTTACAAAGGAAACCTCGAGGTTCACAGAGTAACCTCGAGGTTACATGCCTTTTCAACTGAGTTTGCTTGAGTTATTCAATCAAACCTCGAGGTTTGATGAACAAACCTCAAGGTTTCTGGCCGTTACTGCAAATTCGAATTTGGGAATTTTGTAATACCTTCTTGTTTGATCTCAATGCTTTCCATGATTATACTATATTGATTCTAGATATGTTTAACCATCTTTCTAGTGAGTTTCAGACAGCTTAACGAAGGTTTATTGAAGGATTTGAGCAAAAGCAAAAAGTGTGTCAGAACATTTAATGCTCAGTCCAGAAACTTGCTTCCTTTAGTTAATCCACTTGTGCACGACTACAAAAGATCAAAAGGAAGATTACTACATCAAGAAACATCCTCTCTAACGGATTTATTGCCAGAAAGTCAGCTCAGACTTAATCACCAGCTGGATTATGCAGAAACAAGAGAGAGAAGATGCCTAAGGATGAACCTTCACTCAGCAGATGATCTCCAACGGTTCAATCCTCTTTATAACGGTCATTTAATGTTCTCTAGCTATAAATAGAGTTCATTAACTCCTTCACAAGCTGATACATCAAATGAGAGCGAAAATTTATTAAGTTCATTTATTGTGTTCAGCTTTCACCTGTAATAGTGTCATTTTGACATTTGTTCTTCAGTGATTATCATATCTACTCTGTAAGAGAGTTATTACTTGTAAATCATTTATTGATAGAGAAAACCACAAGTCAGGGGACTTGGTGGTTAGGGTGTATTGATTGCAACTTGTAAGGGGGAGTGTGTTCTAGTGAGAGAACAACCCTAGTACGGAGTTTGTAATCATTTGTTGAAGATAGTGGATTGAAAATCCCAAGTGAGGCTTGGGGACTGGATGTAGGTCAGAGAAAGGACCGAACCAGTATAAATCGATTGTGCAAAGCTTCTTCTTTCTTACTCCTCTGTCTTACCCTGTTTTAGTTTCTCAAAAACAGAGTTCTGTCTTTAAATTTTTAAAGATACCCAATTCACCCCCTCTTGGGTATCAAGCTCCAGTCTTCATGTGGGAGAGGGCAAGCAATGCGATCAGGTATTTATAGAATAGGGCTGATGCAAAGGATGAAGGGTAAGGGTTTTTGCTTAGGGTTTCAAAGGGAAAAGTGGTTGGGTAAGAATGGCTAACGGTGAGAAGTTTGTGAAGAGAGGCAGGGAGGAGTTGAGGTTGGACATCACGTTGTTAGTAGGATTGCAGAGATAGAATGTGGAGCAGTTATAGCAGGAGGTTTTGGGGGCTGATTGTTAGTTGGGGAGAGAGGGATTCACGTGGGGAAATGGAATTGAAGGAAAAATTGAATATTTAAAAGATTTTATGGCACACCATTTATGGGGTTTTATTGTAATGGACTTTGCTATGACACTTCCTGGGTAGCCCGTTGTTGAACATACCAATGGCCATGCTCTGTAGCAACTTGACAGCATTAATGTAATAACATTGCTTCAAGTGCATATAGTGCTATCTGTTAGTTCTCAAAATGTGTTTTGATGATAACAATAGTTAAAAGTTTTTTATTCTTCTTGAATGAGACTCAGAGGATCAATTCTGAAGATTGGAAGGTGATTCTTGAAAATGGAATAACAAATATAAAATGATTTCACAAAGCCAGGATTCTCGAGAATGCCAAAGCAATTCTCGAGAATAGAACTTTCCTTTTCAAAATATGTCTCCAGCTAGTTCTCGAGAATGAGAGCTTAATTCTCCAGAATATGAAGAGTAGAACTTATTTTCAAAGTGTAATTCTCGAAAATATACTTTAGTAATTTTGTGATCTTATTTTAATGATTCTCGAGAATGCGAAGTAGATTCTCGATAATGTCTTCACTGGTTCTATCACTATTAAATGAACACAAATGCTCATTCTCGAGAATAGATACATAATTCTCGAGAATTACTATATCAACTCGCCAGATAGTTCTTTGAGTATACCATTCTTGAGAATGTATATTATTCTCGAGATAAGGGCTGGTTTTAGCTAACGAGTTCCTGATAAGGAATTCTCGAGAGTGAGTTTTCATTCTCGAGAATAGGTGTTTAATTCTCGAGTATTAACAGATTAACTCTCGAGATTGATTAAGACTAAACTCAATAAACGGTATACCTGGATAATTCTCGAGAATGTCATGTCTGATTCTTGAGAATGCTCATCAATATTTGAATACTCTGTTCTTCGAATCTCCGACTCTGGAAATCATAAATCATGCTATATCACTTCACTACTCCTGATTATTATTCACTGCAACTATCAAATGCTTTTAACATGCTTGCCTATGAGTTTCATATTATTTAAGCACGGATTAACGACAAAATTGAATAAAGCATAATTGTGTCAAAAGCATTTATTACAACAAAAAAGCAGAACACGCAGACAGAATTAAAGCGTGTAGTAGACAAAGACATTCCTTCATGGCATACTTATTCCAGCAAACATTCTGAGTCAACCTCTGCTCTAAGACAATCGACGGCGAAGCATTTAATGAAGCAATGGTCGACTATTCACAAACGGAGTTACACTGTCTTTAACGGAAAATTAAAAGAGTCTTAACGGCTAGTTTGCAAACTCCTCAACGGCATTAATGGTGAAGGCTATGAAAGCTCACCACATTCAATTCCGCCACCTACCAAAACTCTGCGCATTCAATTCTGAGTTATCACCATTTACTGTTTCATTCAATATCTCTGATATTAATTGTTCTTTAGTGTTCATATTGTATCTACTCGGGAGAAGTCATTAAATATCGTTCTTACTCTTGTGTTGATTCTTAAGGTTGTGGAACCTTAAGAGTGGGTGTATTAATTACGACTTGTAAGGGGGAGTGGAGTCTTAGAGCGAAAGGACCATTCTTCGTTTCTACAGAGTCTGTAATTGTTTCGAAAGATAGTGAAATCCCAGGCATTCTGGGGACTGAACGTAGGTCAAAGTATTAGACCGAACTAGGATAAATTCTCTTATGTTGATTTCTCTTATTGGTCTCTATTTCGTTCACGATTTGAAAATAAGTTTAAATTCTTAAAGATCACCTATTCACCCCCCCTCTAGGTGATATTCCATCTTCATTTGGTATCAGAGTGCTGGTTTCTTAGTTGGGCTTAACATCTTGAGAAAGATCATGGAAGGAATATTACTTGATTGTGTATCAATCAACCGACCTCCAGGATTCAATGGCGAACACTACTCCTTATGGAAAGCTAAATTCAGAGTGTTCGTAATGGCTACTGAATATGGTCTCTGGCGTGTAATAGAAACTGGAGACTATGTACCTGTAAAGACTGAAGGAGGGATTACAGTTCCGAAGACAGAGGCAGAGTTCGATGAGAATGATAAAAGGAATATCACTCTCAATAGTAAGGCTATTCTAATGTTGCAAAGTGCTCTTAATCAAAAGGAGTACTTTCATATAAGTAATTTGTCCACCGCAAAGGAAATGTGGAAAGCCTTAGAGATAGCCTATGAAGGAACTTCTGGCATCAAGGAGAACCGCATTAATACTCTAACCACAAAGTATGATTTGCTTCGGATAAAGTCAGGAGAGACTATTGCCGAGTTTCAACTTCGATATACTCATTTGACAAATCAGTTAGTAGCCTTGGGCAAAATCTACAATCAAGGTCCACAAGTTAGGAAAATCCTTAATGCTTTGACCAAAGATTGGGAAGCTAAAGTCACAGCAATAGAGGAGGCTCGTGGTGAATCAATGACTTCAGTCGCTGCCCTGTTTGGGAGTTTATTTGAGTATGAAAGCAAGTTGAAGTTCAAGAAGAACTTGGATGAAGTCAACAGCAGTCGAAACAAAGGCATCACACTTAATGCTGTAAAAGAAAAGGAAGATAAAGACGAGGATGATGATGATGATGACGACGAGATGGCCATGTTTGTGCAACGGTTCAAGAAGTTCTACAGAAAGGATCGAGGCTTCAGAAATAGACTTCAGAAAGGAAGCTCAAGCAACCGACGAGAATTGAAAGACAAGGATCAAATTATTTGTTAAGAGTGTGAAAAGCCGGGTCATTATAAATCTGAATGTCCTCAATTAAGAGATAGTGATAAAGAAAAGAAGAAGAAGTCCTACCAATTCAAAAAGAAGGCCTATGTTTCAGCAATACGGTTTACGATTTGTCTGCTAGCAGAAGATGAAGAGCAAGTCAAGAATGACGATGAGGTATACGATTTACAGCCTTCATACGATGAGTTATTTGATGAATATAATGAAATACAGTCTGAATTTGAGAAACTTATGGAATAATGCATATCATTGAAAAAAGAAAACATGACTCTTAAATTACAAGTCAAAAATCTTACGAGTGAAAATCTTATTTGTGACGACTGTGTAGATTTGAAGGAAAGGAATTTACATCTTACAAAATCACTTGAGAAATTCACTAAAGGAAGTGAAATGCTCAATGTAATTTTGAAAGCTCCAAGGTTTACGAACGATTGTTCAAGCATAGGTTACAATCCTATTTTTGATAAACAAAAAGGGAAAAAGAAAACTGGTGGAAAATCTTATTTGAATTACTTTCGAAAAATAGTTCATTCGTCAAATCCATTTGCTCACTATAGTTATTGTAACCAGAAAGGTCACAGTACTTCGTCATGTTTTCATAAAAAGGATAGAAGAGATAAGCCTGTTGGCAATTATCAGTGGGTACCTAAAGGAACGTATGTTCCTAAGGTCCAAGCTAACCCCAAAGGACCCAAGAAAAGATGGGTACCTAAAATTTGATCTGCTCTAATCTTGCAAGTGTGTTTGAGAGCATCGAGAATTAACAAGTGGTAATCGACAGTGGATGTCCCAGACACATGACGGGAGACTCAGAAAAGTTTGTTGTTATGAAATCAAAAGATGGTGGTAGAGTCACCTTTGGAAGAAATCAATCGGGGAAAATTATTGGCATCGCTGAAATTGGAACAAAAGACGGATTGCAAATTAAACACGTCTATCTTGTTGAAGGTGAAAGATGGAGCTTGATACCCAAGAGGGGGGGTGAATTGGGTATCTACAAAATTTTCGAAACCTTGTTCTGTTTTGGACAGCTAAAAAACAGAGCACAACAGAGGAGAAGGGAAGAAAAGCTCGACACAATGATTTATACTAGTTTGACCCTTTCTCTTGACCTACATCCAGTCCCCAAGCCTCACTTGGGATTTTTCAATCCACTAATCTTCTTGCAAATGATTACACACTTTGTACTCAAGAGTTGTTCTCTCACTAGAACACACTCCCCCTTACAAGTGTTAATCAATGCACCCAACCACCAAGTCCCCTGGCTTGTGGTTCTTTACAAAAGATAATCAATAAGAATACTCTCTCAAAGAGTTGATAAGTTAAACACTGAAGTACAGAATGTCAAGATGACAAAACAAGTGAAAACTGAAAGAAATGAATGAATTCTTAATCAAATTTCGCTCTCAGTTGTCTTGGTTGTTGGAAAGACTTGAATGCTCTTCTATTTATACTCAGAGATCAATTTATGACCGTTGCTTTCCAAATAAATCCGTTGAGGAAGTTGCCCAAGTGTTCTGAAGTGGTTTTGGGGTCTTCTCTCACTTGTTTACTCCTAATCCAGTTGGCCAAGTCATCAAGGCTGACTTTCTACGAATTAATCCGTTGGAGAGGAGTTTTCTTGTTTCAGCTAACATCCTTAAATGCTTTGTAAGCGTGTGCAGAAGGATTTGGGTAGAAGGAGTAACTTTTGTGCTTTGCAATAAATGCTCTGAGTTGCTTTTTGCTTTATACTCTAACCTCTCACCAAACATTCTTTAATGCTCTGAAATCCACTAACAAATACGTTAAACATGGCAGGGAATATCAGAGAATAATATTGGAAGAGAATAGGATCAAATAACATTGATTTCTGAAATGCCCAAATTCAAATTTCCTGAACCTGTGACACGAACTCGAGTTCAGTTCTTACAGGCTCGAGTTCGTTGCTTCAGTGTTCAAAATTATATGAGTTCAAAAGGTGTGAACCTGAGGTTTGTCTTCTAAACCTGAGGTTCTCATGTCATTGAAAAACTAAAAAGCTCTCGAGTTGAAATGAACTCGAGTTCATTAATGTTAGGATCGAGTTCGAGACAATTTTGAGCAAACTTCGTTTTAGCTTCAAAGAACAAACCTGAGGTTTGCAAAGCAAACTCTTGAGTTTAAAACATTTTGAAAAGTTCTTTGCTCTTGGTAACTTTTAGGCTCGAGTTCAAACTGTTTAGGCTTGAGTTCGAATGTTCTGAAAAACTTTGGAAGCTCTCGGCCAAAACTAGGCTCGAGTTCAAGATGTCAGGCTCGAGTCCAGTGACAAACCTTTTCTCTCAATAGAACAGTGCTTTGTTTGAAAAACTTGTCCCGCCAGAGATGAACTCAAGTCCGCCATGACAGGCTCGAGTTCATGCTCTTAAGATTTTCTTTGAAAACTTTCAAGCTTGAGGTTTGCAGGGAGCAAGTGTAAGGTTTAACATGTTTTCAAGGTTAAAAAAAAAAGTTTTCTGGAAAAGATGAACTCGAGGTTGACCAAAATACCTCTCTTTTAAAAAATGAATAAACACTTACATTCTGCCTAAAATAATTCCAGCAAAAAGCATTAAGGCTGCATAGTCCAATGCACCAATTGTGGTACAATAGAGTTGTAATTCACTTGTTACTACAGATGCTCACCAAATCTTTTTTTAAAAAAAAAAACCAGAGGTTATTTTTATTCCTTGGAAACCATCACCATTCAATACTTCTTCGTCCATTATTGGCCAAACCACCTGAGGATTAGGTCCAATGTGAGTAGGATCTCTTAGCCATGATTCATAATTGGAAAAATTGTTAGTTCTTGGATTGTAAGTTTTGATGATAACAAACACTTGCAAAAAATGTAGACTTGATGATTCAAGTCACTCAAATGTGTATTAAATAGCATTCGAGTGTACCACAGTTATTGAAACTAAAATTTGAATCAGAAAGCAATTTCAAAGTGTCCTAGTATGGGCACACTCTAGTACTACTCTGAACACTCTATAAGAACCGGCTGAACCCAAGAGGGGGGGTGAATTGGGTGAAGTATAAAAATTAAAAACTTTGAAATTCTTTTCGCAACTCACTGAAATCAGTTTACAAGACAATGATCATACATTTAAATATGTATACACATTCAAACATATATGCTGGAAATGTAAAAGATAAGGGAAGAGAATGTGCAAACTGATATATACTGGTTCGGCCTTATCCTTGACCTACATCCAGTCCCCAAGCCTCACTTGGGATTTTCAATCCACTATCTTCTTTCAAACTGATTACAAGTTCTGTACTTGAGTAATCCTCTCACTAGGATCCACTCCCCCTTACAAACTGTAATCAATACACTTGCTTGATTACACACTCTGTACTCGAAGTAATCCTCTCCCTAGGATTCACTCCCCTTACAAGCTGTAATCAACACAATGTGTTTCTCACTCAAGATCACCCAATCTTGAGTATCTCACAGATAGAAAGATAGAATGATTACAATAAGTCTTCTCTCTCAGAAGTAAATAAGTAAACACTGAAGTGCAGTACAAATCATATCACTCTCTATGATGTAATCATTAAGAACAGAGAGCATATGATGAAAATCAGAGTATTAGCATGTTGAAGGTGTAAACTTGTGTCTCTGCGTTTTTTGCTCTATGTTCTCTGTATGGAGTCATCAAATCATCATGTATTTATGCTAATAGAAGCATATGACCGTTGCAATTCGTTGAGACTTGAACCCATTTGAAAATATAGCTGTTAGAAACTAGCCGTTGGAACTTTTGCACAGTTTTTGATGTTCTGACATCACTTTTGCTTTTGTCTTAAACCTTCAATAAACTTTCTTTGATCTATCTGAAACTTACCAAGAAAGTGGTTAAACATGTCTAGGAACACTAGAGATTAATCATGGGAAGTATTAAGATCAAACAAGAAGGCAATGCAAATTCGTTAGATTTGAAATTCTGAATCAGCGTCGCGAACTCGAGTTCAGTTCTTGCAGGCTCGAGTTCGAGGCTTGAGTGTTCAAGAATAAGTAAGTTCAAAAAGTGTGAACCTGAGGTTTGTTTTCTAAACCTGAGGTTCTCAAGTGTTTGAAAAGCCAAATTGCTCTCGGGATAAAATGAACCTGAGGTTCACAATCTAAACCTGAGGTTCGCAACTCATTGAAAAGTTACATTGCTCTCTGTCTGAGATGAACTTGAGTTCGTTCACTTATAGGCTCGAGTTTGGCTTTTCCCAAATGCTCATTTCTTCTCTGGAACTCTCGAGCTCGAGTTTGTGACTGATGAACTCGAGTTTGTAAGTTGATTTGCGACTTGGTTGTTTCTGAGTTGGCCTGGTTCGAGTTTGCAACTTTGTCAAATTTCAAAGACCATATCTCTCTGGTCTGAACTCCATTTTGGTCCGTTCAAAGCTTGATTGAAAGCCCTTTGAGTCTATTTTCATATGCCACTGATTTCAGCTCAATCGAATTTGTCGTTTGTGAGATACACCCAAAATACCAAAGGTGGGTCTGGACTGTGACGTTGATTCTTATGGCAACTTGTAAAAATCATATCTCCTTGATCTGAACTCCTTTTGGCTTGAAGTTTATATCAAAATGACGCATTGGGAGTCTAGTTTCATATGCTTTTGGTTTCGTCTCAATCCGATCTCTAGTTTGGGAGATATCATCGAATTACCAGACCTCGCCCGAGCTGAACGTGAAACAGAGTGGAGCTGAAGTGCTGATGACCATTGTGAACTCGAGTTTGCACTTACAGGCTCGAGTTTGCCTAGTCCAGAGACACCAGAAATGCTGAAGACACTTATAGGCTCGAGTTTGTGATTCTAAACTCGAGTTTGAGGTCCTAAACTCGAGTTTGGGGTCCTGAACTCGAGTTTGCTCATCCAGAAGCTAATTTTTGTTGACTTTAACTCTGAATTGAGTTATTCCAACTTCCATATGATCTTGGAGGCTTCTAGCTTCAGCATAAGAACTTGAATAACTATATCTTCATTCCATTCATCAAGTTCTTCCATCTCCCAACTTGATCATTCTTCTTCATTTAACTTGAGCTCATCATTCTTTACAGCTTCTACCTTCTTCAATATCCATAAAGTGATGAAACTTCATTCCAACTTCTGCTTATCATAGAGACTTCCAGTATCACATATAAGAATATATATGCATGTTCTTTATTTGGTCTCTTCTCTTCTACTTGGTTATCACCAAAACCCATTGATAACATCTTGCTTCCTTGATAACCTCTGCAAATACTTCTTTCTTTCAATTCTTATCTCCTTCTTGATTAATCTCTATAATTCAACTTGGATTAATCTACATTAAATACAACAATTAGTCAATGTAGGAGATAACTATATTACTCAATCTTTTTGCTTATAACAATGGCAATGACATCTATATAAGACATCATCAAAACTAATCATAACCAACACACTCGAGTGTTGGGTTGATACTCGTAGGAAAAGTGCCTAACACTTGATTCTGGACACTCGAGTGTTACTCTGAACACTCAAGTGTTGGCTTGATAATCACAGAAAGAATGCTAACACTCGCTTGTACCATGGGAATGTTATGTTAAAGACTCGAGTATTTAAGTGAACACTTGAGTATTATGTAAATGGAGCTAAATACCCAAGACGGGGGGTGAATTGGGTATTATCAAATTTTTAATTAAATGCTCTGTTTTTGAACTATGAAAACAGGGTAATTCAGAGTAAGGGAAGAGTAGCAAGACACAAGAAGATTTATACTGGTTCGGTCTTAACCACTGATCTACGTCCAGTCCCCAGCCTCACTGGGATTTCCACTATATCAAAGATTACACACTCTGCACTCAAGAAGTGATTCTCTCACTAGAACTCACTCCCACTTACAAGTTGTAATCAATGAACCCAACCACCAAGTCCCCTGACTTGTGGTTCTTTACAATAAAAGATTTACAATCAGAAAACTCTCACTAAGAGTAGATAATGATAATCACTGAAGCTCTTTGTATCAAAGGATACTATACAAGTGAAAATTGATGAAAATAAATGAACACTTAAATGCAATACGTTTTCAGCAGTTGTAGTTGTTGTAGAGACTTGAATGCTGTCCTATTTATACTCAGTAAGCATTAATTGACCGTTGCATCTTCAATATTACCGTTGAGAGAAGTCTCTAGGTGTTTAGCAAGTAATTTAGGCATCTTCTCTCTCTAATTTTAGCTTAATCCAGCTGGCCAAGTGATCTAATTTGTTCTTCTGCAAATCAGTCCGTTGGAGATGAAGTTTCTTGATGTAGAAAACATTCTTTAATGCTTTGCAACCGTGTGCAAAAGAATTAGCCAAAAAGGAGTAACTTTTTGTTCAACATTTAATGTTCTAAACTACCTTTTTGCTTTTCCTCTAACCTTCAATTAACTTTCGCTAATCTGTCTGAAACTCATCAAAAAGATGGTTAAACATAGCTAAGAATATAGAAGAATGATAAGAGAAAGTATCAAGATCAAACAAGATGGTTCCAAAAATTTGTCAGATTTGATTTTCAAGTTTAGCGTTCAATACTTGAGTATCCATCTTGAACTCGAGTATTCTTCTTCCAGAGAGGAACCATCGAAACTTGAACTTTGGATCTTAATGAAAAATAAGGACAATACTCGAGTATACAAATCCATACTCGAGTTTTGAACTTTTGGTGAGAAAATAAGTTTAAGTTCAAAAGTCTCAATACTTGAGTATTGTTCCCAATACTTGAGTATCGAAATCATTGACAAAAGGAAAAGCTCTTTGTATGCCCAATACTCGAGTTTCCAACTCAATACTCGAGTATGCATTCATTTTTCAAAAACTTCGGAGAGTCTTTCCCAAGTCAATACTTGAGTTTTAAAAAGAATACTTGAGTGTTCATGAACAAATGTTAGGTATGAAATCTCTGTGAAAATCCAATACTTGAGTATGTAAAACCAATACTCGAGTTTTCATAAGATGTAAAACTTTGATGACTCTCTGTATGACCAATACTCGAGTATTCAACTGAATACTTGAGTATTGAGAACTTAAGTCAATGTTGAAATTCTCTCTATGTATTCAATACTCGAGTATTCATATCAATACTTGAGTATTGTCTCAGTGTGAAAACTTGGAGTGCTCTCTGTAAGTCCAATACTCGAGTATTATGTCCAATACTTGAGTATTGTCCAAGGGTGAAAAACTTGGAATACTCTCTGTAATTCCAATACTCGAGTATAGCATCCAATACTTGAGTATTGCTTTGTGAAAAGAATTTGAGTAACTCTCTGTCAAGTCAATACTCGAGTATTGAGAACAATACTCGAGTTTATCTTTGACAATAAGTTTTTACCAAAGACAAAACTTCCAAGTGAGTTTACAATTGTTTATTATCATTAAAACACATAGGGAACTAACATATTACACAAAAGAATGAGATGAACACTCAAGTATTGGCCCAACACTTCCAAGATCAATGCCTGACACTCAAACTCATTCTAAAAACAACAAGGTTAACACTCGAGTGTCAAGGTAAATACTCTTAAGGTCAGTGCATGATACTCAATGATGAAATGAGATGTGAGGCACACTTGAAGTGTCATTTAGTGACACTCGAGTATGATATAATGACACTCAAGTTTCTAGTATTCATAAACTTATTTCTTCAAAACCATTCCTTGAATAGTCTTCTACCAGACACACATTTCATCAACACTCGAGTGTGGAAATTTAGCTCTCGAGTGTCACATTGGAGTGTGGCTAAATTGACACTCAAGTGTCTAGAAGAAAACATATCTTTTTAACTGAGCTTCATTTTGAATAGCCTTCTTCCAGAGAGAAAATTCATCAACACTCGAGTGTGGGTTGAATGGCACTCAAGTGTCACATGTTCTTGCACTAAACCTTTATCTTCGTAAATTCAAATTCATTGATTATCAATTAGTAACTTCTGATTATTACTCATTACCATTCCCAATATCCTTAATCATGTTTATTAAAGAGTTTCATATGGTTGGTTGAACGATTACACTCAAATTATCATAAAGCAAGATTTGTGTTAGAAGCATTTAATACACGGAAACTAAGTCAAAGCAGGTCAAACTATCATACTTTGAGATACCCTTTTTGGTGAAAGCGAAAGGGACCTAACTAATCCAATCCCAAAGCAGACCAAAGGCATGTCGTCTACAGATATGTGCTAGCGAAACGAAAACAACTCAATCTCGATTTTTGTCAACAACTCTGATATGTCTCTAACGAAAAAGTTTTTGAGTCTCACGAAAAGTTTGAAATCTCATCACGGATAGATTGAAGCTTCTCCAACGGTCATTAATGAAGTTCATCTATAAAAGCCAGAGCATTCAATACAAAGCTAACAACCAACGATGATAAAAATTTATTGTTGAGTTATTGCTCATTAATAATATTTGAAATATCTTATGATATTCATATTCTTCAGTGTGAAAGAGTCTTTATCATTCAACTAAGGGTTTGTTTGGTTTAACGGAGAGGAGGAGATAGGAGGGATTTTAATGGAGAGGAGGGGATAAGAGGGATTTTAATATTATCTTGTTTGGATTGATCAAAAGGAAGGTGAGAGGAGAAATTATTTTCATATGGACAACTTTATCCTTATGTCAAATGATTTTTTCAAACTATATTAAATGTATAATAAAGTTTATTAATTATAAATGAAATATGTTCAAGTAAATTGACACCATATATATATATATATATATATATATATATATATATATATATTCTACTGATACTCCAGCATTCGAGCCCTAATAATTGTTTAAGTATAGGTATAGTGTCATCATTATTACTTTAGAGGAGATATTTAGTCAAGTAATTCAATTTCTATTTGGCAAACGTTGAATTAGAGGAATAAAATATGTAGTGATAGTCAAGGTTGAGATAATCCAATAAGTTATTATTCTTGGGTGTATTATGCCTTGTACTATATTCTTGTAACTGTAATAATGTATCATCAGTTCATTCTCCAGCTCCATGGTCTCTTTTAACATTTCCGCATTTTTCTATAAATTTATAACCACTTGAATCACAAGTATCATTATATGTACTAGAGCAAAACACTTCTCTTTTATTTCGATTATTTTTTGGGATCCATTCAGCTTCATAAAGCTCTTGAAGTTTAGGCAAAGCAAGTAGCGGTGTAAGCGATCCAAGAATTGTGGATTACTCAGAAGTTGATCTCTTGTGGGATGCGGCCAACACCATCACTTCGGAAGGGTTGTTTCCAACCTCTGAAGAACTAGAAGCAATGGATAAGATAGGCTTGTGTCACAGAATAAGATTCCGTTTCAATATGTTATTTTGTGGAACCAAGAAAATAAGGATAGAATCCAGAAAAATATTAGTCCCTGTTGCTGAAGAACCTTAGAGGACTACTTCAACTACAGTGGTCGTGCTCCCAGAAAAATATTAGTCATTGTTGCTGAATACCCAAATAGCTCTCCGACAAAGCCATACCATGCCAGCGACGATGACGAGCAGTATCGACACCACAAAAATGATGAGTTGCTTATCAAAATAGCAGGGGTAAGAATACCAGTTGCTTCGAGACCAATCGATGTGGATGAATATGGACATGGGTCTCCCAAGAAGGTTAATCCTACAAGAGACGATGGAAAACCCTAGCTTCTTCGTTGGATTCGAGGGGTAAAGTGGGTCAGTGGTGAAGCAGCAACTCTGCAACACCATGGCGTTGGGTCTGTTGTTCATGTTGCGGACATTAGCAGAGACAATGATCGCGTGTCAACCACGGGGCAATTTTGGAACCCGTGGCAAAATCCCTCTAAATCCCCCCGATTTGGGGGATAACGATTTTAAGGGGAGGGAGGGGAAATTTTTCCTATCTTGCCAATAAAGGGGAGGAGAGCAAAATCTCTCCCTTTCCTCCCATACCTCTCCCCTCCTCTTTAAACCAAACAAACCTTAATTGTTGTAAAATCTTAAGGTAGTAGGACCTTGAGTGTGGTTATTCGATTACATTTTAAAGGGAGTGAGTCCTAGTAAGAATTACCACTATGGTCCTATTTATAAGTCCTTTTTGACAAAAAAAATAGTCATATTTATAAGTTCCATTTGACCAAATAAATGAGATTGTGACAATTTTGCCTATATTAATTGTACCAATAAAAATAGAAAGAGAAGAAAGAGTTGAAGGTACTCAATCATAAATGAGGGTAAAGTTAAAAATTCACCTCATAATCATTGAACTAACTACTTCTCCTTGGTATCTACGATTTGGTCAAAAAGGGACTTATAAATAGGACCAGAGTAGTACTCTATAAGAGCTTGTGTAATCGTTGAATGATAATGGAAATCTCAGAAACGCTCTGAGGACTAGATGTAGGTTAAGATATTAAGGTCGAACCAATATAAATCTTTATGCATAATTTGGTGATATCTTTCTAACCTCTCCTTATTCATTTAATTATTCCTTAAAATTGTTTTATTTTTTATAAATCACTCAATTGACCCCCTCTTGAGTGATATATTACGGCAAATAAAAACGAGCACCATGAAAATAAATGCCACTCAGCTAAAGAAAGAAGATGGAGAGTTGGCTGGAATGGGCACTAAATACTTTTTGGAAAATCTCCTCCAAATCACTGTATAAAAATAGTTCTAATACCTATATGTTTAAAATTTATAATATATTAAAAAATTTATTAATTTTATTATATAATACAATTTTAAAATTTTTATAACGTATTTATTGACACTTATTTATTTAGTATTATTTTAAATGACTAAAAACACATTTCTTTATTTCTTTCTTCTTCTTTTATTTTTTTTCCATGATACCATAATTGAAAACATGTTTGAAATGCATATATTTATTCTCCATATATTATTAATAATGTAAATTTGAGATACTTTATAACTTATCTTAATTTTAAAGCTTAATTTTTTAAATATATTTTTTGCATAACCATTTATAAACACTTTTGTTAAAGTATGCATCTCTTAAAAGAATTAATCACATTTTTTATTAAGTTTCCTATGTTGGCATTAGTTAAATTAATATAATTAAGTCATTATCTCAATATGAAAAAAATAATAATTAACATATAACTATTTGCAAAAATTTAAAAAAAAAATCTAAAATTACTTAAACAAAATTGGCCAAATAGAAATGATGAAGAGTAAATTAGTAAATTAAATTTATTTTAATATGAATTTCAATTAAAAAATAAAAATCCTTAACGGAGTTAATGATTTGAACTTAAATGTATATTTTTCAAATAAAGGAGATGTCTGTGTAGTTATAGTTAACGTAAAATGAATGGAAGGTTTGAGTACTATACTCATATGTTTTTAGTCATTTGAAAGAATACTAAATAAATAAGTTTCCATAAATATATTAAAATTTAAAATTTTATAATATAATAAAATTAATAAATTATATAATATATTAGAAATTTTGGATATATATGTATTAGAATTATTTTTTATTTGTATAAAAATTATTTTTGGGAAATATAAATATTTATTCATGTGTTGAAAAAGAGGTATTTTGGTCAAAGCAAATGTTCAATAATCAAACTTAATAGTCAACTAACGATTGAGTTGATAGAAATGGAATCTTAAATATGGAAAGGAGGTTTTTGTAATATATATTTTAATTTCAATTAATGTGTATATACGTTTTTTAAAAAAAGAAGGCATATTTGTGTAATTTAGGTAAAATAAAAGGTTGGTCATTACTCACATAGAAATATAAATGATGTGATGACTTAAAATGAAGGCATGTATCTACTGTGAAGATATGTTACTTTATTCCCATTTTTCCCATCACAATATCGACATGAAATATTCCACGTATTTCGGGTCCCAAAAAAAGAAAAGAAAGAAATATTCCTTTTTATGATTTTCCTAAAACACATTTAAATATTCCCTCGCTACAATAATTTCTTCAAATTTCTAACTAATTCAAAATTCAAAGGTTTAATTAACTTTACATAACCTGAACAATATTTATAAGCTTTCAGGTGGTTCCCTTTATATGTGTGTATTTGTTGACTATAACTTTTATCTATCATATTTCAGAATTTTCGTTATCCTAACTTGGAACTCATTGGCCACATACGCTTATATATGCTGATGAATATATCATTCTTCTAAAATCTTAAGCCTCTGCATGTGTTGGACCCCGAATAGTTCTCTTTGCCTGGGAATGTATAAGCTTTTTTCAATGTAACTGACTCCATATATTAGAAAGATTCATCATTATATACATATATATATATATATATATATATATATATATATATATATATATATATATATATATATATATGTATATGTAATTTGTCATGTTAAGAAAATTTAATTTGGTTTTCTTGTTCCAAGACTTTGTTGATCGAATCCGTAAGATTATACTTGATGACGGTGGTGAAAGCTTGTTATGGCCAGCTGAGGTCACAACTGATCTTATAAAATTTGTTAAGAAATATATGTATTTATTATATGATATTTTATTTGGCCACAAATTTGGCCCCAGCTAATTTTAAATTTTCTCTATAAGGATAATATTTGTTTCATTACTCATTGGACTGGAAGGAAAGTAAAATTCTTGTTTGAGATACCGAAAAGGTTGGTATCATCTTATATATTGTTTTGATTTATACTTATCGGTTATTATCCACTTGTATTTTTTGAGTTATTTGATACTATTTAGTAAATACTCCCTCTGGTCCTTATTTAAGGAACCAACTAACAATTCTTACAAGTCAATAAAAACAATTAAAGTCATTAAATTTATCCTAAAATTTAAATAATTTTCAATATTATCCCTATTAATTACACTAAACTATAATATCATTTTAATTATATTACTATTTTTTTCCTCAAAAAAAAGAGTGTTAATTAATTTTTATTAATTATTACTGTCACTCACTAACTTTTTAATTATGGGTATACATAGAAAAAAATATTTAATGCTATTTGAAAACAAACAAATGTCTTATAAAAAGGACCAAATATATTTGTTAGTTGGTGTCTTATAATAAGAACTAAAAGAAGTAGTTCAATATATTTATTTTTTGACCTGAGCTAAATTTTTTTCCTGGTTCCGCCACTGACTTGATGGTATATACTAAAATAGCAACTCTCTCTCTCTCTCTCCCTCTCTCTCTCTCCCTCCCTCTCTCTCCCTCTCTCTCTCTCCCTCTCTCTCCCTCTCTCTCTCTCCCTCTCTCTCTCTCTCCCTCTCTCTCTCTCCCTCTCTCTCTCTCTCCCTCTCTCTCTCTCCCTCTCTCTCTCTCCCTCTCTCTCCCCCTCTCTCTCTCCCTCTCTCTCCCTCTCTCTCTCCCTCTCTCTCTCTCTCCCTCTCTCTCCCTCTCTCTCCCTCTCTCCCTCTCTCTCTCCCTCTCTCTCCCTCTCTCTCTCTCTCTGATTTTGGATTCATAAATAATATTGGCATATAATCAAGAAAATCATGGTTTTTTGAGCCCCAAAAAAAAAAATCATGGTTTCCGCTATTATATTTGTTTACGAAAATAATCCAAACAGACCATATTCATGGGCTGGAAAGCCCGTTCAAGTCTAAACCTTGTGGCCGAAAAATATGTTTAAGTTAAGAAAATGTGAGAATAAATAGGTTTGAGTTTGTTACCCAAAAAAATAAAAAGGTTTGGGTTCAAACTTTTTAGGCTATCAGTTTGTGCCATGTTTCTAATGGGCTTAGTCCATTGTTTAAGGAACTGAGCCCATGATACTGATTACACATTATCTTTTGCTTCTTTTTGCGTACATAGGGTGCTAGCCCAAACATAAAAAAAGGTTATGGCCCAGAAGTTTTTACTGAGAAGTAATGTTACTCTGAAAGTTTTTTTTGTCCCAATGTAGTCTCGGAAATATCAAAACGTAACAATATTACCCATTTCTGTTAAAAAGATAACTATTAACATCAATTTTTTGATGGTCAAATGTTAGTTTTTTAACAATATAAAAAAACATTGTTACATTTTAAAACTTTTGAAACAACATTGAGATTAGAATAACTTTCAGAACAATATTGCTCCTAAGTCTATACTTCTTGGGTGGATTTGCTACTTAACCCAATAAAGAAAATAAGAAAACATAGGTGATTACAATCCCATAAAACTTGGGTCCTCATATGTTGACCATAGGATTACATTTTTCTTTTCATTCTTGATTGAACATATAAATATAAATTTATAAAAAAAAAATTACACAATTCGCTAGTTGTAAATAATATAATTTATTTCCTAAATTTCATGCAGCATGTATTGTATCCTTTTACATTTTTGTTGTTGTTTATGCTTCATTTTTTTAAGCAAAGAGGTTCTTACTTCTTAATATCAGACTTTTTTAGTTGAATGATATGAATTAAGATGAGTAGTTAAAATCAGTTAAGAATTTTAATTTTTCAAAATACCATTTTAAAATATTGGATATGGTTCATTATTTTTTTGGCATTTCGGTAATAAATTAAATTGGAGTATATTTAGTATTCTTTTGTCCTAATCATAGGAACACTTTTATATTGCAAATTACACTATAAAAGTATTCCTATAATTAGGACCGGATGTAGTAATACATCATAAATGCTATGTCATAATAAGAAATAGCTCTTATATTTGATACTAATAAAAAAAATAATATATTAAGGAACGAAGGAAGTAATTATTTTGGTTATCTTTATAAATTTCATATTAGTAGAACGAACTGGATCGGCATTAAAATTAAACATGGAAAGAAAAGAAAACAGTAAAGAAACCTTTTGATTCCTTTCAGTTTCATTTCTTCACATTTTCTTTCAACCTTTCTTTTCAATACTCTATGACCTCAAAACCCTTCTCATTATTCCTGTTTGGCTTTAAGACTGATGGCTGAGGTTAATCCTTATCTTAACACACACACACACGTACGTTGGCATGCAAATTATTGGGGGTCGTGGGGTTATTTTCAGGTCGTTGTGGTCCGTTGAGATGATAATGAAGAGGGAGTTATCAAACACACAAACTAAAGTCCATTGGCAAAAGCTTATCCTGTTATCCATTTCGGTCTTACATCATATATAGAAATGGAAATAACTGAAGCAAAAAAATAAAATAAAAGTGATATATGAATTTTTTACAGAACAAAATTAAAAAAAATAAATAAACAAATGAAAAGCTTAGAAGTGGACGTGAGAGAAATGTGCTCTTTTGTTACGTAGTTCTCTGCCTTTCTTTTCACTATTGTAAGTTGTTGTTTGTGGCCTTTATGGGCCCCTCCCACCTTCACTTGCTCAAAGTGTGCTTTTTCAGTGCTTTCTTTCTTAGGCCCCACATCGGACCCATTTGCGGTTGACTAATACGAGTACCAACATTAATTTTGATAACTAAATGAGTGATTAAAGAATCAGATTGGACTAATGAGTTCAGGTCAAAAAAAAAAAAAAAAGAAAAGAAAAGATTGGAGTGATGAGTAACATGGTTTTCAAACCTGTTATGAGCACAGAAACTAGTTCCTGCCCAGACTCATAAATGGCTCGATTTTAACCAGAAAATTGTTTTTATGGTTGAGCCAGGTTGAACCAAAGTCGAGCTGTGTGCCCTTAAGCCAGAATTCTAAATTAAAAATGCCGAAAAAGTTTTTTGGAAACTGGATGGTTTTCTAGTTTGACGGGAAAAATGCTAAATAATTAAGAATCAAGTAAAAAAAATAAAAAATTGACACTCTCAAAAATCCAATATTTTTTTTAATGGTGTTATTTCTTTAAAAACTTCAAGTATTGCGGTGTTCTTGACAATTAGACTTGTTATGGATTTATTTCTTAAATATATTATTATATATGTCTATAATCATTTTTATAAAAATTTTATTGATTATTATGTCACCGATTCAATTATTAATCTAACTATGGACCATAAGAACCATGAATTTTTTGCCTTTCCGGTTCAACCGTCTGGTCTAGCTTTCAAAATATTGACTAAATATGGTGACAACTAACAATGATTGCATCTAAGTGCTAAGAATTGTAACATGATTGGAAAAAAGAGGAAAATATCACTCAAGTCTTAAGGAACATAAAAAATCAAAAAAATCCCAACCCAAAATCACATATCAAAAAGTCCCTATGAACTTTTTTGATATTGGTTATATTGACAACAGGAAGTGCTATATTGACAACAAAATTTACAAATCTAGCCATTTACCAAAAAAAAAAAGTTATATTCACAACAGGAAGTGCTATATTCACAACAAAATTTAAATACATGGATTTTATTTCAAACTCAGGTCCTTAAGCATACAGAGACCATTCACAAAAAAAATATATATATATTCACAACAGTAAGTGTTATATTGACAACAAAATATAAAAACCTGGAGCCATTTTGAAACTTAAGTCAATATAGTACTTCATGTTGTGAATGACCTCTATACGCTCAGGGATCTGAATTTGAAACAAAATCCAGATTTTTTTAATTTTGTCGTGAATATAACATTTCCTGTTGTGAATATAGCTTTTTCTGTTGTAAATGACCTTTGTACACTTAGGACCTGAGTTCGAAACAAAATTCAGGTGTTTAAATTTTGTTGTGAATATAGCACTTCCTGTTGTGAATATTTTTTTTTTCTATTGTGAATGACCCGATTTTTAAATTTTGTTGTTTATATAACACTTCTTGTTGTCAATACAACTAATATCAAAAAAGTTCTTAAGGACTTTTTTGATATGTGATTTTGAGTTAGAATTTTTTTTTGATATTTTTTATGTTTCTTGGAATCAGAGTGATATCCCCAAAAAAAAAAAATCTCTACATTAGTTCTTTGCGACAAATAAATATACAAGAGAGCTTCTCCACACATTATGGCCCAACCCAACTCGAATCCTTATTATAATTTGTGTGTATACAGTGCTCTATGCATTGCACAGAATCAGTGAGATATGTTTCATAATCTATGAAAGGTATGGCTATTTTATAAAGATTTATTGATATTGTTTATTACTCCCCATCCTCATTATAGGAGCATTTTTGTAATACAAATTATACTATAAAAGTGTTCTTATAATTAGGATAGGAGGTAGTATTATTTTTAGTTTTGGAGATTAGAGTGTCGAACAACAAACTACGTTGTTAAATATTTTTTAAAATATATTTTAATGAAATAATTAAATGAATTTATATTATGTTTTTCCGCCAAAGTTGTAAGCATCACATTAAACTTGCTTAAACAAAAAAATTCATTTGACATGTTATAACCGAAACAAAGTCGGAAAATCATAATGCTTATGAAATTATGCAAATCAAATTACCATGGGTAGTTTTAGCTTTATGGCTTCAAGCATTAGAAAATTTTCGTAAGTTATTCTTCATTATATTTTTATTTATGCAATAAAATATGAGTGAATTTGGATAGGAAGAGAAAAGCAACATCCTTATTCCCGGACATATATTATAGAGATGAGTTTATATATTTTTCTTTATATCCTAAAGACATTATGTCTTTATTTTTTTTTTTAATTTATAAATAAGAGTCTTTTTTAATTAATATGAGTACATAAATATATAAAAAAAAATACTGTAAGTCATTAGGTCTTCAATCATTTTCCATTTATATAAGTTGGAAAAATTAATCTTGTGTCTTTTAACGTGGTTGTAATTCAATCCCTACACTTTAACTCGGTATAACTTAGTTCCAATAGTTTTGACTTGGTTATAAGTTTGTTCCTGAATTCTGACTCATTGCAACTTAGTCTATGTAATTTTAAGCATACAATTTAGTCCTTATATTTTAGAATAAAGGTGGGGTGGGCTCTATTATAAAATAGTTAAAACTATAGATATTGAGTTTTAATAGATCAAAGTTTAGAAACTGAGTTATAATTGGATCAAAACTACAAAAACTAAGTTATACTGAATCAAAATGTAGGGATTGAGTTACAATCCAGTCAAAACCATAAGGACCAATAGATTAATTTTCCTAAATAAGTTTGCTTCACTTCAGTTCTATCTATCGTGCGACTTCTTTATTTTACTTCTATCGCCATATCATTTCAAATTATTCTTTTCGAGTTTACAGGCTTTTTAATTGGTCACGCCAATGAGTTTTCCCCTATTTGTATAATTTATTGAGATTCATTCTTGCTTCCACTATCGATCTGAACATTAATTACTAAATAGTAATGACATAAAAAGATAAAAGCATTGGGATCGCTTAAGACCTTGCGATAATTTGTGCTATGCACATGCTTGAAGAGTTTTGTTTTGTCCCCCCCCCCCCCCCCCTTTTTTTTCCCAAAAGGGGCAATTTCACCTTGAAGTTTTTTAGGGGATAGCTTTGCTCAAAAGTGTAAAAAAAAGAGCAATTATACTATGTCTGTTATCTTAATTAATTTTGACTGCTAATTAACCAAATATACAAATATGACAATTGACATGTCATCTATATCATTTTTGTTCAAGTGTAAATTACTTTGTTTTTTTCCAACATTATATTTAAAATTTTTGTAGCAAATTTGCAACTTAACAAAACTGAAGTGGATGACATGTGGTCTACAAGTTCAGCATATTTGGTCAATTAATTGTCAAAATTAACTGGGATAATAGTCAGGACAAAATTGCTTCCTTTTTGACACTTCTGGTTAAAAATTGCCTCCCGAAAAACTTACATGGCAAAACTATCTCTCAGTGGCAACTTTCGAGGCAAAATAGACCCTTAACCCATTTTCAGTTTTTTACTAGCGCATAGATATCCTCTTACTAAAGACAATTTCATTTGAGACACTATCATCATTAAATATGAACACATCTTTTAAATGGGATTTGAATTTGTGGGAAACTAATCCATTTAGATAGACTCAACTCTCAAATACTCAACCCGTTGTTGTGAGATCTTTAATACTACCGCTGGTCATTAATACAAGATATTAGTTGTAGTGAAAGTTATAGAGATTTTATATTGAGGATCAGAAGGAGTAAGAATGATGTAATTGAACATATTAATTAAAGGCCAAATCTTTGGCACATGTTATGATTGCTTGCAATTTACTCTCCATAATGTATACCACCTTTTCCCTGTAGTTATTTACTCTTGTGCATACTTTAAACTAGTTATTAATTATATATTTCCAATCAACGAAGCGTTCTTAAAGAAAAAGAATAAAATAAAATAAAATTGAACATGCCCCTAAAGAAGCTTCTACACAAATTGAACAATGCCATTTGTTTATGATAATAAATCAGATAAATTTAGGACTATAAAATAAATGAATTGATTTAAAATATGTATAAAAATATGGCAAGTCGAACAATTTATACGTTATGAATAATATAGGTTTTTTTTAACAAAAAAAGAAAAAATCTGATAGGGATGAAAATTGAATCATCTACAGTCAAATCATGATGTAGATTGAAATACCTGGAGTTAGCTCAAGATGTTTGGGTAGAGTGAAGTATGGATAAAAGTTTAAAGTTTAAGTCATTCAAATATATAACAAAATTATATGTTTTGAAAAAGTGTAAAATAAATAAATGAGACTAGTTTAATGTAAACTACATTTTTTATAAATACAATCTCTCTATTTTTTAAATATAATATTTGGTATTATTGATTAACTTAAATTCGAGTTTGTTGGACTTTCTAAATGTGGGATAGCTTGTCTAGCATGGGATTTTTGGAAAAAACAAAAACAAAAAACAAAATCAATCTCTCGAGACTTTAATCAAAAGATACCAATTATATCTTCCACTTGAGCCAATTGTCCATGGTACCTGAACAACTGTTTATTTTCGTTATATGTAATCAATTTGTAATTTCAGAGAATCCTCAGGTGATAGGGTTAATTATTGTTGCTTATTTTAAGAAAGAGAAGACAAGCGTGAAATGTTAGGCAAAGAGGCAGACTTGTCCTAGTGTAAAGTTTTGTTTTTGTTTTTGTTTTTAATAGCACGATGACTCCCCCAACTTGTAGCCGCAATTTGATAAAAGAAAGGAAAAGGAACAAAGCAAGAACAAAATAAAATATCTCTTTAACAACTAAATTTACTTTTCTGGGTTCTTTAGCACAACTTGTGTTGTTTTATATGGCTGTGTTTGTCATATAGAAAAGGGATGTGAGGAATGGTGAAAATGATAGGACACACACACATACTTGTTCTAAATATAAGAAATAATTGAAAATGTTTGTTTTAATCTTAAATATAAGATCTCAATTTATTTTATCACTTGAAGGTATATTTTCTCCCCTCAAACTACCATATTAATTGCCAATATTAAAGAAATTAGCTATATGCATGAGAAAGTTTCCATTGCAAGTGATTAAAGGGACATCGATCTTACAAAAACTTACTGATTTGTTACAAGAAACTAACTCAACTAATTTCTCAATCTCCACAAATTAATTAGCAAACTGACTTTCTTAGAAAGAGAACTATTTTCGTCCAAGAAATTTTCGTTTCTATGGTAGAAAAAATTCTCATTATTACAGGCCTTAGCTCTAATAAGTTGTTTTCAAGAGGAAGTGGGATCTCATTTGCTGAAATGAAAGGAAAAATAAGAAGAATAATCAATTAACAACCGTTGGTTCCAATAGAAGGGATTCGTCCATTTAAACAATATATAGTCTAGGGGTTTTGAATCTGTGAATGTAAAAATATAAATATTTAGGAGAATTAACCCAATTTAGTACAATAATAAATTATAGACTCAAAATCAGCAAAAGAGAATGAACCGGGAGCAATCAATAATAGTTAGGTCAAGTGGAAAATGACTCCATCGATTTTAAGTTCTTTCAGATCAACAAAACATGAACATGAAGAAATTAATTATGGTCAAGTTAAGTGAGCTACCTGGTCGGCTAAGTTATGGTTATGTTAAGTGAAAGTGACTTGATTTTTATTAAACAAGGTTTCAAGTCGATAGATCAGAGAATGAAGAAAAAATGACATATCTCAAATTTAGTACTTTGGTTACTAGGTAAAAGTGACTTGATTTTCTTAAATAGAATTTCAAGTTTGAGCAAAATGTAAATAACAAATCATGCTTAAAGAACTATACCCTCTATTTGAGGAGGCCTGGCAATATTTAAGTCTCAAGTAGTCGATGGTATTAGTATAAAAATTAAATAATAAAAGAAGTGGGGCAGAAAATGAAAAAAGGGAAATAGCCTAACCTTAATGATGCGCACACACATAATGGTGGATTTCTTAGCTGGTGAAAGATAAATTAAGGGTTAAACCACATGGAAGAGAGAGAATGTCGAGAATGCAAAAGAATGTACATTCAACAATATCACATGAACAAGTCATGTGAAGTAAAACTTTTTTTTTTTTGAGAATTATAATAAAGAACCTAAAAAATAATATTTATTAAGAAGGGCCATAAAAATGGTAATTATTTTGAAGGACTAAAAAAATTAAAGATTAATATAAAGAGACTAAATTGTTATTGGTTCTACAATTTTTACATAAAGGTGAGAAATAAAAAAAAAATTGGAACAATAATATATGGCAACCTTTTTTTGGAATGAAATATCTAATTAACAAAAAAAAAAAAAAAAACCTACAGGTCAATGTTTGTGAAACTTTTTTTTTTTCTTTTGAACAATAATATATGGCAACCTTCCCTTCCACATTGACGGACCATACGAAGTGGCTTCGGTGATTCAAAATAAAAGTTTGAAAAATATATAATATTAAAAGGGCAAGGATTAATCAGATTTTAATGACTATAACAAGAACTAAACTAAAGGAAAATGAGATAAAAAATTATCAGGAATAAAAACTTAAAGATTATAGAACATAGGGGAGGATGTCTGGGAGATCTTTATGGATGAAAGAACCTACGATTTCTTCTTCAATCTTCATAGAGAGATAAAAAGCTACCAATAAAGACTCTAACTTGTATATTCCAGATTTTGATTTGATCTCTATTTATCATTTTCAATTAATCACTTTAGATTCTGATTTAATTAAAGATAATATAGGAAATTTGACCAAAGACAATTTAGTCTCTTTATATTAATGTTTTAATTTTTAATCCTTCAAAATGATTACCAATTTTATAGTCCTTTTAAATAAATATTATTATTTTTTATCTCTACATAGTTAACTTTTAATGAAATTTTATTTTAATATAATTTTTGTCGCTGTAAATGTAATAAAAGTGGTCACACTCACATCCACTAATCTGTTACGTATTTAATAAGACTGCCATAAGTACGTACTATGTACGTATCTGTTTATATTATTTAATGAAAGAATCGTTTCAGTTTTGGTTTGATCTCAGCATCATTACAAAAATAAGAGAACCGTTTTCGGTCTTTGTTGCCTATTTTCTGCGACTTCTTTCCTGTTCAGAGGGTCTGTCTCTGCACACTGGTTTTTTTCTCAGAAACGGAATCTTGGTGCTCCCAAACAGTACTTGAAGTGGACTTTGTTTGTTTCTTAATTCAGACTAAGATGGAGCATGTGTGCCGTGCATGATGGGTTAAATTGTATATATAAATAATAAGCTAAATTATATTTAAAAGCTTACTAAACTTAGAGGTAGCCAGGTATAAATGAGCTTATTATTAACATTTAAAACTTGATAATAAACTCTCTTAAACATTTAAGTTTATTCAAATAATCTCAAACTATAACTATTTTTATATTCATATAATAATCCCCTCAAATTTTGAACTATACACAAGCATGTTATTTTGTGCTTGAGCTTAGAAAAACCTACCATCTTTAAATGTAAAATTGTGCGTGTGTGATATTTCAATTCACAAAAGGAAAATATATATATATATATATATATATATATTGTTTTATATTATACAAATACAAATAAATATATAAATATATAGTTATACATAAAAGTTAATATATTATTAAAGATTTTTCACTTTTCTTATTTTATGTAAATTTGTATTTATAATTAATATATCATTAAAACTTAACAATAAACTCTATTAAATATTTAAGTTTGTGCAAGTCAAACTTTTAAACATTAAGTTATTTTACTTTTTTTTTTTTTAAAAAAAACTTATTACCAAGGGAATTACAGTTTATCGACAGCTGCTTCTTTTGTGGCTAATTGCTTTAGTGACTGAATTTCAATTCCGTTGCTAATTATCAAAGGAATAGTTCCGTCACTAATTTAGTTTTTTTACAATTTCGAAATGTCACATGAAACTGCTTGGAAGCTGCCACAGAGCCCCTCCACCAGCCATCACATGTCACTGCCGACCACCGCCACCTTGCCTCCATGTTAGGGCCACATGTTCACGTCACAAATTGGTTACATTTTGTGGCTAAGGGGTGAAAATTCTAGCCTGTGCGGAAGCCTTTCCAAATTTAGTTGAGAAGAACCTCTAATCTTTAAACGTGAAATCACAAACACTTGCGCGTGTGCACACACAATATTTAAATTCATAAAAATTAGTACAAATATATTATTTTTATATTGTACAAAAAAAATGTATTATTAACATTTATTTTTATTTTTATTATTTTAGTTAACTACTAATTAGTAATTAATACATTTTATTTTAAAATTTTGGAAAATAATATTTAAATTATAGATTTATTTTGTATAGTTGTATTATATATATAAGGACTATACATATATCAAGTTCCTTATATTCATTACATTAAGTTCTCTAATCACATATGACCATATGTCCTATTTTTTTTTCTATGGATTTAGTTAAATGGTAATAATTCAAAAATAGGACACATAATTAGATATGATTGGAGAACCTAGCTAAAGAAATAGATATAAGGAACTTGAGATGATTATTTTCCTATGTATAATATTATTGAACAATTCACACACACATATTATAATTTTGTTAATAAATATGGAACTATAATTTTTACATATTTATATTACTATTAATATATTCTTTATTTGTATAAAGATATGATTTTCAATATAAGATTAATAAAAATGAAATAAATTTTAAATTTTAAACCTTAAATTAATAAAAATATATATATATAGAAATAGTAAAAGCATCTGATTATTGTAAGAATAATATTATAAAATATAATTATTTTATATAACAAAATTAAATGAGCTCGGATTGTAACCTCACAAGAATTTAGCTCTATCAATAAATAGCTATGAAAAATATATGATTAAATAATTAAACATAATGAGACCAAAAAATTTAAATAAAGTATAACAATGATAACTAAGAAAATAATATCATTAGATGCATTATTCGTCTAAATAAAATCAAATCCAAAACAACGATGGGTATTTTATGGATTGATAGTCATGTTCAATTGGTACATGAACTTGTAAAGTCAGCTAGGAAACTCGCAATTAAAAAAAATTGCAATTTCAAATGAGTTTTATGCGAGTTTGTTGGTTTTTGTTTCTTCATATGAGTTAAGAAGAATGCAATATATAACATTAAAAAAATCAGTGTTAAGGGCACCATTGACTAGGGGAGAAAATCGTGTGGTTCCTCATGAGTTGAAACTGTTAGTTCTCTATGTGTTTTGATGATGTTTGAATAATTGCAAACCCAAAAATGAAGTTTTGTCTTGGTAAGTTGAAAAACTTACTGTTAAGACAAAACTCGAGTTTTGGTTTTAAAACTCGAGTTTTGGCCTTGACAAATAGTTGCTCATTTTCATTAAACAGAGCAAAACTCCAGATTCCTGTGGAAACTCGAGTTTTGAATCATATAGAGAGCACTCAATTTTCATCTCAAGACAAAACTCAAGTTTCAGTTTGAAAACTCGAGTTTTGGTTCTTATAGAGACTCATTACATTTTTACAACTAAAGACAAAACTCGAGTTTTGTTATGAAAACTCGAGTTTTGGCCATACAGAGAGTCTTTGATTTTTGAATCCAGCTTCGTGCCAAGACTTCATGGTGCAAACTGTTTTTTAAGCTTTTCAAAGTTTTCTCCAAGTTATGAGAAAACTTGAGTTTTGATTTCAAAACTCAAATTTTGACTTAACAGAGAGTTTTTCAAGTTTTCACCCTGTTTTGAAAACTCAAGTTTCAAAATGAAAACTCAAGTTTCCAACTTGAAGCAGATTTTCAAAGTTTTCATCATTGGATGAAAACTCGAGTTTTGTTTTACAAACTCGAGTTTTGACCCAACCCGAGAGCATTGCCAAATTTCAAAGTTTTCATAACAATATGAAAACTCGAGGTTTGATTTCAAAACTCGAGTTTTGATCAGGCAGAGAACAATGCATTTTCACGATGATTTGAAAACTCGAGTTTTAGTTTTGAAACTCAAGTTTTGGCCTGATATGAACTTTTCAATGTTTTCACAGATTAAGTGAAAACTCGAGTTTCACTTTGGAAACTTGAGTTTTGGCCAAACAGAGAGCATATGTTTTTCCAACTTTTTGAAAACTCAAGTTTTAATTTGAAAACCCAAGTTTTTATGTTTTGGACTTCCACGTGCTATTTTCATTAAAAGTCCAAAACTCGAGTTTTAGTTTGAAAACTCGAGTTTTGACATTTACTCAAACTATGGTCCAAAAGCTCAAAACACGATATTACTCTCTATAAGTAGAAAACTCGAGTTTCAGTTTTGAAACTCAAGTTTTGCCTTAAGTGCACAGTTGAAAACTCGAGTTTCTAAGAACAAAACTCAAGTTTCCATCGTTGATCTGCAGATTTGAATTTAACGATTTTAGAATGCTTTGTTATTTGAGTTCAATACTTTCTAGCATTAATCCTCCATATTTCCTGTTATGTTTAACCACTTCACTTGTAAGTTTAAGGCAGATTAACGAAAGTTATTGAAGATCTCAACTAAAAGCAAAAAGCATGTCAATACAATAAATGCTGTTCAGAAAAGAAGCACCCTTTCAGCTAAACCACCTGTGCACGGTTGCAAAGCATTAAAGAATGTTTGCTACAACAAGAAACCTGTTTTCCAACGGACTAATCCATAGAGAGACAGCTCAAACTCATTATCCACCTGGATTAAGTGGAGAATGGAGAGAGAAGTTGACCAAAGTTGCAACTAAACACCTCCAACGGTTTAATCCACTTTGCAACGGTCATTTATTGCTATCTGAGTATAAATAGAAGATCATTCAAGTCTTCTTAACAACCACAACAACTGAGAGCGAATTCCATTAAGTTTCATTCAATTCTTTCAGTTTTCTATCTGTACAGTATCTTGTGATACTTAAGCTTCAGTGATTATCATTATCTATTCTAAAAGAGAGTTCTTTCTTTGATTATCAAACATTCATTGTAAGAAGCACAAGTCTGGGGACTTGGTGGTTGGGATAATTTATTACAACTTGTAAGGGGGAGTGAGTTCTAGTGAGAGAATCACTTCTTGAGTGCAGAGTGTGTAATATCTGATATAGTGGAAATCCCAGTGAGGCTGGGGACTGGACGTAGGTCATTGGTTAGGACTGAACCAGTATAAATCTTCTTGTGTCTTGTTATTCTTCCCTCACTTTGTTTTACCCTGTTTTTTATAGCTCAAAACAGAGAAATTTCTAAAATTTTTAAAATACCCAATTCACCCCCCCCTCTTGGGTATCCAGCTCCACTTTCAGAAACACGATTATGATGACAGTTTGAACCATCGTTGCACATATTGAAAGTTGAAGAGGAGCCGTCACATGCAATGGTGGATAATGATGAATGGATACTTGGTTCTCATGCCTGATCATTAAAGAATGAAGAAGCATGCACAGAGTATTATCATTAGCATGGGGAGGGAAAATGTTTCAAATCATCATGGCGTTAAATGTTTCACGACAATTTTTGTGTAACAACTGTCATTCTTGTGAGACAAAATATTATAATTACTAATTACAACTGTTATTTATTTACATGATATTTTAATAAGTGACAGGTTTTACTTAATAATCTTTATGTAATCCACCTTTTTTTAAAAAAAAAAACAGAATGGTAGTTGATCATGCAACCATCATTTCACAAAAAAAAAAAGTTAAAAAATTAACAAAAAGCAAAAAGACAATGTACATAAACAAAATAAAAATAAAAAAGTTATGGAGATATTTTAAGAATCTAATGAATAATCATATTCTTCATTCTCTAGTAATTTGTCCACATTCTTGTCAAAAAAGCAAATGAGAGTGGTAAGTTTTTTCAAGTATTGGTCCATGAGTCCTTACTCTCGTAGCTAAACTTGGACCATATGATGGAGCACGTAGGTCACATGAATGAGCCCTTCAAGACTATTTGGTAGAGGGAGTCCATCTTTTAGTTTGTTCCCAGATCAAAGCGAAAGTTATCTTGCATTTGTCTTTGATTTTGGTGAAGAAGAACAAAGGCTTGTAGTTGGCTATGAGAAATTGAAATTGAAGTGAAATTTAGTTCAGATGTTTATATAGAGAGAGTTTCATGAATTATCGAGCCATTGTATCCTTTAATTTTACAGATCATTATATTTTATAAAAGGTGACGGTTGTTTTTTTAATAACCATTAGAAATTTTAAGTGATATTCTATTAAGTGATGGATTTTTAATAAGCATTATTTATTTAACATTTTTTATTTTAATGCATGCACGCATTAAAATAAAAAATGTAAAATAAATAATGCTTATTAAAAAGTTAAAATAAGTGAATTTAATTAGAGATTTATGAAAATGTACTTTAAATTAGAGTAGTTGGGAAAGACAAATCATTTAAAAGTGTTACCTGACGGCTGTTCTTTTTCTCATGCCATGAGTTAGAATCCTGCATTCTTATATATGATGGTTTTCATTGATAACTGTTATGTATTCTTAAAGAATACATGACAATTTTTTATGAAGAATTATCAAGTATTTTTTCAAATAATTTTTTTTTTCCCAGAATCTTGCATTTCCCTCCTTCTTAAGATATTATATATTGGACTAATATCTTAACATATTATATTTATCTTAAAAGTATAAATCTGAGATATTATTAGATATAATTATATAAATATATCTCATTGTATTGTATCTATCTTAGAAGTATATATATGAGATATTATTAGATATAATATCTAATAATATCTCAAATTTATAGTCATACTTTATGTTTTATTCTTATAACTGTTATGTATTTGTTTTTATAGTTATAATATTGGAAAAGGAATTGTGTTACATGATGGTTGTTTATTAAGAACTATCATATTTGTTACTAAATATATGACGGTAGTTAACTACATATTTTTGTACTTTCACGAATTTTGCCTCTTAATATATGATAGTGTGCATATTTAAACTGTTATGTTTTAGCGTTATATATTCTTGTACGACCTCCGTCTCAACATACTTGACGTTTATTCTCTGTAACCGTTATTTATCAAGCATTGTGTGTGTGTGAGAGAAACTGTAGTAGTAGTGGCAAATCTATAGTCGTGATTGGAAAAATGATACAATTATTTTTTTGTTATATTAATTTTCATAATTTTTTAATATTATTATTATATTGTTTAGCTGTTATTAAGACTGGAGAATTAAATTTCAATGAACCATAAAAATGTTTATTTCAGAATTCATTTTTCCGTGTGAGTATGAAAAAAAAAAAAATAGTTCAAAGAATACATGATTGCAAGTTGAAATAGGCTAGGGGTTTTGCTTTCTCCTCCATTCTCTCAATCATTATAACTTCATTTCAATCAAAAAAGACATATTCCACGCTATACTGATGTGTGTGTTGGTCACATTAGATTGTGGCCATTTGTGTGGGTGCGTCTTCCAAAACACCTTGTCCATTAATATTGTATAATTGTGAGCAGTTTTTTGTTTGTTTTCTTATGCTTTCAGGTCTCCTTTTGTTCTCTTGGTTTGCTTTTTGAATTACTCACATTAGATTCATATATAAATGCTTCCTCATAATATGGTCATTAGTCAACCTGTTCCATCAATACCTTTATGATATAAATATATGTGAGTGTTTGTGGAAGCTACCATTGCCATATTGTATTGTGCGATTTGCAATTCTCGTTGATTGTAAGTTAGAGTATATTATTATTAATTTTATGAGTATCAAATAACATCAAATCTTATATTTAAGACCGGATTTCATATTTAAGACGGGAGGTAGTATAACCTAAATTGAATCAAGCATAAGAGTAGAAACGCTTTCCCAATGAATTTTTAATTAATAAAACTAGACATATGTACACCTATAGAAAGATGTAAAAAGCAGATTGATCATTGAACCGGTTGTGACCTTGATTCAAAAATAAGAAGTTTAACCATGGTTAAATTAGGTCAATCAAGCATCATTAAAATAGTATAATTCAATTAAAATACATTAAAAAAATTAAAATATAATATTTAAATAAAAAGACATTAATCCACAAGTACAAGGAATATTCAAACATAACTATATATATATATATATATATATATATATATACATATATATATATATATAACCTAACAAAACAGAGTTACTAGAGCTCAAATCTGGCATATTATTGTTATTTTCCTTTAAACTCAAAACAACACCACTTCATGCTTGGCAAGGGAATAAAAATAAAAAATAAAATCCAATCCAATTAATCTGTCGAAAACTCTGTATTTATTTTCTTTTTTTTTTCCCCCACCAATTAACTTAGCTAATCGTTATTTTTTTTTTCCATATGTTTCATAATCGTTATTAATCACCACAAGTTTTTGTAGTGAGAGCTGCCATCAAATCGAATGAGCTCAAATATGTCTTCATACTAGTAACCACTCTTTTTTCATTCTATGTTAATTTTCACACACAAAATTCCACCTTCATCTGATAATTTTTCTCTATCGTCTGACCGTGAAACAATATTAATCACAATTGAAAGGAGAGAGATCAACGTCAACCAAGTTGATCGGATCAACTCATGTATATGCATTAACTATAGTATCACAGGTGTACACACACACACATATATAGAGGGAGAGAGAGAGAGAGAATTGAAATTACAGAACATGTGGTATCCGTGATTGGATAGGTGTAAAATACCAAAATATATGGTGGGAGACAGTGGGGTGAGGCATCTTCTCAATCTTTATTTGTGTATTATCTAAGAGAAGTTGAACAAGGCATATGTACCAACCCAGCTATTTTTGCCAGCAAAGCACAATTTATATATACCGGTAAAATTGATTTTCATGCTTTGCAAGATAAGCAAGTTACTTTTCAAAAGGTCCCCAAATAAAATAAAAATAATATTTGTGCAGCAGGCTTTATTTCCAATATGTAATACCTTAGTTCACTTTGCTTCCCAAATTTACATTTCTTTTCAAACTATCTCTATTAATTATATATATATTAAATTAGGGTTTTTACTGACCAGAGAGGTTCCATTACAAATGATTAAAGTGGGCATTTTAAGGAAATAAGCATACATTTATTAAAAATAAATAATTTAACTAATTTTTTTGATATTTTTAGATTATTTACTTGATTCCGACATTTAAGATAATCAAAGATAATATAAATTACTTTTGTTTTCTTGTATAATACACAAAAGTTGAAGTCAAACTACATTATGTCTAGTTTATTAATAGTGTAACGAAAACGTATAAATTAAAAAGTTTAATTTTTTTAAATTTTATGTTGATGTATATTGCTTATTATTTGCCCAAAACTCCATCATCTTAAAGTATTATTTGATGTCATTTTTTTAAAATAAGAATAAGAATTATTTTTTTTGGGGCAAACCGCGCAAGGGTTTTAACGAATTTGAATTCACATTTAAGATTTAATTTAAACCCGCGTAGGGTTCCAATCATTTTATTTATAGGACTTTAATTCGAAGTCTTGTTTAAAGATAATTAAATTTCGTGTGTCACAGTGATCAATGTACATTCTACAATGATCTTAGAGGTCCTCTCCAATACTATGTATATAAAATTAAAAAGCTAAATTGCACAAAACTCCCCTGAAATTTGAGTCATGTACAAATGACTCCCTTAATATTTAAAACTTAATAATAATGTATCTAAACTTTTAAAACCATTAATTATACACCCCTTTAAATTTTATTTTTATATACATATAAACCCCTTAAACTTTGATTTAATTATATTCATAAGTGTAAGAATTGATAATAGGTATGTGCATATAAGTAATATACAAATTAGTAATATAAGTAATATAATCACATTAAACTTTAAGCTAGCTATGTGCATGCAAATAATATACAAATTTATATATAGTAGAGTTATCTACGTAAGTTAAGAATTTGGGAGGTCTATTTCAAAGTTTCAAAAATTATGGATATCTATAGATGACACAAAATTAAGAGGAGTGGCGTCTAATTTACTCAGAATAAAAAGTGCAAATAGAGAGAGAAAAATAAGAGAGGCTTTAAAGATGAACTCTACTAAGGATTCATGGAAGAGTTAAATTATATCTGTCTAAGGTGAATATATAATAGATTTAATTTTGAAGTTGAAGGGAATAAAAAATAAACTGTGCATATTTTTTTAGGGAAAGAATTATGGCCAGTCGCATGATGAGATGCTTTTCTTTCGGGAACTGTACATCTAATTTTAAATTTTGTTCACAAATAATATAAGCCAGTAAGATATTCCATCTCCCCAACATGTTCATTGAACAAAGCATAAAAGAGAGAAAACAAAAAATTATAAACCAGAGACAAATGCATGTGTGGGCGTGTCTTTAAATTAACTTTTAAGGGATACCTAATAAAATGGGTTGAAGGATTTGCTTTTCCCAACCCTAAAACTTTAGGAAAGTTGTGTGGGACATTAGTTTTTGGACATTCAGATCTACTTTTACTTTTTATGAAAATAATTATTAGATATCATTAAATTTACTGTCAATATGATTTTTTTTATTTATAAAGTTTGAGCCATCACAACCTTATTAAGAAATTATATGACTTTTGACTAAATCCAACTATTTCTTCTATCTTAATGTAAAACGTAATTGGGGAGTTAATTTTAATTTTAAATATAAAACCTTTTTTATATTTATCAATATTTTCTAAAATTGCCCCTATCGATGATTTATCGATGAATAATAATCAAGTAAGAGAAAGATGAAAGGAATTAAAAAGGATAATTAGGAATTTTTAGGAAAATCCATATTATATTAACTAGCTTAATTAAAACTAATTTCTTTAATCTAATCAAATTATATAAATAGGCTCACAGTAAATATCAGATGGGTACCATTCTAGTTTCTTGCAATGAAGAATAAGATCAATTTTGAGATGTAATGTGTGTATTAAACTCATTATTTTCATGTATTTTTACATTTAAGAGTGTGCAAGAGACACAACAGAATGTAATTGAATAAGGAGAGAATTCAAATTCTTTGAATTTTTTCATGACAGTCTTCTTTTTTCCAAGCGTGGAACCTCTCCACTTCTTTAAGGCCCATTTCTCCTCTATTTCACTAATCCACACCATTCACTCCCTTGTACTGGGTTCGATCCCCCCCATCCCCTATCACCTATGTATCAAAAAAATAAGGGTGGAAAATAATTCACTTGATAGACTGGTATTGTTTCGTTAAAAAGAAGTGGTTTTCTGTTAATAAAAATAAAAATAAAAAAGTTGATCTCTTATTTGATTCCCCCCCCCCCCCCCCCGGTTTTTTTTTTTTAAAAACACACGAACCGTCGCATATTTTATCGTAACATTAAAATTCAATCTCAGTTGTAAGTGTAACATCATACCAATCAACTAGGCTTAGTACTAGACTGTTTTTTTAATTAAATATAAAACAATTAATGCATGAAGTGTACAATTGAAATAAAAAAAGTATTAATTCACAAGTAAATAGAATGCTGACGTGTAAATCATGTATAATTCAACGAAACATAGTAAAACACAAATTTGACCAAATGCTATTGTTAGTTATAGGAATCATCCAAGAGGAGGTGAATAATAAAAATTTAAAAAGAATTAAACGATAATTTAAATCTAGAAGGAAATGTTAGAAAGATATACACCGAAGTGTGTATACAGATTTATACTAGTTCAACCTTATCTTCGTGGACTATGTCCAATCCCCAGAGCTCCTCTGAGGTTTCCACTAACTTTCACAAACCGATTACAAAAGGCACTGAGTAATCTCATCAGATTCACTCCCACTTACAACTGTAATCAAACAACCCACTTAAAGTTCCACTACTTTGAGATTTTACAACGAACAATTGAATAATTTAATGAAGATGACTCCCTTATAGAGTAAATCTATACTCACTGAAGAGAGAATATCAAAAGATATTAAAGAGTATTAACGAGCAATAACTTTTGCAATAAATGATAGTGTCATTGGTTGTTGGCTCTGAATTGAATGAACTTCGTCTTTATAGTTGGAGTCCATTAATGATTGTTGGTAACGCTTCAAACTATCTGTTGAGAGACTTCACGCTTTCCGTTTAGACTCAGAAATCTTTTGTTAGACACAACCCATAGATGTTGGTAGTTTTGAATGTACACCATTTTCTTTAGGTTGTAAACAATCTTCGCACGACATCTCTTTTGTTCCAATGTTGACTATGTAAAGTCACTTTTCTGTTTTTCCAGAATGGGTCTCTAAACATATGATCATTTGTTTGCTTTGAATTAGTTTCTGTGTCCATGCTCCATTTTTTGCAACATAATAAATGCTTCTAACACATACGTTGCCTTTTGAAGATTTTCACTCAAACCTTTGTTTGATCATCTGAAACTCACTAATAAACATGATTAAAGGCATTGCGAATAATAATGAGTGATAATATGAAGTAACAGAATAAAGATCAAAGAATTAAATTTTTGAAGACAATGGTCAACTTTTAGAGCCGGAAGAACTCGAGTTGATAGACATGACTTGGGTTATTGACTCAAGTTTTGGTTCAAAAAACTCTGACAAAACAAGTTCAGTTTATAAATATGCTTTCAAAGGAGAACTCAAGTTGTTCAAATAGAACTCGAGTTATAGTACTTGGCTAAAATCATAATTCTTTGAAAGATAAAAAGAACTCGAGTCATAACTATTCAAACTCGAGTTACCAACTCGAGTTGTTAGCATTTTGAAAGTTTGGTTGAAATCATAAGTCCTTTGAAAAACATAAGAACTCAAGTTGTCACTTATCAAACTTGAGTTACCAACTTGAGTTTCATAAAGTGAAATTCAAGTTCTTCATAGCATTCATTGAGTATTCACAATATCAAAGAAGATTTTGAAGAGATACCATAGCACTCGAGTTTTACACAAGTAACTCAAGTTGTTTACCAAGAACTCACGTTGTTACACCAAAACTCGAGTTATTACCTTATTGTTCAAGAATGAGTAGGAGTAGCTGTTGCATAACTATTGTATTTAAGATGAGAACTTGAACTTTTAAATCAAACCTTGAGTTACTTTTAAAAATAGATTTCCTGATTCAAGGTAATTTCACTAACTGTTTTGAACTTGAGTTATGATGGACATGAACTCAAGTTGTCTTGAATCATTAAATCCATATTCTTGGGAAGTTGTTGTTATCATCAAAACTTAAACTAAGAAATAACATTGTCCCCATTTTTGATGATGACAACACTTGTCAAAATCTTGAAAATTATTTTGAGAAAAAAATGAGATCACCAATAAAGAATGCGTTAAACAATCACATATTGAAATATCATAAACTAAACACAGATTGCATAAACATTTGTATTACTTATCAAAAGGTCAATATGATGTTCAAAATACATTAAAGCAGTAAATACACAATGAAAGCAGTAAGGAAGTAAATATATCAGTCTGATCAATCTTCCCCCTCTGTCATCAGGCAAAAAGGAGGGATTAGAAGACTTAGATGGAGGTGCAAAGTGAATGAGAGTAGGGCATGAACAGGAGTAGGAGGTGTAAGTGGAGCTAAATACCCAAGAGGGGGGGTGAATTGGGTATTCTCAAAATTTTCGACACTAACTCTATTTTGAAGCAATAAAAACAAAGGTGAACAGGGTAAGGGAAAGAATAGCTGGACACAGAAATTTATACTGGTTCGGTCCTAACAACTTGACCTACATCCAGTCCCCAGACTCTGGGATTTTCCACTATATCAAAGATTACACACTCTGCACTCAAGAAGTAGTTCTCTCTCTAGAACTCACCCCCCCTTACAAGTTGTAATCAATGAACTCCCAAATCACCAAGTCCCCTTGACTTGTGATTATTTACAATAAATGATTTATGGAAAAAAACTCTCACTAAGAGCAGATATTGATAATCACTGAAGCTCTTTGTATCAGAAGATACTATATAAGTGAAAACTAAAGAAAATAAATGTAGACTTGAATGCAATTCATTTTCAGCTATTTTTAGTTGTTGAGAAGACTTGAATGCAACTCTATTTATAGTCAGATAGCATTAAATGACCGTTGCATCTTTAATTAGACCGTTGGAGATGATCTGCAGTGGTTAGGAGCAGCTTTGGTCTTCTTCTCTTTCTAATCTCCACTTAATCCAGTTGTCCAAATGTTCAGAGTAGACTTCCTCAGGATTAATCCGTTGGAGAAGCAGTTGCTTGTCGTAGAAATCATTCTTTAATGCTTTGCAACTGTGTGAAGATGGATTACCTAAAAGTGTGCAACTTTCTGGGCATAGCCTTTAATGAGCCAACGTTGCTTTTTGCTTTTGCTTTAAACCTTCAATAAACATTCTCTAATCCATCTGAAACTCACTAAAAAAGTGGTTAAACATAGCTAGGAATATAAGAGAATAATACTGGAAGGTATTAAGATCAAACAAGAAGATTTTTTAAATTCGTCAGATTTGAATTTCTGAATTAGCGTTGTAAACTCGAGTTTAGTTCATGTGAACTCGAGTTTGGAGGTTCAGTTTGTAAAAGCGTTTCAAGTTCAAAAGCTTTAAACTGGAGGTTTGCAAACAGAACTTGAGGTTTTCAACACACAGAAAAGTCACATTGCTCTCGGGTTGATTTAAACTCGAGTTTGCAAGTCTGAACTCGAGGTTCCTTCATCCAGAGAGGAATGTCGCGATTTTGAGTCTTTAAACAACTTTGTGCAAAACACAAACTCAAGTCTATTAGTAGGCAGGCTCGAGTTTGACACTGTTTAATCCAAAATATAGTTTTAGTTTTCAAAAGACAAGCATGAGGTTTCCAATGCAAACTCTAGAGTTTTCTCAAGTTGAAAAGTTCATTGCTCTCTTTAAGGTTTAAACTCAAGTTCACAAGGTTAGGCTCAAGTTTGTTCAACTTTGAAAAACTCTAAATGCTTTTGGCCTGAAGTAAACTGGAAGTTTATGAAATGAGTCTCGAGTTTGCTTTGGTTGAAAATCCTTGAAAGCTCTCGACCAAGTGTAAACTCGAGTTTGCAATGATGAACTCGAGTTTACATGTTTTGTAAACTCTTGAGATTTTTCAAACCGGAAAAAAAACTTTACTCAGAATGAAATAATGTAGAGTTTGTGAAAATCTCTTAATTTGAAAAATTCTTCTCGCCAGAGGTAAACTCGAGTTTGTCATAACAGGCTCGAGTTTACAGGTTATGTAAACTAAAAAGAAGATTTTCTCTGGAGGTTGCAAACTTGAGGTTTGTAAGTAGAGGTGTCGAGTTTAAAAATGTTTTCAAGTCAAAATGCTCTCTGCCTCTGGCAAACTCGAGGTTGCTAATGTAACCTCGAGTTTACACAAAGTTTTTGAAAAACCTTGGAAAACTCTTAAGTTCAAACTTTTGGTTTAGTCTCAAGTTTGAAGATTAAACTGGCAAGTTTACCTCTTCTGTTAGTGGCAAACTCGAGGTTGCAAATGCTAGGCTCGAGTTTGTCACAGACAGAGTGTTTTTGTTTGAAATTTACAGGTTTTAATCCACTCTTATCTTGTTCAAAAACATCTCCACATTGTTCACAATTGTTAGTAATCATCAAAACACATAGGGAACTAACAGGAGGTGGGATAAATATAATGATGGCAGTGGAAGGTGTAGGAGTGGAAGTCTCTGGTGGAGAAATGGTGGTGATAAGAGGGGATGAAGTGGTAGCAAGTCGTGAGGTAGTGGCAAGTGGTGGTGGATGAATGGTGGTGGCAGTAGATGGTGAGGATAAGGACGAAACAAAGGAAAAGTGAATTGTAGGTTCAGGAACAGGCTGAGAAAGAGGTGGATTGGTATGTATAAGATCAATGGGAGTGGGAGAAGGCTAAGGAGGAGGGGAAGGCCTTGACGGACCATACCATCAGCTAGGAAACTCAATCTATGAAACATGTCCTCAAGCAGCTAAAATCTCCTACATGATCAGCTTGTGTATCCTCAATCCTTTCTAAATTGTAAGCATGCTCATCTTGAATCTCAACAAACTTGTTGTAGTTGGAATTGACCACATCAACCAATCTCCCGATCTCAGTCTCCAAATCAGAAGTTAGTTGATAGAATGAGGTGATCATGGAAGTTTGCAAAGATGCAACAATTGTATGCACAATCTTCTCAAGCATAGGCTATAAGGAAGCACCAAATATAGAAGGGGGTGCCTAAGCAAAAAGAATGGACACTGGAGAAGACTAACCCTCATCATCTCTGGTGAAGGTAGCTCTGGTTCTGGAAAGGGCCTTAGATCGCCTTGATCCCTCTAGGAATGAGATTCTCATATAGTTCAAGTGATTTTGTCCAGCCAAGCTTCACTAGTTTCTCATCCAATTGAAGATGCCAAATCTTATTGTGGAAGAGATATAGTGAAACTAAGTTTGGGAAAGGGATGTGTGACTTCTTTTGAGATTCAAACCTGAACCTTCTCATCTCGTTGAAAATCCACTGTCTAAGTAATGTGGAGTCTTGGAAATATTGAGGCTAGGAGTAGGTAGCCCCTCTTTGCAAGATGTGTGAAGTTTTTGCCTTTTTGAACAAAGTTCCTAGAGTAAATGTACCATAATACCCTGTGGATGGGAGGCATCTGAATAAGGGCAAAGGATAAGGGTCTTAATGGTTCTTGAGGCCTTAAAATCTTAAATATATGCTCATTAGTCAAATTGAGTATTGGCTCTAAAGTGTTGGGATCCGTACACGCAGCCGAAGGATTTCATACATTTAAAATCTTACGAATCCCATAGAAGGATCTATCAACGGCGTTTAAATCAAGTTAGAAAAGAACCGTACCTTTCAAGCTCGTAGGTGTCTTGTTCAATTTGAACTCATGTGTGTCCTACTCGATCAACAGGAGCTGACTCTGCGAATCCACTCCCTCTATTGGTATCCACACTGAACAACACTCCAACACGGACGACAATGTGCTAGCGCCTTCAAACTTTGCGTCTCACATCTCTCCTCTAGGGTTTTTTCACAGCTTTACCATTCGTTAGTCCTTCTAATATGACTAGATCATTATCTCTTATAGAGTTTCTAAAACCCTAGGAGCCGTATTAAAATATTCAAAATTAATCTAATTAATCTTGAAATTCGAATTTGGATTAAATAATATATTAATTAAATCTATCCAACAGATCTAATCTAATCTATTTATTTAATCCGAATTAAAATCTTGCTGATTTAATTTACCTCTATAAATTAAATCTGAGATACTATATCTCAATTTAAATTAAACCTAAGATACTATATCTCTTTCGAAAATAAATCTGAGATACAATATCTCTATTTGTTTTAGATATTTAATTTATCAAATAAATTAAATACAAAACAAATATTACATAATAATATTATAATCTATATAGATAATGTCAAGGATTATAATCTATTTCTCGTAGATGATATGATACTGCCTATCATACAACCATGTCACGTGATAATTTGGTCAAGGATCAGGCATGGATAATGTCAACCTCCTGTTCTTGACCATTACTTTTTCGATTCTTGAGTAGTCTAACAATTAAAACAGAAACTCCTTTCCATCGTAGTATGGCCAAACATATCTCAGACTCACTCATCGAGAGGCCTAGTATTATCTCTCTACAAATATGAGGGACAACTTCCATCTTGACCATTCACATTCCTCTACATGAAAAATGTTAGTTTTCTATGTGTTTTGATGATAACTGACAATTGTAAACATAAGTTTCTCGATTTGGTCAAGTGCAAGGATCCAGGGATGTTTTCTATCCCTTGCTGTTTTGGTAACTATAGATTTGATGATTGCATGCTAGATTTAGGTGCTTCTATTAATGTCATGCCTGCATCTATTTATAAATCTCTTGGTCTTGGTCCTTTACGTCCTACTGGTGTTGTTGTTTAGCTAGCTAATATGAGTAGTGTTCATCCTTCTGGTGTAGTTGATGATGTATTAGTCAAAGTTAATGAATTGATATTCCCTGCTGACTTTTACATCTTAGATATGGAGGATGAGTCTTCTAGTAGTAGGTCAACAATCATTCTAGGGAGGCCTTTCATGAAAACAGCTAGGACTAAGATAGATGTGCATTCTGGTACTCTTTCCATGGAGTTTGGCGATATATCTGTGAATTTCAATATCTTTGATGCCATGAAACATCCTAGGGAAGATCATTCTATTTTCTGCATTGATGTGATTGATGATGCTGTGGATGATATTCTTGCTAGTTGTTATGCTGATTATTCTGATTTTGGATCTGAGAGTGATTCTCCTATTTGTGCATGTGCTGATAATGAATGGTGCTCTGTTTGCACTGATTTGCTTAATGCTGCATTGCTTGGTGACTCTGACTTGCTTGGTGATTCTAGCTTGCTTGGTGATTCTACATTACATGTGGATTTTGATATTGAGTCTGAGTTTGAGCTTCATCCTGATCCTAATGTGTATCCTGATTCTGATTGTGATGAGCTTAACTCTAATTTTGATGAGCTGAATTCTGATGTTAACATTGAGCTGTATAGACACAGTTCTTCTGCTTCTTTGAATGTGGTTTCAGGTATTTCTAATGTCAAGACAGCAGACTTGTTGCAACAACCACCCAGGCTTCTACCCTCCACTAAGCAACCACCCAAACTTGAGTTGAAATCCCTTCCAGATCACTTGAAGTATGCATTTCTGGAGGTGGATGAACAATTGCCAGTCATTGTGGCCAACAATCTTCTTCCTGACTAAGAAGAGAAGTTGCTAAGCTTATTGAGGGCCAACAAGAAAGCCATTGGGTGGACATTAGCTGACATTGTTGGCATCAGCCCTTCCATGTGTATGCATCGAATTCTATTGGAAGAGGATTCTAAGCCGGTGAGGCAACCCCAGAGACGCCTTAATCCTCTTATCCTTGATGTGGTGAAGAAGGAGGTCATTAAGCTTCTACAAGCTGGTATCATCTATCCCATATCTGATAGCTAGTGGGTTAACCCGGTCCAGGTGGTTCCTAAGAAATCCGGAGTCACTGTGGTAGACAATCAGAAGAATAAGCTGATTCCTACTCGAGTTCAGAATAGTTGGAGAGTTTGCATCGATTATAGGAGACTCAACCAAGCCACTCACAAGAATCATTACCCTCTACCTTTCATTGATAAGATGTTAGAGCGGTTGGCTGGCAAGTCTCATTACTGCTTCCTAGATGGCTACTCCGGATACTTCCAGATCCATATTGCTCCTGAGGACCAGGAGAAGACAACCTTCACATGCCCCTTGGGAACATATGCCTACCGAAGGATGCCTTTTGGCCTCTGGAACGCACCTGGCACCTTTCAGCGTTGTATGGTAAGCATTTTCTTTGAGTTTCTAAAGGATTGCATGGAGGTTTTTATGGATGATTTCACTATATATGGGTTTGATTTTGATACATGCTTAGCTAATTTGTCTAGAGTTTTGCATAGGTGCATAGAATCTAATCTTGTGCTTAATTATGAGAAGTTTCACTTTATGGTTGACTCAGGTATAGTCTTGGGACACATAGTGTCTAGGAAAGGGATTGAAGTCGACCCTGCTAAGATAGATGTAATTACTACTTTGCCTTACCCCGCATCTGTGCGGGAAGTTCGCTCTTTTCTTGGTCATGCAGGTTTCTATCGGCGTTTCATTCGGGATTTCAGCAAGATTGCCCGACCCTTGTCCAACCTTCTGCATAAGGACACTGACTTTGTATTCGATGATGAGTACAAGGCGGCCTTCAATCACTTGAAGCGTTGCCTAACTATAGCTCCAGTGTGTTAGTTCCCTATGTGTTTTGATGATAATCAACAATTGTAAACACACTTGGAAGTTTTGTCTTTGGTAAAAACTTACTGTCAAAGACAAACTGGAGTATAGTTCTCAATACTCGAATATTGGCTTGACAGAGAGTTGCTCAAATCCATTACACAAAGCAATACTCAAGTATTGGACGTAATACTCGAGTATTGGACTTACAAAGAGCACTCGAAGTTTTCACCCTGAGACAATACTCAAGTACTGATATGAATACTCGAGTATGAAACACACAGAGACAATTTCAACTTTGACTTAAGTTCTCAATACTCAAGTATTCAATTGAATACTCGAGTATTACTCCTACAGAGAGTCATCAAAGTTTTACACCTTATGAAAACTCGAGTATAAGTTTCTCATACTCGAGTATTGGATTTCCACAAAGCTTTCATACTTAACATTTGTTTATGAATACTCAAGTATCCATTAGAAAACTCAAGTATTGGCTTGACATCAATTTATCAAAGTTTTCAAATTTCTTGGATACTCAAATATTGGTACAGACACTCGAGTATTGGACTGACAAAAAATCACAAGGTTTGTGCATATGTTGAACACTCAAGTATTCATTTGAAAACTCAAGTATTGACCTAGGAAAGACTCCTCAAAGTTTTTTTTATGAATGCATACTCGAGTATTGAGTTGGAAACTCGAGTAATGGGCATACAGAGAGCTTTTCCCTTGTCAATAATTGGAATACTCAAGTATTGAAATCAATACTCAAGTATTGAGGCTTCTTGAACTTAAATTTTTTTTCATACCAAAAGTTCAAAACTCGAGTATGGATTTGTATACTCGAGTATTTCCCTTACTTTAACAATAAGATCTATAGTTCAAATCTCGATGATTCCTCTCTGGAAGAAGAAAACTCAAGTATCAAGATGGATACTCAAGTATTAATTCAAGTACACAGTGACAAACTCAAATGTTGATAAACATACACGAGTATTGAACGCTAAACTTGAAAATCAAATCTGACGAATTTGTGAAACCCACTTATTTGATCTTAATACTTCCTCTTATCACTCCTCTATATTATTAGCTGTGTTTAACCACTTTATTAAGTGAGTTTCAGATGTTTTAAAAAATGTTTATTGAAGGATAAAGTGAAAAGCAAAAAGTGTTTCAGCTTATTAAATGCACTACTCAGAAAGTTGCATAAACTTGGCTAATTCTTCTGTACACGGTTGCAAAGCATTAAAGAATGTTTTCTAACACAAGCAACCTCATCTCCAACGGATCAATTTGTAGAAGAACAAGTCAGATTACTTGGCCAGCTGGATTAAGCTGAGTTTAGAGAGAGAAGATGTCTAAAACACCAGCTAACACCTGAAGACTTCTCTCAACGGTAATATTGAAGATGCAACGGTCAATTAATGCTTCCTAAGTATAAATTGAACTACATTCAAGTCTCTACAACAACCACAACAACTGAGAGCGAATTGAATTCAAGTCTTCATTTATTTTACTCAGTTTTCATCTGTTTAGTATCTTTTGATACAAGAGCTTCAGTGTTCATTTATATCTGCTCTTTGAGAGAGTTTTATTTCTGATTATCATTTATTGTAAGGAATCACAAGTCAAGGGGACTTGGTGATTTGGGTTCATTGATTACAACTTGTAAGGGGGAGTGAGTTCTAGTGAGAGAATCACTTCTTGAGTGCAGAGTGTGTAATCTTTGATATAGTGGAAATCCTAGAGAGTCTGGGGACTGGACGTAGGTCAGTGGTTAAGACCGAACCAGTATAAATTCTCTTGTGTTCAGCTATTTCTTCCTTATACTCTGTTCTGCCCTGTTTTCACAGTTAGAAAATAGAGTTATTTGCAAGAATTTTGAAAATACCCAATTCACCCCCCTCTTGGGTATTTGGCTCCACTTTCACAGTGATCCAAAACCCTAATTGGTGCCTTCCATTCGAGTTTATGTGTGATGCTTCCAACTATGCAGTTGGTGCTATCTTGGCACAACGGGTTGACAGAGCATCTCATGTGATTGCATATGCCTCTAAGACTTTGGATCCTGCCCAGTCTCATTACACCACTACTGAAAAGGAGTTGTTGGCTATTGTGTTTGCTTTCGATAAGTTTAGGTCATATCTGCTAGCAACTAGAGTAGTTGTTTTCACTGACCATGCAGCCTTGAAATTTCTTTTGAAAACGACAGATGCTAAGCCACGACTCATCCGTGGGATGTTGTTGCTCAAAGAGTTCGATGTTGAGATTCGAGATCGAAGTGGAGAACAAAACTAGGTAGCTGACCACTTGAGTCATATCACCCATTCCCCTTCTCACCCCTCTTCTATTCAGGATGATTTCCCTAATGAGCAGCTTCTACAGCTGTAAGGTAAGCTTCCATGGTATGCTGATCTGGTTAACTACTTGGTAGCTGGTGTTTTGCCTGTCGATTCCACTAAGGCCCAAACCCTTAAATTAAAGAGTGAATCTAAATATTATGTTTGGGATGACCCTTATCTGTGGAAATTTTGTAGTGACCAAGTAGTTAGGAGATGTGTGCCTGATCATGAGTTTCACTCTATATTGCATTTTGCTCATGCTTCTGCCTGTGGTGGTCACTTTGGACTCCCAAAGAACTGCTAGGAAAGTGTTAGACAGTGGATTATTTTGGCCTTCCTTGTTTCATGATTCCCATCTGTTTTGTAAGTCATGTGATAACTGTCAGAGAGTAGGGAGTATTTCCCATAGGCATGAGATGCCCCAGAACCCTATATTGTTTTGTGAGATCTTTGATGTTTGGGGTATTGATTTTATGGGTCCATTTCTTGCTTCATATGGTTATACTTACATACTGCTGGCTGTTGATTATGTCTCGAAATGGGTTGAGGCGAAAGCCACCCGGACTAATGATTCTTTTGTGGTGGTGGATTTTGTTAGGTCTAACATTTTCTGCAGGTTTGGTATTCCTAGAGCCATTATCAGTGACCAGGGTTCTCATTTTTGCAACCGAAGCATGGGTGCCTTGTTACACAAGTATGGAGTGCTCCACAAGGTCTCCACAGCATACCATCCTCAGACCAACGATCAAGCTGAAGTCTCAAACAGAGAGATTAAGCAAATCCTTCAGAAGACTGTTAACCCTACCCGGAAAGATTGGAGTAAGCGACTAGATGATTCTTTGTGGGCATATCGCACCGCCTACAAGACTTTGATTGGGATGTCTCCTTATCGACTTGTCTTTGGGAAGGCATGTCATCTTCTGGTTGATTGGAGCATCAAGCCTATTGGGCTATTAAGCAGTGTAACATGGATTTGGCTAAGTCCGGGATGGAGAGGAAGCTACAGTTGTAAGAGTTAGATGAGCTGCGATTGGATGCCTATGAGAGTTCATGGCTGTACAAGGAAAAGACTAAGGCATTCCATGATAAGCATATCTTGAGGAAAGAATTTTCTATGGGCCAAAAAGTTCTTCTGTTTAATTCCCATTTGAAGTTTATGCCAGGTAAGCTTCGTTCTAAATGGGATGGCCCTTTTGTGATCACTAACATTTTTCCATTTGGTGCTGTTGAGCTATGTGATCCACCCACAGGATAGACCTTCAAGGTCAATGGGCATCGCCTTAAGCCATTTCATGAGGGACCCCAACAGCAGCCTGAGGAAGCAGAAATTCTCCTCACTGATGCCACTTACCCTCCATAAACCCTTGGGGAGTATTCTTCTTTCTTCTCCCTCTTTCTCTTTTATTTGTTTTCTTTTTTCCTCTTTTGCTTTCTGAAATAAATACAATCTCTCTTTCTATGATTGCTACATATTATGAACTTGGACATGTTGGTTTTAATGGATCATTCTGTCTGGTTTGCAATTCTTGACTCTTCGATTACATGTCTTGGTAGTTGATTTGTTGTTGATTGCCTAAGTTGGTATTGACCTTGTGAGGTTTTGGGCCTACATGAATGGAATTCATCTTTTGCCATTCTTTCTTTCATGTGTGCATCTGCTCATGATTTACGTTCTATAGAAATTGCTCCTTTTCTTTTTGAAACTACATTTTTCACTTACGTGCATAAGTATGATGGAAGTTTGTTTTCTTTTTTTTTATTTTCCCCACTTTGGCCAAATAGCCTTTCCAGTGCATTATGATTCCTTTGCTAACCCCTTTGTGCCTTTTTGCCCATTCTTTTCTAAGTCACATTACAAGCCTAAGCGTAAAACCATTTTATTCTGCACCTTGAAATTTTATTGAGCATTGGTTTCACCTTGGTTTTGTGTTTAAGTGTGGGGGTTGCTCAGGAGTGCAACAATTTAAGTGTGGGGGGGGGGGGATATTTGATTTTGTCATTGTGATTATGTACATAGTATAGTTTCTCGAGAGAGAGAGAGAGAAAGAGAGAAGAAAGAAAAGGCCTTGAAAAAAAGAGAAAAAGAAAGAAAAAAAAAAGAAAAAGAAAGAAAGAAAGAAAGAAAGAAAATACATAGAAAGAAAGGGGATATATATAGTAAAATAAAAATTTTCTTACATAGAGAATGATTGTGTTAATTAGTGCTCTTTTTAATTTCTTTGGTGCTTAGCCTCTCATTCCATACTTTTACCTACCTTCACCCTAACCCCATTACAACCTTTAACAACAAGCTCTCTTGATTTGCGCATACATGTGTTATGAGTAGTGGAGACGTAGAAATTGAGCAAGCTTATGGTAGAACAATTTCCTTGAGTAGAATTTGAGCGATACACTTATGTACCCTAAAACTTGAGAGATTGATTGATTGAGCGCATCATTTGAGAGACCATCTTTTGTGATTAACATCATTGATGAGATTACCATGAATTGCAATTTGAGATGAAGGGATTGTGGTCTTGATTGATTGATCTTTTGGAGTTTTATGTCCCTTGTTCAATTTTTGCATTGTTAGCAATTGTTAGAAAAGAAGAGTTTCTCCTTTAAGTCTTTTTTTTTGAATTTTGCTCAGGAGTGCAAAAAGATAAGTGTGGGGGAGTTTGATAATTGAATATTTCATACACTACTTTTTGTCTCTTGATTAATAATTTAGGACTCTTTAGCTAATAAATAATGACTTTTATATATATTTGGGCTTTGGGCCTTTGATTTTATTTTAGCCATTTTTAATAATAAAATTCCAGTTTTACATTGCTTTGATATTTTTACCATAACTCTTGAACCAGACATCGGATTTGCCTCATTTTTGTCTCATATTTTAGATCATTCAGAGAGCTACAATTGTTATGAAGACATGAAGAGCAAATTCGAACAAGAGGGCAGTTGATTTTGAAGCCGAAGTCAATGTATATTTTTGGATATTGTAACTAAAGCCCATTTTATTTATTCGGGCTGACCCATTTCCATTTTAGGTTTTAGGTTAAGTAAGGCAGCAGCCACAAACATATTATTCATTCACATTTTTAGAGTTTTATGGATCAAAACAGAAGCTTTCAAATTCTCTGAAATGTTCTTCACGTTCTTCATCTGTTCTTCATTTTTCCTAGCCATGTTCGGCTAAACGTTTGCGATTAACCCAACGTTGATGATTCCATGATTCATCTAGAGAGCTCGTGCTTAATCGGTAACGTTACTCGTTTCTATTTTCATCTTATCGAATGTGATTTCTGAAAATAGTTCGAATAATAGTTTTAATATTTGGTTTGGTTCATCCCAAGGACTGAGTTTGAACTAGGTTTGAAGTCTTGCTGTGCAATCGCATAGTGAGACGCCACTGTTCGGACAGATGCTAGGCGATCGTCTAGTCGAGGGAATTTCTGGATGAACGTAGAGATTTCGGTTCATCCAGAACCAAACGCGAGTTCGTTCATATTTCGTTCAATGATGGAAGTTTCTGGAATCTAAATGTTGGGTTGATCGTTTTTAATCTATTTCTATTTAATCCATTTTGTTTCTGCATTTCGTTCTGTTTCTGTTTAATTCCATTTTTATTCCTGTTTGAATCAACAAAACCCCCCTTTTACCGTTCTGTTTCACTGTTGCTTTTGATCAAACCCGCTGCGAATTCATTGAGGAAACGACCCAGGTTCCCTATTTCTGCAAAATCGTTTTCGAACTTGGTTATTTTGGGAGATACGGCAAATCTCTATCAGGGACTTGGTGATTGGGTTCATTGATTACAACTTGTAAGGTGGAGTAAGTTCTAGTGGGAGAATTACTCTTGAGTACAGAGTGTGTAATCAGTTGAGAGAGTGGAAATCCTAGAGAGTCTGGGGACTGGACATAGGTCAAGAGATTGGACCGAACCAGTATAAATCTCTGTGTCTTGCTCTTCTACTCTACTCTTTGTTTATCTCTGTTTTATTCTTCAAAAACATAGCACTTTCCAAAAGTTTAAAAAATCCCCAATTCACCCCCCTCTTGGTGATTTTTGTTAGTTCTCTAAGGGTTTTGATGATTTCCAATAAGTGTAAACAAAGTTTGAAGTTTTGCTGTCAATTGTGAAAAACTCACTGTGAGAGCAAAACTCGAGGTTTGCACATAAACCTCGAGGTTTGGCCTTACAGGGAGGAACTCAAGTTTTCTAAGAAAAGATAAAACTCGAGGTTTCCAAAGAAAACTTGAGGTTTCCAAACACAGAGAATTCTTAGGTTTTTCTATGAAAATGCAAAACTCGAGGTTTCTGGAAAAACCTCGAGGTTTTGTCATACAGAGAGTCTCTTAGATATTGAACATTTCAAAACCTCCAGTTTTCAAATAAAACCTCAAGTTTTGGGATTCTAACATGAAACTTTAGTTTTTACAAGTTTTGAGAAAACTCAAGGTTTGGCAAGAAACCTTAAGGTTTTGACTAAGACAGAAATCTTAGATTTCAACCAAGTTTCAAAACCTCCAGTTTTCCATAAAACCTCTAGTTTTGAACTTGACAAGATTTTCTCAAAGTTTTCACATTGAGTGAAAACTCGAAGTTTTGGGAAAAACCTCGAGTTTTGTGGAGGCAGAAAACATTTGAACTTTCCCACTTCACAAAACCTCCAGTTTTATGAGAAAACCTCCCGTTTTGGAATTTGACAAAAATTCTATAAGTTTTCACAAAGTGTGAAAACTCGAGGTTTTGGGAAAAACCTCGAGTTTTGTCCAGGCAGAGAGCAACTGAAGTTTATAAGGTTTCAAAACCTCGAGTTTGGTTTTGAAAGTTCCTGTCATGGCGCAAAATCTTAAAGTTTTCATATTTGAACAAAACTCGAGTTTTGTATAGAAAACTCGAGGTTTTGACAGACAGAGAGCAGATGATGTTTTCACTGAATTGAAAACTCGAGGTTTCAATAGAAACCTCAAGGTTTTACTTTTGACAGAATTTTTCAAAACTTTCATACTTGAGTGAAAAACTCGATATTTGTTTGGAAACCTCGAGGTTTTTCCAGCCAGAGAGCGCTTTAAATTTTGAAGTTTTGAAAACCTCCAGTTTTGATCAGAAACCTCAAGTTTTGATGTTTTAGACAAAAATCAGATTCACAAGCCAAGTCTAAAACTCGAGGTTTTGAGAACAAACCTCGAGGTTTCTGCGATGGATTTGAAATTCAAATTTCGCGATTCTGTAAAACTGTCTTGTTTGATCTTAATACTTTCCAGACTTATTCTCTACTATTCATACCTATGTTTAATCACTTTGTTGGTGAGTTTCAGATGAATTAGAGAATGTTTATTGAAGGTTTAAGACAAAAGCAAAAGTAATGTCAGAACATTAAATGATCAACCCAGAAAGTTACAATCTTTTGGGTAATTCATCTGCACACGTCTAGTAGGAATTAAAGAATGATTTGCACATCCAGCACCTGCTTTTCCAACGGTTTAATTCACAGGAAGTCAACTCTGAACTTCTATACAGCTGGATTATGTGGAGAGTAGAGAGAGAAGAAGACCAAACCAGCTCTTAACCTGAACAGAACATCTCCAATGGTTTAATCCAAGATGAAACGGTCATTTAATGCTATCTGAGTATAAATAGAGTTGCATTCAAGTCTTCTCAACTACCACAACTACTGAAAACGAATTGCATTCAAGTCAACATTTATTTTCTTCAATTTCCACTTGTATAGCATCTTCTTATACAAAGAGCTTCAGTGATTTTCAATATCTACTCTTAGAGAGAGTTTCTTTCTGAATATCATTTATTGTAAAGAATCACAAGTCAAGGGGACTTGGTGATTTGGGAGTTCATTGATTACAACTTGTAAGGGGGAGTGAGTTCTAGAGAGAGAACTACTTTTTGAGTGCAGAGTGTGTAATCTTTGATATAGTGGGAATCCCAGAGAGTCTGGGGACTGGATGTAGGTCAAGTTGTTAGGACCGAACCAGTATAAATCTCTGTGTCCAGCTATTCTTCCCTTACTCTGTTCACCTCTGTTTTTATTGTTCCAAAACAAAGATTTTGCCAAAAAATTTTAAGAATACACAATTCACCCCCTCTTGGGTATTTAGCTCCACTTACAATTTTGCTCCATCTTCAGTTTCCATTTCAATTAGACTATCAAGAATCAAGAAAGTAGTGGTCAAGAAGAGGAAGTTGACATTATCCATGCATTATCCTTGACCAAATTATCGCGTGACAAAAGGGATGTGACATGGTTGTACGATAGGTTGTATCGTATCATCGATCCCCATATGAATTGGGTAGTCGCAATATCTTGCCAGAGGCCGCTTGCGACTTGTGGGCTAGTACAATATTAGCCCGCTACCAATCTCATGTGGGCCTGCAGGGTCGCACACAAGAATAGCTCAGCATGAGCAAAAGTGTCCAGATTCATTGAATCTTATATATGTCTAAAATTTAATGAATACTGTATTTAATTTAGGATGGATATATATATGTATATATATTTATATTTATTAGAAAATAAAAATATTATTTATAAATAATAATATGATTATATATAGTATTTAATTTATTTGATAAATTAAATAACTATAATAAATTGAGATATTGTATCTCATATTTAATTTTCGAATAAAGATATAGTATCTCAGATTTAATTAAATAGTAAAGATATCATATCTTATATTTAACTTTTAAAGATAAATTAAATCTGTAGGCTCATAATTCGGATTAAATAAATATATTTGATTAGATCTGTTGAACAGATGTAATTAATATATTATTTTAATTTAGATTTGAATTTCAAGATTAATTAGATTAATTTTGGAATATTTTAATACGACTCATTAGGGTTTTAGAAACTCCTTAAATGGATATTGATCTAGTCATATTGAGAGGACAGACGAATTAGAGAAGCCACAAGAAACCCTAGAGAGAAAAGGAGAGACGCGAGAACACTGAAGGCGCTAGCATGTTGCCGTCTGTGTTCAAGGCTATTCGTGTAGATACTGGTAGAAGGAGACGATTCACAGAGTCGGCTTCTAGTGATCGAGTAGGTAGCCCACATGATTAAACTCGCAAGAGACGCTCACCAATTCGCATAGGTATGGTTTCTAATGAACCTTGATTTAAACGTTGTTAATAGATCCTCCAAAGGGATTCGTAAAAGTTTTTTTTTTCCATTCCGCTGCGTGTACTGATCCCAACACAAGATTGGATCTTACCTTTCTTGGATGAGCCGTACACATAAAACTATCCAAGGCTACAAGCCCAAAACTTCTAAAAACGTCCAAAATTAGGTGACCTAGTTTCAACCACTTAATTAAGGCTAAACCCTAATTAAATCAATTAGAATAAAGGCTTATTCCAAGATTTAATCCAAAAAAATCGAGATAATTGATCTAATCCATATCTTGAATTCAAAATTCAAGATGACTAATCTTATCCTTATCTTGGATTATATCTTGGATTTAAATTCAAGATAATGGATGTTATCCTTATCTTGAATTCAAAATTTAAAATAATTGATCATATCCATATCTTTAAATTATATCTTGAATTCGAAATTCAAGATTACTTTTTATCCAACATTTATTCATTCTTTATCCAATCTTTATTGGATCTTCACTACAAAAAAAAGTTCGTATAAGCCACGAAAATTACCCACGAAATTTTTCCGTGGGTAATTCCGTGGGTAAAAATTACCATGTGTGTCTTACAAGACCATAACTAATAAATTGTTGATAATATTGCTCCCTAATTTGATCCCCTTAGAAAGTTAAAAAGACATACCTTAAACTTGTTCCATAGATATTTGAAATATGCTTCAAAAAAGGAAATAATTAAACTGCTAGAATTTTATTTCTCAGGAAAGTGTGTGTACAAGAGAGCAAACTAGTAATGTGAGTGATGTTTCGAACTCGGTGTGTCTTCGAATGAAGAGTTACATGGATTTTTATAGACAGTCGGCATCCCAACTGCTTCCTATTCTAATCTGATACAAGACATGTAAGAGAATATTTTACAAGACATACTAATAATTCCTAAGACGTAAAGTTGAAAACCTAAAACACAAAGTTGACAAGCCTTTAACATGCCTAGGACATAAAGTTGGTAACATGCATGCGTATCTTACAAATTTGCAAAAGCAAGATACTATTTGCTTTTTTGTCTTTTTGTGCTTTTGTACTTTTTTTTAACAAATTTTGTACATCGTCGGCAAAACTTCCACTAAACACGTTGCACCTTCATTTTTGCACTCCTTTGCTTAGATTAGCTTGTCAGCACTTTGTCTGTGTCGGCAAGCTCCTTTCCTTGTCTTCTTGCATTTGTCTTTGAATTTTCAAAGGACACTGAGATTTATTTCTGGATCTTCAATATCTTGCATGGCTCTTTCTCTTTCTTCAGAATTCTTGCACCTGTGATTAGAGTACTCTACCAAAAGATTACATATCTTTTTTTTTTTTTGAATTTTCCATTTTGTTGTTCCTCAGCCAGTCATACCATTGTATGAATAGAGGCTGATCATGTGAAGTCTTTCCAAGTTCTACAATTATTGTTGTTAAACGGCAATAATATACCCAGTGCTTTTCAGTATTAATTGCTCTTGTCATTTCTTGAAAGATAATATGATAATTCTGAGCTCTAATATTAGACACCTTGTTCTGAAATTCCTCGTCATCTTCAATGTCTTCTTTCACTTCTACATCTGTTTCTATGGGCTTCTTTGTTGTTCCAAACTTGATTAAAGTAATTGGAGGATAAAACTTTTCTGGTGTCATTTTTGTAACTGTGGAATAAAATTTGATGTATACACCGTGTTGGGTTATAACTCCGATGTATATTTTTGCTGCTTCTTGCAAGACTGGTGGCAATTCTTTAATTTCTTTGGGATCAAGATTATTGGGTAAATAAATTGCATGTAACATTCCATATTGGTATAAAATTCTTATCAGGTCTGGTGAAGTTCCTGGGCAGGCTACAACTTTGTTAAAAGCAAAATGAGAGGCATATTTAACATGTGGATCTAAAATTTCCATCTTTCCAGTTTTTCTAACAAGTTTTCTGAAAAATTGGTATTTAGGGTAAATGTCAAATGAATCACTTCTAGTAATTCTAGGTGGTGTTGAGGTAGAGGCTTCTATGGCTTTTCTTTTTTCTTTTTCTTTTCTTCAGGCTTCCTCTTGCATTTGGGCTTTTATAATTTCATTGGAGGGAGTTATAGTTTGAAGTGTTTGGGTTATTTGAGGTGTTTAGACTGTTTAGGCAGTAGGCCGGTAGGCCCAATAACATTTTCTTGGGTTACTTGGGTAGATGACCCACTAACATTCTCTTGGGTGGATGACCCATTTTTATTTGCTTGGGTTTAGGTGGATGACCCAATTTGAGTGTATGACTCAGTTAAAGAACTTAATTGCATTTCAGTTTGTTGTCCTGAATCAGCACAACTTACATTTCTTTTCACTTGTTCTTCCACTTTCTCCATTGTTTTGAACAGAGTTTTCACTTGCTAGTTTAAATGTGCGATATTGCTCAAAAGAGTTTGTATAGTTGAACCACACTGACTGTTTAATAGACTAACATTCATTTTCAGAATGTTTAAATCTGCTAGAGCTGTCTGGCACCCATTACAATTTTGATTAGAATTCATTCCTGAACTGGATCCAGCATTAGATTTCATCTGCTCATAAAATTTGCAATAAGATTATTCTTTTCTGGCACATATTCAATAACATAATCATAATAAGCCAAATCTCCTTGCCATTTAAATAACATTTTATTTGCTAATTTTTATGTTTTTATTCCTTTATCAAGCCAAGATTTTACTTGTGCATTATCAGTCCTAATTATAAATTGTGTATTTATTATAAATAATTCAAATTTTTCTACCACTTTTACTATTGCTAGTAATTCCTTCCAATTTGAATGATATTTCCATTGAGTTTCTAAGAATTTTCCACTCGGATATCTAGTTATAATTTCTTCTCTTTTTTCATTTTCATGATATAATGCTACTCCCCAATACTGATCAGAGGCATCAATATAAATTGTCCATTTTACATTTCTTTGTAAAGGTATTGTTAGTTTTGGTAATTTTTGACAATTTTTTTTAATTGTTCAATTATTTTAATTGTTTCACTATTCTATTTCCACTCAGTCTTTTCTCATGCTAATTTAGAAATTTTTGATGTTAATTTTGCTAAATTAGGAACATAATTTCTTACTTGATTTATCAATCCTAAAAATGCTTGTAAATCTTTTTTTTTAATTTGTTATTCTATCAAATTCTAAAACTTTTTTACTAATATGATCTTGCAATTCTATTCCATTTGTGGTTATTATATGTCCTAGAAAAGGTATTTCTTGTTTTCTTAATATAGATTTCTTGGGTGATATATTTAAACCTTTTTCTTCAATCAAATCTACAAACAGGGACGGAACTAGGAATTAAAATTAGGAGGGGTGAAATTTATAAAATAGAACCCAGGTGTTTATAAAATTATACTTCAACCCTGTAATAATTTCAATGTTTGCATTTTAGTCATTTTATCAAACACTCAATGAGGACTAAAGTGAAAAAACTGAAAGTTTTGTGAGGTTGAAGTATAATTTCCAAGAAATTTGAGTTCGATTCTGTAATTTTAGGGGGCGGGGGCCACCCCTAGTCCCCTAGGTCCATCCCTATCTACAAATTGATTTAAATGTTTTCATGTTCTTCCTCATTGTCTGAAAATATTAATATGTCATCTATATATATTACAACAAAATCTCTTATAGGTAATAACAATTTGGATACAAATTCTTGAAATACATTGGGACTATTATGATATCTTATAGGTAATACATTCCATTCATACAAACCTTCAAAGGTACTGAAAGCTATATATTTTTTACTATCTTCTTCCAATTTGACTTGAAAAAATCCTGATTTACAAGCAAATTTACTAAATATTTTTTCCTCTTATAAGGTTAAATAATAATTCCATTTTTGGTATTGGATATCTGTTTCTAATAGCTATACTGTTCAACTTTTTATAATTTATTACCATTCTACTTTTTCCTCTTCTTTCTTCACTAAGTTTTTTAACAATAATTGTTGGTGACGAATATTCCGATCTACTTTCTCTTATTAAATCATTTTTGTTTCATTTCATTTATATGCATTACAAATTCTTCTTTATCTTCAGCTGTCTAAGGATAAGGTTTATAGTTTATCTCTTTACTATAATCTTTTAGTTCTATCTTTGCCATTGGTTTAGATTTTTCCCAATGTATTAAAGGATTTTCACTAAAATTTTCTAGTATTCTTTGTTCTATAAATTTTTCTTCTCTAATTGTTAATGTGGCTAACATATGTTCTATTTTTACTGGTTCATTATTTTGTAAGAATTGTACTTCTTCTTTATGTTTTTTCATTTGAAATTTTTCATCTTTTCTTTTATATGGGCTTGTTATTCTAACTCCTATAGCTTGATATTAACAAGGTGTTGTCAATACTAAAGCTTTTTCTATGAAAGTAAAAGGATAATATTTTTCTAAAAAGTCCAATCCTAATATTATATCACATTGAGGTTCATTATATTGATTTAATTCTTGAATTTTTAATTCATAATTTCCTATCTGTATCATTACATTTCTTGCTTCTAATTCTAACATATGTATTGCTCTTCCTGCTGATTCCATTCTAATAATTCTATTTTTTTTATTTTCCACATTTCTGGCGATAATACATTATATTTTGCTACTGTTAAATTTGCTCCTGTATCTACTAAAGCATGATAATTTCTAGCTCTGTATTTCTCATAATTAAATTTTATTAATATATAATATAATGGTCTTTCACTCATATTCTAGATAATATTTCCAATCTCTTTTTAAGGTTATTTTTACATAATTCTCTTTCATGCATATTTATTCTAATATGATCTATAACAGGGTGATGAAGTCCTAGGAATCTAAGATATAAATCTAGATATCCCATTCTTTTTATTAAACTTCTTCTTTCTTTATTTATTTTGTTCATTTCCTTAATTATACATCTCATCATTGTTTTATCTGTTCCTAAAACTTTAATTAAATTATTGTTATATCTATAATATGTTTGCCATATCATTACTTGATTTTATGGTCTTCCAACTTTTTGTCTTACTCTAAATATACTAGTTCTCTTTTTTACCATATCTTATTTTATAAAATTCCTATTAAACTCTAGATAACAATTCCAATCTTTGTTTAAATACATTCAAAGCTAAAAGTCTTTGTTGCCAAAATTCATAAGCTTCTTGTATCTCTTCTCTTGCTTGGTTTGCTACTAATGGATTATTAGATTTTTTGTGCTTCTTCATATCTATTATGTGCTGCCAATATTCTTGCATATTCTAGTCTATCAACATCTCTTATAAGTTCTATCATTAATCTGTATAGACTTTTATCTGCTGCTGGCACGTTTATTTTATAGCTTTTTGAAATATATGTAAGTGTTGGGTTTTGATTCATACTTTAGATAGTAATTCTACTTTTTCTTTTAAGAACAATTTTATAGTTTTACATGAATTTAGTCTTCTCATATTTTGATCAAAATACATTGGATGATTAATAAAATTTTCGGTTGTTAATCCTGACTTATATAATGTGATCTTTGATTTTAACTTCTTTATCAGTATTCTTATTAAATTTACATCTCCATCTAGTACTAATGTAGTTTTATCTATTTCTCTTTCTATATCTTGTCTTTTATATATAAAGACTATTTTATTTCTGTTTTCATCCTATTCAAGAGTTATGTCTTTATAAATCATGATAATTTTGGTATTATAATTGTTTGATGATTTATTTGGGCAAAAAATTGTTTGATGATTTAAGTTTATCATTATCCTTGTATCTTGGATTCTATATGGTTTTACTAATTCTAAAAAGTCTTTTCCTAATATTATCTTATAATTAAATGCTAAATTTTCTCTTACTAACAAATTTAAATTAATTGTAACTCTATTATTAAATTTAAATACAACATTAGATTTTGTTTGGTTTCTTTCTAATATTAGATTATCTTCTATAAATGCTATCTCTATTTCACTCTGTTCTACATATTCGTTTACTTTTCCTATGATTTCTTTCCATGATGTATATGATTTTACTTCCAATTTTATATAAAATTTCATCTTGTGGTCTAATTTCTCTTAAACTTGAACTTATTGGTCTTTCCGCTAATAAATTTCTTTGGTTAAACTTATCCATAACTTCTTGTGATGTATCTATTGTTCTAAGACTTAGAGTTCTATTAATTCTTCCAGTTGATGACAGTCTATTATATTCTAAACTTCTTGGATTTATATTTATGTTTAATGTTGGATTTTTTGATGTATTTATTTTTAAAGATCTTTGTCCTAAAGTATTATTAGTTATCATTCTTCTTGGGATATTTTCATAATAATTTCTAGTATTATCTAATTCTAATTTTAACATTTCAGGTATAGTAATTTGTTTTGGATCGGTTCTAATTTCTTTTATTACAGGCATAAAATATTTATCAATTGTTATTTTTCCTTTATTTTTATTATAAATTTTATGTTCATTTGTAAATACTAGTCCTATCATTGCTGTTATACTTATGCTTCTAGATCCTGGTTGCAATCTTACATTGTGTAAATTATGATATACTAAAATTGATTTATCCATGTTTTCTTCCGCTTTACTGATTGCAAAATTTGTATTTAAAGTAAATTTTAATTTCTAATATATTAAATTTCTTGTTGTCATTTCTAAAATATTGTCTTCAACATTACTAATTATTCTTCCATCTGTTATTAATAATTCTAATGGTGAATTTATTCCACTTTGAAAATAAGCTTTTACCATAACTTGCACTCCTGCAATATATATTTCAGATATTTCATCTTTAAAAGGTATTTTTGATATTTCATGTTCTATTAAAGCTTTGCTTATTACAAGTATCCTTAATACTCCTTTTGTTAAAGTTGATTCTATTGGATATTTCTTTTCTAATACTACACATTGCGGATTTCTCTTTTTTCTTATTTTTTTAATATTTTACTCACTTTATCTAAAAATTTCTCATCTTTTATGTTATTAACTATCATGTCTAAATGTTTTTCTTTTATTTTATCACATTGCTCTTTGTTAAATGTTATTCTTCTTTCTCTTGAACTTTCTTCAGTGTTTATTTATTCTTCATATTCTTGAAAATCTTGGTTATTGATAATTTCATTGTTTTGTGAAGAGTGGAGCTAAATACCCAAGAGGGGGGGTGAATTGGGTATCTTTAAAAATTAAGGATTGAGCTCTGTTTTTGACTAATGAAAACAGAGGCTAACAGAGGAGTAGGGAAGGAAAGCTTTACACAATGTGATTTATACTGGTTCGGTCCTTTCTCTGACCTACATCCAGTCCCCAAGCCTCACCTGGGATTTTCAATCCACTATAATCAAATATTGATTACACACTCTGTACTAAGAGTTGTTCTCTCACTAGAACACACTCCCCCTTACAAGTTGTAATCAATACACCCCAACTACCAAGTCCCCTGACTTGTAGTTATCTCAATTAATAAATGATTTACAAGTATTTGACTCTCTTACAGAGCAGATAGGATAAACACTGACGAACTAAGTATCAAAATGGTACAATACAGATGAAAGCTTGATACAATAAATGACTCAATAAATTTTCACTCTAAGTAGTTGTATCAGCTTGAGAAGAAGTTAATGCTCTCTATTTATAGGCAGAGAACATTAAATGACCGTTGTAAGATGATTCCAACCGTTGGAAGTGATTAGCTTGGGTTCTGGTCATCTTCTCTTTCTAAATTTCTGCTAATCCAAGTCTTAATGAAGTCTGATGTGGCTCTCTGAGAATTTGCCCGTTGGAGATGTCTTTACTTGTTGTAGTAAGCATTCTTTAACGTTTAGAAGGCGTGCTCAGATGGATTAGCTAAGAATAGGTTGATTTGCAGAAGTGCATTTAATGCACTGTTCACTTTTTGCTTTATTGCTTTGACCTCCAATAATCTTCATCTGATCTTACTGAAATTCACTCAAAAAACTTGTTAAACATAGCTAGGAGTATGATTGAATGAATTATGGAAGCAATAAGATCAAACAATAATGATTTGCAAATTCGCGTAATTCAAAAACCAATTTTGACCGTTGTATACTGCAGTATGTTCCTTTATACTGGAGTATGCCACTGTGCATACTGCAGTATCCAAAGCTTACTGCAGTAAACAACTTCCAGAGACAAAAACCTCGCGAAATATTTTTGAAAGAAATTCCCTATACTGCGGTATGAAAATAACATACTGCAGTATGCGAGTTTTTGTTAAAGAGAAGAGAGCCCGTGATTGCCCAATACTGCAGTATGAAAACCTATACTGCAGTATGCAATGGTTATGAAACTTGAGAGCCTTCTGTGAGAGCCTTTACTGCAGTATGCAACTCCATACTGCGGTATTTACTTGAGTGAGAAAACTTGATTGCTCTCGGGTTGGTCCTATACTGCAGTATACATACCTATACTGCGGTATTGGCTTGACCAAGAGATTTAGTTGCTCTCTGTATGCCCCTATACTGCAGTATACAAGGCTATACTGCGGTATGGGCTTGTTTTGAAAAACGCGGTTTCTCTCTGGAAGTCCCTATACTGCAGTATACATAGCTATACTGCGGTATGGACTTACTTTGAAAATACGGTTGCTCTCGGGTTGGCCCTATACTGCAGTATGACATCCTATACTGCGGTATGGCCTTTCACTGGGAGTCCAATACTGCGGTATGTAACTAACATACTGCAGTATTGACTTATCTTCATCAATTTGATGATCTTCTGTAAGTCCTATACTGCGGTATATCACCTTATACTGCAGTATTGACTTTCTGGAAGACCCTTTACTGCAGTATGCCATCCCATACTGCGGTAAGCAACTCTTAGATGATTTTCAAAGAATCTTGGAAACTTCAAAACATATTTTTCACTTGTTGTTAATCATCAAAACACATTGAGAACTAACATTCTCCCCCTTTTTGATGATGACAACACTTATAAACATTCTTTTTAAAGATTTAGAAAGATGTGTAGCTTTCAGATTGAAGTTTTCAAAATATCAGAGTTGAATTATCAGAAAAACATAGAATTTGCATTTTTAAACATAGACATCAGAGAATAGCAGCAGATATATAATTGAACTCGTAAACATGTGCAAAATATGTTCATATTCATTCAAAACATCATACATGAGTTGTATCTAACTGATATCAGAAGAGGATAAATACTCTGATAATTACTGATATCAGCAAAACAAGGTTAAAACATTACAAGCTTCCTACACCTACACCTACATCAACTAATCATCCTACTAAACCTCTAAACACTAAGCATCTTTCTCTGCTTCTCCCCCTTTGTCATCATCAACATACTCGGGATCTAGGATAATAAGAGGAGGAGAATAGAGGACCATAGCTGTGTTGGGATCAAAATCGGAATCATGGGGCACAGTATATGGAGAGGGTGTAGGGAAGAGTGCAGTAGATGGAGTAGGTGGAGATGGAAGTGGATTCGGAAAAATCTCTGTGGAAGGGGTGGCCGGGGAAGAGGTGGTGTGGGGTGGGCTATGAGGTGGACTGGGAAATGAGAAAGTAGGTGAGGAAGGTGGTGAGAAGTGATGTTCTGGTGAGTTTGGGGAAGGCTGAGATACGGGTATAGATGGTTGGGCTTCCGGAACAGGAGTCGAAGAGGATGGACCAGTGGTAAAACCGAATGAAGATGAAGATGAGCCACCAAGTCCAAAGTGCTGAAGGAGTTGCTGAGCCTTGTCTCTGGCATCTGAGGCAGCAGCTAAGGTGACTGACAATGTAGAGCCCAAGTTGATCCCTTGATCATCAATAGCATCTTTCACCTTGACCAGTTCAGAGAGGACCTGTGACTGAGCCACTATCACATCCATAACCCCCAACTTGATGTCAGCCCGAATCATATCAAACTCTGCCTTCATCATAGCTCGGTGAGATACAAGTGCAGCATCCACAATTCCTCTAATCCGCTCATCAAAATCTGAAGGAAATGGTGGTGGAGCAGACTGGGCCTCATGTGCAACTGACTGAGATGCACGAGTCTGTGACCGCGGTGGAGCTCTCGACTGCCCAGATCCTTCCGGCTCGAACTGAATCTTCATCAAGTTGAGCTGAGTCTTGCCAAAGGCCGGGATAAACTTCATCTGCTCGGGAGGACCCACATACCATATCTTATGATAGTACAATATCAGAGAGACCAGAGATGCAAAGGGCATGTAGGATCCCTTGCGGGATACGAATCTGAAGTGGCTAATCTCCTTGAACAGCCACTGCCCAATATTGAGCGGATGCTTGCGGATGAAGGCGGTGAAGAAGCGGTAGTCCTTCTGCGTGAAGTGCGTGTAGCTCCCGCCTTTTTGCACAAAGTTACGTGAATACACGTACCATATCACACGGTGCAAATGAGGCATCTCCGAGGGCTTGAATGTCAAGTGAACCCTCTGATCATCCGGTATGTCCTGACCAGGCATAAGTGTGGCATATACCTCCTCATTAGAATACTTTGGTGTAGATGCTTCGGGAGGGTTAACCACCTTAAGGATCTTGTTGAGGATGGCGGCAGATAGAGTAAACTGAACTCCTCTCACAGAAGTTGTGACCCTTTCCTCAATCAATCTACCTTCCGAGCTCAAGATGTGATTGGATGCCATGTTGAAATAAAACATCTTGACCAACTCAGGACAGTAGGCAGCCTCGATGGAGACGAGCGTAGCATACGGCCCAAACCATGGAGATAGGTCAACGTTGCACTCCCGATATACTTGCTCTAGTTTGACCGAGGTTACGGTGCAGAAACCTCGGCTTCCGAAAAGGTCTTTGAATTTGGCATTGAGACCGGGAGGAAGAAAGACAGGAGCAACCTTAAATCCCTCTGGCGCATTCTTGTGGATTTTGATTTCTTCAACCGCATTTGCTACCACAAGAGAGAAATCTAGCTCAGAATCCGTTTCTGAGGAAGAGCCAGGAGAATTAGCAGATGAGGGAGAGGAAGGGATAGTAGTGGAAGCCCTCTTTGTTCTTGCTTTTTGAGGAGCAGCGGTTCTCTTCCCTTGAGCCTTGCTCGGCTCACCGGTCTTCTGCTTCTTGGTGACAGAAGGTGGAATAGAGGTTTCGGACGGAGCTCCCCTCTTCTTGGGATTCGATGAAGATGTCCCGGGTATGGGAACACCCATGCCAGGAATCTGACGATCAATGCCATCTCCTAATTTCTTAGGAATTGATTTCGTCCTCGGTGCCCGGAGTGGAAGGGAAGAAGAAGGTTGTTTGGAGAGAGATTGGTCTTTAGACATTGTTAACGCTAGGGTTTCGGTGGAAATGGGAATCAGAGAGGAATGAGAGAAGGTTGGAGAGGATTTGTGGAGGTTTAACTGGGGTTTGAGACGATTTCAGAGAGAGAAGGAAGAAAGAGATGCGTTACTGCTAGGGCTTTACTGTGGTATAGATGCGAGTATGAAAGAACACAGCGTTTTAATATATATAGACAAACCCCTATACTGCAGTAAGGTTCTTGTATACTGCAGTATAGCATACTTTCATTTATATACTGCAGTAAGGATGGAAGTATACTGACCTGGACTTCAAAAATGTTGAGAGAATTTTTGAAAAACCCGATGGCCATACTGCAGTATAGCACTTACATACTGCAGTATGCCTCTTGCATACCTGAAACTTCGTTTCTGTCTGACCCCATACTGCAGTATATGACTTACATACTGCAGTATCCCTCTTGCATACTCAGCTTTGGCTTCTGTCTGATCCCATACTGCAGTATATCACTTACATACTGCAGTATACCTCTTGCATGTCTGAAACTCTGAAACCCCGAGGGACATACTGCAGTATACCACTTACATACTGCAGTAAGCATCTTGCACACTTGGAATTTTTGCCTCTCACACACCCTATACTGCGGTATATCACTTGCATACCGCGGTATAGCTCTACTGAAACATCAAAAACACCCTGCAAAAACAAAGACTAAACTCTCCGATGCTTAAGTTAGTAAAGATTAATCATCAATGACACATCTAACATTAATTTTAGGGAGAATAACTTACAATTCATTGGGATTTACCATTCCCAATTCTCTCCTTATGAAAGTGAATTGTTCCTTGGCTAGAGGCTTGGTGAAGATGTCAGCTAGTTGAAGATGAGTTGGAATGAACATCACTTTCACATCTCTCTTCTGGACATGATCCCGGATGAAGTGATGTCTCACATCAATATGCTTGGTTCTTGTATGTTGCACGGGATTCTTGGCCAAGCTTATTGTGCTAGTATTATCACAAAGTATTGGGATTTCCTTTAAGTGCACTCCCAAGTCAGCAAGTTGTTGCTTCAACCACAACACTTGAGCACAGCAGCTTGAGGCAGCCACATATTCAGCTTCTGTTGAGGACACGGCCACGGTAGTTTGCTTCTTGCTAAACCAAGAGACAAGTGAGTTGCCAAAGAACTCGCATTGCCCACTTGTACTCTTTCTATCCGTCTTATAGCCAGCATGATCCGAATCTGAATATGCCACAAGATGCTCCGGCTGACCTTTGGGAAACCATAGCCCAAGAGTCTTCGAATCAGAGAGATATCTGAATATCCTCTTCACATTTTCAGCATGAGACTCTTTAGGAGCGGATTGAAACCGAGCACACATTCCAACACTGAATTGGATGTCTGGGCGACTTGCAGTGAGATAGAGCAATGATCCAATCATTCCTCTATACTTGGTAATGTTGAAATCCTTGCCCTCTTCATCAGCATCCAAAGAAGTTGTTGTGCTCATTGGTGTGTCAGCTCCATTGCACTTGTCCATTCCAAACTTCTTCAGCAAATCATTTAAATACTTGGTTTGAGATATAAATATCCCATCCTTACGTTGTCTGATTTGCAGTCCAAGGAAGTAATTGAGCTCTCCCATCATTGACATCTCAAATTCCCCCTGCATAGACTTGGAAAATTCCTCACACAAAGAGTCATTAGTAGCACCGAAAATAATATCATCAACATATATCTGTACAATTAAAATTTCATTCAATTTATTTTTCTTGATAAACAATGTTGTATCAGCCTTTCCTCTAATAAATCCTTGATTGAGTAAGAATTGACTCAATCTTTCATACCAAGCTCTAGGAGCTTGCTTAAGACCATACAAGGCTTTCTTAAGTCTAAAAACATGATCTGGAAATTGATCATTTTCAAAACCTGGAGGTTGTTCAACATACACCTCCTCTTGAATGAAACCATTTAGAAAAGCACTTTTGACATCCATTTGATAAAGTTTAAAACCTTTTGTGCATGCAAATGCTAAAAGAACTCTTATTGCTTCCAATCTAGCTACTGGAGCATAAGTCTCTTCATAGTCTATTCCTTCTTCTTGATTGTAGCCTTTGGCCACTAATCTAGCCTTGTTACGCACAATGATGGCTGACTCATCACGTTTGTTCTTGAATACCCATTTTGTCCCAATTACCGGATGGTCTTTGGGTCTAGGTACCAAGTCCCAAACTTGATTTCTATCAAATTGATGTAGCTCCTCTTGCATAGCAATCACCCAATCATTGTCTGAAAGGGCTTCTTCTATCTTAGAGGGCTCTATATGTGAAATAAATGCAGAAAATGTAACTTCATTCAGAGTACTATTTCTGGTCCTGACTCCTTGATTTACATCACCTATGACTTGGTCTAAAGGATGATTTCTTAAAAATCTCCAAGCTCTAGGTTGAGACTGATCAGGATTTTCTAAGTTGTTTTCAGGATCAGCCTCAAAAACATTTTCTGAATTTTCAGAAGGAGTAGGAGCATTTTTCGAAAAGAATTTGTTTTTGAAAATAGTCTCCTCTTCATCATCCAAGGATTTATCAGATTCAGATTCACAGAATACAACATGTATAGATTCCTCAACAATCTTAGTTCTAGTATTAAAAACTCTATATGCTTTGCTCCTATTAGAGTAACCAATAAAGATAGCTAAATCAGCTTTAGGATCGAATTTACCAAGATTGTCTTTACCATTATTGTGCACATAGCACTTACAGCCGAAGACACGAAGGTGGCTTAGGTTTGGCTTTCTTTCCTTGTAGAGTTCGTATGGAGTCTTATTCAGCTTCTTTCTCAAGTATGCTCTGTTGGAGACGTAGCAAGCCGTACTCACGGCATCAGCCCAAAACACTTGCGAAGTGATGTACTCGTTCAACATTGCTCTAGCCATTTCAGTGAGTACTCTATTCTTTCTCTCCACAACACCATTTTGTTGTGGTGTTCTTGGTGCTGAAAAATTGTGATCAATCCCCATACTGTCACAGAACTCAGCAAAGGCTTGATTCTCGAACTCTCCACCATGATCAGTCCGTATTCCTGAAATTGATAACCCTTTCTCGTTTTGGACCTTCTTGGCAAATGAAACAAACTGATCAAAGGTTTCATCTTTAGAAGATAAAAATATTGTCCAAGTAAATCTAGAGAAATCATCAACAATGACCAAAGTGTATAAGTTTCCACCAAGACTTTTCACTCTAGCTGGTCCAACTAGATCCATGTGAAGAAGTTGAAGAGGTCTGTTTGTTGAAATTTCATTTTTAGCTTTAAAAGAAGATTTGGTCTGTTTTCCCTTTTGACAAGCATCACAAATCGTATCATTTTTGAAATTCAGTTTGGGAATGCCAATAACCAAATCCTTTTTCAATAACTTGTCAAGTTGATACATATTAACATGAGCTAATCGCTTATGCCATAGCCAACTCTCATTCAAGTTACTTACAAAACAATTTTTAGAAGTAGAAGCATTGCTAGAGAGGTTCAAAGTATAACAGTTTCCATCTCTAGGTGCTCTAAATAAAGCTTTATTTTTCAAATCATTTATGGAGATCAAATCCTTTTTAACAATAAAGCATTCATCAGAGTCAAATATTACCAAATTACCCTTATCGGTGCTTTGGCTCACACTTAGGAGATTGTGACACAATCCTTCTACAAGGTAGACGTCTTTGATGAGTGGGCCTTCATTGTTGCCTATCTCACCAATGCCAGCGATTTTCCCGGATTGATCACCTCCAAATGTGACTCTACCTCCATCTTTTGGCTTTATTGATAAAAACTTTGATTTGTCTCCAGTCATGTGTCTTGAGCATCCACTATCAATGTACCACTTGTTCGGCCTTGATGCTCTAAGACATACCTGCAGATCACCAGAGGTCAAGTTTTAGGTACCCATCTTTTCTTGGGTCCTTTGGGGTTAGCATGCACCTTGGGAACATATGTTCCTTTTGGTACCCAGACATAATTTCCTACAGGTTTAGCTTTTCTTTCTTTTCGATGAAAACAAGATGAAGTAGAATGACCCTTCCTATTGCAATATGTACAATGTGCAAAAGGGTTTGAGGAATGAACAGATTTAGTGAAATAATTCATATAGGATTTTTGTCCATTCTTTTTCTTTCCTTTCTTCCTATCAAAGTCTGGTCTATAACCAATGCCCGATCTATCGTTTGTAAAACGTTGTTGTTTCAAAATCACATTGAGCATTTCACTTCCCTTAGTAAATTTCTCAAGTGCTTTTGTAAGTTGTGAATTCTTTTTCTCTAGGATAGAGCATTCATCACAAATCAGAGATTGAGGAGAAGAGAGGTTTTCAATTTGCAGTTCAAGAAAAGAATTTTTTCTTTTCAAAGACATGTACTTGTCTGCAAGTTTTTCAAACTCCTTTTGAACAACATTGTATTCAGCAAACAATTCATCATAGGAAGGAAGAGATTCATATACCTCATTTATTTCACTAGGTTGTACTTCTTCCTCAGCAACCAGGCATATGTTGGCTTTTTCACTTTCATCCTCTTCAGCTTCATCCTCATCCGATGAGCTATCTCCCCATATAGCTGACACATATGCCTTCTTTTTGTATTTCTTGAATTTCTTCTTTTCTTTCTCTTGGTTTTTCAGCTGAGGGCATTCTGCCTTGATGTGTCCGGGCTTCTCGCATTCATAGCAGATGATAGGCTTCTTTGATTCATAGCTCGAACTTCCTTTCTGAAATTTCTTGAAGCCTTGATCTCTTTTATAAAACTTCTTGAATCTCCGGACCATCATGCCAATCTCTTCATCCTCGTCGTCATCTTCCTCATCCTTTTCCACATTGAGAGCCACTCCCTTGTTGCGATTGTTGCCACCATTGACATCTTCTAATTCCTTCTTGAACCTCAGTTTGCTCTCGTATTCAGATAAGCTACCAAACAATGCGGCAACTGAAGTCATTGACTCTCCACGAGCTTCTTCAATGGCGGTAACTTTTGCTTCCCAATCCTTTGTCAGAATATTGAGGATTTTCCTCACTTGAGCTCCTTGATCAAAAAGCTTTCCCAAGGCCGCTAGCTGATTGGTCAAATGAGTGTATCTCAACTGAAATTCTCCAATACTCTCGCCTTGCTTCATTCGCAACAAGTCATACTCAGTGGTTAGAATGTTGACGCGATTTTCCTTGATTCCAGATGTTCCTTCATAAGCTATTTCCAGCGCCTTCCACATCTCTTTAGCTGTTGTCAAATTACAGATACGAAAGTACTCCTTTTGACTAAGAGCACTCTGAAGCATCAGGATAGCCTTGCTATTGAGAGTGATGTTCTTCTTATCATCATCATTGAACTCGGCTTCTGTCTTGGGAACAGTGATGCCTCCTTCTACCTTGACTGGAACATAGTCTCCAGTCTCAAAGACCCTCCATAGACCATATTCTGTAGCCATCACGAACACACGAAATTTTGCTTTCCAGAAAGAGTAGTGTTCGCCGTCGAAACCGGGAGGTCTGTTGATTGAAGCTCCATCTGGAAGAATTCCTTCCATAGTGATCCTTCTCGAGTGGTAAAACTCTTCTGAGAAGACCTTGCTCTGATACCAAATGAAGAGTGGAGCTAAATACCCAAGAGGGGGGGTGAATTGGGTATCTTTAAAAATTAAGGATTGAGCTCTGTTTTTGACTAATGAAAACAGAGGCTAACAGAGGAGTAGGGAAGGAAAGCTTTACACAATGTGATTTATACTGGTTCGGTCCTTTCTCTGACCTACATCCAGTCCCCAAGCCTCACCTGGGATTTTCAATCCACTATAATCAAATATTGATTACACACTCTGTACTAAGAGTTGTTCTCTCACTAGAACACACTCCCCCTTACAAGTTGTAATCAATACACCCCAACTACCAAGTCCCCTGACTTGTAGTTATCTCAATTAATAAATGATTTACAAGTATTTGACTCTCTTACAGAGCAGATAGGATAAACACTGACGAACTAAGTATCAAAATGGTACAATACAGATGAAAGCTTGATACAATAAATGACTCAATAAATTTTCACTCTAAGTAGTTGTATCAGCTTGAGAAGAAGTTAATGCTCTCTATTTATAGGCAGAGAACATTAAATGACCGTTGTAAGATGATTCCAACCGTTGGAAGTGATTAGCTTGGGTTCTGGTCATCTTCTCTTTCTAAATTTCTGCTAATCCAAGTCTTAATGAAGTCTGATGTGGCTCTCTGAGAATTTGCCCGTTGGAGATGTCTTTACTTGTTGTAGTAAGCATTCTTTAACGTTTAGAAGGCGTGCTCAGATGGATTAGCTAAGAATAGGTTGATTTGCAGAAGTGCATTTAATGCACTGTTCACTTTTTGCTTTATTGCTTTGACCTCCAATAATCTTCATCTGATCTTACTGAAATTCACTCAAAAAACTTGTTAAACATAGCTAGGAGTATGATTGAATGAATTATGGAAGCAATAAGATCAAACAATAATGATTTGCAAATTCGCGTAATTCAAAAACCAATTTTGACCGTTGTATACTGCAGTATGTTCCTTTATACTGGAGTATGCCACTGTGCATACTGCAGTATCCAAAGCTTACTGCAGTAAACAACTTCCAGAGACAAAAACCTCGCGAAATATTTTTGAAAGAAATTCCCTATACTGCGGTATGAAAATAACATACTGCAGTATGCGAGTTTTTGTTAAAGAGAAGAGAGCCCGTGATTGCCCAATACTGCAGTATGAAAACCTATACTGCAGTATGCAATGGTTATGAAACTTGAGAGCCTTCTGTGAGAGCCTTTACTGCAGTATGCAACTCCATACTGCGGTATTTACTTGAGTGAGAAAACTTGATTGCTCTCGGGTTGGTCCTATACTGCAGTATACATACCTATACTGCGGTATTGGCTTGACCAAGAGATTTAGTTGCTCTCTGTATGCCCCTATACTGCAGTATACAAGGCTATACTGCGGTATGGGCTTGTTTTGAAAAACGCGGTTTCTCTCTGGAAGTCCCTATACTGCAGTATACATAGCTATACTGCGGTATGGACTTACTTTGAAAATACGGTTGCTCTCGGGTTGGCCCTATACTGCAGTATGACATCCTATACTGCGGTATGGCCTTTCACTGGGAGTCCAATACTGCGGTATGTAACTAACATACTGCAGTATTGACTTATCTTCATCAATTTGATGATCTTCTGTAAGTCCTATACTGCGGTATATCACCTTATACTGCAGTATTGACTTTCTGGAAGACCCTTTACTGCAGTATGCCATCCCATACTGCGGTAAGCAACTCTTAGATGATTTTCAAAGAATCTTGGAAACTTCAAAACATATTTTTCACTTGTTGTTAATCATCAAAACACATTGAGAACTAACATTTTGTACTTCTTCTGCATTCATCATATTTATATAATTTTTACTTTGATTTATGTATTCTTTTTCTATGTTTTCTTCATCTTCTGAACTTTCTAATTCTTGTTCTATTTCTTTTGATTCTTCTGTTTCATATTCGTATGTTAACTTGTATATTTCCAATTCATTTTCTATAGGTTCTTCAAATTCCATTAAATCTAAATCTAAGGGTTCCAATTCTAATTCTTCTACTTTTTCTAAGATATTTATTTTCTTTTTCGATTTCGGTTTATCACAGTTTGTTGCTATGTGTCCTAAATCTCCACAATTATTGAAGGTGGAATATCACCTAGAGGGGGGGTGAATAGGTGATCTCGAATTCTTTTTGCAAAGCTCACATGAAGACAAATAAAAATGAAAACAGAGAAATAAGGTAGAGAAGAGAAATAGACACAAGGTAATTTATACTAGTTCGGTCCAAAATCTATGACCTACGTCCAGTCCCCAGAACACCTGGGATTTCACTATCTTTCTAAAATAATTACACTGTACTCGAATGATCCTCTCACTAGGACTCACTCCCCCTTACAAGCTGTAATTGTAAACCCTCTCTTACGGTTCCTCAACATTAAGACTCAACTTAAAAAGTAATAAGTGTTTAAGAACTCCTCACGAGTGGATGAAATATTGAACACTGAAGTACAAAACAGTTGAAACAGCGAATAATATTAAACTTGAATTGATTGCACAGCGTTTTAGTGGTTGGCGTATTCAATGCTTCTTGTATTTATAGTTGATGCCATTAATGATCGTTGAAGAAGCTTGAAGATTATCCGTTGTGACTATTAAATATAGCCGTTAGAGAGATGAAGCTCACTTTCGCCGTTAATGATCCAGGTGGATTTGTCACCATGACATTCCTTTTGTTTTGCCCGTTGTGAAATGGTATTTAATGTGCAGTCGGAATATCAATGGTAGCTTTACTTTGATCAGAGTATTGGTTTCTGAGATTATCATAGGTTTAGGTAATCTGCATTTAATGCTTCTCACACACGACTTGCTTTATTCGAATTTGTTGTTAATACAAGGTTAAATAACCTGAAACTCATGAACAAACTCGTTAATAGCATTTGGTAATAGCAATGTGTAATAATCTGAAGTAATAGAATGATATAACAGGATTTATGATTTTCACTGTTGGAGATTTCAAAAACAGGGATGACTCTGCTCAAGCAACAATCTAAGCTTGCTCGAGCAAGCTTCTATTAATCATGAAGGAAGTTGTTCTTCATCACTGATGCTCGAGCAACCCATTTTCTCTGCTTGAGCATGAATAAATTCATGCTCGGGCAGGTCCTAAACAGAGGCAGAAGAAAAGTCTTTATTCATGGTAGAGGGCCACTCATGCTCGAGCAAGCCATAATGTATGCTCGAGCAAAGGCTCAGTTAGAGGAGCGAAGGCAAAGATGATGAAGTGCTCGAGCAGCCCTGTTTCTTCTGCTCAAGCATGTTAATATCATGCTCGGGCAAAGCTCGTTTTGTACCTATGAAATGAGGGAAGAAACAATGTTGCTCGAGCAGACTTACTCTTATGCTCGAGCAGGGTGCTCGAGCAAGCTTTCTTGCTTTGCTCGAGTATGACAATTTTACCTTGCTTTTTAACATGATAGACCGATGTTGCTCGAGCATACTCATCCTTCTGCTCGAGCAAGACTCCAAAATCTTTTCAACGCTATTACTTAATGATGCTCGGGCAGACTTATGTATTGTACTCAAGTAGGTCATTAGAGAACTTTCCTCTGAACCCGATGTTGCTCGGGCATGACTATATGCTCTACTCGAGCAAGCTTCTCTGAAACACTTGATTTTGCCTTATACTCGACCTTGCTCGAGCAACCTAGTTGAAACACTTTTAGCAGTTTATAATATGATCTGTTGCACAGGTATGTACTGATCTCTTACTCAATTCAATAACTCAGAGATTGTGATCATCAAAATACAAGAGGTAACATTCTCCCCCTTTTTGATGATGACAATTCCAAGGATTAATTTGAAGGTTATTGAATTGAGTAACACAATATTCAAGTTAAGCAAGTTTGTTAGAAAAGCAATTTTGCACAAATAGAATAATTGTAACTAAGTCTTATCATTGACCATCATTGGCAGTACAGAATTTGAAAATGACTATCATTAATAGTACAAAATTTGAAAACGAAGATATCACAAACTGCAACTACATGAATTAAGAACTACAAAAACCACAAACTACAAGAATTGAATAAACTACTCTCCCCCTTTGTCATCGGCAAAAAGGGGACCCTGGACAGATGGAGATGGGGGTGAATTGTCAGGAAAGTCAGAAGATGAGGAAGATTGAAGAGGAATAGTGGAAGGGTCGATGGCAGCTGGAGGTATAGCCACTGATGCTGGGGAAGGAGCCACAACAGGAGAAGGAGGAGGAGGAGATGGTGGTGGACTAGGAATCTTCCCAGAAGGACCAACAGCGCCAAAACTTGTCACAAACGCATCCAAAGTTGCATAAAAATTCTTATGTTGTTTGACGAGGGTCTGGACTTCCGTCTTGATTTCTTTTTGTTGATCATATATCATTGAGAAGCGGTTGTCCAATTCTGTCTTGAAGTCTTGCAAGTCTGTATCCATCTGCATGCCAAGATTAGCCTTGAAGTTCACCATGTCTGCAAAAAAGGCTTTGATCATCTCGCGAGTTAACTTCTGATAGACTTCCAAGGACTATAGGACAGGAGCCATGGCTTTCTGAATTGAAGTCTCAACAATAGATTGGATGGTAGCCTGAGAGAAGGATAGTACTGGAGCAAAGGAAGAAGGACCAGCCTTAAAGGATTCTGCCTCATCAGGAGGTTGGGAACTAGATGGCTTGGAAGTAAATGGCTGAGCAGGCTTGATTGTTGTTTTACCCTTCTGCTTCTTCTTGGATGAAACGTCAGTGAATGAGATCCTTAGTCGTATCATGTGTTCTTTTCCAAATAGTGGAGGATACTCTTCCTTGTCATCCAAGAGGTACCATATGTTGTTAACCTCTAAAATGCGAGAAACCAGAGTAGGAAATGGTATAGTGGCCCGAAGCTTGACTTGTGCCTCAGAAATGAAAGAGACCATTTCTTCTATAATCCAATTGCCGAGATTCCTTGGTTCCTTAGCAACTAAAGAGGAGAAATGCTAAAAGTCTCTCAGAACGAAGTGAGTGAAGCTCTATCCTTCTGCACTAAGCTCCGACTATACACATACCACAACACTCTGTATTCATCCTTCGTCATAGCAAGAGTAATATTGATATTCTTGCTGGGCTCCAATGGTACATCAGGAAGCAGAATCTGATGGCACTTAACAGATAAAAGCTTCAGAGGATCTTTTGGGGGGGATCAACAATGCCAAGAATGACATTGAGATCATGAGCGGTAATCTTGATCTCTTGACCCCGAACCTTGGTAACTAGGATACATGTTGTGATAGAAGACACGAACGACTTCAGGTGAGTATGGCTTGCTGAGACCGAGGAGAGGCGTGTATTGAAGAAGCCAATCAGTCAAGTCCAAATTGCATTTTTCCACGAAGTGCTTCAAATCAACATACATGATAGGGCGGAATGGTCTTGACTCGAAATAGCGAGCATACAAGGAATGGTCATCAACTGCCATGTCACCAACAATCATACCCGTGAAGGTTCTGGCAACTGGCCATCTTGAGGGTGACTTGTTGACACTTGCTCTATTTTGCTTTCGGAGCCTTGGGATTTGAAAGAAAATGAGACCCTCTGCTTTTTGCTTCCAGAGGCCTGTGACTTCTGACTGAGAGATGGTTTGTGTGACCGAGGTCAATCCTCTTTTCCCTTAGAGCGTATCTCGTCGACCGTCTTGTTGGTGTCACCGGAATTTGAAGAAGGTGGCGACGGCGACTTTTTGCATTTGCCCTTTCCGGTAGGAAGAGAGCCAGTCTTGAGCTTAGTTGTCAGTTGTGGAGGTTCCTGAATCACTATATTCGTCTTTAGCTTTTCTACTGCTTTTGGCTTGGTGACCTTCTTCGACGAAGATTTGGGTTTCGTGGGGTTTTTGGAATCTGCGACTTTGGGCTTGTAATATCTGGATTTCTTCGCGGGTGAATGTTTAGACTGAGATTTATCGCTAGAATTAGCCATAGAGAGAATTAAATATGGGAAAGTGTGAGGTTTTTGAAGATGGGTCCGACGGTGGGAGTGGTGAAATTGGAGGAAAATGAGGAGATTTAAAGAAATCAATCGGCTAGAACGGTTACTCTCGCTGAATCGAACAGTCGTAGCGGTGGAATTTGGAGTGGTGATTCACAAATAGACGAAACGGTTGAGAGGATTTGAGAAGGAGAGGACCTAGGGTTTCGACGGTAATGAACAAGGGTTTCTAACAAAATGAAACGACGCAAGCCATTTAAAAACCTGACATCTGACTATGCTCGAGCAGATTGTTCTACATGATCGAGCAGGGATCTTGCTCGAGCAGATTTCTTGTCTTGCTCGAGCATGGACGAGTACAAAGTTTTAATTTCAAATGAAAAGAGACTAAAATAACTCCATCTAACCTCCCTTCAAGTGTGTACTGTGAACACTTGACTTATACATAACATTGGAGCAGATGGACATTAAGATTCATGTTGTTTTGTTAAAGGAAAATTCATCAGCTTGGAGTGCTCGGGCAGGCTTGAACATGTTGCTCAAGCATTGTTCATCTTTTATCATGCAACTTCCACATTTCCCGTTGTTGCTCAGGCAGACGTTCAGGCATGCTCGAGTAGCAATCATTACTTCACTAAAGTCTGGAGGCAGCACCCGCTATTCCTCGAGCAGGCTTGACAGGCATGCTTGATGAGCACAAATAATACCATATTTTCCCTATGTTTCATGACTGAATTGGATGATAAAAATGAGCTTAAATGTGGGGTAATCGAGCAAAAAGGCATGTAATCGTGATGTAGGGAATGAGAGATGGAAAACATCAAAATGTGTTAATTCGCGATGCTTTTTAAGGAAAACTATGTAGCAGAGTTGATGCAATGCTATAGCATTCTAACAGCAGACCGAAGAGCAATACAAAGCACATGAATGCTATAGCAAAGTAGAGGACGCAATGCTACACAGTGTATATTCTGACCTTTTTATCTAGATGATTTCAGGAATTAAATAAAAGGGCAATAATGACAGATGGATTGCTGAAGTAACGGAATAGAAGATGCGGAGGATCAGAACTGAAAGATTTAGAAGAATCCCGCAGGATTTGTAGAGGCAATCTAATCTAATCAGAAGATGCTGAAGATCCCGACAGAATAGGAAAGTCTCAACCGGTGCGCCGCACGAAAGCTCGATTATAAAAGGCAGCCGAGAGAACCCTAAAGAAGTCAGAGAGCCCTAGACAAAATTCTATCTTCGACAGTCTCTCGAGTAGAGTGAGCAAGATCACGGAGCACGACATTCCCAGGACAACCCAGCATCCTTCCTTTGAGTTCGATGGAGAGAAGACGACGTGGAGCAGTGACGTGACAGGGCTTCTTCCATGCTTCGGAACTCCGCTCAAGCTTTCTGTTTTCCTTCGCTTATTTTGTATTTCAATCATGGGTTTTTCTGTCGATGTTTGTTTTGTGTTTTCCTCGTCAATCATGAACTAATTTCCATATGGCTGGATGAGGATGAATCTTTAAGTGTCAAATGAACCCAGTTGCATGTTTTTAATTCAATAAATTTGGTTGTGCTATCAATGTTTTAATTACTAGTCGGTTAACGGAAGTTAAGGGCTAAATCAGTGGCTTCACTTACTGGCAAGGAGTGGAGTTAGACCTCCGAGAAACAGATGCTTAATAGGCAGCCCGTGCACGGCATGGCCTATATTGTAGACTTCAGGAATGGGTCTACCGCTCATCGCCATTAACACCCCGTGCATAGCAAAGATCTATACTAGAAAGTTACCATAGGAATATGGAATGAGTATAGGTAGTATCCTACATATCGGACGCGGAAGCTTCGATAGACAATAAAGGTGGGTCGACCAAATAGCTTTGTGAGAGCAGCTATATTGTAGCAATTGCGGAAGCTGTACAGTATAGATGTTGTAGCATTGTGTAAAGCACTGGGGGATTGACGCACTTAAGGACGATTCTGAGTCTAGCCTAACTTATCACTGATATCTTCTCTCTCGTTTATTGTTATTTTGCTAGTAGCATAGTTACCAAAACCTCTCAACCCGATTTAATCTACTTTCTGCTTCACGACTATCATAGCAATCGAGCGTCAATCTTTGGTATCACAATCTCTGTGGGACGATACTCTACTTTTACTTTATTACTTGTTTGATTGTTTCGCTTGCCATAAGGGAATTTGACCAACAATGCTCGAGCAATGTTCTTCATGAACATTGGTTGTTCTCCGTTGTTGCTCAAGCATTGTTCTTGGTTTCCTCGAGCAAGCTGCTTTTTCCTTTGCTTTTTCTTATCTTCTCGTTATTGCTCAAGTAAGCTTGAAGAGTGTGCTCGAGCAGGACTCTTTAACTTAGGTTTTTCATGGAGCTTTCACATGAGTGCTCGAGTGAAGATCACTGGCTTGCTCGAGCAAGAATGTCTCTGTTACTCTCTATTTTAGCTCTTATGAATAGAGCATCTTGCATAAACAAAAGCTAGAAACTCCGATGCCAAAGTCAGTAATCTTTTATTAAAATAGATTAATTAAAAGACAAATACTTACAACTCGTTAGGATTAGCCATTCCCAATTCCCTTCGAATGAATAAAAATTGCTCTTTAGCTAGCAGTTTGGTGAAGATGTCGGCCAGTTGAATGTGTGTGGGAATGAACATCACTTTGACATCTTTCTTTTGAACGTGGTCTCTGATGAAGTGATGTCTCAAATCAATATGCTTGGTCGTTGTATGTTGAACTAGATTTTTCTCCAAGCTTATTGTACTTGTGTTGCCGCAGAGAATTGGTATTTCCTTCAAATGAATCCCCAAGTCTTGAAGTTGTTGTTTGAGCCACAAGACTTGAGCACAGCAACTTGAAGTATCAACATACTCAGCCTTAGTGGAGGATACGGCCACAGTTGTTTGTTTCTTGCTGAACCATGATATGAGTGAACCTCCAAGAAACTCACATTGTCCACTCATGCTCTTTCTGTCGGTCTTGTATCCAGCATGATCAGCATCTGAGTATGCAACCAAGAATTCATGTTGCCCTTTTCGAAACCAGAGACCCAATTCCTTCGTATCCGAGAGATATCGTGTTACACCCCTACCAGCCTCGCCCTTTTGGGTGGTGGGTTAGAGGGATTCCTTTACTTAGTTACCTTTCCTTTACTATTAGGTCCATTTAGTGTATATCAGAGTAAGCGCAATAGAGCATTTAATTGGTTCGGACAATCTACTGTACTGGTAAAAGTAAAATAAGTAGAAAATAAAAGTCTCCGAAAGGTTAAGGGTATACTTATTCAACATAAATACCACAATAATGCATACCGTCATCTCAAATATATATACAAACATGATAGGGCATTCCCTATTCTTCAGTCTGTACCGATAAGTACTTTTCATTCCGAAAAGGGTTCTTCACATTAGGCACGTCTCCTTGTGACTTCAGAAGAGTCAAGGGTCCAGTAACGGCCCCCAGAGTAACCGTCAATACTCAAATACTAAATGTGTAAGGAGTATGTAAGCTACCATGCTAATTAGAATCATAAGAGAATGCCAAATACATACCATATATGCATCCAGATGATACCACAACAAAGCACATATCACAATCCAAGAACCCGTATAGCTGCCTTACCAAGGCAAGCCTCAGACTCATTGGACTCACAACCCGTAGAGCCGCCCTTTCTAGGCTAGCCCTGGACTGATAACTCAACCCGTACAGCCGCCAACCAAGGCCGGCTTCGGACTGATCATCCTTAGCGCTAGGAATCACACAACACTGTATGCATATTTGGCACAACATATACAAGGAAAAACACATAGCAAACACAAACATACAGTAAAACACATGAAGATATCTGTGTAAAACGGTTACTACCTGGTGTGGTAAATATTGTCCTTAATATTTTATTGGGCCGGTTGACTTCCCAAGGGTTCCTTTGACCTATATATCATTAAAATACACTTATTCAGTATTTATAACAATGCCATCACATTTTTTTTGATAAAACCGAGCCCAACACCAAATTTTCCAGAAATCCAGTGATTTTGGCCCAACTTGTGAGATTTTTAGTAAATTTCACCAAAATCATTTTTACATGCTTCCAGCGCCATTTTAAGCATTGAAATGTATATTTTTCATGAAAAATATTCCCAGACCCTGAAAGTACTTTTATTTTGGCATGGTGCTCACTTTTCACACCTGGGTCAGATTTCACCCTGTTGCACACAGATCTAACTTTTCCAATTTTTATCTCTCAATTGGTACATCAAAAATATATCAAATTATGTATCAAAATGATGCCCTAGATATCTACTTTTCACCTGTAAAATTTCAGCTTAAACCAACGCCTATACTATTTTAAAAACATTTTTGAAACTTCACTGCCTAGAATCCCAGAATACTGGCAGTAAGCTTCTTCTTTGAGTTTTCGGGCTTTTCGAGTTTGGAAACTTAAACCATAGCTTAACCCCACACAAAATCACATTTTAAACACTTTGGGACCATCAAAAACTCCAAAATCAGACCCCAACACCAAGCCCCAACTAGTTGAACGAAAACTACAAGTTTAAGTTCCAAAGGTACGGGTTTTCGGTGTTTACCTGAATCGGAAGTTTAGTTGATGATCCTAGGTGCTTGGAGCTTGATCTTGGCTATGGAGGTTGGCTTAATACTCTCTATTTCTCTACAAATTTCGTGCTCCTCTTGGTCAAGGAGAGAGAAAACATGTGTATTTAATAATAGCAAAAGTAACCAACTAGTTCCAAAGTAATAGGGTAATTCTTCCATTCGGTTGGTAATTAATTGACTTAGTTCCATCATTATCCCATGTGACTGATTCTACAAGCTTCTAGGAGATGAAGTGGCGTGTTCCCATCCCATTTAATAAGATTCCATCATTTAATTTGATAGGAATTAGCCAATTTGACTCAAAATGTCATCTTGACTTACCGGTGGGGCCCACGCTTTACTTAATTGACTAGTTGAACTTATTTTTCTTCTTCAAATCAGATTTTATCAATTGTAATGAGTCATATGCACCTAGGGGCTGATAATTGAATATTATTACACTTATTTGTATCTCTTGGTGAATAAATTTAGGATTGTTTAGTCATTAAATAATGGATTTTATTACCTAATTGAGCTTTGAGCTTTTAATGTGATTAATTTCATTTTTATGAATAAATTCCAGATTTACAGTGATTTAGTATTTTCGCCATAACTTTTGATCTAGATATCCGATTAGCCTAATTCTTCTTTCATTTTTTACATGATTCAGAGAGCTACAATTGTTATGAAGACTCGAAAGGCTGATTCGGACAAGAAGATGGACGAAATTGGAGCTAAAGACAGACCTATTTTTCTGGATTTTTATTTTGCACAAATTTTGTAATAAAAGACCAATTTTTAGAGGTTTCCTTTTTTATAGGGATTTCCTATTGATTAGGGGCTTCCTATTTATTAGAGGTTTCCTATTTTTTAGAGGTTTCCTATTTATTAGAGGTTTCCTATTTTTTAGAGATTTTCTATTTATTAGAGGTTTCCTATTTTTAGTCATCTTTCCTATATAAGGAAAATTAGATGGTGACTACAAACATATTCTCAATTATGTTGTAGGAGATTTTCGGATTAAATTAGAAGTTTTTTATTTTCTCTTAGTTGTTCTTCATGTTCTTCTTCATCTTTTCTTCTGCATTTTTCCGAGCCATGCTTGGCTAAGCTTCTTTGATTGACCCAATGTTGAGGATTCCATGATTCGTCCAGAGAACTTGTGCTTTATCAATAATTTAACTCGTTTCTATTTTCATCTTATCGGATCCGATTTCTGAAAATAGTTCGAATATTAGATTTAATATTCGGTTTGGTTTATCCCAAGGACTGAGTTCGAACTAGGTTTTAAGTTTTGCTGTGCGATCGCACAGTGGGACGCCGCTGTTTGGACATATTCTAGGCGATCGTCTAGTCGAGGGATTTTCTGGGCGAATGCAGAGATCTCGGTTCGTCCAGAGCCAAACGTGGGTTATTTATATTTCGTTCAATGATGGAAGTCTCTGGAATTTGAATGTTGGGTTGATCGATTTTAATCTGTTTCTTCTTGTTTTCTTATATTCTATTTTATCTTTGCTTCATTTAAATTGCATTTCTATTTTAGTTTATTAATTTCAAAATCCAAAACCCAATCCCCCCTTGTCTTCATTGCATTTGCATGACATTTAGATTACTTAGGATTCAATAAAAAGCTCCTCGAAAAGAGAGAACGATCCTAGGTTTGCCTATACGCAATCCTTGGTTAATTGTTGATTGTGGACCCCAAGGCTAATGACAAAAGGTCTTCATCAAATGGTGCCGTTGCCGGGGATCTAAGTAATTGGCTCCCTATGTGATTTAATTGTTAAATTCACTTTTGACAAGGGGTTTCTCTTGTGAAGCTTGTTAGATTTGCATTTTTGATTTTTTATTGCATATAGTTTAGGATTTTTGCATTTAGGTAGCTTGCATATAATTTATTGCATTGTCTTGACTTGGTAGCTTCTGTGTGGTGTGTTTGTATCAAATTCGATATGATTTTGAGCATATTTGTTTGAATTCACCATTTCTCCAAGTTAATTCATAGCATACTTGCATCTTTAATCATTTTCCAAAAAAAAAAATTCTTTTCTTTTTCACTTGCATTTGTATTTTATTAGATTCCTTTTCTTAGTTTTTTATAGTTTATAGTTAGATAATTTTCTTGTAATTCCTTGGAAATTAATTGTATTGAAATTTCATGGCTTGGTTTTATGGCAATCATAATCTACCTTTCAATTCTCACTCTTTTGTAGGCAATCAAGAATGTCATAATCCTTTCCACCATCCATTACATGAACCATACCACTAACCTCCATTTCAACAATATCATCAACCCTCTCACTTACCACACCATCCTTCATTCCATCCCACTTGAGGACCATGCCATCCATCTCATGAATCCCAATACCCATTTGAGCCACCTTATGGACCTCATTTTCAACCATGTGTGCCCAACCAAGATCCTTCATTTTGTGAAGTCATTGGAGATTACCAAAATCAAACGGCTTGGGCTGTAAATGAAGAGTGGTCACATAAGGAGAACCTTCATCAACAAATGGAATCTCTTTGTAAAATAATGGAACAACAAGTGAAATGGTCTGAGAGATTAGCAAAGGAAATTGAGCAGGAGGCACAAGTGTTGAAAATGAAGTTTCATTCTATCATGGGCACACATGCACAAGAAGTGAGACAATTACAAAAGCGCAATGAAGAGTCCTCTCTCCCATTTGGTAATGATCATATCCTTATAGAAGTAGACTCTCCTACTACTTTGACCAATGAAGCAATTCATGATTTGAGTGATAATGAGGTGGACGAGGAAATCATTGTTGAATCCCCTCAATTGTTTGGAAATGTAATTGCTCAACCAATTGGCTTTAGTAGTAGTGATTCAATTGTACTTGTTGATGAGTGTGTTCCTATTTCTTCATGTGATGCTTTAACTGATGAAAATGCTTCTCTTCATAGTACTAGTGATAATTGCAATAACTTGAATGACATATTTTCATGCTGTTGTGAAGAATATCAAATATGTGTAGATTGTTATCATGAAAAATGTCATTTACTTGTTGAGCTTCAAAAGAAAGCATTTAGTGAAGTGGTTGATTCTACCATTGATCAAAATGCACCCTCTTGTACTATTGATGATAGTAAGCATGTCAATTTTGAAAAGATTGAATCAAGCATGGATGCCAATGTTGTTGATGATGTTCTTGCTCAATGGTATGTTGATTATCCTGATTTTGCATGTACAAGTAATTCTGCCAATTGTGCATGGTCTGATAATGAATGGTGCTCTATTTGCACTGAGATTAATGCTGCATTATTTGGTGATTCTGACCTGCTTAGTGATTCTGCATTACTTGTGGATTCTGTTGTTGATGAGAGTGAGAAAGATCATAGCCTAGAATACCAAATGCATAAAATTCCCATTGGATTAGCTCCTTGTAGTCTTGTTGGTGACAAAGATTCTGAAATTTTGATTGATAAAATCCTGCATGTTGATGAATCTTTCCAACAAGTACTTTCTTGTGATTTGCCACCTGATTTAGAAAAACAAAATAATTGTGTTGAATCTTTAAATATTCCAAGTGGTGATGATTTGAAAAATTCTCTTTATTCTTCCACTCTTTTCCCTTCCATCTCTTGTGATTGCAACGATGTTGTGGTGTACTCCAACACTAAGTTGGATTCTACACCTTCCATTTTACAAGCACAAGAGAATTTTCACAATATGACTGGTTGCTTGACTCCTACTGATAGGAGTATCATTGATTTCCTTGGATGTGATAGTTACTTGGAGAGTTTGGAACTTAACATGACCTTAATTCACTTGAAATCTCTCCATGCCTCTATTTTTGGATGGGATACTGCTATTTGCTTGTCTTATTTGCAGGCACATTTTTGGAAAGGTTGTCGATGGAACCAACATCCACCGTACATTCTTGGGCCTTTTCCAATAGATCCTGAGCCACCTCCACCAAGGAAATTCAATGCGGGAGAAGATGTTTCAAGGGAAAAATTCATGATTCTCATCAAAGATGAGAACTTCTCCTTCAAGCGACTCAAGATACTCTAACAAAGGTTGTCTCTTTCCTTACTTAGAGTATCTTGAAACCCAAAAAAAAAAAAAAATACAAAAGAAAGAGAGAAAAAAGAAAAGAAAAGAAAGAAAGAAAGAGAGAGGAAGCAATGTAAAGAAGGAGAAATAAAAAGGAATGTTATTGAGGTGATTTGCTATTATTAACTGATGTTCTTTGAATTTTTTTGGGTGCTTAGCCTATCATATCCATACTTATTCACACCTATACCCTAGCCCCATTACAGCCTTCAATAACAAGCTCTCTTGATTTTTGCATGCATGTGTCATAAGTGGTGGAGAAGTAGAAATTGAGCAAGCCTATGGTAGGACTATTTTCTTGAGTAGAATTTGAGCGATACACTTATTTATCCTATACACTTGAGAGATTGATTGAGGGCATACTTGAGAGACTATCTTGTGTAATTAGCATCATTGATTGAGATTGCTAGGATTTGTAATTTGAGATGAAAGGATTTTAGTCTTGATTGATTGGTCTTTTGAAGCTTTATGTCCTTTGTTAAATTTTTCTATTGTTAGCAATTGTTAGAAAGGAAGAATTTTTCATTTTAGTTTTTTTTTTCTTTTAATTTTGCCCAGGAGTGCAAAAGGATAAGTGTGGGGAAATTTGATAATTGAATATTATTACACTTATTTGTATCTCTTGGAGAATAAATTTAGGATTGTTTAGTCATTAAATAATGGATTTTATTACCTAATTGAGCTTTGAGCTTTTAATGTGATTAATTTCATTTTTATGAATAAATTCCAGATTTACAGTGATTTAGTATTTTCGCCATAACTTTTGATCTAGATATCCGATTAGCCTGATTCTTCTTTCCTTTTTTAGATGATTCAGAGAGCTACAATTGTTATGAAGACTCGAAAGGCTGATTCGGACAAGAAGATGGACGAAATTGGAGCTAAAGATAGACCTATTTTTCTGGATTTTTATTTTGCACAAATTTTGTAATAAAAGACCAATTTTTAGAGGTTTCCTTTTTTATAGGGATTTCCTATTGATTAGGGGCTTCCTATTTATTAGAGGTTTCCTATTTTTTAGAGGTTTCCTATTTATTAGAGGTTTCCTATTTTTTAGAGGTTTTCTATTTATTAGAGGTTTCCTATTTTTAGTCATCTTTCCTATATAAGGAAAATTAGATGGTGACTACAAACATATTCTCAATTATGTTGTAGGAGATTTTCGGATTAAATTAGAAGTTTTTTATTTTCTCTTAGTTGTTCTTCATGTTCTTCTTCATCTTTTCTTCTGCATTTTTCCGAGCCATGCTTGGCTAAGCTTCTTTGATTGACCCAATGTTGAGGATTCCATGATTCGTCCAGAGAACTTGTGCTTTATCAATAATTTAACTCGTTTCTATTTTCATCTTATCGGATCCGATTTCTGAAAATAGTTCGAATATTAGATTTAATATTCGGTTTGGTTTATCCCAAGGACTGAGTTCGAACTAGGTTTTAAGTTTTGCTGTGCGATCGCACAGTGGGACGCCGCTGTTTGGACATATTCTAGGCGATCGTCTAGTCGAGGGATTTTCTGGGCGAATGCAGAGATCTCGGTTCGTCCAGAGCCAAACGTGGGTTATTTATATTTCGTTCAATGATGGAAGTCTCTGGAATTTGAATGTTGGGTTGATCGATTTTAATCTGTTTCTTCTTGTTTTCTTATATTCTATTTTATCTTTGCTTCATTTAAATTGCATTTCTATTTTAGTTTATTAATTTCAAAATCCAAAACCCAATCCCCCCTTGTCTTCATTGCATTTGCATGACATTTAGATTACTTAGGATTCAATAAAAAGCTCCTCGAAAAGAGAGAACGATCCTAGGTTTGCCTATACGCAATCCTTGGTTAATTGTTGATTGTGGACCCCAAGGCTAATGACAAAAGGTCTTCATCAGGGGGTCCCACAAAATTGATCCCCATAATTAAATTTCAATTTCTCACTTTATCGGTCAAATTTTGGGTCTACCGGTCCCTATCAAGTCCCATCAGGTCCAAAAATGCGTCTTTTGTACTTTTCTCTATCTTTGCCAGATATTCTCCTCTGCCTGGGCATATTCATGTGGCGCCTTCCCGCTCCCAATATGGCCCCACATTTGTCTCATTCCGTCTAAAAATAATCCCCTAACTAGTCCCTTTTCCATCGATCTAACGCCTGTGGGTCTAGCGTCTTGTGTTTGGACCAGAATATGGATAAAATCATCTATTTTTCTCTCCTCTCTCATGTTGGACGAAATTCAATGCCCAAAGGACAAGGAATTGACCATTTTTCCCTTGCCTTATCTTCCTTTAATCTCGTTGTGACACGTGTCCTTGTGCAATGATCACCCTATCTCTTGCTTTTTGGAACATGCCTTTTTCAGTGTCTCTTTCTCTCTCTTGTCCCTGTATGGCATATACATACTTCCAGGAGTCAAGAATCTATGTTTTGTCATCTTTCCCTGGCCCCGCTACATTATACCGGCTTTATACCTCACCGGTATCTTGCCCTGGGCCCGCACTTTTTCAAACCTAGGCCCGCCAGAGACCCCTTTCCTCTAGTCAAAGTGGGCAACTTTTTGGGCCTTTTCGGGGTCCACTATCCTGTCTCCCACTATACAGACATCCTTTTACAAATAATAACAATTAAATTTCAATTACACCATTTTTAACTGTAGGGGTGTTACATATAGAAAGATTCTCTTGAAGTGTTCGGCATGTGATTCTTTAGGGGCTGATTGGAATCTTGTGCACATTCCCACACTAAATTGAATATCAAGCTGACTTGCAGTTAAGTAAAGTAATGATCTGATCATCCCTCTATACTTAGTTATATTAAAATCCTTGCCTTTTTCTTAATCCGCATCCAAAGAGGCCGTTGAACTCATTGGAGTATCTGCACCATTACAATGCTCCAATCCAAACCATTTGAGCAAATCATGGAGATACTTTGTTTGTGAGATGAATATCCCATCCTTACGTTGCTTGATTTGCAATCCAAGAAAGTAGTTAAGCTCTCCCATCATTGACATTTTGAACTCACCCTGCATAGTCTTAGAGAAATCCTCACAAAGAGATTCATTAGTTGATCCAAAAATAATATCATCCACATAAATTTGAACTAATAACATATCATTCAATTTATCAGATTTTATAAAAAGAGTTGTGTTCTTATAAATCCCTGATCTAGTATAAACTTACTAAGTTTCTCATACCAAGCTCTAGGGGCTTGTTTAAGACTTTACAATGCTTTCTTTAAACGATAAACATGATCCAAATGATGTTCATTTTCAAAACCAGGAGGCTGTGCGACATAGACTTCCTCCTGAATAAAACCATTTAGAAAGGCACTCTTTACATCCATTTGATAAAGTTTGAATCCTTTGATACACGCAAAGGCTAAGAGTATACGTATAGCTTCCAATCTGGCCACTGGAGCAAACGTTTCCTCATAATCAATACCTTTTTCCTGGTTATAGCCTCTGGCAACCAATCTAGCCTTGTTACGGACTATAATTGCAGATTCATCACATTTGTTTTTGAATACCCATTTGGTGCCAATGACCGGATGATCTTTAGGCCTAGGTACCAAATCCCAAACTTGATTTCTATCAAATTGATGTAACTCTTCTTGCATTGCTATCACCTAGTCATTATCTGATAGGGCTTCATCAATCTTAGAAGGTTCAATATGTGAAATAAAAGCAGAAAAGGTTACTTCATTTAAAGTACTATTTCTGGTCCTTACCTCTTGATTTACATAACCTATTACTTGGTCCAGAGGATGATTTCGAATGAACTTCCAAGCTCTAGGCTAAGATTGATCAGGATTTTCTAAATTGTTTTGTGGATCAGTTTCAAAAACATCTTCTAGATTTTCAATAGAAGCAGGGGTAGTTTTTGAAAAGAATTGGTTCTTGAAAACGTTTTCTTCATCATCATCACAAGGATCAACTCTAGATTCACAGAATACAACATGTATTGACTCTTCAACTATACGAGTACGTTTATTAAAAACTCTACATGCTTTACTTCTATTAGAATAGCCAAGAAATATACCTTCATCAGATTTGGGATCAAATTTTCCCAGATTGTCCTTACCATTGTTATGAACAAAGCACTTGCACCCAAAAATATGAAGGTGAGCCAAGTTCGGTTTCCTTCCTTTGTAGAGTTCATAAGGAGTCTTGTTGAACTTCTTTCGGAGATAGGCTCGGTTGGAGATATAACTGGTCGTGTTCATTGTATCTGCCCAAAAGACTTGTGAAGTTTGATTTTCGTTCAACATGGCACGGGCCATCTCAGTAAGCACACGATTTTGCTTTTCACCATACCATTCTGTTGTGGTGTCCTTGGAGCCGAGAAGTTGTGATCGATTCCGTGAGCATCACAAAATTCTCTGAAAGCTTGATTCTCGAACTCACCTCCATGATCTATTCGGATAGCTGAAATGCAAATACCTTTCTCATTTTGCACCTTTTTGGCAAACAGATCAAATGTTTCATCCTTAGAAGATAAGAAAATAGTCCAGGTGAAGCAAGAGAAATCATCAACAATAACCAAAGTATACAAGTTACCACCAAGACTTTTTACTCTTACAGGCCCAACTAAATCCATATGAAGTAATTGAAGGGGTCGGTTTGTCGAAATTTTAGGTTTGTTTTTGAAAGATGATTTAGTTTGTTTACCCCGTTGACATGAATCACAAATCATATCATTTTTAAAACGAAGTTTGGGTGGACCAATCACTAAATCTTTTCTTAACAACTTATCCAGTTGAAGCATATTGACATGGGCTAAACGCTTATGCCACAACCAACTCTCGTCTAAGTTGCTAACAAAACACTTTTCTGAGTTTACTTTAGGCAAATCCAAAGTGTGACAGTTACCTTCACGAGGACCTTTGAACAATACCTTCAATTTACCTTTATCGATTGGGAGATCATCTTTGTTGACAATGAGACATTCTTCTGAGTCAAAGATGATCCAATTGTTCTTGTCGGCACTTTGGCTTACACTCAAGAGATTATGACAGAGACCTTCACAAGATATACGTCTTTGATTTGAGGTCCTTCCTTAGTGTCAATCTCACCAATTCCATTGATTTTTCCGGATTGGTTTCCTCCAAAGGTGACTTTACCACCATCTTTTGATCTCATTGCAACAAACTTGTCTTGATCCCCCATAATGTGTCAAGAGCACCCACTGTCAATGTACCACTTATTGATTCTTGATGCTCTCAGACAAACCTGCAAACAGAAAAGATTTAAGCTTTAGATACCCATCTTTACTTAGGTCCTTTGTGGTTAGTTCGGGCCTTAGGAACATAGGTTCCCTTAGGTACCCATTGATAAGTACCAACAGGTCTATCTCTTCTATCCTTTTTATGGAAACAAGATGAAGTACTGTGCCCTTTCCAGTTACAGTAATTACAGTGAGCAAACGGGTTTGAAGAGTGAACAATTTTTTGAAAGTAGTTCAAATAGGATTTTCATCTGTTTTCTTTTTGCCTTTCTGTTTATCAAGAATAGGATTATATCCTATGCCTGAATGATCATTCGTAAACCTTTGGGCTTTCAAAATTACATTGAGCATTTCACTACCTTGAGTGAATTTCTCAAGTGATTTTGTAAGATACAAATTTCTTTTCTCTAAATCGAGGCATTCGTCACAAATAAGATTTTCACAGGTGAGATTTTCAACTTTTAGTTTAAGAGTCATGTTTTCCCTTTTCAAGGCTATGCATTCTTCAACAACTTTTTCAAACGCAGATTGTATCTCATTATATTCGTCAAATAACTCATCATATGTAGGTTGCAGGTCACATACCTCAGTGTCTTTTTTGGATTGCTCCTCTTCTGCAACCAGACAAAAGTTGGTGGTTTCTTTTTCTTCTTCGCTTTCTTCATCTGAGGAGCCGTCTCCCCATATGGCTAACACATAGGCCTTCTTTTTGAATTGATAGGACTTCTTATTTTCCTTATCACTGTCTTTTAGTTGGGGGCATTCTGATTTGTAATGACTCGGCTTTCACATTCGTAACAGATGACTTGATCTTTATCTATAAATTCATGTCTATTGCTTGAGCTTCCTTTCTGAAATCTATTTCTGAAGCCTTGGTCTTTTATGTAGAACTTCTTGAATCTTCACACAAACATGGCCATCTCGTTGTCATCCTCATGATCCTCGTCTTTATCTTCTTTTTCCTTTACAACATTAAGAGCGATGTCTTTGTTCCGACTACTGTTGACATCATCCAAGTCCTTTTTGAATTTCAATTTACTTTCATATTCAGACACACTTCCGAACAAGGCAGCTACTGAAGTTATTGATTCTCCACGAGCCTCTTCTATTGTTGTGACTTTAGCTTCCCAGTCTTTTGTTAGAACATTTAGGATCTTCCTAATCTGAGGGCCTTGATCATAGATCTTGCCCAAGGCCGCCAATTGATTTGTCAGATGAGTGTATCGAAGTTGGAATTCGGCAATAGTTTCTCCTAACTTCATCTGAAGCAAATCATACCCGGTGGTCAGAGTGTTGATACAGTTCTCTTTGATGCCGGAAGTTCCTTCATATGCTATCTCCAAAGCCTTCCACATATCCTTCACAGTGGACAAATTACATATTCGAAAGTACTCCTTTTGACTGAGAGCACTTTATAGCATTAGGATAGCCTTACTGTTGAGAGTGATGTTCTTTTTATCATTTTTGTCGAATTCAGCCTCTGTCTTTGGAACAATAATTCCTCCTTTTGCTCGAGCAGGGTGCTCAAGCAAGCTTTCTTGCTTTGCTCGAGTATGACAATTTTACCTTGTTGTTTAACATGACAGGCTGATGTTGCTCGAGCATACTCATCCTTCTGCTCGAGCAGGACTCAAGAATCTTTTCAACGCTATTACTTAATGATGCTCAGGCAGACTTATGTATTGTACTCGAGTAGGCCATTAGAGAGCTTCCCTCTGAACCCGATGTTGCTCGAGCATGACTATATGCTCTGCTCGAGCAAGCTTCTCTGAAACACTTGATTTTGCCTTACACTCGACCTTGCTCGAGCATTTAAAATGCTCTGCTCGAGCAACCTACGCTGAAACACTTTTAGCAGTTTATAATATGATTTGTTGCACAGGTATGTACTGATCTCTTACTCAATTCAATAACTCAGAGATTGTGATCATCAAAATACAAGAGCTAACAATTATAACATCTACATTTATATGGTTTCTTACTTTTATTATTCTTATTATTTTTTCTTCTTTTGAAATACTTATGTGGTTTAAATTTTCTTTTATTCTTAGGATTATATTTTCTAAAAAATTTCTTCTTTGGATATTTTTAAAATTTATATTCTTTTCTTTTCTTTCTATTTTTCGATAACCATTTATGTTGGTTACATCTCCATTTATGTGGTTTTTCTAATTCTGAACAATTTACCATTAATTTATTCAATTTATAATATTTAATATTTCTCCATGCTGCTTTACATCTTTTTTATAAATATTTTCTTAAATATTCTTCTCTTCTTCCCATTGTATCAATTACATTTACAAAATTTGGATTATTTTCACTTTCCATGTGTTGTGTATATTCTTCCACTAAATTTTCTAAAATTAATCTAGGTAATTTTCTATAAAACTTATCTAAGTAAAATTTTTGTTTTTCAGGTTCTACTATTTTTGCTTCATAATAATATTTTTTATATTCACACACATATTGATTTATATGTGTTGGTTCCAAACTACAAATTTCTATTTCGTGCATATATCTTATTGCTCTTAGAACTTGTATATATTCTAGGCTTGCTACATTTATTCCTACAAATTCATTTTTTAAGACATTTCACATTTTGCTAATATTACGCATATAAGATTTCTTTGTTAATTCTCTATGTGTTTTGATGATTACTAACAATTGTAAACAATATGGAGATGTTTTTGTTCAAGGTTAAACTGATTTAAACTTGTCAATTTCAAACAAAAACATCCTGTCTGAGACAAACTCGAGCCTATTATTGGCATGCTCGAGCTTATCTTTGACAGAGAAAGAAAACCTACCACTTTGATTTGCAAACTCAAGACTAAACCTGAAGTTTAGAACTTAAGAATTTTCCAAAGTTTTCAAAACTTTGTGTGAACTCGAGTTCACACTTTTAAGCTCTAGTTCACCAGAGACAGAGAGGTTTCTAGCTTGCAAACAGTTTTAAACTTGACACACTCCTTCCACAAACCTCAAGTTTGCAAGTTCCAAAGAAAATTTTCATTGTTTTCAATGATCATGAACTCGAGCCTGTTATTTCAAACTCGAGTTCATCTCTGGCGGGGAGAATTTTTTCAAACTTAAAGGTTTTACAAACTCTGCACTGTTTTATTCAGAATAAAGTTTTTCCAGTTCGAAAAATCTCAAGAACTTTCAGAACAAGCAAACTCGAGTTTAGATTGTCAAACTCGAGCCTATCTTTGGCCGAGAGCTTTCAGAGTTTTTCAAAGTTAAACAAACTGGAGCCTAAAAGTTCCAGAGAGCAACGAGCTTTTCAGAGTTGGACAAACTCAAGCCTAAATCTCTTAAACTCGAGCCTAAAAGCTCCAGAGAGCAAAAGTATTTTTCAACTTGAGAAAACTCTAGAGTTTGCACTATAAACCTCAGGTTCATCTTTTCAAAACTAAGATTAAGTCTTATCTTGAACAGTGTCAAACTCGAGCCTGTCACTAATGGACTCGAGTTTGCCTCTTGAACACAAGCTCTCCAAATCTCAAAAATCGCGACACATCTCTCTGAATGAAGGGAACTCGAGTTCATGAAGTTAAGCTCGAGTTCATTTCAACCCGAGAGCAATGTGATAACTTGAGAACCTCAGGTTTACAATACAAACCTCAGGTTTACATATTTTTAAACTGAAACGACCGTAGACATTGAAGCATCAAACTCGAGCCTACAAGAAATAAGCTCGAGTTCGCATCGGTAATTTAGAAATTTGAATCTGTCGATTTCAGAAATCAATGTTATTTGATCTTAATCTTTGGTAATATTATTCTCTGATATTCCCTATTATGTTTAACATCTTTATTAGTGGATTTCAGAGGTTTAAAGAATGTTTATTGAGGAGTTAAAGCAAAAAGTGGTTCAGAACATTAAATGCTTTGCTCAAAAAATTACTTCCTTCTAGCCAATCCATCTGTACAAGTCTACAAAGCATTTAAGAGTGATTGCTACAATAAGAAACATCCTCTCTAACGGATTAATTCGCAAAAAGTCAACTATAATGACATGGCCAACTGGATTAAGAGTAAACTAGAGAGAGAAAGTGCAAAAGCCACTTCAGAACACTTGAGCAACCACTCCAACGGATCTATTTGGAAAGCAACGGTCATTTAATGATCTCTGAGTATAAATAGAAGAGCATTCAAGTTTTTCCAACAACCACAACAACTGAGAGCGAATTTCATTGAAGTTTTCATTCATCTCTTTTCGTTTTTCATCTGTATAGTATCTTTTGATACAAGAGCTTCAGTGTTCATTTATATCCGCTCTTCGAGAGAGTATTATTTCAAACTATTCATTTATTGTAAAGGAATCACTAGTCAAGGGGACTTGGTGATTTGGGATCATTGATTACAACTTGTAAGGGGGAATGAGTTCTAGTGAGAGAATCACTTCTTGAGTGCAGAGTGTGTAATCTTTGATATAGTGAAAATCCCAGTGAGACTGGGGACTGGACGTAGGTCAAGTGGTTAAGACCGAACCAGTATAAATCTCTTGTGTTCAGCTTCTCTTCTCCTTGCTCTGTTTGCCCCTGTTTTATCATTTCAAAACAGAGCCTATCTTCGGAAATTTTTAAAATACCCAATTCACCCCCCCTCTTGGGTATTTGGCTCCACTTTCATTCTCTTCTTTCATAAGCCGTTTCTTCTAATCTTCTAACTTCCATTATGAATTCCATTGTTCTTCCCTCCCACCAATGTAATACATTTCTATAAAACTTGCTTCTAGTATCATATTTACAGCTTCTGGTTCAATTTTTCTCTTTATTAATGCTATTAATTGAGATTTTCTCCATTCTTCTATTCTTTTTTCATTATCTAAATTATAGTTTAAATCTAACCATATTCCAGAATTTGGGATTTTTCTAGCTTCACATTGTTCTAATGGAGGGGGTATAAATTATTTTCCAACTGTTTTAGGTTTTTTATAACTAATATCAAAACTTGCACTTCAAATATTACTTAAATCTTCTCTTACTAAATTTCTTTGTCTTCTCATTTCTTGTTCTCTTACTCTTCTTTGTATTTCTGGTGGATCTAAATGAGTTCTAGATGATGATGTTTCTTGTTCTTGTTCTTGTTCTTGTTGTTGTCGTTGTCGTTGTCGTTGTCGTTGTCGTTGTCGTTGTCGTTGTCGTTGTCATCTTTCTTGTTCTAATCCTGATTGCATATTAATTTGATTTTGATCTATTATTCTTAAATTTTGTAATTCTTGTGTTATTTCATCTAAATTTGTTTCATTTTGACTCATAAATTTTTCTATTTCATCTTCTAAAACATTTCTACTTTTCATCATATTTAATTTTCTTGTTTCAACGTTATTAAATATACTTAATAATTCTCCAAATTTATCTTCTGTTTCTACAGTTCTTAATAATTTATCTCTTATTTCTACATTTTTAATACTTGATTACTCTTATATTCCATTTTATATTCATTTTGTACGCCTTTTCCTTTATTTTTATAGAATTGTTCTAATTATCTTAATCCATCTACACTATCTATTTTATTTTTGTTAACAGTTTCATATATTGTAAATAAGTTATTATTAATTACATTTTTACCTTTCTTAATTTCTTCTGTTATTATTCTAGTTTGTTCTACATTTACATTTAAATTTTGGTTTTTTATATTTAGTACAGTTGTATTTGAATTTTCCCATTCATATAAAGATCTCATCATATTTATTTGAGGATTATTATTTATTGGTTCTAATTTTTCATGTATTCCTAAAGCCTTTTTTATTCCTTTAATATCATTTTTTACTTCCTTAAAATCTTTTGTATTTTGTCTAATTTATGTTTTCATTTCATATATTTTTTGTTCTAATGGTTTTGATAATTCTCTTAATATATCTTTTTTATTTTTAATATCTTCTTTTTCTAAAATTTCTCTAGTTTCTTCTGGTAATTGTTTTATTATTTCATCCAAATCAAATATTTGTAATAAATCTTCTATATTTAGATTTATATAGCTTCCTAATTGTTTCATTAAATACATATTATTCTGATTCATCTGATTACATGTATATTCTCCTTGACCTCCTAATGTAAAAGGTGTAAAATTACAAGTTTCTATTTCTTTTTCTTGCAATAAATAAGAACTATCGAGTAACTTTTCATATTTTATTTCATACATTCTAGGTTCTAACTTTTTAATTATATTCATATTACAGCTAAGAATTACAACTATGGCTTGTAAAAACAATAAGATTTTTAGTAAATAAATACTAAACACACAATAAGATTTCTCTTTCTCGTGAAGCAGATAAGTTATTACTACAACTTCAGAGGATACTTGAAATAATCTTCAAATAACAATATACAAAATGCAATAAACTAAGCAGAATAAGGTAAACTTTAACAATATCAACAGAAAAGAGATCAAACTTCGGTTTTATATTATCATTAATCCATAGCTTCTATATGTATATACATATACATACCTATATATGTAGATGTGTGTGTGTGTGTGTGTACACATATACATATCTATATGTATGTGTATGTATATACATATAGATATGTATAGACATACACATATGTGTGTGTGTATGTAATTTAGAATTATCTTTTATATTCTAACTTCTTGAATTTAAAATTCAAACTTAGATTAAAATTTGAATTCTAAATTCAAATTAGCCCACAACCCTGTTGTTAGCTCGTGTATTTTGATGATTACAATTTCCAAGTTATTGGATTAAAATAATCAAAGATCATCTGCTAAGATAAACTGATAAAAGAGTTTCACAGAAGGTTACTCGAGCAAAGCATTTTCTATGCTCGAGCAGTGACGGATGCAAGGCCAAACAATGCTCTTCAGGAAAGCCTTGCTCGAGCAGACTATACAGTCTTGCTCGAGCAACATCAGGCTCGTTATATCTTACCCAAATACACTACATGAAGCTTGCATGAGCAAAGGCAATATGAAGATTTTGAAGGCTTACTCGAGCAAAACAAATCCATGCTCAAGCATCATCAAGTTTGCTGGGATAAGAGCAAGTCTAACATCTCTTGCTCGAGCAGTGACACAAGGCATGCCCGAGCATCGTGCTTGAGCAGAAGACCAGAGTTGCTCGAGCACCATCTAGTCTGGTAAGAAAATGCGAATCTAAAGAATCTTGCTCGAGCAGAGCAAAAACCTTGCTCGAGCACCTTGTCCAAGCAGCAAAGTATACTTGCTCGAGCAACATTGTTCTTTCCCTGCCTTCATAGCTTCTGATCAATCCTTCTCGAGCATGAAAGTATTCATGCTCGAGCAGATAAAAATCCTTGCTTGAGCATCAGCGATATTGGCATGCTTTTATCTGATTCAATAGAAGCATTGCCCGAGCATGGTGAGATCATGCTCGAGCAAAGAAATTTTCTTGCTCGAGCATCAGCAACTCTAATGTGCTTTTAACATATTCAAGTAAGGCTTGCCCGAGCATGATAAAATCATGCTCGAGCACCATGCTTGAGCAAAGGTATTTTCCTGCTCGAGCATCAGTGACAGAGAGCATTTTTCTAAGCAATCTAAAGAAGTTTGCTCGAGCAAGCCTGAAATATTACTCAAGCAATGTCATCCCTGATCTTCAAATCTCTGACTCCGAAAATCGTGAATCATGCTATATCATTTTACTACTTCTGGTTATTTATTACAACTCTCAAATGCTTTTAACATGTTTGCTTATGAGTTTCAAATTATTTAAACATGGATTAATGGCATATTTGAATAAAGTAGAATCGTGTCAGAAGCATTAAATGCAGCTACCTAAAACGATGATAAACACATAAAGCAACTCTGATCGGAGTAAAGCTACTCTAATATTCCGTCTACGCATTTAATACCATTCCACAACGGCAAAACACAAGGAATGAAAGAGAATGTCAACTCTGCACATTCGACCTGAATATCAAAACGGCAAAAAACCTCGACAAAAGCTTCATCTGTCTAATGGACACATTCAAGAGACTTAACGGCTATTTCACAAGCTTTATCAACGATCATTAATTACAACAACTATAAATAGCCGAAGCATTGAATTCGCCAACTAGCGAAATGTTGTGCAATTAATTCGAGCTTATTACTATTCGCTGTTTCAACTGTTTCATTGATTCTGTACTTCAATGTTCAACACTTTATCTACTCGTGAGGAGTTCCTAAACATTTATTTGATTATTAGTTGTATCTTAAGGTTGAGGAACCTTAAGAGAGGGTGTATTAATTACAATCTGTAAGGGGGAGTGGAGTATGAAAGTGAAACGACCATCCTTCGTTTACAGAGTGTGTAATCCTTCTTGAAAGATAGTGAAATCTCAGGAGTTCTGGGGACTGGACGTAGGTCAAGGATTTTGGACTGAACCAGTATAAATTGTTTTTGTGTCTAATTATCTTTTCAATTTATTCCTCTGTTTCCATCGTGACTTGCCCCATGCGCTGTTAGTGAAAAGATTTTTGAGATCACCTATTCACCCCCCCCTCTAGGTGATATTCCATCTTCACCTGTTTGGTCTTCTAACATATTTGGGCCATTAGTGGAGAAAATAATTTGCCACTAGTAAATTGTTAGTTCTCTATGTGTTTTGATGATAATCAACAATTATAAACATGTTTTGAAGTTTCCAAAATCTGTTAAAAACCATCTGGCAGTTGCATACTCGAGTATAGGAAGCCATACTCGAGTATTGGATTGATAGTGGATTGCTCAAATGCATTTTACAAGTCAATACTCAAGTATTGGAAGCAATACTCGAGTATTGTAGTTACAGAGAGCAATCAAGCTTTGAAGTTAAGTACATACTCGAGTATGGGACTTACATACTCGAGTATAGGTCATCCAGAAAGCATCCAAATTTTTCAAACTGAGTCAATACTCAAGTATAGGAAGCTATACTCGAGTATTGGACTTACAGAGAGCAAATGCTTTTTCAACTTGAGTGCATACTCGAGTATGATACCTACATACTCGAGTATAGGCCTTACAGAGAGCCCCCAAAATTTTTATAACAGTTGTATACTCGAGTACAGGTTTTACATACTCAAGTATTGGGCACTTAAACTGTTTTCAACTTAGCACCTGATCTTGCATACTCAAGTATTGATTTGTATACTCAAGTATTGACATGGTATAACTTCACACCTTTTGAAAATTGAGTTACATACTCGAGTATAGGAATGCTTACTCAAGTATTGGCCATACAGAGAGGTTATCCATTTTGTCAATGACTTGCATACTCAAGTATGGAAATGAATACTCTAGTATTGAGACTTTTGAACTTAAAGTTTTTCACACAAACAGTTGAATACTCGAGTATAGTACTAACATACCTGAGTATAGACCCTGATTTTCAAAGCTTAAGTCACGATGGTTTGCCTCTGGAAGCTGTATACTCAAGTATCAGTTTGGATACTCCAGTATTGACACTTGTACACAGTGTCATACTCGAGTATAGAGGAACATACTCAAGTATCCAACGGTAAAAACTAATTTTCAAATCACACAAATTTAAGAAACACTCTTATTTGATCTTATTGCTTTCATCTATCATTCACTTATGTTCCCAGCTATGTTTAACTAGTTTGTTGAGTGAATTTCAGTTAACATAGATGAAGATTATTGAAGGTCAAAGCCAAAAATCAAAAAGTGCTCTGAAGCATTAAATGCACTTCAGTAAATTAACCTCCTTTTGGTTAATCCACCTGAACACGCCTTCTCAACGGTAAAGAAGGATTTGTACAACAAGTAAACTCTTCTCCAACGGGCAAAACTCCAGAGAGCCACCTCAGATTAATCAGACACCTAGATTAATTGGAGATTAGAGAGAGAAACTGACCAGACTTAATGTTAATCACCTACAACGGTTGGAATCATCATACAACGGTCAATTAAAGCTCTCTAAGTATAAATAGAGTGCATTGAAGCCTTCTCAACAACTTTGGCAGAACTGAGAGCGAAATTCATTAAGTGTTCATTCAATACTTTCAGTTTTTCATTTGTATTGTCTTTTGACATTGTGAGCTTCAGTGATTATCTTATCTACTCTTTGAGAGAGTTATTTCTGTTGTAATTCATTGATTGCAATAACCACAAGTCAGGGGACTTGGTGGTTGGGATAATTGATTGCAACTTGTAAGGGGGAGTGAGTTCTAAAGAGAGAACTACTCTTGAGTACAGAGTTTGTAATCAGTTGACAGTTATAGTGGATTGAAAATCCCAAGTGAGGATTGGGGACTGGATGTAGGTCAAGGATAAGACCGAACCAGGATAAATCATCTTGTGCAAGCTTTCTCTTCTCTCCATCTCTGTTATACTCTGTTCTTACTTATCCAAAATAGAGCAAATTGTTTAAGTTTTTAAAGATACCCAATTCACCCCCCTCTTGGGTATCAAGCTCCATTTACATAAACTAAATGTTGCGCCATTTTATCTTATTGGGCTAGGAGTCCCACTCCAACCCGAATACACCTATTGTCTTGAAAAAGTCCAATAACAATTATTGGCTCAAGGTTGCTAATTTTAAGCAATCAAGAATAACCTTTGTGTGATCTATTAGGCCTAATTAGCACTGACATAAATAAACTTGGACCAATTAAACTCTTTTGACGGGCCCAATTTATCTAATGACCACATAAAACACTAGCAATGCTCTACGGCTCTCGAACAAAATGAGTTGATCAAGTGATCTACCTTTCTAATTTGAATACTATATCATCCCTCACATTGGTATTCACATTTAGTCGAGAACAAAGATAAACTATCATCTCTCTTGATTGACTAAATGTATCTAATTCACAGAACTATGATTCTTCTTCTATTTACTCTAAGATGGATCATTACTCTTCATGATCATTTGTTGTGTGCAAAAAGTCCCGAGTCAACTAAAAGTTATCCAAGCTCTACCAGTCTTGTGAATGACAAATCTCTCATGTTTATCTATACTCATGTGTTTGAGTTACATCCAAGAGTACATTGTTCACCCTATTCTCAAGTAGATAGAGTTGTACAGTCAAAGTATAACTCTAGGACATAGTGTTTGATGACACCCTTAAGTCTAGGACAATCCACACTACCAAACGATGAGAGACTTTACATATCCAATTATACTCTCTACAATTAATCTTTGTAGAGTCTCTTGGTGGGTTAATTCAATGCTATCTATTTTCCAACAAATCCACTCACGAGATGAACTAAGATATCATCATGCCTGTATTCTATGATGTTCCTATCTTGTATCACTATACATGTAAATTATGTTGTGTTAGTCTTATTGATATCACCAATGCCCTTTCTTGGTGATTCAAAACTTGGAACAAGTTTCAGGCAATAGATATGTAGTTTCCTCGAGTCCTCACGATCATGATCCCCATCATAAATTCTTGAGTGAACACCTATCTTATTCCTTGGGCTTTTATCTTTAAAAGCATATTTACCTTAAAATAAAGGCAAGACATAAATATAAAAAAGATAAAAGGTACTCATCCATATTAACAGGAAATACTAAAATGCATAAAGGTATTCATCTGTCGAAACAAATTGTCTTTAGGAAATCTACTTACTAAAAGCACCAATATATGTGATGAAGGGTGTGGATTAGGGAGCTGAAGGGAAAATGAACCTTAAAAAAGTGGAGAGGCTCCATATCTCAAGAGAATTATATTTGCATTTTTAGTGAATATAGGAGTTTCTGAGGGATTCATTTTGATAATTAATTTTTAAACTCATATATCATAGTTTACATAATTATGGAATCCATTTGAAAAAATTTAATGATAATTCAAATTTATCTTAATGAATTGACTAATTGAATTAGGAAAAAAAAATCTATAAGCTCTGAATGAAAACCTAATCAAGTATCAAGAGTATCTTAAAAACATTCTAATTACAATTCAATTTTTTATTTTAAAATCAATTAATTAATGAAGATGGAATATTAATTTGACTCTAATTAGTCAAGTTATTGTTCATCTTATATGTTTTTCAAATATCTCTGTCCTTATTAAGTTCTAGGTGGTCCTGTGGTAACTCATATGCATGGAAAGTGCTTTTCTGATGTTCTGGTTGAGTTTGTTTATTTATTTATTTTTGTCACTGATATTTGAAATGTCAATATACAAAATATTGCTATTGAAGAAATATTTTAGTTTAAATATTTCTACGGCAGAAATATTTTATTTTTCAACTAATGACATGTATAGGAAGTCCTTACACAACGTGGCAAATATATATATATATATATTATATAAAATGAATTCTTCTACAGATTAAACTGGAGTTATTTCCAAACAATTCAATATAGTAATCATTGAAATTATATACTCTAACCATGAATTCGTGTATCTAAAGGAAGGTTGAAATAAAGAAATAAAATAATTGGCCAAAATATATAAAGGAAAAATATTATCTAAATTATTTATTTTTATTTTTTGAAAAACAATATGACTACTTTATTCAAATTTCATTAATTTGATGGCATTTGAGTTATAGCGTAATTAATTTTAATAAAAATAATAAATTTAATTTGTATGAAATTATAAATTATATCGATTCTTAATTAATTTTTATTGGTTTTTGGTTAATTTAACTCGCTCTCTTTTTTTCGCTCTCGATCAACTCTAAAAGCGAACTTTTTTGTGCAATAGTCTTGTGAAATGTTCCCAGTCTCATCATTATTAATTACGTGTGATCCACCCTTTTACAAAATTATTTCATTTTTACTTTTTTTTAAAAAAAAAAAAAGCCCATCCCTCATAAAAGCTACATCTCTCTTGATGAATTTACTAACGTACCCGCCCATTTTCTCTAGCCTTCAGGTGTAATTTACGAAAATACCCTTCCTCTAGATATCATTACAAGCACGCACCATGGAATTTGTAAGGAAATATCGAGGTATCAAGGAAGAGAAAAAATATTAAAAAAGTCTCAATCCCAAATCCTCTTATAAAAAAGTCTTTAAAGAATTTTTCATGTTGTCAAAAATTTTCTAAGTTTTAAAAATTCTACAAGTTGAGGAAAAACTCGAAGAATTTTTGACAATATGAAAAATCATTTTAACAACATAAAAAATCATTTTGATAACAAGATTTTCATAAGGATATTTTAACAACTAATAAAGTCATTTTAACAATATAAAAACCATTTTGACAAAGAAATTTTTTTGTAAGAGAAATTCTATAATTAATATAAAAAATCATAAATAACTTTTTTGTGAGGGGGATTTGAGGTTAAAAATTTTGTAATTTTTTTTAAAAAATCTTCGGATGATATCTTCTCAAATTTTTATCTACCCACCTAACGACAGTATAAGGCTATCAGCCTCCGAAGACATAAAATAATAATAAAAAAGAAGTTAATCTTCATTGATGATTTATACATTAAATGGCATAATTGATTAAGTGGGTCCCCCTTCATTTGCATTATTTGTGCATCCATGCCCACTTGTTTTTTTATACTCAATTATTGACTTTCTGAATTGATCGCACAAAAATTGATTTTTTATTTAAAAAAATCAACTATTCAAACTCCGCTCCCACAATCATGTTTTTGACTTCAGGCCAACATATTTTTTGACAACATTATTATCTTTTATAAAATTTTAATGTAATTAACACTTTTTATCTGCGGGGTTTTTTGGTTTAATCAACTCAATTTTTAAGGATTATAAATATTAATTTCAATTTTAATAACTACATATTTTAAGATAAAATTATCATTTTATATTTTTAAGAAATAAATATTCAGAAAAAAATTTCATTTTCGAATATTTCTTTAAATTTTTTTGTAAAACCTTAACTATTTCTTTATTATTAATTATGCTTAATTTAATTAAAATTAACGTTATACTTGTTAAGTTTTGTTGGAAACTTTTATTAATTGAGGAACTAAGGTCCCCCAACAGTAAACACTACACAGTTATATAAGATAATTATGTATATATATATTTCATCCAAAAACACATATATGCATGTAATTTATTACTATTATAAGTGGCATTTTTTGCGTCCTTTTTTATGCAGGGTACGTATATAATAATGACGAGTCCAGTAGTCCACGCCCAAAAATAGAAGAGAAATATAATTAATAATAATAATAATAATAATAATTACTCCATATTATACACAAATGTGAAAATGTGGAGGAGGAAAGCCCGTTAACATTCAACGTTCAACCACCTTATCATAAAAGCAAGTCATTTTCAAGTGAAAACGCAAGATCAAACTGGGGGCTTTCTAAATTTTTAAATTGGATTTGGAAACGTAACGTTAACATAGCATGAGAAGATAGAATAATAAATATATTACAATTAAGACGTACGCGTGAGTTTTATCATTACAATTAATTATTTTCGTGTTACCGGAGGTAGTTTTTCTTGTAATTAGATTTGTCTTTATTTTCAGGTTATTGTAATTCTTTTAGTTAATTTTAAAGGTTATTATATTCGTTTCTCAACACAACGTAACTCCAAATTTGTCAAATAATATAACATTGAACAGCTCATGAAGTCTAGTTTCCTACAAAAACAAGTTTCACGTTAATATTTAGATTTCATGTGTTCATATATAATGCTTCTCATATGAACTCCATTCTAGGTACGTAAAATGAATAATTTTAACATGCTAATTAAATTAGTCTCTTTTTTTTGTGGGGGGGGGGGGGTAAAAAATGGGGCAAAAGTCCAAACCTCTGCTTATTCAAATTAAAGTTTAAATAAGGTAAACTTCATATAAGTTTTCAACACTAGTAAGATTTGATATTATTAGGAATCAAATGTAAAACTATAATCTTCATAAAACTATATCTCACCTTTTCCTTTAAAGCCAAAATGCATGTTTTTATTTGTAATATCTGGACCCAATAATATATATCTGAATCAAATGAATTTGACATAAAGATTTCTAGACCAGAATATTGATTATTATACCTAGGAACTTCTAGGCCTTGAGGCATCCAAGCTTATAATTAAATTCTTATCTTCTCAAACTCTTTTTGGATCATCCTCCTTTTATCTTATATTCTTCATTCCTTGAGTGCAGTGCAGCGTGCCAAGTATATCTTAAGTTTCTTCTATTTGATACTCACTCTTCGTTTTTTGATGAATACTCATTCTACATATGATAATGATATATATAGTACTATTCTCGATTATAAATATACGATAAAGTTTGTAGTACAAAAATTTATTATATATTTAAGACTAGAGGAGTATGATGTAAGACCATAGAGTATATTACATGCATACGAGAAATCTTACGTACCACATATATACTCCCTCTAATCCTTATTATAAGATATTAACTAACAATTCTCACAAACCAATAAAAATAATTAAAGTTAATAAAATTGTTATAAAATTTAAGTAACTTTTAATATTACTTTTATCAATCGCACTCAACTCTAATATCATATTAATTATTACTTTTACCTACTAGCCTTATTAACTAGAGGCATATATAAAAAACAATAATTAATGTTCATAGGGAACAAGCAAATGCCTTATAAAAAGAGGATCAAATACACTTACTAGTTGAAGCCTTTTTATAATAAAGATTAGAAGGAGTATATATATCTAATACAATATTTCTTTTCTTATCCATGTTGTATGAAAATAAGAGTTTCAGGGGCAAGACTTTTACTTTCTGTTTGGATGAAAAGAAAATATAGGGTGGGAGAGGGAATATTGGGAAGAATAACTTAATAAAATAGTTAAAAACTAAAAAACAAAAACAATAGTGACGGAAAACAAAATTTTAAATAAGCCACGTGTACAGTAGTATCACAGTTCCACCCAACAACTGGAAAAAAACCAGGGTCTTGTATTCCGAAAAATTACTTTAATTTCTTGGGAGTTATATAAAATGTGACACGCAAATCACTTACTCGTGAATAATATTTCTCCCATTCTTAATATAGAATTTAATTGAGAGCTGATGTTAATTTTAATATAACACTATTTTCTGTATTTCACAATTTTTTTAAAAAAATTACTGCTGGTGATACTTCTTCAACAATAATTAAGTAAGAGAGGCATAAGGAATTAAGAAAGATGCAGGTTAAACTATCTTAGATAAAACATTTGATATTAACTAATTTACGTTATTATACGGAAGGGATTACGCGTCCCTAATTGATGTCAGCTTTTTGGATAAGTGTTGTTTAAAAAAGGTAGTCGCATTTTTGTATATTATTAATAGCTTTGTCATTACAATCAATTATAAGAAAAAGTGACGTTATAAGTTCTCGCTCGTTAAGAAGTGGGAGAAATGTCACTTTTTTAAATCTAATCTAATTAATTAAATATGTTTCATATTAAGGATAAGATTATTATATTTTTTTTAGAATTATAATTAGTTCAAATTCTTTATATTCATTTCGTCAAATTCTCTAATCATATGTGACCATATGTCCTATCTTTAAATTCACATTAGTTAATTATAAACCCATATGAAAAAAAAAAAAAGAAAACATGTAGTCATATATGATTGAAGAAGTTGACGTAATGATTATAAAAAACTTGATGTAAGTATGATCTATTTTTTTATTTAATTTATACACAAGCAGTTATGACTTGGGGCAATAGGTGTTTTTATTCTCTATATTTGAATAATTTAGACACTTAGTTATATATTTAAAAATAAAAATTTTAGTGAAAGTAGACTGATTATCTAAGTAAAATAACATTTTTCAGGACACATTTTCACCAGAATACTACATATTTATGTTGTGCGAATGGTTCGGTTCTACTTGTCATAAATTTTATAATTACATAAATAAAAATGAACTGTAAAATTGCTATCATGTGATTTAAAGATCACGGAATTAAATTCTGTAAATAGCCACTCCACTTATGAGGACAAGGCTGCAAACATTAGTCACTTCCTAGACTACCCGGTTTAGGAAGTAGGTTGCCCTTTAATTTTTTTCTATCAATAACAGGTTTCTCCCCCTAAAGTTTTATAATTTTTCTATATGCCTTTTTGGTCTTTTGATCCTAACGTTGCTTTTTGTAATTTATTTTTTTTGGTACAAATCCTAACCTTGTTAACAAAAAATGTTACCATTACTATAAAAAAAAAAAACTTCGTATTAGCTACGGAAATTATCCATGAAATTCGGTAAGAAAAATTTCCGTAGGTAACTAATACATAATTTCTGTGGGTAATTAAATTACTCATGGATTCCGTGAGTAATTTAATTACCCATGGAATTTCATGAGTAACTGTCAGTTATCCACAGAATTCCGTGAGTAATTTTTATCCATGGAATTTTATGGGAAATTTCCCACAAAAAAATTCTGTTGGTAATTTCTGTGGCTAATAAAAGTTTTTTTGTAATTTTTGATGCTGACAAAAAGTTTCAAATGCTATTATATTAATTTTAATTTTTTAAAAAATAATTGATATACAAAATGATCATTTGATTTCTATAGTGTTAATACTAAAAGACTAAAAAGACGCTATAAAATTGAGGGATCAAATTTTGAAAATTATCTAAATTTAAAGAACCAAACATACACTTTTACCTTTTTTTTTCTTTTTTTTATTATGATACACATTCCTCTGACTGCGAAGAATATAAGTAACATTTTAGAAGCATTCTTTTTTATCCATAATATAAGTCTTGAAGAGTAATTAATTAATCCTTACATACCAATTTTGTTCTAATAATTAATATTTAAATGTGGCTCATCTATTTTCCTATCTCTTTAAAAATCCCATTCACTAGATGTAAAGCTGAAATTTTTTTCAACTTAACGATAGACCTAATGAGGTAACGTTTCTTCTTAATTTTGATGAAGTGTTAGAAAGTGACTTGCATTTTTTATTTGAACCAAATGGAGTAAATAAGTTTAATCAATTAATGGTATTTTAGTAAATTAAGATGATAAAATCTGGAGATTACAATAAGAAAAAGAAATTGAAACCCCATTAAAATACTTGATAGAACAACCTAGATGAGTAGATCGGAAATCTGCGGATCTAAATAAATTAATCCATTAGCTTTAGCTTCAATGATTAAAGGTCAATGCGATAACCATGTTAGGGACCGTTTTGTCAATTCACCCACTGAAATCCAAAAACCCCTCCAGAGGAAAAGTAAGCAAAGCGCATCTACATATTCATCCCTCGGTCGGAAGGTCAAAAATTAAAAAAAAAATAAAAAGAAATAAAAAATTCACAGAAAGAAAAAGAAAATAAAAAGCTGACCTACTTGAGCCGGCCTTTAGCTGGACAGACAAAAACCAACTTATTATCCTCATCGTCTCATTGTACAGCTGTTCAAAATGTTTTGCGAATATATATAGTATTTATTTATTTTGTTAAATTTTATACTACTTTTGCCCTATTTATAAGTAACATCTAATATGTTTAACATATTTATAAAAAAAAACTTTAAACTTTATTAACTCTACTTTAAAATTCATCAATTTTTCAACTTTTCTCTTATTTAGCATACATTATAGCTCATGATAGATATAATAATAAATAAATGATAAAATTATATATTCATATAAAAGTTTCTCTCTCTTCTCTATAAATAAGACCAAAGTCCCCCTCCTCCCTATAAATAAAACCAAGCAGTTTATTTGATTTAATAAAGGTAAAATTTGTAAATCACTAGAATTTCAAACTACTTATTGTTACACTGCACATGAATTAGTTATATATGATTAAAGAAAGAGAAAATAATAACGAAATGCCATTTGAATTACATAAACTCCAAAATATCCACTGAATTAGTAAAACGACAAATAGGTAATTTGGTAGGAGTATGAAATTTTGAACTTTGAGAATTGACACAACTTGTATATGAGAATTTACAACTTGCATAAAGATATTAACAATTTGAGCTCTTTAAGTTGTCATTGTATATAACCAAGTTGCTAATTGCTATTGTTAAGTTGTCATTGGCTATATTCAAATTATCAACACTTAAACTTCGAAATTTCATATTCCTATCAAATTACCTATTTGTTCTTTTGCTAATTTAGAAAATATTTTGAGGGTATTTTGTAATTCAAATGATATTTTTTTAATCATTTTACCAGAAAGTATATTTATAATATAAGTCACTTATAATTAATTTAATGGAAGAACGAAAGTTAATTGCATTATTAAAATTGTCTAAAAATTGTTCCAATTACCATCTTTACCCTTAATAAATATCTTTTTTTTTAAAAAAAACCCTCAGCAGTCCTTGATATAAGTCGCCTTTTAGGTAGAAGAATTTTGTGGTCCTAGATATAATTCACTTTACAAGAGTTTGTATACCATTAGTTGCTCTATTCCAGATATGACATCGAACTCAATTTCTAATGAGGAAATAGAGAGCATATGCTTTTAAATTTATGGTACTTATTATTGGTAAAGATGGAAATCAAAAAGTTTTTAAGACAATTTTAGTGATGCAACTTTTTTTATATTCTAAAAAATCAGATATATGTTACTTATATTATTGATAGGAGGGAGAATGTACCCTCTTATTAGAAATTAAGAAGAATAATATATTTGGAATAAAACACTCAATACTATACAAACTCTTACAAATGTAACTTACTTCAATGGTTCTATTTATAAGATTGAGTAATGTTATCAAACTTACAAATTTAAACAAAATTTACGATAATAATATAAAGTTATATTGTGAAGTCAAATGTAAACTCGTAATTAAGAGTTTACATTTATTAATAAATAAGTTTTGATAATAATAATTAGATAATTAAAATATAAAAAATGATTACAATTTGATTTAAATATATTTTTAATTCAAACAATTGAAATTAAATTCATCAACACTCATAATTTATCATACTAAATAAAGAATTTTTTATAAAATTTACACATAAAGTTATTGAATATAGTCAAATCGAATAAATAAATGCAAGTTTAAGGGTGAATTAATATGTAAATTATAAACATAAAAGCGATAAACTCGATGTGTGAATTTGATCAAGTTTTCAAGAGGCACAAATTTAAAAGTGACTTGGCACAATTTTGTAACATAGAAACGTAAAAACAGTAAACTCAAAGAGTCAACTCGTGAGTTTGACAACAATGACGGATATAGAAGAATTTTTTTTCATATTTATAAGTCATATTTATAAATTTTGATATGTGTAATTTTACTCTTCATTTATTATTGTATTGATTTTGTTCTGATATAGCATAATTTATATTAAATAGGTCTAAAATTAAAAAGTTATTGAATTTTAAGATAAAATTTAAAAGTTTACGGTTTTTTTATTAGGTACGAAACATGATTAAAGTGACCTAAAATAGAAATAGCGAAAAACATTTAGAACCACAAAATTCTTATACACCAAAATTTATATTATATACGGGAGGGAGTATATATATTAAAAAGAAAATCAATGACCATGTGAATGTATATAAAAAATGTCGGCTCATTAAATAGATTAATGGTCATCAATTGTTGCTGCGGGTAATTAAGGTTCAGTCAATGTGTAGTACTTCTCCGGTCCTAATTATAAGACATATTTAACTGACTTTGGAGAGATTAATGAGAGAAGTTAAATTAATTAATTTTACTCATTTTCCTAAAATGCCCTTATATAAATTTAAAATAACATAAGTAAAAGTAAATTAAATACCTATCTTTTCAACTTAGATTTTTTTTCCACACGTTTTTTTATTAAAATAATGGTCGTACTATATACACATATATATGAATATATATATATATATATACATGCACACACCCACACATATACATACATGTATCTACGCACATATATATGAATATACACACACAAACACACATATACACACATGTATATATATATATATGTGTGTGTGTGTGTTTATATTGTACACACATATAAATTGATAAGCACATACACATATACTATATGGATACGTACACACACACTCTCATTGATATGTGTGTGTGTGAGTGTATATGTGTGTGTGTGAGTGTGAGAGAGTGTATTTATATATGTGTGTGTCTATTTATATGTATTTGCGTATATATGTATGTATATTTGTAAAAAGAGACACACACACACATATGTAATCATAAAAAAACCAAATACACTTGAGAAAATACAATATGGGTATTTTAACAAGAAATTGACAAAATTTAGAATGTTGTCTTATAATTAGAACCGGAGGGAGTAATTTGCATTCCGAATATAACTAGCTTTAATGATATGTATGTTATTTTATTTTTATAATTTTAAATATTTTATTTTCCCACATTTTTATTTAGATGTAGTGTCTTTCTCCATTCCATGTGTAAAGTAATATACAGATTGATATTGATAATTTAAAATATAATAAATTTTGTCAAAATTACTTATTCAAATTTAAAATATTTTTCTTTTATAGAAATATATATTTCTATCACATATAATTGTTTTTAAAAAATATGTTAGAATAATAAATTGTTGGCCAAAAAATGTTAGAATAATAATAAAATTAAAATCTATAATAAGATTTAGAAAAAAAGCCTCTAATTATAAACTAGCAAAGCTTAGGCCTCTAATAATTACGAACATTTTAAATATAATAATTTCTACAATTCTATAAATTGTTAACACAGTACTAATATAAATGAATACATTATCCATTAAAAAATAATACATTAAATTCCTCAGCACAGTGTAAAATTCTGTTTTTGTTTTAATGTAGAAAATTAAACATTATTATCAGTATCAGTAGATATATCTTTCTGTGCCACTTTAATTAGCTCAGTGAGAGAACTCAGGCGTAGGTTAGTATTATTCCCTTACTTTACTACCAGTATTTAGTTTTAACAGAAGCCTAATAATAATTAAATACTTCCTCCCATACTATTCATGAGTTTAATAATCAAATTATATGTTTAAGAAAGTAATTAAAATTAATTAAAAATAATATGTATATTTGAAACAAACTTTTATTTCCAAATATGTTATTACTTTTCATTCAAAAACATTTCCTCATTTTTTATTAGAAAAAATGCCCTGTACTTAATGCAATATTTATAATTATTGTGGACAAGGTAAAACTGTAAGAGAGTGAAAGATTAAATATAAATATTATTAACCTTCTAATTAATGTAATATTTATAATTAATATGGGGATCTATATGAAAACAATTATTAAATATTTAGATAACTTTTATCAATCTCTTATAAAAAATATCGAAACAATTTAAAATTTAGGTTTTTATAAAGGATTTAAACTTCTCATATTGCATGAGAAGAAGAAAATTCCTACACATATAAAATAGTGGGATCCACATATATAAAGCTAATTATATATATACGTAGGTCTCACCATTTTATGTGTGTGATATGAGAAAACACTTTTCCTACACAAGAGAAGTATTTTTCCCTATTATAAAATGCACAGTGTGAGTAATAATTGTTTTTCTTAAAATAAAATACTGAAGATTCCACAGTTAAAGTGACCAAAAAGAAACACGTAACGAAAAAAGTAATTAAAAAATAACTGGTTATTATTATTATTATTATTGTTATTAATTAACTATCAAAATGAATGTTAAGCAAATTGTCGAAATTAACAAGCAGATCCAACCCTCAAAATAAATTAATAAATTCAAACATAAAACCCAGCCTCATCAAAACAATCCATCAAGAATTCACCATCTCTCTCTTCTTGATGTGTGTTTTTATTTTTCTCCTTCTCTCTCCTCTCATCTCAGTGCTGTAATTGCTGCTTCGTAAGTTAAGCGAAAGACAAAGAAACGCAGAGACAGACACAAAGATATAGATATACTTATAGATACATAGATACAGACAACATAGCTCCTGTCCTATGCTGGGGGATTCATCGTCGGCTGTACTGGGTGGCGTTGGAGGAGGAGGAGGCGGGGGTAACTCTTCTGATGCAGTAGCGCCGACAGCCGTGGCTGCAGGGACGTCTTCTCATGACGGTGGCGAGTGGACAGTGGCGGCTGCTGCAGCGGCTGGATCGAACTCTGGGGAGGAAGATGTGAGGGGAAGAGGGGAAGAAGGTGACCGGAGCTTCGGCGGAAACCGGTGGCCACGGCAAGAGACTTTGGCGCTCTTGAAAATGCGCTCCGACATGGACGTAGCGTTTCGAGATGCTAGCGTTAAAGGTCCTCTCTGGGAAGAAGTTTCCAGGTAAGTAAATAAAAATTATTATCATTATTTGGATTTAATCCCCTCTCGATTTGATTCTCTTTCTGGGAGATTGATTATTAATGAACAATACATAAGAGATCTGATTCACTTAGAATTCTCAATTCCTCAACTTTTCGTATATCTGGAAATGTATTTCACTTCACTTTCTCTTTCTCTCTCTCTTCAATATCGTCTTCTTGCTCTTCGCACTCGGAATTTGGATTTTGCTTTTCCAGATTTTAATTTCCCAGCTCAGTTTTTTTCCTTTTTAGTTTTTCCCCTTTTCCTTTTCAGATTTCAGCAGAAACCGTCAGAAAAAAGAAAAATTTAAAATTACATATGCGGGAATCGTTAAGAAGCATCTATCTTCTTCGATTCGGGGTGTGATTTTGATTCTGCTTTCACTGACATTCATTTTGATTCATGCTCTAATTTCCAAAATCAGTTACCCACTTGAATTTCCTTCTCAAATGTAAATATCCAAGTTCCCCACCCACACAAGGAACTCTGATTATTATTAATTATTACTGTTTTGATCATCAAAACTTCCTAACTTTGGGCTCATCAGTTTTCCATGAGAAAACGATTTCTGTTCATCATATGGAGAAAGATGTTAATTTGCGACATGATCGATCTCCAGAATTTCCACCTCCTTCCTCTCTCTCTCTCTATCAGCTCCATCTTCAATTATTATCCCCCTTCGGTTTCATAATTATTAAATCTTTGGTAATTGAACTGTTCGATATACTTAATTTTATGTTCCCCTAACGCTCCCCATGCTTTCTAGCTATATTATTTTATAGCCATAGCTGGTGATTTTGTTGGCACAAAGTTGAGTGCGTATGTATATGAGAATCTATATGTTTCTTTTTTAATGTTTATCAGGAAAATGGCAGAGCTTGGGTATCACAGAAGCGCCAAGAAATGCAAAGAGAAATTCGAGAACCTGTACAAGTACCACAAGAGAACAAAAGATGGACGAACTGGGAAATCTGAAGGCAAAACGTATCGTTTCTTTGATCAATTGGAAGCTCTTGATAATCAAAACCATCCTCCTCCTCCTACAATTCAATCCTCAAAACAGCCACCGCAAGCATCACCGTCAAAGCCCCCGTCGTCTCAGTTTATGGCAATACCTGCAACACCAGTTTCAGTGGTGGTGACGACGACGAATCCTCCTCCTCCTCCTCATCTCTCTACTGTTCCATCAACGATCACACCTCAACCCAACAACGCTCTAACTCCACCTATGGACCTCACTTCTTCCGCAATTAATAACAATCCTCCACCTTCCTACACTATTTTCCCACCACCACTACCGTCAACATCAGTCACAAATCCTATTCAATCTTCTTTCGCGGCTGACCTCTTGTCTAATTCACCATCTTCCTCGACTTCCTCAGACGAGTCGATAGAGCGGCGGCAGCGGCGGAAGCGGAAGTGGAAGGATTTCTTTGGGAGGCTGACGAAGGAGGTGATAGAGAAGCAGGAGCAAATGCAGAAGAGGTTATTGGAGGCCATTGAGAAGCGAGAACATGAAAGGATGGTTCGTGAAGAAGCTTGGAGAATGCAAGAAATGGCGAGGATTAATCGAGAGCGTGAAATATTGGCACAGGAAAGATCTTTAGCCGCTGCCAAAGATGCTGCTGTAATGGCATTATTGCAGAAGATAACCGAACAGCAAAATCTCGGCCTCCCATTGAATAATATCTACATTTCTCCTCCACCACCACCGCCAACGATGACTCAACCAACAACACAACCAGCATCAGCTCCGGTGCCGGCTCCGGCTCTTACTCCTGCTCAACAACAGCAGAGTTCAGTGACAAACATGGAGATTGTAGCAACTGATAATAATAACAATAATGGGGAGAATTTGATGACACCGAGCTCGTCTAGGTGGCCAAAAGTGGAGGTTCAGGCATTGATAAAACTAAGAACGATCATGGACGAGAAGTACCAAGAGAATGGGCCAAAAGGGCCATTGTGGGAGGAGATCTCGGCGGAGATGAGGAGGCTCGGGTATAACAGAAACGCCAAGAGGTGTAAGGAGAAGTGGGAGAACATAAACAAGTACTTCAAGAAGGTGAAGGAAAGCAACAAGAAGAGGCCTGAAGATTCCAAGACCTGTCCGTATTTCCACCAGCTAGATGCTCTATACAGGGAGAAGAACAAGCATGAGATGATCAACACTCCTCCTCCGACTTCGGCCACGGCCACCGCGAATCATAATCTGAATCTGGCGGATAATAATAGCACAATGCCGACATCAGTGCCGCCGCTGATGGTTCAGCCAGAGCAGCAATGGCCTCCGCGGCAAGAAAACAACAACAAAAATGCAGAGTTGGAGGAGGAGGAAGAAGACGACATGGACGAAGAGAAGGATATTGAAGACGAAGATGATGAAGAAGAAGACGAAGAAGCGGAAGGAGGGAGCAACTATGAGATAGTAGCAAGCAAGCCAGCTTCAGTGAGTGCAGCTGAGTGAGTAAAATGAGGAAATGAGTGTGTGTGAGAGTGGAAGAGAGAGAGAGAGAAGTGCCAAAAGAAGGTGCATCAATCAAAGCGTGTGGTCGTGGGTCAGAGAGTGCAGTAGTTGTCGAACGGAGAAGATTCCGGCGGCGGCAGAGTGGCGGAAATGGGCGGCGGGTGGAGAGAAACAGGTAAACATGAGGGTCTGGGGGTATATAGGATGGGGATAGATCCATCTTGTGTGAAGCAATATAGTCAGCACTGATCATCAAGATCGATTATATGTTTTATTTTGCAAAATTTATTTATTTTTTTGATTAAATAAAATAAGTTGAGGGAGAGAAAAAAGTTAAGAGGTTGTCATTAGGATATATCACAAATAAAAAAAAATAAGGATGAAGAGAGACTTTAATTAATCTTAAATGCTGTATGATATTTTTTCTCTCTTTAATTAGGATCCATTTTAAATGTGGTGTAAATGGCAAAACTGGTCATGAGTTGAGGTTTGTAATCTTCAATTTCTCAATTTCGCTTTTCGCATTTTTGTTTTTGTTGCTTCTTCTTAATTAATTTATTTTTTATTCATTTGAATGTTGATATTAACATAATAACAATTATTCTGAATTCAATAAATATATTTATCACCTCAAATTAAAAATAACTGCTCTTTTGAGCTCTTTTATTATTATTATTATTATTATTATCATGAGTTTCTCTTTTCGAGGCTTATAGCATAAAGGGTGTTATATTATTCATCGATCTTAATAAGTCCTAGGATTTGAACTTGTATTTTTTTTTTTCTCATGGGGTGAAGTTGCTTACCACATCAACTAATAGTTAGTTGGTTGCTAAAATCACCACAAAAATAGTATTAGATTTTAAAGTTATAATTTTAATTTGTAAATATAGAAATCAACATTCCACCTTAATTCTCATTAAAAAATTACTATTCTTCTAGGGCAAGCAAAAATTGATTAAGTTAACAGTAAGGATGAAAAGTAAAATCTTTTGGGGTAAGAAATCAAGAAATGTTGGTCTAATTGATAAAAAGTTGGTTCATGACTCATAAACACGTCATAACTTCAAATTACTATGCTGCTATAATGATTTTATTGATGACTTCAAATTACAATTAAGAACTATCCTTACGTGGGACTCATAACGATATGTTTTACTTATAGGAAATTCTTGGGATACTATCTTTTGAAGAAGAAAAAAAAAACTTCTCACCAATTGAGAATTTTAGGAATAAGAAATTTATAATTTCTTATAATTAATTTTTATGAGAAATTACAATCAATAATCCAAATTCAATTCATCTAAATTGATTACAAGGAAAATATTATTTCTTAGTGATTTTACGGATATATGTATAAAATGCAGGTGCAAATGTTCGGAAGCAATAAGGTAATGAAAAGGCTAGGAATGTGGAGCAGAAAAAAATGGTTCATGTAAAAAAAGAGGGGGGAACCCCTTTATGAAAAGGGAATAGAAACAATAACAAGGAAAAAAAAAATTGATGAGGAGGGGAGAGAGAGATAAGTAGGGACAGAGAGAGGGTAAGACTGACCTGAGGAGCAGGGCATCATCGTCAGAACTGAGAGGAGGAGAGAGAAGCATCAGAAGGAAGCTAAGAGAGGAGAAAAGAAAACGCCAACATCACACATGTGCACTCATAAACACATGAAGCCCAGTGTGGGGCCCACCTATGAGAGGGAGGGAGTAATCTTGTGAGGTTGCCTTTACTGTAGCAGCAGTGAGTTGTGGCCTCAAATATAGTAAAACTCTAACTCTTAAGTTTGCAAGAACAGCAGCAAGCAGGTTACTACTGCTACAGTATTATCATGCAGTCTTGTAGATGTCTCTCTCTCTCTCCTTCTCTCTCTCTCTTCTCTTTCTTCATGGGTGTCTGTTAGGTCAGTAAGGTAAGTACTATGAATTACCTTAACCTTTCATCATCATCCTCCTGATAATCTAATCCTCATGATCTAATGTAATCTCCCTTCAACTCTCTCATTATTCGCACCTTTAATTTAGATATTTTCCAAGCACGACAAGAGATGATAATTTATTTAAATTTCAACAAGAGATGATAATTTATTTAAATTTCAAACTTTGACCTGAAAATTTTGGATCCGGATCCTCTCATAGGTATTTTCTTATTGTCTCTCATCAGCGTTAAATCTGGATCATACATTTGATATAACTAGCCAAATCAGCAACCTTCCTTCTGAAGATTAAGTTAAATCAATGGTTTAGATTGGATGATGAGAAATAAGGACAAAGTTAATCAATAAGAGAATCTTATTCTGAAAATTTTCACATAGAAGTTGTAGGTATTCAAAAAAATTCTTTGGGATCAATATTATTATTGAAGTGTAAAAATGGGAGTAATATATTGTCCATATTTGTTAAAAATGTTTACATTCAATGTTACATTAGTCTTTCTTTTATGGTTAAGGTGATTTTGCTCATTTTTTAACACTTTTGTTGCAATTTTAATAAGAAGAACCTTTTGGATATTTACAGCTCCTATGAGAGAATTTCTAAGTAAAAGTAAACATTAACCCTTTATTTTTTAAGAAAACTATACTTTATATATGTCTATATATGTGCCTGTGCATTTTTGAAGAATGTATGTCTATATTGGAATGCACGGAGCAGTGCTAGCTAAAGGTATATACAAAATAATGTGGGTTTTCATTTATTTTATATTTTATATAATATGGATTAAAGTGGCTTTATGCATTTGTATTAACTACAAAAATATGCCATATTGTAGGCATAGCACACAATGGTGTTTTGAATTTTATATTGATGGCGATATTAATATTGACATTGGTATTAAGAAATGTGATCAAAGAGACATAAAAATACAAAAAAACTATTTTTGATAAAAAAAAATAATAGCGAAAATAATTATTGAGAATCATTTAAAAATATAATCAATATTATATATGTTGATTTTAATATAAGATAATATGTCCTTCATAATAATCTGAGAAGAAAAGTAGAATCTATATTCTAAAATTTAGAAATTTTTTTTTACAAATAAATAGATTTTGTCGCACTTTCTGTTTCTTCATTCTAATTATATGTTAACTGATAAATCATCCAAGTAAACAAATTAATACTACCCTATACCTAATTCTATTGAATATAAATTAAGCATAATTAATTAATTTCAGTTTCATACGTATTATGAGTTTGGAGAAATAAAAAGAGGAACATATTGGTTGGTTAAAAACAAACGTATGCAACATCCGATCAGGTTAGGTTGTCTTGTGCTTTTGGTATATTACATGAACATATAAGAAAATGCTATATAATAATGGAGGAATTTTCATAAGGAACAATTATAACAACAATGGTTGGTGGGTATCACATTCTTCTCTTTATGTTCTGCTGAATTATTTTCCAAAAGCTATTTTATTTTTCTCTTTTTAATTGTTGATGTTGTTCTTATGTATCGGTTTAAATATATATCTAGCTGTTCCATTTTATTTATGTTAAAATATCTAGCTATGATAAATTGATTTCGTTAGAAAGTAATAATATAAATCTTAAATCTTTATGGGACTATTGGCTATCCAATTCTCCTCTTTTGTACTGTTTATTATAAAATTTCAAATTTTTGTTGACCATTATTACATTTGTTTGCATATATTTTGATCTGCTTTAGATGAACTAATTTCAGGAATAAATTTAAAAAATTTTCAAACCTCAAGAAAATTAACAATGAGAAAAGCAAAGAGAAAGGTTATATTTTTTTTCTTGGAAAAAAACAGTAATAGTTATAATTTAAAATAGGTTCCATCCTCATATGTTTATTCAAAACTAAAATTTTCATAAGCCAAGTGGTTTTAATGTTTTGTTTTCCATATTCTAAATGCATCCATACAAATCTAGTAGTATATTGAATTATCATACAGGATCCTCATATATAAATATCTCAACAGCTAATAAGCACTGATTATTCGACACTTTAAACAAGAAGAATCAATATTTTAATGCCCTTTATTTTAAATTTTTTACATGGACATGTGAGAAAATAAATGGGAGAGAATAAACATCATATATATATATATATATATATATATATATATATATATATATATATATATATAAAGTAACTAAGAATTTATTCATCCTTAATTATGTTTATTAAGCATGTAAACAGGCACCCCAACAGTATTTGAATATGACGTAGTTAGATAGCTAAATAAATAATAAAAAAAAAGGCATAGAGCAATTAGTCCTGAATACATAATTATAATTATATGTAAGGGAAAAAACGTCAATAATATATTCTATAAAGTAATTTAAGAAATAAGTGTTTAAACTGGGAAGAAGAATTGGCGATGGTACATCTTAACTATGTGGAGATTTTGTGCGTATTAAATAATATGGGTAATAATATTTTGTCAATAACTAAAATTTAATTTTAGATTTTTATTTACCAAAAGGAAAACTTATATAAAATATGCAATTTACTCATTTGAGATGCAATTTACTCATTTGAGATGGAATATGAGAACAAAAAATGTAATTTAAGAAATGATGTATTAAATTGAGCAAAACAATATTGTGAAGGGATAATTAAATTTAAAATGAACCCATCTATAATTTTTTTAAATCGAAAAGCCCATATATAATTATCCTTAATTAGACCCATATATATAATAACATCCCCAGAAGTGAAGATAATATTTCATAATTTTTTTGAAGCGAAGATAATATGGAAGAAAGAAGGTGGTTTAACTGATGAGAGTGGATGATGTGTGAGTGTGTATAATGATGATGCATTTACTTTGGCTTTAGGGTATACCCTACAAATTTTTCCGTATTGCAATTTTGTTGGTTAAAAGGAAGGGTACCCCACAATCCCATGTTCCATGGTCTCTCATAATGTGCATTTATTTTTCTGCTCATATGATTAATTATTCCATTACGCGCCCACAGTTTCTTGTGTTTCACATTTAACAAATGCTCCACCACCATTTCATTCATACATTTAAATAAATACTCCCCTGAAGAATACAAATAACCAAATTGGGTAGATAAAAAAGTTTGTCAAAATTAGTGAATTAAAAATAATGAATGTGTAAAAATATAATTTATTTTCTAAACACCCTAATTTATGAGGAGAGAATAAGAAAATACACTAATATGACAGTTATTATTTATCATATATTACAATTTTGAACCATCATATATGAAGGCACTATATATGCTTAGTGCATATACATAATGGTTCTGAACTATGATTTATTTATAATATAAAATAATAGTTATAATATAACACTCGTTATGTATTGATGTGTGTTGAGGCCATACTGTGTATAATGTTATAATGATAATAAAACGTGTTTATGTAAATAACCGTTATATATACCATAATGTTGGCATAATAAATAATAGTATTAAGTAAACAACTATTATAAACTCTGTAACATACATAACAGTGCTTTTATAATAACTATTATATAAATTAAAAACATACATAAAGTATGACATCTTGGCGCCCCAAATGTTATCAATCACCCTAAAATATGACATCTTTGCATAGATATGATTTCTATATTTGAAACTCGATAAATGCATTGTGTTAGCTACAAGAGTTATACTACTATTTTGCATTTTGCTTCGATCATCTTGCTCTTTGGTGTAGAAAGTGAATCCATTGATGATGTAGTTTGAGTAGGACGTCACTTGGTTGCTTGGACTATATGCTAAGAACTTCATTTTGCTAAAAATTGATTTAGGATAAGCTCTATACTTTCCAAACAAACATTTTATATATTTCACCTTTTGATGTTCCTATTCACCGATCAAAGCTGAGGTCCCTTTCCCTCTTCTGATTTCTTATTGATTTTTTTTTTAAACACTGGTAAGGATGATTCCGAAGCAACCATCTTTGATGTTGTATGTAGGAATTCTTCATGGCATGCTTCAATCTAATTGAATCTTCATAAAATGAACATCCAAGTTGGCCTTTAATACTATATCCTGACAAATTACCATATGCAAGAAAGTCATTGATAGTGGCAAAGAGTATGGCGCTCAAGTTGAACGTTTCTTCCTCATGAGCATCATACTCAATGACCCCATCATCCCATAAATGCTTCAAATCTTCAATTAGTGGAGCGAGGTAGACATCTATGTCATTACCAAGTTGCTGGGTCCCAAGATTAGCATGGACGACATGGAGAACTTGCGCTTCATATAGAGCCATGGATGAAGGTTATATATAAACAATATTACGCCTTATACTGTAGGTATTGCTGTGCAACCCAAACAGGTTGATCCTACAGTACAACTTATTCATGCTCTTCTAGTTCTGTTGGTAGCGTGGCTCTTCACATATGGGACAATGAGTTAGCAATGTATATTCATTCTTGAATAAGACACAATCGTTTGGGCAATCATGTATCTTGTTGTAGCTAAGGTTGACAGAGCACAAGACCTTCTTTGCGTCATATGTTTTAGTGGAAGCATGTTTTTAGTCGATAGCTTCAAATTCAAAGCTTTGAGAAATTCTATAAAGCTCATATATAACCACCCATTTCTCACCTTGATGTTGCACTACATCAACACGACGCTCAGTAAGGTAAAGTTAGTGCACCCCTCACATAATGGCTTTACTATGTCTCCATTCAAAGTTTTCATCATTTTAGGACAATCCCGGAGGTCCTCCTAACATCTTGGCCATATCATCGAGGTAGTTGGCATCAAATGCTCTTGTGTCAAAATAGGTGATGCACAACTTTCCATATGTTCAACCATTTCAATGCTTGTCTCCTCATGCCTCGTCCAACATGTATAAGTAGGATCAATTACATGAATTACAAAGTGTGACATGCAAGTTTCTCGATCTCACGATCTCACCACTATATATTGCCATACTTTACATAGGGCAAAAGAATCAAAATGTCATTTGGGGGATTATGTGTCAAGGAATTACCCCATCCCAATAGTCAGTGGATAATTGATAGACATACATCCACTACTTATTCAAAGGCCTTATGTAGAATAAATCATTTTTTTTAAAAAATAAAACTATAATCAAAACCCTATAATCATCCACCCCTATAATAAATTCAACAAAATATGTAAGGAGAGAAAAACCACAAACCTTATGTCAATCTGAAGGTCGAAGGAACAAAACAGGTTGAATGGATACCTTTCACAGATGTACAAGAGATAAAGATTTTGATTGAGTGCAAAAGTTTTTAAATGTCAAACTAAATGGATGTTTTATAAACAAACCCTTGTTAAGTAGTTTTTAAGGTTTTACATAATGGTTAGTTGGTAAGAACTATTAATCATTTTACCTTTATCATGGTTATGATCAAATAATTGCGAGGTATGTTATTAACAAATTAAAGTCTTACATAATGGTTAGTTGGTAAGAACCGCTAATTATTATTTTACATTTAGTACGGTTATTTTTAGTTAGCCATGTTGTATTTTATTTATTTGATTTATCATGGTTCTTTAATAACAACAGTGAGGTATGCTATTATTTCTTTTATATTGGAGCTATAATTATAATAATATATTTTTATAAATAAAACTAAAAAATGGAAATAAATAAAACCTACCTTTTATCCTCAGAGGAGTGATATGAATAATTTGAGAAGATGAGGATGAGCTAGTAGTGGATGCAGTAGTGACGGTGGCTGTGGGTCGAAGGCGGAGGTGGATGATGGGGAGGAGGACCAAGGGGAGAAGAAGGTGAAGGTTGGGGGAGGAGGAAGGAAAATAGGTGGAGGTGTAGGTTTGGAAGGAGGTTCATGAGGAGGAGAAGGTGGTGGACGCTGGGAAGGAGGAGGAAGGGAAGTAGGTGGGAGTGGAGGTTAGGGAAGAGGAGGATGAGAAGTAGGTGGAGGTGCAGGTTGGGAAGAAGAACGATTCTCCAACATTTTTTCACCCCGTCGCTTCATTATGATTATAAGGAGAACAAAGGAAGAGGATAAAGAAAACATATGAAGATGGGGAGTTCAAAAAGATTGGAAGTGAAGAGCACATTGGAAGTTGAAGAGGATCATTCCATACATAATTATGAGTTACATGACAATTGTTTTTTTTTAAAAAAACTTTTATATATCTTCACCTTCATGACTATCATCGGATAACAAGGAGGCTCCTAAAGTCAGCGTGGGGAGATGAAAGGTTTTGAAAGATTTAATTAACATTTATTAAGTTAGAATTGTTAAGAATGTTGGTGTTATTGTTCTAAGAATACTTTATAGTTTTTAATTAATAACCGTGAATTATTAAGTTTTTTTTTGTTAACTTTTTTTGTTTTATAAATATTTTAAACAAACAATAGTAGTGTTTAGTCATCACCACTACTACCATCCTCATCCACCTCCTCGTCCTTCTTCTCATTCTCATAATCAAAGGAATGAGATGAAGGGTCTAACTGCAAGTCATATTTAACATCAATTTTATGGGCGGTCAAGGTTTACTAACAACTGCATCGAAGCCTTCATTTAGAAGGAGGTGTAACATCTTAAGTCCAACAACCAAATACTTAACCAAAGTATTTGAAATATTGCCAATAAAGATGCTCATCATCCAAATCATCAAAATACAAAATTTTGTTAAGCGAGAACTTGTATTTACAGTGTCAAAATAAATTTCCAAAATTATTTTAAAGTGAATAAAATATGAAAGTTTTATGATCATGACAAATACAAATGATATAACATGAGTTCTAGGAGTATAAAATAGCCATTAGGACTCACTCAATAGGTGCCTTCCCTTGCTCCCTATTAGAATAATTACCTAGGAAAAATTAATATTGTAACCATAAGGTTTAAGGATCTCAGTAACAATTGGTTATTTAAAAATATACATGAAAACCAAGATTGAGAACATAAGGTTTCAAAATCAAGTTCAATCATAATAATTTATTAATATTATCGACATAAAACCTTCACAAACTAGTTCTCAATTAGGTTACCAAAATCCCTCCTAAAAAGGGTTTTAAAACGATTGAACATCAATTCATTTTCAAAATATTGTTCACAAGAGATTTTATAAAACATGTCCCTGTTACAAAAATATTTAGACAAAAGCTTTATCATTCAAATCATAAATCACATATATAACATGCCAAGCAATTGAATGATGCATAGACCATTCTAATTACCCCTCACCATCCTTATAATCGCTGACTAGATCCATAGGCTAATACATTGTTCAATAGAAACCCATCCATTTGATTGGATTGTCCCAAGCTCACGAGTTCTAGAGATGTACTTGGCTAAAGGTGCAAAGCTCAAGTTTGGACTATAACTCCCCTTTTTAAAAGACACAACTAAGGAGTTGTAACATGTCCCTGTTGGAAATTATGCCCTAGGGGCAAGTCATTGTACTTTAAACGTTAATGTCATTTAAAGTGTTCTCCATTTCGTTATCATTTCATTTGCATGTTTATAGTGATAACTGTATCCTTAGATATATCTTATAGATTGTCCTAAATGTCCCTGGTTGGTCATTTATGCAGGAGCAAAGATGAAAAAAGATCAGTATGACTTTGATGAGGTATGGAGATACGAATCAAAGTCATGGGCACTTGTAAAAGTACAAGGTGTTGGACCGACCCACTATGAGAAAGCTGCATGGATTAAGTCATAAGCTTTTCTCATATATAACCACGTCAAAATGCCCTTTAACCTGAGGTCATCATAGATTCCTACATGATGAGTTGCTAATCTTTGACCTAGTCAAAAGTCACCTATGACCGGGTGATGATAAAGGCTTGGATTGGGATCAATGGTTTTCATGCAAAGGAATGTGAATGTTCAAGATAGAATTTGTCCCTCACATTTGTAGAGAGATAATACTGGGCCCCTCGATGAGTGAGTCTGAGAAATATATGGCCATACTGTGATGGAAAGGAGTTTCCATTTCAATTATTAGACTACTCAAGAATTGAGAAAGTAATAGTCAAGAACATGAGGTTGACATTTTCCATGCCTTATCTTTGACTAAATTATCGCGTGACAAAAGGAACGTGACATGGTTGTATGATAAATAGTATCGTATCATCGATCCCCATATGAGTTGGGTAGTTGCAATGTCTTGCTAGAGACTGTTTGCAACTTGTGGGCTGATACAGTATTGGCCCACTACCAATCTCATGTGGACCTATAGGGTTGCATACAAGAATAGCCCAACACGAACAATAATATCCAGATTCATTAAATTTTAGATATGTCTAAGATTTAATAAATACTGTTTTAATGTAGGATATATATATATATATATATATATATATATATATATCATTAAATTCGAAAATAATATAATAATATTATTTAATAGATATTATAATATTATTATATAATATTTGTTTTGTATTTAATTTATTTGATAAATTAAATATTTAAAACAAATAGAGATACTATATTGTATCTCAGATTTAATTTTCGAATAAAGATATCATATATCTGATTTAATTTGAATTGAGATATAATATCTCAGATTTAATTGAATAGATAGATATCATATCTTAGATTTAATTTATAGAGATAAATTAAATCAGTAGGCTTTTAATTTGGATTAAATAAATAGATTACATTAGATCTATTGGATAGATTTAGTTAAGATATTACTTTAATCCAAATTCAAATTTCAAGATTAATAAGGATTAATTTTGAATATATAATATGCCTATTGGGTTTTGAAAAACCTAAAGGACATTTTGCAAGATGTATTAGAAAAGCCGTGAAAAACCGTAGAAAAAAAAGGAAGGGATGTGAAAATACTGAAATCACTAGCACACTATCGTCGGTGTTGGAAGCTGTTCATGTAAATACTGGTAGAGGGAGTGGATTCGCAGAGTCGCTCCTGTTTGATCGAACAATATCGCACGACATTCGAGACACTTACGTGTTTGCATAGGTACGGTTTCTAACGAACTCGATTTAAACGCCGTTGATAGATCCTCCTATGGGATTCACATGTTTTTTTTAATAGATGAAATCCTTCCGCTGCGTGTACGGATCCCAACAGTCCCATAGCTCCAATGCAATCTTAGGCAAAGGAAAACATGGAAGAAAGGGCCCTGATAAGTACCATCCACTATGCATCGAATGATAGCATAACACACAGTAAGATATCTTATCATACAAATTCCCTCTTACTCTAACCCATCACAACTCTATGACCATCCAAATGCATCAATGACAAAAAATTACAATATTTGCTGTATATACAAGTTTCAAATCACGAGTGTAATTCCAAACAAGATTTATCAAATAATCTATCCTGGATCATTTTTAAGATAACAAATAACATATATTAAAAAGCATTTATAATAAACGCTATTTTTATCATAACGCATAAGCATGTTTAAACCATTTTCAAAATACATAACTATGAGTTCTAATACACACAAGCATGCTTGAATAGTTTCCGATCTCATCAATATAATTTTAGTTAAAACAAATCGCAAAACAATTTAACACATACACACACAGAGCTAGGAATCAGGGTCAGCCCTTGAAGGGCCAGGGCCTAAAAGGATCGGCCCTTTTAGGCTCAGGATAGGAAAACGTCTATTTTTCAAGGCTCGGCCCGAAAGCATGCAGGCCAGGGTTGAAAGACATTTTTATGAGTTAATTTTTTTCTCTTGCGTTTTGTTTTCAAAGAAATATAATTAGTAAAATACAACAATTAAAATTCTAATTTATTAAATAAATGTTGTCAACATTAATGTCTACCCAACACGCTTAATGCAATAAATAAATGTAGTTACTAATTCATAATTAAGAGTAAACTATTGCTCTACAAGTAGGCGAAGGAGGAGAAGATGGATGAGTTGGTGGTGGTGGAAGAGGGGGTGGCAACGGTGAAGGAGCTCTTTGGGATTTTAATATGATGAAGGAGAGAGGGAGGAGGATGATACACAAAAGTAGTAAGAATCACAAGAAATATGTGAGTTTAAATAGAGGTCTAACGAATATTACGGAGGGTTATGACTTATGAAGGTCTACTAATGTTTATTAATTACAACCGTTATTTTTGTGTTTTCGTGTATTTTGCCTCTCAATGTTTGATGGTGTGTATATGTAACAGTAATGTTTTTGTGTTATATATTCTTGCGTGACCTCTGCCTTAACATAGATGATGTTTATTTATTAAGTGTTATATATATCTATAGCCATGATAGTTAATTCATATTGTGGGACTAGCCAAAAATTGGTTGGAGGGAAATGAAAAACAATACTATTAAAATAGCTATTAATGTCTCTAATCAATATGTCATTATCCTTGAAAAAAATTCTTATATTCCTTCCGTCCCTTATTATAAGATCTAAATTTTAAAATTGATCCATCTCCTTACATAAGATTCACTTGTATTTTTAAATCTTAAATACTCCACCTACAAATCGATTGAAACTTATTAGGAAAAAATGGCGCAAAGAAAGAAAGAAAGAATATATATATATATAGTATTTCTTATCAATTATAAAATTAAAGTTAAATCAAAAGTTACTTAATTCTTCATTTTAAAGTTTATATATGTTGAATTTCATATATTTTCACAAGATCATCTAATTTTCTTCTCATGTTTAAAAGTCTAAATTTTGGCTTCAAGTTTTACACGTGTATAAGCTTTGTTATCCAATATATCTAACACTACTAACTAATTCATATTTAAATCAGATCATACCACAATATATTCCCCCCCTTCAAAATGTTTAAATCTGAAATATTATTTAAGATGTGTTGAATGAACCTGAATCGCAACTATATATGTCCCTCAAGTACGTTTTCAAATGGATTGTAAAAATATTTAGAAGGATTATGCCATTTCATTGTTTTGGATTTATATCAAATTTAACCCCCCCCCCCCCCCAAAAAAAAAAAAAAAAAACATAACCACACACAACCATGACCCAATCAATCCTGACTCTGATGAGCACTAAATTAAATGGGTATTCATAAATAGAAATTTTAAATAAAGTATCCAACCTATTTTCTGTTTTCTTTGGCATTAATGAACAGAGTCTCGTATTGTAAAATATTGATTATGGGATATTGCTGTCCTCGTGGTCAATTAATGTAGAGTACAACAGCATTCATTTGAATATTTTTCAGGTGTGTCACTCATAATTGTAGTACTGTTTCAGTTTATTTGCTAAATTTTATAAATAATATTAGAAATAATATATTTTAATATAAACTTTAGATTTTACCTCGATTAAAACATATTATATTAGGTTTCGAAGGGTAATGGTAGCTCTCCAAGTACTGAATTAAGGGGCCAGATTTAACTATTTTAATAATTTCAACAATTATACTCCCTCCAGTCCTAATTATAGGAACATTTGTACTATAAAAGTATTTCTATAATTAGGACCGAAGGTAGTATATATTAGTCATTTATAATGTATGTTGGGTAATGTCATGTGTAAGGATAATCCTTTTGATGGCACAAAACCAAAAAAAGAGGATAATCCTTTCATTTTTCTAGAGAAATGTATGCAGAACTTAATTTGTTTGCTGAAACATCTTCAACTTAACTTTGCACCCATGTATGAAAAGGCAACCACTCTAGATTATTTTGTTTTTGATATATAATATTTTGTCATCAATTATTATATAAAGCCGATCATTTTTTTAAAAAAATATTTTTAATCAACGTGTTACAAAAAAAGTCTCGTTATTCATAATTTTTTCATAGAAAAATTTGCTATAAATTCAGAGAATATTATATAATGATATTGGAATCTGAATAGAAGTCAATTTGGACTAGCATGTGCCATTCTGCTCAACACGTTACTGGGGCCAGTTTGTCTGAAAAATTTAAACAAGCATACTTTATTAATCATATATTCAACTGTGGGTGATGAAATAGAGAAAGCCCCAAAGTTATATGCACTTCTTAATAATCTTTATTTTCAAGTTATTTACTTAATTAAAATAGAGCTTGTGGCGTGGATTTAATTTTATGATTCGATATTATCCACTGGTATATATATTTCTAGTAGGAGTTAATTAAACTAGTAATTGCTTAATTATAGGTTCTTTGGATCCTCATCAAAGCTTATTACATTAAAATAATATATCTATTGATATCAATTAATTGGTCAAAAGGTTCATTAACAAATCATAAATTTAATTATTCATCTACCAGATCATGATTGCTACGCTACAACAAAATAAAGCGTAGAATTCATATCTGTATGATAGCAATCATAAGTTATTAGGGGGACAAAAAGTTACAACATCTCAAATGTCAATAATTCGAAATACAAACAAAACATGAACAGTATTGTTAACCCTAAAACAGAAGCACAAGTTTATCAGGTATTATCAAAATCCAAATGGAAGAAGAAAGTTTCAATGCCGGCCGTCTCTGTAGTTGGGAGATTCCTTGTCTGAAAGATATATACACAATCTTCATTGCCACCGGAGTGCACCGTGATCTTTGACGGTAATCACCAGAAAAACTAACAGCAATCAGTTATTAATCTGATCATCATGACACATTTTGATAGAGTCCTAATTTATACACCAACAAGAAGTATAGCAAGCCTCTTATCCCACTTGGTGGAGAACGTTCTATATGAATTGCATCGCAAGATTGTATTTTATCAACAACCAAAGCCTTAAATAAATTGTTAACAAAGAGGTCCCATTTAATAACTTGATTAAAAGTTTTCTTCAGTCTTCCTCTACCCCTTTCAAATGACTTAATACTGTTGGAAAATAGTATGGTCCATGCTTGATGGATTAGGCTCAAGCTCAATAGCGTTGGAGTAAAAAATACAAACAATTAAAAAAATTGGGTGGGTAATTGTGATAGACGTTTGTTAAGGAAGGGGTATATTGGTTGAAGAAGGGATATGTGGAATACAACATTATAACTTCCTATTGTGAACGAGAACAACACATTCAGAGAAAGTGATGATTACTCTTTTCCTACATTATAACTTACTCTTTTTTCTCTCTAGATTCTCTTCATCTATATAGTGAATTTGCTGTGTACTATGATTGGAGTCTGCATCCATGCTCCAGCTTCATGTGGGTACTTTAATTTTTTTTTTTGGTCAAAATGTGGGTACTTTAATGAGATAGTAAGATTTTAGGTACGTCTTAAATCCTTCACATACTATATGTACTTTCTCATACTGGAGTCTACATTACATGCTGATTTTTTTATATGCTTCTTATGTACTTATACCTTTATTAGAGGTATGCGCATATATATATATATATATATAATATTTACTTAGATTTAAATTATATGCTATTTTCTAAGATGTTTTTTGCACCCAGTATCTCAAATTCATTAGTTTCTAGTTTTGCATTTGTCTGTAATACCAGTATCACGGAAACTAATTAATTTGAGATAGTGGGTGCAAAAAAATCTCAAAAAACAACATATAATTTAAATATAAATAAATACAAGGGATAAAGGTCTTAAATGCCATAGAAGTTTTCATTCAGGAGCACTGGTAAGACGAAAGTTTTTTTTGGACAAAAAATGCCACGGAAGTTTTCGCTGAGTAGCAATTTTGCCCCGGAAGTTTTCACTAAGGAGCAATTTTGCCTTGGAAGTTTTCACTAAGGAGCAATTTTGCCCTTCTGTCCCCAAATATTAAATTTGACTATTAAATCAGTCATAGACCACACATGTTATGCCTTGAAAAGGTCGAACTTGGAGCCAGAGAAGGAGATCCTTGAGATGTTGAGCTCAAGGCAGCCAGAATTTGTGAAGCCGAACTGGTCAAAGGGACTAAAAGGTCGATTGTTACAAAACCCAAAGGAAGCATCACTTATGATCTAAGCAAATGATCAGTTTATACAAACGTAAATATTATCACTATTGATTTGTTTTACTGAACCAATTTTTGGAACAATTCATTTCTTGTTGTGTTTCATTTGCATTTTATGACAGACCTTTCAGTCCCTTTGACCAATTCGGCTTCACAAATTATGGCTTCCTTGAGATCAACATCTGAAGGATCTCCTTCTCTAGCTCCAAGTTTAACCTTTTCAAGGCATGACATGTGTGGTCTTTGACTGATTTAGTAGTCAAATTTAATATTTGGGGACAGAAGGGCAAAATTGCTAGGAAAATTGCTACGTTTTGTAAACTTCCAGGGCAAAATTGCTCTTTAATGAAAACTTCCGGGGCAAAATTGCTCCTCAGCAAAAACTTCCGTGGCAAAAATGATACTTCTGGGGCAAAATTGATACTTCTTGTGAACTTCCGTTGTATTTTTGGTCCAAAAAAAACTTTCGTCTTACCAGTGCTCCTGAGTGAAAACTTCCATGGCATTTAAGACCCTTCTCCCTAAATACAATATATAAAAAAATTAAAAAATATGCTCATACCTTTATTTAATTTAGAGGTATGAGCACATAAGAAGCATGTAAAAATGAGCATGTAATATGGACTCCTCATACTGGTGTATTCATTCTTTAATGCACGTTAAATAACCTCAAACGATTTCCTACCATTTTCTCTTCAATAGATGTGACCTCAATATCACTTAAAAATATATAGGTAAATCAATGAAAGAAGTTTACATTTTGTTTTCCTAGTATAAAGCTAGATGAAGGCGAAAAGAGAGAAAGAGAGCCAGTTTATATCCATACATATGTATATATATTTCATTATTATCTTACAGATATTTAGATGTAATTCTATAATGTCTATTTTTACATAGAAATGCATGCCTGGTCGGTCCAAATGAAAGTGGGGCTATCTGAAAAAGGTGTGTTAGATAAGAGCAGAAAAAAAGATATTTATTGATCTTGTCGAGTCTCCATAGGGATGCTAAAAATTAGTGAAGCTGCTTTTGCTTTTATTATTTAATTATGTGCAGATCTAAGATTTTTTTTTTTGGTCATCTAAGAATTGTATTGCTCACAAAACGATACATCCATAAATAAATAAATGTGTGTTTATGTGCGCCAATGCCGGCATCTGCTTTTTCTGCTTGAATAATATTTTGTTGCAGAAAGTGTTTAATTAAATTGAGTACATGAATGTATACTGATCATTTCTGTAACTTCAAATAATTTATACACAAAGTTATGAGTTCATTACGAATCCAGATGTAATTTTATATTTCTTATTTGTGATCTTGTGGATATGCTATGTTAATTATTGATAATACCAATAGTTTTGAAAGGGAAAAAATTGCGAAGGCCATGACAAATTGCTTACTTTCTCTGATCTTTAATATAAGATATATTTGGGGAGTTAGTATTGATCCTAAATATAAGATATATTTTTTATATTTGTCAATCTTTTTCTAATTTATCTATATCGATGCTCTCTCAATGACAATTAAGGAAGATTTGTTAGTCATAACTTTTGTTAGATTTTATGTTTTGATGATGACAAAGCTTAAAAAGATTTTGCAAAGGATTTGAAAGATAAACAAAGTATCTTGAATAAGCAAAATATCACAGTTTTGCAAAACTTGCTAGATCATTTGAGTGACCACTTCATCACTAAAAGTGGTAACTGGAAATAGAAAAATAGACCACTCGAGTGATGTGATAAATCCTAAATAAATCATCATGTTGATCTTTTTGGTGAAATATTTTTACGAGTAACCACTAGAGTGATGTGTTCAAAAATTCATCACCATCAAATCACTTTAGTGAATCATCCAGTGATCAATGTTGTAAAAACTTTTCAAAGGGAAAATCACTCAAGTGACCACTTGAGTGATGTTCCAAGTTCACTTGACTAGCACCATCACTCGAGTGATATGCTCCAGTGATGTTGCTCTAAAAAGTTTTGAAGAAAAGGTTACTTGAATGATAACTTGAGGTCACTCAAGTGATGATACAAAGAGCATCACTAGCACAACACTGTAGTGATCCTAAAAGTGGTTTGATGTCTAAACATTTTCTAAGTGTAAGATTACTTGAGTGACTACTCGAATGATGTGTTAAAACAACATCACAAACAAAACACTCCAGTGATATAATCAAGTGATATGTTTTTCTCAAAATTAAAGGAAAGAAGATCTCTAAAGTGAACAATCGAGTGACCTTGTAATTCTTCATCACTAGTTGATCACTCATGTGATGTATCAAGTGATCTGAAAAAAGATCACTCTAGTAACCACTCGACTGATTCCATTTTGCACATCACTAGCACATCACTTTAGTGACCTATCCAATACTCTGTAAGATTTTCAAACTGCCATAAGAAGATCACTCGAGTGATGCTTTCCCAAAAAACAAAGCATAGCTTTGAAAATTTTTAAACCATTGGAATGATTGTGTAATTCTTTCCCCCCCCCCCCCTCTAATCACTTTAACCTTTCATCATACTACTACTTAAGTGTTTTCTAGGTGATCAAACAAGGATTAACCACTAGTACAAAAAAGGGCTTTAAGACCGGACGAAATAGGTATGTAAGACCGGATTTGCGACCGGTCTTGTTCCAGACGGTCTTAAAAGTTACACTTTTAAGATCGGATGAACCGAACTTTTAAAATATTCGGTCTTAAAAGTGTTTCAAAATAATTAAAAAAAAAGAAAAAACCCAAACGAAACAATCGGTCTCAAATCACCAGATCTAGTAACATTTTGAATGTTCCTCCATCATCAGTGACAGAGAACCAAGAGAAGGTTGGAAGCAACACCAATAAGAAAAACAAAAAAGAAGAGAAGATTGAAAGCAACACCAACAAGAAAAACAAAAAAGATGAATACAAAGTCCAGAAATAAGAAAATATAACAAGAAATAGAAATTATTTACCATGGAAATCAAATTTGAATCATTATAAAATCAGAAGTGAAATTGAAGTCCAGATCTACAAAAAAATCACAAACTTAAAGCAACCAAATCTGAGCAGGATCCTCTTGTCGATGCTGGCAAAGTTTCAAGCAACCAAAATCAAAGTCCAGATCTGACCAGGAGCAGTCAAGGTAGGAGGAAACAAACTTAAGCAAGAAGAGATCTGGGTTTGGTTTTAAGCCAGATCTGTGCAAAGATGGTGTGGGAGGAGCCATAGATCGAAGAGGAAGGAGCCGCCGTCATCCAGAATCCTTGAAGCCTTGCGCCGTTGCTGAGGATTGGAGTTGATGCCATCGCTAAACCCTTGAAGCATCTCACTGCCAACGTTGCCAAGGATTTGATTGTGTGGCTCTTAGGATGACTTACGAAGATTGCGAGTAGATTAGAGGAAGAGGATGTCATTCTTGCTGAGGATTTGACTCGTTAGGCTCTTGGTACACTTGTTGAATCTATAACTAAGCAAATGTTATATCACCGAGAAGACAAGCACGCTCACGGACTTAACGAGTTTAGCAAATTTTTTTTTTAAAAACACTTTTAAGACCGGATGTTTGTAAAATTGGTCTTAAAAGTATATTTTTAAGACCGGACCCTTTATAGTCCGGTCTTAAAAATATACTTTTAAGACCTATTTTTACAAACATCCGGTCTTAAAAATGTTTTATATATTTGTTGGAAATTCAAATTTAATTAATTAGCATATACGATTATATTATGCAATTATCTTAATTCAGTTGTGAGAGAGATTTTAGGAATTAAATAAGCAGATCATGGTTTTTTGAATTTCGTAATTATATTTCTGATTGTAATAATCTTAATTAAGTTGTTAGAGAGATTTTAGGAATTAAGTTAGCAGATCATGATTTTTTGAATTTCATAATTATATTCCTGATTGTAATCCCTAAATTATAGGAACTGTCTAGGTCAGAAGATTATTTATTTATTAGCATTTGTATATAATTCCAATTAAGTGAAGGAATAAGTCATCGCATTCTCGGACTCATCGGCATCTTCTCACAATATTTACGAAATTACCACTGGTCATACTTTTAAGACCGCATATTTTATAGTCCGGTCTTAAAAGTGTTCTATATATTTACGAAATTGCCACCGGTCATACTTTTAAGACCGCATATTTTATAGTCCGGTCTTAAAAGTGTTCTATATATTTACGAAAGTGCCACTGGTCATACCAAAAAGTTCTTTATATTTACGAAATTGCCACCGATCATACTTTTAAGACCTGATTCTCTATAGTCCAGTTTAAATGAGGCGGTCTTAAAGCTCTTTTTTGCACTAGTGAACATACAAATTGGAAAAAACACTTCTGTATTAGAAGCATCAAATGTGAAAGACATTCAAATGACAAACATTCTCTTTGCTCAAACTACTAAGTCCTTATATACAAAGAGTGTTTAGAGACTTCAATAGGTATAACAAGGATCAAAGATACTCCAACGGATACATTCAATAAGACATCTGTCATTAATTCACTCTACTTATAAATTCCTAGAGCATTGAAGATCAAGTGACAAACTTTTTGCAAAAAACTTACTGTTATATTCATTCCAAAGTATTAAGCCCTTAAATTCGAGTTTGTACATTGGTGATCATATATCTACTCTTATAAGAGATATTTATTGATTCATTTATCATTTGAAAGACTCAAGATTATGGAATTTTGAGTGCGCATTAAATTGCAAAGTATAAGGGGGAGCAGTTGTTCTTTGAAAAAGAACTAGCTTGTATTAAGGCGCCAAGAGCTTGACCAATCTTGAAGAATAGTGGAAATCTTAGAAGGCTTCTGAGGACTGAATGTAGGTCAAGTGATTTGGATTATATAGGAATAAAGCTTGTGTGTTTATCTTTAGTGACATCTCTTCAACTCTATTTTATTCCTTTAAAGTTTGTATTAAATTTGAGTTTTTAATTATCATTCAATTCACCCTATCTTGGATGAAATTTTTGTTCTAATTAACAAACTCACCATAAATGCTTAGCTAATAAGGCATCATTAGAAGCATCCAACTATGAGTTGCAGGCTAGCTACCATTGCTTCTCGGAAGGCATAATTCATCTCATCCGAGCATGTGAGCCTTCTTTGAATTTTCTGAACATCCCCATAAAAAATTGTCCATCTTCATTGCTATGGTATGACATAATTGGCTAGGAAACCTAATGCATGAAAAAGGATACACAAACAAGGATGAAAAAGAGTTCTTAATCAGCACAAGCCTTCCTGCTGGAGATAGTAGAATGCTTTTCCACCCAGCAAGCCTCTTGTCAAGTTTTTCAAGTACCTCATTATATTTCCTTTTCTCTGATTTTGGATCATCTATATATGTATCCAAATACTTTCCCAATCGAGAGTGAAATTTTATTTCAAGTATTTCAGACAATTTCCACTTTAAATGATGGGGTACTGACGGGTTGTACACTAGGGATGATTTTTGAAAATAAATATGTTGCCCTGAGATTAGAGAGCTGAGTATCTTTGGAGCAACGCCTTGACTATTTTGACAGTCTTCTTTTGTTGCACGATAGAAAAGAAGGGTACCATCATCATCATGGGTTGGGTTTCTCTCCTAATCTCTCTCATTATCCCTCATTATCTTTATATCATATCCATCCAATCAATCATAATACTACTTCAATTTCTCTTACCTCTTCCTAATCAACGGCCCAGATGAGGCATGTGAGAGAAAAGGAGAAAAGAGATCATGAGGAAATCCTCTCCCATCATACATTAGATATGTCAATGGTAGTACCTCATTGTAAACACGTGTACCCCTCCCTCCACTAGTTGTAATTCTCAGCCTAGTGAATCATACATGACAATACATTTTGACAAAACATAAAAAGATATGGAGAGAGAGGATCACCTTGTCTGAGGCCTTGAGATGGAATAAAAGGCTTTCTTGGAGATCCATGAAGTATTACTTGATAAGAGACCGTTGAGATGCATTGCATGACTTGTTGGATCATCCGATGAGGAAATCCCATTTTTTGTAGATTTTTCTTTTTCCTTTTTTTTTTCCCCTTTTAAAAAATGCCAAGGCACCTTATCATAAGCTTTATCGATATCTAGCTTAATTGCACACCATCCATCCATTCTTTTCCGGGTACCCTGTATCTCTGCCATACATTTTGAGGTCTGAATAATAATGTCAGTAATAAGTCTGCCCTTAATAAAGGCATTTTGGTTAGGGGTAATCAAATCAACCAAAATCTCCTTCAAGCGCTTGCAAAAAATCTTGGAGATCAATTTATATAGAACATTGCAAAGTCTGATAAGTCGAAAATCCGTAAACGTACACGGATTATTTCACTTTGGTAGTAATATAATGAAAGACCGATTTAACTCCTTGAGAAGATATCCCCGTTGAAAGACTTGATTTATCATTGCAATAATTTCCTGCTTAAGTAACCATAACTTGTGATAGAACCCTGCATGAAATTCATCAGGGCCTGGGGCACTATCAGCCTTCATTTCAAAAACTGCCTTTTGAATTTCTTCAACAGTTACTTGACAACTAATTTTTTCGACATGAGAAGGAGACAATCTTGGTAAGTTGATGCTGTTCAGAGTCTGATCAGCACATTCATCACCAGAATTTTCATATATTTGCTTGAAATAATTCGTGGTCACGTTGTGAATTTCCTGTTGATCTTCAATCCATTCACCGGATTCATTCTTAATACGAACTATCAGTTTCTGCATTCAACTTGAGGTGGAAAAGCTAAAAAATATTTTGTATTTCTGTCACCTTGCAGCATCTAGTTTTGCCTTGCCTTCTGTGACTAAAGTATTTCTTCCCAGTACAATCATACCAAAATTCAAGAGATGATTTTCGAAAAGAAACTTGTTGTTTTTCTTCAGCAGACAATATTTCCTTGTTATGCCACGTCTGAAGCTCATTTCTAATTCCTTTATGTTAGAAGAAATTAGGCCAATTGACAGTTTGTTCTAGTTAATAAGAGCCTTCAGAATATATTTAAGTCTGACGAAGTTCTTGTATGCCCAAGAACCAGATACAAGTACCAATCCATGTCATGACGCTGTGAGAAAGAAAACAAAATTTTTTCAATTAAATAGCTTTATTCCCTTCCTCTCCCAATGAGTCTGAAATAACATTGGTGAATGATCCAATGCAGCTATTGGTAAAATTTTCAACATGGATGCAGGAAAGGATTGTAACCAAAGCGAGTTGCAAAGCCCTCTATCAAGTTTCTCTTTAACTCGATCAACACCCTGTCAACTATTGCACCATGTAAACCATCCACCATGAGATGGGATGTCAATTTAATGTTACATTCATTCATAAGATTTTGGAAAGAAGCTGCACTCACATCAGAAGAATAAGATTTTGGAAAGAAGCTGCACTCACATCAGAAGAAGAGCCACTAAGTTTATCACATAAACCTGAAATTTTATTAAGATCACCAATAATCAGCCTAGATTTATTGATAGAGCTAACCAAAGATCAAAGCCAAGACCACAAAATATAACGATCTTTAACAGTAGGAAAACCATAGACAAATGTTGTAATAATAATAATAATAAGAACAACAGCACTACTAGTAGTGCAGTGGTATTGGGATTCATTTCCCCCCTTTAAGTCCTAGGTTCGATTCCCCCCTCCCTCGCCTTGTATCAAAAAAAAAAAAAATAATAATAATAAGAACAACAACAACAATCATCATCTAAAGTTTTACAAGCCGTATGGATCCAGTTAGGATAGGCATCTAAAACTGTACAAGACACATAAGAAGATACACTCAAAAAAAGCCCTCCTTTTCTTCCAACATGATCAAAAATAAAAAAAAAGGGGTATCTATTGAACTTCTTAGATATATCACACTGCTTCATAAATGTTTCACTAAGAAACAAAAAGTCAGGGGAGTATTTGCAAAAAGATTTCTAAGTTGTTGAACTATCATGGTTTTACCAAGACTGCCACAATTATACGGCAATACCTTCACACAGCTGGATGTAAATATATGTAGGGTTAAGTGGTATTTTTGTGAGTTTTCATTGAGAGATAATTTTGTTCTCGCTTTTATTCTAGTTAATTTTCACCAAATATGCTGAGCTAAGTCCATATGTTTCATCTTTATTCTAGATTAGATTCAAAACTTCTAGAGCAAATTTGCTCATTAACAAAAATGAGGTGTATGAGATGTGGACTATCAATTCAACATATTTAATTAACTGACGATCAAAATTGATTAGGATAACAACTAGGAAAAAATTGTCCAATTTAAAACTTCAGGCCAAAATTGTCCCTTGCTAAAAACTTTTAGGGCAAAAGTATCCTTTAACCCATATATTTAATATGTGCGCTTGGTTAACATAATGATTGGCTTTGGACTCTACCAATTTATAACATTTTCTTTCTCAAATTGATTTTATAATAATAATAAAAGGATATATTGACTTAAAATTGGGGAAAATGACAGAAAAATACTACGTAAACTTTAAAATTTCATTATTGACAAGAGGAATGTGATTAACAACAATAATAATGCAATTGACAACTTATTTTAATAGGTAATTACCTGTTGAGGATTTTGAAGTTTAAGCGGTATTTTTTTATTTATTTTTTTTTAATTTTCCCTAAAAGATCTATCTTACCCTTTGTGTACGGCAATTTGCAATTGATCTTTTTTGTCCAGTTTTGACCGACAAAAAGTTCAGTCCCACTCCCACAACCACAACTTGGATGCCAGAAAAAGAAAACAACTATATACGTATGGATGTTATATTTTCTCCAATCAAATCATTAAAGCATTTGCATTAATTTTCAAAATGAAAGGTCTTCCACATTCTCTGTGAGCCTCTCAAATTTGGAAACGGTTCCTTTCTGTTTTTGCATGATGAGAATTTTTTTTTTTGGGTCAAAACATAATGAGATTCAAGTCACAAGATACGAAGAGCCCTTTATATACATATATACCCGCGGTCTACCTTTTCAGTGCTCCAAGCTGATTTTAAGAACAGTTATTCCAAACAAGTTTTTATATTTTTTTGGTTTTCAAATACAATTTTTTAGAACAATTATGAATTATCTAAACAAGGTTTTTCCCCCCTTTTCAAAACTTGTTTTAGAAAAATGATTTTGTAAGGCTATTCTAAAAATGAAAAAAAAACAAACAAACAAGACCTAAAATGACTGACATTTAGGTTTTCAGTTTTTTTTTTTTTTTGGTTGGAAAAATGAGTACGTTGTAAATATCCATTCAAACAACGAAAAACATGAATTTCAGTTACAAATTGAAAAATTAAATTTCAAAATTAAAATGTCTAATTTACAATTAAGATCCTGAATTAATGGTTATTTGAATGGATATTTACAACTCTATTTTTTTTAAACAAAAATTTATGGAGAATCTGACTATAAGTACTTTTTTGTTTTAGAACGTAACTGTTATTCTTAATTTCTTCGTTTTTCTTTCTTTCTCTCTCTTTCATTTTTTTCCCTGTTTTTTTTTTTTTTTTGGTTTTCATTTTCTTAAGGTTTGGGATACATTAATTTTGTTTCGTCAAAGGGGATACATTAATTTATTGCTGGAGTTCATAATGCTTACTTTATCTTTTTATATATGTATTCAGATAAGAATTTTTATCATATACCTAAAATAAATTTAACGGTGATTTATATAATTTTATTAGATAAGAATTTGAGTAATGTCCATTTTGACTAGAATTTTTGCCAGACATGTATTTTTATGCGCAACAAACGTTAGAATTAAGTAACACAAAAGCTGAAAGCCCATTCTAGTCATGAAGTTTTGTTCACAAGTTGTGACATTCAAACAATTTGCAGATTAAGTGGTTGGAGGTCTTATTGTTAGGGATATAGGTAGTTGAGCAGGTGGATTTAATTCAGACTTTCTCCCTCATGCAGTAAATTCTTTAGCAAGTTGGATCCACGGCTTGTTTGGTGTGAGGGATGGAGGTAAGGAAAGGGGAAGGGAGGAACAACTTTTGTATGTTGAATTTAAGACAGTTAGAGAAGCTGGTGGGTTACAATTTTTAAGTAATCTTTCATACTCTTTTATAATACATTTTCTCTTTATTGAAAATTTATATTCCCACATCGTCAATCTCTTAAAATACAACTCATAAAATTTTTATATTCCCTCCCTTTCTCTTCCCTCCCCTTATACCAAACAGCCCCTTAGTACATACTTTTATTTATAGACCTTCAAGTAAAGCAGATAATAAAATTAATTAGTGAACCTGGTAGAATTAGGACCCTCTTCACTACATTTGTTCGGGGCGGGTTGTGTTAGTTTGTTAGCGAACAAACATGTCAAATGTGTAAATTTTCATGATTTTAATGATATGTATGTATGTATGTTTTTTTGAAAATTATGATTTAACAGGAAATTATAATTCAAGTGTTAAAGATGCCCCTAAATGTGAAACCTAAATTTAATATTTTACCTTCAGTTTCTTTGCTTTTAACGGTAATATTTGGGAAGTAACTAAAGTTGTTTTCTTGCTCAGTTCGTATGCGCTTCAAACCAAAATGTTTTAAGGAAAGTATTTTCATTATAAAAGGCGACATGTTTTAGGAAAAAGTTTAGAAACTAGTAAAGAATCCACGCGATGCGCTGGGCAATATAGGTAAAGTTGCAACCTAAGGCTAACATTATGTCAAATTGGCAAGTTATTATTTATGCTATTAGAAACTTGGAAATATATCATGTGTGAAATGAGAACTAAGATAAAACAGTAGGGCCTTTTTCTTCTCTCTCTCTTTTTTTCACACAATAATCAAGCAATTAGATTGCAAAAGAGTTCTTTATACACAATGTTGCATGTTTTGTTTGTTGCATTTCCATCCTGATCTAAAATCATCATTTTCAATCCTTCCCACGAACACGTGAGAGTGCCATTAAGTATAAATTTTATAATTAAATAGGTGTATATTTTATGATATAATTGGTTGGATTTATTAATATTGTATACCTATTTAATTATATTGTATATATTTTTTCTATCCTTTAATAAATTATAGGGAGAAAGAATATTTTGATATAAAATCTATTCATATTCTATTTTTATTTGGGGATAAATACCAATTTCATCATGAAAGTTTAGCCTAAAGAGCACTGGTTACCTGGAAGTTTTTTGGTCTCACTTTTCCCCCATAAGTTAAAAACATAGTAGTCTTGCCTATCCGTTGATTTTGATCGTTGAATTGTTGCTCTTCTTTATAAATTTTTAGGGCCAAAATTGCTCTTAAAAAAACATCGGGGCTTATTTGCTCCATTTTGTTAACGCCCAGGGTAAAAATAAGATCAAAAAAACTTCCGGGTGACTAGTGCTCCTTAGGCTAAACTACAATGGCAAAAATGATATTTAACCCTTTATTTAGAAGACAAGAAAACATCAAATAAAAGAAAAATAATTCATAAAACTATATATGTGAAGAACAAAGGATAACTTGTTAGGATGCAGAGAAGGAAAAAGAACAAAGACAAAGGAAAAGGACACTAAAAATGATCAAAAATAGGGCGAGGTAACAATGAGGACACACGAAGGCCCAACCTTGAGATGAATTATCACTGTTTTGTTTTGTATGTTTGTTCGAACATTATCAATGTAATCAACAAATATGAACAATGTTTTGTTTGTTCTTAACGTTGTATTCTATGAATTTTCAATGTAAATGATGACACAAGGAGTGTATGGACCACTTGAAAAATGAAGATGACACAAAATTATTTAATATTATTCATAATATTTTTTACGCTTCTTGATAAAGGGTAGCATCTAATACATAGAATTAAAATAAACATAAAAAACCCCTAAATCCTCCATATCATTGCTGGAGGATAGGAGGGCTCGTCAGAGGGGTTGTCTTTAGAAGGATTGTACTCGATGTCATTGGCGTCGAGTACAAGGTTGAGCTTGCAGTGGACAGTATACAAAAGCCTAACCAATTTGCTCAGGTGTCGATCTATGTGATCGACTTGGGCAAGCACATGCTTAAGCATCTAATTGGCTGATGGATTTAGAGGTAGTGGACTGGGGAGCGATTGAGGTTGCAGAGGAGGAGGAGGAACAGGAAGATGGGGTGAACTAGACATTATGGTGGAGGCGGTGGAGGAGGCCATGGAGGTTGTAGAGGAAGAGGCGGAAGTGGAGAAGAATGTGAACAAACAAGGAGCTTAAATAGATCATCATAGTTGGAGTGGCCTTAGATTACAAGGAGACGCATAGTTGGGAAGTTTACTTGGAAGCCGAAGAGACTCTGAAGCATTGAACATAGAGTATAAGGATACAATAGTATTTGAAGAATTTGGAATGATGGAACTTTTAAGACCGGATATTGTAACATAATTGTTAGTTCTCTATGTGTTTTGATGATAATTGACAAAAACTCAAATTGAAGTTTGTCTTTGTTAAGTTAAAAAACTTACTGTCAAAGACAAAGTCGAGTTTAGTTTTGTAAACTCGAGTTTGGACTTGACAGAGAGTAGGTCAAGTCTTCTAAACATGGCTAAACTCTAGTTTGTGTCATGCAGAGAGGACTCTAAGTTTTTCAAGTTAAGGCAAACTTGAGTTTGTGTTATGAAACTCGAGTTTGTGTTGGACAGAGAGCTTCCAATGTTTTCGAATATAAGAAAACTCCGGTTTTAATTTGCAAACTCTAGTTTGCTCTTAGCGAAATGTTTTCCAAAGTTTTTCAAATTTCAAGAAAACTCGAGTTTGTATTAGCAAACTTCAGTTTGCACTTGCCCGAGAGTTTTCTTAGTTTTCCTCACTTTGAGGAAACTCAAGTTTGCATTAAAAACTCTAGTTTTCATTTGACCGAGTTTTCAAGTTTTCCAAGCTTTTAAGGAAACTCACGTTTAGTAACTCGAATTTGTATCAAGCCGAGAGCTTTGCTCTATTTTGAACTTTTGAAAACTCCAGTTTACTTTTGAAAACTTAAGTTTTGAGCTTGTGGACTTAAATGTATTTTTTCATCATAAAAGTCCAAAACTCGAGTTAGTCACTAACGGACTTGAGTTTTGCTCCTCTTTAAAATATGCTTCAAAGATCAAATCATGACGTTCTTCTTTGGATGAAGTAAACGTGAGTTTAGTTTTGTAAACTCCAGTTTAGGCTTCTGAAGAAAAGTTGCAAACTCTAGTTTGGATGAACAAACTCGAGTTTGTGTCGCTCAGTTTGAAAATCAAATTGCTTGAATTTGTGAAATTTTTATGTTTGATTTTAATACTTCTTATTATCACTCATTACTATTCCTAACTATGTTTAATTAGTTTGTTAGTGAGTTTCAGATGATTTAAAGAGTATTAAATGAAGATTTAGCTTAAAGCAAAAAGTGACGTCAGCGCATTTATTGCAAAGTCCAGAAACCTTGCATCCTTTTGGACAATCATTTTCTACACGTTGCAAGGGGATTAATGTTTTCTTTCCCTATCAAGAAGCTGCTCTTCCAACAGATTTAATTCAAGGGAAGTCAACCATAAACTTCTGTGCACCTGGATTAATAGAAGATTAGAGAGAGAAGTGACCAAGTGTTCCTAACAACTACTCCAATGTCTCTTAACGGTTACATTGTTCAGTCCAACAGTCATTTAATGCTCTCCTCATATATAAGGAGTTGCATTCAAGTCTTCTCAACAACCAATCTACATAAAATGAAAAGCATTCAAAGTTTCAACTACTTCTTGTATTTTCTACTTGTAAAGTATCTTTTGATACATTTGTACTTCAGTGATTATTTCATCTACTCTTTGAGAGAGTTTCATTTATTGTAAGAATCTCAAGTCGTGGGACTTGGAGATTGGGTATATCAGTTTACAACTTATAAGGGGGAGTGTATCCTAGTGAGAGAATAACTTTCAAGTACAGAGTGTGTAACTGATTCTGAGTGATAGTGAAAATCCCAGAGAGTTTGGGGACCGAACGTAGGTCAAGAGTTGTGACCAAACCAATATAAATTTGTTGTGTCTTACTATTCTTTCATCTCCTTTGTTTTACTCTGTTTTCATGTTCAATTTTAGAGCACTTGAAAAGAATTTTTAAAATCCCCAATTCACCTTTGCTCTTGGTGATTTGCTCCGCTTTCATTTGGTATTAGAATAAAGTCTTCTCCAAAGAGCTTAACATCTCGAGAAGGATCAATATGGATGGTATTCTACCTGATGGAGCTTCGATCAACAGACCACTGGGATCAATGGAGAACACTACTTCTTTTGGAAAGCCAAATTAAAAGTCTTTGTATTGGCTATTGAATATGGCCTATGGAGGGTGTTTGAGAGAGGAGATTATGCTCCTTCAACTGTTGAAGATGGTGTTAGAACACCAAAGCTTGAACATGAATATGATGAGAACAACAAGAAGGTGGTGACACTCAATAGTAAAGCTATTCTCATGCTCCAAAGTGCACTAAGCCAAAGCGAATACTTTCTTGTATGCACTTTATCTTCTACAAAAGCTATGTATAATGCTTTGGAAATTGCTCATAAAGGAACTATTGGAATCAAGGAAAATCGTGTCAACACCCTGATGATTGAATATGACTTGCTTCGTATGAAATCTAGGAAATCCATTAGAGAATTCCAGCTCAGGTTCACACATCTGATTAGTCAACTTGCTGCTTTGGGCAAAGAATATGAACAACCTGTTCAAGTGAGGAAGATTCTAAATATCCTCAGCAAGGAATGGGAAGCCAAGGTCACCACGATTGAAGAAGCTCGTGGAGAATCAATGGCGTTGTAGCAGCCCTTTTTGGCAGCCTTTCTGAATATGAAGGAAAGATCAAGTTCAGAAAAGGACTTGATGAAGCTAATGACAAGAACAAGGGAATTGCCCTTAAAGCTATCAAAGAAGCGAAGGAATCAAATGATGATGAAGAAGAAGATGAAGATGAAGAGCTAGGCATGAAGAGGATCTTTATATATTTTGCTGACACAAAATCCCTTGGTTTGTTGTTTCGCAAAGGCTAACCTGAACATCTGGTGGCGTATTCAGACTCAAATCATGTCGGATACAAGAAGGACATAAAGAGCACAAGTGGCCAATGTCAATTTCTTGGTGGCTCACTTGTATCCTGGTTCAGTAAGAAGCAAACGACCGTCTCTATATTATCGACTAAAGCTAAGTATATTGCTGCATCTAGTTGTTGTGCACAAGTCCTATATGGCTCAAGCAACAACTATCTGACTTGGGAATCAATCCCAAAGAAATTCCAATTCTTTGTGATAATACAAGCATAATAAGCTTGGCAAAGAATCCAATTCAACATACAAGAACCAAGTATATTGATGTGAGACATCACTTTATCAAAGATCATGTGCAAAAGAAATATGTCAAAGTGATGTTCATCCCAACTCATCTTCAACTTATTGATATCTTCACTAAACCATTGACTAAGGAACAATTCAATTTCATAAGAAGAGAATTGGGAATGGTAAATACAAATTAGTTGTAAGTATTTCCTACCTAATGTTAGTTATGGTTTTGATGATTACTAGATACTAGCTTAAGCATCAGAATGTTTAGTGATGGTTTATGCAGGATGCTTGAATTACTGAGGTTTGCTATCAAGAGAAGCAAGCTCGAGTTTGAGAAACCAAACTCGAGTTCATTGGGGATAGAGAGCAAGCTATGATTTTGGAGAAAACCAAAACTTGAGTTATTAAGTGAGTACCTCGAGTATTCATCAGACAGAGAGCAACTACCTTATTGAAGAGTAGTGAAAACTCGAGTTGGTAAGTATAAACTCAAGTTTTGTCGCGGAAGTTCAAGGGTTCACTCATACACCCTTGAAGTCCAGGTAAATTTGCATTTATGCAAACTCGCGTTCATTAGTATAAACTTGAGTTTGTCGTGCCCTATTTGTAGGTGTGAGTTTGCTTGCTCGTCTCCACACTCCTCAAAACTCAAGTTTGCCCTAGAGTTTCTCTTGACCTCTCATATCCTTCTCCAATTTCAACCTCTCAATCCCTAAATATGGCTTCTAACAAACCTGCCAAAACCTCCCAAGGTGGTGATTCTGACTATGAAGCATTAGGCTCTTCATCGCCTCCTCCTCTCAAGCGACCTAGGCGTATGAAAAGTATTCCAAGGAGATTTCATTATGGCATCGATAAATCATTCCATGGGGTTGCCGCGAATAAGCTTGCTCCCTCTCCCAGACCAAAGGGGGTCACCATAAAAGAACCCTCTGAGGATTAAACGAACCAGAGCCTGCCGTTGGAAAGGGGAAACAAAAGCAAGCCGAGGCTTCCAAGCCTCCCAAGAGAAAGAGGACTACCTCTGAGTCCAAAGGGAATGAAAAAGGACAAGCTTCTTTTAAGGGCACCTCTGCTACATCTCAACCTTATGAGGAGCCATCTACGGTACCAAATGCTATTTCTAAGATTTATCTACACTCTGAGCCTCCTCAAGGTTTTGCCTCTGCTACTTCCATTTTATCCACTGAATTAGCTGCTAAATTCAAAGAATCTTTCCTTAAGAAAGAGTTTTGTCCTATAGTTTCTATCAACATGCCTAAATTGAAAGAAGAGTGCAATTTAGACCTTTCACCTTGGCTCACTTAGTTTGAATCTTTTCTTTCTTTCTCTACCTCTTTCACTCCAAACATTGTTAAATTGTTTTATTATAATATGAAATGGGACAATTTAGAGGATTGTGATAAAATTTTAGTACAAAAGAGGATTTCTACCCAAGTTAAAGGGGTAAAGATCAATTATGAAAATCGACAATCCTCCTCTTGCTCCCTCAATCCAATATAGTAACAGGGAAATTTTTGAAACTTTAAGGCTAAATGAACCTGTTCCTGAGGATCAATTGGCCTCTCTATCCTTTCCCCCTGTTTCTATGCCTCCTGTCTATCGTGCCCTTTGGTATATTTATTCTAGAAACTTGATTCAAAAGGGTGGCAATTTCACTCATTTCGCAAAGAAGGATTACCCTCTCTTTTCTGCCATTGTCAACAAATCCCTATCAATGTTGGCCACTAGATTTTCCAAGAAATGGTCAAGCTTCGATTCTCTTCCTGAAAGCCTTCCCACATTCCATTTCCTTCTCTTGTGTCAGTCATATTGTTTTATCACAAGGTATGGTATATTGGTACTGTTGAGACTTGAAGACTCCTCCTACCTTTGGAAAGCAGCAACTGGATCTTATGAGGATAAACTTTAAAGAAGAAGGATCTGACCAATCAAGGGCCCCATCAAGATCCAGAGCCTCATATACTAAAGCCTAAGAAGCCCAATCAACACCTCCTCCTCAGTCTTCATTTCCCACTAACTTTGATGATAGAGTCAAGGCCATTGTTGATCAAGCCATTTCTGATATGACTGTGAGAATTGAAGTAGAAGTGGGAAAGTTGGTTAATGAGGTGACCAAAGGGAACCATGAGTTGGTAGATGCCTAAGATGAACTAAAGGAGAAAGTAGAAAATCTTACTGGTCACATGGAAGATCAAGATGCCAAGATGTCTACCTTGATGGTCAACAATGTCAGCTTGAGCGATAAGATGGATAAGATCTGGAAGATGGTGAGTTCTTTTGGTTTTGGTTCCCTTGCTGGCCTTAGTTTCAACTCCCCTTAGCCTGACCCATCTATCTCACTCTCATTCACTTTCACCATACCCATAGTCACTACTTCTTCACCTCCCTCATCTACCCCTGCCACTGAAATGATACTTCCTTCTCACACCTCCACTTTAAAACTTGACTCACATCTCTCTACCCCTCTGGTGGACCCTTTCTCTAATGAACCACTCTCAGCTCTACCCCATTTTGGTGATGACAAAGGGGGAGAGAAAAGTGAAGAGTAGATTTGAGTTTGTGAAGAGTTGTGAAGAATTTGTGTTTTGTGTGTTCTGTGTTGTGCAGTTTCTATTTCTAAGTTTGTAGTAGTGCATTTTGTCATTACTGATATATTTTGCTTTTATCTAATGTAATATTCTCTCTCTTCTAAGTTGAAATGAAATGCCAATTAACATTTGCTTCTACAACTTGCGCTTTAACTTTGATATTTTCGTTTTTGTTATATGCATTTCAACTTGTTTCTACAAAATCATTTCAAAATGCCAAATCCTGTCAAACTCTTGGAACTTTTAGTTTACAAGTGTTGTCATTATCAAAAGGGGGAGAATGTTAGTTTTCTATGTGTTTTGATGATAACCGACAATTGTAAACTCAAATTGAAGTTTGTCTTTGTTAAGATGAAAAACTTACTGTCAAAGACAAACTCGAGTTTAGGTTTGAAAACTCGAGTTTTTAAACTCGAGTTTGGACTTAACAGAGAGTAGTTCAAGTTTTCTAAACTCAGCCAAAACTCCAGTTTATGTCATATAGAGAGTACTCTAAGTTTTTCAAGTTAAGGCAAACTCGAGTTTATGTTTGGAAACTCAAGTTTGCGTTAAACAGAGAGCTTCCAATGTTTTAAGCATAAGCAAACTCCAGTTTGCTCTTGGCCAAGTATTTCTCAACGTTTTTCAAATTTCAAGAAAACTCGAGTTTGTGTTAACAAACTCGAGTTTGCACTTAGCTGAGAGCTCTCTAAGTTTCCCTCTTCGAGAAAACTCTAGTTTTGCATCGTAAACTCTAGTTTTTCTTTTGACAGAGAGTTTTCAAGTTTTTCAAGTTTTTAAGGAAACTTGAGTTTAGTTTTACAAACTCGAGTTTGTATCAAGCCGAGAACTTTGCTCTATTTTGAATTTTTGAAAACTCCAGCTTGCTTATAGAAACTCCAATTTTAAGCTTTTGGACTTAAACATATTTTTAATTATAAAAGCCCAAAACTTGAGTTAGTCACTAATGGACTCGAGTTTTGTTCCTATTCCAAAATATGCTTCAAAGATCAAATCACGATATTTTTCTTTGGATGATGTAAACTCGAGTTTAGTTTTGTAAACTCTAGTTTAGGCTTCTGAAGGAAAGTTACAAACTCTAGTTTGGATGAACAAACTCGAGTTTGTGTTGCCTAGTTTGAAAATCAAATTGCTTGAATTTGTGAAATGTTTATGTTTGATCTTAATACTTCTTATTATCACTCATTACTATTCTTAACTATGTTTAATCAGTTTGTTAGTAAGTTTCAGATGTTTTAAAGAGTATTTAAAAAAGTTTTAGCTTAAAGCAAAAAGTGACGTCAGCGCATTTATTGCAAAGTCCAGAAACCTTGCATCCTTTTGGACAATCATTCTCTACACGTTTTTTTCAATTAAAAAAAATTATTCTTATTTTTATTATTAACTAGTTATTAGAGTATTTATTAATTTTGTTTTGAATACCAAACCTAGAAATAGTTGGCAAAATTCAGGGCAAAGGGATTAATGTTTTCTTTCTCTATCAAGAAGCTAATCTTCCAATGGATTTAATTCAAGAGAAGTCAACCATAAACTTCTGTGACCTGGATTAACAGAAGATTAGAGAGAGAAGTGACCTAAGTGCTCCTAACAGCTAGTTCAATGTTTCCAACGGTTACATTGTTCAATCTAACGGTCATTTAATGCTCTCTTCATATATAGCGAGCAGCATTGAAGTCTTCTCAACAACCAATCTGCAGAAAATGAAAAGCATTCAAAGTTTCAACTACTTTCTCAGTTTTCTACTTGTAAAGTATCTTTTGATACATTTGTACTTCAGTGATTATTTCATCTACTCTTAGAGAGAGTTTCATTTATTGAAAGAATCTCAAGTCATGGGACTTAGAGACTGGGTATATCAGTTTACAAATTGTAGAGGGGAGTGTATCCTAGTGAGAGGATAAATTTTGAGTATGGAGTGTGTAACTGATCTTGTGAGTTAGTGAAATTCCCAGAGTATCTGGGGACTGGACGTAGGTCAAGTATTGTAATCGAACTAGTATAAATTTGCTGTGTCTTGCTATTCTTTCATCTCCTCTGTTTTGCTGATAAGTTTCAGAGCACTGAAAAAAGAATTCTTAAAATCCCCAATTCACGCCCTCTTGGTGATTTGCTCTGCCTTCACTTCCAACTCTAGATGTGGATAGGGAACAACCCCAAATTCCTGCTTAGGTCCATTAGGTAGTGGTTGAACAGGTGACCAACGTTGCCGATTGGCTGGTCCATGTAGTCATTCCAGTCGACTACGACATGAGGCTCCTACAATAGATTAACACTGAGAACATCCAACTTCCTTCTGCTGATGTTCCCCTACAGATTTGTACAATTATAAGAACATTTTTTTATTACATTTAAACATAATTTAATTAATTGTAAGTAATATAAATTTAAATTTCGTCACAAAAATAATTAAAGTTACCTTCGACATCCAGTTCTAAAAAATTTAATTGACGGTCGGGGATTCCCTTGGCCCCACTGGGATTCCCTTGGCCCCACTCTTCCTCCTGATCAATAAACTACTCTATTAGTTCTCTATGTGTTTTGATGATAATCAACAATTGTAAACATGTTTTGGAGCTTTTACATTTACCAAAAATCAACTGTCAAATGGAAACTCGAGTATTGATATGAATACTCGAGTATTGACTTGACAGAGAATTGCTCAAATCCATCTTGACAAAGCAATACTCAAGTATTGGAAGCAATACTCGAGTATTGGACTCACAGAGAGCAATCAAGTTTTTACCTTGAGTGAATACTCGAGTATTGGACTTACAGAGAGCACTCAAGTTTTCAGTCTGAGTCAATACTCAAGTATTGGAAGCAATACTCGAGTATTGGACTTAAAGAGAGCAATCAAGTTTTCACCTTGAGTGAATACTCGAGTATTGGATTTGGAAACTCAAGTATTGGTCTTACAGAGAGCCTCCAAACTTTTACATCTTATGGAAACTCGAGTATTGGTTTTACATACTCGAGTATTGGACTTTCACAAAGATTTTCAAGTTAACACTTGTTTATGAATCCTCAAGTATTCATTTGAATACTCAAGTTTGACATGGAAAAACTTCACAATTTTTCAAATGAATCAATACTCGAGTATTGAGCATCCAGAGAGCTTTTCCTTTTGTCAATGATTTGAATACTCAAGTATTGAAATGAATACTCAAGTATTGAGGTTTTGAACTTAAACTTAAGTTTCTTACAAAAGGTTCAAAACTCGAGTATTGACTTACATACTTGAGTATTGGCCTCATTTTCAAAGTTCAAATCACGATGGTTCCTCTCTGGAAGAAGCATACTCGAGTATCAACTTGGATACTCCAGTATTGACATAAGTGCATAGTGACAAACTCGAGTATTGGGCGCTGAAACTGAATTTCAAATCCAACAAATTTGTGAAACACTTTCTTTTGATCTTAATGCTTCCATTTATCATTCTTATATGTTCTTAGCTATGTTTAACCACTTTGCTAAGTGAGTTTCAGTTGACTTAGAGAATAATTAATGAAGGTCAAGGCAAAAAGCATAAAGTTGTTCAGAACGGTAAAGAATGTTTTCTACAACAAGTAAACTCTTCTCCAACGGACAAATCCACAGAGAGACACCTCAGAGCAATTAAACATCTGGATTAAGTGGAGATTAGAGAGAGAAGCTGACCAAAGTTATCACTAATCACGTCCAATGGTTTGATTCACTCTACAACGGTCATTCAATGCTCTCTAAGTATAAATAGAGTGCATTCAAGTCTTCTCAACAACTAGAACATCTGAAAACGCACAAGCATTCAAGTTTCACAACTACCTTCAGTTTTCACTTGTAATTTGTCTTTTGACATTATAAGCTTCAGTGTTTATCATCATCTACTCTTAGAGAGAGTTTTCTTTGATTATTGATCATTGATTGTAAAGAACCACAAGTCAGGGGACTTGGTGGTTGGGTTCATTGATTACAACTTGTAAGGGGGAGTGAGTTCTAGTGAGAGAATCACTTCTTGAGTGCAGAGTGTGTAATCATTGATATAGTGGAAAATCCCAGAGTGCCTAGGGACTGGATGTAGGTCAAGTTGATAGGACCAAACCAGTATAAATCCTTGTGTCCAAGCTTTCTCTTCCTTATTTCTGTTAACCCCTGTTTTCATAGCACAAAAACAGAGCTTTAACCGAAAAATTTTAAGAATACCCAATTCACCCCCCCTCTTGGGTATTCAGCTCCATTTACACACTCATCTCCTATAGGAAAGTCAATCTCTCTCTCAACATTTTCCTCAATGTCTCTAAGGGATATATTTATGTCTCCCTCTAGGGTCTTTGGTTGTGGGATTGGCTCATCTAAGAAGAGTCGATTTATCTCAATCCCCAACTGCAGTAACTGCGGTGGCAGAGGAACCTCACACCCCTCCCTATGGCCGCTAACACAACACCCTCTACTACTGCTCCCCTTAGAGGCGCTCTATCGTGTAATACCTCCTCCCCTTTCTCTATATTTCTCCTAGAATCCGTAACTCCTAAATCTCATAAACATTGTAGCTAAACCTAAGAGAATGTAAAAAGAAGGAAATTTGAAAGGCAATGGTTCAAGCCTTAGTGTGGTTTGCTTTGTGGTGGCGGCGCTAGTTAAAATGACTTGCATTTTGTAGCGGTTTTTAGATGAAATCGCTACAAATATTAAACATTTGTAGCAGTTCCTCTGAAATAGCTGCATAAACTGCTACAAAAGACAAATGTTGTAGCAGTCACAAATGTCTTCACCCTTGACATTCTATAGCGGTTTTGGAGTTATAACCGCTACAAGTTGCTGACAGTTTGAATCTTGTAGTGGTTTCATGGGAAAACTGCTACAAGCTTTTGTCATTACTGAAGATAGTGCAACACGCCTTGTGAAGACTGGATTTGCAAAACAGATGCCAACCTTAGATAAAAAAGTCATTGATCAATTTCCATCAGAGGGTGGCAGCTTTATGGCAACTCAATCTTTCGTTGCCTGCTGCACTATCTTCTGAAAATTATCTAACGATGTGGGGTATTTATAGGTTGAAATATTGTAACGCTTTGATATAACCACAACAAATTATGAATATTTGTGGTGGTTTTAGCCTCAATTTTTTCAAACCGCGACAAATGTTGTGTCTCGTTGCATTATGTAGCAGTTATTAAGATATAACCACTACAAACTTATATGTCATTACTTTCTGTAGCAGTTGCAAAGGAAAACCACTACAAACATTCGTCATTATTGAAGATAGTACAACATTCCACGAGATGACTGGATTTCCAAGATAGATGCCACTTTCCAACGAAAAAGTCACCGAGTTATTTTCATCAGAGAAGGGCAGTTATCTTGCAATCCTAACTTTCGTTGCATGCTGCACTATCTTCTAAAAAAGATTTGAGGGTGGGAGTATATATAGGTTGAATATTTGTAGTGGTCATGTCATAATCGTTATAAATGATGAATATTTGTGGTAGTTTCAACATCTGTTTTCTATAACCACGACAAATGTTGTGTCCCTTAACATTCGTCATGGTTATTATCCAATAACTTCGAAAATGTCACTGCCACAACTTTTGCGCCATTATGCACCAAGCTGGCGCCAGCTTTTTTGTTGTTTATTTCTGATAACCGTTACAAATTTCATAACAAGCTCGTGTTTTGGTGGGATTGTTGCTGCTACATATTTTTAGTGGTTTAGTTATAAACTGCTACAAATGCCCATAATTGTAGTGGTTTGTTACGTATGAATCACTACAAAGTGTCATTTTTTTTGTAGTGTGATTTACTGCTTGTCATCGCCCACTTAGAATGTTGGTATAGTTAGGCTGAGGACTATAAAGCAAGCGCTTCTTAGGAGGAAGCTCAAGGTATGATTTCATCCTTTATTTGATTTTGTAGGACTGTTGATAGCACCTGATGAGGTGTTCCACTTTGGAAGCAAAGATTGAAAGCACAAGTCATGGACAAATGGAGGAGTTTTCTTCTACTCTTCTTTGATTTGTTTTATTTGATAGTTGATGATAAATTGTTGAGAATGAGTGCTGGTCTTAGTTGAATATGTTTGTGATGACTATTGAGTGGCTGTTAGCACTTGAGCTCTTTAATTGGTGGAAATATGAAATCTCTAAAATTGGAATTACCCTTATGTAACACCTCAAATTAAACACCCGAAAACTTGGTCAAAATATTTGAAATACCTCCAACAAGGATGATCAATATCCAAATTATTAAATTACATAACCATTTAAAATAAAATTCATAATACAAAGTCAAAATAAGTTTCCAAAATATTTAAGAGTTAAATACAATATGGAAGTCCTAGGGACATGGCAAATAAAAATAACATGACCTAAACTATAGGAGTACAAAAGATCTTTCAAAGCTCACTTCATAGGTGCCTTCCCTTGCTCCTTACTAGAATATTCACCTGAAAAATATTCATGTCTCAGTAACTACTAAAAATTTCTATCGTACACAAGTAAATTACATATGACAAAAAGTAGGGACTGATTTCAAATATATCTGTATATACCATATTTTCACATACAAAATTATTTTGCAAAAGTAATTATTTCAAATTGTGAATTATACAATTATACAATATGCAATATCATTGTCTAACCTTGTACTGCTGACTGGAGCTATAGGCTAACACATAGTCCAACAAAAACTTATTCATTTGACTGGATGGTTCCAAGCTCACCAAAACTTAAGATACACCCGACCAAAGGTATTGAGCTTTAGTCTGAACAATGGTTCCCCTCCTTAAAATAACAACCAAGGAGGTATCACATGTCCCATAGTTCCAATGCAATCCCAACCAGAGGAAAACATGGAAGAAGGGTCTTTGACTAGTACCATCCATTATGCATCGAGTGATGACATAAAGAAATCATATCTTTCAAATTCCTCCTTACTCCAACTTATCACAAATACAGCCGCTATGATAATTATATTCAACACAAATAGAGTATATTAAAACAAGCTTTCATTCATAAAAAATATCATCACAAGGTAAACCAAACATCTCATAAAACCTCATCGAACCAAATTGTCATTTCTGAAATTAGGGACTAAACTGACATTGCTGAAATTTGGGGGCAAAAATGTAATTTTTGTTGGATACAAAACTGTAATATACACATAATTTAGTCTAAAAAAATAATATATAATCATACACAATTCACAAATATATGGAAGAATATTCAAAGTTACTTGTTATATCCTCACTTATAGATAATCCTCAAAAATTACTTCAAAGAGAGTCTTCTAGCACTCCCAATAATCTCTACACTATTTCTCCCTTTCTATTTCTCTCACGCTCCTTTAGCCGAACGATAAAAGTGTGTGTGTGTGTTTGTGTATTAAGGTGGAGGTATTTATACCCAAAATCCGCCCACTAGGCGGCACCTCTTTTATAATATTGGAGGTGCTGTATCCCCCATTTTCACGATTAGTTGACACCGCCCACCTTTATACATTTTTTTCTTTCCTTCCTTTTCTCTTTCTTTCTTTTCCTACAGTTCCTTCCTTTCTCTTTTTCCATCTTTTGTCCTTTTGTTTCCTTTCTTTCTTTCGTTCTAATGCCACCCCATATGTATATTTTATATTAAAATATATTATTATTATATAATACAATATATTATAATCTAAACATAAAAATCTTTATTTCTAACTCCTAGGAAATTTACTCCCTTACAGAGTAATTACAAGACAAATTTTAATTATCATAAATTAATATTATAGTCCTAGAAAAAAAAAGGATGTTACATTTCTCCCCTCCTAAAAAGGAATTTTGTCCCTAAAATTCAATACACATAAAAATTCTACTTAAGAAAATAAGTGACGATAGGATTGTTGCATATTCTCTCCTGTTTCCCAAGTAGCATCTTCAGGAGCCATTCCTCTCCACACAACCTTTACAAGTCTAATGGTCTTGTTTCTTAATTGCTTATCATTCAAATCAACAATCCGCTCTGGCTCAGCTTTATATGTCATCTTACCTCTGAGTTCTATCTCTTCCACTTCTATAATATGGGAAGGATCTAGTTGGTTTTTCTTCAGTTGTGATACATGAAAGACATCGTGAAGGTTTGCAAGCTGTGGTGGTAATGCAATTCTGTAAGCTACCAGTCCTATTCTCTCCAAAATCTTATAACGACCCATAAAACAAGGTGAAAGCTTCTTCGCTCGAATTGCCCTACCAATGACTATCATCAGTGTGATTCTTAGAAATACATGTTCGCCTACCCTGAACTCCAATGGTCACCTTCTGTTATCAGTATAGCTCTTCTGTCTGCTCTGAGCAATGAGAAGTTTCTACTGAATCACCTTAATCTTTTGAGTTGTCTTGCTTACTAATTCTGGACCTAGTAAACTTTGATCATTCAATTCCGTCCAGCAAATAGGAGATCTACATTTCTTCCATACAAAGCCTCATAAGGTGCCATTTCAATGCTTGAGTGATAGCTATTGTTATATGCAAACTCTGCCAGATGAAGATGATTGTCCTAACTTTCTGCTAGCTCGATTGCACATGCTTGCAACATGTCTTCTAGAGTTTGTGTAGTCCTCTCAATCTGTCTGCTAGTCTGAGGATGGTATGCGGTACTAATTTTTAGCTAAGTTCCATAGCATCCTGTAATGCTCTCCAAAATCATGAAGTAAATCGTGGATCACAATTAGATATGATGCAGTTCGATATCCCATGCAATTTGACAATCTCCTTCATATAGATTTTTGCTAATCTCTTAAGGGAGTATTCTACTACGATAGCTAGAAAATGAGCTGACTTAGTCAATCTATTGACAATTACTCAAATGGCATTATGCCCAGATGTAGTTGAAGGAAGCCCCATGATGAAATCCATAGAGATGCTATCCCATTTCCACTCTGGGATCTCCAAATTTTATAATAATCCAGGAGGCTTCTGATGTTCGATCTTGACTTTCTAACAAGTTAGACAAAGAGTAATAAACTCAATCACATCTATCTTCATGCCTTGCCACCACTAATTCTGCTTGAAATCATGATACATCTTGGTTGCTCTAGGATGAATAGTATATTGGCTCTGATGAGCTTCCTCTAGCATGAGCTTTCTTATTTCTCCATCATTAAATAGACACACTCTTCCCTTATACCTTAATATCCCATCTTCACCAACCTTAAACTCCAACTCTTTTCCTTCTTCAATATCTTCTTTGACACTCAATAGATACATATCCTCAAGCTGAGCGAATTTAATTTCTTTCCAAGTTGTACTTTCAATAGTTAATCGTCCATGGTAGCAACTAGACTTGACTTTACATCAATAGGTGTACTTTGTTCCCTGATAATCTATTTTTGGCTACATGGATTGTCTTTCTGTTTAAGGCATCTGCTACAACGTTTGCCTTTCATGGATGATACTTCAATTCATAATTGTAGTCCTTAAGAAACTCCACCCACCTCCTCTCTGCATGTTAAGCTCTTTTTGGTCAAATAGGTACTTTAGACTCTCATGGTCACTAAAAACCTCGAATTGTGAACCATAGAGATGGTTGTTGGTTCTCTAAGGGTTTTGATGATTTCCAATAATTGTAAACAAAGCTTGAAGTTTTCTTGTCAAATGTGTAAAACTCACTGTGAGAGCAAAACTCGAGGTTTCCACAGAAACCTCGAGGGTTGGCTTTATAGAGACAATTTTAAGTTTTCTATACAAAGTCAAAACTTGAGTTTTCCACAGAAAACTCGAGGTTTACACACACACAGACTTCTCAACTTTTTCTGAGAAATTGCAAAACTCGAGGTTTCTGTGGAAACCTCGAGGTTTTGTCATACAGAGAGTCTCTCAAGTTTTGAACTTCTAAAAACCTCCAGTTTCCATTTCAAACCTCAAGGTTTGGCTTGATTTGAAAAATTCAGCTTTTCACAAGTTTTGAGAAAACTCGAGGTTTGGGAAGAAACCTCGAGGTTTTGACTGGCAGAAGAAACTTAGATTTTAACCAAGTTTCAAAACCTCCAGTTTTGGTTTTTGACAAAAACTCTCAAAGTTTTCATAAAGAGTGAAAACTCGAGGTTTGAGGACAAACCTCGAGTTTTGTCCAGGCAGAGAGCAACTATGTTTTCTAACATTTCAAAACTTCGATGTTTGGTTTTGAAACCTCAAGGTTTCTGTCTTGGCGTAAAATCTCAAAGTTTTGACATTTGAACAAAACTTGAGTTTTATTGAGAAAACTCGAGGTTTTGGCAAACAGAGAGCAAATGACTTTTCACTGAGTTGAAAAACTCGAGGTTCCAACTAGAACCTCAAGGTTTTGCTTTTGGCGCAGTTTTTCAAAACTTTCATATTTGAATGAAAACTCGAGGTTTGGTTGGAAACCTCGAGGTTTTGTTAGCCAGAGAGCATTGAACATTTCAAAGTTTTGAAAACCTCTAGTTTTGATCAGAAACCTCAAGTTTTGATGTTTTGGACTAAAATCAATGTTGCAAGCCTTGTCCAAAACTCGAGGTTTGGAGAACAAACCTCGAGGTTTCTGCGCTGGTTCTGAAATTCAAAATTCGCAATTTGGAATTCTTTCTTGTTTAATCTTAATACTTTCCAGTATTCATCTCTACTATTCCTAGCTATGTTTAACCACTTTGTTAGTGATTTTCAGAAGAATTAGAGAATGATTTTTGAAGGTTTAAAGCAAAAGCAAAAAGTGACGTCAGCACATTAAATGCAAACCCAGAAAGTTGCATTCTTTTGGGTAATCCGTCTGCACACGTCTAACAAAGAATTAAAGAATGATTTCCACATCCAGCAACTGTCTTTCCAATGGATTAATTCACAGGAAATCAACTCTGGACTTCTGCACAGCTGGATTAAGTGGAGAACATCTCCAATGGTTCAATTCAAGATGCAACAGTCATTTAATGCACTCTGAGTATAAGTAGAGCTGCATTCAAGTTTTCTCAACAACTAGAATAGCTAAAAATGAAAATCATTCAAGTCTTGCATTTATTTCTTCAGTTTTCAACTGTATTGTATCTTTTGATACTTTGAGCTTCAATATTTATTAATATCCACTCTGAGAGAGAGTTTATCTTTAAAATTCATTTATTGTAAAGAATCACAAGTCAAGGGGACTTGGTGATTTGGGATTTCATTGATTACAACTTTTAAGGGGGGTGAGTTCTCGTGAGAGAACTACTTCTTGAGTGGAGAGTGTGTAATCTTTGAAATAGTGAAAAATCCCAGAGAGTCTGGGGACTGGATGTAGGTCAAGTTGTTAGGACTAAACTAGTATAAATCTTTGTGTTCAGCTGCTTTTCCCTTCTCTCTGTTTATCCCTGTTTTGGATGTTAGAAAACAGAGGTGTTTGTGAAAATTTTTAAAATACCCAATTCACCCCTCCTCTTGGGTATTTGGCTCCACTTTCAATGGTGCCTCCAAATCTTCAGAGCAAACACCACTGCTGCCAATTCTAAGTCATGAGTAGGATAGTTCCCTTTCATGTGGCCTCAACTGTCAAGAAGCATAAGCCACTACCTTACCATTTTGCATTAGTACACACCCAAGACCTTTCTTGGAAGCATCAATGTACAAAGTAAAGGTCTAAGTAGGATTTGGAATTATAAGTACTAGTGTTGAAGTTAACTTAGTCTTCAAATTTTGAAAAGCTACTTCACACTTCCTGTCCCACACATATGGTTGACCCTTTCTAGTTAACTTTGTTAAGGGCATAGCTATCTATGAAAAGCCCTTAATGAATCTCCTATAATAGCTAGCAAATCCTAGAAAACTCCTGATCTCAGTCACAGACTTTGGTTGTTCCCATTAAAGAACGACATCAACTTTGGTAGGGTCCATGACAACACCTTAAGCTGATACGACATGGCCAAGGAATTTTACTTCCTTTAACCAAAATTTGCAGTTAGACAGTTTCACATAGAGCTTGTGTTCTCTCAACACCTATAACGCAATTCTGAGATGCTCTTTATGCTTTTTTCATCCTTAAAGTAGATAAGGATGTCATCAATGAAGACCACTACAAATTTATTTAAATATGGCCTGAAAATTCTATTCATATAATCCATCAATACAGCTGGAGCGTTGGTTAGCCCAAATGGCATAACAGGAAATTCATAATGGCCATATGTAGTTCTGAATGTAGTTTTCGGGATATCTTTAGCTTTGACCCTTAACTGATGGTAGCCTGGTCTGAGGTCAATCTTGGAGAATATGGATGCTCCAATCAACTAATAAAGTAAATCAGCTATCCTGGGTAAAGGATATTTGTTCTTTATAGTTACCTTATTCAACTGGCGATAGTCAATGCATAGTTTCAGGCTCCCATCTTTGTTCTTGATCCCCAAGGAGATACACTGGGCCTGATGAATCCCTTTTCCATCAACTCTTTGATTTACTTCTTTAATTCTACTAGTTCTAATGGAGACATTTGGTAAAGAGCTTTAGAGATAGGTCCTGTCCCAGGTGTGTGATTTATAGAAAATTCAACTTTTCTCTTTGGGGGTAAACATGTCATCTCTTTTGGAAATACTTCCGAAAATTCATTCACCACTTCGATATCTCCTATCCCTTCTTCCACTTCAGCTTGAGTGGAGAAAAACATTGTGTATGTGGGAAAACCCTTACCAATACACTTTTCAACTTGTACTACAGACAACAATGGTGGTCTACTATGACTCATAGAGTCATTTGCAAGAAAGATAGTTTTTCTCTTACAGTCAAGGATGATGTCATTTGCTGATAACCAATCCATTCCTATTATCACGTCAATACCCTTCATGGGTACACAAAGAAGATCTATATTTGAGGCCTACTAAAACTCAATTATAAAATTTAAACAAGCCTTAGAAGTTTTCATCGAAGCTCCTTCCAGTGTAGAAATAATCAAACCAAAAGGAAATTTGCATGTACTTAAATTCAATTGAGGCACACAAGCATACCATATAAAAGAGTGTGTAGCACCCAAATCAAATAAAGCTTCAACTTCAAGGCCTTGAGGTTGTTAGTTCTCTATGTGTTTTGATGATAATCAACAATTGTAAACATGTTTTGAAGTTTCCAAAATCTGTTAAAAATCATCTGACAATGCATACTCGAGTATTGGAAGCCATACTCGAGTATTGGATTGACAGTGGATTGCTCAAATGAATTTTACAAGTCAATACTCAAGTATTGGAATCAATACTCGAGTATTGAAGTTACCGAGAGCAATCAAGTTTTTGAAAATAGATACATACTCGAGTATAGGAATTGCATACTCGAGTATAGGTCATCTAGAGAGCATCCAAATTTTTCAAACTAAGTCAATACTCAAGTATAGGAAGCCATACTCGAGTATTGGTCTTACAAAGAGCACTCGAACTTTTATAACTATTGCATACTCGAGTATAGGATTTAGATACTCGAGTATTGGGCTCTTACAAAGGTTTTTTAACTTAACACTTGTTCTTGAATACTCAAGTATTGATTTGAATACTCAAGTATTGACATGGAATAACTTCACAATTTTTGAAAGATGAATGCATACTCGAGTATAGATATGCATACTCGAGTATTGCCCATACAGAGAGGTTATTCATTTTGTCAATGATTTGAATACTCAAGTATAGGAATGAATACTCAAGTATTGAGCTTTTTGAACTTAAAAATTTTCTCACAAACAGTTGCATACTTGAGTACATACTTACATACTTGAGTATAGACGTTGGTTTTCAAAACACAAGTCACGATGGTTTGCCTCTGGAAGCTACATACTCGAGTATCAGTTTGGATACTCCAGTATTGACACTAGTACACAGTGACATACTCGAGTATATAGGAACATACTCAAGTATTGAACGGTAAAAACTGATTTTCAAATTACACGAATTTGCAAAACATTGTTGTTTGATCTTATTGCTTCCATTCATCATTCACTTATGTTCCCAGCTATGTTTAACCAGTTTGTTAAGTGAATTTCAGTTGTCTTAGATGAAGATTAATGAAGGTCAAAGGCAAAAAGCAAAAAGGTGTTCAGAGCATTTAATGCACTTCAGTAAATTAACCTCCTTTTGGTTAAACCACCTGAGCACGCATTCTCAACGGTCAAGAATGCTTTCTTCATCAAGAAAACTCTTCTCCAACGGGCAAAACTCCAGAGAGCCAACTCAGGTTAATTATACACCTGGATTAGTTGGAGATTAAAGAGAGAAGTTGACCAAACTTAATGCTAACCAGCTACAACTGTTGGAATCATCATACAACGGTCAATTAATACTCTCTAAGTATAAATAGATTGCATTGAAGTCTTCTCAACAACTTTGCTAAACTGAAAGCGAAATTCATTAAGTGTACATTCAATACTTTCAGTTTTTCATCTGTATTGTCTTTTGACATTGTGAGCTTCAGTGATTATCTTATCTACTCTTTGAGAGAGTTATTTCTGTTGTAATTCATTGATTGTAATAACCACAAGTTAGGGGACTTGGTGGTTGGGATAATTGATTGCAACTTGTAAGGGGGAGTGAGTTCTAGAGAGAGAACTACTTTTGAGTACAGAGTTTGTAATCAGTTGAAAGTTATAGTGGATTGAAAATCCCAAGTGAGGCTTGGGGACTGGATGTAGGTCAAAGATAAGACCGAACCAGGATAAATCATCTTGTGCAAGTTTTCTCTTCTCTCCATCTCTGTTATACTCTGCTCCTACTTGTCCAAAACAGATCAAATCGTTTAAATTTTTAAAGATACCCAATTCACCCCCCCTTCTTGGGTATCAAGCTCCATTTACAGAGGTTTTAGGATGCCTTTAATCAAATTTGATGAAGTACTAGCCTCCTTGTGTGATAATACAACCACTTTGCCTGGAATTGTAGCTTTAGCACCATTGGCTCCTCGAGACTCTTCCTCACAAAACTTGGAGATGTGTCCTCACTTCCCACACTTGAAACATATCACACAATGTCCTTGGTGTACTTTTCCACACTTGGCACACTTCTGATTGTTAGTGGTGCTAGCAACAGGAGCTGTGGATCCCCAATAAGAGTTCTGTCCTCCACTAAATTGACTCTTCAGAAGTCCATTGAAATGACTCCTCTGAGATCTACTGAAATAACTCCTCTAAGGTCCATTGAAATGACTCCTTGATGGTCCACTAGAATGGTTTCTTGATGGCTGACTAAATCGCATCCTCACACCACAGTAGCTTTGACTGTGCATCTTGGTAATTCTTTCAATAGGTCCCATGGGAGGTGTATTTTTGGACTGGAATCCCTTCATTTTCTTAGCTTCTTCTTCTCGCTTGCTTCTGGCTATTTTGCGTAATTTGTCACACATCTTTTCAAAATTCTTAGTCTCATCAATGAATGATGACAAAGCCGTTTTTAAATCTGATTGTTGGTCAAATTCCCTTATGGCAAGCAAACCAGTCGAACAAGTAATAAAGTGTAAGTAGAGTATCGTCCCACAGAGACTGTGATACCAAAGATTGATGCTTGGTTGCTATGATAGTTGTGAAATAGAAAATAAATAATATGGTCGAGAGAGTTGGGTACTATGCTACTAGCAAAATAACAATAACGAGAGAAGATATCAGTGATGGATTAGGCTGGACTCGGAATTGTCCTTTAGTGTTTTAATCCCCCAGTTGTGTTCACACAATGCTACAGCATCCACACTGTGCAGCTTTCGCATGCTACAGCGTAGGTGCTACTCACAAAGCTATCTGGTTACCCCACCTCTCTTGTCTACCGAAGCTTCCGCGTCCGATATGTAGGATGCTACCTGTACTTATTCCATATTCCTATGGTAACTTTCGAGTATAGATCTTTGCTATGCGCAGGGTGTTCAGGGTGACGAGCGGTAGACCCATTCCTGAAGTCTACAATATAGGCCATGCTGTGCACGAGCCGCCTAGCAAGCGTCTGGGTCTCGTAGGTCTAACTTCACTCCTTGCCAGTAAGTGAAGCCACTGATCTAGCCCTTAACTTCCGTTAACCGACTAGTAATTGAAACAACAATAGCAAACCAAATTTATTGAATTGGAATCATGCAACTGGGTTCTTTCGACACTTAAAGACTCATCCTCATCCAGCCATCAGAAAATTAGTTCATGACTGATGAGGAAAACACAAAACAAACATCAACAGAAAGACCCATGATTGAAATACAAGAATAATAAAGAAAACAGAAAGCTTGAACGGAGTTCCAAAGCGTGCAAGGAGCTCTGTCACGTTGCTGCTCCACGACGTCTTCTCTCCGCCGAACTCAAGGGAAGGATGCTGGGTTATCCTGGAGATTGTGTGCTCTGTGATTTTGCTCACTCTTCTCGAGAGATTGCCGAAGATAGATTTCTGTCTAAGGCTCTCCGACCTCTTTAGGGTTCTCTGGCCGCCTTTTATAATAGTTCATTCGTGGGCGCAGCAGTTGAGACTTTCCTATTCTGTCGGGATCTTCAGTATCTTCTTGATGGGATTAGATTGCATTTGTAGATCCTGCAGGATTCTTCCAAATATTTTGGTTCCGATTCTCCGCATCTTCTTTTCCATTACGCCAGCAATCTATTATTTCCTCTTTTATTTATTTCCTGAAATCATCTAGACAAAAGAAGGTCAGATCATAAACTGCATAGCATTTTGTCCTCTACTTTGCTATAGCATCCTTGTGCTTTGTATTGCTCCTCGGGTTGCTGCCAGAATGCTATAGCATTGTATCAGCTCTGCTACACAGTTTTCCTTTAAAAACATTGCATTTTAGCACATTCAGATGATTTCCATCTCTCGTCCCTTAGATCACGAATACATGCCTTTTTGCTTGATTATTTCACAATTAAGGTCACTTTTACCATTCAATTCAGTCGTGAATCATAGGAAAAATGTGGTAATATTTGTACTCATCACCGACATAACTTTTTTCTACTAACTGGTCACACATTCATTCAGAATTGTTTTGCAAATATTTGCAAAATTTAGGCAATTCAAAGAAACAAGCGATGAATTCATCTTCGTGTAAATCTTCTTGCTTGAACGTAAGGAATTCGACCTCCTTTTCTTCTTTGATAGAATTAGGGAAATAGTACTTCTCAAATTTTTCTTAAACTCCTCCCAAGTCATCATAAATTAAGGTGCTTTCCCACCATTCTTAAGCAGCTTTCCACCTCAATTGCTCAACAACTAGCACCTTTTGTTGTGAGCTATTCTCAATAGTTTTAAAAATCATTTCCATACGCTTTAGCCATTCTAGTGCTTTGATTGGATCTAGCTTCCCCTCGAACATTGGAAGAGCCAACTTCCAGAATTTTTCCCAAACCTTAGTAATAGGTGGAGGGTGATACTGAGAATGGGAACTGCTACTGCCTCTTCATTCATTGCAAATATGGCTTCCACCCCTAGAATGATGATCACGAGGAGTGCCTCCCATAATCGATATCTACTCCTTTCCTTAATTACTACCTTGGCCTCTTTTCTCTACTAATTCGTGCCTATTTACTTTCTCTCTTACTTCCAGGATTGCATCTTGTAACTCTGCTAAAAGGGCATTATTATGATGAGGAGGGGGATCATCTGGTAGAGGAGTAGGGGTTGAATTAGTCCTTCAAGTTCTTGGCATCATCCCCACTTATGATTTTCAACATAAGGGTACTAGGTAAGAAACTAACCCAACAAATTCTAAACCTAAATAAAGGAAAGTGCACATGCTATGATATTTATTTTGCCATAACCTCTAAAATATTTTAAGAAAACAAATACTTAGAAACTTCAACTAAAGAGACATAAAACGTTTAGCTCTGATACCAACAATGTAACACCCTAAATTCAACACCCGAAAACTTGGCCAAAATATTTGAAATACCTCCAACAGGGATGATCGATATCCAAATCATTAAATTGCATAACCATTTCAAATAAAATTCATAATACAAAGTTAAAATAAGTTTCCAAAATATTTCAAATTTAAATACAATGTGGAAGTCGTAGGGACATGACAAATAAAAATAGCATAACATAAGTTATAGGAGTACAAAAGAGTCTTCAAAGCTCACGCCGTAGGTGCTTGTCTTCCCTTGCACGCTACTAGAATATTCACCTGAAAAATGTTCATATACAATGAGATTTCAGGTCTTTGTAACTACTAAAAGTTTCTATGGTACACAAGTAAATTACATATGACAAAAAGCAGGGATTGATTTCAAATATATCCGTATATTTCGTATTTTCTCATACAAAATTATTTTCCAAAAGTAATTATGTCAAATTGTGAATTATACAATATGCAATATGCAACCTCTCTTATATCACCGTCCAACCTTGACCGTCAATTGGAGCCATAGGCTAACACATATCCAACAGAAACTTATTCATTTAACTGGATAGTTCCAAACTCACCAAAACTTAAGATACACCCAGCCAAAGGTATAGAACTTAAGTTTATACTATGACTCCCCTCCCTAAAAAAACAACCAAGGAGGTGTCACATGTCCCACAGTTCCAATGCAATCCCGGCTAGAGGAAAACATGGAAGTAGGGGCCCTGACAAGTACCATCCACTGTGCATCGAGTGATGGTAAAAAGAATTCTTATCTTTCAAATTCCTCTGTACTCTAACACATCACAAATACAAACGCCATGATAATTATATTCAATAAAAATAAAGTATATCAAAACAAGCTTCCATTCATATAAAATATCATCACAAGGTAAACCAATCATCTCATAAAACCTCATCGTACCAAACTGTCATTTTTGAAATTCGGGACTAAACTGTCATTTCTAATATTCCGGGAGCAAAACCGTAATTTTGATGGGTACAAAACTATAATTTTATGGGTACAAAACTATAATTTTTGTGGGCACAAAGCTGTAATATTCAGTTTTGATCATAATAATATTATAATACATATACACATAATTCAGTCTATAAAAAAAGAATAATTTATAATCATACACAATTCACAAATATAAGAATATTCAGAGTTACCTGTTATATCCTATCTCACATATAATCCTAAAAAATTACTCCAAATCTCCCGATGAGAGTCTTCTAGTGTTGGAAATTATGCCCTAGGGGCAAGTCATTGTTCTCCATTAAGTTATCACTTCATTCGCATGTTTATGGTGATAACTGTATCCCTAGATATATCTTAAAGATTATCCTAAATGTCCCTGGTCGGTCATCTACGCAGGAGCGAAGATGAGATAAGACCAGTATGACTTTGATGAGGTATGGAGATACGAGTCAAAGTCATGGGCACTTGTATGAGTACAAGGTGTTGGACCGACCCACTATGAGAAAGATGCATGGATTAAGTCATAAGGTTATCTCATGTATAACCGCGTCACAACGCCCTATGACCTGAGATCATCATGGATTCCTACATGATGAGTCACTGACCTTTGACCTAGTCAAAAGTCACCTTTGACCGGGTGATGATAAAGGCTGGGATCGGGATTAGTGGTTTTCATGCAGCGGAATGTAAATGGTCAAGATGGAATTTGTCCCTCACAATTTGTAGGGAGATAATACTTGGCCCCTCGATGAGTGAGTCTAAGAAATGTATGGCCATACTGTGATGGAAAAGAGATTCCATTTCACCTTTTAGACTACTCGAGAATCGAGAAAGTAGTGGTCAAGAACAGGAAGTTGACATTATCCATGCCTCATCCTTGACCAAATTATCGTGTGACAAATGGGATGTGACATGGTTGTACGATAGGTAGTATCGTGTTACCGATCCCCATGTGAATTGGGTAGTCACAATGTCTTGCTAGAGGCCGTTTGCGACTTGTGGGCTGATACAGTCTTGGCCCACTGCCAATCTCATATGGGCCTATAGGGTTGCACACAAGAATAATCCAACACGGGTTAAAGTGTTTAGATTCATTGAATCTCATATTAATCTGAGATTAAATGAATACTGAATTTAATCTAGGATAAATATATATATATATATATATGTATGTGTGTGTGTATATATTAAATTCGAAAATAATATAATAATATTATTTAATGGAGATTATAATATTATTATATGATATTTGTTTTATATTTAATTTATCGGATAAATTAAATATCTAAAACAAATAGAGATATTATATCTCATTTGATTTTCGAATAAAGATATCATTATGTATTTAATTTAAATTGAGATATTGTATCTCAAATTTAATTAAATAGATAGATATTATTTCTCGGTAAATCAGAAGGCTTTTAATTTGAATTAAATAAATACATTAGATTAAATCTATCAGATAGATTTAATTAATATATTTTTTTAATTAAAATTGAAAATTCAAAATTAATGGGGATTTATTTTGAATATAATATGCCGATGGGTTTAGAAAAACCTACGGGAATTTTAGTCGAGCATATTATAGAAAGCCGTGAGAAACCCTTGAGTGAAAAAACTTGAGAGGGACACACAAGAGGCGCTAGCACGCTGCTGTAGCCGTGTACGAGGATTGTTCGTGTGGATACCGATAGAGGAAGCCAATTCTAAGAGTCGTCTTCTACTGATCGAGAAGGTAGCCCACCTGTTCAAAGAGAACGAGACGCGGATGAGTTCAATATAAGGTATGATTCGAGTTCTCTAACCTTGATTTAAACGTCGTTGAGTGATCCTCCGGATGGGATTCGTAAAATTTTTATATCCGCTACGTGTACGAATCCCAACAGTGGTATCAGAGCCAACTCAACGTGTGTTTAAATTAGGTTTTTCTACATGCTATTATATGTGATATATATGCAAGAAACCGAATCTTTGTATGCAAGAAACCGAATCTTTGTAACAAGAAATTGAATCTTGTATGATTTATAATAAAATAGCTGCGTTAGGGTTAGAATCGTTCAAATTCGCACCACATTTGAATTGTTCAGAGTGCACGATATTCAGAATCGTCCATCACGTTCACGCGCATCGAAGATGTTCTGAATCGTTCAGAATTTTCGATCATGCTCGGACAACGCCCCTGGGGTTTGAAATTAAGTTTCATGAAACTCTCTTTCTAAAAGAATATGATATTTTCGAAAGCTCTGGGGCCGCTCCTGCTAATCGGCTGATTGTTTGTAGCGCGAGAAATGAAATTGTTTGTAGCGCGAGAAGTTAAATCATGATATATAAAATTAGAGAATTTTAATCATGAATTATTATATGTTATAATTTACCTTTCAAAGTGTTGTTTGGGTATGGTGAACAAGATGGCTCTAGGGTTGTAAATTTAAATATGACCTGCGTGCCATGCCTCTCTCTAAATAATCTTGATGTACATTCTCTTCTCATCTCACTCCCCTTGTATGTGAAACGAGGTTTCTAACTATGTACTTTCTTTTATTATTTAGAGAAGTCCCCTTATTGGCTTGAGGGGACTACAGGTTAGATGAGCCATATTGTTCACTAGTTTTAATTATGTTTTGATATGATCACTGTATGATTAATTTTTATTCTATATGAGAAATACAATAATGATTGCATTCATATAGGTAGAATTAATAAAGATAAATTAAATCAGCAGGCTTTTATTTTAGATTAAAATAAATAGATCAGATTAGATCTGTTGGACAGATTTAATTAATGTTATTTTAATCTAAAATTTGAGTTCAAGATTAATTGAGATTAATTTTGAATATTTTAATACGGCCAATTAGGGTTTTAGAAATCCTATAAGATATAGATCTAGTCGTATTAAAGTGAAGCAACAGCCGTAAGTCTCAATAATTTAATCATAATGATTTATTTCATAATTGTATGAATTAACATATGTTATGATTAATTTAGAGTTTTAATTATGATTTGATTTGATCACTCATAATTAATTTAGAGTTTTAATTATGATTTGATTAGATCACTCATAATTAATTTAGAATTTTAATTATGATTTGATTAGATCACTCATAATTAATTTAGAATTAAATTAATAGGATTAATTTAATTATATCTAATAATACCCTCTAAATAAAATCTTAAGTCACAATGCCATCAATAAATGAATACTTGTTAAAACCTCGATCACCCATTTGTATGTTCCACCAAAGTGGATGCATCTGAGTAATCTTGGGGAGACAAGAGAGAGTAATGGTGATACTCTACATTCATTATTGTCTTGACTTAATTGCGATTATCAAAACGGTTTTGGATCTCAAGGCATTGGATGGGATTAAACATGCTAGGTCATATGATGATCAAATCCCATAAAGATCTAAGAGTTACATGTGATATAATTGGCAAAGTTGTTGCCTACCTAAATAACTTGATTTTAAGCGTCCTGCCAAAGTGGACTTAAGATTAAGCCAAATATGGATCTTAGCCTACTAATTATAATGAGGGTTATTAATTCAGTGGGAGGTTACTGATTAAACTTTGCATATCTTTTAAATTGTAGAATCATGTCAAATAGTAACACCGCAACACCATCAATGCGATCGGTCCTTGACAAGGACGAACTTGATGAGACAAACTTTCTTGACATGTTTGGGAACTTAAGTGTTGATCCTAAACACGAAAGAAAGGAGTATCTTATCGATCAAACCATCCTTGACAAGCCTACAACTGATGATCCAAGAGATTAGACTGATGTTTATATGAAGCATCAGGATGACTCTATGGATACAGGATGCCTAAAGCCTGCTACTATGGTTCCAAACCTCGACCGAGATCTAGAGCACATGGAGGTGTCTGAGATGATTTATCATCCTATGGAAATGTTCTAGCAACAGGCAAGTCAAGAGAGGTATGAGACCACAAAGGCCATATTCTCTTGCAAGATGGCTGAAAGTGAATCAGTTAGTCTTCATTTTGTTGAAAATGAAAGGCTACATTGATCACCTTGAAAGGCTTGGATTCCCCATATCCCAAGAGTTAGCTACAGATGTGATCTTGATCTCACTCCCAGAAAGTTATGATGACTTTGTCATGGACTATAACATGAACAACATGGAGGAATCAATTTCTGAATTGCATGGAATGCTCAAAACTGCTGAGCAGAGCCTTGAGAGGAGGCCCAGTACTGTTTTGTCCATTCAGAGAGGAAGGGGTATGAAACGGAAAGCTAAGAAGGCAAAACCTCCGAAGGAAGGGGTCTGCTTCTTCTGCAATGAAATCGGTCATTGGAAGAAGAATCGTACACTCTACCTCGAAGATATGAAAATAACAAGAAGGATAGCGGGCCATCGCTTCAGGTATCTATGTCATAGACATTCGCTTTTCTACTTCCTCAAACATGGGTATTAGATACTACATGTGGTTCACTCATTTGTATAAATGTATAGGATCTCAAGGACAGTAGAAAATTGAATGGACATCTGTGACATAAAGGATCAAGTCAAAAGATTTGAGTCCTACCTTCCTATGGCATTGTCATCTAGGCCATATAAATGAGAAACACATTTCGAGACTCCATTACAGATGGATTTCTGAAGTCATTTGATTTTGAATCATTTGATACATGTGAGTCTTGTTTATTAGGAAAGGTGACAAAGGCACCTTTTACTGGACACAGTGAGAGAGCCAGCGATTTATTGGGCCTCATAGATACTGATGTGGACCAATGAATACATCTACCAGAGGAGGTCGTTTGCACTTCATTACATTTATAGATAATTTCAGGAGATATGTGTATATTTGTCTAATGAAACGTAAAGTCTGAAACTTTTGAAATGTTCAAAATATTTCAAAATGAAGTGCAAAACCAACTTGGCAAAACAATCAAGGCACTTCGATCTGATCGAGGTGGTGAGTATTTGAGCCAAGTATTTGTTGACCATCTTAGGAGTTGTGGGATTATCTCACAACTTACTCCTCTAGGAACACCTCAATGGAATGATGTTTCTGAACGGAGGAATCGAACTCTATTAGATATGGTTCGATCTATGATGAGTCAAACAGATTTTTCACCTTCCTTTTGGGGTCATGCCCTAGAAACATTGCGTTCACACTAAAGAGTGTTCCATCAAAGGCAGTTGAAAAGACACCATATGAGATATGGATTGGGAAGAAACCCAGCTTGCCATTTCTTAAGATTTGAAGATGTGAGGTTTATGTTAAACAACAAGCCTCTGATAAATTATCATCTAAATCCTAAAAATGCCTTTTTGTGGGGTATCCTAAGAAAACTAAAGAATACTACGTCTACAATCCCACCGATCACAAAGTGTTTGTCATTCGGAATGGTACTTTTCTAGAAAAAGAGTTTATCTCTAAAAGAACCAGTGAGAGCAGAGTGAACCTCGAAGAAGTTCGAGAGTCAGAGGACAATGTGGAACCACAGATGGAAACCGAAGAAGACTCACAACAAGTTGTTAAGCCTACTCAAATAACACAAGGCCCGCGAAGGTCCGATAGATCACGGCTACAGCCTCAGAGATATGGATTTCTGATTATTGAAAGTCGTGACGTTTTGCTTATTGAGCAAAATGAGCCAACTACCTATTGAGAGGCCGTGGTGGGATCAAACTCCGAAAGATGGATTGATGCTATGAAGTCTGAAAAGCAATCCATGTATGACAATAAGGTATGGACCTTAGTCGATCCACCTGAAGGTGTAAAATCCATTGGGTGCAAGTGGGTTTTCAAAGAGAAAACTAACATGGATGGCAAAGTAAATATTTTCAAGGCACGACTGGTTGCAAAAGGATTCACTCAAACTTATGGTATAGACTATGATGAAACCTTTTCGCTAGTTGCATTGGCCAAATCAATCAGAATCTTTCTTGCCATTGCATCATATTATGACTATGAGATATGGCAGATGGACGTCAAAACAGCCTTCGTTAACGAAAAGTTGCTTGAGGGTGTGTACATGACACAACTTGAGGGTTTTATGCGTCCAGAGGACTTTGGTAAAGTTTGCAAGCTTCAAAGATCCATTTATGGATTGAAGCAAGCATCTCGGAGTTGAAATCATCGTTTTGATGAAGTAGTCAAAGAGTTTGAATTCATTCAAAACATGGATGAACCTTGTGTTTACAAGAAGGTTAGTGGGAGCACAGTTGTATTTTTAGTGCTTTATGTTGATGACATCCTACTCATTGGGAATGACATTCCTACCTTGCAGAGTGTCAAGTCTTGGTTAGGAAAGTCTTTCTCAATGAAAGATTTAGGCGAAGCCACTTATATCCTTGGGATTAGGATCTATAGAGATAGATCCAAGAGGCTGATAGGCCTAAGTCAGAGCACATATATAGACAAGATACTGCATAGGTTCTGTATGCAGGATTCTAAAAGGGGTAACATGCCCATGTCTCATGGCATTCATCTCAGTAATGATCTGTGTCCTAGTACACAAGATCAAAGAGACCGCATGAGTAAGGTTCCATATGCCTTTGCCATTGGATCTATCATGTATGTCATGCTATGTACTCGACCGAATGTGTCATTTGCCTTGAGTATAACCAGCAGATATCAACAAGATCCCAGTGAGGGTCACTGGATTGCTGTCAAGAATATCCTTAAGTACTTAAGTAGGACTAAGGACTTATTCTTGGTATATGGTGGCTTGGAGGATGAGCTTTGTGTGACTGGTTACACAGATGTAAGTTTCCAAACTAACCAAGATGATTCACGAACACAATTAGGATATGTATTCCTGTTGAATGGTGGTGCGGTGAGCTGGAAGAGCTCTAAGCAAAGCACTGTAGCTTATTCTGCAACGGAAGCTAAGTATATAGCAGCATAGGATGCAGCTGAGGAGGCCTTTTGGATTAGAAAGTTCATGACTGAACTAGGGGTGGTTCCTACTATCTCAGAACCAATAGTCTTGTTCTGTAACAATAACGGCGTTATTGCGCAGACAAAGGAGCCTAGGTCACATCAAAGGACCAAGCATATACTTAGGTGATTTCATCTCATCAGAGAAATCAGAGATAGAGGTGATAAAAGTATGCAAAGTACCAGGAGAAGACAATGTAGCAGATCCTCTCACTAAGCCGCTTGCACAAGCGGCACATGAGCATCATGTTAGGGCAATCGGAATTAGAGTAATTAATGATTGCACCTAGTGCAAGTGGGAGTCTGTTGGAAATTATGCCCTAAGGGCAAGTCATTGTTCTCCATTAAGTTATCACTTCATTCGCATGTTTATGGTGATAACTGTATCCCTAGATATATCTTAAAGATTATCCTAAATGTCCCTGGTCGGTCATCTACGTGGGAGCGAAGATGAGATAAGACCAGTATGACTTTGATGAGGTATGGAGATACGAGTCAAAGTCATGGGCACTTGTATGAGTACAAGGTGCTGGACCGACCCACTATGAGAAAGCTGCTTGGATTAAGTCATAAGCTTTTCTCATGTATAACTGCGTCACAACGCCCTATGACCTAAGATCATCATGGATTCCTACATGATGAGTCACTGACTTTTGACCTAGTCAAAAATCACCTTTGACTGGGTGATGATAAAGGCTAGATCGGGATTAGTGGTTTTCATGCGGGGGAATGTGAATGGTCAAGATAGAATTTGTCCCTCACAATTTGTAGAGAGATAATACTGGGCCCCTCGATGAGTGAGTCTAAGAAATGTATGACCATACTATGATGGAAAAGAGTTTCCATTTCACCTTTTAGACTACTCAAGAATAGAGAAAGTAGTGGTCAAGAATAGGAAGTTGACATTATCCATGCCTCATCATTGACCAAATTATCGTGTGACAAAAGAGATATGACATGGTTGTACGATAGGTAGTATCGTGTTATCGATCCCCATGTGAATTGGGTACTCACAATGTCTTACTAGAGCTCGCTTGCGACTTGTGGGCTGATACAGTCTTGGCCCACTGCCAATCTCATATGGGCCTGCAGGGTCGCACACAAGAATAATCCAACACGGGTAAAGGTATCCAGATTCATTGAATCTCATATTAATCTGAGATTAAATGAATACTGAATTTAATTTAGGATAAATTTATATATATATATATGTGTGTGTGTATTAAATTTGAAAATAATATAATAATATTATTTAATGGAGATTATAATATTATTATATGATATTTGTTTTATATTTAATTTATCGGATAAATTAAATATCTAAAACAAATAGAGATATTATATCTCATTTGATTTTCAAATAAAGATATCATTATGTATTTAATTTAAATTGATATATTGTATCTCAGATTTAATTAAATAGATAGATATCATTTCTCGGATTTAATTTATAGAGATAAATTAAATCAGAAGGCTTTTAATTTGAATTAAATAAATACATTAGACTAAATCTATCAGATAGATTTAATTAATATATTTTTTAATTAAAATTCGAAATTCAAAATTAATGGGGATTAATTTTGAATATAATATGCCGATGGGTTTAGAAAAACCTACGGGAGTTTTAGTCGAGCATATTATAAAAATAAGTCTCTTACGACGTCCCATTTTTTACGGATGTTGTTCGGAGACTTTAATACGTTGCTCACATAGGTGTCCCCATGAAAACAGATGTATAAAGGGCCAAAAAATGAATGTTAAAAAGGTTTTTTGTAGTAGTGTATTATTAGTTTCTTGTTCTATTTGCATTTTTTTAACTCTATCTTGAAAATAATATTGATTTATTCAACTTAAACGAAAAATAATAAAATTTAATATCTAATCACTAGTTTGATTGAGTCTCTAGGAAACGACTTTGATTTACTACATAGTTACTATTTTCATTGTTCATACACTTATGGTCTTTAGTTAAATTTTGGTAGCATTAGACATATATAGATGACCAAGGGTAAATGCAAGGTGAGGAAGATATAGCCCGACATTTTGCCAGCTCTATCCATGGCTGTTGTTAATGTTCATTGCAGAAGATAGCATGAGTGGGAATTGTCTTCTGCATAAAGTGAACGGGAGAGATGTGTATATAGGGTGATGATTATTCTAGCAATTAACACGTTTGCACTTGCACCAGTTGATGTCATTACCTCTAACCCAGTAACACGTTGTTTCAACTTTGTTACAATATATTAAGCGGGTGCCATTACAAAGTCCATTAGACCTGTCAATGTCACGCATCAGCATAATGGGAGCACCCACACTTTAAGCTTGAGTTTCTGGTTTGGAAGACCTGACATTGATATTATGTGTTCAAGAACTCCACTGAATGTATGTCGTCTTTGGTCAGACTGAGGTCTCACTACAAAAAAACATCAAATTACGAACGAAATTTCAATTTTCCAACTAAAATTATAACACATTAGTGACGAAAACAGAATTACTGATGAATATTATGTCACTAAATTTTACGTGGTAAATTGTTTTATCGATAGAATATCAATTCCTTCAGAAAGTACTGACAGAATTACGGATGGAATTTTTCGTTGGTAATTTTCTGATGGAATTAATGGCAAAATTTTCCATTAGAAAATTAATTACTCGCAGAAAATATTCAAAATATTATATTATTAATTACTGACAGAAAATTCCGTCAATAATCCGATACTAATTTCTTTTTAAATAATTAAAATAAAAGCCATGTGGCACCCCTAGAAGCACCCACGTGGTAAATCCACATACCGCCACGTCTCACCATTGGTCACCCTTTCCGGCCAAGCGGCTACTGCCGTTGACTTTGTGTTACCATGTGCCTCTACATGTTATTGCCACCTCATCTCTACAGAGCCATGTGTCCCTTCACGGCGGGTCTACGTGTGTGTGTCATCATCACAATTGGTTGCATTTTGTGACCAAGGGAGGAATTGAATCCACGGCCTCGTGCGCGCGTGCTCAATAAAAAAATTGTAAGGTATTTGCAAAATTATTATAAAAACAAACTAAAAAAAATGTTATATATATATATATAGGTGCTGAGTTTAACTTTTGTGACGAATTTGTCTCTCTACTGCTCTCGGCAAAGTTTGGGTACTTCTTAGTGGTTCCGATTGAGTCGCATCGTTTATTTTTTATTTTTTATTTATTTATGATTCTCGATCTTCTTGGTTCTTGGTTCTGTTGACTCTTAACTCCTTTTTAGATTTAGCCGTCTTTTTTTTTTTTTGATTACAAGGTGAGGGGAGGGGGATTCGAACTAAGGACCTAAGGGGGATACACATCCCAATACCATCACACTACAAGGAGTGTTGGTGCCGTCTTTTTCTTTTATACTGAGGTCTTTTGCTTCATACGTCTAATGAGCTAGGCTTTTCAATTTTTTTCAGCCCAACTACATGATTCGGTTGATTGATTCTTTCTTAAATTCTGCGGGATTCTATAGATCTTCCATTTGATTTTCCATGTTTTCTATTTCGTTCTCTGTCAAGTCAACCACCGTCTTAAACGTCCTTCTCAATTACCTATATTTAATTTCTGAAATATTCTCAAGAAAAGATTAGTGTAACATAACATATAAGAATTCATCACTTATGATGCTATAGTATTGTGGTGCAAGTGCAGAGCAAAGATCCATAATATTGGAGCATTATATCAACTTTGTTATGCAATTTTAGAATGCATTCAAATGCAATGTTTTTTTTCTGCCTATATACGAGATAGTGTTTAAAATGCAATAACTTATCACTACTACAAAAAACAGTTTTGGCGTCTCAGAAAAACGTCCTATCTTTAAAAAAGGAAGTGAAAAATAAAGGCGGTGGCATTTTTGTAATTATATGTGATAAAAATTGACTTTTGGAGTCTAAGTTTTAAACTTGGACTCCAAAAGTCAAGCTTTTAGAGTCTAAGTTTTAGACTTAGACTCCAAAAGTTCACAGCAGAAAAGAAGGTCACGTCGTGTAGCAGAGGGTCACATCGTGCAGCAGGGGGTTATGTGTGGGACCCGTGAGAGACACTTTCACTTTTCACGCGTTTTTATTCATCCACTCTCAGAAACTCAGAACATTACCCATTCTCTAAACCTCATGAAATCTCTCACCCCTCTCACCAACTGCTTGCATCGCTGCTCATCCGCTCGCCTGTCCATTGTCACCTCATCGGCAGTCGTTTGCTTGTCTCGCCCGACGTCGCTCGCTCTGGTTGTTCACTCGAGGTCACTCTTTCTCCCATGGCACTGTTTGTTTCTTCTTCATCTGTCCGGTCCTGTAGCTGCACCGATCTCCTCTTTGACCATTTCGGTATTTATACATTCATCTTCTTCTTTTACCTTTTTCCTCATTTGATTTTATCAATTCCTAATGGTTTTTTTTTTTTTTTGGGTTCTGTTTTGTTTTGCAAATAAATGCAAATGGCTACTCGTCCGGCTATGATGTTGCCCCGATTCTCAGTTCCCTCGCCTCTGTTCATCATGTTTAATTTTACTTTGATATTCAAAGATGCTTTCTGGATTTTATTTTCCAGATCTGAAATTTTTCTGATCTGTGTTTAACGCCGTCACCGACACCGTCCTCATCTGTTTTGTTTTTGTTTTTTTTTTTAAAAAAATACTTAAGACCAAATGCATTCAAGCTCAGTTTTAGACTCCGTCTAAAAAAAAATTAGACTCCGTATGTCTCCAATTTTTTGCGCCTCCCAGATATACGTCCCTACGGAAAAGGACGTCAAAAGTACAAAAAATAGGACTTCGTATCCCTATTTTGTAGTAGTGAATTACTTCATCTATCTCCTATTTCCGTCTATACATGATTTCTAACATATTTCATAAGACCAAATGCATTCAAGCTCAGTTTTACCATACAAAATAGTCATAACACATATAAAATATATGGTAGAAACATAACTTATTATCAACTACTCAACCTTTCATACCGTCTTTTGACCTTTTATCGCTCTGTAATCACACAATCAACTAACTATCAAGAATATCAAATTCTCTTATTTATTCTTTTTCCTTACTACCTTTTGTGAAATCCCATGTTGTTGGTGACCCAATAAATAAAATCTCTCATTACCAAATTTTGGTTAAACAAGGCTTATGATTCATTCCTTCTCCCGCGCTATAGGAAAATAGACGAGTTAGGTGAACCAAAAATATTATTGCCCTGTCATTGTTAAACTTACTGGAGGAATTTACAAATATAGTAATCCGTCATTAATAGGGTAACCAAATCCATAAACCAAGATATGGTTTATTTAAATTAATTAATTATGAATGCTTGAGAGGGAGTTGTTATTTTTATTATATATACATATACGCACACAGCTTGCAAAAGATTGTAGGCTAAAATATAAAAACAAGTAAACGTCCAAGAGTATATATTTTGGGTTTCCACATAAACAAATGAAGCATCTGGATTGAATGGTGTTGAGGAAAATTATTTTGGCCATTAAGTGGCGAGCACTCTTCCAGGTTACTTACAGATCCAATATCAATTATATGAAATAAAATTGAATTAAGTTTAGAATTATCGTTTAGCTTTTCTATGGACAAATCTTGGGGGAAAACAAAATCTATTTTAAGATATCCTCAGTGATTCATTTTATTGTTCATATTGAAGACATATATACACTAGTGCAAAAAAGACTTTTAAGACCGGACAAAATAGCCTCGTAAGAGCGGACGGACGGCCGGTCTTGTTCCAGCCGGTATTAAAAGTCTACATATAAGACCGGACAATGATCCGGTCTTAAAAGTCTACATATTTTAGACCAGACATTTAAAACATTCGGTCTTAAAATTTGTACTAAATGAACATGAAATAGTTTGATTTGGTCGGTCCAAAAACTCAACTTTTAAGACCGGCCTAAAATTAGTCCGCTCTTAAAAATATTGGACTTTTAAGACCGGACAAAAATAAATACGGTCTTAAAGTTAGCGACTTCTAAGACCGAATAATCATACGCGGCCTTAAAAGACTGACTTTTAAGACCGGATGATAATTACGTCTGGTCTTAAAAATTTTCCTTTAAGACCGGATGTCTAAATGTAACATAACGGTCTTAAAAAGGCTAACTTTTAAGACCGGCTTAATATGACCTTTAAGACCTGTCATATAATTACATCTGGTCTTAAAAGTCAAACGCATAAGACCGGCTTATTTATTTCCAATCTAAATTTTCCTGAATTTTTCCCTGCTGTTGTTCCTGCTACTATATATATACACAAATCCACTACCCAATCCAGCACATAAAAGTCGATACTTTAAGTTACAAGCTATGAACAATTATTTGAATAAATTGAATTGGAAAAATGATACAAATATTATTCACCATGAGTTATTTGGCCTTTTAATTAATCTACAACACCAAAGTTAATTCATACATCCAATAAGATAACTTACTTACAAATACAATAAGTTACAAATACAACATAGATGCGCCCAAAATAATATTCACCATGCCTTCATCATCTGATTCCCATGCCACCCAACAACGTAACATCCTCTTTTATAACATGATCAGATCCTGCCACAAAAATAAAACAAGGAACAAACCTCATAGTCAAAGACATTTTATGAACATAGCAGGAATAATATATATAGTTAAAGCCTTAAAGTAGTCAAATAAATCTGCATATAAATGAATATTACCTTATGAATTGACTCTTTTATAAAGTGATATCTTCCCATATCCCTTCTTGATGATCACTTCTTATGCCGGGTTCATTATCCGCTTCATCTTCTTCGTTCATGTCCGGTAGACCCCTTGAAAAAGGTGTACTCTCAAGAATACCATAATTTGAATTTTCCTCATCAATATCAATGACCCTCTTTCCTTGGAGAGTTACAGACCACATTTTATTTTCTTGATCGGTGATATAGAGCACTTGTTGCGCCTGGTCTGCCATAATAAAAGGTTCATCTCCAAAACTTCTACCATTGACATCGACTAATGTAAATCCTAGCCGATCGATCCGAACACCATTATTGACATCAACCCACTTGCATTTGAAAATGGGAAATCTAATTTTCACATAGTCCACCTCCCATATCTCTTCAATAACCCCATAATATGGCATGACTGCCAATAAAGGGCTTTTGTCTTTCGAACTGGAGAAGTGCATAGATTCAACCTCTAACATAACACCACTGTTCTGGACTATGCTCCTATCATCTAGGGACTTCGTGTAAAATGTATAACCATTGATCACATACGAATTCCAACTTATGACATCAACCTCAGGACCACGTGCTAACCATTTGAGGATATCAGAAACACATTCCTCCCCCTCGACCTTTCGTTTGAACCAGTGTGCAAAAGTTCTGTTATGCTCCCTAATCAACCTTTGTTCAATCATTCGAGGATTTTCTTTCCTCACATCTTCTTTATGTGCAGCTATGCTGGCTTGAACTTCATCAACATTATTCAAGATGTATAAGTGGACTTGTGACAATTCATCAGGATCCACAGTCTTTACTGAAGCCCTCCGCCTACCCCCTCCAGTATGATGACGTTTTGGAAGCCCAATTTGTCTTACTTTGGCCAAATAATTTTGACAAAATTCCATGGCTTCTTCAGAAACATATTTCTGAACAATCGATGCTTCTAGACGGTATGCATTCTTCACATACCCTTTAAGGAATTTCATAGATCTTTCAATTGGGTACATCCACCGTAAATGGATAGGGCCGCACAACTTTATCTCCCTCACTAGATGAACAATTAGATGAACCATGATGTCAAAAAATGTAGGAACAAAAAGCTTCTCAAGGTGGCACAAGATAAGATGTCCTTCATTCTCCAATTCATCCAACTTTTCAATGTCAAAAACTTTAGAACAAACCGCATTGAAGAAGACACAAAGTCTAGTCAAAACAACCCGAAGGTCATATTCAGCGATGTCTCGAATAGCTATTGGGAGTAGCTGTTACATCAAGACATGACAATCATGCGATTTTTGGCCTACTAATTTCAAGTCTTTCATCGATACAAACCTCTTAAAATTTGAGGAATACCCCGAGGGAACTTTTGTGCTATGTAAACACTCACAAAAACTACGTTTCTCATCCTTAGACAAAGTATGAGAAGCTGGGGGACAATAAGTTCTCGTCCCATACGGCCTTGGATGTAGCTCTTCACGTATTCCCATTGCTTGCAAATCCAATCTTGCCTTCACACCATCCTTGGAACTGCCTTGTATGTTGAGAAGCGTGCCAACAATGCTATCACATACGTTTTTCTCCACATGCATGACATTGATACAGTGTCTCACATCAAGATTGCACCAATAGGGAAGATCGAAGAATACAGATCTCTTTTCCCATATAGTTGTATCTTTTCTACTCTTGGCTGTCTTGCCGAAGATGACATTGATATTTTTCACCTTCTCATAAACTTGCTCCCTAGTCAATGGCACCGGAGCATCTTCATATTCTTGGCCACCAAAGAAGGCTTTCTTTAATCGACGATATGGGTGGCCCCGTCTAAGAAATCTCCTATGTCCAAGGTAAACCATCTTTCTTCCATGTTGGAGTTGATGGTAGCATGTGCCTTCTTCACAAACCGGACATGCTTTATGGCCCTTTACACTATACCTTGATAAGTTACCATATGCTGGGAAGTCGTTTATAGTACAGAATATCATGGCTCGCAATTTGAATACCTCCTTCTTGAAAGAGTCAAAAACATCCACACCTTCTTCCCATAACTCCTTCAAGTCTTCGATCAAGGGCTGAAGGTAAACATCAATGTCATTTCCGGGTTGTTTTGGTCCCGAAATCAACATAGACAGCATGATGTACTTTCTCTTCATGCATAACATAGGAGATAAGTTGTAAATAATGAGGAGTACAGGCCATGAACTATGTACGCTACTAAGGCTTCCATATGGATTCATGTCATCTGTGCTAAGGGCAAGCCTAAGGTTCCTAGGTTCTTCGCCGAAGTTGGGAAATAATTGATCGATTTTCTTCCATTGAGAAGAATCGGCTGGATGACGAAGCTTTCCATCAGAAATCCTCTCATTTGGATGCCATCGAAAATGTTTTGCATCATTTTCATTCGCAAACAACCTCTTGAACCTTGGTATGATTGGAAGATACCACAACACTTTTACAGGCCCCTTATTTGACTTGTACCTTGGGGTTTCACATATCGGACAATTCTACTTCTCTTCAAACTCTTTTCTATACAATACGCAGTCATTCGGGCATGCATGGATCTTTTTGTACTCCATCCCCAGTGGACAAAGTATTTTCTTAGCATCATAGTATCGATGCGGCAACACATTATCATCTGGAAGCATGTCCTTAAAAGCCTCAAGCATTTCAGAAAAACTCTTGTCGCTCCATCCATGGCGTGCCTTCAAGCTTACCAATTTCAATACAACGTTCAACAATTGGTATTTTTGACACCCTAGGTATAGCGGGGTCTCCACATCACTGCACATATTACCATATGCATGTGATTGTTGAAAGGCCTCTTCTCCTACATCACGAATAATGTCCTCTATGCAATCGTCCATATCCGTGTCATTATCATCAAAGGCCACTTCCCCATGTTGAGACCCACTTGGTATTTTTTCACCATGCCATACCCATACTGTATAGGTCTTACAAAATCCATGACAGATTAAATGTGTCCGTATAACTTTAGGACTTAGTCGCCTCTCATTCAAACATTTTACACAAGGGCAATAAAACTTCCCACTATCATCATTGGCATTTTGTTTAGCAAATTCAATAAAGTCCCTCACCCCATTCTGATATTCAACGCTCGTCCGTAAAGCATTTATCCAACTGTGATCCATAGTAGAATTCCTATGGACAGAAAGATTTAACATATGTATAATAAGACAAAATAAATGCATAACGAAGAATAACTTTTGGTCATGAATATCACAGTGAAGCCAAACTAAAATACTCCCGAAGCAAAATAAATGCATGACGAGGAAATTTAAATGCTTCGCATGAAGGTCTTGTGGACTCATCTGTAGCATATAAATTCAAATGCCAAATAAGAGTCTTTCTTCTCCCGCCACGAACGTTGATGTTGGAGACAGCAAGAGTACCCTAAAAACATTTGTTGGTCAGTTGGGTAGGTCTCAAGTGCAAATATAATCTTCAGAATAGAATATTTATTAACAACAGAGAAGCACATAAGAGCATTTCATCGATTTCGTTCAACTCAAGAAAACCCCAGAACGATAAGTAGGCAAACCATGAAGTTATATAACCGAAACACCTCTTACAGCTTGGTCTAAGTTTAGCTGAGGAACGAGGAAGTGATTGTCGAGAGAGCAACGCGAAGCACCGACAGAGCAACACACAACCACTGGAGACAGAACCTACTTAGTAATCACTTTCGGCGCGACAAGAGAAATTCAGAGAGGGAAATTTAATTTTCCGCGCGACAGAGACTTGGTTTTATATTTGGATTTTTTAAGACCGATTAATTATAAAGCATCCGGTCCTAAATATTTTATATTAAATTTTTAAGTGTTACTTTTAAGACCAAATTCTTATGCTGTCCGGTTCTATATATTTAAGACCGCAGTTTTATAATACTCCGGTCCTAAGTTAATTTTCCAGAGAAAAGAGAATAGACTTTGGGTCTTTGGCGAGCGCAGAAAATTATCGATGCTATTAATTAATGCTACTATTAATTACTTGAAGAAAAAATTAAAAAGAGACAAGGTTATAGTTCTTAATTAATGCTATTCTTAATTAATGCTACTATTAATTACATTAACAAAAAATTAAAAAGAGACAAGCTTATGGTTCTTAATTAATGATATTCTTAAATAATGCTATTATTAATTACTTGAACAAAAAATTAAAAAGAGACAAGCTTATGGTTCTTAATTAATGCTATAATTAATTACTTGAATATTGTCGTACACATTGCCCAAAAAAAAATACAGAAAATTATCAAAGCTTGTTATCCTTCAAAGCCCAAGCAATATCGGCTTGAACAGCATTAATCTCCCGCCGGATATCAGCAAGTTCCTGTCCTATTCGTATCAGGTCGTTAGAGGAAAGAGGACGAGGGTCAGCGGTCGGCGCGCTGGGGCCAACTGGTTGGAGAGGTTGAGCAGGAACCTCTTCATGGTCGGAAGGCTGGAGGGGGGGTGCGGCAATGTCTTCATCATCGGAAATAACAATGGGTCCAACGACCCGAGACTCTTCTGTTTCAATCGAACGCACTCTCAATGGAGGAGGCGCACCGTATAACGATCGGCAGAAGGCACGAGCATCATGAGTAAGAGCACCCCTACGAGCGGTTATCTTGTATCTAACCATGGTTTGAGCAGTACGTTGGCACAAAGAGGTATGAGGCGTTTATTAATAAAAGAAGAGCTAGAGGTAGTTTGGAGTTACGAGGTAGTGCGGAGTTAATAAGGAGTGTTAAGGACAGAGAGGTAAAGAGCAGATGAATGGTCTACACTTTAAGAGCGAGTTTTATAAATATTATTTAATTTTTAAGATGAATTAATATTAAGACCGACCTTTTATAATTTCTTCGGTCCTAAAAGTATATTATTTATTTTTGTAACTAAATTAACTTTAAGACCGACCTTTTATCACTTCTCCGGTCCTATAAGTATATTATTTATATTTTCAATCAATTAAATTACTTTTAAGACCGATCTTTTATCAGTTTTCCGGTCCTAAAATTCATTTATTCAAGATTTAAATTTCCTAAAATAAGTTCATCGTTTCAAATTCCGATAGCAGAATCGTATCCTTACACTCTATCAGAGGATCTCTTCGGCTTCCAGATAAACTTCCCAACGTAACTAGGCGTCTCCTCGTATTCTGATGAACTATGCGTCTGTTCATTAAAGGTTCCGACGTTTCACTCCGGATGGGTTCTCTATTTAAAGCCGTTGTTACTTTACTTTCTTCACATTCTTCATCATCACTTCCACAATGGCTGCTCCACCGCCCCAAGGTCCTCCACCACCACAAGGTCCTCCTTTTCCTCCTCCCGCTGGGCATAACAATCCTTACCCTCCTCCTCTGCCTAAGAATCCAACCACCAAACAGCTGCTGCGCCACCTCCTGGCCTGCGTCGATCATATAGATCGACGACAAGGCCAGTGTTTTCAGGTCTACCACGCCGTCAACAACAAGATCAACGCGATACTCGACGCCCACGACGTTGAGTACAATCCGTTAGATGACGACGTCACCGACCCCTCCGACGACTCCCTCCCCTCCGACAACGATGGGGAGGAGTAAATATTTTACTGTTTTTTTAAATCAAGTACTCCGCTGCCCCCCATGGGGCAGCATTAAAAAATATATAATAAATTTGTTACTTTCCTATTTCGATCGCCTTTATCCTTCTGATCAGTACATTCTTTCTTTTTCCAACAAGGAGGAAAAAACAAAACATTGTCCTCGTGTGTATGATCAACATTAAAAACTCGCACATTAAAATATCCAACAATATACAGTTAAGACCAGACCAACAAAACAAAAAGAACGTGTACTTTATTCGAATAAAGACAAATAGTGACAATTCTTCTCAAGTTTGGACTATCGTTGTCCTCGGTGTTACCTCACCAGATTAGAAACAAAGTGTCATTTTCAATATCTCTCATCTTTTTCCGACAAAAAGAAAAGGGACAAAAAAAAGGGAAACCAATAATCTAAATCTAGAGAGGTAACATCGACTACAATGAGGGACCTAGCTTGATCAGAACGCCAGAACCTCGGTTGCCTTTAATTACCCTAATTAATTTGTCCGAAAAGCGAATCAACTCTATTTAAAGGAAGACTATTAGGAGCGGACGGAAAAAGGAGATACGGTCCTAAAAGTGTTGAATACTTTTAGGACCGTCATTTTAAAACATACGGTACTAAATGAACGCCAGAACTTTCTAATTAATTTGTCCGAAAAGCGAATCAACTCTATTTAAAGGAAGACTATTAGGAGCGGACGGAAAATGGAGATATGGTCCTAAAAGTGTTGAATACTTTTAGGACCGTCATTTTAAAACATACGGTACTAAATGAACGCCAGAACTTTCTAATAAATTTGTCCGAAAAGCGAATCAACTCTATTTAAGGAAGACTATTAGGAGCGGACGGAAAAAGGAGATACGGTCCTAAAAGTGTCGAATACTTTTAGGACCGTCATTTTAAAACATAAGGTCCTAAATGAAGCCAGAACTTTCTAATTAATTTGTCCGAAAAGCGAATCAACTCTATTTAAAGGAAGAATATTAGGAGCGGACGGAAAAAGGAGATACGGTCCTAAAAGTGTCGAATACTTTTAGGACCGTCATTTTAAAACATACGGTCCTAAATGTCTCACCAATATTTTGTCAATACTTTTAGGACCGGAAGTATAAAACATGCGGTCCTAAAAGTCTCATATTATTTAACCGAAAACTTTTAGGACTGGAAGTTTACCCATATTCAGTCCTAAAGTTGCGAACTCGCTACATCATCCTAAACCTCAAATTTCAAGCGCACTAAATAGCTATATCCACCATCCAATTTCAGATACCCCAAAATGGAAACAAGAAAATTGTTCAAAAAATTAAACAAATTTATCTATTGAATTTTACATTTCCTGTGTATTATTTACAAATTGATCGAAAAAATAATCAAATTTTACAGAATATTTACAAATGAATAACATCATTAATTATTGTCCTGATCACTACTTAAGATCAGGTCATACAGATATTGACAAAACAACTCGTGTATGTGCTCGAGTTCAGCATCCGAGAAGGGGGCAGGGCAATGAAACATCTGTAACATCAAAGACACAAACTAAATTAATAACTTGCGCCCATATTTCAGATGTAATTCATTAAGCCCCAGAAACTGAATTAACTTGCGTGCATAATATATGTAACATCAAATATTTACCTTCGCAAATAATTTAGTTTCTCCTTTAGTGACAATATCATACATGTGTTTCATGATGTATTGGCCACATAGGTTGGACTCATGTGGTTGCCGACGAGTCTAAAAAGAAAAAGAAATATATAAGTAATATATATCTTATGACTAAGTTCACAAGGCAGTTGACAAGTTTATCAATATTATATTGTACCAACCTTTGGTCTGAGCCATTTAGGCTCTTTGGCCTTTGAAGGATGCTTTTTGAGTGCATCGATTTGGAAGGTCCTCATGGCACTATCATCAAAAATGCATATTTATCAATTCACTGAAAATTCACAGCAGAGATTTCTGACAAGAGAATCAAAATGACATGCTTACGCGTTGATGGTTTGGACCAACGTGTGCATTGGCAGGCTGTTGATGGAGCATAAGAAGATAACTTTAATTTCTTCCATGCACATGATGACCAATTGCCAGTGGCGGCTGAAAATTCACAGTAGTAAAGTATACTCAGTGATATATGTAGGCATGTAGCAGAATTAAGTGACTTATAGCCAAGATTTGTGATATGTACATACCTGTGGAAGAATGGCAACAAGTACACCTTTCTTCTCACATTACACAACCTCCTTGATATGTACTCTTGTCTTTGCACCATGGTTGTTTGACTCATATACTATGGGCACAAGAATCCAAAATCGTCCAACCTACCCTCATTCTCCAATTCTTGATGCAAGAACCTACAATAATTACATCGATCAGGGAATTAGTATATATATGTATGTGTGTCTAAACGATGCATTTAAATTATATGTACCATAGAAGAACATACTTACTTCATCCAAATTTGAATAATTGCATTAGTAAGCTCCTGTCGAGGAAGCAGCAGGGAGTCAATATCAACGGAGTCAACTTGGACTGGTTAGGGAATTGCGTCGCCTACTACTTCATTGACAGACCACAATTTAGTTTTAAAACATCCACTTTTCACCATATCGGTTATTTTTTCGCGGCCAGTCAACTTAGCAGTAGGGGATTGAGCCTGAGGAGAAGGGGATTGAGCCTGAGGAGGAGGGGATGGAGCTCTACGAGGGGATGGAACTTGAGGACGAGGGGTTGAAGCTTGGGGAGGAGTACAGACATGTGCAAGCTTCACTGGCCAAGAGATGAAGGTTCCCTTGACATCACTCACAATCTTCATCTCATCAGTTGAGAGAGGGAGGGGTGCATCAATGATCACCTTTTCAACTGACACTCTGACTTCATCATCAGACATTTGTTGGTGGTGTACAGTTGATCCCAATAAGTTGTGGATAGTCCCTTTTGCAACCAATAGTAGTCTATCATGATGATCAGGATCATCCACATAAAGGTCACAAGGTTGCTCTGACTGTCCAACAATGCAGCTCCCTCGAGTGCTCTGCTGCACAGTTGCAGGTGAGTGTGTGAAGGGAACACTGGTCTCTGGACGAGATCTCAAAAGCAGCTTCACCTGATTCAGTTCCTCCCTCGACTTGCTCATATCAGATTGATGCCTTTCTTCTTTAGACGCTGCCTCCTCATTTAATTTGGCCACTGTCTGATCCATCTCCTCCCTGGTAACCACCTCTTTCCTATGGCATTTGGCGGATGAACCAAAGAATACCTTCAGGCCTACTCGTCCTCCAACCCCCCTTACACGCCCACCGTGGTCTGGTTTTCCGATGGCAGCCGTGAGAACATCATTCCTACCGGACGACAAGAAAGATCCCTCTGCCTCTTTCTTCTTAAGATCTTCCTGTAAGGTACAGATAACGAGAAGCTTAGTAATGAATCATGTTAACTAAAAAATAACAACAATAACAATACTTACAATTTTTTCAGCAACTACACGAGTTTGTTCACTCGTGTAGGAGCCGCTTGGCTTTTGCCGAATGTGCAACCACAAATCCTTGCGACGTATTGGAGATGGCGGTCCATGCACCGCCTCAGGATTGGATTCTGCTTCATCTTCCAATCTCTTCTGCTTGGCCGCTATCAATTCCTTTTCAGCCCTTTCATATCTGCCTCGAGAAGCCCTATGCGAGCAATCATTCTTTCTCCCTATCTCCTGTGCTTTTGCCCTTCTTTTCTGTGAATCAGAATTGAAAACAACTATTAATTATGAATTCCAGCCATCTCACTAACAGAAATTAGAGAACTTCTGCTTGATATGAACCTCAAACACTAGTCAAATTCACATTATCAAGTTTCAACATTTTATTATTTAAGGAAGATGTAGATAGGTTAAGAAACAAAAGAGAATTATGCTTACAAAAGAGCTATGTTTTGTACTGCTAGGTAGATAGAAGAAGAAAAAACAGAGGATTATGCTTACAGAATAATACAAACTTAATCCTTTTTAAGGCATCCGGTGGGATCATCAGTACTTCCACATTAGATAGTAACAATTGGGTATATAAAGTTTCCCCCTTTTAAGACTATTCATTTCCTCCTTTGCAAGACAAACCATTACACAATTACCTCCTTAGTATTTTACCTTTTCAGGGTTTACATAGCATAGACAAAGGCAGGAAATGTATACTTCTATTCACACACCAAACAATATAATTTAACTAACAGGATTAGATGAACAAATATAAGCTCACAGGTTACATAAGCAAACAAAACTAAATATAGACTCACCAGAGCTTTAGGAGTGGTCCGCAGCCGAACAAATTGTTGCCAAATTCGTTCATCAATAAATGTGTATTGTTCCCAAGGCTGTTTGGCAGGCGCAACCTCGTAAAAAATATATGTGTTAGCGAGAGAGGTCTTAAACTTCCTCCACCGATCAGCACAATAGGACAATGTCTTGACTTTCAACTCCTCAGAGTCAGGGATAGTGTATGTAAGCCGAATAGTGTCCCAAATAGGTTGCTTTACTTTTTCAAAGTGAACACTTTTCCACTCATCTTCCAAGATGCTAACCTTGCTGCGTGCAAGATAGCCGACAAAACTATTATATTTGTTTTTATTAGGATCGTAAGGCCGCAACTTTTCATCGAACTGAATCTCGAGCCTTGACCCAGAAGTCCGACTTAGAGATACATCCATCATTCGTGTGCCTCTTCTACCACGGCGTGCAGGGCGGTTAGGAGGCACATTGTCAGTGGAGGAGGGTTCGTTCTAACCCACACCATTAACTGGCGATCCCGGAACACGAATGGAATCGTCTTCACCGTTCATTTTTGAGACAGTAAGAGAGGAATGCCTGAGCAACTGAGAGAGTAAGAGAGGCTACTGGTACATGGGTGAGGAAGAGTGGTAATGCAACAGGAAGAGTGGCTTCACAACAACAAGAGGGGTTTCAGAGGTACAACGTAAGTCTTATGGGTTTCGCGCGAAGATATAGGGGTTTCACAGTTCAGAGATACAACGTAAGTCTTAAGGCAACGTTTCGCGTGAAGATATATTTGGCGGTTTATTTTTAAGACCGGATGAACAAAAACACGGTCTTAAAGGTTACGTTTTAAGACCGTCCTCTTTTAAACTCCGGTCTTAAAAGTATTACTACCAGACGCGATTTTTGTCCGGCTAAAAAGTATAATCTTTAAGACCTCCTGTTATATATATCCGGTCTTAAAAGTTTAATTTAATTTTTTCCTTATTATTTTGGACTGTAGAAAAAATAAGTCGGCCTGTTCGAGATTTCTCTATAAAGATTTTTTATATTTCAATTTTTTTAATAACATTTTTAAGATCGGTCGTTTTTCTAAGCGGTCTGAATAATATATTTAAGACCCATTGCTAAACGATTCGGTCCAAGAAGTTCTTTATATTTACAAAACTGCCACCGCTCATAACTTTAAAGTTCTTTATATTTACAAAACTGCCACCGGTCATACCTTTAAGACCGGGCCGTCGATAGTCCGCTCTAAATGAAGCGGTCTTAAAAGCCTTTTTTGCACTAGTGGTAACATATAAGTATAATATTTATTTAAAAATGAAATTGGTTTATCCCAATATTTTAGAAATTTTAACAATAAAATCAAATTATTCATATTCTAGCTATACTTTGTGAAGATGCTTAATTGTTTACCTTAAGAGACTAATTGGACCCACTTGTTAAATAATTTTTTCCCATTTCACGCAAACGTCGTCAAATGGGAATTCCTCCAGATTTTCGGGGCTGATATTTACTTTTGGATGAAAATTCCAATGAACACATCCTATGTTGCCACCACTTGGGTCGCTTCAAAAGAAGTGGAAAAACTATATTTTAAAAGAAACAGATTGGCTTTAAGGCATTACTTCGAACCTTCAACTACCTTTCTTTTTGTGATGAATGATGCAATATATAAATACAACTACTCAGAAAAGGAAAATTTGACCCAAAGAAGAAGATGGATAAGCATGTGCATCCCCGTGATTTTGACATAAATAATTAAATTATATATATATATATATATATATATTGAAAAAGTTTGGAGAAGCAGCATCAAAAGCGTAATCAGATGCTTTCTTGTGAGCATTAGGGTATATAGTTTATAGAAGTACTTGTGGTCCTAACTATGTGCGATTGGCAACGCCAAGGGACCAAATTAGAATGAGGCTTATTGTCTAGAATCTATATGAGGGAAAAGGCACACTGTGTCCTTGTCATTAACTTTAATGATTATCATTAGTCATTAAGTAATCTTTTATTTGACCTCCAAAACAGATTATGGTTATGTCAGAGTAATGGGCGCTTATAATCAATGAAAAATAATGCGATGACTTTTGGGAGTTTGGGAATCAAAACTTTTGATTTAAGATCTCTTTATGGATAAGCAGTTATTATGTTTAATAAAGTAGGTCTTAACTTAGAATTGACATGTCTCTTATTTTTCTGATTCTGCAATTAAGGAAATTAATTGTATGCTGGTGTTGTTGTTGTTGGTTTTTTTTTTTGGTAAACTATTATATGTTGTTATCGCTAATTCCTAGGTCAATTACTTCCTCATGCACTGTATATAAGATACAAATGAGTTAATTATGTAGATAAAAAAAATTGTGTAAAATTGGTTAAAGGAAATAAATGTAAAAAAGGAAAAATGATAGAAAAATACTGTCAAAATAAGTAAAAGACAAATAATGGTAGTAAATTTCAATAATTCAAAAAAGACTAATTTAAAATTTTGAAATGTTGACAAATGTGTAAAATTACAAAAGTTCCTTTGCTTTTTTTTTTTTTGGAAGAAATCTCAAAACTCCTTCCCACCACCGAAGCTCCGACGTTAGTGACTGCTGGCGGCAGCTCATAACTAGAGCTCCAGTGTTCTTTCCACGTAAAAGTTGTCAATATAGATACCTGAGTTGTTAATAATGATACTAAAGTTGTAAATTGGCCCATTAGCAATTTTTGCTTGAGAAATTAACCAGAGCTCTGACGCCCGGCTGTTGGCGAGGACAATGAAGCCTTGGTGACAAGCTGCTGTTGACGATAGTCGGATCTCTAGCGGCTAAAAAGTGGTTTGAGGGATTTTTTTTAAAAAAATAAAAAGTAAGGACACTTACTTAGTTTGACACATTTGTTGACATTTCAAAATTACAAATCATTTAATATGGAATTATTGAAATTTATCATTGTTATTTGCTTTTACATATTTTGACAGTAGTTTTCTGTTATTTTCCCAAAAAAATCATTTCCCCCCTAGAATACTCTTATTTAGAATTAAGGACACAATATTTGGAAATGGAATAGTAGAGATCTTTTTGGATTGAAACATAAATCTGGCCATCTCATTATAGACCCATATTGGCCTATATTGTGAGGAACTTGGTCAATAATGGAAGAAAAAGGGAATAGTCTCTTTAAGCAAAGTGAGTGAAGTTTTTACTCTTTTGCATAAGGTTCCTGGAATAAATGTACCAGCTGAAAGCCCTATGCATTGGGGGCATGACAACGGGAGGAAAACAGAGTGACCCTAATGGTTCACTCAATGACACATTAGGTCTGAGAATTTTGAAAATATCCTCATTATCATAATTCAACTCAATAGTAGGTGGAGGATTAGAGATCCTTAACAAAGAATTTATGTATTTCGTAGTTAAAAGGATTCTTCTACCTCTAACATAGGTTACAATCCTCTACTCAACTAAATTACCGTTGTCATCCAAATGATTGTCAATGGTCATATTAAAGTAGAAGGTTCTGACAATGGTAGGACTATATGAAGTCCTCACTACTACAAAAAACATCAAAAACGTCCTAAATTTGACCCATTTAACGTCCTTTTTTCTAGGGACGTCTCGTGAGGGGTAGTAAAAAAAAAACTTTGGGCGACCTGAATTTAAATTTAGGTGGCCTTACTGCTTTTTTTTTTTAAAAAAAAACCACGGGGTTGGCCACGGAAGAACAAATCAAAAATCAAATTCTAGAAATACTTTCTTTTTTATGTTACAAGCAAGAAATTTCAAAACCAGCAAGAACAAGAACAAGAAAAGAACACAAAGAGAGTAATCGAAACAGAGACAACAAGGAAGATACAATGAAAAAAAGAAAAGAAGAAAAAACCTAACAAGTAACTAACAACTCGCATTCTAATCCCCTAAAATGGAAGGAATAAGGAACAAGAATGCAAAAAACAGATTAATTTTAGATCTACAAGAGACTTGGTGTTCATGGTATCGTCTTGGAGCCACAAGGAGATTTCCAGATCTGCAAAAATTGGTGCCCTCTCAGATCTAAAAAATCAACAAGAGTCAGATCTGGAAAAACACTTATTGGCAGCAGTGTTTTGGACGAAATCGATGGTGACTCTTGTTCCGAAGTGCAGATTCTGGCGTCTCGTTGCTCAGTCTCCTCGCCGTCGTCTCCTTGCCACCGTCTCCTCGCCCAGCCAGACCAAAGAGTGTTGAAGGAGTAGGAATAGATCGAAAGAGAAGATGGAGTGTAGAGGAGAGAAGAGGAAGGCATATGTGCAGATCGAAAATGAGAAGAGGAAGGCATACATGGAGGAATTAAATGGTGTGCAGAGGAGAAATTAAAAAATTTCATTTTAGGCGACCTAAATTAATGTTTAGGTTGTCTAAGGTCTCAAAAAAATTTTAGGCGACCTAAATTAATATTTAGATTGTCTAAAGTCTCAAAAATATATCAATTTTAAAGATTTTTTTGAAGCTGAAAAAATCCTAAATTGTGCCAAATATTTCATTTTACTCAACCTTAATTATTATTTGGGTTGTCTAAAGTCTCAAAAAAATTTTAGGCAACCTAATTTAATATTTATGTTGTCTAAAGTCTCAACAATGATATCAATTTTCAAGATTATTTTGGAGCCAAAAAAAATCCTAAATTGCATTTTAGTCGACCTAAATTATTATTTGGGTTGTCTAAAGTCTCAAAAAAATTTTAGGCGACCTAAATTAATATTTAGATCGTCTAAAGTCTCAAAATTGCTATCAATTTTCAAGAATTTTCCTACGCCAAAAAAATCTTAAATGGCACCAAATATTTCATTTTAGGCGACTTAAATTAATATTTGGGTTGTCTAAAATCTCAAAAAAAAAAAAAATATTAGGTGACCTAAATTAATATTTGGGTTGTCTAAAATAAATGCAACCCAAATATTAATTTAGGCGACCTGAATTTCATTCATGTCACCTAAAATCCATCATTGGCGACCTTAATTTAATTCAGGTCGCCAATGTTAAAAAAATTAAAAAAACCAAAACCACTTACGACGCCAAACAAATAAATTTTATTCCCCAAAAAAATCCCATGACGCCAAAATTTATTCCAATTTGGGCGATTTGAATTCAATTCAGGTCGCCTAAATTCAAATATTGGTGAATTCAGGTCGCCTAAATTCATGCCAAAAATGATTTTTACTCCAAAGAATATTAAATACCATGGCGCCAAACAAAAAATTCTCCCGCGAAACTATTTAAAGCGTCCTGAAATTATGTTAGAATGCTAAAAATCAATTTTACAAGTCCTAAACTTTTATTTAGGACGCCGAAGGCTCATTTTCCTTCTATATATTTACAAGAATGCCACTTCATTCATTTTTTACTTCCTATTTTTAAATAAGGAAGTTTCTTAGGGTAGTGATATCCAATTTTTATAGTAGTGCCTAATAGAAAGCAGATTCTCAAATGGTTTAAGCCAAGGGGGAAGATCAAGATTGCAATCTTCCTTTAGCTTAATCATGTCAACATAAATAGTTGGACAAAAATTTCTATTAGCATAATGTTGTTTGAACTATTTAGCTTTAGACTCAAAAAACATGATTGGATTGCAGTAAAAAGTATGATAAGGAATGGGATAAGAATATACAACTTCAAGAGCATAAAGTTGTCCAGATACCTTGGAATTGGACTGGCCTTGAGCCTGAGAGGCTTGCCCTGAGAGGAACCTCTGAATTCAAAAGAAGCAACAGTGGTTTTCTTCGTCTTCTTTGGAGCCACAACCACTTGCTCCTTATCTTTCCTCTTTACATCCTCGAGATCAATCTTCTTCTTCTTAGTCACATCTGTGAGCTCTTGAATAGCAACCTTCTTGGCTTTAGGCTTTGGTGGGACCTCAACGGTAGCAACCAGTCTCTTTGGTGGTTGCTTTTCACGTCTAGGTTACTTCAACAGTGGTGGTGATGAAGATTGTGTCGCCTCATAATCTGAACTGGAATCCTTGGCCTTGGCAGGAGTTTTAGGAGGCATGTTTGGAGTTTGGGATCAAGTTTAGGGTTCGAGGATAGGAGGTTTTCAGAGAAAATGACGAAGATAAATCGAGGGTTTGTGAGAAGTGAAGATCAACGGTTGACACATGTATATATAGAAAATGCTCAACTCGAGTTACCAAAAACTGGCTCGAGTTGACATGAAAAGCACTAACCTGGACTTCAAGTGTGTATATATGAAAACACTTGAAAAATACCATTGACTCAAGTGAACCACTGGGTGGCTCGAGTTAGTTCAAGTTGCTCTTTGTCTTGAGTTGATTGGAGTCAAGGGAGCTTTGGCTCGACTCAAAAACTTTCTCAAAATGTTTTGTTCTCTGTCTGAATTGCACTCGAGGCAGCAACTTGTTGGCTCGAGTTGACTCCTTGTTTCAAAAAATGAATTGCTCTCTGTCTGATCTTTACTCGAGTTAGCCAAGCCATGGCTCGAGTTAAGTGTCCTTCAAAAGTTGGTCTGCTCTTTGTCTGAAATTGACTCAAATTGGACACACCTTGGCTCAAGTTACCAACCCCTCACATAGACAAACCTTAGTGCATAGAGTATTGAAAACACAAGGTAAATACACTATGCTTGAGTTAAAGGAATCCAACTCGAGTTACCAGCTTGAGTTGTCACTTAACCACTTGATGTGAAGACCAAAACCTCTTGATTTTCAAAAGTTGCCCGATATGATCGAGTTACTCCTTTCTAACGATTAGCTTCTACAACTTTTTCATCTTATCAGAGGTCTTGCAAAAACAATAACTAGATACTTCGAAGCTTAAATTTGTAACTATTTATCATAAAAAAAACATAACTAGCATTCAGTAGAGATAACTTAAACTCATTGGGATTTACCATTCCCCATTCTCTTCTAATGAACATAAATAGCTCCTTAGCTAATGGCTTTGTGAAGATATCAACAAGTTGGAGATGTATGGGGATGAACAGTACTTTGACATCGTTTTTTTTGAACATGATCTTTGATGAAGTTGTTACACCCTTACTGGCCTCGCCCTTTTGGGTGGCGAGTTAGAGGGATTCCTTTTGCTTATTACCTTTCCTTTGATAACTAGTCCTTTTATCAGATATCAGAGTGTGTGCAACAAAGCATATTATTGGTTTGGGCAAATATGATATACTGGTAAAAGCATGAAAATCAAAAGTAAATAGTCCCCATAGGGTTAAGGGTACAATCATCCAAAATAAAATACTGAACAGTAATTAAACTCATAACATCAACCCAAGATAATTGTACATAAAGTGATAGGGCATTCCCTATTTCTTCAGTCTACCACTGTGTGCCCTTACTTTTCAACTCCTGAACAGCTCAGGGTTTATCACCTGTATCTACAGAATGGTCTGGAGTTCAAAAATGAACCCCAGAGTAACTGTCAAACTCATGTACTATATGTGTATAGTGTATGCATGCAACCATATCATGTAAAATCATAGTGAACAAGCCAAACATATCATATATGCATTTAAAAACATACACACTAACCAATCACCACGCACTGTCAAGCTGCCTTACCAAGGCAAGTCCCAGATTTATCGAAATTATGACCTATAGAGCCACTTGTACCAGGTTAGCCTCGGACCTAACGACCCGTAGAGCCGCCAATCAAGGCTAGTCTCGGACCAATCCTCAGCTCTAGGAACACAATAGTTAGAGACTTGAACCCTAACATGCTCTAAATGCATATTTGGCAACACAGACATACATGGGAAACAAACATACAACAAACACATAAAAGTACTTGAGTAAACAGTTACTAGATGATAGCTGTTCAAAGACTAATAAACTTCCTCGGTGTCCGAGAGTCTCCCCGGATATGTTCTTGCCCTAGACAACATCAATATACCTTATTTTTAGTACATCCATAATACCCCTTTTAATCTTGGAAATTCGAGCCACTTTCCCAAAATTCTAGAAAACCTTGTCTAACTTCAAATATTTATAATTAATTCCAAAAAATTCCAATTGACACAAAATTAGAGGCTATGGAACCCTTAGGATGTCTATTTTATGGTAAAAATACATCCAAAGTCCAAAAGGGTCCATATTTTATCACACAGCCAAAACTTCATTCGCTAGTCAGAAAAGTACCTTTGTTTCCTGAGCAATGTTCAAAAATTTATATCTCCTAGCAGCATAATAAAAAAAGGTACTAGTTTTATATCAAAATGAAGCTCAAGAGTTCTACTTTATTCTTGTAAAATTTTACAGCAAATGGACTTCATTTACTATTTAAAAGTACCAATTAAGCTTCGCTGCCTAGAAATCCTGAATCTAGCAGTAAGCTATTTCTTTCAGTTTTTGGTTTTTTCGGGTTCTTAAATCATAACTTTAACCTAACCTAATGCAAAATCACGTTTCAGACTCATTAAAACCCTTAAAAATATCAAAATCAGACCATAGATCCATACCCTAGTCATTTGGACGAAAACCCTAATCCTCAAACTTCATAAGTTGGTTTTTCGGGGTCTACTTGAATTTGGAGCTTTAATCGGTGTTTCGGCTTCTTTCCCCATGTGTTGGAACTTGGCTGGACTCTTTCCTTCTCAGCTGGAGCATGCCCCTTGGCAGCCAAGAATGAGAAGATTATGCCTTTATAAAATGAATTAAATGAATAGGGTGCATTGAATTATCCGGTTCATGCTTTTGTCCACTGGTTAATAGCATGAACTAGGGTTTCTTTCTCATTTCCCAAGAAAATCCAGAGGATTCTAGAAGGTGGTGATGTGGCACATCCTTGCCCATACACTTCAGATTTTTATTTTTCAACATGTGCAAATTACCTATTTTTACCCAGAACACCCCTTTATCTAGTGGTTAAAAGCATGTGTAATGCCTCAATTTCAACACCCGAAAACTTGGTCAAAATATTTGAAATACTTCCAATAGGGATAATCAATATCCAAATCATTCAATTACACAACCATTTCGAATAAAATTAAAGATACATAATCAAAATAAATTTCCAAAAGTATTTCAGAGTTTAATACAAAGCGGAAGTCTTAGGTTCATGGCAAATAAAATAACATAACATAAACTATAAGAGTACAAAAGATCCTTCAATGCTCACTCCATAGGTGCTTTCCCTTGCTCTCTACTAGGATATTCACCTGAAAAATGTTAATATGGGATGAGATTCTACGTCTCAGTAACTACTGAAAATTTCCACCATACACAAGCAAAGTACATATGACAAAAAGCAGGGGCTAATTTCAAATATGTTTATATATATGTACCATAATTTCTCATACAAAATTATTTGCAAAAGTAATCATCATTATGTCGAATTGTGAGCTATACAAATATACAATGCAATATGCAGCCTCCCTTATATCATCGTCTTCCCTTGTACCACTGATTGGAGTCAGAGGATAACACAAGTCCAATAGAAACTCATTCATTTGACTGGATGGTTTAAAGCTCACCAAAATATAAGATACACCTAGCCAAAGATATAGAGCTTAAATCTGGACTATGGCTCCCCTCCTTAAAAATAACAACTAAGGGGGTGTCACATGTCCCACAACTCGTATGCAATCCCGGCCAGAGGACAACATGGAAGATGGGGCCCTGAAAAGTACCATCCTCTGTGCACCGAGTAGTGATATAAAAACATATCATACCAATTCCTCCTAACTCCAACTCATCATAAATACAACCACCATGATAAATGTATTTATGCAAAAATAGAACATTACGCTTTCATTTATATCAAACATAATCTTGGAAATTCGTGAATAATAAACAGTATTATTGTACGTATTCGTGAATAGTAAATCGCTATGCGTATATGTGAATAGTAAATAGTAAAATACGGTATGTATACGTAAATGATGAATAGTAAATCAGTTAGTATAAATGAATAGTGAATAGTAAAATACGGTATGTATACATGAATGATGAATAGTAAATTAGTATCTATATGTGAATAGTAATTCAATTATGTATGTGTAAATAGTATCTTTAATTTGTATGAAATGCAAATTACAAATTCAAAGTTCTAATACCAAATCTTAAAACCTTATAAACCATAAAATATTTTATCCATATGTTTTTGTCAAGAGTAATAAATAAATAAACATTTATAATCATACATAATTCACAAGTATAAAGAAGAATATTCAGAATTACCTGTTACTTACTAATTCCCAAATAATCACCAAAAAGCTACTATAAGGCTCTCAAATAATTACCACCTTACTCTCTTTCTCTTTTCTCTTCTCTCTCACACTCTCCTTTGTGTACAACGAAAGTGTGTGTGTGTTTGTGCAGGTGGGGGGGGGGTATTTACAGGAAAAAATCCCCTCCCACCGATTAATTAAGGGGGTACGGACACCCCCTTTCGTTGAATAAATTGGGGCGCTAATCACGGCACCGCACTGCCCAATTTCAAAGGTAGGCACCTCTTGCCTAACTTTCTTTTTTCCAAAAAGTTGTGGGTCCCACTTTTTTTTCTCCCATTTTCTCTTTCTTTCTTTCTCTTCCTAACCCCTCCTTCCTTTCGTGATTCCTTCTTTTTTTTTTGTCCCTATCCTATATATACACACACTAATATATATATATATATATATATATATATATATATATATATATTTTAAATTCTAACTTTAGAAAATCTACTTAATTAGATGGAAAATTAATACCATAAGTTAATCTATCCTAAAAATTTCAGGATGTTACAACATGTACCCTGGTTTTTGGCTTGTTTTTCCTTTTCTTTTCCTCCAAGAAATTCCAAATATTTCCAGATATTTCTAGGACCCTGTGTGGCACCATTTGGGTTTGAAAAATCTGATCCCTTGTACTTTTATTTAATTTATTCAATTTATTAGATTCACACTTTTATCCACTGGTCCTTGTAGTGCATTGTTGGTTAAAAAGGTACTCCCTTTTTCACTTTTCTTCAAATTTTCAGATCTTTTTCCCTGATTGGGACTTCATATGCGGTGCCATCTTATACTCCTAGATGACCACATATTTGTTCTATTTAATCCGAAAAGAAGCCCCTAATTGGTTCTTATCAGTCTCCTTTTCACCAATTAACTTCCTTTAGGACCTGTACTTTGTGTTTGGGCTCAAATATAGATAAAATCATCTGATTTCCTCTCTTATTTTATGAGTTTACGAAATTCACTCCCTAAGGGGTAAGGAATTGACTTTTCTACCATTGTAATCATCACTTACTTTTTACTTTTTAATCCCGCAGTGACAAGTAACCTCAAGTAATTATTACAGCTGACTTTTCATTCCTTTCTCCTCAAAAACAGAGGAAACCCTTATCAGTTCAGGAAATGTCATGTGCATATTTATTTTAGCACATTTTTTCTCATCTAATTGTCCCATACCTTAAGGTATAGCTAAATAGCATTTTTACCAACCGATTAACATTGTATAAGTGTTTTTGTGCTCTTCTGGTTTGTCACTTTAACTTCTGTGGCGTTTGAGCTCTTGGTCAAAATACTCATGCAAAAGGGAGTGCAAAATGTCTTAAAATATGTTAATAAGACACTTAAAAATCCCCCTAATCAAATGACCAAAGTGCCCTTACAAAATATCTTCCTAACTTGGCTTATTTTGCAAGTTTCGTTGATTTTTCTCTTTCCCCTTGCTTTGCATGAATTTGAGGCTTTTTGAAGAAGCCTATGACTTATCCTTATACCATAAACTCATGCTTAGGTGTCTTCTTTCCACTAGACCAACGTAAAAGTAGCTTTATGGCTTGTCATGATCATAAGACACGTGTCATGCTCCCATTAGACAAACACAAAAGCATGTTATCATGGATCATCATGACACTTTATTAAAGTTACTTTATCGGTGTTTGCTCGGGATCTTGCTCGGGTTTTTACTCGGGATTTGACACGAATGCTGAGACCCGACAAACAATCCCACAAACTGATATTTTCTCAAAAACGCAGGGCATACCTGACTTCCCTAAAAATGTCGTATTCTTACTTAGATTAGCATATTTTTGTTAGTTCTCAGTGTGTTTTGATGATTAACAACAAATGTAAACATGTTTTGAAGTTTCCAAAATTTGTTAAAAACCATTTGACAGTTGCATACTCGAGTATAGGTATGCATACTCGAGTATAGGACTGTTAAAGGATTGCTCAATTGTATTTTACAAGTCAATACTGCAGTATGGGTAGCCATACTCGAGTATTGAAGTCACAGAGAGCAACCAAACTTTCAAGATAAGTCAATACTGCAGTATAGGGAGTCATACTCGAGTTTAGGCACTTACAGAGAGTAAACAAGTTTTGATCTTCAGTGCATACTCAAGTATAGGTATGCACACTCGAGTATAGAGCCTTACAATGAGCTCCAAACATTTTATAACTGATGCATACTCGAGTAAGGGTTTGCATACTCGAGTATTGGGCTCTTAAACTGATTTTCAACTTGGCACCTGTTCTTATATACTCAAGTATGGTTTTGTATACTCCAGTATTGACAATGAAAGACTTCACACTTTTTGAAAACTGAGTTGCATACTCGAGTAAGGCATTGCATACTCGAGTATGGGACCATACGGAGAGGTCACTCATTTTGTCAAGGACTTGCTTACTCCAGTATACAAATGAATACTCCAGTATAAAGGCATTTTGAACTTAAAATTTCTCAAGCAAACAGTGTCATACTCGAGTAAGCCACTAACATACTCGAGTATAGGTCTTGATTTTCAAACTCAACTCACGATGGTTTGCCTCTAGAAGCTGCATTCTCTAGTATCACTTTGGATACTCCAGTAAGGACACTTACACACAGTACCATACTCGAGTAAGGATGAACATACTCGAGTATACAACGGTAAAAACTGATTTTTGAATTACACGAATTTGCAAATCCTTATTGTTTGACCTAATTGCTTTCATATATCATTCACTTATGTTCCCTACTATGTTTAACAAGTTTGTTAAGTGAATTACAGTTAGCACAGATGAAGATTATTGAAGGTCAAAGCCATAAAGCAAAAAGTGTACAGTGCATTTAATGCACTTCTGCAAATCAACCTACTTTCAGCTAATCCATCTGAGCACGCCTTCTAAACGTTAAAGAATGCTTACTACAACAAGCAAAGTCATCTCCAATGGGCAAATTCTCAGAAAGACACATCAAATCACATTAACACTTGGATTACTTGAAGATAAGAGAGAGAAGATGACCAGACTTAGTGCTAATCATCTACAACGGTTGGATATCAAGCAACGGTCAATTAATGCCCTCTACCTATAAAAAGAGTGCATTAACTTCTTCTCAAGCTGATACACCAACTGAGAGCGAAAATTTATTAAGTGTCATTTATTGTGTTCAGCTTTCATCTGTATTGTATCAATTTGATACTTGTGCTTCAGTGTTCATTTTATCTGCTCTGTAAGAGAGTCATTTCTGTAAATCATTCATTAATTGTGATAACCACAAGTCAGGGGACTTGGTGGTTGGGTGTATTGATTACATCTTGTAAGGGGGAGTGAAATCTAGTGAGAGAACTACTCTGGGTACAGAGATTGTAATCAATTTTGTGAAGTTAGTGGATTGAAAATCCCAAGTGAGGCTTGGGGACTGGATGTAGGTCAGAGAAAGGACCGAACCAGTATAAATTGTATTGTGCATAGCTTCTCTTCTCTCCATCTCTGTTATACCCTGTTCTTAGTTGTGCAAAACAGAGTTAGGTCTTTTTAAAGATACCCAATTCACCCCCCTCTTGGGTATCAAGCTCCAATCTTCAATTTTCACTCAACTAATTGTCCTATACCTCAGGACATAGTTAGGTGGCATCTTTTCCAACTGAATTTATACCTATAGGTCTGCTATACCCCTTTTTCATTAGTATTTTACTTCCACGGCTTATGCATACTAGGTCCACTGACCTGTATGGCTGAGTTACTTAGTCCCTGAGAGGCTTCCTATCTCTTGTCATGCTTGGGACTCTTCCCGAACTGGACTTGGTTGTCTGCCTACTTTAGGCTTATTCTCAATTCTTAGGGTCTAAAATTCGGGATATTACATTTCTCCCCCTATTCAATAAATTTTGTCCTCGAAATTTGAACGTCCAAACTTTGGGAAATCATTTCTATGCATGTTCACTAAACATACAATTTATCATATCACATTCTTATCTATTTGTACCTAGGTGTGGTACTTAATCACGCTGAACCAACTATCCATCTTTATAGTGTTTGGTTACGTAGATCTTACTGCCTGATTCATTTTAGCCCTTTGGCTCAATTTTTTACCACTACACTGAGCATTTATGCCTTATTGCCTAAGGATTCCATACCAATCTATTGGCATCTTACCTATCACTTGGTACTGATCAAATGTTTTGCTAGTCTCAGGATGTACTGTAGACATATTGGTTTAAAGTTACCACGCCAATCAGTATTCCACTTAGTACTAAGCATCATAAGTCTTACACCCCAAGGACAACGCCTATGTGCAACCTTGCACGTTGGGTCTTACCGCCTCAAGCCTCTGCTCGTCTATTATGTCTAAGCTTTCCTTAATTTAAGTTCTCAGATCATTTTCCTCTTGCTTAGCATTGTTGCTGGCAAGTTACACAATTCAGATTTCCAGACCATTCTATCAGTTTCTGTTCCTGTATTAACATAATTACCAACTGCACCGCTTTTCATTTCACTACAACAACGACGACAATCATATCACTGCTTACTATGTTGTCCCATACTCAACACTTCAAAAGTTTCACATCTTCAAAAATCTTTGTGGTCACAGTACATTTCACAACCCGCACTATACGAACAGTAATAGTGCTATCATATTTTCAAATTCAATTGGTGCTAGCTCAAATTCTTATGAAAACAATTCACTGCTAGACTATTCTCAGAAAACGTTTACTACCGACACACATTAATGAGCAGGATTATTTATTTTACAAATTTAACAACCAGAAGCTCTTGCTACCACTTCAACCTCTCAGTACAGCGACACATCCCAATCCTTTCATACATAAACTACCAAAGTGGCAATGCACCTGTCGACCAATGTAGGAGAGTTTTCATCCCTTCCTAGGACTTAGTATCCTTACTGGCACATACAATAACAGGCCACCACCAGAATCCTATACCAGAACAAAGGATCATCATCCACGGAGTGTTGCTTTAAACGCTTGTGTGGGTGCCGACCAGACAAGGCAAAACTACTCAAATTGGGTGCATACACTGCTGGTATGAGTATCAGCTTCTGAAAAACTAATCCCCTCAAAAGAACTTTCAAAAATAGCTAGCGATTTCAAAACATTTGTAAAACATCTGACAAGATCCAGCAAATTGAGTATGTCTATAACAATTTCTGGCTTCTTCCAGTTCTGTACTGCTTCCACTACAATCATGGTTCACAATTCTATTTCAAATCTGGGTTCCACAAGGACCCTTATTCATGAGACAACATAGTTCTGACACGATCACTTTAAACCGTTCTCAAATTCTGTCGAAAAACATTTTATTTGAAAATTCAACTCGAAAAATTTAACTTTCAAAAGATTCAGAAATACAGCAGGTGCATTGGTAAGTTCAGAATTTAATTTTCAAACATACTAGGAACTAGACAACTGACATAGAAGGTCATCAATTTTAATTACATCTCGAGCTTTATCTTTGGCTATTCAAGCCATTCATAGGACACGTAGTCCATTTTATTTGTCCGGTTATTCCAGAAATAATGCATGAAATTCTCAAGCTTACGACCTCTTCGACACTTCGCCTGGTATTCATGGTCTAAGAGTTATGGGCTTCTGCCAGCCTATGATCATATTAGCCATATAGGACTTAGGCTTTTCACTTGTCAAATTTAAAAACCCAAAATCATATCAATATAGTAAGTCTTCTTACCCACTGTATATTCATGCCTTAATTTTACTCCAATAATACACATAGTGTTGGAGCACCCCATGTCAATACATCTAATCACATGGATCTTAGCTAGGGTTATTATGTATGTAAACTTCCAATGTTAGTCAAGTTCCAGGCATATTCGCCAATATCAACTTTCCATATCGAATACTCAACTCATACGTTTAGGGAGTCTATTAGCCACAATCATCTCTATAATATTCTGTCTCGATCAAGAGACCATAACCTGTGGCTATTGAGGTTCTAGCTATCATTTAATTCTATTGAGATACTACTTCTCAATCTCACTTTCTTAGGGAATATTTTGAAGTCAAGATCTTTTCCTATGCTGATACAATGACTATCAACCTCAAAGTATCCCATATCATATAGGTATTATTCTCGAACATACCTAATACAACATGCTGATGATACAACATCAATCAAGGTTTCTACTTTCAATCATACTTTCTAAGGGAAAAATCGTAAGATTAATATCATTCCCTAGCAGCTAGTAACATCCAAATATCTCATACATATGGGTATTATACTCTAGTTCCTTAATGTGTTCGGATCAATGCCTTAATGCCGTATTCTTACTTAAATCAGCATATTTTCACTCAACTAATTGTCCTATACCTCAGGACATAGCTAGGTGACATCTTTTCCAACTGAATTTATACTGAATAGGTTTGTTGTGCCCCTTTTTCATTGGCACTTTGCTTCCATGGCTTATACATACTAGGTCCACCAACCCATATGGCCGAGTTACTTAGTCCCTGAGAGACTTTCTATCTCTTGTCATGCTTGGGACTCTTCCCGAATTGGAATTGGTCATCTGCCTACTTTAGGCTTATTCTCAATTCTCAGGATCCAAAATTCAGGATATTACAGAAGTGATGTCTAACATCAATGTACTTGGTTCTTGTAGGTTTAATAGGATTCTTTGCCAAGCAGATTGTACTAGTATTGTCACACAAAATTGGAATCTCTTCAAGGTGGATTCCCAAATCTGAAGTTGTTATTTAAGGCTCAAAACTTGTGCATAGCATCTTGATGTAGTAATGTATTCAACTTCGGTTGATGATAATAAGACAATGGTTTACTTCTTGCTAAACAAAGAGATAAGTGAACTACCAAGGAATTCACATTAGCCACTTGGGTCCTTTCTGTCAATCTTGTATCCAGCATGGTCTGAATCTAAATACGCCACAAGATATTCAACTTGTCCTTTGGGAAACAATAATCCAAGACTTTTTGTGTTTGCAAGGTATCTAAAGATTCTCTTCACATGTTCAGCATGAGACTCCTTTGGGGCAGATTGATACCTCACACACATTCCCACACTAAATTGGATGTCAAGCCGACTAGCGGTCAAGTATAGTAGAGATCTAATCATCCCTCTTCACATGTTCAGCATGAGACTCCTTTGGGGTGGATTGATACCTCACACACATTCCTGCACTGAATTGGATGTCAAGCTGACTAGCGGTCAAGTATAGTAGAGATCTAATCATCCCTCTATACTTGGTAATATTGAAGTCCTTGCAATCCTCATCAGCATCCAAACAAGTGGTTGAACTCATTGGAGTATCATCTTCATTGCATTGGTCTATGTCATACTTCTTTAGGAGATCTCTGAGATACTTGGTTTGAGAAATGAAAATGCTATTCTTCTTTTGCTTGATTTGCATACCAAGGAAATAGTTCAACTCCCCCATCATTGACAGCTCAAACTCTCCCTGCATTGTCATGGAGAAATCCTTACACAAAGCATCATTAGTAGCACCAAATATAATATCATCAACATATATTTGAACAATTAATAAATAATTCCTCTTATTACAGTTGATGAAGAGAGTTGTATCTGTTGGAAATTTTGCCGTAGGGGCAAGTCATTGTTCTCCATTAAGTTATCATTTCATATGCATGTTTATGGCGATAACTATATCCTTGGATATATCTTATAGATTATCCTAAATGTCCCTGGTCGGTCATCTACGCGGGAGCGAAGATGAGTTAAGACTAGTATGACTTTGATGAGGTATCGAGATACGAATCAAAGTCATAGACACTTGTAGGAGTACAAGGTGTTAGACCGACCCACTATGAGAAAGTTGCATGAATTAAGTCATAAGCTTATCTCATGTATAACCGCATCACAACGCCCTATGACCTGAGATCATCATGGATTCCTACATGATGAGTCACTGACCTTTGACCTAGTCAAAAGTCACATTTGACCGGGTGATGATAAAGGGTGTGATCGGGATCAGTGGTTTTCATGCGGAGGAATGTGAATGGCCAAGATGGAATTTGTCCCTCACATTTGTAGAGAGATAATACTGGGCCCCTCGATGAGTGAGTCTAAGAAATGTATGGCCATATTGTGATGGAAAAGAGTTTCCATTTCACTTATTAGACTACTCGAGAATCGAGAAAGTAGTGGTCAAGAAAAGGAAGTTGACATTATCCATGCCTCATCCTTGACCAAATTATTGTGTGACAAAAGGGACGTGATGTTGGGATTCGTACACGCAGCGGATTAAAAAATTTCTTACGAATCCTTCCGAAGGATCACTCAACGAAGTTTAAATCAGAGTTAAGGAAACCGAATCATACCTTGTGTTGAACTATTCCGCGTTCCGTTCCTTTGATCAGGTGGGCTACCTTCTCCAACAACACGTCCGCGTCTCGTTTCTTTGATCAGGTGGGCGATCAACACATCCGCGTCTCGTTCTTTCGATCAGCAGAAGTCGACTCTTGGATCGGCTTCCTCTACTGGTATCCACACGAACAATCCCTAAAACACGGTTGCAGCAGCGTGCTAGCGCTTCTTGTGCGTCTCTCTCTCTCAAGTTGCTCTAGGGTTTCTCGCGGCTTTTCTGAATACGCTCAACTGAGAATCCCGTAGGTTTTTCTAAACCCGATAGGCGTATTATATAACCAAAATTAATCCTTTATTAATTTTGGAAATTCGGATTTTTGAATCTGGTCAACATATCAATTACATCTATCTCATAAATGTAATTGAATATATTAAAAGCCAGATTTGGAAATCCGAGTTTTGAATTTAAATCAAATCTAAATTTAAAGCCTTTTGATTTAATTTATCATCATAAATTAAATCCGAGATATGATATCTATCTATTTAATTAAATCTGAGATACCATATCTCAATTTAATATTAAACAGATATACGATATCTTTATTCGAAATTAAATGAGATACAATATCTCTATTTGTTTCAGATATTTAATTTATCAAATAAATTAAATACTAAACAAATATCATATATAATATTATAATCTCAATTTATAATATATATATATAATAATTTCGAATTTTATATATATATATATATAAATCCTAGATCAAATTTAGTATTCATTTAATCTCAGATTAATCTGAGATTCAATGAACCTGGACACTTTCACCCGTGTTGGATTATTCTTGTGTGCGACCCTGCAGGCCCATATGAGATTGGCAGTGGGCCAACACTGTATCAGCCCACAAGTCGCAAGCGGCCTCTAGCAAGACATTGCAACTACCCAATTCACATGGGGATCGATGACACGATACTACCTATCGTACAACCATGTCACGTCCCTTTTGTCACGCGATAATTTGGTCAAGGATGAGGCATGGATAATGTCAACTTCCTTTTCTTGACCAATGCTTTCTCGATTCTCGAGTAGTCTAATAAGTGAAATGGAAACTCCTTTCCATCACAGTATGGCCATACATTTCTTAGACTCACTCATCGAGGGGCCCAGCATTATCTCTCTACATATGTGAGGGACAAATCCCATCTTAACCACTCACATTCCTCCGCATGAAAACCACTGATCCTGATCCTAGCCTTTATCATCACCCGGTCAAAGGTGACTTTTGACTAGGTCAAAGACCAGTGACTCATCATGTAGGAATCTATGATGGTCTCAGGTCATAGGGCGTCGTGACGCGGTTATACATGAGATAAGCTTATGACTTAATCCATGCAGCTTTCTCATAGTGGGTCGGTCCAGCACCTTGTACTCTTACAAGTGCCCATGACTTTGATTCGTATCTCCATACCTCACCAAAGTCATACTGATCTTATTTCATCTTCACTCCCGTGTAGATGACCGACCAGGGACATTTAGGATAATCTATAAGATTATCCAGGGATGCAGTTATCAATACGAACATGCAAACGAAAATGATAACAAAAGAGAATACTTTAAATAACTTAAATATCCAAAGTACAATGAATTGCCCCTAAGGCATAATTTCCAACACGTGACATGGTTGTAGAATAGGTAGTATCGTGTCATCGATCCCCATGTGAATTGGGTAGTCGCAATGTCTTGCTAGAGGCCGCTTGCGACTTGTGGGCTGATACAGTCTTGGTCCACTGCCAATCTCATATGGGCCTGCAGGGTCGCACACAAGAATAACCCAACACGAGCAAAAGTGTCCAGGTTCATTGAATCTCAAATTAATTTGAGATTTAATGAATACTGGATTTAATCTGGGGAAAATATATATATGTGTATATATATTTAAATTCGAAAATAATATAATAATATTATTTAATGGAGATTATAATATTATTATATAATATTTGTGTTTTGTATTTAATTTATTTGATAAATTAAATATCTACAACAAATAGAGATATTGTATCTCATTTAATTTTCGAATAAAGATATCATTATCTATTTAATTTAAATTGAGATATTGTATCTCAGATTTAATTAAAAAGATAGATATCATTTCTCGGATTTAATTTATAGAGATAAATTAAATCAGAAGGCTTTTAAATTTGGATTAAATAAATAGATTGGATTAAATCTATCAGATAGATTTAATTAATATATTTTAATCCAGATTCAAAATTCAAATTTTCAGATCTGGCTTTTAATTCAGATTAAATAATTATTATTATGTTAGATCTATCAGATAGATTTAATTAATATAATTTAATCCAGATCTAAAATTTGAATTTCAAAAAATTAATGAGGATTAATTTTATATAATACGCTGAATGGGTTTAGAAAAACCTACAGTACTTTTAGTCGAGCGTATTAGAAAGCCGCGAGAAACCCTAGAGCGAAAAAGAGAGAGACACACAGTTTGAGGCGCTAGCACGTTGCCGCGTCCGTGTTCGGAGATTGTTCGTGTGGATACCGGTAGAGGAAGCCGTTTCTAAGAGTCGTCTTCTGCTGATCGAGAAGGTAGGCCACCTGTTCAAAGAGAACGAGATGCGGACGAGTTCAATAGAAGGTATGATTCGGGTTCCCTAACCTTGATTTAAATGTTGTTGAGTGATCCTCCGGATGGGATTCGTAAAATTTTTAAATCCGTTGCGTGTACGGATCCCAACAGTATCTACTTTGCCACTAACAAATCCTTGATCAACAAGGAATTTGCTTAGGTGAAAGACATGACCCAGATGATGATTATCCTCAAATCCAGGAGGTTGTTCGAAATAAACTTGTCCGATGAAACCATTTAGAAAAACTGATTTCACATCCATTTGATATAATTTGAATCCCTTAATGCAAGCAAAGGCTAAGAGAACATGTATAGCTTCCAATCTTGCCACCAGAGCATACGTTTCCTCATAATTAATTCCTTGTTTTTTATTATAGCGTTTGGCCACTAATCTTGCCTTATTACAGACAATGATTGAGGATTCATCTTGTTTGTTCTTGATACTCATTTTGTGCCAATGACTAGATGATTTTTAGGTCTAGGTACCAAGTCCCAAACTTGATTTCTTTCAAACTGATGTAACTCCTCTTGCATTGCTATAACCCAATCTATAACACCCCCATTGTTGTAACTAATGTACTTGTAAGCACTAATGAATTAATGAAGAGTTTTGACTATTAGTTTAATTATTATTATTATTGTAAAATTTTATTTTAATTAATAATTATTAAAGGCTGTCAAAATAAAGGGAGACAAGGTGAGGGACATTTAAAAAAGGCCCAAAATGTCGCCTACCGTGGTCAAAGGAAGAGAGATCATGATGGTGCCCAAACTTGTAAAAGAGCGAGCCCAAGGTAAAACACCGGTGTAGCATAAGCCGATACAATGAGGTGGGGTCGGAGGATATTGATAAAACACAGTTTCCTACCCGTGGTCAGTGTGTATGTGCCATATGGGGACAAGGAAGAGGAAGAGACACTGAAAAAGACACATGCCAAAAAGCAAAAGTCATTGTAATAATTACATTGGGACATGCATGTCTCACCACGAGGTTAAAAGAGGAAAAAGTAAGGGCAAAATAGTTAAATCCTTATCCCTTAAGGCATTAATTTCATTCACCCAGGAGAGAGAAGGAAAAATAAAATGATTTTATCAATACTCAAGCGTAAACACAAAATATAGGTCCCATAGGATGTTAACTGGTAAAAAGGGGACTGATAAGGACCAATTAGGGGCTTCTTTTTAGACCAAGGGCCCGTTTGGATGGGCTTTTAAAAAAGTGCTTTTTTAAAGTGCTTATTTTTTAAGCTCCAAATTGGAGCTTTTAAAAAAAAGTAGCACTTTGGGTTTTTTTAGTGACTTTCGCTTTTTTTAAAAAATTTCATGTAAACACATCAATTAATTTAAAAAGCATTTTTTTGCATTAAAAAGGTGATTTTTTTCTCAAAAAAGCCCATCCAAACGGACCCTAAATGAGACAAATGTGGGGCCACATGGGAGAGCAAAGTGGTGCCACATATGTATGTTTGAATAGGGGAAAATATCTGAAAAGTTGAAGAATAGTTAGTTCTCTAAGGGTTTTGATGATCTCCAATAATTGTAAACAAAGCATGAAGTTTTGCTGTCAAATGTATAAAACTCACTATTAGAGCAAAACTCGATGTTTGCACAGAAACCTCGAGGTTTGGCCTTACAGAGACAATTTCAAGATTTCTGAACAAAGTCAAAACTTGAGTTTTCAGAGAAAACTCAAGGTTTCCACACACAGAGACTTCTCAGTTTTTTCTGAGAAAATGCAAAACTCGAGGTTTCTAGGAAAACCTCGAGGTTTTGTCATACAGAGAGTCTCTCAGGTTTTGAACATTTGAAAACCTCTAGTTTTTAATTGAAACCTCAAGGTTTTGTTTTGACTTGAAAATTTCAATTTTCACAAATTGTGAGAAAACTCGAGGTTTGGTAAGAAACATCGATCTTTTGACTGGCAGAGAAAACTTAGATTTTAACCAATGTTTCAAAACCTTAGGTATTGTGAAAAACCTCCAGTTTTGAGTTTAACAAGATTTTCTCAAAGTTTTCACAATGAGTGAAAACTCAAGGTTTGGGGACAAACCTCGAGTTTTGTTTAGGCAGAGAGCAACTATGTTTTTTTCTAACTTTTCAAAACCTCCAGTTTGGTTTTGAAACCTCAAGGTTTCTGCCTTGGCGCAAAATCTCAAAGTTTTTACATTTGAACAAAACTCGAGTTTTGGTGAGAAAACTCGAGGTTTTGGCAAACAGAGAGCAAACGACTTTTTCACTGATTTTAAAAACTCGAGGTTTCAAGGAAACCTTCAGGTTTTGCTTTTGGCGCAGCTTTTCAAAACTTTCATACTTGAGTAAAAACTTGAGGTTTGGTGAGAAACCTCAAGGTTTTGTCGACCCGAGAGCATTAAGCATTTTGAAGTTTTGAAAACCTCCAGTTTTGGTTAGAAACCTCAAGTTTTGATGTTTTGGACATAAATCAAACTTACAAACTCAGTCCAAAACTCGAGGTTTAGAGAACAAACCTCGAGGTTTCTGCGTTGGATTAGAATTTCAAATTTCGCGATTTTGTAAATCTCTCTTATTTGATCTTAATACTTTCCAGGATTATTATCTACTATTCTTAGCTATGTTTAACCACTTTGTTAGTGAGTTTCAGATGAATTAGAGAATGTTTATTGAAGGTTTAAAGCAAAAGCAAAAAGTGACGTCAGCAAATTAAATGCAAACCCAGAAAGTTGCATTCTTTTGGGTAATCCGTCTGCACACGTCTAGCAAAGAATTAAAGAATGATTTCTACATCCAGCACCTACTTTTCCAACGGATTAATTCATAGGAAGTCAACTCTGGACTTCTGCACAGCTAGATTAAGTGGAGATTAGAGAGTGAAGAAGACCAAACCACTTCCTAACCATTGCTAAACATCTCCAATGGTTCAATTAGGAAAGCAACGGTCAATTAATGCACTCTGAGTATAAATAGAGCTGCATTTAAGTCTTCTCAACAACTACAACTGCTGAAAATGAAAATTATTCAAGTTTTGCATTTATTCCTTCAGTTTTCAACTGTAGTGTATCCTTTGATATATAAGCTTCAGTGTTTATCATTATTCACTCTTAGAAAGAGTTTTTATCTGTAAATCATTTATTGTAAAGAATCACAAGTCAAGGGGACTTGGTGATTTGGGAGTTCATTGATTACAACTTGTAAGGGGGAGTGAGTTCTAGTAAGTGAACTACTCTTGAGTACAGAGTGTGTAATCTTTGTGATAGTGGAAAATCCCAGAGAGTCTGGGGACTGGATGTAGGTCAAGTTGTTAGGACCGAATTCAGCTGTTCTTCCCTTTACTCTGTTCATCTCTGTTTTTGTTGTTTAAAAATAGGGTCAATCTTGAAAATTGTTAAAATACCCAATTCACCCCCCTCTTGGGTATTTAGCTCCACTTTCAGAAAAGTGCAAAAGGAAGCATCCTTTTAACCAGCGAGGCCCAACAAGGACTAGTGGATAAAAGACTGGACTGAATAAAGTGAAATCGGTAGATAAAAGGCAAGGGATTAGATATTATGGGGCCCAGATGGCGCCACATATCCCTTGAAATATCTAGAATTCTCTAGAAAAGTTGAGAAGAAATAAACCAAAAATCAAAGTACAAGCCTTTAACCAATGGACAAAAAGGTGTTTCAGGCTAAAACAGGTAATTTTCACCATCTGAAAAAGTAAAAATCTGCCATGTATGGAGGGGGATGAGCCACATGTCCCTATTCTCGAGTTCCCTAGAATTCTCTAGAGATTCTTGGGGATTAAACCAAAAAGTATGATCCAATTTATTAACAAATAGACAGAAGTAGACATAAATAAACACTAGATAATCCAAACTGCCCAGATTCATTTTAATCATTTTAAAAAGGCTTCAACTCTTCATTCTTGCTCCCTAAGTGGCGTGACCAGCAAAGACGAGAGGGAGAGTCCCACAAAACTTCCACACTTAGAGAAAAAGCCAAATCTCCGATTTCAGGTAAACACTGAAAACTCAACTCTTTGAAGTTCAAGTTGAGATTTTCGTCCATGGTGATAGGGCTTGGTGTTGTGATCTGATTTTTGTGTTTTTGAGGGTTCCAATGAGTCTAAAACATGATTTTTTATGGGGTTAGGTCATGGTTTAAGTTTCCAAACTCAAAAACTCTATGGCTATGGATGAGGCATGTATAATGTCAACTTCCTGTTCTTGAGAAATGTATGGCCATACTACGAAGGAAATGAGTTTCCATTATTAGACTACTTGAGAATCAAGAAAGTAATGGTCAAGAACAAGAAGTTGACATTATCTATGCGTCATCTTTGACCAAATTATCGCGTGACAAAAGGGATGTGACATGGTTGTACCATAGGTAGTATCGTATCATCGATCCCTATATGAATTGGGTAGTCGCAATGTCTTGCTAGAGGTCGCTTGCGACTTGTGGACTGGTACAGTATTGGCCCACTGCCAATCTCATGTGGGCCTACAAGGTCACACATAAGAACAACCCAACATGAGCAGAAGTATCCAGATTCATTGAATCTTATATATATCTAAGATTTAATGAATATAGTATTTAATCTAAGATGGAGATATATATGTGTGTATATATATATATTTATTTATTTATTTATTATTAAATTTGAAAATAATAATGATATTATTTATTGATAATAATATTATTATATATAGTATTTAATTTATTTAATAAATTAAATAACTATAATAAATTGAGATATTGTATCTCAGATTTAATTAATTTGAGATATGATATCTCAGATTTAATTTATAAAGATAAATTAAATTTGTAGGCTCATAATTCAAAATAAATATATTTGATTAGATCTGTTGCACAAATTTAATTAATATATTATTTTAATTCAGATTTGAATGTCAAGATTAATTGGATTAGTTTTGGAATATTTTAATACAACTCATTAGGGTTTTAAAAACTCTTTAAATAGATATTGATCTAGTCGTATTAGGAGGACAGATGAATTAGAGAAGCTGCAAGAAACCCTAGAGAGAAGAAAGAGACACAAGGTTTGATGGAGCTAGCACGCTACCGTCCGTGTTCAAGTGCTATTCGTGTGGATACCGGTAGAGGGAGGAGACTCGAAAGTTCTGCTCCTATTTGATCAAACGAGAAGGTAGCCTACATGATCAAATCCGAAAGAGACGTTCCTCAATTCGCACATAGGTATAGTTTCTAACGAACCTTGATTTAGACACCGTTGATAGATCCTCCAATGGGATTTGTAAAATTTTATAATTCCGTTGCGTGCACGGATCCCAATAGTGGCATCAGAGCTAGATCAACCATGCATTTAAATTAGGTTTTTTGTGTGTTTATATATATGTGATATATTTGGTGAAACCGAATCTATGTATGTGTTTAAATCGATATATGATTAATTGAATCCTGTATGGATTTAAACATAAGTTCGCGTTAGGGTTTCTACGGAATGCTAGTCGGATATTGTGGCCATCTCTGAATTGTTCAAGATCGGACTGTGTGGTTGATTCACGTGGATTTGAAACGTTCAGATCTAATGTCCAACACAATCGAACTCGCAAGGGACATTAGGGTTTGTCCTTAAACTATGTTTTTCTGAGATGTCCAGATTCAACGTTGGTCATGTTCGACTTGACCACAATGGGACGTTCAAATCAACACGTTAAGGATAACTTTTCGTTCATGCATAGGTCATGATCGAACAACACCTCTTGGGGCTTGAAATTATTTTTTATGGAAAAAAAACTTTCTAAAACAATATGATATTATTAATGTAATATTGAACTCAATGATTTAATCATGATATTTTATTTCATAAGTATATGAATTAATATATATGATGTGATTTACCTTTCAAATGTTGTTTGGGTATGGTGAACAATATGGCTCTAGATTTTTACAAGTGTTGTAAATTTAAAATATGGCATGCGAGCCATGCCTCTCTCTAAATATTGTTGATGTACATTCTCTTCTCATCCCACTCCCATCGCATGTCAAACGAGGTGATGTATTTCCTTTTATATTTAGAGAAGTCTTCTCATTGGCTTGAGAGGATTTTAGGTTAGATGAACCATGTTGTGTCACGGTTTTTAATTGTTTTGATTTTATCACTGCATGATTAGTTTAGAGTTTTGATTATGATTTGATTAGATCACTTATAATTAATTCAGAGTTTTAATTGTGATTTGATTTAATCACTCTTAATTAATTCAGAGTTTTGATTATGATTTGATTAGATCACTCATAATTAATTCAGAGTTTTGATTATGATTTGATTAGATCACTCATAATTAATTTAGAGTTTTGATTATGATTTGTTTAGATCACTTTTAATTAATTCAGAGTTTTAATTATGATTTAAGTAGATCACTCATAATTAATTCAGAGTTTTGATTATGATTTGATTAGATCACTCATAATTAACTTAGAGATTATATGAGATACAATTGTGATTGCATTCATATAAGTAGAATTAATAGGATTAATTAGATTATATCAAATAATACCCTCTAAATAAAATCTTAAGTCATAATGCCATCAATAAATGAATACTTGTCAAAACCTAGATCTCCCATTTGTATGTTCCACCAAAGTGGATGCATTTGAGTTATCTTGGTGAGACAAGAGTGAGTAATGGTGATACTCAGCATTCATTTTTGTCTTGACTTAATTGAGATTCTCAAAACGGTTTTGGATTTCAAGGCATTAGATGGGATTAAACGTGTCAAGTCATATGATGATCGAATCCCATAAAGATCTAAGAGTTACATGTGATGTAATTGGCAAAGGGTTGCCTACCTAAATAGCTTGATTTTAAGCATCCTGCTGATGAGTACAAACTATGTCATGTTTTCTCTATATTTCATGACTGAATTGTATGTTAAATATAAGCTTAAACTGCAAAAAAATCTAAGTTCAAAGGCATATATTCATGATATAGGGAACTAAAAGATAGAAACCATTTGCATCTTGAACATGTGCTAAGAAAGGAGTAATTTATAGGGTTTTTAAGAAAGAATGCTATAGCAAAACGGATACTATGCTATAGCATTCTGACAGCAACTCAAAAGCTATAGCAAAGTAAAGTACACAATGCTATGCGGCATTTTGTCTGACCTTTTTATCTAGATGATTTCAGGAATAAAGAAGTCGAGAGTGACAGGTAGATTGCTGACGTAATGAAATAGAAGATATGAAGGATCAAAATTGAAAGATTTGGAGAGTCCCGCAGGATCAACAGAAACAATCTATCAAGGGCAGAAGATTCGATGGACCTCAACAGATTTGGAAAGCCCAACTCGCTGGAACTTGCACCACAAGAAAAGCTGATTATAAAAGGGAATAGCGAGACAACCCTAAAAAGGGAGTCGCACTGAGCCTAGAACGAGATTCCACATTCGGCCGACTCAAGAGAAGAGTGAGAGATTTCACAAGGCACGAGACTTCCAGGACAACCTAGCATCCTTCCCTACAGTACGATAGAGAGACGAAGACGTGGAGTAGTGACGTGACAGGGCTCATTCCACACCATCGGAACTTTGTCAAGCTTTCTGTTTTCTTCTTTATTTTAGTATTTAGATCATGGGTCATTCTATTATTATCTGTTTTGTGTTTCCCTCGTCAGTCATGAACTAATTTACCTAAAGCTGAACGAGGAGGATTTCTTAAGTGTTAAATGAACCCAGTTGCAGTTCTTAATTTAATATATTTGGTTTGTGTATCAGTGTATTAATTACTAGTCGATTAACAGAAGTTAAGGGCTAGATTTGTGGCCTCGGCTTACTGGCAAGGAGTCGAGGTTAGACCTCTGAGAAATAGTGTTTGCTAGGTAGCCTGTGCACGGCTTGACCTATTATTGTAGGCTTCAGGAATGGGTCTACCTCTCATAACCATGACACCCTGAGCGTAACGCAAGTCTAATTAGAAAGTTGCCATAGGAATATGGAAGGAGTATAGTTCGTATCATATGTATCGGACGCAGAAGCTTCGGTAGATTATAGTGGTGGGTTAACCAGATAGCATTGTAGTTTGTGGCTATGCCTTAGCATTGCGGAAGCTGTGCAATATAGATGCTATAGCAATGGGTAGAGTAGCTGGGGGATTGAAACACTTAAGGATGATTTCGAGTTCAGTCTAACTTCTTACTGATATCTTCTCAACAATCACTCTGTTTATTTTTGTTATTAGCATAGCTACCAAAAACCTCTCAAACCAATTATTTTTACTTCTGTTTGTGCAACTATCGTAGCGATCGAGCGTCACTTCTTGGTATCTCAGTCTCTATGGGGCGATACTCTACTTACACTTTATTACTTGTTTGATTGGTTCACTTGCCATAAAGGATATCTACCAATACTTGCCAAAGTGGACTTAAATTTAAGCCAAATATGGATCATAGCCCACTAATTATAATGAGGGTTGATTAATTCAGTGGGAGGTTAGTAATTAAACTTTGCATATCTTTTAGTTGTAGAATCATGTAGACTAGCAATACTACAACACCATCAATGCGATCAATCCTTGAGAAGGACGAACTCGATGAGACAAACTTTCTTGACATGTTTGGGAACTTAAGTGTTGATCCTAAGCACGAAAGAAAAGAGTATCTCATCGATCAACCCATTCTTGATGAGCCTGCAACTACTGATTCAAGAGCTCAGACTGGTGCTTACATGAAGCATAAGGATGACTCTGTGGATGTAGGATGCCTGATGCCCACCACTATGGTTCTAGACCTCGATAGAGATTTGGAAATTGTGGAGGTCTGTGAGATGATTGATCATCTCATGGAAATGTTCCAGTAATAGGCAAAGCAAGAGAGGTATGAGACCACAAAGGCCTTATTTTCTTGCAAGATGGATGAAGGTGCATCAGTTTGTCCTCATGTTGAAAATGAAAGACTATATTGATCACCTTGAGAGGCTAGGATTTCCCATGAGCTCGGAGTTAGCTACAGATGTGATCTTGAACTCACTCCCGGAAAGTTATGACCAGTTTGTCATGAACTACAACATGAACAACATAGAGGAATCAATTTCTGAACTGCATGGGATGCTCAAAATTGTTGAGCTGAGCCTTAATAAGAGGTCCAGTACTATTTTGTTCGTTCAGAAAGGAAGGGGTATGAAATGAAAAGCCAAGAAGGCAAAACCTCCGAAGGATGGGGTTTGCTTCTTCTGCAATGAAATCGCTCATTGGAAGAAGTATTGCAAACTCTACCTCGAAGATCTGAAAAGAACAAGAAGGATAGCGGGGCTATCACTTCAGGTATCTATGTCATAGATATTCGCTTTTCTACTTTCTCAAACATGGGTATTGGATACTGCATGTGGTTCTCACATTTGTATAAATGTACAGGATCTCAAGGATAGTAGAAAATTGAATGGACATCTATGACATAAACTATCAAAAGGATCAAGTCAAAAGATTTGAGTCCGACCTCCTTATGGCGTTGTCGTCTAGGCCATATAAATGAGAAACACATTTTGAAGCTCCATAAAGATGGATTTTTTAACTCATTTGATTTTGAATCATTTGATCCATGTGAGACTTGTTTATTTGGAAAGATGACAAAGGCACCTTTTACTAGGCAAGTGAGAGGGCTACTGATTTATTGGGCCTCATACATATTGATGTGTGTGGAACAATGAATATTTCTGCCAGAGGAGGTCATTTGTACTTCATTACATTTATAAATGTTTTAATAGATATAGATATATCTATCTAATGAAGCATAAGTCTAAATCGTTTGAAATGTTCAGAATATTCCAAAATGAAGTGCAAAATCAACTTGGCAAAACAATTAAAACACTTCGATCTAATTGGGTGGTGAATATTTGAGCCAAGAGTTCATTGACCATATTAGGAGTTGTGGGATCATCTCACAATTTACTCCTCTAGGAACACCTCAATGGAATGGTCTTTCTGAGCGGAGGAATCAAACTCTATTGGATATGGTTCGATCTATGATGAGTCAAACAGATCTTCCACTTTCCTTTTGGGGTCATGCCCTAGAAACAGCTACGTTCACACTAAGTCATGTTCCATCAAAGGCAGTTGAAAAAACACCATATGAGATATGGACTGGGAAGAAACCCAATTTTTCATTCCTTAAAATTTGGGGATGTGAGGTTTTTGTTAAACAACAACCCTCTGATAAATTATCATCCAGATCCTCAAAATTCCTTTTTGTGGGGTATCCTAAAGAATACTATGTCTGCAATGACACAGATCACAAAGTGTTTATTATCCGCAATGATATCTTTTGGAAAAAGAGTTTATTTCTAAAAGAACCAGTAGGAGTAAGGTGAACCTCGAAGAAGTTTGAGAGTCACAGGACAACCTAGAACCACAGATGGAAAATGGAGAAGACTCATAACAAGTTGTTGAGTCTACTCAAGTAACACAAGGCCCACGAAGGTTCGATAGATCACGGCTATAGCCTCAAAGATATGGATTTCTGATTACTGGAAGTTGTGATGTTTTGCTCATTGAGCAGAATGAGCCAACTACCTATCGAGAGGCCATGGTGGGACCAAACTTCGAAAGATGGCTTAATGACATGAAGTCTGAAATGCAATCCATGTACGACAATAAGGTATGGACCTTAGTTGATCCACCTGAAAGTGTAAAAAACCATTGGGTGCAAGTGGGTTTTTAAAGAGAAAACTGACATGGATGGCAAAGTAAATGTCTTCAAGGCACGACTGGTTGCAAAAGGATTCACTCAAACTCATGGTGTGGACTATGATGAAACCTTTTTGCAATTGCCAAATCAATTAGAATCCTTCTTGCCATTGCATCATATTATGACTATGACATATAGTAGATGGATGTCAAAACAACATTCCTTAACGGAAAGCTGCTTGAGGATGTGTACATGACACAACCTAAGGGCTTTGTACGTCCGGAGGACTCTGGTAAAGTATGTGAGCTTCAAAGATCCATTTATGGATTGAAGCAGGCATCTCGGAGCTAGAATCATCGTTTCAATGAAGTAGTCAAAGAGTTTGGATTCATTCAAAACATGGATGAACCTTGTGTTTACAAGAAGGTTAGTGGGAGCACAGTTGTATTTCTAGTGCTTTATGTTGATGACATCTTACTTATTGGGAATGATATACCTACCTTACAGAGTGTTAAGTCTTGGTTAGGAAAGACTTTCTCAATGAAAGATTTAGGCGAAGCCACTTATATCCTAGGGATCAGGATCAATAGAGATAGATCCAAGCGGCTGATAGGCCTAAGTCAGAGCACATGTGTAGACAAGATACTGCATAGGTTTAGTATGCAGGATTCTAAAATGGGTTACATGCCCATGTCTCATGGCATCCATCTCAGTAAGGATCTGTTTTGTAGTACACAACATCAAAGAGACCGCATGAGTAAGATTCCACATGCCTTTGCCATTGGATCTATCATGTATGCCATGTTATTTACTCAATCAGATGTGTCATTTGCCTTGAGTATGACCAATAGATCTCAACAAGATCCCAGTAAGGGTCACTGGACTGCTGTCAAGAATATCCTGAAGTACTTGAGAAGCATTAAGGACTTATTCTTAATATATGGTGGCTTGGAGGATGAGCTATATGTGACTGGTTACACAAATGCGAGTTTCCAAATTGACCAAGATGATCCAGGATCGCAATCAGGATATGTATTTCTATTGGATGGTGGTGCAGTAAGCTGGAAGAGCTCTATAGTTGATTCTGCAACAGGAACTGAGTATATAGCAGCATAGAATGTAGCTAAGGAGGCCATTTGGATTAGAAAGTTCATTAATGAACTTGGAGTAGTTCTGTGACAATAGTAGTCCTATTGCGCATACCAAGGAGCCTAGGTCACATCAAAGGACTAATCACATACTCAGGTGATATCATCTTATCAGAGAAATCAATGATAGAGGTAATGTGAAAGTACACAGAGTGCAAGGAGAAGACAATGTAGCTGATTCGCTTACTAAACTGCTTGCATAAGAAAAATATGAGCGTCATGTTAGGGCAATGGGAATTAGAGTAATTAATGATTGCACCTAGTGCAAGTGGGAGTCTATTGGAAATTATGCCCTAGGGGCAAGTTATTGTTCTCCATTTAGTTATCATTTCATTTGCATGTTTATAGTGATAACTATATCCCTGGATATATCTTGTAGATTATCCTAAATGTCCTTGGTCAGTCATTTACGCGGGAGCGAAGATGAAATAAGACCAGTATGACTTCAATGAAGTATGGAGAAACAAATCAAAGTCATAACACTTGTAAGAGTACAAGGTGCTGGACTAACCCATTATGAGAAGGCTACATGGATTTAGTTATAAGCTTATCTCATGTATAACCACGTCACAATGCCCTTTGACCTGAGATCATGGATTCCTGCATGATGAGTCGCTGATCTTTGACCTAGTCAAAAGTCACCTTTGACCGGGTGATGATAAGGGCTTGGATCGGGATCAACGGTTTTCATGCAAAGGAATGTGAATGGTCAAGATGGAATTTCTCCCTCACATTTGTAAACAGATAATACTAGGCCCCTCGTTGAGGAAGTCTGAGAAATGTATGGCCATACTACGAAGGAAAGGAGTTTCCATTATTAGACTACTCGAGAATCGAGAAAGTAATGGTCAAGAACAGGAAGTTGACATTATCCATGCTTCATCCTTGACCAAATTATCGCGTGACAAAAGGGACTTGACATGGTTGTACCATAGGTAGTATCGTATCATCGATCCCCATATGAATTGGGTAGTCCCAATGTCTTGCTAGAGGCCGCTTGCGACTTGTGGGCTAGTACAGTATTGGCTCATTGCCAATCTCATGTAGGCCTACAGGCCTACAAGGTCACACACAAGAATAGCCCAACACGAGCAGAAGTGTCCAAATTCATTGAATCTTATATATGTCTAAGATTTAATGAATATAGTATTTAATCTAAGATGGAGATATATATATGTGTGTGTATATATATATTATTAAATTCGAAAATAATAATGATATTATTTATTGATAAAAATATTATTATATATAGTATTTAATTTATTTGATAAATTAAATAACTATAATAAATTGAGATATTGTATCTCAGATTTAATTTTCGAATAAAGATGTAGTATCTCAGATTTAATTAAATTGAGATATAGTATCTCAGATTTAATTAAATAGAAAGATATCATATCTCATATTTAATTTATAAAGATAAATTAAATTTGTAGGCTCATAATTTGAATTAAATAAATATATTTGATTAGATCTGTAGGACCGACTTAATTAATATATTGTTTTAATCCAGATTCGAATTTCAAGATTAATTGGATTAGTTTTGGAATATTTTAATACGACTCATTAGGGTTTTAAAAACTCTTTAAATAAATATTGATTTAGTTGTATTAGGAGGATGGATGAATTAGAGAAGCCACAATAAACCCTAGAGAGATAAAAGAGAGACACAAGGTTTGATGGCGCTAGCATGCTGACGCCCGTGTTCAAGTGCTGTTCGTGTGGATACCGGTAGAGGGAGGAGTCTCGAAAGTTGTGCTCCTGTTTGATCGAATGAGAAGGTAGCCTACGTGATCAAATCCAAAAGAGACGTTCACCAATTCACACATAGGTATGGTTTCTAACGAACCTTGATTTAAACGTCGTTGATAGATACTCCAATGAGATTCGTAAAAATTTTATAATTCCGCTGCATGTACGGATGCCAACAAAGTCATCATCTAAACATCTAAAACTCATTAACAAACTAATTGAACATAGTTAGGAACAATAATGAGTGATGATATGAAGTATACAAATCATGCTTAAAGATTTAAGATTTACAGACACGGTGATTGTAAAACAGGGATATATTAACTCAAGTCAAATTTACGAAAACTGTTGCAGCTGACTCGAGTTAAACATTCTAGGTTCGAGTAACTAGATCATCTTCTTTGAAAATGAGTTTAAAGTTTAAATAAAGATGTCTCTGTATGACTTAGCTCGAATTTAAAACATTTATCTCAAGTGCATGACTCGAGTCAATCATAGTATGCTCGAGTCAAGTTCTTCTTTTACAAATGAACTTTAAGATAGCTTTCGAAAATGGTTTGAAATTGCGCCAGCTCGAGTCAATAAGTGATGGCTCGAGTTAACTAAACTTACCTGAAAATAAGTTTTAAAAGACTATGCTCATTTTAAGAATCATAGGCTCGAGTTAGAGACTTATGTATTTTGAAAATAATTTTGAGTTCACAATAGTTCACTCAAGGCATGGAACACAAGCTTGAGGCAACATTATTTTTCAAAATATTTCACAAGAGCTTATGACTAGAGTTAATAGTGACTGGCTTGAGTCAATCGAAGTTCAAAATTTTCTTGCTACTCTATGTCTTGTGTTAACTCAAGTTTTACAACTTGAAGCTGGAGTCATTTTAACAGAAGGTTATTGATTCAAGTTTGATCAAGTTAAAGCATTTTGGACTTGAATGATTAACCACATTTTGTTTACAAATATTAGTTATCATCAAAACATATAGCGAACTAACAACACCAACAAGCCAAACGCATCCAAAAGGCAATCTAGCACTACTACAAAAAATGGCATTTGCGTCTGTAATAGGCATCCTATTACCAAAAGAGGAAGTAAAAAAAAACGCGGTAGTATTTTTGTAATAATCGGGGTGATTTTTGGAGTCTAATTTTTACACTAGAACGCCAAAAGTCCAGCCACACCGCCAAAACCAAGCGATAAGCACGCCATAGTGGAAATTAGGTCAAAAAGAAATGATTTTTGGAGTCTAAATATCAGTATTAGACTCCCTAAGAAACCTTTTTTGGAGTCTAATTTTCGTTATTAGACTCCCTAATTTTTTATTTCTACACCAAAAACATATCTTCCTCGATCGTATTTTCCCTACCCGCGTCGATTTCTCAATCTCTCATATTTCCTCTCAACCCTATTCCGCCGTCATCGCCCTCTCCACCGTTGCGCCGTCATCGCCCTCTCCACCTAGCTCCTCTGATCAACGTCTTCTCTCTCACTGTCCTCCTTGCATTCTCTCTCACACCGTCGGAAAGGATTCTCCTCTCTCACACCGTCGGAAAAGATTCTACCAGACAAAAAATGTGAAGCAGGTTCACATTGAGATTTCGTTTTTAATTTTCTTGGTATGGATTGTAGCTTTCTGGGTGCAAGATTAACTTCAATGCTCACATTTTAGAAACTTTGAGAAAAAAGACGAAAGGGCTTTAGCAGTGATCAAGTCGGAAGCGACGAGAAAAAGCCCTTTCTATCTTCTTGGGAGAGATCATTTTCTTTTCTATGTCCATAACTCTCTGCATGTGTGTATATATTTAAATTTTAAAATTGAATTTTTCATATACAACCCAAACGATCAACGGCAAAACCTAGTTTTTCCTCTGGTGGAGGGTATGGCAATATGCTGAGGAAATATGGGCTTTCTGTTGATCATATTATTGGTGCTCAAATTGTTGATATTAGTGGTAGAATTCTTAATAGAAAATCGATGGGGGAAGATCTTTTTTGGGCTATTAGAGGGAGTGGAGGAGCAAGTTTTGGAGTTATTCTGTCGTACACAATTAAGTTGGTTCAGGTACCAAAAATTGTTACTAATTTCAGGATTCAAAGAACATTGGAAGAGAATGTCACTGATCTTGTTGTTCATTATAGCTATGTTATTTATTGTATGCTATAATTGGTGTATGAACATGAAAAAAATAAAACACCGATGATGATAGATTATAGCCATGCTATTTATTGTATGCTATTGTTATGATGCACAGGTTGATTTGGTCACAGATACTGATAAAGCATGTGAAGAGCTCATTTTTAATCACCTCAAGACGCTTTATCCCACTTATATGTTTGTGCTCTTAAAATAACTTTTCCATTTCAAAATTAAGTTTGTGATAGATGGCCTATTTCCTTTCTTTTTCCTTATGCTTTCCCTTATGATCACTTTACTGATTTGTTCTTACTACTAGTTCATTGGGGAAGAGACTACTGCTGCTTTAGGTGCTACAAAACTTACTGATGAACCGACATGGATAGTTGATCCTTTGGATATTGAATGAGGTTAGAAGCCTTTTATTTGATCTTTTTGACAATGAGGTCCCTTAAATTCCTAGAATCTGATACATAGAGGAGGAATTGAATGTTGGACGTAATTCTGCACGTGACATTTCTATTGTTTTGTTTTTGGGCTATTCATAGACTAATTAGTATAGTTGACATAAACTTTTGATTATTCTTTAGGCTATTTTGCTAGTTTAAGCTGTTGATTCTGAGTATGGCTTCAGCCTATTAAATGGGAAATGCTGCTGAATTTTCTTTTAAATTGTTGTTCTTAGTGAGGTGAAGTTACGTTTTCGATTCTTGCTTTCCCCTTCTATTCCTTTCCATTCTTGCTTGATCTGTAGTTGGAAGGGAAGCTTTTACATTATGAAAAAAAGAGACATTTGAAGAGTAAGCCAAATGAGTAGGTTGTGAGACTAATGTTGCTATTAGTTATTATTATACCACATAATGTAATAGGTTCATAATTTATATAATGTTAGTTCAGATGGCAGCCACAAATGCTTCAGTTTATTCTAAAATGTAGGACTGTTTCAAGACACCACAATAACAATGAATTAAGTATAACTACAAAAGAGTTCCCTATCAATGTAAGAGATAGAAGTCCAATCCTCAACAAGAAACAGTTGTAATTTTTAAATCTATGGTATAAGTGAAACAAAATAAGATTAAGTACAAAAAAAACAAAAATATTTATTATTGAATCCAAGCAAGATGAGTTTCTGACCACATCATACATTTAAAACATGTTTACTTTATATAGCACAATAAGGCTATTTCAAAGAAAATGGCCATGCCCCATGCCTTCTTTTGTACAAGAAAAGAATATCAGTTTACCATGATCCCATCCCTATTAGGAATAGGTGATGCCATTCAGGCAAAATAGTTGCCCAATTTATGAAGTTCTGACTAGAGACATGTAAACTCAACAAAAGTTGGAAAAATCATCAGACGAATTTCAAATTTAACCCTAGTGGGCCAAGGTTATGTTATGAGAATAGAACAGACACAAAAAAGACATAGCAGGAAGCAATATGTTAAAAAAGTGTTTCAATGGTGATAGCTACAGTTTCTAAATCAAACTGGTGGTGACACCAAAAAAATCAATGGCACTGACATCTAATTGGTTATATGCTTGATGCTCAAGATCTTATAAATCTACACAAAAGAATTGACATAACATAAGCAACAAAAAAACCAAAACTTTTTGTCCAAATACAACTAACAGAGATGCATTCAAGTAAAAATTAATGCTTTTAATTAACAAAGATGCAAAGTTCTACTATTCTGTATTCAATAATAAATTAAAGCTAATAGTTCTGTCCCACCCAACTGATATAATTCATTTCTTCTGGGATAAGGATGTACATGTGGAGGGAGGTTAGAAGTTAAGGTGTAATTGAATAGTCGTGTGCTTATGTCATATAGTAATAAGGTGCCTTTAAAGTAAGGGATATTCCTCTCAAACACACTCAACTTTAAAGAAAAGTTGTTTGAATACGGCTAAATCGAATTGTTGTTTAAATTTTAGGATGTATTATTTTAAATGGGAAATGTTGCTGAATTATCTTTTAAAATGACTCAAAGGCAATCCCTTGATCAACCCATATTCACATATTCTAATGACAATTATTTTGGTAATGCTACATGTTATAATATTGTAATTTGATGAAAAAATCATATTACTTTGGGTTTCATTTATAGGGTAAATTGTACTACAAATAGGCTTTTATATTAAAGACTGAAGGTTATATTATAGGGATAAGGGTCGTAAATGCTATGGAAGTTTTCGCTTCGGAGCACTGGTAAGACGGAAATTTTTTTTGGACCAAAAATGCCACGAAAGTTTTCGCTGAGGAGCAATTTTACCCCGGAAGTTTTCACTAAGAAGCAATTTTGCCCCGGAAGTTTTTACTAAGGAGCAATTTTTCCCTTCTGTCCCCAAATATTAAATTTGACTATTAAATCAGTCAAAGACCACACATGTTATGCCTTGAAAAGGTCAAACTTGGAGCCAGAGAAGGAGATCCTTGAGATGTTGAGCTCAAAACGGCCAGAATTTGTGAAGTCAAACTGGTCAAGGGGACTGAAAGGTCGACTGTCACAAAACCCAAAGGAAGCATCACTTATGATCTAAGCAAATGATCAGTCTATACAAACGTAAATATTATTACTATTGATTTGTTTTACTGAACCAGTTTTTGGAACAATTCATTTCTCGTTTTGCGTTTCATTTGCGTTTTGTGACAGACCTTTCAGTCCCTTTGATCTAAGCAAATGATCAGTCTATACAAATGTAAATATTATCACTATTGTTTTGTTTTACTGAACCAATTTTTGGAACAATTCATTTCTCGTTTTGCGTTTCATTTGCATTTTGTGACAAACCTTTCAGTGTCTTTGATCAGTTTGGCTTCACAAATTCTGGCCGCCTTGAGTTCAACATCTGAAGGATCTCCTTCTCTGACTCAAAGTTTAACTTTTTTAAGGCATGACATGTGTGGTCTTTGACTGATTTAATAGTCAAATTTAATATTTGGGGACAGAAGGGCTATATTTTGCTACGTTTTGTAAACTTCCGGAACAAAATTGCTCCTCAGTGAAAACTTCCGTGGCAAAAATGATACTTCCGGGGCAAAATTGATACTTCCTGTGAACTTCCGTGGCATTTTTTGTCCAAAAAAAACTTCCGTCTTACCAGTGCTCCTGAGCGAAAACTTCTATGGCATTTAAGACCCTTATCCCTATATTATATTACATATATATTGTATCAATGTTAGTAACTCTGTTTATTTGATAATTATTGTGGGAAATTGAGAAGATTGATCCAAGTTTTAATTTTGTAAAGTTCCCAATGTTGAAATCTTCAATCTGAAAAGGAAAGAAGAGAAGGCTAGCAATCACAAATGAAATGAAAGGCTAACAACATTGATTGGTGAGAAGTTTATCTAATATTGCAAGTTATGGATTTATGAATTTTTGGAGTTTAACATTTGGCCTTTTCTTTACATTGTCATATAAATCTAATATGTCAATAATTAATAGAGACCAATTTGCTCTCGACTTCAAAAATTCAAGTTCAAAAATAATTGAATTTTATGAAGTTATTGAAAATATTGATCTTATTATTACATCCTTAATTAATTTTACTATAGTCTTAAGCCTTTCAATATTAATATTTTTTGCTAATTGTTGTCGTGGCCTCGAATATTAAAGACCCCACAAGTGGTGTGCTTTCTTTGATTAATGGAGTTGTTAATGTATGGTATCCAAAGGCAGTGACCGTGCGCTGAACCGTGGGGTAGGGATCAAAGTGCTAATAATTCACTTACAAAGATCCAAACACAACATTCTGCTTAGAAAAGAGGCGGGGTGATCAAAGAGGTAAAAATTACTATATCTATCTTATGTGAGTTTCCATCCCAATCTTGTATATGAGTTTTGATTTCAATTGGGATAGCGCCGATCATACTTTGTATTTATTTGAAATTTTAATTTATATTTCTCATTTTTACCACCAATTAATTACGTATCCCTCTCATCTCTTTTCTCACTTGTTCCTCTTCTCTCACTCGCTCTCTTCATAAATAAGGGTATATTTGTAGTTAATCCTGTTCTGTGCGAGTCCCCACTCTTGAGAAAATTTAATCTCGTAAGTTCTACCTTCTTGGTCAAAGGTTTGAAGCAAACTGTTGCACTCTCAAATTACGGTGAGAGCAACACTTGTCTTATGGCTTCATGGTTTATCATTATGGATTTAAGTGTTTTTAATCTAGTCGTTGAGATTTTTCTATTGTCTTTCCTTTATTATTAGTCATCTGAACTACATAAACTTGATTAAAAAAGTGATGGTTTCATGGTTTACCATTACCATTGAAGTATATGTTAGTACAAATAATTATAGTGTTCTCTTTCTTGATGAAAGTGCTAGATTTAATAGTTGATATTGTTGGAAATGTCAGGTGGTAATAAAATGGTTCATAGTTGGATGAATGCTTTGAGAACTAGTGAAGAATATGAGAATGGAGTGGAAGAGTTTATTGAATTTGCTAGGAGGAATGTGGTTATAAAAAATGGGATGTATTTTTGTCCATGTGTAAATTGTTTAAATGGGAGTCAACGGAATATTTCTAATATAAGGGATCACCTACTTTGTGACGGAATAAACCTTCGATACACAACGTGGATATGACATGGTAAGGAAGTAAGAACTATTGCATCCCACAAAAATGAAGTTGAGGTAGATGATGATGGAATGGAGAAAATGATTCATGATGTTGAGGTCGAATCTTTTGCACAATCGCGTGAATATGAAAACATGCGGAGTGATGCAGAGACACCTTTGTTCCCTGGGTGTACTAAGTATACACGGTTGACTGGGACCTTACATTTGGTCAACTTAAAGGCAACTTGTGGGTGGACCGATAGTAGTTTCACAATGCTGCTTGATTTGTTGTGCGATATGTTTCCAGACGATAATGTACTTCCAAATCGTATGTATGAGGCAAAGAAAATATTTTCTGCGATGGGTATGGAGTATAAAAAGATACACTCTTGCCCTAATGATTGCATATTGTACAGAAATGAGTATGAAGGCCTTAGTAAGTGTCCGAAGTGTAATACTTCACGATACAAAGTGAAAAAAGATGGTGGTCCTGGAGATGAGAAAAGAAAAAGGCAACCATTAAAGGCTTTGTGGTATCTTCCAATAATAGCGCGGTTTAAGCGTTTGTTTGCTAGTGCATCAACAGCGAAGAAGTTGAGATGGCATTCTGATGAGAGAATATCGGATGGGAAATATATGCGGCACCCGGTTGACTCTCCACAATAGAAGAAAATAGATGAAATGTTCCCTCAATTTGGCACCAAGCCAAGAAACCTTCAGTTGGGGCTTTGTACAGATGGCTTCAACCCGTATGGAACTCTTAGTAGCACCCATAGTGCATGGCCGGTTCTCCTTGTAGTATACAACTTACCTCCATGGCTATGTATGATACGCAAGTATGTGATGCTTTCTATGATGATTTCTGGACCAAAACAGCCAGGAAACAATATCTATGTGTACTTGGCACCTTTGGTTGAGGATTTGAAGAAGTTGTGGGATGAAGGTGTAGATGTGTTTGATGCATACAAGAAGGAGTCCTTCAAGCTGCGTGCAATGATTTTTACCACGATAAACGACTTTCCTGCATACGGAAATTTGTCAGGGTACAGTGTGAAGAGGCATAAAGCATGTCCGATATGTGAAGAAAACACAAACTTCCATCAACTAAAGAACGGGAAAAAAACGGTCTATCTTGGTCATAGTAGGTTTCTTCATCGGTTCCACCCATATCGTAAGTTAAGAAAGCGTTTTAACGGCTTACCGGAGCATAGAACAGCTCCAAAGGCATTAACCGGAGAGGAAGTTTATAGTCGGGTGGAGCATATCAATGTCATCTTGGGTAAGCAACAAAGAATTGTAGGTGAGAAGAACATATGGAAGAAGCGATCAATTTTCTTTGATCTTCCATATTGGCGCAGTCTTGATGTAAGACACAGTCTTGATGTGATGCATGTGGAGAAAAATGTTTGTGATAGCCTTGTCAGTACGCTTTTGCACATACCAGGGAAGACTAAGGATGGAATTAGTGCGGGACTAGATCTGGTTGATATGGGAATAAGAGAACGATTACATCCACAAATAAAAGATGGTAAGAAGGCATACCTGGGGCCAGCAGCGCACACACTATCAAAAGCGGAGAAAAAAAGTTTGTGTGGCTGTTTATATGACATTAAGGCTCCACAAGGGTATTCTTCTAATCTGAGCAAGTGTGTGTCAATGAACGATTTGAAGTTAATGGGAATGAAGTCCCATGATTACCATGTGTTGATGCAACAACTATTACCAGTAGCTATTAGAGGCATTATGAAAGATGAAGTGCGAACCACTATAACAAAACTGTGTATTTTTTTAATGCTATCTGTAACAAAGTCATTAACATTGAAAAGTTGGATGAATTGGAAAATGAGGGTTATATTATTTTGTCCCAACTAAAAGATGCATTTCCCTCCCGCATTTTTTGATATAATGGTGCACTTGATAGTGCATAAGGGAGGTAAGGCTTTGTGGTCCAGTTTACCTAAGGTGGATGTACCCTTTCGAGCGATATATGAAGATCTTAAAAGGGTATTCTAAAAATCCTTATAGACCAGAAGCCTCAATTGTTGAAAGATATGTAGTTGAGGAGGCTATGGGCTTTTGCAGATATTATCTATCAGGGGCTATGGTACAATCGCAGCATGACAAGAGGATAAGCAAGGGAACTAGAGGGCTCAAAATGAAGAATATGCCTCGTGAAGAGTTGTTGCAGGCACACTTATATATCTTGAATAATATGGAAGAAGTTCGACCATACATAGATGAACATAGGTAGAGTTTGAAGAATATGAATCCAAGGAAGAATGACATGCAGATAACGAATGAGCAAAATAAGACATTCATAAAGTGGTTCGAGGAGAAGGTGTCGCACAAGACTGGGGTGTCTGATACAATCGAGTGGTTAGCTTGGGGGCCTTCTCGTCAGGTCATCACTTGGAGCGGTTATGAGATAAACAGGTATTCTTTCTACACGAAAGACCAAGATGACAGAAGCCCTATGCAAAATAGTGGGGTGATGGTTGAAGCTGAATCCATGCACTTTTCGAGCTTGAAAGAAAAAAACCTTGTATTAGCACCAATGGTCTATTATGGTGTTATTGAAGAAATATGGGAGATGTCTTACAATAAGTTCAAAGTTGCTTTATTCAAATGTAAGTGGGTTAGCAATAATGCTGGTGTAGTGGATCCACAATTTGGATTTGTCTCAGTTGATCTTCATAGAGTTGGTCATAGAGATGAGCCATTCATTCTCGCAAGCCAGGCAAAACAAGTTTTTTATGTCACAGACCCTGCAAATAAAAAGATGTCCATTGTAATCCAAAGTAGAAAACAGAAGTATGGTGAAGAATCCTTAAACCTTGACGATGCACCATCTTTTACAACAAATCCACCTATAACAACTGAAGTAGAATTGGTAGATGGTGAAGAATATGCTGTAAGAAATGATCATTGTGAAGGAATATGTGAAACCATATAAAGTAAGACCTTAAGTATTCCTCAATAGTACTATGTGATTTTTGTTTTCATTTTACATGTTTGTTTATTCTAATTATTTAATTATAACTTAATAACCTATCTTATATTTATTTGTCTTAACAGGAATATGGACAACTCTGATGGGCCACACAGCGATGAACCCGAACCCGTTCCGAAAAGGGTTAGAGGTTGCACAAAGATGGTAGCTTTGGTTGCACGTCATGAACAACAACGAGAGAGACTGCATGTGGACTTCGATGCTAATAAGAATTCAATTGGTCGTGAGGAAGACAAATTCATTAGCTATATTGGATATTTAGCTCGAAGCAAAGTTCGCATTGTATACTCGAACTGGAGATCGGTTCCACAGAAAATGAAGGACTTGATTTGGCAACAACTTTTGGTATATAACTTTCAATATATTTGCATTTGTATCTTTATTCATATTACTTGAAATGTAATTATCTTATTATTTTCCTTGCAGCAAACGTACGATGTCCCAGACAATAAGGCGATGAGGAAACACTTGATGGGGGCGGTTCGTATTCGCTGGAAAGATTTCAAGAACAAGCTCACCCGAAAGTTTATTCGAGGGGAAAGGAGGAACGAGGATCCATGTCTTAAATATACATACATTTCGCCAGAGGACTGGAGGTCGTTTGTGGCGACACGGCAAGAGCCTCATTTTATTGTAAAATTTCTTTCAAATCTTATCTTTTATTTCAATATACTTGACAGCATTGACTTAGTTTTCGTTGTTTTTGTTTCACAGGAAGTAAGTGAAGCAAATAGAGTGAAGCAAGAATCAAATAAGTACCAGCATTACATGTCTCGAGCTGGTTATAAAAAGCTTGAACGTTGGATGATGGCAGAAGAGTTGGAGAAAAGGAAGCAAGCTGCTCTATCAGATCCTAGCATGATTGTTCAGGCCCCAGATCCTCCTCCACGTTACAAAAAATGGAAAGCTGCAAGGCTTAAGGGTGATAAATACATCAATCCAGTTGTTGCTAAGGTTGCTGCAAAAATTGTAAGTAGTTAAAATAGTGATAAAATTTTTTCATACTACTAGTTCTTAATTTTCTTTGGATTAAAATTGTATGATACAAGATTCACTTGAAGAGCAGAGCTCCCAAGGTTCATTCACACCGAGTCACCGGATGGACATCCTTTCAACAGGGATTGGGAAACCAGATAACCTTGGTTGTCTTCGAGGGGAGCCAAGAGGAGTTGGTGTCGGAAAATATTTTGGACGCAAAGTACATTGTTGTTCAAATACTGAGCCTAGTCCAGAGCTTATAGCCAAACTTCGAGCGAAACTCCTTGGAGATATCATGAAACAGGTGTGTGGTGAAGTGGCAACTATGATATCGTCGAAGGAAAACACAACCCAGGATTCCCTGCCCATCCCAAGCACGAAAGACAGTTATAACCCTCCAGAGGTACAACAATGTGAACCTTCTCTCCATCCACAGGGTGACAAACCCTGCAAGCTATATGTGGATGTCCCACAACGTCGTCAAGTTGCCGATGCCCTTGTTCACTCACAATTCACCACCCACCATAATAAACAAATTCCAAAAGATCAAAGTAGGGTGACTGTGACGAGTGTTCGAGAGGGGGAAGGAGAAATAGCCATCCCGATCCCTGATGACGAGGTTCCTAAACTAGGCAAGGCGATAGGATTGTTCATCCTTTGGCCGAAGAGACTTATTGACTGCAAGTTGGCACCTCCAATGGTAGGAAATACTAATTATTACTTGAATTTTAGACTATTGCTATCATTATTGTTGTGCTCATGTGTTTGAGAGAAAATCTTTTATGTATGACATCATGCTGCTGTGACTTTGGGATTTATAAATTGTGTATATTTACATAAACTTGAACTATACAGCTGATTGCTACATTTTCTTGTCAACCTACTTGTAATTTGTATTTTATGTTTCATTAGGATGATCACCATGCGACACAATTTCCTTTCTTGACACAATTACAAGAGGTGTATAATGACATTAAAGAAGTCAGCATGCAGATGTCTCAGGAAATTCTTGACTTAAGAGTGCCATCATATCCTTTTACAATTGACAGTACAGATCTGTCGTAGTTTATTCATTTAGAGGCGCTAGATGTATGTTGGCTGAAAGTTGGATTCCTGTAAGTAAATCTTTCGCCTTTCAATTAATCATGTGATTTTTCATTTTATATATTCAACTTTATTTATCTTTTTAATTCCATTATAGTTTCTTCGACAACCTATGCGTACAAATTGGGAAAAAAGACTCATATGAATTGTTATGTCCATCAAACACATCAAGGAGCCACAGTACCTTGGAATTAAGGACATTTTATGTGGGTTCTACAATGGCAAAGTCGAAATTGCCTTGTTATATAGCACCGATTCATGAAGGGTACATATTTTAGTTTTGTCTATTTAAAATGTTTAAGAATAAATTAACTTCTTATCTTAACTTCATCTTGTTTTGTATGTGTTGTTTTAGTTATCATTATACTTTGTGTGTTGTTTGTCCACCCATTAACACCGTCTATTGGTTCGATTTCATGGGTGGGAGGCCGCACAAAGAAATAAAAACCATGTTCAGCAAGTACGTAAACTTTTTGCACAATCATTGATATTCTTGAATTAAATGAATTGTTATATGTTCATTTTCATTTTAATGATAGTGCACTGAAGGCATGTAAATTGATTTCTGGGATTAAAGCGGGTCCAAGTAGAGAACCGACGTGGGTTTATCCGATAGTAAGTAGTTTGTTTCCATTCAAGTTATTTCATTGATAGTGGAATTCGATATGCCTATATTCATTAAAAAGGAATTTAAGTAACTATTTTCTTTTGATTTATAGTTCCCTCAACAACCAGGAGATTGGGAGTGTTGATACTACGTTATGCTCTACATGTACTCCATCATTCAAAGCGGACGTACTTCAGATTTTCAGGAGGTACTTTTTCCTTCATTCTCAAATGATAATATTTTTTGAAGTTGTACTTTAGTTGTGTAATTAATGCATTCACTTGATTGATTTAACTTATATAATATTTTTATTTTACAGATTTTTGGTACTAAGGATGCCTACTCAAATGAAGAAATCGATTTGGTTCGAAACTTGTTGGCTGGATATCTTCTGCAACACATAGATGAATGAAGTTAGTCTTCATATTTTGCTTCAGTAGTAGCAGATAGCTAGGCAACATTTTGACACTTTGTTCTTCTGCAACACATAGATGAATGAAGGTAGTCCTTATATTACTTGACTAGTAGCAGGTAGCTAGACAACATTTTGACACCTTCTAGTGATTGTTGTGTTAGTTCTCTTATGGTTTTGATGATTGTCAACAATTATAAACAATGAATGAGTATTTGCTCTTAAGGTTTGAAAACTCTGAGTAAGAGCAAACCTCGAGGTTTGCACTGAAACCTTGAGGTTTGGCTTTACAAGAAAGCCTCAAGGGTTGAGTGTTTCATGATTCAAAAGACTTGGTTTCACAAATCAATGTGAAACCTCGAGGTTTGTAAAGTAACCTCGAGGTTCTGCATCTCTCAGGAAAATTCAGTTGTACACCAACACATGAAACCTCAAGGTTTATAGCAAAACCTCCAGGTTTGTGGTTTGGCGCCTAACTGAAATATTTGAAAATCATGTGAAACCTCGAGTATTATGATAAACCTCAAGTATTCTGGCACACAGAGAGTAAACAGGTTTTCTCATAAGTGAAAACCTCGAGGTTCATTTCTAAACCTCGAGGTTGTGTCTCCGGTTCAAAGCTTTGGCTTTACAATATTTTAGCCAAACCTCGAGTATTGTTGAAAACCTCAAGGTTTGTGGGTTCCAGAGAAGAAATGAATTTTTCACCAAATATCAAACCTCCAGGTTTCTTATGAAACCTCCAGGTTTGTGGTCTTCAATATTTTTCACAAGGTTTCTTTACAAGGGAAACCTCGAGGTTATGTGTTTCTGAAACTGAGAGTGCTTGAGATGCTCAAGCAAACCTCAAGGTTTGTGGAACAAAACTCCAGGTTTGTAGCCGTTACTGGAAATTCGAACTGGGCAAATCTGTTATGTCTTCTTGTTTGATCTCAATGCTTTACATGTTTAATATATATTGAACCTAGACTTGTTTAACTATCCTTTTAGTGAGTTTCAGACAGTTTAAAGAAGGATTATTGAAGGATTAGAGCAAAAGCAAAGAGTGTGTCAAAACAATAAATGCTCAACCCAGAAACTTGCTTCCTTTGGTTAATCCACTTGTACACGACTGCAAAAGATTAAAAGGAAGATTACTATAACAAGCAACAAACTCTCCAATGGATTTATTGCCAGAAAGTTAACTAAGAACCAATTGACAGCTGGATTATGCATAAACAAGAGAGAGAAGATGTCCAAGGTTGAACCAACTCTCAGTAGAAGTTCCCCAACGGTTCAATCCAGTTTGCAACGGTCAATTAATACCCTCTACCAATAAATAGAGTGCATTAACACCTTCTCAAGCTGATACACCAACTGAGAGCGAAAATATTTTGAGTTCATTTATTGTGTTCAGCTTTCATCTGTAATAGTATCAATTTGATACTTGTGCTTCAGTGTTTATTTCATCTTCTCTGTAAGAGAGTCTTTTCTGAAAATCATTCATTGATAGTGAGAATCACAAGTCAAGGGACTTGGTGATTTGGGTGTATTGATTAAAACTTGTAAGGGGGAGTGAGTTCTAGTGAGAGAACTGCTCTTAGTACAGAGTCTGTAATCAATTGTTGATTTTAGTGGATTGAAAATCCCAAGTGAGGCTTGGGGACTGGACGTAGGTCAGAGAAAAGACCGAACCAGTATAAATCGTGTTGTGCATTGCTTCTCTTCTTTTCTTTTCTGTCTTACCCTGTTTTACTTAGCCAAAAACAGAGTAAAAGCTTTAAATTTTTATAGATACTCAATTCACCCCCCCTCTTGGGTATCTAGCTCCAACCTTCATTTGGTATCAGAGCAAGGTCTTCTCAAGAGAGTTTAACCACTCGCGAAGGATCAGTATGAAAGGAATACTTCCCGATGGAGCTTCTATCAACAGACCTCCCGGCTTCAATGGTGAACACTACTCATTTTGGAAAGCTAAATTCAAAGTGTTCGTCATGGCTACTGAGTATGGGCTCTGGAGAGTATTTGAAAGAGGTAATTATGAGCCTTCAACTGTGGAAGATGGTGTGAGAGTTTCAAAGCTTGAAGAGGAATATGATGAAAATGATCGAAGGAACGTCACTCTCAACAGCAAGGCGGTTCTACTCCTTCAAAGTGCACTGAGTCAACAAGAATATTTTCGTGTTTGCACTTTACCATCTGCTAAAGCCATGTGGGATGCCTTGGAAATCGCTCATGAAGGGACAGTCGGCGTGAAGCAAAATCGTGTAAATACTCTTATGACAAAGTATGATCTTCTTAGAATGAAGCCCGGTGAATCTATTGGAGAATTTCAACTGAGGTTCACTCATCTCATCAATCAACTCGCTGCTCTTGGGAAGGAATATGACTAGCCGGTTCAAGTGAGAAAGATTCAGAACATTCTTAACAAAGAATGGGAGGCCAAGGTCACAGCAATAGAGGAAGCGTGAGGAGAATCAATGATATCTGCGGCTGCTCTCTTTGGAAGCTTGTCTGAGTATGAAGCCAAGCTAAAGTTCAAGAAGGGCCTGGATGAAGTACATGGGAAGAACAAAGGAATAGCCCTCAAGACCACCAAAGAAAACAAGGAGTCAGACGATGATGAGGAAGATGAGGATGAAGAGATTGGGATGATGGTCCGGAGATTTAAGAAGTTCTACAAAAAGGATCAAGGCTTCAAGAAATTTCAAAAGGGTAGCTCCAGCTACGAATCAAAGAAGCCTATCATATGCTACGAATGCGAGAAGCCCGGACACATCAAATCAGAATGCCCTCAGCTGAAGAACCAAGAGAAAGAAAAGAAGAAGTTCAAGAAGAAGGCATATGTTTCAGCCATATGGGGAGATAGCTCATCCGATGAAGATGAAGCTGAAGAAGAAGAAGAAGAAAAGGCTAACATTTGCTTAGTTGCTGAGGAAGAAGAGCAACATGATGAAAACAATGAGATATATGAATCAAAACCTTCCTATGATGAACTCTTTAATGAATACAATCTTGTGTAAAAGGAATTTGAAAAACTTGCAGAAAAATATTTTGCTTTGAAAAAGAAAAATACTACTCTTGAATTGCAAGTTGAAAGACTTTCTTCTCCTGAAATTTTAGTTTGTGATGAATGCCCTATTTTAGAGAAAAATAATTTACAATTGACAAAAGCTCTTGAGAAATTCACTTAGGGAAGTGAAATGCTCAATGTGATTCTTAAAAAACAGCGATTTATAAACGATAGATCGGGCATTGGTTACAAACCAGATTTTGATAAGAAGAAAGGAAAGAAGAAGAGTGGTCAAAAATCTTATATGAACTATTTTACAAAATCGGTTCACTCTTCGAATCCCTTTGCACATTGTAATTATTGCAATAGGAAAGGTCATTCTACCTCTTCTTGTTTTCATAAGAATGAAAGAAAAGTTAAACCTGTAGGAAATTATCAATGGGTAACAAAAGGAACTCATGTTCCCAAGGTTAAAACTAACCCCAAAGGACCCAAGAAAAGATGGGTACCAAAAGGAACTCATGTTCCCAAGGTCAAAACTAACCCCAAAGGACCCAAGAAAAGATGGGTACCTAAAACTTGATCCCTTGTGAATTGCAGGTGTGTCTTAAAGCATCAAGGCCCAACAAATGGTACATTGATAGTGGATGCTCAAGACATATGACTGGAGACAAATCCAAATTCATTTCAATTAAGCCTAAAGATGGTGGTAGAGTCACATTTGGAGGTGACCAATCGGGTAAAATTGCTGGGATTGGTGAGATAGGCAACAATGAAGGTCCTCTCATCAAAGATGTCTACTTGGTAGAAGGATTGTGTCACAACCTCCTAAGTGTGAGTCAAAGCACCGACAAAGGTAACTTGGTTATCTTTGATTCAAATGAATGCTTCATCATTAAAAAGGATTTGGTCTCCATTGATGATTTGAAAACTAAAGCTTTATTTAGAGCACCTAGAGATGGTAACTGTTATACTCTTAACTTCTCTAACAATGCTTCCATTTCTGAAAATTGTTTTCTTAGTAATTTGAATGAGAGTTGGTTATGGCATAAGCGATTAGCTCATGTCAATATGTATCAACTTGGCAAGTTATTGAAAAAGGATTTGGTAATTGGTATTCCTAAACTAAATTTCAAAAATGATATGATTTGTGATGCTTGCCAAAGAGGAAAACAAACCAAATCTTCTTTCAAAGCTAAAAATGAGATTTCAACTAGTAGACCTCTTCAATTACTTCATATGGATCTAGTTGGACCAGCTAGAGTAAAAAGTCTTGGTGGAAATCTCTATACTTTGGTCATAGTTGATGATTATTCTAGATTTACATGGACTATATTTTTATCATCTAAAGATGAAACGTTTGATCAGTTTGTTGCCTTTGCTAAGAAGGTCCAGAACGAGAAAGGTTTCTCAATTTCAGGTATAAGGACTGATCATGGTGGCGAGTTTGAAAACAACGCCTTTGCTGAGTTTTGTGATAATATGGGGATCAAACACAACTTCTCAGCACCAAGGACTCCTCAACAAAATGGAGTTGTAGAGAGGAAGAATAGAGTACTCACAAAGATGGCAAGAGCGATGCTGAACGAGTACAACACTTCACAAGTATTTTGCGCCGATGCCATGAGTACGGCTTGCTACATCTCCAACAGAGCCTATTTGAGGAAGAAGCTGAACAAGACTCCATACGAACTCTACAAAGGAAGGAAGCCAAACCTCAGCCACCTACATGTCTTCGGTTGCAAGTGCTATGTGCACAATAACGGTAAAGATAATCTTGGTAAATTCGATTCCAAAGTTGATTTAGGCATATTTATTGATTATTCTAATAGAAGTAAAGCTTATAGAGTCTTTAACACTAGAACTAAGGTTGTAGAAGAGTCTATGTTAGTTTTCTGATGATTTTGATGATTATCAACAACTACTAACAATTGAAGAGGTTTTGCTCTTAAGTGTCAAAACTCTGTTTAAAGAGCAAACCTCGAGGTTGGGTTTGTAACCTCGAGGTTTGACCTTACAGAAGCTCTAAAAAGTCAAGTGTTTTAATGTCACAAAACTCGGTTTCACAAACACTATGTGAAACCTCGAGGTTGGAAAGTCAACCTCGAGGTTCAGACCTTCTTGAAAGCCCCAAGTTTTGCATTAACACTTGCAACCTCGAGTATGGAAAGCTAACCTCAAGTTTTAACCCATACAGAAAGGTCATGGTTTTCATCAAGCATGGAAACCTCGAGGTTCATGTTTCAACCTCGAGGTTGGCCACTTTATTTTGATGCTCAAATTTTCAGAAAAACTTATCAACCTCGAGTATGGAGTTTCAACCTCGAGTATTGTGACATACAGAGAGCAAACTGGTTTTCAAAACATTGAAAACCTCGAGGTTAAGATTGTAACCTCGAGGCTGAGCCTTATGTTTCAAACTGAACTTTACTTTATCAAATAGCAACCTCGAGTATGGATTCTCAACCTCGAGGTTGTCGGGCTCCAGTGAAAAATGAAGTTTTTGAACCAAGCTTCCAACCTCGAGGTTACCTTTGGAACCTCAAGGTTTGTGACTTAGTGAGATTTTTCAGAAGGTTTCTTTTTAAGAGAAACCTCGAGGTTCACTTAGCAACCTCGAGGTTGGATGTTTTAAAACCTGTGTTTGCCTGAAGCCTTCAAGCAAACCTCGAGGCTGGATGAACTAGCCTCAAGGTTTGTGACCGTTGGTGCTTTTTCAAACTTGTGAAATCTGCTATATCTTGTTATTTGATCTAATTGCTTTCATATATCATTCACTCATGATCCCAGATATGTTTAACAAGTTTGTTGAGTGTTTTTCAGTTAGCACAGATCAAGATTATTGAAGATTTGTGAGAAAAAGCAAAAAGGTGAACAGTGCATTTAATGCACCTGCACAATCTCTTCTACTTTCGGCTAATCCATCTGAGCACGCCTTGTGAACGTTAAAGGAAGCTTACCACATCAAGTAAAATCAATTCCAACGGGCAGAAACTCAGAGAACCACATCAGATATCATTAAGACTTGGATTAGCAGAAGTTTAGAGAGAGAAGATGACCAGAACTTAAGCAAATCATTTCACAATGGTCATTTAATGTTCTCTACCTATAAATAGAGAGCATTAACTTCATCTCAAATAGAGATACACCATTCTGAGCAAAAAGAAAGTTACTAAGTGCATTCATTGTGTATTAGTTTTCATTTGTAATAGTATCATATTGATACTTTGAACTTCAGTGTTTATTCTATCTACTCTTTGAGAGAGTTTCACTTGTAAAATCATTTATTGATTGAGATAACTACAAGTCAAGGGACTTGGTAGTTGGGGTGTATTGATTACAACTTGTAAGGGGGAGTGTGTTCTAGTGAGAGAGCAACTCTTAGTACAGAGTGTGTAATCAACTACATTGAGTTAGTGGATTGAAAATCCCAGGTGTGGCTTGGGGACTGGATGTAGGTCAAGAAAGGACCGAACCAGTATAAATTGCATCGTGTCTAGCTTTTCTCCTTACCATCTCTGTTTTACTCTGTTCTAAGGTATTAGAACAGAACAAATTTAAAAAATTTGTAGATACCCAATTCACCCCCCCTCTTGGGTATCAAGCTCCTGCTTTCATTTGGTATCAGAGCAAGGTCTTCTCAGAAGAGTCTAACAGCTCGAGAAGGATCACTATGGAAGGGATTCTTCCAGATGGAGCTTCAATCAACAAACCTCCCGGTTTCGATGGCGAACACTATTCTTTCTGGAAGGCAAAATTTTGTGTGTTTGTCATGGCTACCGAATATGGCTTGTGGAGAGTCTTCGAGACAGGAGATTATGTTCCGGTCAAAGTCGAAGAGGGGATCACTGTTCCAGGTTTTGAAAATGATCAATTTCCGGATCATGTTTTCAAACTAAAGAAGGCTTTGTATGGTCTTAATGTAGGGATTCGTACACGCAGCGGATTAAAATTTCTTACGAATCCTTCCTGAGGATCACTCAACGACGTTTAAATCAAGGTTTGGGAACCGAATCATACCTTATATTGAACACGTCCGCATCACGTTCTCTTTGATCAGGTGGGCTACCTTCTCGATCAACACGTCCGCGTCTCGTTCTCTTTGATTAGGTGGACTACCTTCTCGATCAGCAGAAGTCGACTCTAGGATCGGCTTCTTCTACTGGTATCCACACGAACACGGTTGCGGCAGCGTGCTAGCGCTTCTTGTGCGTCTCTCTCAGGTTGCTCTAGGGTTTCTCGCGTCTTTCTAATACGCTCGACTGAAAAGTCCGTAAGTTTTTCTAAACCTAATAGGCGTATTATATAACCAAAACTAATCTTGATTAATTTTGGAAATTTGGAATTTCAAATCTGGTCAATATATTAATCAGATCTATCTCATAAATGTAATCAAATATATTAAAAGCCAGATTTGAAATCCAAATCTTGAATTTAGATCAAATCTAAATTTAAAGCCTTTTGATTTAATTTATCAATATAAATTAAATCCGAGATATGATATATATCTATTTAATTAAATCTGAGATACTATATTTCAATTTAATATTAAACAGATATACGATATCCTTATTCGAAATTAAATGAGATATAATATCTCTATTTGTTTCAAATATTTAATTTATCAAATAAATTAAATATTAAACAAATATCATATATAATATTATAATCTTTATTTATAATATATATATTAATTTCGAATATATATATATATATATACTAGATCAAATTTAGTATTCATTAAATCTCAAATTAATGTGAGATTCAATGAACCTGGACACTTTTACCCGTGTTAGATTATTCTTGTGTGCGACCCTGCAGGCCCATATGAGATTGGCAGTGGGCCAACACTGTATCAGCCCACAAGTTGCAAGCAGCCTCTAGCAAGACATTGCGACTACCCAATTCACATGGGGATCGATGACACGATACTACCTATCGTACAACCATGTCACGTCCCTTTTGTCACGCGATAATTTGGTCAAGGATGAGGCATGGATAATGTCAACTTCCTTTTCTTGACCATTGCTTTCTCGATTCTTGAGTAGTCTAATAAGTGAAATGGAAACTCTTTTCCATCACAGTATGGCCATACATTTCTTAGACTCACTCATCGAGGGGGCCCAACATTATCTCTCTACATATGTGAGGGACAAAGCCCATCTTGACCACTCACATTCCTCCGCATGAAAACCACTGATCCCGATCCTAGTCTTTATCATCACCCGGTCAAAGGTGACTTTTGACTAGGTCAAAGACCAGTGACTCATCATGTAGGAATCCATGATGATCTCAGGTCATAGGGCGTCGTGATGCGGTTATACATGAGATAAGCTTATGACTTAATCCATGCAGCTTTCTCGTAGTGGGTCAGTCCAGCACCTTGTACTCTTACAAGTGCCCATGACTTTGACTCGTATCTGCATACCTCATCAAAGTCATACTGGTCTTATTTCATCTTCACTCCCGTGTAGATGACCGACCAGGGACATTTAGAATAATCTATAAGATTATCCAGGGATGCAGTTGTTACACCCCTACCGGCCTCGCCCTTTCGGGTGGCGGGTTAGAGGGATTCACTTACTTAGTTACCCTTCCTTCGTTATTTGGTCCATTTAACTTATATTAGAGTGAGCGCAACAGAGCATTTAACTGGTTTAGACTATCTACTATACTGGTAAAAGTTAAATATACAGAAAATAAAAGTCCCCGAAGGGTTAAGGGTACAGTCATCCAGAACAAATACTAACAAAATATACCGACATCTCAAGTATATGTACAAACATGATAGGGCATCCCCTATTCTGCAGTCAGTACTGAAAAGCAATTATCATTCTGAGGAGGGCTCTTCTCATCGGGCATATCTCCTTGGGACAACAGAAGAGGCTGGGGTCCGATCGGCCCCCAAAGTAACCGTCAGTACTCAAATACTAAATGTGTAAAGAGTATGTAAGCTACTATGCAATCATAAATATATGAGCATGCCAAATACATACCATATATGCATCCAGATCATATCACAACAAAGTATACATCACAATCCAAGAACCCATACGGCTGCCAACCAAGGCAAGCCTCGGACTCATTGAACTCACAACCCGTAGAGCCGCCCTTTCTAGGCTAGCCCCGGACTGATAACTCAACCCGTACAGCCGCCAACCAAAGTCGGCCTCGGACTGAACATCTCTAGCGCTAGAAATCATACAATGCTGTATGCATATTTGGCACAAACATATACAAAGAAAACATACATGGCAAATACAAACATACAACAAAACACAGAGAGATATTTGAGTAAAGCGGTTACTACCTGTTGTGATGATTATTGTCCTTAATATTTAGTAGGCCCGTAGACTCCCCAAGGACTCCTTAAACCTATCAACCATTAAAATACACTTATTTAATGTTATAAAAATACTTCTCCATTTAACTGTTTGCAAAAACCGTGCCTACCTATTTACCCCTTCAATTTGCACACCTTGAAATCACTAATTCTACCAAAAATCCATTTCCTCCAAAAAGGGACTTGTTGACCGAAAGAAATAAAGAAAACAAGTCCATAGCTTTTGACTTCAAAACTCAACTCACACTAACATCCGAATTTCCTTTTTATTCAATGACAACACAACATGTATATATATATATAGCAAAACATTTATTCTTTCCCTCATCCGGTGACAAGGTAGCAAGGGAAGCATATCAACACATTATTCCTTTATTACCTCGGTGACCAACAGCAAGGAAAATCACAAACCAATATTCCTTTCCATTCGGTGACAAATCAGCAAGGGAACACAACAAATCATGAATTCAACAAAACATTCTCCTAAGCTTCAATTCATAATTCCTCACTAGTTCTTAGTATTCCTCAATCCAAAATCAAATTTCCAGAATTTAATATGCCTTCCAAAATACCATACATGTTAGCAAGAAACCTTAAACACTTACCTCTTGATCAGATTAATGGATCCGCCAGCCTCCTTGGTTCCACTTGTTCGTTTTGTTTTTTCCAAGTTCTACCAAGTCACTCACGCTTCTACTTCCAATTCGGTTTGTCTTGGCTTTGCCTTGGTCATTCACACTCTTGTTCTCTTTTCGGTGCACCCTGAATATATTGTCCGAGTTGGCTAAATGAATTGATCATAGGATTTAATCAATATTAGCTTGTCGGTGGAACAAAAGCTCTTCATATTCAGACCTGAATTTCCCTCAATTTACACGTTGCCATTTGGTCCAAATTCAACGGAAGTTGCTAACCAAAACTTGAGGAGATTTAAGGTTCTGGTTTTCTAATCTTTTAATACCAACCAATCAATTTCCAGCAAAGCAACTTCTGTTCGGTTGAGCAGTACGGTTCAGCTGAACATTTAATTCACATTTTTTTTCCAAAATCCGAGCCCAAGCCACAAGTTCCAGAAATCCAATGATTTTGGTCCAACTTGTGGGATTTTTAATAAATTCTACAAAAATCATTTTTACATGAAACTAGCGCCATTTGAACCATTGAAATGTCTATTTTTCATGAAAAATACTCCCAGACCCAGAAAGTACTTTTATTTTGGCGTGGTACTCACTTTTCACACCTGGGTCAGATTTCACCCTGTTGCTGGCAGAATCAACTTAGCAAATTCTTATCTCTCAATCGGTACATCAAAAATATATTGAATTACATATCAAAATGATGTCCCAGATGTCTACTTTTCACCTGTAAAATTTCAGCTCAAACCGAAGTCTCCACTATTCTAAAAACATTTTTGAAGCTTCGCTGCCCAGAAGCCCAGAACACTGGCAGCAAGCTTTTCTTGAGTTTTTGGTGTTTTCGAGTTCGGGAACATTAACCATAGCTTAACCCCATACAAAATCACATTTTAAACACTTTGGAACCATCAAAGATTCCAAAATCAAACCCCAAAACCAAGCCCCAACAAGCAGCACGAAAATCCAAAGGTAAAGCTTTAAAGATTAGTTGTCGGTAGTTACTTATTTCGGAACTTTGGATTGGTGGAGCAAGTGGTTGAGAGCTTGAGTTGAGCTATGGAAGCTTGATGATCTTCTCCTTCCTCTTCAGCTGGAGCACGACATTTGGGGAAAGAAAATGGCTGATCAAGCTTTTTAGAATATCCCCAAAAGTGCCCCTTTAGTTTATGTAGTGTTTTACCATTTTCCCCGGGCGCCGCTTCATCACATCGGCATTATACCTCACAGGTATCTTGCCCTGGGCCCACATCTTCACAAACCCAGGCCCATCAGAGACTTTTATCATTCTAGGGATTCTCCCCGAATCGGGCTTAGTAATCTGCATAATTTAGGCTTATTCTCAATTTTCCGGGTCCAAAATTCGGGATATTACAGCAGTTATCAATACGAACATGAAAACGAAAATGATAACAAAAGAGAATACTTTAAATAACTTAAATATCCAAAGTACAATGAATTGCCCCTAGGGCATAATTTCCAACACTTAAGCAAGCTCCTAGAGCTTGGTATGAATGGTTGAGTCAATTCTTACTCAATCAAGGATTTATTAGAGGCAAGGCTGATACGACATTGTTTATTAAGAAAAACAAATTGAATGAGATTTTAATTGTACAGATTTATGTTGATGATATTATATTTGGTGCTACTAATGACTTCTTGTGTGAGGAATTCTCCAAGACTATGCATGGTGAATTTGAAATGTCAATGATGGGAGAGCTCAACTACTTCCTTGGGCTACAAATCAAGCAACAAAAAGATGGGATATTCATATCCCAAGCCAAATATCTGAATGATTTGCTGAAGAAGTTTGGGATGGACAAGTGCAATGGGGCTGACACACCTATGAGCACAACAACCTCATTGAATGCTGATGAAGAGGGCAAGGATTTCAACATTACAAAGTATAGAGGAATGATAGGTTCATTGCTCTATCTCACCGCAAGTCGCCCGGACATCCAATTCAGTGTTGGGATGTGTGCTAGATTCCAATCCGCTCCTAAAGAGTCACATGCTGAACATGTTAAGAGGATATTCAGATATCTCTCTGATACGAAGACTCTTGGACTGTGGTTTCCCAAAGGTCAGCCGGAGCACTTGGTGGCATATTCGGATTCAGACCATGCTGGCTACAAGACAGATAGAAAGAGCACAAGTGGTCAATGTGAGTTCTTTGGCAACTCACTTGTCTCATGGTTCAACAAGAAGCAAACAACAGTGGCCGTGTCATCAACCGAAGCTGAATATGTGGCCGCCTCAAGTTGCTGTGCTCAAGTGCTATGGTTGAAGCAACAACTTGCTGATTTGGGAGTGCACTTGAAGGAGATCCCAATATTGTGTGATAATACTAGCACAATAAGCTTGGCCAAGAATCCGGTGCAACATACAAGAACCAAGCACATTGATGTGAGACATCACTTCATCCGGGATCATGTCCAGAAGAGAGATGTGAAAGTGATGTTCATCCCAACTCATCTTCAATAGGCAGACATCTTCACTAAGCCTTTAGCCAAGGAACAATTCAATTTCATAAGAAGAGAATTGGGAATGGTAAATCCCAATGAGCTGTAAGTAATTCTTGTTCATTTTATTATTAAATTGTGGTTTTGATGATTATAAGTCACTAACTTAAGCATCGGAGTGTCTAGATAATTTTGTGTGTGCAGGTTTTGCTGTCAAAAAGAGGCAAAACCTCGAGGTTCATGAGAAAACCTCGAGGTTTGAGGGTGTATGATCAAAACTAAGAGTTTCAGAATGAAGAAACCTCGAGTTTTCAGAGAAACCTCGAGGTTTGGATGAGACAGAGAGCACCTCAGAATGACAGACAGCAAAACCTTAAGGTTTTGGAGAAAACCTCGAGGTTTGGGGTAAAAATTTCAAAAGTTCACAAAACACTTTTGAACTCCAGGTTAGTGCAATTTAATCATCAAACCTCGAGGTTTGTCTGGAAACCTCGAGGTTTGTCACACTTATATATACATGTGCTCTGTGCAATTTCATTTCAACCCAACCCTAACCTCGAGTTTGCACTCTTTCTCTCATCTCTCTCTGTGTCAATCTCCCATTTTCTGCTGACTTCTTCTACTCTAAAGCCCTCAATATCTTCGAAATCACCTTCTCATTCTACTTCAACCACAAATTCCAACGAAGAGACTGAATCATGGTCTCCTCCTCCTCCACCTCCTCGTCAACCGAGCACCTCTATCCCTGAGTCTCCTTCAAACAGACCAGTGAGGAAGAAGTCTCGCTCTACTCGTCTTCATTACGGGATTGATAAGCAAATCCCAGGAGTTATGAATGATCCTCCTCCTCCAAAGGGCAAGCAAAAGGCTGTGTCTTTCAAAGAACCCAGTAAGGAGCAATCCAAGAAGAGGAAGGAGCTTGAACCAAAAGGCAAAGGAAAGGCAAAGGTTGTAGAAAAGACCAAGAAAGCACCTACCAAGGCCAGAACCAAAAGGGCCTTTGCTCCATCTTCTCAGACTTCAAAGGGCCAATCATCTTCTCATGCCTCTGGACAAAAGGGAAAAGAAAAGAAATCCCTGGTTGTGGAAAATGCAATTCATGATATTTGCCGAGTCATTTCACCTCCGGAAGGTTTTGTTACCTCTGCTTCTTCTCTTCCTAATGCTGAAAATGATAAGTTTAGAGAAACCTATTTACAGAAAGTGTTTTGTCCTTCGGTGGTAATTAACTTGGAAGAATTCCATAGGGAATGCAATTTTGATTTATCACCTTGGATTAAACAATACGAATCTTTTGTTTCTATATCCTCTCCTTATACTCCTAGTCTTGTCAGAATGTTTTATTTCAAAATGGAGAGTGATAACTTATTGGATGAGGATGGTGACTTGATAGAGGAGAGAGTCACAACTGTTGTGAGGGGTGTGAAATTTTCTTTGACTGCTGATATCCTGAATAAAATTCTGAGAGTAGAGAATCCACCTCCTGTTCCTGAGTTTAACTACACTAATCAGGAAGTTTATGAGACTCTCATACCTGGCAAACCCTTCCCTCCTGACCAACAACTCAAACTTACTTTCAGACCTAGCACTATGCCCGAGGTGAACCGTGTACTGTGGTATGTGTATTCTAGGGATTTCATTCCGAAGGCTGGTAATTACACCCATTTCACTCAGCTAGACTACAGGCCATTTACTGCCTTTGTGAAGAAGGTACCCTTCAACATTGGCCATTGGTTGTTTCAGGGGATGACAGCCTTCAGATTTGCTAAGAGACAGTTGTCTCATATACCCTACCCTTCTTTGGTTTCTGTGATACTCTTCTATCACAAAATTTGGTATGTGGGATCCACTAATACCCTTGAGTATCCACTGTTCTTAGGAAAGAATCAGATGAACCTGATGCAGATTAAGTTTGGTGATGAGGGTTCAGTTCAGTCTCAAGCACCTACTCGTGTGCGTCCTCAGTCTCAGACTCATCAAGAAGCCCAGTCTGCTCCTCCACCTCCACAGGCACCCTTGCCAGATGATTTTGCCTCTCAGATCAAGAGTATCGTGGATGCTGCCATAGCCTCCTTATCTATCAGGATGGAGTTTGAATTAGGCAAAATCAAAGCCGAGATGGCTCGAGGTCATGAGGGACTTATTGAGATTCAGGATGCCATTAAGGAACATCTTCAAGCTATAGAGGGGCAATCCACTGAGATCAAGGAGAAAGTAGAGGAGATTGAGCTCAAGATGGCAACATACCTTATCTCTTAGGTGGATCTCACCAGTAAAGTGGACCGGATCACAGAGCACTTGCACATTGGTTCCACATCTGCTCCTGGACCTTCTACTGGTCTAGCTCCTGATCCTCCTACTGGCCCTAGCTCATCTAACCATGTCCCTGATTCACCTTCACATCCAATCACTGAATCACCTAGCCACTCACCATCCTTCTCCTTTCCTAGTCTGCCTCACACCACATCATCCCCAGCCTCCACTTCCACCCCTACCACTGTGGTACTATCTTCACCTATCACTCCTACCACAGAGGTCCTACCTGACCCATTTCCATCTCCACCTACTCCGACCACTGAGATCCTCCCTACTCCTCCTATACCAGAGCCTCATGATCCCACCTTTGATTCAAACCCTCTGGCCATGGTGACCTACTCTCCTCCTATCTTTGTCCTTGACCCAGAGTTTGCTGATGACAAAGGGGGAGAAGAAGGAGAGAAAGATGTATAGGGTCTAGAGTGTGTCTGTGTAGTTTTCTCTAAGTAGTTTATTTTGATCTTGATGTTTCATGACTTTTTGTTCTCTGATATCAGCGATCTTTAATGTCTAATCTTTCTGATATCAATCAGTTGCTGTGTATAAAGCATGCTTAATGAATATATTCAGTTGCTTATGACTTTAAATTCAATTTGCTGCCATTCTCTGAGTTTTATATGTTAAAAATGCAAAATTGGTTGTTTTCTGATAACTTAACATTGAATTTTGAAAACTTCAATTCAAAACAGATTACATCTTTCAAATTCTTTAATAAGGTAGTTTACAAGTGTTGTCATCATCAAAAAGGGGGAGAATGTTAGTTCTCTTATAGTTTTGATGATTGTCAACAATTATAAACAATGAATGAGGATTTGCTCTTAAGGTTTGAAAACTCTAAGTAAGAGCAAACCTCGAGGTTTGCACTGGTTTGGCCTTACAAGAAAGCCTCAAGGGTTGAGTGTTTCATGATTCAAAAGACTTGGTTTCACAAATCAATGTGAAACCTCGAGGTTTGTAAAGTAACCTCGAGGTTCTGCATCTCTCAAGAAAATTCAGTTGTACACCAACACATGAAACCTCAAGGTTTATAGCAAAACCTCCAGGTTTGTGGTTTGGCGCCTAACTGAAATATTTGAAAATCATGTGAAACCTCGAGTATTCTGGCACACAGAGAGTAAACAGGTTTTCTCATAAGTGAAAACCTCGAGGTTCATTTCTAAACCTCAAGGTTGTGTCTCCGGTTCAAAGCTTTGGCTTTACAATATTTTAGCCAAACCTCGAGTATTGTTGAAAACCTCAAGGTTTGTGGGTTCCAGAGAAGAAATGAATTTTTCACCAAATATCAAACCTCCAGGTTTCTTATGAAACCTCCAGGTTTGTGGTCTTCAATATTTTTCACAAGGTTTCTTTACAAGGGAAACCTCGAGGTTCACCAAGAAACCTCGAGGTTATGTGTTTCTGAAACTGAGAGTGATTGAGATGCTCAAGCAAACCTCAAGGTTTGTGGAACAAACCTCCAGGTTTATAGCCGTTACTGGAAATTCGAACTGGGCAAATCTGTTATGTCTTCTTGTTTGATCTCAATGCTTTACATGTTTAATATATATTGAACCTAGACTTGTTTAACTATCCTTTTAGTGAGTTTCAGACAGTTTAAAGAAGGATTAGAGCAAAAGCAAAAAGTGTGTCAGAACAATAAATGCTCAGCCCAGAAACTTGCTTCCTTTGGTTAATCCACTTGTACACGACTGCAAAAGATTAAAAGGAAGATTACTACAACAAGCAACAAACTCTCCAACGGATTTATTGCCAGAAAGTCAACTAAGAACCAAGTGACAGCTGGATTATGCATAAACAAGAGAGAGAAGATGTCCAAGGTTGAACCAACTCTCAGCAGAAGTTCCCCAACGGTTCAATCCAGTTTGCAACGGTCAATTAATGCCCTCTACCTATAAATAGAGTGCATTAACACCTTCTCAAGCTGATACACCAACTGAGAGCGAAAATTTATTGTGTCCAGCTTTCATCTGTAATAGTATCAATTTGATACTTGTGCTTCAGTGTTTATTTCATCTGCTCTGTAAGAGAGTCTTTTCTGAAAATCATTCATTGATAGTGAGAATCACAAATCAGGGGACTTGGTGATTTGGGTGTATTGATTACAACTTGTAAGGGGGAGTGAGTTCTAGTGAGAGAACTGCTCTTAGTATAGAGTCTGTAATCAATTGTTGATTTTAGTGGATTGAAAATCCCAAGTGAGGCTTGGGGACTGGACGTAGGTCAGAGAAAGGACCGAACCAGTATAAATCGTGTTGTGCATTGCTTATCTTCTTTTCTCTTCTGTCTTACCCTATTTTACTTAGCTAGAAACATAGTAAAAGCTTTAAATTTTTATAGATACCCAATTCACGCCCCCTCTTGGGTATCTAACTCCAACCTTCATGTTGTACATAGAAGTAGTAGTAGTTACCGCTTGAATTAATTAGAGCTAATTTGGGTGAAATGATTTGAAGTTAGCCAAGTTTGTTGTTACTACTTTAGTCCTTATATTGTTGCATGTATTTTGTTTCTGTATGTATAAGGTTAGCGTAGCTAACCTTTTGTGTTGTATGGAAATATCATTTATGTAAGGATGTTTGTTGTAAGAAATTTTGGGATAGTGAATATATGAAGCATATTTTTTTAAAAAAAAAAATGAACGTTTAAGGAGTCTAATTCTACGAATTAGACTCCTAAAGTAAGACTTAAGGAGTCTAAGTACTAGAATTAGACTTCTGAAGTGAGACTTAAGGAGTCTAAGTTCCAGAATTAGACTCCTAAAGTGAGACTTAAGGAGTCTAAGTACTAGAATTAGACTTCTGAAGTGAGACTTAAGGAGTCCAATTAAATAAATTAGACTCCTTAAGTGACACATGAGAACGTTATTGTCATGACTTAAGGAGTCTAAATTTATAACTTAGACTCCTTAAGTCATGACTTAAGGAGTCTAATTTCAGAACTTAGACTCCTTATATTAGGCGTCTAAAAATAAAATAGGACTCCTTAAGTTTTCCCTACGGCGCCCCCCAGATATACGTTCCCTCAGAAAAGGACGTTAAAAGTACAAAAAATAAGACTCCGTAGCCCCGTTTTGTAGTAGTGTAGACACAATAATCACAAGTCAAACATTTCCAACAAAGTTTGGACCTCTTGGTCAACTTCCCTGCAAATAAATAATTATGAGCAAAAGATTAGCACCAAGACATAGCCTTCCTAATTGACACTCCTAAAACACATCAAAGCACGCAGTACATTGATCATAAGAAGAAGACATTCAATTCTTTTCTAATCTAAAATGAATGACTGATGAATCTCAGCTAACCCCTCTCCCCCCCCCCCCCCCCCCCCCCACCAAAAAAAAAAAAAGGAACAAATTCAAAACTCAATTTCGCATAATATCCAGGAATCTCAATCTGGCGTCATGAGAAATACTTAGTAGAAGCGATATTCTGTACTCAATTACAAGCCAAGGGCAATCTCCAAAATCGGAATTGAGAACCAATGTCCAACAAGACAGATAACCGCAACAATCAAACATAAATGGGTCATCATAGTATAATGCCCTACAATAAACAACCAGTTTCTTGGCTATTCATAGGCTTATAGCTGGGACGTGGGATAACAATTGATTTCTACAAAAAGAGAGATTTAAACACCAAAACCATTCACTAGTCATTCAATATATTAAATATCATCATCTATTCATATTATAATTAAGCCAGATAGCAAGACAAATTGCAGAAGCCAATAAGAGGTTCCGGCCTATACATAATGAGTTTACGTTAATAAGCCTCTTTGAATCAATCACAAACCTGGGAAATACTAAGTGCTGGTATATGTTACGATCCATTCCGGCCTATACATAATGAGTTTACGTTAATAAGCCTCTTTGAATCAATCACAAACCTGGGAAATACTAAGTGCTGGTATATGTTACGATCCATAAAGAAAGTGTAAAAATTCAATCAATAATAAGTATCTCTCAGTCCTAAACCTGATCAAACCCTATAACTAGTGGCAATACAATGACGATAAATTAATAGCCTGAAACCTAGCATGTGAGCTCGCTATTCATCTCCATAATGCTCTTGACATTTGGGGCGTGGAGTGAGAAATCGCTTGCCTTCTTGCGACTTCCAGTTGAGCCTTGCCATCGGATAACACCTAAGCAACGGAAGAAGAATCCGAGAGGTTTTGGTTATGACGAAAGCCGAAAGGTGTCGACGGTCCGGCACATGGTGTACGGGCGAAGGCTATGGAGAGGAGATGATTACTGAGTGTTATGTGTTTTTTCCTTGGGCAACTTAGTAATTTTACATTCACAATGGGACTTTTTTGGGACTTTTTTGATATGAGATTTTGGGTTGAAACTTTTTTGTTATTCTTTATGTACATTGAGACCTCACTGTGATTGTCCCATTTTTGGTTGTGTCATTCGATAATGTTCTGCATCAAAGATTGCCAATTATTCTCGCAGGTTTTAATAGTATAATATTTGATTATTTATTAAGCCTTTATTTAAACTTGTATTTGTTAGGATAATTCTGCTTAGATATATAGTCAGTTCTAATCTTTTCCAAGATTCAAGGAAGATTTGATGGGATAACAAGCCGTAGCTAAACCTGATCTCTTCATATATATACCGAAACTTTATTCAAAGTAACTCAAGATGTTCTATGCTCGAAATCTCTATGATTAAAACAATTTCAAGTATATACAAGCTAAATAAAAATGAACAAATATAATTGTTAGTTAATTAAAACATACTACCTTCGGTCCTAATTATAAAAGCTAGTTGACTTTTTTGGAGAAATTAAGGAAGCTAATTAAATTACTTTAAAGCATTTTTATTTTTATTTTTTTCTTCAATTTTATTAGTTTGACTAATAAACTTATATATAATCTAAAAATATTTAACATATGAAATGATCAAGTAACTTATTTTGCTTCCTTAATTTTTCTAAAGAAAGTCAACTAGCTCTTATAATTAGGACTGGAGGGAGTAAATCTAAATGTCTTCCCTCAAACAAACATACAGCTTGGACCCTCGACCTTAAAGGGGCCAATCCAATGGACTCAGCCCATTTTGCTGTCACTCATACTTCAAGGAAGATTAGTCTCTATTCTAGATGTGGAATACTCATGGTCCCATAAAAATATATTGTTTTGTTCTCCCTATATTTAATAAGAGAATGATATAGGTATACATATATAGTGATATGTGAATGTATTCACAATCATATGAGAAATGACTTGGACGATCAGGTCGATAGCTCAAGAGTTCTTATTAGTAATTTTCCTTGGAAGAAAAACTGAAAATGATCTTAACTCGTTGATGAGAACAATAATCATCAAAACGTCATATACTTATCTCTATTATTAATTTTCAGGTAAAAAAAAAAAATATATCCATTATTTATTTGTTCCTTGTATGCTACAGTAATAATAAACAAATATATTCTTCAACTTCCACATGAATGATATAAAATAATAATGATGAACTCTTTGATCAAACCCGCATATAATAGATGGTTCATGGTGTGTACAAAAGTCAACACACAAAATTGGTTACACGTATAAATAAATAAAAATGTTGTAATTGAATATCGGTTAATAATTTTTTATACGAAAGAAGATTCCCTATAGTGGACCCTGCAAAAGAGAAAGATAGGTCAGATATATGTAAAGTTGTCATGTTGTGTGCAACTAGCAGTCAAGAATTAATGGCCAGCCATATATATTCTCAAGGGGATCATCATCTGGGTGATCCCCTCCTTTAATAATTGTAATTCACTATTCCTGTGTGAGAGAGAAGGTTTTTATAACAAATAATTGATTATACAATGAAAAATCATTGATAAGAATTCAGATTTAACAAAATTTATATTAGAAAATTCTAAACGATATCTAATTTGAAGAACGAATGACTATTTAAAGCAAAAAGAATTTAAACAAACATTGTAGTGAATTTTTAATTTAGAATAGGCACATTCTTAAAATTTAAAGATAACTTAATGAGCGGATTACTCCTCCAATCCTTAATATAAGACATAGTTTATATTACAAATTACATTATAAAAATATTCTACACAAAACAAACCCTTCTAAACCCAGGGGAAAAAAAAGAGAGAGAGAGAAAAAACCTGTAGAATTATGAAAAATAAACCGGTAAAAAAACAAATTGTGTCAAATTACATTTTGAACCAACATGCAAGTGGCGATGTACATAAGATCCTTTGAAATAATTAAAATCTTTGATATAAAAAAATCAAACAAAAGGAATATATATGACAGCAGCTTTGACAATTGCTTAGTCTCTTGCATATATCCGTGAGCGGTGACATTCGTCCTCAAGCAATCATCTGGTTTCTTGAAATTTTAAACATTTTCCTATCAATTATAGTCGATCGATTCAGACAGTTCGGCATCTGTCTTTTAAAATTTCGTAGTTGATTCATATAAATATAGAAACTTCTTTGTTTTCTTTGGTGACAATAAACAATACTTCTGGTCTTACCGGACAACGAACTCCTCTTATAGTAGAGGTATGCTCTCTACTATTCATCATATATTGGAATGATACTCCTTCCAATCTTAAATAAAAGAGTTACAGAACTAAAACTAAATTTTAGAGATTCAAAAATTTAGTTAAATTATTTTTCATTAAAAAAAATGTGCTTTGATTTCAATCATTTGCATTATAAACTACTGCTTTGATTGAAAAAATAATAATAATAAATCTTTAATACATGCAACCAATTAAAAAAGTAGAGCAAAAAAAATTTAAAAGACAAATAGGTTGAATTCTTATATTTAGTATTAGAACAAGTCATTCAATTAATATATTTAAGACATGAAGGAGTAATAATAATAGTCATTGGGCAATACTACGAAATATTATCTCTAATCTTTAATATAAAACCTGGTTGATTAATTTGAAAAGATTAATTATGTTAAATAAATTATTTTAAATTATTTATATTTATCATTTTTATTCAAACTATTTTATCTAACTTATAAACTAACATATAACTAAGGGTGAAAGGTCAAAAATATACATGACCTTTTCTCCCAAGATCGCCCAGCACCACAACTTTTCAACTGGATCAAAAATACACGATATTACGTTTTTGGGTCGCCTAGCACCATGGTCAACTAACAGTAAGTAACGGTTGACTAACGGCCGTGGTACTGGGCGACTCAAAAACGTAACGTTGTGTGTATTTTTGATCCAGTTGAAAGGTCGTGATGCTGGGCGATCCTGGGGAAAAGATCATGTATATTTTTGACCCTTCACCCTATAACTAATTATACACATAAAAATTTTAGAACAATCATGTAACATATACTATGCTATGGTAAGTGATTTATTTATTTTCATTAATACTTAGAATTTGTCAACCGTATGTTATACTATGTACTAGAGGTAGTACTTGCAAAGTCTTTTATCTTCTTCTCTAGAATCTAGTAAGGGCTAAAATGCAAATTTAGCAACAAACTATTTTCTTTTGGGCATCGAACAAAATTAACTATTTTAGAGTGCAAAGTAGACATAATCAAAATCTTTTTTAGTAGCATATATAACAACACTATTAACCTTGGCTAAATTTTGTTTTTTGTTTTTTTTTTGGGCATTATGGATCTCATCAATCTTCTCACCCTCTATTATTTAACATTTTTTTAGAAATATGTGCCCTTTCAATGAAAAAATATTACTTAAACCCCATGGAAGCAATTTTATTTCAATCAACCCAAAAATATTCTGAAATTTCATTGCACTCCTTGGGCCAAAATGAAATTAAGTTTTTTAAGTGAAAAATCATAATGACCTTACTTTACTTTTTTTCATAAGAGCATTTACAAGATACATAAATGGATTTAAAAGAATTCAAGGAATTGAAAAGAATTACAAAATAATTATGGGCATTTACATTACAAATATATGAATGATCAAATTTTTTAACTTCCTGAATTCCTTTAAATCCCTTCTCAAGATAATATGGTTACTCACAAGACAAATAAGGAAATCTATAAGACAATTATGGGTATTTAATTATAAGACAAAAAATGTTTATGTATACTTTTGAACACAACAAAAGATAATTGTGTTGGCTGTTCACAGCAAAATTGTTTGTTGCTAAATTTGCATCTTTGCTTCTCTAAAAATATATTAAAATAATAAAGAGTGAGGAGATTGGTGAGATCCACAGTGCAAAAAGTAACGAAATTTGGCCAGGGCTAATAGTGTTACTATATATGTTACCAAAAAATTGACTATATCTACTTTTACACTCTAAAATAGTTAATTGTATTGAGTGCTCATAATAAAATAGTCTATTGCTAAATTTACACCTTCACCCATCTAATAATCTCACACACATAATTAACGAAAATTTCCAATAAGGGGGAAAAAAATCAAAGTACAAACTAGCTGGTTATTAGAGAGCATCGTTCTAAAGTGTTCCACCCACTAATAAACATATAAGAAACTTGCAAGACTTACATGTGGCTTCAAAATTTTATTATATATCTAAATTTCACACTTTCACACTTTCGCACTTGATTTATCTCACTCTAAAAGCACAAAAATAAAATAAAATTTGTACTCCCACCATAGTTGCTTTGCTGGCCCATGTGATGGCTGTTTTTTATTAAATCTAAGAACCAGGACTCCAATCATCACCTTTTATGGTGGCCCATATGTGTGTGTGATCAGAAAAAAGTTGTTCAGATAGGTATAATGAACCATATGGATCCATCTGCAAGCTGCTAACCCCCAAAGGCCATGCTTTCCATAATTAAAGAATTGAATCTTCTTCTTCTCACTCCTTCGTGCAGGTGTGTGTGTGGCTTTAATCACTACCTTACATATTCTATGACAATGTTCAGTGACACATTTGTATATATATTTCCCGGAGAAATTATAAACCCGAAAAATATTCATCTGTAGTAGTACTTGCATTCAGAAATATATAACTTCCCTATCTTGTCTCATTGAACGGTGTCCACAGAAGAAAGTTTATTTTTCGTGTTATTATTCTCATGACCACCGTGACCATCATCACCGCCGCCACGGCCACCACCTTCTTCTTCATCTTCTAAGTCGATACTTCCTCCGTCTTCTTCTTCAACCCCACCTACGTCTTCCTCATAGTCATGGTCATCGTCTTCTTCGCATTCTTGATACTGACGACTTGCGGCTTCTTCTTCTTGAGTTGGAGGCCTCCATTGCTGCTCTGGCTGGACCATTAATGGCTCCACATTGTGACCAAACGAATCACCGAAGAGGTTCTTGTTACTGTTTTTGGTCTTTTCTCTGTACAAAGCATCGAGCTCTTTGTAGTAAGGACAAGTCTTGCTATCCTCACGCTTTTGTTTGTTGCTTTCTTTGATCTTCTTGAAGTACTTGTTGATGTTCTCCCACTTCTCCTTGCACCTCTTGGCAATCCTATTGTACCCCAATTTCTGCATCTCACTTGATATTTCCTCCCACAGTGGAGCCTTAGGACCGTTTTCCTGATACTTCGCCTCCAGGCTTGTCCTCAGCCTTATCAGCGCATGTACCTCCGCGGTTGGCCACCGTGAAGAAGTGCCGCTGCCGCCGCCACCACTACTGCCATCGATGTTGTGATTGTTGTTATTCATTTTCTGGATTTCAAACTTTTCGTAGCTAATGTTGTTACTCGGCATCATCACTACCAACTGCGGCTGCTGCTGGTTTTGTTGTTGTTGTGGTGGTGGCTGCGGTTGAAACTGTGACACCACCGACACTGGTGGCTTCTTCGGTGTAGGAGGAGGAGGCTGCCGTGATCCGCCGGACAACTTCTGTAAGAATGCAATAATGGCGGCATCCTTGGAGGCGGCGGTGGATCTTTCTTGAATGAGGATTTCGTGCTCGCGGTTGATCCGAGCCATCTCTTGCATCCTCCAAGCTTCCTGCTGAGCCACACGCTCGCGATCTTGCTTGTCAACGGCGTCCAAAAACCTCCTCTGCATCTCCTCCTGTCTAGCCAGCACTCGCCTTGTGAGCCTCCTGAAGTAGTCCTTCCACTTCCTCTTCTTCCTGTACCTCTCCTCCAGGTCCTCGTCGGAGTCCGTGGACGACGAGGTCGAGGTTGAAAGGTTCGCCGCATTCACCAGCCCCGGATGATTATTCAAGGATGGAACATTCGTATTAATAGCAGTAGTAGTCGTCACACCGGTGACGTAAGAGAAAGTAGTTGATGAATAATCACTAGGCCTTGTTGAGAGAAATGGCAATGACGTAAGTGTATTTGGAGCAAAATTAGAAGGCTGAGATAATGATTTTGGAGGATGATGAGATTGAGACTGGGATTGAGATTGAACTTGGGAATGATGTGAAGGAGTGAATCGAGATTCAAAAGCTTCTAATTCATCAAAAAACCTATAGGTTTTGGTCTTTCCTTCTGGTTTTGCATTTCTGCTATCTTTGGTTCTCTTGTGGTACTTATACACGTTCTCAAATTTCTCCTTGCACTTCTTTGCGCTTCTCTGATAACCAAGCTCTCCCAGCTTCCTGGTATTTCATTATTTCAAATTCAAGAATCTAATCAAGATTAACACATTTCATGATATATGTTATTAAACATTTCGAAATAAAACAAATAATTAATGCAGGTCAAATATTTAACTCAACACGAAAATGGATCATCCATAAGGAAAAAAAAGCAATGAAGACAACGAAATCTGAGTCTTGGAAGAATATAATTAAATGTCTGAAATTTTGAGGAAAATCACATAGAATATCGAATCAAGGAGAAAATTATAGAAGTTTTGTGTTTGTTGGAACTTGGAATTCTAAAATTAAATTACATGGATACGCCAAAAACCTTTTGATATATACGAAAAGTTTTGACGAAGAATATATACATATATAAAAGAGCTAGCCCGAAATGGCTAAAAACAAGTAAAAGTGAAATGAAGATTGCGTGTTCCGATTGATTGGTTCTGTGAATTGAAAGCGAATTCACTGATCTCCATGCATGATCTTGATTCTTGAAGGAAGCTTGGTAGCTTCTTCTTCTTCTGGCTTTTCTTTTTATATTCAAAATCAAATAAAACCCAGCAGAGAGAGATTCAATTTTATTAAACACAAATATATGTATATTTATGTACCTTGAAACTTCTTCCCAGAGTGGACCTTTAAGACTTGAATCTCGAAACACAGAATCCATATCAGACCTTATCTTTAACAGAGCCAAAGTCTCTTGGCGGGGCCACCGGTTCCCTCCACTGTTTATCTTATTGTCACCTTCACCAGATGAAGTTGTTGCTTCTGCGGCTGCTGCTTTATTATTATCTATCCCAATTATGATCTCGCCGCCTCCGTCTGGCTCCTCCGCCGCTTCAGGTGGTGGAGGAGGAGGAGGAGGCGGTGCTTCGGCTGCCGCGGTCTTAGGGACCATCCCCAATACGACAGTGGTCGGCTCTCCGAGCTGCATCATCATCATATAGCTGTTAGAGACAAAGACAGCCTCCTCTCCTTCTTCTTCGCTAAAAGCAAATTACAGCAAAGAAAAGAATATCAGAAAAACAAGGTGAATACCATTGAAAGGGTTTTTATTATGCGCATGGAGGTGTTTTAATTAATTAATTGAGGGGGTGAATTATTTTATATCTTTGTTTATTTTAGGTGGGATTTCTCTGTCGATATCATCTGGATTAAAAAATGTGAATAATAATCAAAATTAGAAAATTGTAAAGTTCGAGTTGAACTGATGATGAGGAGGCGTATTTGCTTTTCTTTCTTTGTTTTTTCTTTTTCTTTGTGTGTGAGTGTGAATAATAATCATCGTTGTTGTTATTTATTTTATTATTAGGGCATGGAATCTGGAGTTAATTGTTTTTGATTTGGTTGGATTGAAAAGGAAGGACGAGCAAGGCTCGATCACTTTGGTTTGGTTCTTGGGTGTGCCATAAAGTGCTGGAAAAAAAGAAAAGAAGAATCAATAAAAATGAAAAGCAATTAATTAAGGACATTATTTAAATACCGTCCACTAATTAATAATAGGGGGAAATAATATAACTACAACTATGCTTAACTTTTTAAAAAATATTTACTTCTTAGGAAAAAAGAACATATTATTTAAAATAATAATAATATATTTATTATTAGTGGGAACAGCCTGCAGATGGCGACGATGGAGATAATAAGCTGGCCCATCGTAGGTCACCTTTGCTATTGGGGATGTTGGATTTAAGTGGCTCTTCCTGCTCATAATTACAAAATTACCCTTGAGATCAAACTTATTTACTTTCTGAATTCTCCTAAAATATACTCCCTTCACTCGTCATACTAAAACCAAAGAAAAGTGATTATGTCATTAAATTTGTTTACAGATAATTTTTTTCAAACTTACACATGTTTAAAGCCATGAATTACTCCTTGAAGAACGAAGAAATTGCATTAAACTTTAAATAGGGACAATTTTGAAATATATACAATTAATACCTAACTTATAATAAGAAATTACTCCTTCCCGTCATTAATATAACACATGTTTAATAAGTTAATCTTAATTTTAAATATAGACATTTTTTTTAATATTTGTCAATATTTTCTTAATTTGCCCCTATTAACACTCTTCCTTAACAATAATTAAGGATTAGAGAGAATGAAATTATTAAGGAAAATGATTAGGATATTATAGAAAAAACATTATATTAATTAGTTTAAATAACTTTTTCTTTCTTTACCAAATTAGGTGAATTGATCTTATATAAGAACTAGAGGGAGTGCATTATAATAGAGCCAGAGTAGTAAATTACTATCTTAAACCAAAAACCAAAAACTACACCATTCACAGTTCTATAAACATTACGGCTTCCAATATTATGATTTCATTTTATAATAAGAGATTGGTCTAGAATTTCGATTATCTATGATAATATTAAGAGAAATGGAATATGTATAGATTTTATCATTTTTTTTATTTTAAAAATCTCTCTCCAATTAGATCGTGTCAATATTGGAAATAGTTCTTAATCAAAAGAAAATTGGTAATCATCGTTATAAGCTTTTTTCTAACATTGGAAGTGCTTAAAAAATAAAATTGCTAATATTACTAATTGAATACCTAATTGAAGAGGGAAAAATTAGATTCAAATTTAAATTGGTATTATAATTGAATATATAATATATAAATTAGTTAGATGGAGAGAGTTTGGAGAGGAAAAGATCATTAATGGATGGATAGGAGTAGTACTGGTGATGAATACAGTTAGGTTGAACCTAACATAATAAATATAAAATATAAAATAAATTTTTTGATACCAAAAATTAGTTAAATAATCTTCTAACGCTCCATAATTTGGTAGTCATTTGAAACTTGTCATGGACCATTTTTGTAATTTTGCCAATGAATTAATGGTAATAATTCCGGTTTGAACCAATATATGCATATTTATAGCTAGAGCTTCTTTTATCTAATTTTTTATTGTCTTTCTCTATTGAATTCATCGAATATGTATGTGTAAACATGATAGAGGATAAAGTGATAAAGTGGGTATTTTATTAATTAATATTTATTTTTATTTGAATTGAATAGTTCCATTAACTCGCAATGACCCCACAACGTGCTTCAACGTGGTGGACTTTATGAGCAATTTCTATATCAAATGGCTTTATAGCCAGGGGAATTTTGAACCTGTACCGAAAAGATCATGATGTATAATTTTTCACAATATAATGTAAACTAAAATAATTAAAGATAAATAGTGTTCATAAAAATATTGATTCTGTTTTCAAAAGGTATATTAACCACTTAATCATTAACATCGATTTTAAACCTAAAGATAATTGAGCCTGATTATTACTAAAATCTAATTTCATAATATCATATATAAAAATAATATCTACGAATAAATTTGGAATCATCTCAAGTCGTTGTTGGGGTAGCTTTATGAATAAATTAGTGATTTTTCAATTTCATTTTTTTGTTATTAAATTTTAAACATAAATTCTATTTGTTTGTTTATTTATTTATTTACTATTGAATAGGAGGATCTTTCACCTGCAGTAGCAGAGACAAGAAAAAGCTTTCATAGGAATAATTAATGAAAAAATAAATTTAGAGGTTAAATTGAGATACTTTGTCTTTAAATTAAATATTGAGTTAATTAGGTAGTCTATCTGTCTATGGTTTGAAAAATGTGTGTTATATATGGGGTTATCGTTTATCATGTTACTTAACATAAGGTTATGTCAAGTCACCCCAAAATTATGTCGTTTTGGTATTAAAGAAATTAATAAATTCTCAAAAAACGACGTAGTTTTAAGGTTAAGGGAATTAATGAATGATCTTTTGTTAAAATTCATATAATAAATACAAAAATAAAAATACAAAAAAATCCCTTATTAATTCCCTTAATTTCCAAAACGATGTAGTTTTTGGGTGACTTGACATAATATTATGTCAAGTAACATGACAAACCATAAATCCATTATATATTCATAGTTTTTATAAATATTTCGTGCTAGCCCTATTTTTTTTAATTTGAAGGTCAAGCACATACAGCGTATCATTACATGTGATTTAACTCGTGACATTCCATTTACATAGGAACTTTCATATTGTTAGGTTATAAAGTAATTGACACCTTGATGGTTTTCATTTGTCTTTTAGGATTAGAAAACCAAAACAAGAATTTTTAGTTGTCAATTATTTGATAGGGAATTTTCTTACAACAATATAAAAATTAAAAAGGAAATTATAAAGAAAGAGAAAGAAAGAAGAAAAATAGAATGGTGGTCCATTATAGGGTGATACAGCTCATAGATGAATCTCAATAATGTGAAAGCGTGAGTATATGTGTATATTCATTAGCCAAGCTAGAAAGACTTACATATATTCCTCTTTCCAGTCTGCCTTACCTCTTTTATTTACATAACCAAACAACAACACATAATATAGTATCATTTGTAATATCTAATAAATACTCCATTCAATGGCAACCATATAAGTTAGTTGAGAAATTTATTTTGATTTTTACTATGTCTCCTAAATTTATAGATATTGATTGCATATATCAAATGAATTTTCTTCAATGAGAATAATAATTAAAGAGGTATTTTAGAAAAATCACACATTTTTTTTTAAAAGTAACTAACTTAGTTAACTAATTTTTTAATATTTGTAAATTAGTTATACAACTTAAACATTTAACATCTAAAGAATAACATTCAACGAATTCTATCCCAAACTTTAGTAATCTCTCTCTCTCTCTCTCTCTCTCTCTCTCTCTCTCTCTCTCTCTCTCTCTCTCTCTCTCTCTCTCTCTCTCTCTCTCTCTCTCTCTCTCTCTCTCTCACACACATTGATAGTTAGTATATATGTAACAACCTGGCATGTTACTTGGTACAACTCAAGGTGTCTAATAAAAATGCGAACATATGTATCTGTAACTACCAGAATAATATTAACAATCAAATAAATTATTATGCAGAAGCATGTTAATTATAGAGGTGGATTCCACTACTTTAATTAGCTTTACTTGATTTGGTAAGAAAAAATTAAATATAACTGTACGATATTTGATTAGTGTTATAAAATATAAATTAAATGACTTTTTTATTTGTGAATTCTGTTATCAAGCTACATAACTAATTACGAAACCTCCCTTCAAATAAAAAAATTACATATACTTGCATTTAGTTTTGCTATATTGTACCAACATATCCCGTTAAGTTCTTAAAATTATGTGGACCTACGACCTTATACTCTTGCGCATGGTTTGTACATACTTTGAAGACATAAATGTATATTTAGTCCTCTAACGATACATAGTTTTAGACTAGAAAACTACAAGGGTCAGGCTCGAGATTTTAACCTTTAAATTGTAAATGGGCCTACAAGGGCAGACCTAACGAGCCGAGGGCCTAAACAAGTCAACTATGTACAGCCGAGAATTAGCTAATTTGGACTTTAGATAATGATTTGATTTATGTTATGTGTTAATAAATATTTAATAAAAGAGTATTTTTATACTTATATAACTTGTCATTTTAAAATTTGAATTATAAATTTATGAGTTTTTACAACAATGTATGTCAAACTAAAGCAAATTAAAATAATAACTGTTCTGGGGTAGAACACAAATGTCTAGCCTCTAAAAGCTAGTGAAAGATTGATATTGGATCAGATGGTTCCCAAGGATGTCTATCGATTAAACACCCAAGAGAAAATTACCCACTGCTATCTATGATGAAGATAACACTGGATGCTCAGATATCACCGTGCTACACAAGTATAGTGAGTCGCCAGAGGGGTGGGGTGTGTGTATAGTGAGACTGAATTTAAATAATCAATAGAGGGAATAGAGAGAGTGCACCTGGTGAGTATTCTTCTATTCATAGAGGTCACATAGGGTTTCAGCCCACTGGTAATGCGTTCATTCCCCAAGCCGTACGTGCCTCCACGATCTGTGCAGAGATTGCTTCACTACCTGCATTACTCAAGATTATAGGCATGATCATGGGACAATCAACGTTTTACCTGATTTAGGAAGATCCTATCATAATATGCCCTTACTGGGCCTTGCCTCTACCAGGCCCATTATGCAGGTCCACAACAATAACTAGATTGTAAAACTTGATGAAAGTGAATTTTATTTGAATTAAAATCAAGATTACAATTTGCAATGCTCATATGAAGATGTAGTATAAATGAAAACCATAGAATTTTAATCTTTGTGATGGTTCCATTTCAATGTTAACCCTAAAGCAACACCACAAAAAAACAAAAAAAAAGTTTTGGTAGCAACTCCATTGTGGCGGTTCCTAGCCACTACAAAACGTGACATTAGTAGAAGTTTTAAGTCAAACCAACACGAATTTGTAGCTCATTCATTGACGCCATATGATGGGACAAGTAGTTGTGGTTCTTTATAGCATTTGTTGGAGGGGGAAAAAAATAACTGCTACAAACACAATAACCATTATAATATTTATGTTGCCAATTTAAAAATAGAAAAATTAAGATTGGATTAAATATCAATTTTGTCCCTGAAGTACAAATCCAAGAGCAATTTTACCCAGGAAGTTTTTGGGGGCTCAATGTTGTCCCGGAAGTCTACAAACGTAGAAATGTTGACTCTTCATTAATAGTCCTAATGGTCAAACGTTAGTTGACCGGATTAAGCTGACGTAAATTGTCTATGTGGCGTCTTTCTCACTTTTTTTGGGTTAAGTAGTAATTTTGCCCCAAAAGTATACGTCCAAGAGCAATTTTGCCCTGAAAGTTTTTTGTTTTTTTGTTTTTTATCTCAATGTTTCCCCGGAAGTCTAAAAACGTATTAATATTGCCCTTCTGTTAATAGCCCTAATTAATTGTATTTGACACTTTTTTTAAGTTTTATTCTCTCAGTCATCTGTGCTTACAATGCATAAAAGATTTATTAACCGTTCGCGTAGATAATTCCACATGCAAGTGATTATTGTTTGGAAAAATTCGTTTCAAATGTCTGTGACGTACTCTTTTGTATTCTGTTCAGACAAAATTCGTTCTTATTTTTTTATTTGATTTGTTCGAAACATTTTTTTCTGGATAAATTCTGCAGGCGAGTGATTATTGTTTGATTGGGAAATGCCTGTGATGGAGGACGCTATGGAGGAAGAAGAAGTAGGGTATGTTTACTTTTTTAAAAAAATAAAAAAATAAAAATTGCCACCCCTACTCCCTCTTGACATGATTATAATTATAAGACCGAGTTAACTTTTTTCGAAGAAATTAAGAAAACTAAATAAGTTATTTAATCATACTACCTCCGATCCTAATTATAAGATCGGATTGACCTTTTTTTTCGAAAGAGATTAAGAAAGCAAAATAAGTTATTTAATCGTATCATATGTTTTTAGACTTCTGGGGCAATATTGAGACAAAAAAAGAACTTCCAGGGCAAAATTGCTACTTACAAAAGTGACAAAGATGCCACGTAGACAATCCACATCAACATAATCCGGTCAAGACCGTTAGGGCTGTTAACAGAGGGACAACATTGCTACGTTTGTAGACTTCTAGGGTAACATTGAGTCCTCAAAAACTTCCAGAGAAAAATTTCTCCTGAGCGTGTACTTCAGAGACAAAATTGATACTTAACCCCTTTAAGATTATATCAAGTTTCAATTTAGTCTATTAGGTTGATAAAGCATATTTGTATTTTTAGTCATTTAATCTTAATACAGTTGATAAAAAATGCTGACTCAGTGAAGTTAAATTATGACTCTACAACTAAATTTAAGGGATTGAAATTAAAAAAAATAGAGTAAATACCCTATTTGGTTTCTGAAAAAAATCACGTATCCCTTTTTGGTCCCTCAGTAAAAAAAAACTCATCCCGTAGTCTCTGACCACATTTGGGACACTTCACTGCATATGTCCTCTTCAACCTGGAAGGACTAACGTGGACGGTTTTTGGATTTTATAGGGATTACGGGATGAGTTTTTTTTATTGAGGGACTAAAAAGGAGTCCGCGATTTTTTTCAGGGACCAAATAGAATATTTACTCAAATAAATATGAAAACTAAACATAATCCAACAAAATAGAGTTATGAAAACACAAAATATGATGGACTGTGGTTTTTCCCCCTTTGACTCAAAACAACGTGGTTTTCATGTTCAACAAAAAGAGGGGAAAACATAAAATTCAAATCAGTTGGCCTGTTCAAAATTCTTATTCAAATCAATCGGCCTATTCAAAATTCTTAATTAGATTGGTCAAAAGACTTAGTTCACTTTTCACTGATTTGACCGACCAATTGGAGACCCATATCATTCTCTCGATGCATGTTTTCACTTGTTAATGGACAAGTAGAATGAACTCAATGTCACTTAAATAAGGTTACGTACGTGCATATGCTCAAATCTTATTGATTAAAAAAGATCACATTGAAAGAGCTACCTCAATTAGGCTTTAATAATGCTCAAGGCCAAATCGGTGATTTTATATAGGATATCATATTATTGTAAAAAAACATAGAACTCAAACTTTCTTCTTTTACTAATATGCTACTACTTGTTTCTCGACATTTGTCATGATTATTTGTTCATTATTTATATATTCTTAAATTCCAGGTGCTACGTGTAGCAGAATTTGATGATTCAATCTCATTCAGTGGCCAATATTATAAGACTAAATGGTGAGGGGTCCGTAACTTTTCGTGAAGGAAATCCTTTGATTGTGACCCAATAACGAAGGATTACATAAACAAATTAAAGTGACTTTGTTTACCAGATATTTATGTTTGTCATAATTCTCAGTTTTAGGTTAAAAGACTTTTTAAAGAGTCGAGTTCAATGAACAAAACCACTCTTTATAATATTCATATTTTCCCCTTTTTCTTAATGTGTGTGTATATATGTAAGTATGTAATATGATTTACTTTTTTTTTTTTTGGGTCAAAACATGTACGATTTTCAACTTCACCTAGACACATAGGTATATAGGTCTGATAACGAGTTATTTGTTTACAGGTACATGTAGCTGTGAGTTCTTTTTGCAATTTCTATGCTCGATATTAATTATCCATTAAGTACATAAGTGAGTTAGTATTTAAATTCTCCAGGTAAGTCCAAAAGATAGAGATGGACACGCTGTCTAATAAAAATATATAACATACAGATGCATATGTTCATCTTTGGATTAAATTATTAAATATCCTTGTGATGATCTTCAAGTTAATATAAACAATGAAATTATTAGTCACCTATGATTGCACATCTGTGCTTAATTATATGGGTGGTTTAATCAGCACAATTTATATAAGATATAAAAACTTCAAGAAATCAGATAACATATATGTTTGACGTGAATTGTATGTACTGTTTATTTATCAAATTTCGTATAATATACGTGATTTTTTTTAAAAAAAAAAAATTGGGGACAAAACACAGTATTCACACTGTTAGTTTATAAGATAAAAATTTATAGATCATTATAAGTAGATAGATATATTTCCCTAAAATCATTATGATGGCATGGGAATATACATGTCATGAATAATACATAAATTGTTTGGAAATTTATTTTGAATTGCAGAAAATTCAGTTATGGCCAACAATTAAGATCTATTTTCTACAACAGACGACCCTATACATAATAGAGCTCACAAATTAAAGAAAGGGAAAATCCCTTAAAAAGAACTTTTAAAATGACAAAAAGCAAAAGGTGTTCTAGATATTCATAATACTAAATAGGTGTTAGGGTCTGATTCGTTCCTTTCAAAATTAAAAAGAAATGATAGAATTTTCCTTCAAAGTTTAAAATCAAGAACAAAGAGGAAGGCATGATTTCACAAATTATGATAAAGGTTTTCATAAATTTTGATCAGGTTTTCATAAATTCTCATAAGAATTTCACAAGTTGCAAATTAAAATTCATAAGATCTAATGAGGGTACTATAAGTTCAGATAAGGTTTTCACAAGTTCTAAATAGAATTTCACAACTTCTTTAAAGAATTTCACAAGTTACAAATTTGAATTCACAAGTTCAGATAAGTTTTTCACAAGTTCAAATAAGGTTGTCACAAATTCTCAAAATAATTTCACAACTTTCTCAAAGAATTTCACAAGTTGCGAATTTTGATTGACAACATAATATATGATAAGGATTTCACAAGTTCTGATAAAGGTTTCAAAAGTTCAGTAAAACTTTCATAAGTTCTCAAAAGAATTTCACAACTTTCTTAAAGAATTTCATAGTCTGCAAATTTAATGGTTTCACAAGTTTTAAAAGAGCGTTTCACAAGTTTGTGCAAGGTTTTCACAAGTTTGTAAAAGAATTTTACAAGTTGCGAATCAAAATTCACAAGATTTGATGAGAGTTTTCATAAGTTTTAATAAAGGTTTTGTAGTTTGGATATGATTTTCATAATTAATTCTCCCAAAGTGAAAGTTAAAGTCCGGGGGACAATTATGTCATTTCCTTTTAATTTTGAAAAAGACAAATCAGGTCCTCACACCTTTTTAGTATTATGAATATTCAAAATACCTTTTTGCCCTTTTGACATTTTTAAAGTTCTTTCTAAGAGATTTTCCCTTAAGGAAATTGAACATATAACATTTTTTAAGCAAAAATCAAAGCTTCCCTAAAATAATCATGGGTTAAAGTGCAACTAGCATTCTAAATTATTTTTTACATGTGCATCGAGTGTCTTAAAGTGTTTTGTGGTGTATTCTAGCTAAAGTATTTTTTTAGGTGTGTCCATCATCCCAAAGTTTTTTTTTTTTTTTTGCAATTTTAAATTTAACAATTTAATTAGATAATTTATGATGCTGGAGACTCTTGAAAAATATTCTAGAGTGTTGGGCACACCAAAAAAGTAATTTATGGTATTGGATGTTCTTGAAAAAATATTTTAAGATGCTAGGTGCATCAATGAAAATATTTTAGGGTGTGCTAGCTATACCACAAAATACTATAAAGCGCTCGATGCACTCAGAAAAATATTTCAAGGTATTGGATACATTTTAACCCAATAATCAATAATTCATTCAATGGTAGATGGAGAATATAATGGGTCTACATCCATTTTTCGGTGCAAATTCCCACTGAGATGTATATGATGGACCTCACAGTACCTTGAACAAGATTTGCTATAATAGGAAGATACATGTATCCAGAGAAAAATGAAATACCTTTATTTTTCATAAAAAAGAGATTCTCATTGTATTCAATAAATATATATAAACACATACATACCTACCTACATACATACATATAATCCTGGGTTTCATTTTTGTTCTTCCATATATCAAATAACAGTTCATATATATAAAATCAGATCATGTGATCTTCCACAGTTACTTCCTTAATATCATTTTGAAGAATTCAATTACCTCATGCTTATGTTTTCGATTAATCAACCAGTATATGATGCTACTAGCAACCAACTAGTCCGGTTCACAAGAATTTAGTCCAGTGCTTTTGAAAACACCAAAACTAATTTAAATATATTTTTTTCTTAAAAAAAAAGGAGCAAATTTGGCTTGCTACCTCTATTTTGCATTCATTGGACGAATAATTTAGAGGCAAGGAGTGCAATTATTGTTATCTATTTTTTTTTTCAAAAAAACTAAGCCCTTCTATTTGAAATGTGTGTGTGTGTAACCAACACACGCGAATAAAGACCAGATAGCTAAGGTAGGAATCATTTCGCATGTTTATCTCTATGCATAGACGCAAACAAGCGCGCGCGAGATTTATTTTTATTAAAACACACACACAAATATATATATTATATTATGAGAACAAGATATAGTTACAGTACTCCACAATTTCTCATTAGGTGACTTTATTAATATAATTGTTGAATTAAAGAAAATTAAGAAAATTATGTTAATCAAGTATATCGTATTTTAATTTTTTCAAAAAAATAAAGTAAAATAAAACAAAGCTAAGCATCTGAAAAAAGGTAATGGTCAAAGAAATTTTCAATGATATATATGTGAGCATTACAATGCGAGTCAAATGTTCTATAATTAAATTAACTCCTTTAAAAATTTGGCCTAACATATTGAGTAAACAAAGATATCTCCTAATTCAACAATGACATATTTAAGAAATGAAAATGGCATAAATAATTAGGATGAAGATTAGATGAATGCTTTAACATGTTCATAAACCATCCTTTATATTTGCTATTCTGAATAGTTTGGTTATTGTTTGGTTTTGACCTTTATGAGTATGGTGCAAATGACAAAAGAGGATGGTTTGACATAATAATTAAGGAATTATTGATAAAAAATGATGATAAATAAACTAATGGGCTGTTTAGCAAAAATTTAGGAAAGAGAAGAAAATTAATGAATTAGTATATATCAACCCTAACATTATAGGGCATATTCACCATTGGAGAGGAAGACAATGAAGTGCTTTGTTGAGAGGGACAAATGTATTTTAGAGAGGGAATATCTATTATGCATTGCATTAACCGACTCTATCATACCCATATCCCATATATCACGTATGCATGGGAAGTTACATAATCGTAAGAAGGAAAAAAAAAAAACTCTCTATAAACCAATATTTTTTCGTATTCATATAAAGCCCCACATGAATTGGGATTGGGTCCTAATCCGTTAAAGGTGGACTAATTAAGTATATTCCAACATCTTAGAAACAAAGAGTTAACGCATTAAATGAAAGTAATTTGCCCGATGTTAATTTTGATACTATGGTTTAGTTAACGTGTTAGGGAGCTAAGGATAGCTTGTTAAGAAATTTCTAGAGATTGTCCAAAGAAAGCTTAGTTATCGCATTCGAAAGAAAATTTAACACATTAAGTGGAAGCTTAGAAAAGAGAAACAAGCTGCAAAGAAGTGGTTAATGTGTTAAGAGACATAGGTACCGCAAAAGGACTATCCCATGTAGTAAAAATCATTTTCATTGAAGCATTGATATAATGATAGTCCCTCCGGCCCTTACTTCTTAATGTATAACCTAATTGGCGAGTTGATTTTGGTCCTAAATATAACATAGATCTTTCATATTTGTCAATATTTTCCCAATTTATCCTTATTAGTGCTCCCTCAACCATAATCAAGTAAAATATAGATAGAGGGAATTAAGGAATATGATTAGGGTTTTTTTTGTAAAAGCGTATTATATTAACTAACTTCCTTAATTTTATCAAATTAGATCAATATGTTTTACTTTAAGGACCTAAGGAAGTGAGTGAAAGACTAGCACATATGTTAGAAGATTAAGAATGGAAATATGTTTTCAATAAATTAATCAATATTTAGCCAAGAGGGTTAACACGTAAACTAGAAATTTAGAGAGGAAAACATTTTTTACTATTTTCTAACTTTCGTGAAATCAAAGTATGTTAACTTCTGTTCTTTAAAAATCATTGAAAAACTAATTTTCATGCAAAAACAAGGGATACCAAAATTCAAAAGATTAAAACTCTAAAGTTACTACTGAGTCTTTTCTTATATCCCTTCACTACAAAAAAAGCGGTCATTTGCCGCGTTTACTTTGTAGCGGTCACACGAAACCGTTACAAATTCACATTTTGGCGCAAATTTGTCACGGTTTTAACTGAAACCGCCACAAATTAGTAACGGAAACATTGGCGCCAAATGGTGACCATTTTGCTTCGATTTTTGTAGCGGTTATACAAAACCAAACCGCCACAAATATGGCCCCAGCCTTGGCGCGTTTTGGCGCGAAGTTTGTTGCGGTTATTTAGTAGCGGTTTTGTTGAAGTAACCGCTACAAAAATTCATCAAGACCAGATTTGTAACAGTTTTAACTGTAACTGCTACAATATGTATTCGAAACGACATAGTTTTCTCGCGGTGAGAAGAAACCGACACCTTGACTGTGACTAGTTGTTACAATTTGTAGCGGTGTAGGCTATAACCGCTACAAAATTTATTATATAAATAACCGTACAACAACTATAAATATTAAAAGATATTCTAAGTCAAGATTATTGCTAAAAGAACATTCTCTGCTCTGTTGTCCGGAGATGAGATAAGAGATGCAGAGCCGAGAATGTTCGTTTAGTGAAAATCCAGATTTAGTTATTCCATTCAGTTGAACACGTCTCCTTTTCTGAAATTGTCCAACATACCATCGGAGATTGGGTCTAATATATCCACCAATCTCTCTGGGAAATATCTCTTATCAAAATGAGTAAGGGAGTTTTTCTAGGGAGATCGGTGGCTATACTGAATCCAATTTTCAATAAACTTGTTATTATTAACGCTAGCTCTTCTAGGGAAATTAAAGAAAATAATTGGAAATGTTTTTATTGTAATAAAGAAAAAAATCTAAACTAATTAGTTTGGATTTTTTTTTAAAAAAAAGATATTAAATTGGTAGCGGTTCCTATAAAACCGTTACAAAGTGTCAAAGGTTATTGAATTTGTAGCGGTTTAGTAACCGCTGCCAATTTTCACGAAGAATGAGGCACATTTGTCACTGTTTAGGTGGCAGTTATACTCTAAACCATTACATATTTTTAAAAGTCATGTTTTTTGTAGCGGTTAAGAGACCGCTACAAATTTCCGCGAAGAACGAGGCACATTAGTCGCGGTGGAGGTGTCGGTTTGGGTGTAACCGTTACAAATTTTATTACTTTTGTGATAGTTTTTGGCCTAACCGCTACAAAGTGCAGCGGTTATAATACTTTCCTTTTTACTTTTTAAATTCACGTGTGCAAAAGTTACTATTCACTTCTCAATTTCAACTTTTACCTTTCACCATTATGGCTTCTAACGACAAAGGAAAAGAGAAAGTAGTGGAACCCCCAAGAAGGCCTCTCAGGGGTGGTAGTAGTAGAGGCAGGAGAGGGTGTGGGCTTGTAAATATCCCCCTTCAGCCCCCTCAGGTTGGGAATGAGTTTGACGAACTCTTTGCAAATGACCCAATCCCACACCCAGAGACCGTAGGTGGAGAACAAGGCGCAAGTCTATCGCTTGAGGACATCTTAAATGATGACGAGGAGGAGATCCAGATTGACATTCCCATAGCGGAAGCGGAGCAGTTCCTCGACCAAGAGAACTAGCAGCACCAAGGGAACCCCCGACCGTCGTCTTCTCATTCCACCGGATTTACAGTGGATGTCGAAGGTACGTATAAGTATTTTATTGGCGAAAAATAAAATTTAAATTCCTGATGTGTAATAATTGTTTATCTAATTACAATACAACAATTTTGTTATAATTGTGCAGATCCACATGAGAACGTCAACCGGAGGACGCTGGACGTTCCCACTCTCAATCACGAGAACAACACCTACTGCATGATAGTCCCCTAGAACGAGGACACGGACCAGCCGATCGGCAGCGGTGGTCACTTCTTGAACCGATTCCTGTCACAGCTTGGCGGGAATTGGGGGTTTTTCCCGATCTATTTCCAAAATTGGAAAAAGGTCTCGGATAGCAACAAGGATAAGGCGTTTAGGGACGTTGTGCAGGTAAGTTATGTTGTGTAATTAAATTTTACATGTTAATAGTTTTAAGTTGTATAAATTGTGGTTAATTTAGTTATTTATTTCTTAAATAATTATTAATTAATTACTAATTATTTAATGATATAGACAAAGTTTAAACTGCGAACCGAGGTGAAGAGGTATGTAAAGATGAAAATGGGAGAAGCGTGGAAGAGCCGGAAGAGTCGTCTCTACGACAAGAAGAATGGAGATGGGACTATGCCTCTGCAGCAACTGATGGAGAATGTCCCAGACGGCGTGGAGCCAAATGATTGGGTAGCTTTTGTCCAATATAGGAGGAGTGCAGATGGACAGGTACGTTTTTTTTAATAATCATAGTTTTGTTTTTTTATTAATCATGAAAGTATTGTATAGTTTAAAATTTGTTTTAATTAACTACACTCATTTATTTTGCAGGCTCTATCACAAAGGAACACCAGAAGCAGGGCAGCTCAAAGGATCAATCACATGGGAGGATCCAAGACGTTTGCGGTGACGTACAGTGAGATGGTATGTTAAAAGTTGAGTTAATGACGTGTTAAATGACTATTGTTTTGTTTTAGACATAACAAAGTTTATATTTTCTTAGCAAGAGAAGGCTCGGGAGGAGAACCGTCAGACGGATTATGGGCAGTTGTTCACACTGTTGGGATCCGTACACGCAGCGGATTAAAATTTTCTACGAATCTCGTCCCGAGGATCACTCAGGTGCGTTTAAATCAAGGTTAGGGAACCCGAATCATACCTTATAGAGAACTCGGAATCATCCGGAGCCGGAGGTTTTCCTTTGATTTTAGCGAACTAGTAGCTCAAGAATCTACACAAACCCTTTGCGCACATTTTCTCATGGCGATCAAGAAAACCCAAACTGTAGTGAATTCGTCCACGTCTCGTTCTCTTTGAACTGGTGGGCTACCTTCTCGATCAGCAGAAGACGACTCTTAGAATCGGCTTCCTCTACTGGTATCCACACGAACAATCTCCGAACACGGACGCGGCAGCGTGCTAGCGCCTCGAACTTTGCGTCTCTCTCTTTTTAGCTCTAGGGTTTCTCGTGGCTTTCTAATACGCTCGACTAAAACTCCCGTAGGTTTTTCTAAACCCGATAGGTGTATTATATAATCAAAATTAATCCTTATTAATTTTGAAATTCGAATTTTGAATCTGGATAATATATTAATTAAATCTATCTAATAGATCTAATCTAATATATTTATTTAATCCGAATTAAAACCAGATCTGAAATTCGAATCTTGAATTTAGATTAAATCTAAATTAAAAGCCTTCTGATTTAATTTATCTCTATAAATTAAATCCAAGAAATGATATCTATTTATTTAATTAAATCTGAGATACAATATCTCAATTTAAATCAAATAGATAATGATATCTTTATTCGAAAATTAAATGAGATACAATATCTCTATTTGTTTTAGATATTTAATTTATCAAATAAATTAAATATAAAACAAATATTATATAATAATATTATAATCTCCATTAAATAATATTATTATATTATTTTCGAATTTAAATATATATATACATATATATATTTACCCCAGATTAAATCCAGTATTCATTAAATCTCAGATTAATCTGAGATTCAATGAATCTGGACACTTTTACCTGTGTTGGATTATTCTTGTGTGCGACCCTGTAGGCCCATATGAGATTGGCAGTGGGCCAAGACTGTATCAGCCCACAAGTCACAAGCGGCCTCTAGCAAGACATTGCGACTACCCAATTCACATGGGGATCGATAACACGATACTACCTATCGTACAACCATGTCACGTCCCTTTTGTCACGCGATAATTTGGTCAAGGATGAGGCATGGATAATGTCAACTTCCTGTTCTTGACCACTACTTTCTCGATTCTCGAGTAGTCTAAAAGGTGAAATGGAAACTCTTTTCCATCACAGTATGGCCATACATTTCTTAGACTCACTCATCGAGGGGCCCAGTATTATCTCTCTACAAATGTGAGGGACAAATTCCATCTTGACCATTCACATTCCTCCGCATGAAAACCACTGATCTCGATCCCAGCCTTTATCATCACCCGGTCAAAGGTGACTTTTGACTAGGTCAAAGACCAGTGACACATCATGTAGGAATCCATGATGATCTCAGGTCATAGGGCGTTGTGACACGGTTATACATGAGATAAGCTTATGACTTAATCCATGCAGCTTTCTCATAGTGGGTCGGTCCAGCACCTTGTACTCTTACAAGTACCCATGACTTTGATTCGTATCTCCATACCTCATCAAAGTCATACTGGTCTTATCTCATCTTCGCTCCCACGTAGATGACCGACCAGGGACATTTAGGATAATCTATAAGATATATCCAGGGATATAGTTATCACCATAAACATGCGTATGAAGTGATAACTTAATGGAGAACAATGACTTGCCCCTAGGGCATAATTTCCAACAGACTCCCACTTGCACTAGGCGCAATCATTAATTACTCTAATTCTCATTGCCCTAACATGACGCTCATGTTTTGCTTGTGCAAGCGGCTTAGTAAGAGGATCAACTATATTGTATTCTCTTGGTACTTTGCATACTTTCATATCACCTTTATCTCTGATTTCTCAGATAAGATGAAATTGCCTGAGTACATGCTTGGTCCTTTAATGTGACCTAGGCTCCTTGGTTCGTGCAATAGCGTGGCTATTGTCACAGAACAAGTCTATTGGATTTGAAATGGTTGGAACCACCCCAAGTTCATAGATGAACTTTATAATCCAAAAGGCCTCCTTTGCTGTATCCTATGCTGCTATATACTCAGCTTCTATTGCAGAATAAGCTACAGCGCTCTGCTTAGAGCTCTTCCAGCTTACCTCACCACCATTCAACAAGAATACATATCCTGATTGCGATCTTGAATCATCTTGGTCAGTTTGGAAACTCGCATCTATGTAACCATTTACACAGAGCTCATCCTCCAAGCCACCGTACACCAAAAATAAGTCCTTAGTCCTTCTTAAGTACTTAAGGATATTTTTGACAGCAGTCCAGTGACCCTCACCGGGATCTTGTTGATATCTGCTGGTCATACTCAAGGCGAATGACACATCCGGTTGAGTACATAACATGGCATACATGATAGATCCAATGGCGGAGGCATATGGAATCTTACTCATACGGTCTCTTTGATCTTGTGTACTAGGACACAGATCCTTATTGAGATGGATGCCATGAGACATGGGTATGTTACCCCTTTTAGAATCCTGCATACTGAACCTATGCAGTATCTTGTCTATGTATGTGCTCTGATTTAGGCCTATCAGCCTCTTGGATCTATCTCTATAGATCCTAATCCCAAGGATATAAGTGGCTTCGCTTAAAACTTTCATTGAGAAAGACTTTCCTAACCAAGACTTGACACTCTGCAAGGTAGGAATGTCATTCCCAATGAGTACGATGTCATCAACATAAAGCACTAGAAATACAACTGTGCTTCCACTAACCATCTTGTAAACACAAAGTTCATCCATGTTTTGAATGAATCCAAACTCTTTGACTACTTCATCAAAGCGATGATTCCACCTCCGAGATGCTTGCTTCAATCCATAAATGGATCTTTGAAGCTTGCAAACTTTACCAGTGTCCTCTGGATGCACAAAACCTTCAGGTTGTGTCATGTACACATCCTTAAGAAGCTTTCGGTTAAGGTAGGCTGTTTTGACGTCCATCTGCCATATCTCATAGTCATAATATGATGCAATGGCAAGAAGGATTCTGATTGATTTGGCCATTGCAACTGGGGAAAAGGTTTCATCATAGTCCACACCATGAGTTTGAGTGAATCCTTTTGCAACCTGGCGTGCCTTGAAGACATTTACTTTGCTATCCATGTCAGTTTTCTCTTTGAAAGCCCACTTGCACCCAACGGTTTTTACACCCTCAGGTGGATTGACCAAGGTCCATACCTTATTGTCGTACATAGATTGCATTTCAGACTTCATGGCATCAAGCCATTTTTCGGAGTTTGGTCCCACTACAGCGTCTCGATAGGTCATTGGCTCATTCTGCTCAATGAGCAAAACATCATGACTTCCAGTTATCAGAAATCCATATCTCTGAGGCTGTAACCGTGATCTATCGGACCTTCGCGGGCCTTGTGTTACTTGAGTAGTCTCAACAACTTGTTGTGAGTCTTCTCCTGTTTCCATCTATGGTTCTACATTGTCTTGTGACTCTCGAACTTCTTCGATATTCACCTTACTCCCACTGGCTCTTTTAGAAATAAACTCTTTTTCCAAAAAGATACCATTCCGAATAACAAATATTTTGTGATTGGTGGGACTGTAGGCATAGTATCCTTTAGTTTCCTTAGGATACCCCACAAAAAGGCATTTTGAGGATCTTGATGATAATTTATTAGAGACTTGTTGTTTAACATAAACCTCACATCCCCAAATCTTAAGAAATGACAAGTTGGGTTACTTCCCAGTCCATATCTCATATGGTGCCTTTTCAACCGCCTTTAATGGAACACGATTTAGTGTGAACGCAGCAGCTTCTAGGGCATGACCTCAAAAGGAAGATGGAAGATCTGGTTGACTCATCATAGATCGAACCATATCTAATAGAGTTCGATTCCTCCATTCAGAAACATCATTCCATTGAGGTGTTCCTGGAGGAGTAAGCTGTGAGATGATCCCACAACTCCTAAGATGGTCAACGAACTCTTGGCTCAAATATTCACTACCCCGATCATATCAAAGTGCCTTAATTGTTTTGCCAAGTTGGTTTTGCACTTCATTTTGGAATATTTTGAACATTTCAAAAGATTCAGACTTATGTTTCATTAGATAGATATAACCATATCTACTAAGACTGTCTATTAATGTAATGAAGTACAAATGACCTCCTCTGGCAGCTTCATTGGTCCACACACATCTGAATGTATGAGGCCCAATAAATCGGTGGCCTTCTCACTGTGTCCAGTAAAAGGTGCCTTTGTCATCTTACCCAATAAACAAGACTTACATGCATTAAATGATTCAAAATCAAATGACTTCAGAAATCCATCTGTAATGGAGTTTCAAAATGCGTTTCTCATTTATATGGCCTAGACGACAATGCCATAGGAAGGTAGGACTCAAATCTTTTGACTTGATCCTTTATGTCATAGATGTCCATTCAATTTTCTACTGTCCTTGAGTTCCTATACATTTATACAAATGCGTGAACCACATGTAGTATCTAATACCCATGTTTGAGGAAGTAGAAAAGCGAATGTCTATGACATAGATACCTGAAGCGATAGGCCCGCTATCCTTCTTGTCCTTTTCCAAATCTTCTTGATAGAGCTTGCAGTTCCTCTTCCAATGACCGATTTCATTGCAAAAGAAGCAGAACCCATCTTTCAGAGGTTTTGCCTTCTTGACTTTCCATTTCATACCCCTTCCATTCTGAACAGACAAAACAGAACTAGGCCTCTTCTCAAGGCTCTACTCAGCAGTTTTGAGCATCTCATGCAGTTCAGAAATTGATTCCTTCATATTGTTCATGTTGTAATCCATGACAAAGTTATCATAACTTTCTGGGAGTGAGATCAAGATCACATATGTAGCTAACTCCTGGGATATGGGGAATCCAAGCCTTTCAAGGTGATCAATGTAGCCTTTCATTTTCAAAAATGAGGACTAACTGATTCACATTCAACCATCTTGCAAGAGAATAAGGCCTTTGTGGTTTCATACCTCTCTTGACTTGCCTGCTGCTGGAACATTTCCATAGGATGATAAATCATCTCAGACACCTCCAGGTGTTCTAGATCTCCATCGAGGTCTAGAACCACAGTGGCAGGCTTCAGGCATCCTTTATCCATAGAGTCATCCTGATGCTTTTATAAGCATCAGTCTAATCTCTTGGATCATCAGCTGTAGGCTCGTCAGGAATGGGTTGATTGATGAGATACTCCTTTCTTTCGTGTTTAGGATCAATGGTTAAGTTTCCAAGCATGTCAAGAAAGTTCATCTCATCGAGTTCGTCCTTCTCAAGGACTGATCACATTGATGGTGTTGAGGTGTTACTATTCTACATGATTCTACAATTTAAAAGATATGCAAAGTTTAATCAGTAACCTGCCACTGAATTAATAACCCTCATTATAATTAGTGGGCTAAGATCCATATTTAGCTTAATCTTAAGTCCGCTTTGGCAGGACGCTTAAAATCAAGTTATTTAGATAGGCAACTTCTTTGCCAATTACATCATATGTAACTCTTAGATCTTTATGGGATTCGATCATCATATGACCTAGCATGTTTAATCTCATCTAATGCCTTGAGATCCAAAACCGTTTTGATAATCTCAATTAAGTCAAGACAATAATGAATATAGAATATCACCATTACTCTCTCTTGTCTCCCCAAGATTACTCAGATGCATCCACTTTGGTGGAACATACAAATGGATGATCGAGGTTTTGACAAGTATTCATTTATTGATGGCATTGTGACTTAAGATTTTATTTAGAGGGTATTATTAGATATAATGAAATTAATCATATTAATTTAATTCTAAATTAATTATGAGTGATCAAATCAAATCATAATTAAAACTCTAAATTAATCATAACATATGTTAATTCATATAATTATGAAATAAATCATTATGATTAAATTATCGAGACTTGCGGCTGTCGCTTCATTTTAATACGACTAGATCTATATCTTATAGGATTTCTAAAACCCTAATTGGTCGTATTAAAATATTCAAGATTAATCTCAATTAATCTTGAACTCAAATTTTAGATTAAAATAACATTAATTAAATCTGTCCAACAGATCTAATCTGATCTATTTATTTTAATCTAAAATAAAAGTCTGCCGATTTAATTTATCTATATTAATTCTACCTATATGAATGCAATCATTATTGTATATCTCATATAGAATCTAAATTAATCATGTAGTGATCATATCAAAACATAATTAAAACATGTGACACAACATGGCTCATCTAACCTAGAGTTATGTTATTCACCTACCCAAACAACACTTTGAAAGGTAAATATGAACATATTTTAATTCATACATTTATGAAATAAAATATTATTCCTAATTTATATTATATTATATTATACACATAATAAAATAAATTCTCCAATTTATTAATATAGTATCATGTTTTAAATTCTCTAATTTGATATTATATTATATAATAAATATAAAATAATTTAAATTCTCCAATTTAAATTAAATTATATAATTATATAATATATCATGATTTAATTCTCTAATTTAACATTATATTATATAATAAATTCTCCAATTTAAATTATATTATATTCTTATATAATATATCATGATTATATAATATACATAATCTTTTTTTTTTAATTGCAACTTCAAATTGCAATTTCGAATTGCAATCTCAAATTGCAATCATGATTTACAATTTCAAGTTGCAATTTTGAATTGCAATAATTGCAATCTCAAATTGCAATCACGAATTGCAATCTTGAATTGCAATTTCGAATTGCAATCTTGAATTGCAATTATAATTTGCAACAATTGCAATTTCGGATTGCAATCAACCTTCACTTTTGTTTCAATCTGAACAATTCAGATGTGGCCGCGAATATGAATCATTCAAACCCTAATGTAGCTCTATTATTATAAAGCATACAAGATTTAACTTCTTGATACAAAGATTCAGTTTTTTGCATACAAAGATTCAAATTCTTGCATACAAAGATTCAGATTCTTGCATATATATCACATATAATAGCATGTACAGAAACCCAATTTAAACGCACGTTGAGTTGGCTCTGATACCACTATTGGGATCTGTACACGCAGCGGATTAAAATTTTCTACGAATCCCGTCCCGAGGATCACTCAGGTGCGTTTAAATCAAGGTTAGGGTACCCGAATCATACCTTATAGAGAACTCGGAATCATCCGGAGCCGGAGGTTTTCCTTTGATTTTAGCGAACTAGTAGCTTAAGAATCTACACAAACCCTTTGCGCACATTTTCTCATGGCGATCAAGAAAACCCAAATTGTAGTGAATTCGTCCACGTCTCGTTCTCTTTGAACTGGTGGGCTACCTTCTCGATCAGCAGAAGACGACTCTTAGAATCGGCTTCCTCTACTGGTACCCACACGAACAATCTCCGAACACGGACGCGGCAGCGTGCTAGAGCCTCGAACTTTGCGTCTCTCTCTTTTTAGCTCTAGGGTTTCTCGCGGCTTTCTAATACACTTGACTAAAACTCCCGTAGGTTTTTCTAAACCTGATAGGCGTATTATATAATCAAAATTAATCCTTATTAATTTTGAAATTCGAATTTTGAATCTGGATAATATATTAATTAAATCTATCTAATAGATCTAATTTAATATATTTATTTAATCTGAATTAAAACCAAATCTGAAATTCGAATCTTGAATTTAGATTAAATCTAAATTAAAAGCCTTCTGATTTAATTTATCTCTATAAATTAAATCCGAGAAATGATATCTATTTATTTAATTAAATCTGAGATACAATATCTCAATTTAAATCAAATAGATAATGATATCTTTATTCGAAAATTAAATGAGATACAATATCTCTATTTGTTTTAGATATTTAATTTATCAAATAAATTAAATATAAAACAAATATTATATAATAATATTATAATCTCCATTAAATAATATTATTATATTATTTTCGAATTTAAATATATATATATATATATATATATATATATATATTTACCCCAGATTAAATCCAGTATTCATTAAATCTCAGATTAATCTGAGATTCAATGAATCTGGACACTTTTACCCGTGTTGGATTATTCTTTTGTGCGACCCTGCAGGCCCATATGAGATTGGCAGTGGGCCAAGACTGTATCAGCCCACAAGTCACAAGCGGCCTCTAGCAAGACATTGCGACTACCCAATTCACATGGGGATCGATAACACGATACTACCTATCGTACAACCATGTCACGTCCCTTTTGTCACACGATAATTTGGTCAAGGATGAGGCATGGATAATGTCAACTTCCTGTTCTTGACCACTACTTTCTCGATTCTCGAGTAGTCTAAAAGGTGAAATGGAAACTCTTTTCCATCACAGTATGGCCATACATTTCTTAGACTCACTCATCGAGTGGCCCAGTATTATCTCTCTACAAATGTGAGGGACAAATTCCATCTTGACCATTCACATTCCTCCGCATGAAAACCACTGATCCCGATCCCAGCCTTTATCATCACCCGGTCAAAGGTGACTTTTGACTAGGTCAAAGACCAGTGACACATCATGTAGGAATCCATGATGATCTCAGGTCATAGGGCGTTGTGACACGGTTATACATGAGATAAGCTTATGACTTAATCCATGCAGCTTTCTCATAGTGGGTCGGTCCAGCACCTTGTACTCTTACAAGTACCCATGACTTTGATTCGTATCTCCATACCTCATCAAAGTCATACTGGTCTTATCTCATCTTCGCTCCCACGTAGATGACCGACCAAGGACATTTAGGATAATCTATAAGATATATCCAGGGATATAGTTATCACCATAAACATGCGTATGAAGTGATAACTTAATGGAGAACAATGACTTGCCCCTAGGGCATAATTTCCAACACACACGCACCCATAGGCACCGTGATGGGACGCCGATCTCTGAGGAAGCAGAGGAGATAATAGTAAGTTACAAAAAACTAATTGTGTTTTTAAATTTAATTAAATTGATTGATTAATGTTTTATGAAATATGTGCGTCAGGCCTGGATTGAGCAGAGCCAGCAGGAGTTGCGGGCGTCGCAGACCCCAGAGTCACAGGGTTCTATTGCGGCCGCATTGAAAGCTGGTGTGGGCCCAGTCGAGCATCCTGGCCGTGTTAGGGGCTTTGGGCTAGGCGCTATACCTAGCATGGTGTACGGCAAGGCCTCCTCCTCTGCCTCTGGGACCTCCGGCTTGAGCATGCCACCACCTGCTGCGGTTGATGCGATGATTGCCGAGAAAGTTGCCGCGCTGGTTGCCGAGCAGCTTGATGAGAAGGTTGCCAAGAAGGTTGCTGTAGAGAGGGCCAGGAATGAGGCCAGGACTAGGCGCATGCAGGAGAGTCTCAATAGTTGGTTCACTACTCAGAGGCATAGCTGGCAGTCACTTGTCCGGGCCTTGATAGAGTTGCTGCTGAACAGACGGTTTCCATCTCCCGAGCCTCCCCCTTCGTTCATCTTCGAGGATTCCCCCCCGGCTCACCCGCCTCCCCCACCTCCGCGTCCGGAACCTGATGCTGCTACTGACGAGGACGATGTTACCTCTGGTCGAGCCCGCGTTGCCCCTGAGAGAGACCCCCCTAAGACAGGACCTGATCATCAGGCTCCTGATAGTTAGTTATTATTTTTTGCAGTATTTCATTTTGTACACCCCGGATGTTTGTTAACAATTTTATTAAATTTAAATATTTGTTATCTTTTTTTTTCATTAGCTTTTTTAAATTTAAATTTTATTAAAAAGAGTTTATAATTTGTGATTAAAAATGTATGATTCTTGAGAAAAAAAATTAAAAATGTATGATTATAAAGTTCGTAGGGGTTTACAAGCTAAACCGCTACAAATGTTATTAATTAATATATTTGTCACGGTTCTTAGATTAAACCGCTACAAATTTGAATTTTAAAAATAAAAATATCCGCCAAAATTCAAAAACAGTCGTCATGTGGTACCGGTTGATGTAGCGGTTTTATCACCGTGACAAACTTACGGCGTGATTTTCAATTCAAATTTGTAGCGGGTACCTAACCGCGACTGTTTGACGATTCGAATTTGTAGCGGTTTCTTAACCGCTACAAAGTTTAATTCTAACTGAGTCGCGGTTGATGTCGCGGTTTTGAACCGCTACAAAGTATCCAAGATTGCATTTAACGATCTCAAGTGCTGAGATGAAATTTATTAAACATTGTCTCCACATTAGTATACTTTCCTAGCTTTGATTGCTACAGATGGATAAGTCATGGATCAAGATGCCGCGCAGTTCTCCTGTATATTTAGCGGGATTGAAAAATTTCTTAGATTTCGCCTTCTCTCACGCTAGCATTAATGGCAAGATCGTGTGTCCTTGTTGTAGATGCAAGTTTAAGAAGTGGCAAACACGAGAAGGTGCTATGGAACATCTTCTTATTAAGCCTTTCCCAGAAGCATATACATTCTGGGGTGTTCATGGTGAGGAGCGTGGTATGAGATATGGGGATCATCTTCCTCAAACCTCACAAGTAGGAAATCAACTAGATCAAGATGATCCGGTTAATGAAGCTGTTCGCGACGCTTTTGGTGTTCAAGACGACAACTTCACGGTAGAAGTACAAGGTCCTCAACCAGTTTTCTACAGGAATGAAGCAGCTCGAGAATTTTTTAGCCTAATGGATGAGAGCGATCATCCGTTGTATTAAGGTTGTCAGAAATACTCAAAATTATCCTTTCTGATTAAATTGTACCATATCAAGTGCATGTGTGGGATCACTGATAAGGCGATGTCGATGTTGCTGGAATTATTACGAGATGCTTTCCCTGACGCAGACATTCCCACAACCTTCTACGAGGCCAAGAAGATAATCAACAGATTAGGATTGAACTACAAAAAATTCGACGCCTGCCCCAACGACTGCATGCTTTATATGGGGGTGGACGCTCGGAGGGAGACTTGTAAGAAGTGTCACACTTTGAGGTTCAGGACAATTCAGAAGGGAAAAAAGAAGAAGAAGACCCATAAAGATTCTAAGGTATTTTCCTTTAAAACCTCGCTTACAAAGATTGTTTATGTCGTCTAAGACAGCTGAGCATATGAGGTGGCATGATGCCAACAAGAATGACGATGGTAAACTCAGACATCCACGTGATGGTGAAGTGTGGAAAGCGTTCGAATCAGACTTTCCTAATTTCGAGTTGGACCCTACAAATGTTCGTCTTGCTTTAGCGATCGATGGTTTTAATCCGTTTGGTAATCTCAGTACAAGTTATAGTATATGGCCAGTTGTTTTGATACCTTACAACTTGCCCCCTTGGATGTGTATGAAACAAAGCTCCTTCATTATGTCCATGATCATTCCGGGCAAAAAGGCACCGGGAAATGACATCGATGTGTATCTACAACCGCTTATCAACGAGTTGGTGGAGTTGTGGAACGTAGGCATCGAGACGTATGACGCGCACGAGAAGACACTGTTCAACATGCGTGCGGTGTTGATGTGGACTATCAGTGACTTCCCTGGACTGGGAACATTATCCGGGTGGAATGTGCATACCGGCCTTGCGTGTCCAGCTTGCAATTTTGACTCTGACTCAGTGCGCCTTCCCCACAGTCGTAAGTGGTGCTTCATGGGTCATCGGAGGTTTCTCGATGGTACACACAGGTTTAGGTTGCAGCACAATCGTTTCAATGGGCAACAGGAAAGAAGAGGACTTCCTCGGAATTTATCTGGTGTAGATATCATAAGGCAAATTGTGGATGTTGAATTTGAGTATGGGAAAAAAGATGACCCAGCAAGGGCCGGGACAAAGACGGCAAGGGCTTCTGGTTCTGCGACCCATCCATGGCGGAAGATAAGCGTCTTCTTCGCTCTTCCGTATTGGAAAGATAATTTGCTCCGACACAGTCTGGATGTCATGCACATTGAAAAGAATGTGTGCGACAATGTCTTATACACGATTATGAACAAACCAGGCAAGTCAAAAGATCATCTTCAAGCGAGGAAAGATTTATAGGAGATGGGGGTTCGTGCAGACGCGTGGCCGGATGGGCATGACAGATTTCAACCCGCAAAATTCACCCTGACAAAACCTGAAAGCAGGAGCTTTATACCCAAGAGGGGGGGTGAATTGGGTATCTTTAAAATTTTCGTAACTTGTTCTGTTTTTGATCACTCAGAACAGAGTACAACAGAGAGGATAAGGAGAAGAAGCTAAACACAATGCAATTTATACTGGTTCGGTCCTTTCTTGACCTACATCCAGTCCCCAAGCCTCACTTGGGATTTTCAATTCACTAACTCAACAATATTGATTACACACTCTGCACCAAGAGTTGTTCTCTCACTAGAACACACTCCCCCTTACAAGTTGTAATCAATACACCTCAACTACCAAGTCCCCTGACTTGTAGTTATCTCGATCAATAAATGATTTACAAGTATTTGACTCTCTTACAGAGTAGATAAGATGAACACTGAAGTACTTGTAACAAGTATGATACTTTACAAGTGAAAAACTAATACACAATAAATGAACTTAGTAGAAATTCGCTCAGAGTAGTTGTATTCACTTGTGAAGATGTTAATGAACTCTATTTATAGCTAGAGAACATTAAATGACCGTTGTAGCTTGAATCAGACCGTTGGAGAAGTTGCCCAAGTGTTCTGAAGTGGTTTTGGGGTCTTCTCTCTCTTGTTTTCACTTAATCTAGTTGGTCAAGACATCAGGACTGACTTTCTGCGAATTAATCCGTTGGAGAGGAGTTTTCTTGTTTCAGCTAACATCCTTAAATACTTTGTAAGCGTGTGCAGAAGGATTTGGATAGAAGGAGTAACTTTTGTGCTTTGCAATAAATGCTCTGAGTTGCTTTTTGCTTTATACTCTAATCTCTTATTCAACATTCTTTAATGCTCTGAAATCCACTAACAAGGACGTCAAACATAGCAGGAAATATCAGAGAATAATATTAGAAGAAATTAGGATCAGATAACATTGATTTCTGAAATGCCCAAATTCAAATTTCTGAACTCGCGTCACGAACTCGAGTTCAGTTCTTACAGGCTCGAGTTCGTTGCTTCAGTGTCCGAAAATTATGAGTTCAAAAGGTGTGAACCTGAGGTTTGTTTTATGAACCTGAGGTTCGCAAGTCATTGAAAAACTGAAAAGCTCTCGGGTTGAAATGAACTCGAGTTCATTAATGTCAGGCTCGAGTTCGATACAATTTTGAGCAAACTTCGTTTTAGCTCGAGAGAACAAACCTGAGGTTTGCAAAGCAAACTCTCGAGTTTAAAACATATCCAAAAGTTCTTTGCTCTCTGGAACTTTTAGGCTCGAGTTTGAAAGTCTCAGGCTCGAGTTTAAATAGTTTAAAAACAGTTCTTTGCTCTCAGCCAAAACTAGGCTCGAGTTCAATCTGTTTAGGCTCGAGTTCAAATGTTTTGGAAAAGTTTAAAAGCTCTCGGCCAAAACTAGGCTCGAGTTCAAAACGTTTAGGCTCGAGTTCATTGATAAAACTTTTCAATAGAACAGTGCTTTGTTCGAAAAACTTGTCCCGCCAGAGATGAACTCAAGTTCACCATGACAGGCTCGAGTTCATGCTTCTTAAAACTTTCTTTGGATTCTTTCAAACTTGAGGTTTGAAGAAAGCAAGTGTAAGGTTTAACATGTTTTTCAAAGTTCAAAAACTCTCTGGAAAGAATGAACTCGAGTTTGTCATTAGTAGGCTCGGGTTCATGTGAACTTTTCAAAAGTTTAATTTTGAACTTCAGGTTCAGTCTCGAGTTTGGAAATCAACTGGACAAGTTTGTGCTCTCTGTCAAATCCAGGCTCGAGTTCAACACTAACAGGCTCGAGTTTGGTTTTGACAGATTGAAAAATACAAGTTTAAATTATTCTAAACTTTGTCAAACCTTATCAATACTGTTTACAATTGTTAGTAATCATCAAAACACACAGGGAACTAACATTCTCCCCCTTTTTGATGATGACAACACTTGTAAACAGTTGATTTTGAAATCTAGTTTGGAATCTCTCTTTGAAAATCAGTTTGTGAAAGTTTTAAGGATTATCAGAGAAACTGAGCAAGTTATCAGAGTTAGAATTAAAATGATAACAGAAGCACAATCAACCCATAAGCAGCTGACATTTCATATACAAGATACAAACATACAGAAATCAAATAACATCATGAAATTTCCACAAAAAAAACAGTCATTAATACATAGAATCCATATGAACATCCACAAAATCACTTAACACTCTCTCCCCCTTTGTCATCAGCAAAAGGAGGGGATGATGCAGGCTGGATATCAGGCTGAGACTGTGGTTCAGATGTGGAAGATGTAGGTACAGAGATAGGAACTGGAGGTGCAGTCTGAGGTTCAGGAAGAGGTTCAGCAATAAGAGAAGCGGGCTCAGGGTCAGGCTGAGGGTCAGGCATAGTTGAGGTTTGAGGGGCAGGCACGGAAGTAGAGGCTTCTGGTGGTTGAGCCTTCAAGATCTTGTCCATTTTATCACCTAGGCTCATCATAGTGACCAGTAATGTAGACATAGTGGAAGCTTGGTCATTAATCTGATTCTTCAAAGCTTCTTGTTCTACTCTGAAGCCTTCTTGGATGTCCACCAAATCACTGTGGCCTTTATTGACCTCAGCAACCAACTTCCCAACAGCCAGTTCTATTCCCTCAACCAAATCAGACACAGCTTTATCTACAATCGCTTGTATCCTTGTATCAAAATCAGATGGAGGAGGAGCACTCTGAGCTTCCTCAGCTCTGGACTATGTCGCTCTGGACCTTGCTTGTCTGGATCTCTTAGGAGCTCTTGACTGGTCAGATCCCTGGGGTTCATCCACTCTCATGAGATTCATGATGTGTTGTCCAAACTCAATAGGATACTGAGGAGGATCATTCTCAGCCAAATACCAAATCTTCTCGTGATGAAGGATGACTGAGACCAAGCTTGGGAAGGGTATTTGTGAGGACAGTCTAGAGTGAAAGGCAAATTTAGCCATTTCTTGAAAAAGCCAATATCCCACATTCTGAGGCTGTTTGTCCAAGATAGAAGCAAATATATTGAAGTCCTTCTTGGCAAAATGAGTGAAGTTTCCTCCTTTCTGCAGCAGATTTCTTGTGTAAATGTACCAAATTGCCCGGTTCCTAGGGGGCATTGCAGCAGGTGTGAAGTTAAGGATCTCCAATCCCTCAGGAACAGTCTCATTTGGCCTAAGCAGACTAAAAGTGGTTTGTTGGCTATATCGGTGAGTCTCAGGTCTAGGTGGATTAACAATTTGTAGAATGGAATTGAGATAAGCTGGAGTAATGGTAATTTCTTGCCCTCTGACTTTAGTAACTATCCTTTCTTCCACTAAATCCCCCTCTGAGTCTAAAATGTTAGCAGACCTCATATGAAAATAAAACACTTTGATGAGTTTAGGGCTATAAGGTGCCTTGATGGAGATTAAAGACTCAAAGGGCTTCAACCAAGGCCTCAAATCTAAACTACATTCTTCTTTGATCTTATCCATATCAACAGATACAATCGGACAAAATTTTCTCTTTTCATCAAACTTCTTCCTAAACTGAGTTCCCTCCTCAGGAGTCATCCTACAGGGATTCTCATTGAAACCAGCTGGACACTTCTTATGATGATAAATGTCTAACAGAGCAGGAAGTGTCTGAGATACCTGAGGACCACCTTGGTCCTGCTGATGTTGTTGAGGATGAGCTTGGGGTTGAGACTGTGCTTGTCCACTTCCTTGGCCAGGAGTAGGAACAGAGGAGATACCAGCTGTTTTTTTCTTTTTGAAAGGTTGCTTTTCTCGTAAAGGGATCGAAAGTTGAGGAGCTTTTCCTCTTCCTTGTACTTCTGGTTCTGGATCGTGCCTCTTCTTTATACGTTCCTCTCGAATCACTACTCCCTTTGGTCTAGAGGGAGGAACCGCTGGGTTTCCACTCTGAACTCCTCTGATTTCTTTGTCAATGCCATACCGTAAACGAGTGGATCGAGTCTTTGTTCGAACAGGACGCTCAGATTGAGCTTGAGAGGAAGTTTGAGAGGGATTAGGGTTAGGTTCTTTAGGGTTTGAGGATTTGGAAGTCATTTTCGCAGAGATCAGAGAATGAAGAAGATGAAGAAGATGAGAGGAATTAGGGCAAACCGGAGGTTCGAGTGAAGTGAAGTGGAAAGTTCACAACTGTAGTATATATAGGGCACACGATGAACTCGAGTTCACAACTTGTGGGCTCGAGTTCGTCATAAAAATCCACTTACCTGGACTTCAAGAGTGTACCGTGAACTCTTGAACTTCCTCGTGAACCTGAGGTTCTCACTTATGGGCTCGAGTTCAGAATGATTTCTCAGCAGGGTTGCTCTCTGTGACTTTCGAACTCGAGTTCGTTAATGATGGGCTTGAGTTCACCTTGTCTGAGGTTCATTGTTGCTTTCTGCCTGAAGTGAACCTGAGGTTCATTTACTAATGAACTCGAGTTCACTCACCCTTTTGCCTTTCATCTCTTATCTGCCTTCCTCGAGCTCGAGTTCATCATTCACAGGCTCGAGTTCATCTCAGTTTTCAGCAGATGTTAGATAGATGCATCCTGCATAAAACATATCTAGAAGCTCTGATGCTTAAGTTAGTAACAGATAATCATCAAAACCTTGAACTAACATTGGGTTAAGAATAAACTTACAACTCATTGGGATTTACCATTCCCAATTCTCTCCTTATGAAAGTGAATGGCTCCTTGGCTAGAGGCTTGGTGAAAATGTCTGCCAATTGAAGATGAGTTGGAATGAACATCACTTTGACATCTCGCTTCTAGACATGGTCCCGAATGAAGTGGTGCCTCACATCAATATGCTTGGTTCTTGTATGTTGCACGGGATTTTTGGCCAAGCTTATTGTGCTTGTATTATCGCACAATATTGGGATCTCCTTCAAGTACACTCCTAAATCAGCAAGTTGTTGCTTCAACCACAGCACTTGAGCACAGCAACTTGAGGCGGCCACATATTCAGCTTCGGTTGATGACATGGCCACAGTTGTTTGTTTCTTGCTGAACCAAGACACAAGTGAGTTGCCAAAGAACTCGCATTGGCCACTTGTGCTCTTTCTATCCGTCTTGTAGCCAACATGGTCCGAATCTGAGTATGCTACCAAGTGCTCCGGCTGACCTTTGGGAAACCATAGTCCAAGAGTTTTTGTATCTGAGAGATATCTGAACATCCTCTTTACATGTTCAGCGTGAGACTCTTTAGGAGCGGATTGGAATCGTGCACACATCCCTACACTGAATTGGATGTCTGGGCGACTTGCAGTGAGATAGAGCAATGATCCGATCATTCCTCTATACTTGGTGATGTTGAAGTCCTTGCCCTCTTCATCAGGATCCAAGGAAGTGGTTGTGCTCATTGGTGTGTCAACTCCATTGCACTTGTCCATCCCAAATTTCTTCAGCAAATCATTTAAATACTTGGTTTGGGATATGAATATCCCATCTTTTCGTTGCTTGATTTGCAGTCCAAGGAAATAGTTGAGCTCACCCATCATTGACATTTCAAATTCACCCTGCATAGTCTTGGAAAATTCCTCACACAAGGAGTCATTAGTAGCACCGAAAATGATGTCATCAACATAAATTTGAACAATTAAGATTTCATTCAATTTGTTTTTCTTTATGAAAAGTGTTGTATCAGCTTTACCTCTGATAAATCCTTGATTGAGTAAGAATTGACTCAATCTTTCATACCAAGCTCTAGGAGCTTGCTTAAGGCCATAAAGTGCTTTCTTTAATTTGAAAACGTCACTACTACAAAATAGGGATACGGAGTCCTATTTTTTGTACTTTTGGAGTCCTTTTTCGAGAGGACGTCTATCTGGGGGGCGCAAAAAGCGGAGACTTACGGAGTCTAAATATTTCTTAGACGCCAAAAGTTGAGACTTACGGAGTCTAAATATTTCTTAGACTCCATAAGTATTTTTTTAAAAAAAAAAAGAACCCCGAACCTGCTTAGGTTCGGGATGTAGGCAACCTGCAGCTACCAAGAAGAACCAACAACTAGCTAGATAAAAAGAATATAGATTACCAGAAGCAACAATCGACTACAAAAAATCAGAAACTTAAATCAATAATATCAATGCTTGACGGCTTGAAATTTCAAAATGAAAAAAGGCAAATCGAACTAAAAACTATTAATAATATTAGATCTACAGACACAAAATCAGAAACTTTAATCAGATCTACACACACAAAATCGGAGAACGGAGGTCGACCGAATAGACACCCAGACGGAGGGCTAGAACCATGAAGATTTTGAAACAAAGGAAAATCCAAGTTGCACTTAACCTCGATCTGGCAATGCCGCGCCTTGTCGTCGACGGATCTGTCAACCGTTGAAGCTATTGCAACCCAAATCTGTAGATCTGCAACCAAGAGACGTTGTCGCTGTAAGGGATGGAGAGGGAGGTCGCGGCCGCCGCCGCCGTCGTCTCCGATGGCGTGGTGGGTCATGAACGCTATAGATCTGAAAGAAAATGAAAAGTTAAATGATAATGAAAGTGAAAGGGTCACAGCGGGCGGGAATGAAAACTGAGGAACTTTTGACGCGGGATGTGAAAAAGGTGGAATATTTAACTTAGAGCATAACTTTTGGAATCTAAGTTTATTAATTAGACTCCAAAAGTTACGCTTTTGGAGTCTAAGTCTTAAACTTAGACTCCAAAAGTTACGCTTTTGGAGTCTAAGTCTTAAACTTAGACTCTAAAAGGCATGTCTTTTGGAGTCTAAGTTCTAAACTTAGACTCCAAAAGTGTCTCTCGCGGGCCCCACATAACCCCCTACTACACCACGTGGTCTGTTAGTGCAGACTTTTGGAGTCTAAGTTTGAAACTTAGACTCCAAAAGGCATGACTTTTGGAGTCTAAGTTTTAAAATTAGACTCCAAAATCCATGTCGTACAACAGAAAAGCAGGTCACATTGTACAGCAGGGTATCACGTGGTGTAGTAGGGGGTTGTGTGGGGCCCGCGAGAGACATTTTTGGAGTCTAAGTTTAAAACTTAGACTCCAAAAGGCATGACTTTTGGAGTCTAAGTTTTAAAATTAGACTCCAAAAGCCATGTCGTACAGCAGAAAAGCAGGTCACATCGTACAGCAGGGTATCACGTGGTGTAGCAGGGGGTTGTGTGGGGCCCGCAAGAGACATTTTTGGAGTCTGAGTTTAAAATTTAGACTCCAAAAGGCAGGACTTTTATCACATATAATTACAAAAATGCCATCGCCTTTATTTTTTACTCCCTTTTTTAAAAATAGGACGTCTTTTTGAGACGCAAAATCCGTTTTTTGTAGTAGTGCGTGATCTGGAAAATGTTCATTTTCAAAGCCTGGAGGTTGTTCAACATACACCTCCTCTTGAATGAAACCATTTAGAAAAGCACTTTTGACATCCATTTGATAGAGTTTAAAACCTTTTGTGCATGCAAATGCTAGAAGAACTCTTATTGCTTCCAATCTAGCTACTGGAGCATAAGTCTCTTCATAGTCTATTCCTTCTTCTTGATTGTAACCTTTGGCCACTAATCTAGCCTTGTTACGCACAATGATGGCTGACTCATCACGTTTGTTCTTGAATACCCATTTTGACCCAATTACCGGATGGTCTTTGGGTCTAGGCACCAAGTCCCAAACTTGATTTCTATCAAATTGATGTAACTCCTCTTGCATAGCAATCACCCAATCATTGTCTGAAAGAGCTTCTTCTACCTTAGAGGGCTCTATATGTGAAATAAATGCAGAAAATGTAACTTCATTCAAAGTACTATTTCTGGTCCTAACTCCTTGATTCACATCACCTATGACTTGGTCTAAAGGATGATTCCTTATAAATCTCCAAGCTCTAGGTTGAGACTGATCAGGATTTTCTAAGTTATTTTCAGGATCAGCCTCAAAAACATTTTCAGAATTTTCAGAAGGAGTAGGAGCATTTTTCGAAAAGAATTTGTTTTTGAAGATAGTCTCCTCTTCATCATCCAAGGGTTTATCAGATTCAGATTCACAGAATACAACATGTATAGATTCTTCAACAATCTTAGTCCTAGTATTAAACACCCTATATGCCTTACTCCTATTTGAATAACCGATAAAAATAGCTAGATCAGATTTAGGATCGAATTTACCAAGATTATCTTTACCATTATTGTGCACATAACACTTGCATCCGAAGACATACAGATGACTGAGATTCGGCTTTCTTTCTTTGTAGATTTCGTATGGTGTTTTGTTCATCTTCTTTCTCATGTAGGCTCGGTTGGAGATGTAACATGCCGTACTCATCGCATCAGCCCAAAACACTTGTGAAGTGTTATATTCGTTCAGCATTGCCTGGGCCATTTCCGTGAGTACTCGATTTTTTCTCTCCACAACACCATTCTGTTGTGGTGTTCTTGGTGCCGAGAAATTATGGTTGATTCCCATATTATCACAAAACTCCGCAAAGGCATTGTTTTCAAATTCTCCACCATGATTGGTCCTTATACCTGAAATTGAAAAACCTTTCTCGTTCTGGACCTTCTTGGCAAAAGCAACAAACTGATCATATGTTTCATCTTTTGATGATAAGAATATTGTCCAAGTAAATCTAGAAAAATCATCAACAATGACCAAAGTGTATAAGTTTCCACCAAGACTTTTCACTCTAGCTGGTCCAATTAGATCCATGTGAAGAAGTTGAAGAGGTCTATTTGTTGAAATCTCATTTTTAGCTTTAAAAGAAGATTTGGTCTGTTTTCCCTTTTGACAAGCATCACAAATCATATCATTTTTGAAGTTCAATTTGGGAATGCCAATAACCAAATCCTTTTTCAATAACTTGTCAAGTTGATACATATTGACATGAGCTAATCGCTTATGCCATAGCCAACTCTCATTCAGGTTACTGACAAAACAATTTTCAGAAACAGAAGCACTGCTAGAGAGGTTCAAAGTATAACAGTTTCCATCTCTAGGTGCTCTAAATAAGGCGTTGTTTTTCAAATCATTCATAGAGATCAAATCCTTTTTAACAATAAAGCATTCATCAGAGTCAAATATTACCAAATTACCCTTATCGGTGCTTTGGCTCACACTTAGGAGATTGTGACACAATCCTTCTACAAGGTAGACGTCTTTGATGAGTGGGCCTTCATTGTTGCCTATCTCACCAATGCCAGCGATTTTCCCGGATTGATCCCCTCCAAATGTGACTCTACCTCCATCTTTTGGCTTTATTGATAAAAACTTTGATTTGTCTCCAGTCATGTGTCTTGAGCATCCACTATCGATATACCACTTGTTTGGCCTTGATGCTCTAAGACATACCTGCAGATCACAAGAGATCAAGTTTTAGGTACCCATCTTTTCTTGGGTCCTTTGGGGTTAGCATGTACCTTGGGAACATATGTTCCTTTTGGTACCCAGACATAATTTCCTACAGGTTTAGCTTTTCTTTCTTTTCGATGAAAACAAGATGAAGTAGAATGACCCTTCCTATTGCAATATGTACAATGTGCAAAAGGATTTGAGGAATGAACAGATTTAGTAAAATAATTCATATAGGATTTTTGTCCATTCTTTTTCTTTCCTTTCTTCTTATCAAAGTCTGGTCTATAACCAATGCCCGATCTATCGTTTGTAAAACGTTGTTGTTTCAAAATCACATTGAGCATCTCACTTCCCTTAGTAAATTTCTCAAGTGCTTTTGTAAGTTGTGAATTCTTTTTCTCTAGGATTGAGCATTCATCACAAATCAGAGATTGAGGAGAAGAGAGGTTTTCAATTTGCAGCTCAAGAAAGGAATTTTTCTTTTTCAATGACATATACTTGTCTGCAAGTTTTTCAAACTCCTTTTGAACAACATTGTATTCAGCAAACAATTCATCATAGGAAGGAGGAGATTCATATACCTCATTTCTTTCATTGTGTTGCTCTTCTTCCTCAGCGACTAGGCATATGTTGGCTTTTTCGCTTTCGTCTTCGTCAGCTTCATCCTCATCCAATGAGCTGTCTCCCCATATTGCTGACACATATGCCTTCTTTTTGAATTTCTTGAACTTCTTCTTTTCTTTCTCTTGATTCTTCAGCTGAGGGCAATCTGCCTTGATGTGTCCAGGCTTCTCACATTCATAGCAGATGATAGGTTTTTTCGATTCATAACTTGAGCTTCCCTTCTGAAACTTCTTGAAGCCTTGATCCTTCTTGTAAAACTTTTTGAACCTCCGGACCATCATGCTAATTTCTTCATCCTCATCTTCATCTTCATCATCTTTTTCCGCATTCAGAGCTACCCCTTTATTTCGATTGTTGCTTCCATTAACATCCTCCAGGTCTTTCTTAAATTTCAGCTTGCTCTCATACTCAGACAAGCTTCCAAATAACGCAGCAACAGACGTCATAGACTCACCACGAGTCTCTTCAATAGCAGTGACCTTTGCTTCCCAATCTTTCGTGAGAATGTTAAGAATTTTTCTCACTTGAGATAGTTGGTCAAAGATCTTTCCCAATGCAGCTAGCTGATTTGTGAGGTGAGTATATCTAAGCTGAAACTCTCCAATACTTTCTCCTTGTTTCATCCTCAACAAATCATATTCAGTGGTTAGAATATTAATCCGATTTTCCTTGATCCCAGAAGTTCCTTCGTATGCGATCTCCAGCGCCTTCCACATTTCTTTTGCTGATGACAGATTGCAGACACGAAAGTACTCCTTTTGGCTAAGAGCACTCTGAAGCATTAGGATGGCCTTGCTGTTGAGAGTGATATTCTTTTTATCGTCATCGTTGAACTCAGCTTCGGTCTTTGGAACAGTGATCCCCTCTTCGACTTTAACCGGAACATAATCTCCTGTCTCGAAGACTCTCCACAAGCCATATTCGGTAGCCATGACAAACACACAAAATTTTGCCTTCCAGAAAGAATAGTGTTCGCCATCGAAGCCGGGAGGTCTGTTGATTGAAGCTCCATCTGGAAGAATCCCTTCCATAGTAATCCTTCTCGAGCTGTTAGACTCTTCTGAGAAGACCTGGCTCTAATACCAAATGAAAGCAGGAGCTTTATACCCAAGAGGGGGGGTGAATTGGGTATCTTTAAAATTTTCGTAACTTGTTCTGTTTTTGATCACTCAGAACAGAGCACAACAGAGAGGATAAGGAGAAGAAGCTAAACACAATGCAATTTATACTGGTTCGGTCCTTTCCTGACCTACATCCAGTCCCCAAGCCTCACTTGGGATTTTCAATTCACTAACTCAACAATATTGATTACACACTCTGCACTAAGAGTTGTTCTCTCACTAGAACACACTCCCCCTTACAAGTTGTAATCAATACACCTCAACTACCAAGTCCCCTGACTTGTAGTTATCTCGATCAATAAATGATTTACAAGTATTTGACTCTCTTACAGAGTAGATAAGATGAACACTGAAGTACTTGTAACAAGTATGATACTTTACAAGTGAAAAACTAATACACAATAAATGAACTTAGTAGAAATTCGCTCAGAGTAGTTGTATTCACTTGTGAAGATGTTAATGAACTCTATTTATAGCTAGAGAACATTAAATGACCGTTGTAGCTTGAATCAGACCGTTGGAGAAGTTGCCCAAGTGTTCTGAAGTGGTTTTGGGGTCTTCTCTCTCTTGTTTTCACTTAATCTAGTTGGTCAAGACATCAGGACTGACTTTCTGCGAATTAATCCGTTGGAGAGGAGTTTTCTTGTTTCAGCTAACATCCTTAAATACTTTGTAAGCGTGTGCAGAAGGATTTGGATAGAAGGAGTAACTTTTGTGCTTTGCAATAAATGCTCTGAGTTGCTTTTTGCTTTATACTCTAATCTCTTATTCAACATTCTTTAATGCTCTGAAATCCACTAACAAGGACGTCAAACATAGCAGGAAATATCAGAGAATAATATTAGAAGAAATTAGGATCAGATAACATTGATTTCTGAAATGCCCAAATGTTAGTTCTCTGAGCGTTTTGATGATTAACAACAATTGGAAACAATACTGATAAGGTGTGACGAAGTTTAGAATAATTTAAACTTGTATTTTTCAATCTGTCAAAACCAAACTCGAGCCTGTTAGTGTTGAACTCGAGCCTGGATTTGACAGAGAACACAAACTTGTCCAGTTGATTTCCAAACTCGAGACTGAACCTGAAGTTTAAAATTAAACTTTTGAAAAGATCACATGAACTCGAGCCTACTAAGGTCAAACTCGAGTTCATTCTTTCCAGAGAGTTTTTGAACCTTTGAAAAACATGTTAAACCTTACACTTGCTTTCTTCAAACCTCAGGTTTGAAAGAATCCAAAGAAAGTTTTAAGAGCATGAACTCGAGCCTGTCATGGCAAACTCGAGTTCATCTATGGCGGGACAAGTTGTTTGAAACTTAAAGATATTTTCAAATTCTGAACTGTTCCATTGAAAGAAAAGTTTTTCGGTTTGAAAAGTTCACCAATGCTCAAACTCGAGCCTAACATATTCAAACTCGAGCCTAGTTTTGGCCGAGAGCAAAGAACTGTTTTTAAGCTATTTAAACTCGAGCCTGAGACTTTCAAACTCGAGCCTAAAAGTTCCAGAGAGCAAAGAACTTTTGGATATGTTTTTAAACTCGAGAGTGTATTTTGCAAACCTCAGGTTTGTGCTTTCAAGCTAAAACGAAGTCTGTTCAAAAGTGTCTCGAACTCGAGCCTGACATGAATGAACTCGAGTTCATTTCAACCCGAGAACTTCTTAGTTTTTCAATGACTTGAGAACCTCCAGTTTAAAAGACAAACCTCAGGTTTGTTCTTTTTGAACTTACACAGGTTTGAACACTGAAGCCTCGAACTCGAGCCTAACATTAATAAACCCGAGTTCATTTCAACCCGAGAGCATTTTAGTTTTTTTAATGATCTGCAAACCTCAGGTTTATAAAGCAAACCTCAGGTTTACACTTTTTGAACTTACACAGGTTTGAACACTAAAGCCTCGAACTCGAGCCTGAAAGAACTGAACTCGAGTTCGTGACGTTGGTTCAGAATTTTTGAATTTGGGCAATTCAGAAATCAATGTTATTTGATCCTATCTTCTTCCAATATTATTCTCTGATATTCCCTGCTATGTTTAACGTATTTATTAGTGGATTTCAGAGCATTAAAGAATGTTTGGTGAGAGGTTAGAGTATAAAGCAAAAAGCAACTCAGAGCATTTATTGCAAAGCACAAAAGTTACTCCTTCTACCCAAATCCTTCTGCACACGCTTACAAAGTATTTAAGGATGTTAGCTGAAACAAGAAAACTCCTCTCCAACGGATTAATTCGCAGAAAGTCAGCCCTGATGTCTTGACCAACTAGATTAAGGGAAAACAAGAGAGAGAAGACCCCAAAACCACTTCAGAACACTTGGGCAACTTCTCCAACGGTCTGATTCAAGCTACAACGGTCATTTAATGTTCTCTAGCTATAAATAGAGTTCATTAACATCTTCACATATATATACAACTACTCTGAGCGAATTTCTAATAAATTCATTTATTGTGTATCAGCGTTCACTTATAGAGTATCATACTTGATACAAGTACTTCAGTGTTCATCATATCTACTCTGTAAGAGAGTTAAATACTTGTAAATCATTTATTGATTGAGATAACTACAAGTCAGGGGACTTGGTAGTTAGGGTGTATTGATTACAACTTGTAAGGGGGAGTGTGTTCTAGTGAGAGAACAACTCTTAGTACAGAGTGTGTAATCAATATTTGATTATAGTGGATTGAAAATCCCAGGTGAGGCTTGGGGACTGGATGTAGGTCGGAGAAAGGACCGAACCAGTATAAATCATTGTGTGCAAAGCTTTTCTATCTATCTCCTCTGTTCTGCCCTGTTCTGAAAGTGTAAAAACAGAACAAGTTGTCGAAAATTTTTATTATACCCAATTCACCCCCCCCTCTTGGGTATAAAGCTCCTCTTTCACCAAATTCAAATTTCTGAACTCCCGTCACGAACTCGAGTTCAGTTCTTACAGGCTCGAGTTCGTTGCTTCAGTGTCTGAAAATTATGAGTTCAAAAGGTGTGAACCTGAGGTTTGTTTTATGAACCTGAGGTTCGCAAGTCATTGAAAAACTGAAAAGCTCTCGGGTTGAAATGAACTCGAGTTCATTAATGTCAGGCTCGAGTTCGATACAATTTTGAGCAAACTTCGTTTTAGCTCGAGAGAACAAACCTGAGGTTTGCAAAGCAAACTCTCGAGTTTAAAACATATCCAAAAGTTCTTTGCTCTCTGGAACTTTTAGGCTCAAGTTTGAAAGTCTCAGGCTCGAGTTTAAATAGTTTAAAAACAGTTCTTTGCTCTCGGCCAAAACTAGGCTCGAGTTCAATCTGTTTAGGCTCGAGTTCAAATGTTTTGGAAAAGTTTAAAAGCTCTCGGCCAAAACTAGGCTCGAGTTCAAAACGTTTAGGCTCGAGTTCATTGATAAAACTTTTCAATAGAACAGTGCTTTGTTCGAAAAACTTGTCCCGCCAGAGATGAACTCAAGTTCACCATGACAGGCTCGAGTTCATGCTTCTTAAAACTTTCTTTGGATTCTTTCAAACTTGAGGTTTGAAGAAAGCAAGTGTAAGGTGTTAGATATGATTAGTTTTGATGATGTCTTATATAGATGCCATTCTTAAGAGCAAAAAGGTTGTATACTTTATTTATCTTCTCGTTTGACTAATTCTTATATTTAATGTAGATGCAAAGTTTAATATTGAAGAATGATCAAGAAAGTAGATTGAAGAAAGAAGTTCTTGTACACAATATAATGGGAATATCAGAATGTCAAGGAAACAAGAAGTTATCAAAGGATTTTGGGAATAGTCGAAAAGAAGAGGAAATATTGAAGAAGGTAGAACTAGCAGAGAATGATGAATTCAAGTTGAATAATGGAGAACGATGAACAAGAAGATCAATAAAGAAGTATTGAATTAGAAAAAGAAATTGAATCGAAGAAGATGTGAAGTTAAATCAAGAGAAGAGAAGAAAAGAGAAGAAAGAGTTGAGTTATGAAGAAGAATGATCAAGTTGGGAGATGGAAGAAGGAAGAACTTGATGAATGGAATGAAGATATAGTTATTCAAGTTCTTATGCTGAAGCTAGAAGCCTCCAAGATCATATGGAAGTTGGAATAACTCAATTCAGAGTTAAAGTCAACAAAAATTAGCTTCTGGATGAGCAAACTCGAGTTCAGGACCCCAAACTCGAGTTTAGAATCACAAACTCGAGCCTATAAGTGTCTTCAGCATTTCTGGTGTCTCTGGACTAAGCAAACTCGAGCCTATAAGTGTAAACTCGAGCCTATAAGTGTCTTCAGCATTTCTGGTGTCTCTGGACTAGGCAAACTCGAGCTTGTAAGTGCAAACTCGAGTTCACAGTGGTCATCAGCACTTCAGCTCCACTCTGTTTCACGTTTAGCTTGGGCAAGGTCTGGTAATTCAACGATATCTCCCAAACTAGAGATCGGATTGAGACGAAACCAAAAGCATATGAAACGAGACTCCCAATGCGTCATTTTGATATAAACTTCAAGCCAAAAGGAGTTCAGATCAAGGAGCTATGATTTTTACAAGTTGCCATAAGAATCAACGTCACAGTCCAGACCCACCTTCGGTATTTTGGGTGTATCTCACAAACGACAAATCCGATTGAGCTGAAATCAGTGGCATATGAAAATAGACTCAAAGGGCTTTCAATCAAGCTTTTAACGGACCAAAACGAAGTTCAGACCAGGGAGATATGGTCTTTGAAATTTGATGAAGTTGCAAACTCGAACCAGGCCAAGTCAGAATCAACCAAGTCACAAATTAACTTACAAACTCGAGTTCATCAGTCACAAACTCGAGCTCGAGAGTTCCAGAGAAGAAATGAGCATTTGGGAAAAGCCAAACTCGAGCCTATAAGTGAACGAACTCGAGTTTATCTCAGACAGAGAGCAATGTAACTTTTCAATGAGTTGCGAACCTCAAGTTTAGATTGTGAACCTCAGGTTCATTTTATCCCGAGAGCAATTTGGCTTTTCAAACACTTAAGAACCTCAGGTTTAGAAAACAAACCTCAGGTTCACACTTTTTGAACTTACTTATTTTTGAACACTGAAGCCTCGAACTCGAGCCTGCAAGAACTGAACTCGAGTTCGCGACGTTGATTCAGAATTTCAAATCTGACGAATTTGCAATACCTTCTCGATTGATCTTAATACTTCCCAGGATTAATCTCCAATGTTCCTAGACATGTTTAACCACTTTATTGGTGAGTTTCAGATGATCAAAACGAAGGATATCAGATTTGTGCAAGAATATCGAAAGCCGTGCAAAAGCTCCAACTGCTAGTTTCTAACGGCTATATTTCATCCTACAACGGTCATAAACGGTCACAGACCTCTCTCTACCTATAAAAGACATGGACTCAAGCAGAAAAACGTGGAGATACAAGTCTACAATGCCAAAATGCTGATACTCTGCTTCTACATCCTATTCACTCTGTTTTACTTGTCTAGATAGCTTTGAGAGTGAAATGAATTGTGATTGTACTTCAGTGATTATCTATCCATTCCTTTGAGAGGAAATTTATTGTAAACACATTATCTTTCTGAGAGCAACTCAAGATTGGGTAATCTTGAGTGGGTTATACATTGTGTTGATTACAACTTGTAAGGGGGAGTGAATCCTAGTGAGAGGATTACTTCGAGTACAGAGTGATCAAGCGGTGTATCCTTACGGTGTGTAAGGGGGAGTATCTCTGTAAGAGATTTGTAAAAGGCTGCACAAGTGCCCGGCTAAACTTGTGGGATTGTAGTGGTTCTCAAGTACCCGATTAAAGCTTGAGGGAAATAGTGGATTGAAATCTCAGGAGGTGCCTGGGGACTGGACGTAGGTCAAGGAGGGCCGAACCAGTATAAATCTGTTTGCACATTCTCTTCCCTTATCTCTTACGTTTCCAGCATATATGTTTGAATGTGTTTACATATATAAATGTATGGTTATTGCTTTCTAAACTGATTTCTTGGAGTTACGAAAAGAATCTCAAGTTAACTAAAGTTTTTTATACTTCACCCAATTCACCCGCCCCCTCTTGGGTTCAGCCGGAACTACATAAGGTTTAACATGTTTTTCAAAGTTCAAAAACTCTCTGGAAAGAATGAACTCGAGTTTGTCATTAGTAGGCTCGAGTTCATGTGAACTTTTCAAAAGTTTAATTTTGAACTTCAGGTTCAGTCTCGAGTTTGGAAATCAACTGGACAAGTTTGTGCTCTCTGTCAAATCCAGGCTCGAGTTCAACACTAACAGGCTCGAGTTTGGTTTTGACAGATTGAAAAATACAAGTTTAAATTATTCTAAACTTTGTCAAACCTTATCAATACTGTTTACAATTGTTAGTAATCATCAAAACACACAGGGAACTAACAAAACCGAATAAGGAAATCTTCCTTGCCACTTTAAAGAAAATAAAAGTTCCTGACGGGTATTCAAGCAACATTTCACGATGTGTGGACGTGCAGGCTCGAAAGGTTAGTGGGCTGAAGAGTCATGACTCACATGTGCTTATGCAGCAATTACTTCCGCTGGCCATAAAAAATACACTGCCTCTCGATGTGTCAATCGTTTTGGTCGAGCTTTGTACTTTCTTTCGAAAGTTGTGTTCCAAGGTGTTGATCGTGGAGGAGCTCGACCAGCTGCAACAGCAAATCATTCTTACGCTGTGTCATTTGGAGATGATCTTTCCTCCTTCATTTTTCACTGTCATGGTTCACCTGACAGTACACCTTGTTCACAAAACAAAGCTTTGTGGCCCGGTTCACTACCGATGGATGTATCCTATTGAGAGGTACTCTTTTAAAATTAATTACTTAGCATTACATTACTTCCTAGTCGCATGTTTAAACATTGATGTATCGACATTTTTCCTCATTACTTTATAGGTTCCTTGGGAAACTGAAATCTTATGTGCGGAATAAGGCGTGGCCTGAAGGTTCAATAGCAGAAGGTTATATTGGGGATGAGGTCTTGTATTTTTGTTCCAGGTACTTTGATGACATTGAGACGTCATTCAACAGACTGCCTCGTGTGGACGATTGTCCTAAGCCAGAGCCAGAGCCATCAGCTTCAGAGTTGTTATTCCCTCGTGTTGGTAAACCGGTTGGCGGACGTGAGAACTTCAAACTCACGGCACTTGAGAAGTTTCAAGCACATAGACATGTCTTGATCAATTGTACTAAAGTTGAACCGTACCTTTAGTAAGGATTGCGCACATATATATATATATATATATATATATATATATATATATATATATATATATATATATATATATATATGTTATCCTATATGTTTCCTTACATTTTATAGGCACGTTTCTCGCTCGTCATCACATGTTTAATTGCAGGGAATTTAGGATTCATGTGAAGCGTCAGCTGAGGATCCGTACACGAACATCCTCCGAAATTGATAGAAAGGTCCACAGAGAATTCCAGGGTTGGTTTAGGAGGAGAATAATGAATGACCACAACCCCCACTCACCAGAATTCAGAGCTCTCGCACTCGGCCCACTTGACCACGCCCAAAGATTTACGGCATACAATGTCAATGGCTTCAAGTTTTGCACGGTTTCACGAGATCAGGGATCGCTGACCCAAAACTCGGGTGTATACGGCACGTTTGGGACGAGGAGTTATGCGAGCAGCAGTGACGGGAACATGCAGTTCGGTGACGTCCCGTATTATGGAAAGCTGCTTGATGTGGTTAGGATAACTTACCAAGGTCTTTTCTCTGTGACGCTGTTCAATTGTTTGTGGGCGAATACGACAACGTCCCGGGGACTCACGACCGATGACTTAGGCATCAAATCCGTGAATTTCTCCCGGCCTATTCACACTGGTCAATCTGAAGATGACGAGCCGTATATTCTTGCCTCAGAGGCCCATCAGGTTTATTACGTCACCAATGAGAGGCACAGGGATTGGAATATGGTGGTTCACTTAAAGCCTCGAGACCTTTACGACATGTGCGATGGTGAGAACGTCGCCTACGATTGTGAGCGCTTCAGCCCGCCAGTTTCGAAAACTTCTTCCCAAATGGCGATGACACTTTACCTGTAGTTCGGTACGTCTTTTAATATCCATAACATGAAATTTAAAAATTTCACTTCAAAAAATTTTTCTATGTCTTATTATATATTAACTCACACGTAACTTTTTATACAAACTTTCTTTGCAGGGAGGCCGACGAAGATTGAGAAGAAAAATTATCCCTACTCTTCATTTTACTTTTATTTTTTAAAAAAAACCCCAAAAAAGTTATTTGTATCCCTACTCTTCATTTTACTTTTATTTTTAAAAAAAATGCCAAAAAAGTATTTTGTCGCGGTTTTAAACCGCCACTAAAAACAGAAAAACCGCTACTAAATAAAAAACCGCTACAAAACATAACAAAACCGCTACTAAAATAAACCGCTACAGAAAACGCAACCTCAACCGCTACAAAATGATACACTCAGATCAAAATAAATAACCCCACCAAATCACATTCAATATGCTCCCATTTTAATTTCTGCACACGTTTTCTCTCCATCTTCTCTCATATTTTTACGTTTTCTCAACGAGGCAAAGTGTTTGAATCGGGTAAGTGTCACTCAGCTTGATAATATTTGTTTTTGTAAGTTCCGGCTGAACCCAAGAGGGGGGGTGAATTGGGTGAAGTATAAAAACGTTCTTGCTCAAAAGGTTTTTTCAATTCAGTGCTTTTATCTTTGAATAACAGAAGTAAGTTCACAAACAATTGATAAACACTCAAATGTAAATGCTGGAAATGAAAGAGATAAGGGAGAAGAGCTTGCAAACAGATTTATACTGGTTCGGCCCTCCTTGACCTACGTCCAGTCCCCAAGCCACACTTGGGATTTTCAATCCACTATCTTCAATAATCTTGATTACACGATCTATAACTGAAGCAATCCTCTCTCTAGGATTCACTCCCCCTTACAATCTGTAATCAACACATTGTTTGATTACACACTCTGTACTTGAAGTAATCCTCTCGCTAGGATTCACTCCCCCTTACAAGTTGTAATCAACACAATGTATTTCCCACTCAAGATTCCCCAATCTTGAGTAACTCTCAGAAGAATAATGTGTTTACAATGAGATTCCTCTCAAAGGAATGAATAGATGATCATTGAAGTGCAGATACAATTCATTTCACTCTCTAAGCTATCTAGTCATGTAAAACAGAGTGAAAAAGATGAAGAAGCAGAGGTTCAGCATTTTGGCATTGTAAACTTGTGTCTCTACGTTTTTCTGCTTCAATCCATGTCTTTTATAGGTAGAGAAGAGTCTGTGACCGTTTATGACCGTTGAAGAATCAATCAGACCGTTGTAGCTGATTATCTTTAAGTTTGGTCAGCTTCTTTCTCTAATCTCCAACTAATCCAGTTGTATAATTGATCTGAGGTGGCTTTCTGTGGATTTCCCCGTTGGAGAAGACTTTGCTTGTTGTAGTAATCTTCCTTTTAGTCTTTTGCAGACGTGTACAAGTGGATTAACCAAAGGAAGCAACTATCTGGGCTGTGCATTTATTGTTCTGACAGTTTTTTGCTTTTTGCTCTAATCCTTCAATGAACCTTCGTTAATCTGTCTGAAACTCACTAGAAAGATGGTTAAACATATCTAGAATCAATATAGAATAATCATGGAAAGCATTGAGATCAAACAAGAAGGTATTGCAGATTTCCTAAATTTGAAATTGCACCAACGGTCACAAACCTTGAGGCCAACCTCGAGGTTAGCCTGAAGGTTTCAGGCAAGTACTGATTTTAAAACATGTAACCTCGAGGTTACAATGTGAACCTCGAGGTTGGAAGCTATTTTCAAACCTTCATTTTTCACTGGAGCCCGACAACCTCGAGGTTGGAAATCCATACTCGAGGTTGGCCTTTGAAAATGCAAAGTTCAGTTTTTTGAAAACAAGGCTTAGCCTCGAGGTTGGAAACTTAACCTCGAGGTTTTCAATATTTTGAAAACCAGTTTGCTCTCTATAAGCCATAATACTCGAGGTTCAAAGTATTTTAGCTCCAATCTCAAGTTTAAAACAGAATACCCAACCTCAAACTCAATTTTACATGTCCAACCTTGATGTAAGAATCCAATGCAAGAAGAATCAGCTCCAAACTCATTGTATTATGTCCATTAAGATCGGATGAATGAAGGTTGTTCTTGATCAGCCCTTTTTGTGTTGTCCTGAACTGATTGTCAACTTCCAAAAGCCATATCTCCCTGGTCTGAAATCCGTTTTGGTCCGTTCAAGTCTTGTTGGAAAGCTATGTGTGTCTACTTTCCAATGGCACCAATTTGAGCTCAATTGGATTTGTGGTTTGTGAGATTTACCCAAAACATTGAAGCTTGGTTCTGACTGTGACGGTGATGTTTGTGTAAATTTGTAAAATTCATATCTCCTCTTTCTGAACTCCTTTGGACTTGAATCTTTTTCAAAAGTACGTGTTGGGAGTCTAGTTTCCAATGCTTTTGGTTTCGTCTCAATCCGATCTCTGGTTTGGAAGATATCATCAAATTACCAAAGGTCGCCAGAAGCTGAACGTGGAACAGAGTGCACCAGAGTTGCTGATAGTGCTGAAACCTTGAGGTTATGACTACAACCTCGAGGTTGGCACTTGCAACCTCGAGTTTGCACTTGCAACCTCGAGGTTGGCTGGTCCAGTGACACCAAAAATGCTGAAGACACTCAAACCTCGAGGTTTATGCTCAAACCTCGAGTTTTCTCGACCTGGACCTCATATTTGCTTGATTTAACTCAGAATTGAGTCAATTAAACTTCCATATGAACTTGTAGCCTTCTAACATCAATATAAGAACTTGAAAACTTATATTCTCATTCTATTCATCAAGTTCTTCCTTCTTTAATCTCCCATCTTGATTATTCCTCATAATCCAACTCTTTCTTCAGCCTCGAATGCTTCTTCTTTATTTGGTCTCTTTTCTTCTACTTGGTTATCACCAAAACCCATTGATAACAACTTGCTTTCTTGATAACCTCTGCAGATACTTCTTTCTTTCAACTCTTATCTCCTTCTTGATTAATCTCTATAATTCAACTTGGATTGATCTACATTAAATGCAATAGTTAGTCCAAGTAGGAGATAATTATATTGCTCAATCTTTTTGCTTATAAGAATGACATCTATGTAAGACATCATCAAAACTAAGTATAACCAACATTTTTTCTTCTACCCTCTTGATAATATTTGTTTTTTCTTCTACCCTCTTGATATTAACTTCTTTTATTTTACAGGTACATTTTTTTCAATTTTCAACTTCTTTTCTACTTTCATATACTTATTCATCGATCTACTTTCTCACACTTTTGTTTTATAATTCATTTTATTTTTACTAACTCAGTTATTGTTATTATATTTAAATATTCTCATTATTTTCCATATCTATACTACCTTATACAATCAAATATTATATTTTAGTATCATTTTCCGTAAAAATATAAATGAGATAATAATTTAACATTTTTTAATTACTATAAGAATTGTGAAATAATTTTTTAAAAAAATTTCACCACTTTGTAGCGGTTTTAAACCGCTACAAAATGGTACGCTGAGGTCAAAAATGGCGCCAAAATTTTTTGTAAAAATCTTGGTGGGAATTAGTTGTGGCGGTTACCAACCGCGACAAATATTGTGGCGGTAAACTTTTTCAGATATTTGGACAATTTTGTAACGGTTATGTAACCGCGACAAATGTAAAATAAAAAAAGGCACCAAAACTTTTTTCATTTTGTAACGGTTTTTTCACCGCGACAATTATGTATGTAAGTTGTCAGCTTAGCCATATATAGTGGTGGTATGTTTTAACCGCTACAATTATAGTAGCGGTTTATTTGCATGTAGTAGCGGTTTTTGTTAACCGCGACAAATATGTTTGTTTCATTGGTTTTTGTCGCGGTTCGTATAACCGCGACTAATGTCATTTGTCACGCCAATAACCGCCACAAATGGGCTATTTTGACCACCACAAATAGCCGGGTTTTTTTGTAGTGCTTCAACTTGATAGTTTTTGCCCTATAATTCGCGATAAACCCTGCAAACAAAATTTCAGCTAGTTTTATTATTAGCAAAATAACATGATTTAACATGAACACATTAAATTATATGTGTTCATTAACTTTATTTTTATTTAAAAAAATAAAAGGAAGAAACAAAGATTTAACTACTCTAGATCACTCGAGAAAAATTGATTGATGCGATGGATGAACTAAATAATTAAATCTACTAAAAATATAACCGACTAATAAAATGATAAATAATTTATTATAGTACGTAAAAACATTCACATGATCACAAGCCCTCATGATTTATATCACCACCACACATGCACGCTAAGGACAGATGGACATTGATTACATATAGAATAAAAAAGGTTAGGGAATTGGATATTTAACTGAGATTATTTAGCACCGATTTCTAGAATTTACAAAAAAGGACAATTCATTTAATTTGTGTTATGATTTCATTCATTCACTTGGATCATAAAGAGGACCAAACTCTATTTTTATGGAATATAATTTTTAGTGTAATAATTAAAGGGCATTACCAAACTTAAAACTCCTGGAGGGACCATGCACGTAATGTTACTATATGTGTTGCCCTTTGTAGTGGAACAAAGGGTAGGTCATATAGATAACTATAGGTATCATCCACACACACACATATAATGAAGAAGGTTTTGCGATAATTTTTCTATCTAACTTATGGGTCCAAATTTCATATAGTTGAAAGGTAGACGTGATTTTTTTAAAGATCTTAATCATCTATTTTATTTGTCACTTTAAGGATTAATGTGCAATTTTACCTCAGAATTAACCACTTAGGTGTACTAGGCATCTAGAAGTTTTTTTAGAAGTAATTTTGTCTCAGAAGTATTAAAAAAATGAACAATTTCGCTCCAACAGTCAAAAATTAAAATTAACTATTAAAAATTTAACATTTAACGTTAACATTTTTAATAGCAAGAGGCAAAATTTCTTTCCAAATAGTTTTCAAATGCCCAGTACTCTTAAGTGGTTACTTGTGGACAAAATTGCACCTTAACCAATCATTTTAATTTACCTCTCAATATTTAAAATAGACAGTGAATATCTGAAATAGAAGCAAGTGAAAACTCCAAAATCAACACAGACACACACATGAAGTGGAATTATTGATAAATCATCAATAGTACAACTCATTTTAGAGTTATGTAACCAGTTTTATGAGGTTTAAAAACCTAGCTTAAAATTAGCATATACTACTTGATAAATATAAGAGCTAGTTTAAAAGTGAATATTAGTCATAAATATAAGACATTTTTCATTTTGTCTCTTATATTTATCATTGGGTTAAGGAGCAATTTGGCCAACGAACTTTTACCTCAAGAGCGCCCAGCACAAATAACTTTTAAGTGAACTAAAAATATCAAAAAACTTTTAAAAATGTGCAGTCACCACAAAAAACTTTTGAAAATGTAAAGCAAGCACAACGCCGTTAGGGGGAAAAAAATAATCTCTGTTATCTAAGATGTAGATTGGTCAATGAACTTTTACTTCAGGAGCGCCTAGCACAAAAAAGTTTTATTTCAAGAACGCCTAGCACAAAAAGGTCTATATGCAATCCACCCAAAATCCAACTGTTGCAAATCCTTGTCCTAACTCCCAACCATGTGCATTGGGGTTATAAAAAGTGAAGACAACAAAAAAATCACAAATGTAACGAGTAGATTTCATTTTGAGTAAGGATGGTCAATTTTCGAGCTTGCCCGGGCAAATCCATGTGCAATCCACCCAAAATCTGACTATTACAAATCCTTGCCCAAACCTCCCAACTATGTGCATTGGGGTTAGGAAAAGTGAATGCAACAAAAAAAAAATCACAAATGTACGAGTAGATTTCATTTTGAGTAAGGATGGTGAGTTTTCCTACTTGTCCGGTGCTGGTGTAGATTGTGATTTTTAAGTGAGCCTAAAATATCTACTTGCTACATTTGTGATTTTTTTGTTGCATTCACTCTTTCTAACCCCAATGCATATGGTTGGAGGGTCCGGGCAAAGGATTTGCAATAGTTGGATTTTGGGTGCATTGCACATGGATTTTCCTAGGCAAGTTTGAAAACTGACCATCCTTACTCAAACTGAAATCTACTCGTTACATTTATGATTTTTTTTTTTGGTTGCATTCACTCTTTCTAACCCTCAATGCACATGGTTGGTGTAATATCCTGAATTTTGGACCCTGAGATGTAGCAAGCGGACGACTAGACCCTATTCAGGAAGTGTGATATTAAATTTGGAAATATTATATGGGATTCCTACAAGTATTTGGACCGAGAGTTCAAGAGTCATAGAAATTAAAGTGTCAGTACAGAAGGGCACAAAATCACTTATATAGTCTTAATCAGTTAGTAAAAATGATATTTAGCTATGCCCTAAGGTATGGGATGATTAGCTAAGCAAAAATATGCTAAAATAAATGTGCATAGGACATTTCCTGTTCAGGTAAGGATTTCCTGCGTTTTTTGAAGAGATAAGAATGAAGAGTCAGCTGTTATAATTACCTGAGTAATGATTACAAAGGCAAGATAGTCAAATCCTTACCCCTTAAGCATTCAATTTCGTCCACCCAGGAGAGAGAAGGAAAAATCAGACTATTTTATTTGTACTCAAGCCCAAACACAAAATATGGGTCCCATACAGGATGTTAACCCGTAGAAAGGGAATCGATAGGGACCAGTTAGGGGCTTCTTTTAGACTAAATGAGGCAAATGTGAGGCCATATTCGAAAGTGAAAAGGCACCACATATGTATGTCCAATCAGGGAAAAATATCTAGAAAAGTTGAAGAAAAGTATAGAAGATGAAAGTGGAGCCAAATACCCAAGAGGGGGGTGAATTGGGTATTTTAAAAATTTTCACAAACACCTCTGTTTTCTAACAGCAAAAACAGAGATAAACAGAGAGAAGGGAAGAGCAGCTGGACACAAAGATTTATACTGGTTCGGTCCTAACAACTTGACCTACATCAAATCCCCAGACTCTCTGGGATTTTCATTATCTCAAAGATTACACACTCTGCACTCAAGAAGTAGTTCTCTCACTAGAACTCACTCCCCCTTACAAGTTGTAATCAATGAACTCCCAAATCACCAAGTCCCCTTGACTTGTGATTCTTTAAAATAAATGATTTTCAAAGATAAACTCTCTCTCATAGTGGATAATAATGAATACTGAAGCTCAAAGTATCAAAAGATACAATATAGTTGAAAACTAAAGAAATAAATGCAAGACTTGAATGCTTTTCGTTTTCAGCTGTTCTAGTAGTTTTAGAAGACTTGGATGCATCTCTATTTATACTCAGAGTGCATTAAATGACCGCTGCTTCCTGAATTAAACTGTTCGAGATGTTCTGCAATGGTTAGGAAAAGGTTTGGTTATCTTCTCTCTCTAATCTCCACTTAATCCAGATGTGCAAAAGACCAGAGTTGACTTCCTGAGTATTAATCCGTTGGAAACACAGTTGCTGGATGTGGAAATCATTCTTTAATTCTTTGCTAAACGTGTCCAGACGGATTACCCAAAAGAATGCAACTTTCTGGGTTTGCATTTAATGTGCTGACGTCACTTTTTGCTTTTACTTTAAACCTTCAAAAACCATTCTCTAATTTATCTGAAATTCACTAACAAGGTGGTTAAACATACCTAGGAACAGTAGAGAATAATTCTAGAAAGTATTAAGATCAAACAAGAAAGAATTCCAAAATCGCGAATTTTGAATTTCTCAACCAGCGCAAAAACCTCGAGGTTTGTTCTCCAAACCTCGAGTTTTGGGCAAAGCTTGCAACGTTGATTTTAGTCCAAAACATCAAAACTTGAGGTTTCTGATCAAAACTAGAGGTTTTCAAAACTTTGAAATGTTCAATGCTCTCTGGCTGGCAAAACCTCAAGGTTTCCAACCAAACCTCGAGTTTTCGTTCAAATATGAAAGTTTTGAAAAACTGCGTCAAAAGCAAAACCTTGAGGTTTCCATGAAACCTCGAGTTTTTCAAATCAATGAAAAGTCATTTCCTCTCTATTTGTCAAAACCTCGAGTTTTCTCTACAAAACTCGAGTTTTGTTCAAATCTGAAATCTTTGAGATTTTGCGCCAAGACAGAAACCTTGAGGTTTCAAAACCAAACTTGAGGTTTTGAAACATTAGAAAACATAGTTCATCTCTGTCTGGACAAAACTCGAGGTTTGTCCCCAAACCTCAAGTTTTCACTCTTTGTGAAAACTTAGAGAGATTTTGTCAAAAACCAAAATTGGAGGTTTTTAAATAAAATTGGAGGTTTTGAAAAGTGAGAAAGGTTATATGTTCTCTGCCTCCACAAAACTCGAGGTTTTTCCCAAAATCTCGAGTTTCCACCCAATGTGAAAAACTTTGAGAAAATCTTGTCAAGTTCAAAACTGGAGGTTTTGAAACTTGGTTAAAATCTAAATTTTCTTTGCCAGTCAAAACCTCGAGGTTTCTTTCTAAACCTCGAGTTTTTTCAAAACTTGTGAAAAGCTGAATTTTTTTCAAATCAAGCCAAACCTTGAGGTTTGAAATGGAAACTGGAGGTTTTCAAGAGTTCAAAACCTGAGAGACTCTCTGTATGACAAAACCTCGAGGTTTTCCCAGAAACCTCAAGTTTTGCAAATTCTCAGAAAAGTTTGAGAGGTCTCTGTGTGTGAAAACCTCGAGTTTTCACTGGAAAAATCAAGTTTTGACTTTGCATAGAAAACTTGAAATTGTCTTTGTAAGGCTAAACCTCAAGATTTCTGTGCAAACCTCGAGTTTTGCTCTCACAGTGAGTTTTACACATTTGACAGCAAAACTTCAAGCTTTGTTTAAAATTATTGGAGATCATCAACACCCTTAGAGAACCAACAGAAGAAAGCACCCGGTTAATTAGCAGGGCCCAGCAAGAACCGGTAGAAGGAGATCAGACTGAATAAGGTGGAAAAGCTAGATAAAATGGATGAGGGAAAATTTGGTGGGGCCCTTATGCACCACCTAGCCCTTATTAAATGACATTTGCTCTCTCTCTCTCTCTCTCTTAACCAAGGAGCAGGAAATTTCATAGGAAAATAGAGAATAGATCAGCCAACCTCCATAGCCAAGATCAAGTCCCAAGCTCTTAAGATCATCAACCGAACTTCCGATTCAGGTAAACACTAAAAACCTGAAATTGTGAACCTGAACTTGTGATTTTCATTCAAGGGGCTAGGGCATGGTGTTGCAATATGATTTTGGTGTTCTTGATGGTCTCAATGTGTTCAAAACATGATTTTGTGTAGGTTTAAGCTATGGTTTAACTTTCCGAATTCAAAAACACCGAAGAACCTAAAAACCAAGCTTACTGCCAATTCTGGGTTTTCTGGGCAGTGAACCTTCAATTGGATTTTAAAAAAAGAAGATGAACTTTGATTAAGCTGAAATTTTACCGGAAAAAAGTAAACTTCCTAAGGTTCACTGTGATGTATAATTTTATGTCTTGTGGATTTTTCTACTAGGAGATAAAAATTGTTAAAGTTGGCTCTGAAGCTTCAGGTCGAATTTGGACTAAAGAGTGGAAAATTGGCTACACACCAAAATATGTGTCCTTTTGGTCTCTAAAAATATTTTTCCTGAAAAATAGACATTTCAATGGTTCAGATGGTGCTGGTTTCATGCAAATATGAATTTTTGATTTATTAAAAATATGTAAATTTGGGCCAAAATTTTTGGATTCTCTAAAAAATTAATGTTGGGCTCAGTTTTGAAGGGAAATGTAAGGGTATTTTTGGAAAGTGCTAAAATATGGTCTTTTGTGTTATTTAAGGTCAAACAATATTTTGGAGAGCTAGTAGGCCTCTTAAAATTCTAAGACAGTACATATACTACCAGGTAGTAACCACTTTACTCAGACACTTTTATGTGTTTTGTTGTATGTTTTGCTTGCCATATGTATTTTTGTATGTGTTTTGCCAAATTGCATACAGAGCATGTCAGTGTTTGTGTTCTTAGCGCTGAGGATGCCTACCAGGGTTTACCTATGTGGCGGCCCAATGGAAACGAGCTTGTGATTCCTATTAGTTCTCTGATGGTTTTGATGATTGCCAACAACTACAAACAATGATAGAGGTTTTGCTCTTTAAGGTTCGAAAACCTTCAATGAAAGCAAACCTCGAGGTTGGTTTGGAAACCTCGAGGTTTGGCCTTACAAAAGGTTTTAAATCCAAGTGCTTTCATGTTTCAAAACTTGGTTTCACAAAAACTATGTGAAACCTCGAGGTTGGAATGATAACCTCGAGGTTCTGATCTTCTTAGAAAAAACCAAGTTTTGCATCAACACTGAAAACCTCGAGTATTAGAAAAAAACCTCGAGTTTTGACTCATCCAGAGAGGTCAAGGTTTTCATCAAGAATGAAAACCTCGAGGTTTGGCACCTTGCTTGAAACTCAAGGCTTTCAAAGAAATACTCAAACCTCGAGTTTTATTTTGCAACCTCGAGTTTTCCACCACACAGAGAGCAAACTGGTTTTCAAAGTATTGAAAACCTCGAGGTTCAGTTTGAAACCTCGAGGTTGAACCTTATGTTCAAAAACTAAACTTTGCAATTTCAAAAGCAAACCTCGAGTATGGATTTTCAACCTCGAGGTTATCGGGCTCCAGTGAAAAATGAAATTTTGAAACAAGTTTCAAACCTCGAGGTTACCTTTGGAACCTCAAGGTCTGTAATCTTCTGAGATTTTCAAAAAGGTTTCTTTTGAAAAGAAACCTCGAGGTTCACATGTAAACCTCGAGGTTACATGTGTTCAGAATTGAGTTTGCATAAGCAAACCTCAAGGTTGGATGAACAAACCTCAAGGTTTGTAGCCGTTGCTGCAATTTCAAATTTGGGAAATCTGCAATACCTTCTTGTTTAATCTCAATGCTTTCCATGATTATTCCATATTGATTCTAGATATGTTTAACCATCTTTCTAGTGAGTTTCAGACAGACTAACGAAGATTTATTGAAGATTTTGAGCAAAAGCAAAAAGCTGTCAGAACATTAAATGCTCAAGCCCATAAACTTGCTTCCTTTGGTTAATCCACCTGTGCACGACTGCAAAAGGCTAAAACGAAAATTACTACTACAAGAAATCTCCTCTCTAACGGATTTATTGCCAGAAAGTCAACTCAGACTTAATTAACAGCTGGATTATGCAGAAAAGAGAGAGAGAAGATGACTAAGCTTGAACCAACACTCAGCAGATGATTTCCAACGGTTCAATCCTCTTTATAACGGTCATTTAATGTTCTCTAGCTATAAATAGAGTTCATTAACTTCTTCACAAGCTGATACACCAACTCTGAGCGAAAATTTACTAAGTTCATTTATTGTGTATTAGCTTTCATTTGTAATAGCATCATTTTGATACTTAGTGCTTCAATGTTCATCTATCTACTCTTTGAGAGAGTTTCTTCTGTAAAATCATTTATTGATTGAGATAACTACAAGTCAGGGGACTTGGTAGTTGGGGTGTATTGATTACAACTTGTAAGGGGGAGTGTGTTTTAGTGAGAGAACAACTCTTAGTATAGAGTGTGTAATCAATTTCATTGAGTTAGTGGATTGAAAATCCCAAGTGAGGCTTGGGGACTGGATGTAGGTCAGAGAAAGGACCGAACCAGTATAAATTGCATTGTGTTAAGCTTCCTTTCCCTACTCCTCTATTCTGCTCTGTTTTAAGTGTTCAAAATTAGACCAAGTTTCGAAAATTTTAAAGATACCCAATTCACCCCCCCTCTTGGGTATCAAGCTCCAACTTTTAATTCCGATAATTTCGGGGCCTGTCTTAGTAAGGTGGCACAACAGTGCGAAGACGTGTTATTGTATATGTTTCTGTTTGCATATGTAGTGTATTTGGCATATTATTTGTGTTTACATATATATACATGGTTGCATGCATACGCATTACACATTTAGTGCATGAGTATTGATGGTTACTCTGGGGGCCATTGTCGGACTCCAGAAGCTTTTGTTGATACAGAGAGGCGTGCTTGACAGATAGAGGCCTTTTTGGAAAGGTAAGGGCTTATCGGTGTAGATGGAAGAATAGGGAATGCCCTATTATGTTTTGTACATATATTTGAGATGATTGTATATATTATTTGGTATTTATTTTGGATAACTATACCCTTAACCCCTCAGGGAGTTTTATTTTCTGTTTAATTTACTTTTAGCAGTATAGTAGATGTCCAAACTGATAAAATGCTTTGTTGTGCTCACTCTGATATGAGTTAAATGGACCTAATAATGAAGGAAAGGTAACAAGTAAAAGGAATCCCTCAAACCCGCGACCCGAAAGGGCGAGGGCAATAGTGAGTAACAGTTGAGGGGCTTGAGCAAGGATGTGTAAAATTTAGATTTTTGGTGGATTACACATGGACTTTTTTGTGATGGGCGCTCTTAAAGTAAAACTTTTTTGTGTTAGGCGCTACTAGAATAAAAGTTCGTTGGCCAATTTGTACCTTAGATAATAGACTTTTTTTTTCTAATGGCATTGTCTTACTTTACATTTTTAAATGTTTTTTGTTTGACTATACATTCTTAATTTTTTTGTTGTTGCTATTTTTGGTCCACTTAAAGCTATTTGTGTTGGGTACTCCTGAGGTAAAAGTTCGTTGGCCAAATTGCTCCTTAACCCTTTATCATTTTTCTCTAAATTAATTTTTCTTAATTATAAAGTGGTATGTAAGCTAATGATACTTAAGTATTTTAGAGAGATCGTGTAACAAATATTATAATTAAATACTTTATTTAGTTTCTTTAATTTCCTTATATTAGTCAACTTGCTAGGTACCAATCTCCTATGTTCCTCATGAATCCACACTAGGTACCCCCATCTGTCAACTTCCACCATGCCCACCTTCCTTCGATCTCCTCCATTTTTCTTGTCTTTTGTTTGGCTTTGTTGATGGGGCATGCTTAATGGTGGTTTTGATAGATATGGATCTAGGTACTCTGATTTGTGTTTCTAGTGGTAAGAAAACCTACTCTCCCTCTTCTTCTTGTTATTTCTACTTTGCCCGTATCCATGGATGGTTTTGCAACTACTGTTAGTGTTTTTCTTTCTTGTGGCCTGTAGGCTCTGTTGTTGCACGAGGGGAGGCACTAGGTGGTAGGTGACCGCTACTCTTGAAAAGGGACATAAAATGTGCATAAAAACGAACATTAAAAGTGCTTTATGTAGTAGTGTGTTATCATTTTGTAAAATTATGTCATTTGACTCTATTGATCTTCTAGATTTCTTTCAATTATAACTTGCAATGAAGTTTTTGAGGCCATGTAGACATATATTGTTAGTGTGTTAATTAAAGGAGACTAAATATGAAAAATAATAGAGGTATAAAGCATTCATAAATGAGTAGTTCTTTGTATTGAATGAGTTCTCCTTCACGACTAAAATGTTATAATGAAGAAAGTTCTACTAGTCTTTATGTAATAAATAGTGATTCCCAAACTAAAGAGGTTTCTAATTTTCTATCTTCGTAATTCATTATCTTTGAGCCTGGTTTTTATGTTGTGATTAATTTGTCTGGTAATCTATTCTTAATTTTTTTTCCATTTGTTGTATTATATATTCCACAAAGTTGTTTGTGCCTATTTTTTTCTGTGGCATTTTGTACACTTTTTTTTTCCTTATTGCTTAAGTGAAAGATATGAAAGCATCTTCATTCTGTGGTTGATGCTACAATGATCTTATTCCACATTATGATCAAGTTCACAAATTTGTTGAAACTTTATGTTTTGGTTTTTGAGTCCTTGGTGCATTTTCCCAAACATTAGTCATATGGTATAGTAAGGTTAAGTAGCAATTTTGCCCCAAAAGTACATGCCTAAGAGCAATTTTTCCGTAGAAGTTTTTTTTTTTAGCAATGTTGCCCCATAAGTCTAAAAACGTAGCAATGTTGCCCCAAAAGTCCAAAAATGTAGCAATGTTGCCCCTCCGTTAATAGCCCTAAAGGTCAAATGTTAGTTGACCCCATTATACTGATGTGGATTGTCTACGTGACATCTTTCTCTCTTTTTTTTTTTGGATTAAATAGCAATTTTGCCTCAGAAGTACATGCCCAGGAGCAATTTCGCCCTTGAAGCTTTTTTTTTTTTTTGTCTCAATGTTGCCCCGGAAGTCTAATTAACATAGCAATATTGCTCCTCCGTTAACAGCCCTAATTAATTGTATTTGACATTTTTTGTAAGCTTTATTCTCTCAGTTATCTCTGCTTACAAAGCACCAGAAGTTTGTTAGTCGTTCCGCAGATAATTCTGCAGGCGAGTGATTATTGTTTGGAAAAATTTGTTTAAGCTGCCTGCGACATACTCGTTTGATCTTTTGTTCGGACAAATTCATTCTTATTTTTTTGTTTGATTCATTTGAAACATTTTTTTTGGACAAATTCCACAGGCAAGTGATTATTGTTTGATTGGGGAATGCCCGTGATGGAGGATAGGGGAAGAAGGAGTAAGCTATGTTTACTTCTTTTCTTCAAAAAAAAAAAAGACAAGTAATTGTCAGCCCTACTCCCCCCCTGTTATGATTATAATTATAAGACCAATTTGACTTTTTTTTTTGGGAAGAAATTAAGAAAAATTGTTATGGACTCTTATAAGAGGCCCATTCACCATAAGGCCCAACAAGGGCAAAAGCATACCAGGATTTGCCACTAATGAGGGAAGATCCTAATCAACCTATAACCAAGGCTATAATCAAGGAATATCTCTAATCAGGGATGACAGTTGTAGGAGTGGCGCTGTAAGCATGGGCCAGGAGGCGCACAAAGCCCAAGCTCCAAACCCTAAAGATAATCTCTATAAATAGAAGGTTAACTTAAAAGGTACACATTCCCTATTCACCCTATTTACTATTCAGTCTTATTGTGCACATACACCACCCCCTTTTGGCTAAATGCCATATTCGTGTACAATGATCCATTGTTCTCTTTCGTATCTGCCTTATAGATATCTTGGAGAGTCACCTAATATTCTCTTCGGTATCTGCCTTATGATATCTTGGGGAATCCTTTTGATCCAACATAAACACACTAGTCCGTTGAGGCTAGACATCTATGTTTTACACCAGAACATTGTCGCCGACCGTGGGCATCCATAAACTTCGATTCCAGTGACCAGCGATGGTTGAAACAAGAAGCGGCAATCAGATCCCTTTACCCAGAAACCCAAATCAGGTGGAGGTGAACCAACAGCAGCACAATCATAAGCAGCAGCCCTAGCCTCATCTGCAACTAGAGAATATAGTTGTTCCAGACTTTAACGGGGTGAATCTCGATCAAGAAGTGTCAGACACGGCTTCCTCCCCAGTAGTAGCGTTAAATCCCTAGAACCCGATAATTAGCAAGTTCGATAACAAAACCCTCCTCCGCAATTTCAAGTTTAGAACCTGGACATTTTCCTTTTGCAAAACACGTTGGGTTCGATGATAACACAGATGGAGGAGATGGAGCACTGCAACAACCTACAGAGGTAGGAGAGTGCCAGAATAATGCAATTATTGGAAGAACATCTAAGGCAGGTGGAAAACCCGGCTCATGCAAGAGACTGAGGGAAGAAGAGCCGGGATAAGTAGAGCTAGGGGAAGGAAAAGATGGTCGATTCATCAGAATCTGATCGAGATAGTGCCAAAGGACCGATTCCAGGCAAAGAGACTGAAGTCTGGGGTTCAGGTTCCTTACCTCTGAATCCGTGTGTTGGGGACAACCCAGCTAAAGGAGATCAGGGCTGAGACGAGGTACCCCAAACGACAAACTTTTTGGGCAAATATAAGATGAAATACACTAGGGAGCACAATAACAGTCCTTTTTCTGACGAAATCATGAATGCAACTTATCTAGAGGATTTCGATTTGGCAGACCTACCAAAGTACGATGGAAGTCAAGATCCGCAATCTCATCTTGATACTTCTGAATTGCTCATGTTCGTGAAAGGACTTCAAGGGGTCATCATTCCCCAAATTTTTGTTGATACACTAGCTGGAGCTGCACAAAAGTGGCTCTATACCCTACTAGTACATTCCATCCAAAATTTTGAAGATATAGGAGAAAAGTTCGAATTGAACTTTGCAACTAGCAAGAAACATCCAAAGTCAGAATATGCTCTCGGAAAGATCCTGGAGAGATGCTCCAAAAATATCTGGATCAATTTAGAGATGTGGCTCTACAAGTACGAGGACTGTCAGAGAATGTGCATGTGCACTTGTAGCCGACTTGGACGCATTATCTTGGTTAGCGCAGTCATTCTTCAAAAATCCTGTTAAGAGTTTGATCGACTTTAGAACTCGGTCGAAGAAATACTTGGAGGTAGAACAAATGGAGATAGTTAATGCCCTCGGCAAGGAGAGGAGGAAGATCCTACCTCCGAGAGACAAAGAACGATCCGAGAACCATAGGCCAGATTTTCGTGGGAGAAACCCGGATAGCAAATCCCGAGGTAGAAGGAATGAAGCAGAGGAGAAGTATGATAAGTCCACTCCCTTGAATATTTCGTGGTCACAAGTTTGGAGGGAGGTAGCCCTGACCAAGATGAAGAAAGTGAAACAACCTCGGCCCTCCTACAATAGAGTTGGTACAGACCAATCCCGATACTATGCATTTCATGATGGACCAGGACACACCACAAACGCAAGTTGGGATCTCCGGGATGCGATTGAGAAATTCGTCCGAGAGGGGGAATTCCGGCAATACGTAATAGAGATGCAAGGACAGAAGAACAGCAAACACAAACAAGGAGGATGTAGTAGGAGCCCAGAATGCACAAAGAGAAACGAGAAACGAAGGAAGCCAAATAGTGATGATGATGAGTTTACATAAGCCAATTTCGACTGCAATTAAATTTGAATTGCATTTAAATTTGAGTTTTGATTTGAGATTGTTAATTCAATTTTCCTTTTTTAAGATCTTGTAAGGTCGATGATGCCATCATTTAATCAACTTTGTTATCGTGTGATTTCAAAGGAATGAAGAAATTCTCAAGGGATAAATGAACTTAAGGTACGAAACCCGATTCTAAATAAACATGGAGCAATGAACTCAGGGTACGAAACCCAGTTCTAAATTAAACATGGAGTGAGATAAATGAATCCAGGGTTATGAAACCCGGTTTTAACTAAAATGTGGAGCGATGGAGGAATAAACCCAAGGTTACGAAACCCGATTTCAATTAAAGCATGGAGCGATAAATAAACCCAGGGTTACGAAATCCGGTTTCAATTAAAGCGTGGAGTGATAAATAAATGAATATAGGGTTATGAAACCCAGTTTCAAATCAAATGTGGAGCGATGGAAGAATGAATCTAGGGTAACGAAACCCAATTTCAAGTAAAGCTATGATGCATCGAAGCTTGTACTCTGGGGTAAGGAGCTGAATTGTCATGCTGACCTTGATCAGATCGAAATGTTTAAAGTTTGGTTTAAAAACTAAATTTGAACATGCGACTAATCGCCCTTACTCTGGATTTAATTCTAGTCAAATGAGCTAGAATGCAATGTGGAGGTTCAATTAGAAACCTTCACTAAATATAATTCCCAGGTCAACATCGGATGAATATTTTGGCAGATTCTGCACAATATATTTTGACTTTGGCCCAGTCATTGAATAGAACTCTGAAAATAAATTCAAGTTCAAAAATTGTAACGAATACAATCTTAAGATAAAGCTCAAAGAAACATCCAGGATCATCAAGAAATGAATAAATCTTCATTGATGATTAAATTGTCAAAGAATGGAGAAGTCAGCAAAGTGCAACAAATGCGAGGAAAATAAATTGGGTTACTAACCTGGGAAAAGTTGTTACAAATGCAAACAAGAGGCCTCCAGTACCCCAAACAAACCTTTACAAGTAAAACCGACATCCTGGCCCTTTAACAAGATAAAGTCCTAACATCGGGTTGAACCTTCTCACCTCTGTCCACATCTTGATCCCTATCCAACTTAGATAAAGAACCATCGTTGGGGGAGGAAGAGAACGGGATCAGTCTGCCTTCATCAACGTAAGACATATAATCCAACTCAGAGACGTTGATTTCGAAGCTAGGATTCAAGAACTGGATTTGTTCTATGGCATTGTTGATAAACTCTGTCGCAGTTTTCGTTAATTCTGCCCTCTTTACAGCAATATCGGCATTGGCAGCCTCGAGGGCGGCTCAATATTATTAGTTCAACCATGAACTCTTCTTGCTCCACCTAAAGTAGTTCTAGGGCTTTTTCATCTTGAGCACGAGCCTCTTAAAGCTAGCGCAAAACTGAGTTCGCTTCTCAAGGTCCTTGTTGGACCTCTGTAGTTCCTCGTTCATTTTATCTTTCACCACCTCAGCCACCTGCACCTATTCTTGAGCTTTGATCTTCTACTCGTCCATTTCCAATTTAACCTTCTGTAGCTCGGCAACATTTGAAGCATACCTCTTGTTCACCGTGGTCAGAGTTTGAGCCAATTCGGCAACCTCCAAGGCATATGTCTTAATGTTCGCCATCTCTTGTACCTCGGCCTCAGCATATGAAAGTGAGTCAAAGAAGCACCTCGAGGGACAAATGGTATTGCTAAGCTAATCAGTTACCCCCATGGCTCCAAATGATCCCGCGGGCAAGCTTAATGCATGGCTGCAGGGGAGGAAGATTCTGAGAAGGACTGTAATACCCCTACTATTGTAAATGGTGTAACTGTAATCATTGATAAATTAATGAAGAGTTTTGACTGTAATTTATATGTTATTATTTGTAAAAGGATGCCTGTATAGTGGGAGACAGGATAGTGGACCCCAGAAAGGCCCAAAAAGTCGCCCACTTTGACCAGAGGAAAAGAGTCTCTGACGGGCGTAGGTATGAAAAAGTGTGGGCCTAGAGCAAGATACCGGTGGGGTATAAAGCCAGTATAATGAAGCGAGGCCCGAGAAAGATGACAAAACACATATTCGTGACCCTTGGAAGTGTGTATGCACCATACAGGGACAAGAGAGAGAAAGAGACACTAAAAAAGGAATGTTTCAAAAAGCAAGAGACAGGGTAATCATTGTACAGGGACACTTGTCACCACGAGATTAAAGGAAGATAAGGTAAGGGCAAAATGGTCAATTCCTTGTCCTTTGGGCATTGAATTTCATCCAACATGAGAGAGGAGAGAAAAACAGATGATTTTATCCATATTTTGCTCCAAACACAAGACGCGGGACCCACAGGCGATAGACCGATAAAAAAGGCACAGATAGGGACCAGTTAGGGGATTATTTTGGACGAAATGAGACAAATGTGGGGCCACATTGGGAAAAGGGAAGGTGCCACATGAGTATGCCCAGGCAGAGGAGAATATCTGGGAAAGACAGAGAAAAGTACAAAAAACCACTTTTGGACCTGGTGGGACCCGATAAGGACCGGTAGAGCCCGAATTTGACCGATAAAGTGGGAAACTGGAATTAATCATTGGGGATCAGTTTGGTGGGATCCCCCTAGGCGCATAAAACCCTTTCAAATTAATAAAATCTGATTTGAAGAAGAAAAACAAGTTCAACTAGTCAATTAAGTAAAGCGTGGGCCCCACCGATAACACAAAATGGCATTTTGAGTCAAATTGGCTAATTCCTATCAAATCAAATGATGGAATCTAATTAAATGGGATGGGAACATGCCACTTCATCTCTTAGAAGCTTGTAGAATTAGTCACATGGAATAAAGATGAAACTAAGTCAATTAATTACCAACCGAATGGAAGAATTACCCAGTTACTCTGGAACTAGTTGATTACTTTTCCTATTATTAAATACACATGTTTTCTCTCTCCTTGACCAAGAGGAGCACAAAATTTGCAGAGAAAAGAGAGAGTATTCAGCCAACCTTCATAGCCAAGATCAAGTTCCAAGCACTTAGGATAATCAACTCAACTTCCGATTTCAGGTAAACACCGAAAACTCAACTCTTTGAAGTTCAAAGTTGGGATTTTCGTGCTTCTGGTTGGGGCTTAGTTTTGGGGTCTGATTTTTGAGTTTTTGAAGGTCCCAAAGCGTTTAAAACGTGATTTTGTGTGGGGTTAAGATATGGTTTAAGTTTCCGAACTCGAAAACCCCGAAAACTCAAAGAAGAAACTTGCTGCTAGTATTCTGGGATTCTGGGCAGCGAAGCTTTAAAAATGTTTTTTAAAATAGTTCATACGTTGGTTTGAGCTGAAATTTTACAAGTGAAATGTAGACATCTGGGGCATCATTTTGATATGTTATTTGATATATTTTGGATGTACCAATTGAGAGATAAAAATTGGCAAAGTTAGATCTGTGTGCAACAAGGCGAAATCTGACCCAGGTGTGAAAAGTGAGCACCACGCCAAAATAAAAGTACTTTCAGGGTCTGGGAATATTTTTCATGGAAAATATACATTTCAATGGTTAAAATGGAGCTGTAAGAATGCAAAAATGATTTTTGTGGAATTTATTAAAAATCCCACAAGTTGGGCCAAAATCACTGGATTTCTGGAAAATTTGGTGTTGGGCTCGGTTTTGTCAAGAAAAATGTGATGGCATTATTGTAAATACTGAATAAGTGTATTTTAATGATATATAGGTAAAAGGAACCCTTGGAAAGTCAACGGGCCCAATGAAATATTAAGGACAATATTTACCACATCAGGTAGTAACCGTTTTACTCAGATATCTCTATGTGTTTTGCTGTATGTTTGTGTTTGCCATGTGTGTTTTTCTCTGTATATGTTTGTGCCAAATATGCATACAGTGTTGTGTGATTCCTAGCGCTGAGGATGTTCAGTCCGAGGCCGGCCTTGGTTGGCGGCTGTACGGGTTGAGTTATCAGTCCGGGGCTAGCCTAGAAAGGGCAGCTTTACGGGTTGTGAGTCCAGTGAGTCCGAGGCTTGCCTTGGTAAGGCAGCTGTATGGGTTCTTGGATTATGGTATGTGCTTTGCTGTGGTATGATCTGGATGCATATATGGTATGTACTTGGCATGCTCATATATTTCTGTCTAGCATGGTAGCTTACATACTCCTTACACATTTAGTATTTGAGTATTGACGGTTATTCTGGGAGCCACTACCGAACCCTAGACTCTTCTGAAGTCACAGGGAGTCGTGCCAAATGTGAAGAACCCTTTTCAGAATGATAAGTGATTTTCAATACAGACTGAAGAATAGGGAATGCCCTATCATGTTTGTATATATATTTGAGATGTCGGTATGTTCTATTTTGGTATTTATTCTGGATAACTGTACCCTTAACCCTTTCGAGGACTTTTATTTTCTGATTATTTTTATTTTACTAGTATAGTAGATTGTCTAAACTGGTTAAATGCTCTGTCGCACTCACTCTGATATGAGTTAAATGGACCTAATAACTAAGGAATGATAACTAAGTGAAGGGATCCCTCTAACCCACCACCCGAAAGGGTGAGGGCAGTAGGGGTGTAACAAGGACCAAAGGCAGGAGGAACTTCTGGTGTAGAGTTTTGAGTAGCAGAGGCCTTTTTTTGATTTTTGGTTGGAACAGTTTGGCTGGTTTTTGAATAAGTATTCCTTCTGTTAAAGTGGTCTGGAAGGAATTGTCTCCCCAAGAAGCAACATGGGAAATAGTTGAAAATAGGAAGCGTTGCTACCCTGATTTTATGTCCAGAAATATCATATGTAATATCCTAAATTTTGGACCCTGAGAATTGAGAACAAGCCTAAAGTAAGCAGACGGCTAAACCCGGTTTGGGAAGTGTCACAAGGATGTTAAGAGATAGGAAGCCTTTTAGGGACCAAGTAACTCGGCTATTCGAGTCAGTAGACCTAGTATAAGTCGTGGAATTAAAGTGCCTATGGATAAAGGGACACAAAAGACCTATACAGTGTTAATTAATTGGGGGAAAATGCCATTTAGCTATGTCCTAGGGTATGGGACAATTAGCTGAGCAAAAATATGCTAAAGTAAGTGTACACATGACATTTCTTGGTCAGGTGAGGATTTCCTGCATTTTTTAGGAATAAGAAAAACGAAAAGACACATGCAAAAAAGTAAAAGTCAGTGTAATCATTACATTGAGATACATGTCACCACAAGGTTAAAAGAGAAAAAAGTAAGGGTAAAATAGTTAAATCCTTATCCCTTACGTCATTAGTTTCGTCCACCCAGGAGAGAGAAGGGAAAATCAAATGATTTTATTTATACTCAGGCCCAAACACCAAATACGAGTCCCACAGTATGTTAATCGGTAGAAAGGGGACCAATAGAGACCAGTTAGAGGCTTCTTTTGGACTAAATAAGAAAAATGTGGGGCCATATTGAAAAGTGAAATGGTGCCACATATGTATGGCCAATCAAGGGAGAATATTCAAAAAGCTGAAGAAAAATGCAAAAGAAAGTACCCTTTTAACTAGCGGGGCCCAACAAGGACCGGTGGATAAAGACCGGATTGGATAAAGTGAAAAAGATAGGTAAAAAGCATGGGAGCAGAATTGGTGGGGTCCATATGGCACCACCTAGCCCCTTATTATTAAAAATTGACTCGGAGAAAAAGAAAAGTAAAATCAATCCATAAATCAGGATGTGGGCCTTACTTACTGAACAAAAAGGTGTTTGGGGCCAAAATAGGTAATTTTAGCCATTTGAAAATTAAAAATATACCACCTTAGGCTAGGGATGTGCCACATGTCCACACTCTGGAGTCTTCTGGAATTTCTTGAGAAATAAGTGAAAAAGCCTGATCTAATTGAACAGAGATAAACACTAGATATTCCAGACTGCTCAGATCTTTTTAGCTATTATTAAAAAGGCATAAACTCTTCATTTTCTATTCAAAGTGGCATGTTCCAGCTAAGGCCAAGAGAGAGTTTATAAACCTTCACACACCTGGATCAAGAGCCAACTCACTCAGACCACCAAGCCAAACCCTCTATTCAGGTAAACACCGAAAACTCAACTCTTTGAAGTTCAAAGTTGAGATTTTCGTCCATGGTGTTAGGGCTTGGATTTGTGGTTTGATTTTGGTGTTTTTGAGGGTTCCAATGAATCTAAAATATGATTTTGTATGGGGTTAGGTCATGGTTTAAGTTTTCAAACTCAAAAACACCAAAAATCCTAAGAAGAAGCTTGCTACTAGTTTCTGGAATTCTGGGCAGCGAAGCTTCAACTATGTTTTTGAAGTAGTAAATGAACTTGGTTTGAGCTGAAATTTTATAGGCATAAAATACACTTCTAGAGCTTCATTATGATATGTAATTCGACATATTTTTTATTATTCATATGAGAGAAGTTAAGTTTTGAAAAAGACTTTGGAAGCAACGGGATAATTCTAACCAGATGGTAGAAATTGGACTACACGCCAAAATATGAGTACTTTTGGATTCTGGAAATATTTTTATTGGAAAGTAAACATCTTAATGGTTTATATGGAACTAGTTTCGTACAAAAAATATTTTTTTTTGGAATTTATTAAAAATGTTTGAAGTTGGGCCAGATTCACTGGATTTTTCTAGAAAATCTGTGTAAGGCTCGGATTTAATAAAAAATGTAAGGATATTTTTGTAACTACTAAAAATAAGGTATTTTGGTGTTATCTAGGAGGCATATTTCGAAAGTGATTAGGCACAATAAAATATTAAGGCAGTACACACCCCACCAGGTAGTAACTGCTTTACTCTGGTACTTTTATGTGTTTTGCTATATGTGTTGTTTGCCATGCATATGTGTTTGTATTTTTGCCAAATTTGCATACAGAGCATGTTGGGGTTCGAGTCCCTAACGATTGTTTCCTAGTACTAAGGATTGATTTGGGGCTTGCCTTGAGTGGCGACTCAATGGTTTGTGATTCTGGTAATTCCGGGGCTAGCCTAGTTCACGCAGCTCAACAATGCGAGGTTTATGATTCCAGTAATTCTGGGGCTTGCCTTGGTAAGGCGGCTCAATGATGCGATGATTGGTTATTGTGTATGTTTCTGTTTGCATATGTGGTATATTTGGCATATCATCTGTGTTTTTATATATGACATGGTTGCATGCATGCACTTTACACATTTAGTACGTGAGTATTGACAGTTACTCTAGGGGTCATTATCGGACTCCAGACTCTTCTATAGACACAGGAGGATGTGCCTGAAGCAAAGTACCTTTTTGGAAAGGTAGGGCATTACGATGCAGATGAAGAATAGGGAATGCCCTATTGTATTGTGTACTTATGTTTATTGGGATGATTGTATATATTTTTTGTATTTATTTTTGGATGATTGTACCCTTAACCCTTCGGGGACTTTTACTTTTTGTTTCTTTTTTTTTCCTTTTACCAGTACAGTATATAGTCCAAACCGGTTAAATGCTTTGTTGTGCTTACTCTTTATAAGTTAAATGGACCCAATTTAATGGAAAGGTATTTAATAAAAGGAAACCTTCTAACTCGCCACCCGAAAGGATAAGGCCGGTAGGGGTGTAACAAGTACCGTGCTCTAGAAGGAAGTTTTTGGAGGACATCATATTCCTCTTCTGGAATTGCTTTGCCATGAATCGAAGAAGGTATAGGAGTACCTTTATCCATGGATTTTCTAGAAAAAGCACTGGAATTCAAAGATTGCTGGGATGGCTTAGTCTAATTGTTTCAGCCTTTTTGGCTCAGAGAGGAATTACATAAAAGGTCATCACAGCCTCCCAAGGCAAGCGAGTTTGGTTAAAACGGGCTGTGGGGGGCGGGGGGAAGGATGAGCATGACACTGGAAGTTCAAAGACAAGAACCAAAGTGGCAAAGGGTTTTAAATCCCAAAGCACCTACCCAGAAACCCTAAATGCCTACCCAGAAAACTAAGAAATAAGGTTTCGACAAGAATAGTCGAAGAAGCAAGAATAAAATAGGTAGAATAAAGTAGAAGAATAACGGCAAAACAAGAAAAGGAAGTGATGAGAATACTTGATTTAAAGAAGGTTGGAGGAACGAAAATGGTGAACTAGAGGATCATATAGAAGAAGTTCTTTCAAGAAAGCGAGAGGTTTTTTGGGAGCAAGGGGAAACTACGAATGAGTGAAGTAGTGAGAAGAGGAGGAAAATGTGAATATCAATGGTACAAATCTGAAGAGTCGGGGGCAGTGAAGACGATTCTCTTTGAAAAGCAGGTTTTCCCCTAAAAGGTGCAATAATGACTGATACAAAACGACGTGGGTATTAAATGCGCACGGATATCAAAGACGACAGAAGTGGCCATTGCGTGAGAAATGGTGGTTTTACGCCATGATAATTGCAAAGCGTACAGCTGTAAAGTCATCTAAGAAAAGCAAGGGACCCTATTTCTTCTTAAACAACCCAGATTGGGGGAAGAACGGTGGTTAAGATGTATAACCTAAAACCCGTATATCTGAAACAAGAGATAGTTTCTTGAGCATGCAAATATAGATCCTCAACATGTTAATGTAAAGGAGAATTCGAGTCGACTGAAAAGAAATATAGTCCTAACTAAAGAAACCTGGACCACGAATCTTGGGGCAATTCATGACTTCATGAATTCGAAGATCATCAGAACTCGGACTAAAGTTGAACAACGCGGAAATCAAATTTATCTCAAGTTTGGAACTTGGATAAGCTAAATATATCTAGGACGAATCCACATTTCACATCAAACAATCAATGCATCCTAGTAGCCCAGAGACCTGAACTACTGGACTGGGGGGCAACTGTTATGGACTCTTATAAAAGGCCCATTCACCACAAGGCCCAACTAGGGCAAAAGCATACCAAGATCTGCCACAAATGAAGGAAGATCTTAATCATCCTATAACCAAGGCTATAATCAAGGAATATCTCTAATTAGGGATGACAATTGTAGGAGTGGCGACTGCAAGCATGGGCCAGGAGGTGCATAAAGCCCAAGGTCCAAGCCCTAAAGGTAATCTCTATAAATATAAGGTTAACCTAAAAAGTACACATTCTCTATTCACCCTATTTACTATTCAATCTCACTGTGCACACACACCACCCCCTTTTAATTAGCTAATTAAACGTCATATTCGTACACAGTGATCCATTGCTCTCTTTGGTATCTACCTTAAAGATATCTTGGAGAGTCATCTAATATTCTCTTCGGTATCTACCTTATAGATATATTGGGGAATCCTTTTGATCCAACATAAACATACTAGCTTGTTGAGGCTAGACATATGTGTTCTACACCAGAACAAAATTAAATAAGTTACTTAATCATACTAAATTCAGTCCTAATTATAAGATCGGATTAACATTTTTTGGAGAGATTAAGGAAGATAAATAAGTTTCTTCAATCAAATAATACTCTAGATTTCGGGGGCAAAATTGAGATAAAAAACACTTCCAGGGCAAAATTGCTACTTAAAAAAGTGACAAAGATGCCACAGAGACAATCCATGTCAGCATAATGCAGTCAACTAACGTTTGACCATTAGGGTTGTTAACGGAGGGGCAACATTGCTAAATTTTTAGACTCCGGGGGAACATTGCTTCCAAAAAAAAAAAACTCCTAGGGCAAAATTGCTCCTGGACGTGTACTTCAGGGACAAAATTGCTACTTAACCCTACCTAGTATAATGAATGTAGTTTTGTGTTAATTTTTCTTTTTAATTAATTATCTTGGTTACTTCTAGTTGGTTGCATCTAAATGATAAATGGTAATCTAGCAGTATTATTGTGAGACCTTTCTAATATTCTTTGTCTATTTTAGATGGCATCCAGTGGAAATGTAGAACAATTAGAACTCTCAATTTGGAAAAAGCATGTTATTAAATGCTACATTGATATTATGGTGGAAGAAGTAACCAAAGGAGATATGAAAAATGGTGTGTTTCCTTCCAAAGTTGGGAAAAACATGTTAGAAAAGCTGAATGCAGAGAGTCAACGTACTTATAATTAAGCCCAAGTCAAGAAAAAGTTCAATAGGTTGTGTACGAAGCACAAAGAAATTTTTTAATTGTTACATCACACGGGATTGGGTTGGGATGCTGAAACAAATACAGTCATTGCTAATGGGGAGGTTTGAAATAACCATATTGTGGTATATAATCATTGTGATTTACTTGATTAGATAGGGTTCTTTCGTTTCTAAATTTATGAAATTGAAATGCAAATTTTGTAGGCACATCTTGAGGCTTCGCAATTCGAACATTACAAAATGATGGGCAAAATATTTAATAGGATTAGTAAATTTAAGACATGTTGGAATTGACTTTTTAGACTAAGCTTAAGTCTCGTCTTATATCGACTGGTTTAAAAAAATATGTTCTTATTAAGACTGGACCTACAACCGGTCTAAAAAGTTAATTTTTCAAGCCAGTTGGTTAGATGATTGCTATAAAAAATTTTCAATTGATAATTAAAATATGGCCACTCTTTAGACCAAGTAATTTCATACCCAGTCTAAAAGGTGGGTATTTTTTTAAAAAAAATTGTGATTTATTTTGTTTCCAATAAGTCCTGTTAGATATTATTATTATTATTATTATTATATCTAAAAGCTATATTATGAAATATAAATTATGCAAACACCCCTAAAAACAAAAGTGCAATCGACATAAAAAATAAATATAACTAATTAATAACTATAAATCTAAGTCCCTATATTATTAGATAATTAGTGAATCTTAATTTCAGCATTTGGTTTTTCAAGGTTTACTTTTTTTACTTTCATTTTCCCCACCTCCAAACGAGTTAGATGATTTTTTTAGAGTTGGATTTATAAGATGCAAATTTAGGCCAGCATCTACATGTTGTTGACGCATGATTCATATTATGACCGTCCCTATAGCTGAATGCAACTACCCAGTAGTTTTTAGGTTAGTTACTATGAACTATGCTTTGTTTTTTGTTTCGTATTTTATTTAAATTTTAACCATGTTAGTTTTGTTAATAAAAAATCAGTTTTGTATTATTTATTTAGGGTTATCATTTTTGCCACAGAATTATTAGCTAAGGAGCATTTAGCACCTGGATTTTTTTTTTTTTGTATTATTTTTGCCTCAAAAGTTTACAAAAAGGAGCAAGTATGCCCTAGAAGTTTTTTTTAGGTTCAAATTTGCCTCGAAAGTTTTATTTTTTAAGAGCAAATTTGCCCTGAAAGTTCAGAAAGAAGAGCAACAATTCAACAGTTAAGATCAATCGATGGACAAGATTGCTATGTTTTTAAACTTCCGAAGAAAAAATGATACCAAAAAAACTTCAGCGTAGTAAATGCTCCTGAGCCAATACTTCTGTGTGGCAAAATTGGTATTCAACTCTATTTATTTATGCTTTTATTTGATTTTTATTAAACTAGTTTATGAATATAATAACATATTAAGTAATTATAAAAAATCCAAACATTTTTTTTTAAAAAAAAAATCTTGTTAAACTTTTTTGGTACGAAATCTTGTTAAACTTGTTTTCGAAAACAATTCTTCGAACTTTTTTTTTTCGCAAAAAAGTTGTTTTCAATAAAAATTATCCAAACAAGCTTTTTGTTTTTGTCTTCAAAACTTATTTTTAAAAAGAGTTTTATAAAACTATTTCTAAGAACAAAAAATAGAGAATTCAATCCAACTAAGGCCTCAATTTCTTGACTTTAACTTGTGTTAACTCAACCCCTATAGTAGTTTTGTCTCAAAGAAATTAATTCTCAAAATTTTATTTAGAACAACATAACTCAGTCCCTAAATTTTAAAACCATTTAAAATGTAAAATGTTCATACCAGCATATTGGAATTAAAGTTCAAAAGACTGAGGGATCAAATGATTGATTTCCTCTTCAATTAATCAAGGGTTAAGTAGCAAATTCGCCTCTAAAGTACGCACCGAGGAGCAATGTTGCCCTTAAAGTATTTTTAGTCTCAATGTTGCCCCTAAAGTCCAAAATCATAGCAATGTCAGCCTCCTCGTTAACACTGTTAATTTTTACCGTTAAAAAACCATGTGGCACTCTTATGTGGCATTTAAATTGCCACCTCATCGCCACCTATTTCTTTTGCCCTTTCCACCCATTATCCACGTCATCATCTCCTCTCCTTTTGCCCGTGTTCATCGTCCTCACGCAGAAATTTTTTTCTCCTCTCTTCCTCCTCTACTTTCATCGGGCGGCCAACAAGAAGAAAGGGGGTCCCTGAAAAATCGGCGATGATGCCACGCGATGTTTGAAAAGGTGAAGGGGGTTCGATTAAGAGGGGAGAAAGGAAGGTGTCTGGAGGGGGAAGAGAGAGACCGATGCCTGCGACGACGGAGGGAACGCGTCTGGAGGGGGAAGAGAGAGACCGATGCCGGCGAAGACGGAGGGAACGTGTTTGGAGGTGGAAGAGTCTTTTGCATTCGCATGGCGAGAGCCCAGATTAGGTTTTTGAGGTAAAGAGGAGGGGTGTGAACATCGTAGCTGGTGGCTTTGGTAGCGGCGACTTCCAAATCGGGGTTGCGGACTGAAGTGTGGCGAGATAGTCGAGTCGCCCACATGCTGTTCTTGTCTTTCAGAGCTTCGGCGAGTCTCTGCCAAAGCCTCATTTCCTCCTCCTCCGCCACGCGCCCACGCCAATCTGGCCTCCTCCTCCGACTCCTCCTCTTCTCCCCACCAGCTCTCACCGCCTCTGCCTCCTCAGTTTACTTTCTCAACATTCTTGCATCCAGGTATTTGAATCTGGTCTGTTTTTTAATTTCTTTTGGAAAAACATCCTCAGATTGCACCACGAGACTCGGTCAATCGCCGGCGATCGAAGAAGCTTATTGCTTTAATTTTGTCTCTGGACTCTAGTAATCTTCCCAGATCAAGCAGCCATAATATTGTTAGATTTTAATGGTTTAGGTTGTGGCTTTGATTTGAAGCTCGTAAGTCTTTAGGCTTGTTGCTAATAGTTTCCTGATGAGCTATTTTATGTAATTTGCACCTCTCTGTTTCTTTGATTCTTTTTAAATTCTTAACTACGACTTCATTTTGAATCCATTGAAAATTTCGGAGATTAATTTCTCAACTGATTACAGAGAAACTGTTGCTTGTGCAATTTGAGCTTTTCTGGCTCTATGATTTTACCTTTTTCTTTTTCTGTTAAGATCAGACATGGACATTAGTAATTACTCTTTTATCTGATGAATCTGGATCAAACTTTCTAGGCTTTTATTGTGTATTTGAAATCAATGGCGTTGGGTTTCTTTTCGGCTTTGTTTACGTCTTGACGAAGACGATGATATGGAATGCGGGAAGGGGTTACTGATGTGTCACTGAATTGGGTGATTGAGTGACACCTCAGGATGCCACATAGGAATTTCAGTCAAACAAAACGGTCAAACTTAACCTCTGTTAGCTCAAGGGTGACATTGCTACGGTTTTGGACTTTAGGGGCAATATTAAAACTAAAAATACTTTAAGGGCAACATTGCTCCTCGGCGTGTACTTCAAGGACGAAATTGCTATTTAACCCATTAATCAAATAGGATGATTTCAGAGGAAAGGAAAATGACAAGCATGTCCTATTTTTTTTCCCTCATAACTCAAGTATCCAGTACACTCTTTATAGAAGAATTGAACTTACAATCTCATGCTTAAAGCCTGAAGAGCCTATTTTTATGAGGAATTTACAGGGGGAGGAAGGAAAAATTTGTATGAGTTGAATTAAGAAAAATGGAGAAGTGATATTAAAAAATTTGGGTGAAGGAGCAATAGTACACATAAGTTTTACCTCTGGAAGCGTCCAGCACCACGAACTTTTTTTGGGAGCAAAAATAGACATGTGGTTACCATTTTGGAGCAAAAGTGACACAAACCCATCAGCCACTGGACGTTGACCGTTAAGTTGGAACGGTTGACCGTTAGTGCTTAGATGGATGATGAATTGGAGAGAGATGAAGCCAGATGGGAAGAAAAAAAATTAAATAGGATGGTGACGGTGCAAAGTTTAAAAAATTGAAGGAAAAAAATTATGGAAAACCCTAAAATGGAATGAAATTACAAACCAAGAATCAGTGAAGAGAAATCCAATTAAGATCCTGATTGATTAAAACAAAACAAAAAAATCCCTCTAAACCTATCTGTAACCTAAACCGACTATTCAACAACACCCTCAAACTCTTTCAATTTTAGAAGCTCTGAGAATTCTCTTCAAATTTAACAGAGCAATCATGAAATTTCATACTTAAAAAACCGAACAATTGTTAGAATACGCACAACTGGGTAATTGCAGATAAATTATACAGATTTCGATTAATCAAATTCGCAAGAATCTATCAACAACAGGGTAAGGGGAAAATTACAAGAAGGACGACGATATCAAAGAACTTGCTTCCGCGACCACCAAATTATTCGCTAAAAGGATGTTAAATTTCCTAAACCCTAATCAGTTACTCCTAGCAAAGCATCGCGGCCAAATTCGGAAACTGCCCCCCGAGATGGTAAGATAACAGAAAGTCAAACCCTAAATCAACCCAGAAAGCCCATCGATACAAACCTTGGAAGAATTGTTGCCGATGACTGGGTCGCTGTGATTGCCATTAGAAGAATCCTGGGTACCATACTCCTCGTATGAAAAGAGGACGTCATCGGAGACCAGACGCCATAGCTGAATAACTTCGCGATGCAGAAGAGATCTTCAATGGAAGATCGAACCTTTGAGATAAGAAATCTGGGTGATTCAGAGGGAGGGAGGGATTGCTTTAATGCTTTGGCGTCTGTGCTTGTATGCTAAACCAAGTTTCGCATATATTAATGATTTGTGAAGGTTAAATGAAAAAAGAATTCATTAAAAATTCCACTGATTCTTGGTTTCTGCGTTGGTCTGGTTTTCGTTCATCAACAAATTGCTTTCGGTCGATGGAATTATTCAACAAGTAGGATTTTGATTCAGCCAGATTGTAATTTTATTCCATTTTAGGGTTTTCCATAATTTTTTTCCCCAATTTTTTAAACTTTGCACTGTCAACATCCTATTCAGGATTTTTTCTTCCCATTTGGCTTCATCTCTCCCCAATTCATCATCCACACAAGCATTAACAGTCAACCGTTCCTACTTAACAGTCAACGTCCAGTGGCTAATGGGTTTGTGTCACTTTTGCTCTAAAATGGTAACCACATGTCTACTTTTGCTCCTAAAAAAAGCTCATGGTGTTGGGCGCTCCCAGAAATAAAGCTTATGTGTATTATTGCTCCTTCACCCAAAAAATTTTAATAAAGAGGAAATATGAGATAAAAGAGTGAGAAAAATTAAATAAAAACTTTTAACCCCACTTCTCAAATTTTGTAATCAAACTTCTAAAAATTTTCCTTCCCTTTCCTACACTCTGTATCCTTTATACCAAACAGCCCCTCGGGAAGGGGCTTAGAATCATTTGGACTACGAGGCCCAACATTATCTTTGTATATTGGTGGGCCATCCATCAATTTATTTTAAATATATCCATAGTTAATTTGGATTTATAAAAAATTTTGGAGTTCAATTAACCAAAAAATTCATAATACATATACGTATATGTGTGCGGGATTTTTTATGAATAAATTGTTTTTATTATGTTGATACCTTAAGATTCTAACGTTTGGAACATAGGAGGGAAGAACAGGCAAAAAGATTTATAACATTGGGTTGATAGTTTTTGGGCTGACATAATGAATTTAAGGGGTAGGCCCTGTCAAGTTTCTCATATTAGGGAGAAGCCAAGTAGCCCAATACAAAGGTCCCCATTGATGTGCACATTGGGTTAGTAGTGTCATACTCAGGTAAGTTTTTTTTTTTTTTTTTGGGACCGAATAATGAGGAGCATTATACCAAAAAATAAAAAGAATCATGATGAGAAAATTGTGATTTGGCCTACAATGTATAATTTTTTATTTTAGAGAAAAGTTAGTACTACCTTCGGTTCTAATTATAGAAACACTTTTGTTATGTAATTTGCGCTACAAAAGTGTTCCTATAATTAGGATGGGAGCGGTATATTTTTTCTAGGCATTATGTCATTTTGAGAAGGAGTTTTCTCTCTAAAGGCAGTGCTCCACTACTTCATCTCATGCATCTTCTTGATCTTGCTTCTTGATTTCTGATCTGGTGGTGGTTCTTTATGATCTTCTTGCGAGTCTTCTTCTCCGATGGATGGTTCGTATTATGTCATCCTCTCATCATATCCCTTTTCCTTCCTCTTCGGCTGCAAGGTTATCTTACTGCAAAACTCATTTTCGTTTTGCCAAGCTGTTCTCTGATCTCCTAGAAATCTTCATGTTTGCAAGCTTCATTGCCTCTCATTTTGGTTCGTTCTTAAGCGTTGATTTCTCTTCTCGATCACGATTTGGAGGCCTCCGAATTAAAATTGCTTTTCCTAAAAATTCATGGTTTAAAGGCTGCCCTGTCGTTCGTTGATAACGTCTGTTGTTTGCACTCGAATTAAGAGCTATATTATGCAGTATAGTGGCTCAATATAGAGGTGGTATTCTCTTTCATAAAGTCAATAGTATATAATTCTTAAATTAATTAGATGTGCAACACTCAAAAGAAATAAATGGTGGTAATATTTGGGATTTCTAATAAAAACGAAAATAAAAATAAAAAGATAAAAAAGACAAAGACACACAAGATATGATGAATCTTCTCAAGAATATATCAGCGCCCATCATAGTTCAACAATGTATATAGAGTGCATAAAGAGTAAAAGTGTAACATGAATACCCCAGACAACTGCCAGAAGTCTCAATTAATTAATCAATTATTATATTGAACCGATCATATAATAACCTTTCAATTAATTGTTTAAGCATAACTTAGCATGCAATCCTAGACCTAGGAAATCATAAAACACATATAATCAAGAAAAGACTAAACTAATACAACTCTCTAATAAAGAACACAGAACTCAAGTCATAATATCCATCCTAAAGATAAGGATTAGTTAACCACATATGATGATGGAAAAAGAAGAGAAGTGTGGTGTGTGGTCATGCTCTTGAAATGAAGCCCTGGAGTCCTATTTATAGATTCCCCGTGATGTTCCTTGAGAAGAGTCCAAATTGAAGAAGGACGAAGGATAAAAGCGTGACCTTTTGATTTGGATAAGATTTGCTATATCTTTCTATCTTTTTTTGGAACTTTGATGAGCTTGTATCATCTTCTTTACCTTTGATTAGAGGAATTTGAATTCTTGATAGACTTTTGAATAAATAAATATAAATCTTTATCTTAAATCCTTGAATCTCTATATTTTTCTTCTATTTGGATATATTTGAAGATAAGAATTTGTTAGTCGCAATGAATCACCCAAAAGGGGGGTGAATTAGGCGAGTTATACAAGTTTTAAATAATCTTAATGATTAATTAAATCAAGAAGGAAGATATAGAAGAATATCATCAAAGTGTGCATATAGAGTTATACTGGTTTGATCTTAATTAATCTTGTAACCTGTATCCAGTCTCTAGAGCTTCTATAAGATTTTTACCATCTTTCAATTATTACAATAAGCTTAGAGTAATTTCACTAGATTCACTCCCCCTTACAACTGTAATCAGAAAACCACACTTAAGGTCCCATTATCTTGAGATTTTACAACAATCAATCGAATAAAGATAACCCTCTCATAGAGTAAATATATGATCATTGAAGAAGTCAATATCAAAAGATATCTCATAAAACATTAATGAGCAATAACTGAGCAATGAATGATATTGTCGTTGGTTGTTTGCTCCGAGTGAATGCTCTTTGTATTTAAATCTGAATGCCATTAATGACCGTTGATGAAGCTTCAAGCTATTCGTTAAGAGATGTCAATCCTTCCGTTAGACACATAAACTTTCCATTAGACATAAACCAAAGTCGTTGAAATATTTGAGGATATGTCACTTTCGTATCGCTCTTGACAATCTTTATGCGACATGTCTTTGGTCTGTAGTTGACTAAGGAAGAGTCGATGTCACTTTTGTTGGAATGGGTGTCTAAAGCCATGATCATTTGACCTACTCTAATTTCCATTTCTTGTGAGTGCTTTGTTTTCTGCAACATGTTTAATGCTCTGACATGTTCATTGCTTTTTGAAGATTTGCACGAAATCCTTTTATTAACAATCCAAAACTCACTAACAAATATGTTTAATACCATTGAGAATAATGAGGAGTAGTCTTTAGATGTAATTAGATGTTAATTAGATATTTTGAATTTACGAAGGCGAAGAAGACGAAGTGTTTGAAGCCTTTGTAAGTTCCTTGCTCGAGTTTAACCTTAGTTTGCTCGAGTTTAACCTTAGTTTGCTCGAGCATCCTTCAAATATTTTCACAGAGAAAGTTTAACAAATAACCTTACTTGAGTAAGTATTTAGCCTTCCTCGAGTACCATGATCGAGTAAGTGTTTCAACATACTCAAGTAAACACTGTGAAAAACAAAGGATAAGTCGTTAGGGTGAATATGCTCGAGTAAGCCATTGCCTTTGCTCAAGTAACCAACTCGAGTAAAGATTTAATCCTGCTTAAGCAACTACTGCAAAAGGCAAAGCATTAGTTAAAAATATATATATGTTTGAGCACAAACTCTCCTTGCTCGGGTATTATTGTGACCGACTAAGACTTATTTCTTGCTCGAATAACATCTTGAAATGGAAGAGATTAACTTTACAGAAAATTCATACTTGAGTAGACCCAAGTCCTTGCTCGAGTACAGTGCTTGAGCGGAGCATCTCCATGCTCGAGTAAAGATAAACATTTGCTCTAGTAAAGTTGACAAATAACACAAGTAGCGTGAATGAAGAACCTTGCTCGAGCAAGCTCATGTTCGAGTAAGCTCATGCTCGAAAACTAACATTCTCCCCATTTTTGATGATGACAATACTTGTTAAATTTTGGAATCATTTTGAAACAGTTTGAGATCAGTAAGAATGAATATTGAATGCAATGAAACATAATGAAATAAAGTGAGCACAATATTGCATCAATGATAACTTGTCATAATAGCAAAGAGTTAGTGCAATAACAACAGAAATGTCATAATCAAATATTTGATAATCAAATACATAACATAAGACATAAAAATTGTAACGCCTCAATTTTAACACCCAAAAACTTGGCCAAAGATACAAATTCATTTATACAGGGCCAAAATAAATCCAAAATAATATCAGAGTTTTCAAAATGCGGAAGTCTTATGGTCATGGCAAATAAAATAACATAGCATGAGCTTTCCATATGTGCCTTCCCTGATTTCCCTACTAAATCATTTACCTGAAAAAAAATAAACAAAGTAACCGTAAGATCCAAAGATCCCCGTAACCATTGGTTATTCAGAAATATACATGCTAACCAAGAACGAGAACATATTTATAAATTCACAATAATTAAAATATATGTCTTTATATAAAAACCTTTCACAAAATAGTTCTCGACTCGGTTACCAAAACTCCCTCCCAAAAAGGGTTCCAAAAACATCATAATTTATTTTCCAATAATTCACAAGAGATCTCACAATATAAAATATGTCAATGATGAATAGATCACCCTTATTACCCTGACCACCTCTTATAACCGTTGACTGGAGCAATCTAACACATAACTCATCTCTCATCATAACATATCCAATACTCATAACTTCAACATGGCTCCCCTCCTGGTAAAATCACAACCAAGGAGGTGTCATATTTGACCCGGTTAAAAGAAAAGTGATACCAAGGGCTCCAAGAATATCCACTCTCATCAAAACAACATTATCAGATTCCAAATCAAGCCTTCTATAGGCACAATAAATCCCAAAACAGTAAATAAATATACACATATAAATATTTGACAAGTATATAAAAGAATAACCAAGGTTACCTCAATTCCAAGCTTATTTTACCAATACTTCAATACTCTCAATTTACCATCACCAAATAATTCAACCTCAGATCATACCATCATTCTTCATTCCTTCCTTCTCTCTCTCTCTCTTCCTCTCTCTAAGTAGCTCTAGGAATTGTGAATAATGAAATGAAATGGAACGTCTATTTATAGTTGGAAAATGGGTCTTTAAGTGTAATTTTCGTCTCTGGGTCGTTTTACGTAATTTTCCTAAAAACTAAAAAGAAAACCTCCCGTGAACTTCAGCCGCCCCGTGAACGTTTTATAAAAATTTTAATAATATTTTAATAATATATATTATTTTATTATTATAATATAATATTATTATTTAAATAATAAATTATTATTGAGTGGGTCCCGCGACTAAAAATTTTCAAACTCACGAGAGTTTCTGTCGGAGGAGAAATAATTTGACGTGGGTCCCACATGAATAGTAAATACGTATTTTGGAATAGTAAATACCGTATTTTTAAATAGTAAATACGTATTTGTAAATAGTAAATACTTTTCATATTTCTCAAAATATCGATTAAATACCGTATTTATAAAAAGTGAATACGTATTTGTGAATAGTGAATACTATTCATGTACGTATTTGTGAATAGTAAACACTATTCATGTCCAATAAAATACTGATTCTAAATTCATTTTCAAAAATAGGGTCTAATAGTCCTCCAAAAATAGGCTAATTTTCTAGTCTGTAGACTCAAAAATCAGGATGTTACATTTCTCCCCTCCTAAAAAAAAATTTTGTCCTCAAAATTCATCATCTTCCGCTGCGCCACTCTGATAAAATATCAAACCTTATTCACAATCTAACCTTAATCATAATCTCAAACTATAAATCCTCAATAACAATTATAGATATCACAAGGACACTAAATAAGAAAATAGCTAAATAAATTCTAAATCTAACAGGGAAGTGCAAATGTTATGATATTTAATTTGCCACGACCTCTTTTTTTAGAAAACTGTTAGGAAATCAACAAATTGGCCAGAACCATTGCTCTGATACCAAAAATGTAACGCCTCAATTTTAACACCCAAAAACTTGGCCAAAGATACAAATTCATTTATACAGGGCCAAAATAAATCCAAAATAATATCAGAGTTTTCAAAATGCGGAAGTCTTATGGTCATGGCAAATAAAATAACATAGCATGAGCTTTCCATATGTGCCTTCCCTGATTTCCCTACTAAATCATTTACCTGAAAAAAAATAAACAAAGTAACCGTAAGATCCAAAGATCCCCGTAACCATTGGTTATTCAGAAATATACATGCTAACCAAGAACGAGAACATATTTATAAATTCACAATAATTAAAATATATGTCTTTATATAAAAACCTTTCACAAAATAGTTCTCGACTCGGTTAAATATCTCTACTCTCTCTATGGCTCTTAGAAGTTGTGAATAATGAAATGAAATGGAACGTCTATTTATAGTTGGAAAATGGGTCTTTAAGTGTAATTTTCGTCTCTGGGTCGTTTTACGTAATTTTCCTAAAAACTAAAAAGAAAACCTCCCGTGAACTTCAGCCGCCCCGTGAACGTTTTATAAAAATTTTAATAATATTTTAATAATATATATTATTTTATTATTATAATATAATATTATTATTTAAATAATAAATTATTATTGAGTGGGTCCCGCGACTAAAAATTTTCAAACTCACGAGAGTTTCTGTCGGAGGAGAAATAATTTGACGTGGGTCCCACATGAATAGTAAATATGTATTTTGGAATAGTAAATACCGTATTTTTAAATAGTAAATACGTATTTGTAAATAGTAAATACTTTTCATATTTCTCAAAATATCGATTAAATACCGTATTTATAAAAAGTGAATACGTATTTGTGAATAGTGAATACTATTCATGTACGTATTTGTGAATAGTAAACACTATTCATGTCCAATAAAATACTGATTCTAAATTCATTTTCAAAAATAGGGTCTAATAGTCCTCCAAAAATAGGCTAATTTTCTAGTCTGTAGACTCAAAAATCAGGATGTTACAAAAATGACATAAGCAGATAACAATCCAACTAGAGTAAAGTCTCAATTCTCTCCCCCTTTGTCATCAGGCAAAAAGGAGGGAAATGTGATATCGGATGCTCGAGCTAGAGGAGGAAAAGGCTGAGGAAGAGGAGGTGGTGTAGCAGTTGAGGAGGAAGTGGAGGATGTGGTCCGATGAGGAGTCAATGTAGTATCAACAGAGGTGGAAGGTACAGTGGGTGGATGAGTAGGAGGTACAGAGGGAGTGGAAGACTCGGGAATTGTGGTGGTGGCAGTAGGCAAAGGCTGGGATAAGGGGCAGGCTGAAATGCTGGAGTGGAATTGGATGGTACAAAGGAAGCCAAATGAGTATTCGAGAGATTAACACCAACAGCATGCTGGGTGACCTCGATCTGAAGGATCTTTTGGTTCTACTCAAACTGTTGATCAAATAAGGTCTGAAATTCCCATTCATCTCAAAAACAGATGAGTCAAACGAGCCTCCAAAGCTTGATCAAGGAAACATTAGTTTGAACCAAGGTTTCCAACTTGTGTTCAACTAAAGCCTAAAAGGCAGTTTTGGACTAAATCAAAGGACCAATAGCTGCCTCAATAGCCTCATTAAGAGAGGCACCGATAAATGAAGGACCTGGAATAGAAGTAGTAGGAGATCCAGCCTAAGATGATTGAGCCTCGTCAAGTCTAAAAGATGAAGGCACGGGCTTCCTTAGAAACTGTCTCAGTGAAAGAGATCTTCATTCTGATCAGATGTTACAGCCCAAACCTCAGGGGCCACAGTAGTTTCTCATCCGATATAATGTACTAGATATTGTTCAATGCCAAAATATAAGAAACCAAATTAGGGAAAGGAATGGTTGATCGATCAGTTAAGTGAGAACAAAACTGTCACATTTCATGAATAATCCATTTCCCTAAGTTTCACGGCTACTAAGAAATAATGGAAGCAAAAAGGGGATAAACTCTTTTAATAAATGAGTAAAGCTCTGACCATTTTGTATCATATTCTGACTGTAGATATACTAGATAACTTGGAATGTGTCATTCATATCAGCCGTTGCTTGAAGCAATAATTCTACAAGCTGGACGTTAGTGTTCCAGAAATTAGAAGAAACCATGAGATGCCCCAGAGGTTTTATTCTTTGAGGATAGGTGATGAAACTCAATTTTTCCACCATGTCTCTGCATCGAGTTTTGTTGCAGAAAGAAACAACAGTCATCCCTTAATAAGGCATTATGGGATTGCTTCTGGTTGAAATAAGAGTTCTCCAGTGACGATATGGTGTTGCAGAATTTGTTTACACATTTGAACCTATAGAGAGATTTTGCAGGTAACCACGAGAAGATCTCAAGCACAATATCATATGTCGTATCCATGGCCAATGAGTTTTGAAAAAGAACGAACGATAATGTGTGGCTTAGTGAGTGTGTCGAAATCACTCCCAAGTCCGTTCTTGTTCTCTCCCCTGTTCGTGCGTGGTGCTTTGTTTCTTGGACTTCTTTTTTTCTGCCGCTCTGGTCTCGTGTTCTGAATATCCCTTCCCTCTTTCTCTGGCATAATAAATATAAGGCTTGGATCGTGTGTGCACTGGGCCCCTATATCTATCTAAATCTCTTTTCTTTCCTTTTTTATTCAAGGAGATATATTATCTTTCCTTTTTTTCATTCAAGGAGATATATGATTGTGCGAATCTCCCTTACCAGATCAGAACAATTGATTTTCTCTTTTTCCTTGCGTGGGGTCCACATTTTGGCTGATTGTATATTCTGCTAATAAATGGCTTTATTTGCTTCTTTTCTCTAATGGGGAGGTTTGAAATATAATCATTGTGATTTACTTTATTAGATAGGGTTCTTTCCAGGGGCGGATACAAGGGGGCTAGGGTGGGCCCCCCCCCCCCCCCCCAAAAAAAGGATATGGGAATATTGGTACATTTCATGCGATCCTTCTCTCTTTGCAGCAGCAAACCCAAGTCTCAAATAATGGAAATAATATGGGGAATGGGCCCAACTTTATTTAGTTACAAACCACCAACAGTCCAAGTGTCCAACACATAATATGGGGAGCCCACAATGATCAAATGTTAGAATACAAAACCCCCTTTTCAAAAACCACAATCTGACAATCAAATATTAAAAGCAAAGGCAGCACGGTTCGCCCTACGCAGAGTCACCTTCCCTATTTAATTCATTCTACAGTCGGCTGTCGGCGTACATAGAACATCCGAAGAAGCAATTCAAATATTCAATAGTCCTCTTCCCATCATGCATTAATGGAGGCCTCACCACGTGGTGGAATATAATATTTCATTTTCTCCCAATTCAACCCTTCCCATAATTATCATAACAAATATCATAATATCAAAATTCTCAATTCTCATACATAAATAAATAAATATGTATAAATTCATAATTTAAATCAAAAGGTTCCGCAAGGCAATTTATATTAAAAATATTCATAATGATTTCACAAAATACTCACAAACAACATATCAATACACATAACAAGTGGAAAGTGGTTACCTCTCGCCGTAGCTAACTATTATTACACTGCTCCTTATCCACTAGCTCAAACACACGCCAAAAATCAATCTACCACAACCAGTTTACTAACCATTAATAACTCTTCTAAATTATAACTTATAATTTAATAAAAATTAAGAAATATACAAATTTCTAATAATAAATTTTGGAATGCTTGAAGTGGCATATTATGATGGTAAAAAAAAAAAGAGTAAGGGAGACCATTGCAAAAATTAACTCTCCTTTCGATTTACTTTTAATTAATAACTCCCATTTCCAATTTATTATTTATTAGCAATTTCCTAAATTATTTATTTCATTTTTACTAATAATAATAATTATTAGTATTTATTCCTATTTTTAATAATAATATTATTATTAATTGATTTTTTTAAAATTATTTATTACTTTTCATTCATTCATTCATTATTATGTTACTATTTGTTTATTATTTCTACACAATTAAATTTAAACTCTCAGAAGCTATCCTAACTCTTTAAATTAGGAGTTTTAAATAAATATTATCAACATAAAAATATATTTTATTACGTGATATATATATATATATATATATATATATATAATATAAGATTACTATAGATTATACACTTAGTTATATGAAAAGTGGAGCCACGTTACCTCATGTGTGCAGTAAACTTTTCCATTATTCTACTCACATATAACAACACATTCATATATATATATGTGTGTGTGTGTGTGTGTTACACAGTAGAACTTTTCTCTATCCATTGAACCTATTCTTGCTATTTCTTTTACATACCTGGTGCAACGATTATGTGTGTGTGTGTATATATATATATCTACTTATATATCTTTCTATATATATCTATATACACCATGTCTATTCCCTTTTTAAATCACCGACATATATGCATATATACTTTCAATGGTAAGGTGTTTCCATATGCAGAGACGTATATAAAAAGAAAAATATAACATCAAAGTACATATATTTAACAGCAAATACAGTAAGATTTTCCATTCTTTTCCCAATGTAGAAATATATCAATAAAGTCAAGTTGTGAGCGTTTCATCTTATATATATTTCCTTGAAAGATTATTGCTTGAACTAAAACCATTCTTCTAGAAAATGACAGGAAGAAAGCATTATATGCATATATGCTATCTTATCATTTTCCTTCTCTTTCTTTGGTGTGCATCGATTATATATATTGATCAGCTAAGTTCTCCTATTTTGTTTTTCCCTCTAACAGTAGTGTTATATATATATATATATATATATATATATATATATATAAAGAACTTGACAGCAACAATTCTTATTATTTTCTCATGCATCAACATAAACAGCCCCTGTTTTATTACTTACAAAGCAGAGAACTCTCATGGAGTCATAACTACATTCCCTATGGTTTATTACTCATAAGTTTGTGTTGAAAAAAAATGACGGAAACCGAAAGGGGAAAGGGCCTAGTGATTTACCTCTAGTTGCTGGTTGGCACGATGGGTTCTCAACGACAATTCAACACCCCTGTTTTTAGTGCGTTTTGCAGAGGAAAAATATTGCAGTAAACTCTCTCTCCCACTCGTCTCTCTTTCTCTCTTGGCTTGGTTGAAGCAAGATGAAAGAAAACCAAGGGAAAGCCTTTATATAATATCCTAAGGGTCTGGTCCGAGAGGCTTGAGCCAAATAAGGAAGAGAAGGACCAATGGGTATTTAACGTTGGGTGAGGCTCGAGAAGCATGGAAGAAGGTCTGGAGAAGCAGGGAGTTACTGTTGCGTGTGGAGTTGTGGCCGACAGCAAGATTTGGTGGTATGGTGAAAAGCTGTAGCGTCTCTTCCGTGTTCAGTGAAAAAGAAAACTGCATGTTATCATTCTTCCTCTTATTTAACGTGTTGGGTCAAATGGGGAGGTTTAATGGACATTAGAGAAAAGAATAAAACAAATGGGATCGACCTGGCATCTAATAGCTCATGGTTTTTGTTGCTTGTGCGTGCTTCTGTCCAATACATGATAATTGATGGGTTTAATTGTAACACCCCAACTTTTCTAAAGCATTTTTGAAATTATTTGATCAGAGTTCAAAATAATTAAATCAGAATAGAGCAACGAAATGATTTTAAATACAAAGTAACTGATATTCAACCACTGTAGTGTACTGGTTTGCTGATACAAAGAGTTCGAAAGACTATACATATCTACAGGACTTTCTCCAGCTAGTCCTTCTGCCTGCTGCTTACCCTTGTTTCTGTTTCTGTTCACTCCGAAAATCCTGTAGCTACAGTAAGAGCTGAGGTTCAATACCCATTGAACCCCAGGTAACGGTTAACCTCATGCTTATGTACCAAATATGTATGACAGATATTCATGGCAATATAGCAATAATCCATACATAAGCACACAGCAGATGTATGATTACAGCAATACATAAGCACACAACAGATGTATTCTAACAGCACACAGCAGATTTATCTCATATTCAAAATAATAACATAACACAGCCACTGCAATATGCATGTTATTATAGTCTGCACTATTCACCAGTGCCACGATGGCCTATCGTGTCCTCAGCGCTAGGAAAACATAACGGTGTTATCAAGACTATAACCCGTATCAAACTGCATGTGTGTAGTCAATTTTCAAAATAGAGCTTTAGACTATCTATCACATATAAGCATACAATAAGCATCAGAGTTAGTGTTACAGTACGCGAGCGTACCTTCTTCCCACGTGAATAGTAATTTACTATTCATGTATACGGCACTATTCACGTATCCCCAAACTTCCTTTGAATCTGACTCCGGAATCCTCGGACATCCCTTGCAGAACCTTGTTCAGCACTATTTCAATGTAAAGAGGCCTAAAAACAAGTTTAGGAATTTATTCTCTAGTTTTCTGGATCAAACTACACTATTACCAAGAACTAAAAACTAAAACTCAAGAACTAGAGAACTTACCCTTGAAGTCCCTGCTCATTCTCTCCAGCTTCAAGAACTTTACTCTAAACTCGCTCTCTAACTCTAAGAATTCTCACTCTTCTCTTAAACTCAACTGTTGTTCTCTGAGTTTGGTGTGAAGAAAATGAAGAAATGAAGCCTCTATTTATAGTGAAAAAGCATGACACTATTCATACTTTATCAGGTCAGATTTTGGCCGTTGGATCTTGACTTTAAACATGGCTTCATCTCAACCGCCCAATCCATTTGCTTACGTCATCGATGACGTCATCAAGATGCTTACGTCATCGATGACGTCATCATGACGATGACACTTTCTTACTCTTTTGCATTTATCCTATAAAGATTCCCTGATCGGTGTTCTAATCGCGTTATATTAGAAATTCTCAAGAATCCGGAAGCACAGCCTTATAGTTCTATTTTTCCTCTTCAGAAATATCTGGGTCAACTAAATTTTTGATCCTGTTTAGGGTATTCCGTAACCTGCCGAAGATTTTAAGTCGGACACTGACGGTTACAGAAATTACTTCGGGTGACACCAACTTCTAGACAAAAATTCACTGATTCATAATATGTGCAGTTGTTTACTACTTAGTTCAAGGATTTTGAGTTATGATTTATTTCCTACAGATTCCACTATCTGTCCTGCTTCAAAATATCGGTTTCAACCTATCTCAATAATCATTCCGCCGATTACGGAAATGACTTTGGAGATAACCCACTCTGAGATAGAAATTCACTTGTTTATAATATACCCTTACTTTAAAAACCTAATTCACGGTTTATTGGAAATAATTTTATTTCTATTGTTTTCCAAAGTATAAGATATTATATTATAATAATATTATTATTGAGTGGGTCCCGCGCGCAAAATTTTTCAAACTTCACGGGTGTTGGCAGAGGAGAAATAATTTGACGTGGGTCCCGCATGAATAGTAAATACGTATTTTCAAATAGTGAATACGTATTTAGGAATAGTGAATACCGTATTTTTGAATAGTGAATACGTATTTGTAAATAGTAAATACTTTTCATATTTCTCAAAATATCGATTAAATACTGTATTTATAAAAAGTGAATACGTATTTGTGAATAGTGAATACTATTCATATACGTATTTGTGAATAGTAAACACTATTCATGTCCAATAAAATACTGATTCTAAATTCATTTTCAAAAATAGGGTCTAATAGTCCTCCAAAAATAGGCTAATTTTCTAGTCTTTAGGTCCAAAATTCAGGATGTTACAATTCTCCCCCCGTTCAATAAATTTCGTCCTCGAAATTTGACAATATAAAACCAAAAGGTTATCTAGACCTCTAGTCTATTCCTTCCTTATGCAAACTTAAATAGCACGCATCCTACTATTCAATGTCTCAATCTTATACCCAGGTATAGTACTAAATTACAGGACTTGCTGATCTATTCTCACAGTACTCGGTTACACAGGCCTCACTGCCTGATTTATTTAGCCTTTTGGCTTAACACATATTGGCCTTCCGGCTCAATCTATTACCATCGCACTGGAGATTCTAACCTTTCTACTTAGGAATTCATCCTCAACCCTTAGGCATCTTTATTACTACCTGATACAGTGAATGTTTTGCTAGTCTTACGATGTATTCTAAACATAGTTACTTAGCATTTCACACAGTGCTAAGTATCACCGGTCTTATGTCCTAGGAGCATCATCCCGTGTATACTTTGCACACTACGTCTTATTGCCTTGAGCATCTGCTCATCAAATTCATCCGAGACTTTCCCGTTCAAGTCCTCAAACTACTTTCACTTACTCAACATCATAACCGGCAGCTATTATTTGACTTAACTAATTCAGTATTCCAAACCTTTCTAATAGTTGCTGTTCCTGTACCATAATTCCCAATTACACTGCTTTTCTTTTCAACACGATAGCGTCGACAATCATGTCATTGCTACCCAAAATTATTTTCTTGTCTCATTTTCAAATTTTCAAACATGAAAAATTTTCCGTGGTTTCAGTACATTTCACAATCTGCACTATACCACAAAGTAATAGTGCTATAACATTTTTAAACTTAATCGCTGCCATCACAAATTCGTGAAAACATTTTTCACTGCCGGATCATTTTCAAAAACTTTTATTACCGGCACATATCTTTGAGGGAGCTAATTTATTTCACAAAATTTTACAATTGAGAGTACACACCATCATTTTAACCATTTGGTACAGTGAGCGCCTTACCCCAATCCTCAAATCCAGTCTCAACAGTACTATCAACAATGTGGGAGAACCTCCGCCCCTCTCTCAGGAGACCCAGTGTTCACACTGGCATATAAAGTAGCAACCCTATCTAGCGGAACTCAGTCCAGTCATAGACAGTCAGGTTGTACTAAACAAAACATATGCCCTCGGCAAAGTGTTATGGATTGGGTGCGTTCACTGTTGGTGCGATTTCCATTTTCTCAAACAAAATCCCTCCAAAAACTTTTTGTTCAAAGAGAACATTTATCAAAGGCCAGCGATTTCAAACATTTTAAAACATCTAGCAAGACCCAGCAAACTGTGTACATCTACAACAGCTTCTGTCCTTCCAGTTTTGTACTGACTTTACCACAACATAGTTAAAAACTCAGTTTCAAACTCTGGGTTCTAACAAAACCGTTTGTACAAGACAACATCATAACCATCACTGTGGTCTCAAATTCTGTTGAAAAATATTTCATTTGAAAACTCAGCTTCAAAAAAAAAATCCACATGTTCGAATAAATTTCAAAATTTCTAATACAGCAGGTGTATTGGCAAGTTCAAAAATTCAATTTTAAAACCTTACTTAGGAATTAGACAACTAACATTAGAAGGTCATCACTAATTACACGTATTCGGACCTTTGTCCTTGGCTACTCAAACTATCCATAAAATACTTAGTTTGTTCTACTTTAATCTTCCTACTATTTCAAACATCGTTCGCTATCCTCGGATCTCACAAAATTTTCTGAACACTTCTCATATTCGTTGTCTGACAACTATGGGCTTCTGCTAGCCTATAAACACAATATATGCTGTATAGCACTGGAGCAAACCATGACGATATACTAAGTTACAACAGTCTTTTCTCTAGGGAACCTATTCAATGTGAGATTCATTATAATGTACTTACCTTGAGAACCGATGCACTGGTAACTCTACTTTATGGTTCGTTGTCACGGCGGCTCCACTCTACGGTTCGTCGTCACGGTGGCTCTGCTCTACGGCACATTACTCGGCGCTTCACTCAGTCTTCTCAGACCAGTCAGCTTTTCCGGTTAGCATCCTTGTAGGTAAACCTCCTAGATCAGAACTCCCCGTAGGTATCCTTCTCCGATTAAACTTTCCATAAGTAGCGCCAGTGATCGTCTTTGAATCATTATAATGAGAACTCAAATCTTAACAGGTTCCTATCCTTTAGTAGTTTCATAAACCGTTGTTTCTATGTCTGCCATCTTATCTAGGGTCATTCTATTTGTGGACTTTCACTTTCTATTTAGCTCCAAGCATAATTCTTAACTCAATTTTCCATATCGGGTAGCCACTTACTTTATAGGGAATCTATTAGCCACTAACATCTCTATGGTTCTTGGTCCCACCTTGAGACCATAACAGGTGACTACTTGAGGTTTCCAGCTTTCGTATGGTTCTGTTAAGGAACTAACTTTTAGGTATTTGGAACCTAGGCAAAACTCACTCATATTTTCTCAGGGTTCCTACTCTCACAGGGGTCATAGTTCTGAGATTTCTCTCGCCTAAGCAATTAACTTCATAATGTTTATTGATTCTTGGTACTAATATTGGTATACTTACTACTGGGTACCTACAACTCTCATAGGCACTAGTATGACATAACTGTCTCCCCAGAATTACTGGGTACTTTCCTTCTTCTGTCAATTGATCACCACCGTTAAGGACTTAATCAAAAGATCTTCGTCCCCGGAGCCACGCCCCTTTGCACGCATGGGGTCTGGCCTCTACAAGGTAGGGATTTTCTTCTCAGGGTACCTTAACAAGTTATTATTTTGACAAGGACATTAAATCGATAGGTTACTATCCAAGGGAAACCTAAACAGTAGGTTACTGTCTACCGGAAAACTTAAGTCGTACCGACTTCTCTGTACCACTTCCCTTGAAACTCTGAGCGGGGATTTAACTTAGATTCCGATTCCCATATCAAAAGTCTTAAAGTTTAACAACAGAAACCATATTCTGTGCCATCTACTCTATATCAAGGCCTCCCGAGCCTAACCCTTTTCCTTAGGATGTACGTCCTTTTTGTATCACAACACCAGTATTGTATCAGTACTTGTACTTGTTTTTTTTTCGAAATACTTTTAAAACCATGGCTTAGAGCCTAACTTAGTTAGTCAAACCGATTGGCCAGGTAGGCGTCTATCATGGGAGCCTCACCGTGCTAGGGTGACTGATTGGCTGATCCACATAGACTCGGCCCTACCTTCGGCACCAATGGTTTACTGTAACTGAGTCGGGTTCATACCAAATAAAACACTTTTGAAAGCTTAGAACCTAACTCCGCTACTCAGACAATCCGACTAGGCAGGTGTATTTGTGGAAGGCTCGACGAATTCAAGGAAACTGATTGCCAACCACAAAACCCCTTTCTAGATATCAGACTGTTTGGAGTAACTTAGTTAACTCTGTGCCAGGATGTCTGCTCTGATACCAAAATGTAACACCCCAACTTTTCTAAAGCATTTTTGAAATTATTTGATCAGAGTTCAAAATAATTAAATCAGAATAGAGCAACGAAATGATTTTAAATACAAAGTAACTGATATTCAACCACTGTAGTGTACTGGTTTGCTGATACAAAGAGTTCGAAAGACTATACATATCTACAGGACTTTCTCCAGCTAGTCCTTCTGCCTGCTGCTTACCCTTGTTTCTGTTTCTGTTCACTCCGAAAATCCTGTAGCTACAGTAAGAGCTGAGGTTCAATACCCATTGAACCCCAGGTAACGGTTAACCTCATGCTTATGTACCAAATATGTATGACAGATATTCATGGCAATATAGCAATAATCCATACATAAGCACACAGCAGATGTATGATTACAGCAATACATAAGCACACAACAGATGTATTCTAACAGCACACAGCAGATTTATCTCATATTCAAAATAATAACATAACACAGCCACTGCAATATGCATGTTATTATAGTCTGCACTATTCACCAGTGCCACGATGGCCTATCGTGTCCTCAGCGCTAGGAAAACATAACGGTGTTATCAAGACTATAACCCGTATCAAACTGCATGTGTGTAGTCAATTTTCAAAATAGAGCTTTAGACTATCTATCACATATAAGCATACAATAAGCATCAGAGTTAGTGTTACAGTACGCGAGCGTACCTTCTTCCCACGTGAATAGTAATTTACTATTCATGTATACGGCACTATTCACGTATCCCCAAACTTCCTTTGAATCTGACTCCGGAATCCTCGGACATCCCTTGCAGAACCTTGTTCAGCACTATTTCAATGTAAAGAGGCCTAAAAACAAGTTTAGGAATTTATTCTCTAGTTTTCTGGATCAAACTACACTATTACCAAGAACTAAAAACTAAAACTCAAGAACTAGAGAACTTACCCTTGAAGTCCCTGCTCATTCTCTCCAGCTTCAAGAACTTTACTCTAAACTCGCTCTCTAACTCTAAGAATTCTCACTCTTCTCTTAAACTCAACTGTTGTTCTCTGAGTTTGGTGTGAAGAAAATGAAGAAATGAAGCCTCTATTTATAGTGAAAAAGCATGACACTATTCATACTTTATCAGGTCAGATTTTGGCCGTTGGATCTTGACTTTAAACATGGCTTCATCTCAACCGCCCAATCCATTTGCTTACGTCATCGATGACGTCATCAAGATGCTTACGTCATCGATGACGTCATCATGACGATGACACTTTCTTACTCTTTTGCATTTATCCTATAAAGATTCCCTGATCGGTGTTCTAATCGCGTTATATTAGAAATTCTCAAGAATCCGGAAGCACAGCCTTATAGTTCTATTTTTCCTCTTCAGAAATATCTGGGTCAACTAAATTTTTGATCCTGTTTAGGGTATTCCGTAACCTGCCGAAGATTTTAAGTCGGACACTGACGGTTACAGAAATTACTTCGGGTGACACCAACTTCTAGACAAAAATTCACTGATTCATAATATGTGCAGTTGTTTACTACTTAGTTCAAGGATTTTGAGTTATGATTTATTTCCTACAGATTCCACTATCTGTCCTGCTTCAAAATATCGGTTTCAACCTATCTCAATAATCATTCCGCCGATTACGGAAATGACTTTGGAGATAACCCACTCTGAGATAGAAATTCACTTGTTTATAATATACCCTTACTTTAAAAACCTAATTCACGGTTTATTGGAAATAATTTTATTTCTATTGTTTTCCAAAGTATAAGATATTATATTATAATAATATTATTATTGAGTGGGTCCCGCGCGCAAAATTTTTCAAACTTCACGGGTGTTGGCAGAGGAGAAATAATTTGACGTGGGTCCCGCATGAATAGTAAATACGTATTTTCAAATAGTGAATACGTATTTAGGAATAGTGAATACCGTATTTTTGAATAGTGAATACGTATTTGTAAATAGTAAATACTTTTCATATTTCTCAAAATATCGATTAAATACTGTATTTATAAAAAGTGAATACGTATTTGTGAATAGTGAATACTATTCATATACGTATTTGTGAATAGTAAACACTATTCATGTCCAATAAAATACTGATTCTAAATTCATTTTCAAAAATAGGGTCTAATAGTCCTCCAAAAATAGGCTAATTTTCTAGTCTTTAGGTCCAAAATTCAGGATGTTACATTAATGATATAGAGGTTTTATTAAAAATTCATCATTTGCAATATTTCCAAAATTGTATTGTTAAATATTATATAGAAATAAATTCCTAATTTTCCAAATAATTAAATTAAACCATTTGGGTCATTTTCACAAATTTTAATTCTCATATATTATTCTAATATTTTTAAGCATAATTTATTCTTATTTGAATCTATTCTTTTCTCGAAATAAATTAAGGGGAACAATAAATCTAAATTTCAAATAATAAATTTTCATAATTATTTTAGGCTAAAATTTTCACAATTAATTGCCAACTGTTTATCCTTAATTTACGGGAAAAATATGCCTTAAATTCCAATTATTACTTTTTAAAATAATTAAGACTTAATTTTTCATAATAAATCCCATAACATATTTTAATTCCAAGATCCAAAATTTGGGATGTTACACTTTGTAGGTGATTATTATGGGCAAGAATGCTACCATTGATACTTTTTTTAAGAGAAAGAATAGTGAGTCTTTGCCCTCATCTACTTCTAATGTTGAATTGACAAATACTGAGACGATTCCTTCAAAGTCTCCTGGAATTGAAAATAAAGAAGTAGTTAAAGAAGTTAATCTTGCTTCATTGGAAAGAGATCCTGCACTACGCCCTCCAATATGGAAATATCCTATAAATCAACAAGATGAAATTCGTCGCGCTTATCTTAAACTTGGTCCATTTCAGTGCAAGCTTCAAAATTATCCTTTTTCTGGTCTAGAGAAGAATCGACGTCATTTTTGCTCTTCTTGGTTTAATTTGTATCCATCTTGGTTAGAGTATTCTCCAAGTAAAGATGCTGCATTTTGTTTGCCTTGTTAGTTTTTTAGTAAACCAAGTGGCAGTGGTCGTTCTGGATTAAATACATTTGTTGATGGGGGATTTAGAAACTGGAAAAAGGTTAATGATGGAGAAAATTGTGCTTTTCTACGCCACATTGGGAAAAATGTTATCTCAACCATGAGTTCATATAATGATCTTATGAACCAATCTCAACATATTGAGACATTTGTTGAAAAACTTACTTCTCAGGAGATTGCAACTAATCGTTTGAGACTACAAGTTTCTGTCGACGTGACAAGATGACTTGCTCTTCAAGGATGTGCTTTTAGAGGTCACGATGGAAACTTAGATTCACTTAATCGATGTAATTTTCTTGAGATGATAAAGTTTTTAGCTTCCTACAATCAAGAAGTTGCAGCGGTTGTTTTAGAAAAAGCTCCTCAAAATGCATAATATAGTTCCCCTCAAATTCAAAAGGAAATTCTTCATGTTTTCTCTCAAAAGGTAAAGAACACAATACGGGAAGAAATTTCCGATGCCAAGTTTTGTCTTATTGTTGATGAAGCTAGCGATGTATCTAAAAAGGAGCATATGGCTATTGTTTTGAGATACGTTGATAAAGATGGTTTTATATGAGAAAGGTTTTTCAGTCTTATACATGTGGAAGATACAAGTGCTAAGACTTTGAAGCAAGGAATATTCAACACTCTTTGTCGCCATAATCTTGATGTTGAAAATATTCGAGGACAAGGTTATGATGGAGCTAGCAATATGCGAGGTGAATGGAATGGATCGCAGGTTTTAATTTGTGTTGAGTGCCCATATGCTTAATATGTCCATTGTTTAGCTCATTGCCTTCAACTTGCCTTGGTTGCTGCATCTCATGAGGTAAAACATGTTCGTCAATTTTTTGAAAAATTGAACTTCATTATTAATATCACTACTTCTTCTTGTAAGCGTAATGATGAGCTAAGAGTTGCCCAAACCAATGAAATTGCAAGAATGATTGCTATTGATGAACTCGAAACAGGAGTTGGTCTTAATTAGATTGGTACTTTGCATCGAGCTGGAGCTACTCGTTGGAGTTCTCATTACAATTCTATATGCAGTTTGTTTAAAATGTTTCAAGCCACATGTGAAGTTCTTGACAATATTTCTAATGAAGGAAAGACAGCATCACATCATGGAGATGCAGTTAATGCATACTCATCATTGACATCTTTTGATTTTGTCATCATATTGCACCTTATGAAAGATATTATGGGTATTACTGAAGTCCTTTGTCAAGCTTTGCAACGAGAGTCTCAAGATTTTTCAAATGCTTTACATCTTGTTTCAACTACAAAAGAGTTACTTCAGAAATTAAGAGAGACAGGTTGGGATGCTTTCTTAGTTGATGTTCAAGAATTTTGCAAAAACATGACATTGACATTCCAGATATGAGTGCAAAATATATTGGAAGGAGAGGTCGTGCTCGAAATGAACAAGGTGATTTTTCTACTGAAAAATTTTATAGGGTAAATATCTTTTGTGCTACAATTGATTATCAATTGCAAGAATTAAATAGTAGGTTCAGTGATAATGCTGTTGAATTACTTGCTTTGAGCATGGCTTTAGATCCAAGAAACGGGTACAAGTCATTTTATAGTGATGACATTTGCAAACTCGTTGATAAATTTTATTCTCAAGACTTCACAGAATTAGAAAAATTGCGTTTGAAGATGGAGTTACAACATTTTGAGCTTGACATTCCTAAACATCCAGATTTGATTAATTTATCAACTACATCTGAATTATGTTAAGGGCTAGCAAGAACTGGATTGATAGAATAATTAGACTTATACTCATTCTTCCAGTTTCTACAGCAACTACTGAAAGATCATTCTCTGCTATGAAGATAATCAAGAACAGGCTTCGAAATAGAATGGAAGACCAATTTCTTGATAATTCTTTGATTACATACATTGAAAAAGAAATTATTTTGAGTTTTAGCATAGATTCAATTATAGATGAGTTTAACAATATGAAAACACGTAGGGCAAAAGTCAAGTGAAGTTAGCTTAATTTCTGTAATATATTTCTCTTAATTTTTTATATATTAGGTCTGTATTGTATATTCAGTACTTTTATTTCTGATATAACATTTCATATTCTCGCCCCCCGTCATTCAAAATCCTGGCTCCGCCACTGGTTCTTTTGTTTCTAAATTTATGAAATTGAAATGCATATTTTGTAGGCACATCTTGAGGCTTCGCAATTCGAACATTACAAAATGCTGGGCAAAATATTTAATAGATTAGTAAATTTAAGACATGTTGGAATTGACTTTTTAGACCAAGTTTAAGTCTCATCTTATATCGACTGGTTTAAAAAAAATATGTTCTTATTAAGCCTGAACCTACAACCGGTCTAAAAAGTTAATTTTTCAAGCCAATTGGTTAGATGATTGCTATAACAAAATTTCAATTGATAATTAAAATATGGCCACTCTTTAGACCAAGTAATTTCATACCCAGTCTAAAAGGTGGGCATTTTTTTAAAAAAAAAAATGTACGATTTATTTTGTTTCCAATAAGTCCTGTTAGATATTATTATTATTATTATCATCATCATCATCATTATTATTATTATTATATCTAAAAGCTATATTATGAAATATAAATTATACAAATAGCCCTAAAAACAAAAGTGCAATCGACATAAAAAAATAAATATAACTAATTAATAACTATAAATCTAAGTCCCTATATTATTAGATAATTAGTGAATCTGAATTTCGGGATTTGGTTTTTCAAGGTTTACTTTTTTTACTTTCATTTTCCCCACCTCCAAACGAGTTAGATGATTTTTTAGAGTTGGATTTATAAGATGCAAATTTACGCCAGCATCTACATGTTGTTGACGCATGATTCATATTATGACCGTCCCTATAGCTGAATGCAACTACCCAGTAGTTTTTAGGTTAGTTACTATGAACTATGCTTTGTTTTATGTTTCATATTTTATTTAAATTTTAACCATGTTAGTTTTGTTAATAAAAAATCAGTTTTGTATTATTTATTTAGGGTTATCATTTTTGCCACGGAATTATTGGCTATGGAGCATTTAGCACTTGAAAAAAAAATTGTATTATTTTTGCCTCAAAAGTTTACGAAAAGGAGCAAGTATGCTCTAGAAGGTTTTTTTAGGTACAAATTTGCCTCGAAAGTTTTTTTCTTAAGAGAAAATTTGCCCTGAAAGTTTAGAAAGAAAAGCAACAATTCAACGGTTAAGATCAATCGATGAGCAAGATTGCTATGTTTTTAAACTTACGAAGTAAAAATGATACCAAAAAAACTTCAGGGTGGTGAATGCTCCTGAGCCAATACTTCTGTGTGGCAAAATTGGTATTCAACTCTATTTATTTATGCTTTTATTTGATTTTTATTAAACTAGTTTATGAATATAATAACATATTAAGTAATTATAAAAAATCCAAACATTTTTTTTTAAAAAAACAAAATCTTGTTAAACTTGTTTTCAAAAAGAATTCTCCGATTTTTTTTTTGGCAAAAAAGTTGTTTTCAATAAAAATTATCCAAACAAGCTTTTTGTTTTTGTCTTCAAAACTTATTTTTAAAAAGAGTTTTATAAAACTATTTCTAAGAACAAAAAATAGAGAATTCAATCCAACTAAGGCCTCAATTTCTTGACTTTAACTTTTTGTAACTCAACCCCTATAGTAGTTTTGTCTCAAAGAAATTAATTCTCAAAATTTTATTTAGAACAACATAACTCAGTCCCTAAATTTTAAAACCATTTAAAATGTAAAATGTTCATACCAGCATATTGGAATTAAAGTTCAAAAGACTGAGGGATCAAATGATTGATTTCCTCTTCAATTAATCAAATAGGATGATTTCAGAGGAAAGGAAAATGACAAGCATGTCCTATTTTTTCCCCTCATAACTCAAGTATCCAGTACACTCTTTATAGAAGAATTGAACTTACAATCTCATGCTTAAAGCCTTAAGAGCCTATTTTTATGAGGAATTTACAGGGGGAGGAAGGAAAAATTTGTATGAGTTGAATTAAGAAAAATGGAGAAGTGATATTATAAAATTTTAATAAAGAGGAAATATGAGATAAAAGAGTGAGAAAATTAAATAAAAACTTTTAACCCCACTTCTCAAATTTTGTAATCAAACTTCTAAAAATTTTCCTTCCCTTTCCTACACTCTGTATCCTTTATAACAAACAGCTCCTCGGGAAGGGGCTTAGAATCATTTGGACTACGAGGCCCAACATTATCTTTGTATATTGGTGGGCCATCCATCAATTTATTTTAAATATATCCATAGTTAATTTGGATTTATAAAAAATTTTGGAGTTCAATTAACCAAAAAATTCATAATACATATACGTATATGTGTACGGGATTTTTTATGAATAAATTGTTTTTATTATGTTGATAGCTTAAGATTCTAACGTTTGGAACATAGGAAGGAAGAACAGGAAAAAAGATTTATAACATTGGGTTGATAGTTTTTGGGCTGACATAATGAATTTAAGGGGTAGGCCCTGTCAAGTTTCTCATATTAGGGAGAAGCCAAGTAGCCCAATACAAAGGTCCCTATGGATGTGCACATTGGGTTAGTAGTGTCATACTCAGGCAAGTTTTTTTTTTTTTTTTTGGGACCGAATAATGAGGAGCATTATACCAAAAAATAAAAAGAATCATGATGAGAAAATTGTGATTTGGCCTACAATGTATAATTTTTTATTTTAGAGAAAAGTTAGTACTACCTTCGGTCCTAATTATAGAAACACTTTTGTTATGTAATTTGCGTTACAAAAGTGTTCCTATAATTAGGATGGGAGCATATATTTTTTCTAGGCATTATGTCATTTTGAGTAGGAGTTTTCTCTCTAAAGGCGATGCTCTACTGCTTCATCTCATGCATCTTCTTGATCTTGCTTCTTGATTTCTGATCTGGTGGTGGTTCTTTATGATCTTCTTGCGAGTCTTCTTCTCCGGTGGATGGTTCGTATCATGTCTTCCTCTCATCATATCCCCTTTCCTTCCTCTTCGGCTGCAAGGTTATCTTACTGCAAAACTCATTTTCGTTTTGCCAAGCTGTTCTCTGATCTCCTAGAAATCTTCATGTTAGCAAGCTTCAATGTCTCATTAATTTGCACTTCCGGAGCTTAAAGGTAAAGCCTTTATCGTTCAACGGTACGAAGACTTCTGTGTGCTTCATTTCTCTCATGCTGCTGATTGTGCCTTCATATTCGATCATGGTTTATGGTTTTTTTTTTTTGCCCGAAATGGTTTATGGTTACTTCAAGGCATTTCTTTGCCTGCTTATTCTTGGTCACCGGCTCTATCTGTTGCGCAAGTCTCTTATCAGTTTTTTCATGCCTAGATTCAAGTTTATGATTGACCTCTTGAGTATCATACTCAAGAAGTGGCGGTTCTTATTGCCTCTCATTTTGGTCCGTTCTTAAGCGTTGATTTCTCTTCTCGATCACGATTTGGAGGCCTCCGAATTAAAATTGCTTTTCCTGAAAATTCATGGTTTAAAGGCTGCCCTGTCGTTCGTTGATAACGTCTGTTGTTTGCACTCGAATTAAGAGCTATATTATGCAGTATAGTGGCTCAATATAGAGGTAGTATTCTCTTTCACAAAGTCAATAGTATATAATTCTTAAATTAATTAGATGTGCAACACTCAAAAGAAATAAATGGTGGTAATATTTGGGATTTCTAATAAAAACGAAAATAAAAATAAAAAGATAAAAAAGACAAAGACACACAAGATATGATGAATCTTCTCGAGAATATATCAGTGCCCATCATAGTTCAACAATGTATATAGAGTGCATAAAGAGTAAAAGTGTAACATGAATACCCCAGACAACTGCCAGAAGTCTCAATTAATTAATCAATTATTATATTGAACCGATCATATAATAACCTTTCAATTAATTGTTTAAGCATAACTTAGCATGCAATCCTAGACCTAGGAAATCATAAAACACATATAATCAAGAAAAGACTAAACTAATAGAACTCTCTAATAAAGAACACAGAACTCAAGTCATAATATCCATCCTAAAGATAAGGACTAGTTAACCACATATGATGATGGAAAAAGAAGAGAAGTGTGGTGTGTGGTCATGCTCTTGAAATGAAGCCCTGGAGTCCTATTTATAGATTCCTTGTGATGTTCCTTGAGAAGAGTCCAAATTGAAGAAGGAAGAAGGATAAAAGCGTGACCTTTTGATTTGGATAAGATTTGCTATATCTTTCTATCTTTTTTTGGAACTTTGATGAGCTTGTATCATCTTCTTTACCTTTGATTAGAGGAATTTGAATTCTTGATAGACTTTTGAATAAATAAAGATAAATCTTTATCTTAAATCCTTGAATCTCTATATTTTTCTTATATTTGGATATATTTGAAGAGAAGAATTTGTTAGTCACAGTGAATGACCCAAAAGGGGGGGTGAATTAGGCGAGTTATAAAAATTTTAAATAACCTTAATGATTAATTAAATCAAGAAGGAAGATTTAGAAGAATATCATCAAAGTGTGCATATAGAGTTATACTGGTTTGATCTTAATTAATCTTGTGACCTATATCCAATCTCTAGAGCTTCTATAAGATTTTCACTATCTTTCAATTATTACAATAAGCTTAGAGTAATCTCACTAGATTCACTCTCCCTTACTACTATAATCAGACAACCACACTTAAGATCCCACTATCTTGAGATTTTACAACAATCAATCGAATAAAGATAACCCTCTCATAGAATAAATATATGAAAGCATGAATTAGAAGAGTGAACTGACTTTTGAAAGTAGTTCAAATATGATTTCCCTCCTTTCTTCTTTTTTAAAGTAGTTCAAGTATGGTACTCAAGCAAACCAAATGAGTACTCGAGCATTATCGAAGCACAAAAAGACATTGCCAGAATCTAATGTGTAAGTTCTTGAAGATACTTGAGTATGTTTTAGCTTACTCAAGTATGGTACTCGAGTAAAGGGAGTTAATACTCAAGTATATTAGTTCAATTGTTCTTACAATCTTCATCTTCGTAAATTCAATTCTTTGGTTATCATTCCATTACTTCTGATTATTACTTATTATTGTTCTCAATGCTTCTAAACATGTTTGTTAATGAGTTTCAGATGATTAGTTAAAGGATTATGTACAAATCTTGAAAAAGCAAGAATTGTGTCAGAACATTAAATGCATAGCTGAAAAACAGAGCATGCACGAAATGCAATTTAGAGTAGGTCAAATGATCATACTCTCAAACACACATTCCAACGAAAGCGACTCATCCTTAGTCAATTACAGAGACTAAAGGCATGTCGTATGAAGATTTTCAATAGCAAGACGAAAGTGACATATCCTTAAATCTTCCAACAACTCCAGATTGTGTTTAACGAGAAGCTTCACCAGTCTAATAGATAATTTGAATACAACCAATGGAAAGCTTCATCGTTCATTAATGAATTTCATCTATAAATACAAGAGCATTCAATTCGAAGCTACAACAACCAACTACGATAAATTTATTGTTCACTTATTGCTCATTAATTCTCTTTGAGATATACTGTGATATTCATATACTTCAGTGTTCATATATCTACTCTGTGAGAAAGTCTTTATTACTCAACTGATTACTGTAAAATCTCAAGGTAGTGGGACCTTGAGTGTGGTTGTTTGATTACAATTGTAAGGGGGAGTGAGTCCTATCGAGGATTACTCTAAGCTTGTGTGATCATTGAAAGATAGTAGAAATCTCAAAGATACTCTGAAGATTGGATGTAGGTCAAGATATTGAGATTGAACCAATATAAATCTTTGTGTAAACTTCAATGATACCTTTCTAACATTTTCTTGATTTAATTATATTTTAAGATTGTTTTAATTTTTAGAATTCACCCTCATCTTGGGTTATACGTTGCAACTAATAGTATGGAGTATAAAAAGATACACTCTTGCATACGGAAACGACTTCCTGCATATGGAAATTTGTTAAGGTATAGTGTGAAGGGGCATAAAGCATGTCTGATATGTGAAGCAGACACACACTTCATCTACTGAAACACGAGAAAAAAATGATCTATCTTGGTCACAGGAGGTTTCTTCATTGATTTCACCCGTATCGTAGGTTAAGAAAGCGTTTTAACGGCTTACTAAAGTATAAAATGACCCCAAAGGCATTAACCGTAAAGGAAGTTTATGGTCGAGTGGAACATATCAATGTCATCTCGAGTAAGAATCAAATGATTGCAAGTGAGAAGAACATATGAAAGAAGAGATCAATTTTCTTTGATTTTCCATATTGGCGTAGTCTTGATGTGAGACATAATCTTAATGTGATGTATGTGGAGAAAAACATTTGTGAACGCCTTGTCAGCACACTTTTACACATACCAAGGAAAACTAAGGATGAAATTAGTGCAAAACTAGACTTGGTTGATATGGGAATAAGAGAACGGTTAGATGCACAAGTAAGAGATGATGGTAAGAGGGCATACATGGAGTCAACAGCTAATACACTATCAAAAGCTGAGAAAAAAAGTTTGTGTAGATGTTTATCTTGTTGGAAATTATGCCCTAGGGGCAAGTCATTGTTCTCCATTAAGTTATCACTTCATACGCATGTTTATGGTGATAACTATATCCCTGGATATATCTTATAGATTATCCTAAATGTCCCTGGTCAGTCATCTACGTGGGAGCGAAGATGAGATAAGACCAGTATGACTTTGATGAGGTATGGAGATACGAATCAAAGTCATGGGTACTTGTAATAGTACAAGGTGCTGGACCGACCCACTATGAGAAAGCTGCATGGATTAAGTCATAAGCTTATCTCATGTATAACCGTGTCACAACGCCCTATGACCTGAGATCATCATGGATTCCTACATGATGTGTCACTGGTCTTTGACCTAGTCAAAAGTCACCTTTGATCGGGTGATGATAAAGGCTGGGATCGGGATCAATGGTTTTCATGTGGAGGAATGTGAATGGTCAAGATGGAATTTGTCCCTCACATTTGTAAAGAGATAATACTGGGCCCCTCGATGAGTGAGTCTAAGAAATGTATGGCCATACTGTGATGGAAAAGAGTTTCCATTTCACCTTTTAGACTACTAGAGAATCGAGAAAGTAGTGGTCAAGAACAGGAAGTTGACATTATCCATGCCTCATCCTTAACCAAATTATCGCGTGACAAAAGGGACGTGACATGGTTGTACGATAGGTAGTATCGTGTTATCGATCCCCATGTGAATTGGGTAGTCGCAATGTCTTGCTAGAGGCCGCTTGTGACTTGTGGGCTGATACAGTCTTGGCCCACTGCCAATCTCATATGGGCCTGCAGGGTCGCACACAAGAATAATCCAACACGGGTAAAAGTGTCCAGATTCATTGAATCTCAGATTAATATGAGATTTAATGAATACTGGATTTAATCTGGGGTAAATATATATATGTATATATATATTTAAATTCGAAAATAATATAATAATATTATTTAATGGAGATGATAATATTATTATATAATATTTGTTTTATATTTAATTTATTTGATAAATTAAATATCTAAAACAAATAGAGATATTGTATCTCATTTAATTTTCGAATAAAGATATCATTATCTATTTGATTTAAATTGAGATATTGTATCTCAGATTTAATTAAATAAATAGATATCATTTCTCGGATTTAATTTATAGAGATAAATTAAATCAGAAGGCTTTTAATTTAGATTTAATCTAAATTCAAGATTCGAATTTCAGATCTGGTTTTAATTCGGATTAAATAAATATATTAGATTAGATCTATTAGATAGATTTAATTAATATATTATCCAGATTCAAAATTCGAATTTCAAAATTAATAAGGATTACTTTTGATTATATAATATGCCTATCGGGTTTCGAAAAACCTACGGGATTTTCAGTTGAGCGTATTCAGAAAAGCCGCGAGAAACCTTAGAGCAACTTGAGAGAGAGAGACGCACAAGAAGCGCTAGCACGCTGCCGCAACCGTGTTTTGGGGATTGTTCGTATGGATACCAGTAGAGGAAGCCGATCCAAGAGTCGACTTCTGCTGATCGAAAGAACGAGACGCGGACGTGTTGATCGCCCACCTGATCAAAGAAACGAGACGCGGACGTGTTGTTCGAGAAGGTAGCCCACCTGATCAAAGGAACGGAACGCGGAATAGTTCAACACAAGGTATGATTCGGTTTCCTTAACTCTGATTTAAACGTCGTTGAGTGATCCTTCGGAAGGATTCGTAAGAAATTTTAATCCGCTGCGTGTACGAATCCCTACATATCTGACATTAATATGCCGCAAGGATATTCTTCTAAGGTGAGAAGGTGGGTGTTAATGGACAATTTGAAATTAGTGGGAATGAAGTCCCATAATTATCAGGGCATTAGCTTCAGCTACCTCAGAGGTTGTGTGGATGGAAGGCCTACTCAAGAAGCTTGGGAAACCTCATTTGAAACCAGTGGACATCTTTTGCGACAATAAAGCAGAGATATACATCACAACCAATCTAGTATTCCATGGGCATACAAAACATATTGAGATAGATTGTCACTTTGTGCGTGAAAACGTATAGTCAAAGCTAATTAAATTGCAACATGTGAAGTCATCAAAACAAGAGGTAGATATTTTGACCCAGGCATTTACTAGAGATACACAAGACATGATTCTCAACAAGTTAGGTGCTATCTCTTTAGCTCTTAACTTGAGGGGGAGCATTAGAATGTAACTTGTGTATTTTGGTATGGTTTAGTTATTAGTTATTAGTTATTGGGTCTATTATGTATGTTAGTTAGTGGGCTTGAGGCCCGTTAGGTGTGTTTGTTATTTTATTGGATCATTCTATGAACCACAAGATGTGTAAACATTCATTATTAAAATCAATAAAATAGAAGGGGCTACCAGCACTACTAGTAGTGCAGTGGTATTGGGAGTAATCTCCTCACCCTCTTGTACTGGGTTCGATCACCCTCTCCCCCTATCGCCTATGTATAAAAGAAAAAATAGAAGGGGCTCAACTGGCAAGGGGTTGGACACTTTCACCAAAAGGAGGGTATTCGATTCTGGAGTTGGTCGGCGCTGGAGAATGCTTCTAGGTGCTTAGCTTAATAAACGGTTCGCCCTGCCCAACATCGGTATCACCTAGGAGGAAGGGAGATTTCGTCCTGCCCTTGGATTGTGGGTGAACCCAACCCATTTCCTAAAATTTTTGTATAAAAGAAAAAAAAAAGTGGTTGATTGCTGCCCATTTTACACGTTTGGGTTCAGATTTCTAACAGAGATGCATACCAGGTTGGATCGGATCAGGGGATTAAACTACTAGTATAAATTTTCTGGTTACATAATGTTATGTAAAGCTATCCAAAAAAAAAAAAAAGCTGACTTAAGAGGAACAAAAATGTATATTTCATTAAAACCCCTTATAAACCATTAATAAAATAAAGCATGTGGACCGTTGACATTAACAATAAGTTGCGAATAGTTGACGGTGAATGCGTACCACCTCATTAAATTCGTCACTTAACGGAAATCTAAATCCTCTTTTAGATATCATTCCATGGTGGGTCTATCATATATATATATATATATATGAAATGGAGGAAGGGAGAAAGGCAGATAATGGCTGCTGAGTAAGTTGGATGAAATTAAAAATTGCAAGTGGATATTAATAATCATGAAAGTGAAAACTAAAGAACCAAAAAGTAATATGTGCACTCTACAAGTTGCAAAAAGGTAGCATCCATATGATTTTCTGAGAAAGTGAAGTGGGCGATGTGTTCAAAATAATAATGAGGGTAAGGGCTATAAGTAAATGCTCAGTATGCAAACCGAATGTGCGCATTTCGCTTTCATTTTTCAATGATCAAACATAGTACTACCTTCTATCCTAATTATAAGAACTATTTAACTTTCTTTTGAGAGATTAAGGAAGCTAAATAAATTACTTAATCATTTTATATGTTAAATATTATTGGATTATATATTATTTTATTAATCAAATAAATAAGTTTGAAGAAAAAAGTAAAAATACTTTAAATTAATTTAATTAGTTTCCTTAATCTCTCGAAAAAAGTCAACTAGCTCTTATAATTAGGACCGGAGGGAGTATAATAGATATTATGGGGTCTAATGCCTGAAGAAATTGTAATAAACTAATAAATGATGTTATAAGCCAGGTGCACATTTAAGAAAATTTTATAGGTAATTTTGCCCCTTAACCGGCCATTAATAAATTATATTACTTTTGATAATTATTTTTTTGTTTAGTATTTGTTTGAATTTTGTCATTTGAAAATTTTAAATTTAATTTTTAATTAAAAAATATACATTTTTTTGCCAACATATGAAATAATCATTTAATTTTTATTATTGCAATTTGATAATATTTTATATATGTCAATTAATTTTCAAGAACTAATAATAATTCTGATCAAGAAAGTTATAACGGTATAAATGTCCTAATATCAAATTATAACTTTTGTTAATATATAGCTAACTGAACAAAAACAACAATCTTTGAATAAAATAAAGAGTTCTTATGAAATCAATTCCCAGGTATATCCTATTTTTCACTTTCTTTTCATTAAAAAAAAAAAACCTGTTCTTTGAACTATTTGACGTTGGAATTGGCCATTTTTCTTACTTTTAATCCAAATATTTATTTGAAAATATTATTATATGAATCTTTTTCTCACTACTACAAAATATGGACATTACTATCCTAAAAGACGTCACTTTTTTAAAAAAGGAAGTAAACAGTGAAGGCGATAACATTGTCGTAATTATTTATTTAACTTTGAAACTTTAGACAACCTAAATATTAATTTAGGACACCTAAAATAGTTTTTGACATCCTAAATATATTTTAGGATGCCTAAAATGAAATATTTGGCACCATTTAAGTTTTTTTGGTATAGGAAAATTCTTGGCAATTTTAAGACTTTAGACAACCTAAATATTAATTTAGGTCGCTTAATATTTTTTGAGACTTTAGACAACCCAAATATTAATTTAGATCGCCTAAAATGAAATATTTGGCGCCATTTAAGTTTTTTTTGGTGTAGGAAAATTCTTGGCAATTTTAAGACTTTAGACAACCTAAATATTAATTTAGGTCGCTTAATATTTTTTTGAGACTTTAGACAACCCAAATATTAATTTAGGTCGCCTAAAATGAAATATTTGGAGCCATTTAGGATCTTTTTGGCGCAGGAAAATTCTTGAAAATTGAGACTTTAGACAACCCAAATATTAATTTAGGTCACCTATGACTTTAGACAACCCAAATTTAATTTAGGTCGCATAAAATGAAATATTTGGCGCTATTTAAGATTTTTTAGGCGCAAAAAAATTCTTGAAAATTAATAGCAATTTTGAGACTTTAGACAACCCAAATACTAATTTAGGTCACCTAAAACTTTTTTGAGACTTTAGACAACCCAAATATTAATTTAGGTCACCTAAAATGAATTATTTGACACAATTTAGGATTTTTTTGGCTTCAAAAAAATCTTGAAAATTGATATCATTTTTGAGACTTTAGACAACCTAAATATTAGTTTAAGTCACCTAAATTTTTTTTGAAACTTTAAACAACCCAAACATTAATTTAGGTCGCCTAAAATGAAATTTTTTTCATTTCATTTATCCTTTCTCTCCTCTACACACCATTTAATTCCCCACGTACACCCTCCTTTTCTCATTTTTTATCTGCACATACGCCTTCCTCTTCTCTCCTCTATACCCCATCTTCTCTTTCGATTTATTCCTACTCCTTCAACACTCTTTGATCTGGCTGGGCGAGGAGACGACGGCGAGGAGATGATGGCGAGGAGACCGAGCAACGAGACGTCAGAATCTGCACTTCGGAACAAGAGTCACCATCGATTTCATCCAAAACGCTTCCGCCAGTAATTGTTTTTCCAGATTTGACTCTTGTTGATTTTTTAGATCTGAGAGGGCACCAATTTTTGCAGATCAGGAAATCTCCTTGTGGCTCCGAGACGATACTATGAACACCAAGTCTCTTGCAGATATGGAATTACTTTGTTTTTTGCATTCTTGTTCCTCATTCCTTCCATTTTAGGGGATTAGAATGCGAGTTGTTAGTTACTTGTTAGGTTTTTTTTCTTTTTCTTTTTTTTTCATTGTATCTTCCTTGTTGTCTCTATTTTAATTACTCTCTGTGTTCTTTTCTTGTTCTTGCTGGTTTTGAAATTTCTTGCTTGTAACATAAAAAAGAAAGTATTTCTGGAATTTGATTTTTGATTTGTTCTTCCGTGACTAACCTTGTGGGGTTTTTTTAAAAAACAGAAACATGGCGTCCTCAATTTTAATTCAAGACGCCTTACATAAGGCGTCCTTAATAAAACTCAAAAGACGTCCTAAATTTTTTGTAGGACGCCGAAAGTCAAATTTTTTGACGTCTCTCTAAAAAAGGACGTTAAATAAATCTTATTTAGGATATTTTTTAGCTTTTTTTTAGCAGTGTCTTAATCGAACACACACGCACGCATTTGTATGATATATATGTACACAAGACTATATATCATTACTTTTGTCTTTATGTATTGTACTGTCTTTTTGGTTTATTCTTTTTTTACGTTGTTTTCTTTTATTTTGAAATATTCAGTGACGTTAAAGTTTAATATCGAATAAAGACACTAACCAAATGCCAAGCAGTAGCAGATGATGTCTACTGATAAGGCTTGAGGGCTTTCAATTTTATGAAATAAAATTTAAGTTTGCGAAATGATATATGCCTTTAACGTCAAACAAATTATTATAACTAAAATAATATGGGTAAGAAAGAAATCTATATAGCCATGAATGATTTATAAATTTTGAGATCTTTCACGTTGTTATGACTTATGAGTACCAAGAGCCAAAAAAGAAAAAGAAAAATTGTTGTGACAATCACTATATTAATATAATGTTAAGTGTGAATTGTCGAAAGATTTCTCAATGCAAAACTTATCGTCTAAAAGTGGGGATGAAAATAGGTCAAGCCCCTAATAAGGGGGCCTACGGTCTAGCCTACATAAGTCTAACTTAGCCTATTTAGTAAATTGGTCAAGCTCATTACAGACTATTGCTAGGTCTATTTAAATAAACAAGCAGAGTCGGACTTATTTAAGTTTTTTTAATTTATATTATTATATAAGTATATATAATGTCATTTAAATAATTTTATTTATTTATAGATTTACCAACTTAACTTTAACTCTAAATTTCACATATCATCTTCATTACACTCAACTCTTACTTTCACATCAATCATTCACCTTGCCTCTCTTCTCTTCAATAACTCAAGATGCCAACACTAACTCACTTCCTCTCCCTGATTTGTGTCATCCACTGAAGCATAATAATTGATGAGTTTATTTTAATACCAAATGAAATATTATAATTTTAGTAGAAGGAATTTGTCTCAATTTATATAGGAAAAGTAGAAGAGCTAAAGTCTAGTTTTACATGCTTTTTGTAATGTTTGATCAATTTTAAAAAATTTCTCATTAGTAAACAAACGATTAATTTTTCTTATTCTTATTTGGTCAGAAAATTGTTGTCACTGGACATTCTTTTCTTTTCTTTCCTAAGGCCTAAAATTACGATGAGAAAAGATGTTAGCCTTTTAAGATATAATGTAGTATTGTAAATAACCGTAAAAGGTTATATATGATTTGGGGATATAGGTTTTAAAGGCTATTTGGAGGCCTACATTTTAAGTAGGCTTTTAAACAGGCTGTAAGCCTTGTTAAGCTTTTTGAAAGCCCAAGCCCAGACTCAAATTTTAAGTCTTTGTTGCAAGCCCCGGTCTATTTAGATAAAATCTAGCCTAGTCTATTTTCACCTCTATCCAAAAGTACCCAAGGGCTCAAGTCCTTAAGCAGGTGCAATTGTTCTTTTGTTTTGTAAAACATGTGCTTGATGTCTTTTGTTTTGCACATAGTTGAGAATAAGTTGTATATACAATGTGAAAGGTTATATACTTATATATGAATTTAAAGGCATAGGCTTTAAAATGGCTTTGGTGGAGAAAGAAAAGGAAGGTGCTCAACCATTGTCAGAAGATGCCCTCCGGGCAACCAAGAAGGTTCGGATCAAACCGGATGACAAGGGGCTCGTCACAGATGATAGGCTGGAGGATGAGGACACGCCGATGGCTGAGAAGGATCCTATTGTTCCTCTCATCTCGTATAAGAATAAGCTACTCAATTAGGCAAATGGTGGGGATGGGGGTTACAATCAGCAGGAGGTGGTGATCTCGGAGTCGGATTTCAAAATTGCTAAGGAAGGTGGAGTTCCTAGCATTGAGTTTTTGAGCTCGGTTCAGGATTTATTAGCCAAAGGTATGGAGAAAAGTTTAATCATCAAGCTTTTGGGTCGGTCTATCAAATATCATGATCTTGTTGCAAGAACGCAGTCTCTGTGGAAGCTCTGTGGATTGTACCAGCTTGTGGATATGGAAGGAAGTTTCTTTTGCACAACCTTTGACCTTGAGGAAGATTACATGAAGGTTCTTACTGAAGGGCCATGGATGATCTATGGTGCCTATCTTATAGTGCAACCATGGACGCTGAATTTTGATTCCAAAACGGCAGTGGTGTCAAAAGTTGTCGCCTGGATTAGGATCCCTGGGCTATCCTTTCGTTACTATCACAAGAGCACACTTAGAGCGATTGGGACCCTCCTGGGTGAAGTGATGAAGATTGACTATATGACGGAGACGCGAGGCAGAGGGAAATACACACGTATTGCTGTCCTCATTGACTTGTTAAGTCCTTTGGTGCCTACGATCAAAGTGGATGGTAAGCATTATGGTGTTGAATACGAGGGACTCCCGCATATTTGTTTCACCTGTGGAAGATACGGCCATTCTAAAGAGAGGTGCCTGGACAAGCCATCCATGGCCGCATCGGTATGCTCCCAGAAGGAGGTAACCCTTTCAGCCTCACAGTCCATGAGTTCTCCGGAGTGTAATTTCGGCCACGCTGGCGGAGAGAATACCGGCGTGTCTCCATACGGTGCCTGGATGCAGGTGCGATATCCTAAAAAAGGAAACAAGAAGCAATCTGGGAAGGTGGCGGATTTGGGGGGATTCCATGGTAATGGAGTATCACGGTTCAATGTACTCTTTGATTGTGAAGATTTGATTGCGCCATCCACGCAAGAGACAAGAGTTAACGAGGCGAAGATTGCTAGCAAGGATCAGGGAACGATGAGCCATCTATTGCCAAGTCATGATGGAGTGGGCCATAAAAAATTTAACAGTAAGCAGTCTTTGAATGGATCTTCCAATGGGCCCGCTACTCGGATGAAGGAATATAGGCCCAAATCGACGCCTCTTGTGAAGTCTGCCCAATTGTCAGGCATGAACGACAAGAATAAGCAAGGACCAGCGGTGAGCCCTGGTTTGACGGATAAGGAGGTAGTAGACTCGATTGCTTGTCATGCAATTGCTGGGGAGCTCAATGTTGATGGGAAAGGTAAGGAGGTGTCGGACCCCTGTGATGGGAATTTGGATAACCAGCTGGTTAGGTGTAGCTCTTCTTTAGATGACAGTAAGCATACTGTGGTGGCACTTCAACAATCACGTAAGGAGCTTGAGAAGATGAGTTCGGGTATAAAGGAAGTGGAGTTGGCGGTGGCTATCAAGGGACATGGTAAAGGGAGTTCAGGCGGAGGAAAGGAATCTAGAATAAAGGGTGAAATGCAAAAACGTCAGGCATCTCATGGTGTCAAACTCCAATCTTCGGGCCTGAAGAATCTAAAGGTTAGAAAGAAAGGGTCAGGAGTGCAGATCTCTAAGGACACTCTTGGCATAATAAGAGAGGAGCTTGCTTCTCTGAAGGAACCAAATGAATCCCAACAGTGTGCAGGTGCCTCTCCCCCTCCTCGGGAGGGGCATGATGTGGGACCCTCAGGGTCCGGTATGGTGGCCTAATATCTACATTTGTTTTATGGTTATGAAGGCTTTTGTATGGAATTGCCAAGGGGCCGCTAGTAGGGGATTCTTTGGCACCTTTTCTCAATTCATGACCAAACATCATCCGGATTTGGTGGTTCTTGTTGAGCCCCGTATTGCTGGAATCCAAGCTGATAAGTTTATCAAAAGATCTTGGTTTGATTCGTCTTATAGGCTGGAGACTATTGGCTTTTCTGGGGGCATTTGGTTACTTTGGAAGGACACAGTGGAAGTCAAGGTAGAGGTTTGCCATTCTCAATTCATCCATACTAGAGTATTGTTGCAGGGTGGTATGGGAGCTATCAACTTCACCGGTGTCTATGGGAGTTCGAGTGCTATGTTGCGTAAGCAGTTATGGAGCTCCCTGTTGGAAGTCGCACGCAATCAATCCGGGCCTTGGGTAGTAGCTGGAGATTTTAATGCCATACCACATGGTGGAGATCGCATTGGGGGTGTGGAGTCGCGGGCTTGTGGTTGTTCTTTATTCCGACAGTTTCTATTTGATAGTGGGTTGGTTGATTTGGGATTCTCAGGTCCAAAATATACTTGGCGGCGAGGCACCTTGCTTCAACGACTTGATCGAGCCTTAGGCAACACGGCCTTGCTACAGTCCTTTGGTCATACATGTGTGAAGAACCTTCCTAAACTTAGCTCAGATCACAGGCCAATCTGTATCCAGATTCGTGCGCATGAATTATTGCCCCTGAAGGAACGGACCTTTCGGTATTTGGCGGCATAGGCGACGTCGGATTCGTTTGAGCAAGTTGTTCGTGGGAGTTGGAAAGAAGAGGACTCGCTATCAGTGAATATTGAGCGTTTTACGGCATCGGTTAAGCAGTGGAATCGGGAAATTTTTGGGAGCATAGAATATTGGAAACGATGTATCATGGCTCGGCTAGGGGGGAATTCAAAAAGCCCAGGAAATCCGCCACTCTAACCGGTTGGAGATCTTAGAAGGAGAGTTGAGGAAAGAATTTGAATTAATCTGTGAACAGGAAAGTCTCATGTGGGCACAAAGAGCGCGGTGTGACTGGATTAATTTTGGGGACAGGAATACAGCCTTCTATCATGCTAAAGCTATCCAAAGAGGTAGGAGAAAGCTTATTGGAGCTCTACGGGGTGAGGATGGCCAGTGGTGTTCTAATGCAAATACACAACGAACATGGGCCCTAGCTTTCTACTCGAATCTATACTCAAATGATATGGTCCAAGCGCTTGCTTATCCTGGGCGGGGACTCTTCCCAGTTATGGAAAACGCTATGGCTTTGGACCTGAGTGCTAATATCTCCATGAGTGAGGTGCATGCTGCGCTTTTCCAGATGAAGCCAAATAAAGCGCCATGTGTTGATGGATTACATGCTACTTTCTTTCAGAATAGTTGGAAGATTGTTGGCCCGTCCATTTGTCACATGGTGGAGAATTTCTTTGACCATGGTATATTTGACGAGACTTTGAATGAGACCCTTATTACTCTGATTCCTAAAGTTCCAAACCCAGAACGTATGTGTGAGTTTAGGCCTATAAGTCTCTGTACAGTGCCTTACAAGATCATAACAAAAGTCCTTGCAAATCGTCTAAAGAGGTGGTTACCAAGATTGATCTTACCCAATCAAGCGAGCTTTGTGGCTGGACGGAAAATCATGGATAATATAATAATCGCACAAGAGGTGTTACACTCGATACGGTACAAACAGGGCTCTACAGGCTGGATGGCAATCAAGGTGGATCTGGAGAAAGCCTATGATAGGTTGAGTTGGGATTTTATTGAGGACACATTATTGGATGCAGGTCTACCGGGTAAATTTGTGTGTGCTGTGATGACTTGTGTGACCACTAGTAGTATGAGAGTTATATGGCAGGGCGCGAGATCTGACAAATTCACCCCATCAAGAGGAATAAGACAAGGGGATCCCCTATCCCCTTATATCTTTGTCCTGTGTATGGAGAGGCTGTCACAAATGATTAATCAACATGTGCATGAAAGGAACTGGTGTCCTGTTACCTTGGGGAGGGGTGGCCCTCCTCTCTCCCATCTGTTCTTTGCGGATGATTTGGTGCTACTTAGCTCCACATCAACTGCTCAGGTTAATTTGATTAAGGAGGTTCTTGTAGATTTCTGTTCTAGTTCAGGACACAAGGTGAATAGTTCAAAGTCTGCAATATACTTCTCCAGGAATGTTCCACAGAGCAAGCAAACAGGAATTGGAGATATGCTGGGATTTCAAATAACATCTAACCTTGGGAAGTACTTGGGTGTTCCTCTCTTACACCAACGCGTAACAACAGCGACATATGCCTATCTAGAGGAACGGGTTCAGACCAAGTTGTCTGGGTGGGCTGCTAGAACGCTTTCTTTAGCTGGTCGCATCACTTTGGCTAAAGCAGTATTAGCTGCAATTCCCACATACGCCATGCAGACTACTAGAATCCCTTCTGGAATGTGTCAGCGAATTGAACGTCATATCCGTAACTTCGTATGGGGACGTACTATAATGAACCACAGACCGAGTTTAGTTAAGTGGGAGGACATGTGCCAACCGAGTGAGAAAGGAGGAGGTGGGTTTAAGAAGTTGGACGTACAGAACCAAGCTTTCTTGATGAAACTAGCTTATATGGTCAAAACACGACCAAACCGTCTCTGGGTTATGGTTCTACAGAACAAGTATGGATGGCATGACTTTTCTGGACCCCGGAATCGTTCTGGACGCTCCTCATATCTATGGAGCAGCCTAAGGAGCCTCTGGGAGGAGGTGGAACTGGGCTCGCGGTGGACGTTGGGTGATGGGTCTCAGGTTCGGTTTTGGCAGGATAACTGGGTACCGGAGATAGGACCCCTGAGATATTTGGCTTTCAGGGAAGTGACTAAGGAGGAATTATCACTCCCAGTTAACTACTTTGTTCTAAATGGTCAGTGGAATTGGCCCCTTTTTAATAAGGAGTTACCAGATGAGGTTTTGTCTAGGATCTCAGGATGTAAAACTCCCGTGTGGAGTGATGGGGAGGCCTCTAGCTTCTGGGATAACTCAACAGATGGGTGCTTTTCTATTGTGTCGGCATATGAGATGTTGAGGCCGGAAGAGGATGTGGAGGAGGATAAGTTATGGAGATTGATATGGAAACATAATGGCACCCAAAGGGTTCGAACCCTTTTATGGTTAGCGGCGCGTAATAGCTTACTTACTAATGCGGTGAGGAAGCGAAGACATGACAGACAATGAAGTGTGTGCGAGGTGTGGGGCGGATGTGGAGGACATTGATCATATTATGCGACACTGTGGCTTCGCAAGGGAGGTATGGCGTTGTCTTATTCCTGCACATCGGTACCAGAGTTTCTTCGTGGGGAGTTTTCGGAATTGGTTGGGTTTTAATCTTGACTCGACCTGCTCCGGTAGGGCTGAACCTTCTCAGTGGCCGGTTCTTTTCTGGTTAGTATGCTGGAAACTATGGGAGGTGAGGAATAGATCCATATTTCAACAAAGTCGCTACTTTGCCAATACGGTAGTCAGGGAGGTGCGGACTTTTGCTGAGTTTAATAGCCAAGCTATGGAGTACCGTGGAATTGTGCACGGGAGCTACTGAGAAGTGTAGTCAGTTCATTTGTTGGGTCAAGCCGAGTCAGCTGTGCGTGGCCTTGAATTGTGATGGTGCCAAGAAGACTGGTGCCATGGGTGCAAGCGCGGGTGGTGTGATTAGAGACCATGAAGGAAGGTGGTTACATGGGTTCTGTCGTAACATTGGGATATGCTCCTCGCTGCAGGCGGAGCTATGGGCGCTGATGGATGGTCTAGGTCTTGCATGGAGGCTGGGTTACAGGGACATCTGTGTTCAGGTTGATTGTTCTACAGTGCTAAAACTGGTCCAGAATACAGGTGACTTGAATCTGGGTAATAAGAGTGTCATTCAGGAAATCCAACAACTGCTAGCATTGGAATGGCGGGTGTCAATCTCCCATGTCTACCGTGAAGCGAATAAGTGTGCTGATTTCTTAGCCAGTTTTGCATTGGGATTGGATAGAGGCATCCACGTCCTGGAGGAACCACCGGAAAGCATGCAGGGCCTTCTCTGTGCTGATGTTATCGGAGTAGGCTATTTTAGGCTATGTCTGTGTGTTTCTGATTAGTTTTTTTAATCAGCTTTGTCAACGGAAAAAAAAAGGCATAGGCTTTAAAGGTTATTTAAAGATCTATATTTTAAGTAGGCTTCTAAATAGGCTGTAGGCTTTGTCAAACTTTTTGAAGGCCCAAGCCCAGACTCAAGTTTTAAGTCTCTGTTGTAGGCCCAAGCCTATTTAAGTAAAGTCTAACCTAGCTTATTTTCACTTCTATCCAAAAGTACCTAAAGGCTCAAGTCCTTAAGCGGGTGCAATCCTTCTTTTGTTCTATGCAACATGTGCTTGATGTCTTTTGTTTTGCACATACTTAAGAATAAGTTGCATATACAATATAATTGAAGAAGTGCTATACCCGCTATACCTGTCCATCTTTAAACAAATTTTAAGTACATTGGGCAATAAGTTTTGCAATGGGGTTTTTTTTAAAAAACATTTTTTCCTTATATTAACTCCAAATATTTGTTAGGTTAATGTGCTCTTTAGTCACTTAAGCCCAATAAGGCTTAAATGAGACTATAGCCCAAGAACTCTATGGCCCATGTGGTTTAGGGTTAGGTCTTGGATGTAGTAGCATATAAACCTACTTTCACCTGCTTGTAAATTAGACGCAAGAAAAAGGAGGCTTTCATCAAAAACAAACCCTAGAGGCAGACGTTCATCATCTGAATGGTTGCCCACACAACCATCCTATCCCCCTCGAGAGATAGTCTGGAAGATCATGTTGGAAATTATGCCCTAGCGGCAAATCATTATTCTCCATTAAGTTATCACTTCATTCGCATGTTTATGGTGATAACTGCATCCTTGGATATATCTTATAAATTATCCTAAATGTCCCTGGTTAGTCATGTACACAGGAGCGAAGATGAGTTAAGACCAGTATGACTTTGATGAGGTATGGAGATAAGAATCAAAGTCATGGGCACTTGTAAGAGTACAAGGTGCTGGACCGACCCACTATGAGAAAGTTGCATGGATTAAGTCATAAGCTTATCTCATGTATAACCACATCACAACGCCCTATGACCTGAGATCATCATAGATTTCTACATGATAAGTCACTGGTCTTTGACCTAGTCAAAAGTCACCTTTGACCGGCTGATGATAAAGGCTAGGATCGGGATCAGTGGTTTTCATGCGGAGGAATGTGAATGGTCAAGATGGAATTTGTCCCTCACATTTGTAGAGAGATAATACTGGGCCCCTCGATGAGTGAGTCTAAGAAATGTATGGCCATACTGTGATGGAAAGGAGTTTCCATTTCACTTATTAGACTGCTCGAGAATCGAGAAAGTAATTGTCAAGAAAAGGAAGTTGACGTTATCCATGCCTCATCCTTGACCAAATTATCGCGTGACAAAAGGGACGTGACATGGTTATACGATAGGTAGTATCGTGTCATTGATCCCCATGTGAATTGGGTAGTCGTAATGTCTTGCTAGAGGCCGCTTGCGACTTGTGGGCTGATACAGTCTTGGCCCACTGCCAATCTCATATGGGCCTGCAGGGTCGCACACAAGAATAATCCAACACGGGTAAAAGTGTCCAAATTCATTGAATCTCAGATTAATCTGAGATTAAATGAATACTGAATTTAATCTAGGATAAATATATATATGTGTGTATATATATATTAAATTCGAAAATAATATAATAATATTATTTAATGGAGATTATAATATTATTATATGATATTTGTTTTATATTTAATTTATCGGATAAATTAAATATCTAAAACAAATAGAGATATTATATCTCATTTGATTTTCGAATAAAGATATCATTATCTATTTAATTTAAATTGAGATATTGTATCTCAAATTTAATTAAATAGATAGATATCATTTCTCGGATTTAATTTATAGAGATAAATTAAATCTGAAGGCTTTTAATTTGAATTAAATAAATACATTAGATTAAATCTATTAGATAGATTTAATTAATATTTTTTTTCAAAATTCAAAATTAATGGGGATTAATTTTGAATATAATACGCCGATGGGTTTAGAAAAACCTACGGGACTTTTAGTCAAGCGTATTAGAAAGCCGCCAGAAACCCTAGAGCGAAAAAGAGAGAGACGCACAGTTCGAGGATCTAGCACGCTGTCGTGTCCGTGTTAGGAGATTGTTCGTGTGGATACCGGTAGAGGAAGCCGATTCTAAGAGTCGTCTTTTGCTGATCGAGAAGGTAGCCCACCAGTTCAAAGAGAACGAGACGCGAACGAATTCACTACAGTTTGGGTTTTCTTGATCACGAGAAAATGTGCGCAAAGGTTTGTGTAGATTCTTGAGCTACTAGTTCGCTAAAATCAAAGGAAAACCTCCAGCTCCGGATGATTATGAGTTCTCTATAAGATATGATTCGGGTTCCTTAACCTTGATTTAGACGCACCTGAGTGATCCTGGGGACGGGATTCGTAGAAAATTTTAATCCGCTGCGTGTACGGATCCCATCAATGGCATCAGAGCCAACTCAACGTGCGTTTAAATTGGGTTTCTGTACATGCTATTATATGTGATATATATGCAAGAATCTGAATCTTTGTATGCAAGAATTTGAATCTTTGTATGCAAGAAACTGAATCTTTGTATCAAGAAATCGAATCTCTAATGCTTTAATTTGAAAATTCGCGTTAGGGTTTCAGACGGGTCTCTAGAATGGTGCCGCAGGTACAGTTCTGAATTGTTCAGAGCGCACGATATTCGGAATCGTCCGTCACGTTCGTGCGCATCGAAGACGTTCTGAATCGTTCTGAATTTTCGATCATGCTCGGACAACGCCCCTGGGGGTTTGAAATTAAGTTTTATGAAACTCTCTTTCTAAAAGAATATGATGTTTTCAAAAGCTCTGGGGGCGCTCCTGCTAACCGGCTAGCAGGACTGCCGTAGGGACCGGCTGTTGTTTGTAGCGCGAGAAATGAAATTGTTTGTAGTGTGAGAATTTAAATCATGATATAATCTAATATAAGATTAGAGAAGTTTATCATGAGTAATATTTTATTTCATAAATGTATGAATTAAAGTATGTTCATAACCTTACAAAGTGTTGTTTGGGTATGGTGAACAACATGGCTCTTGATTTTACTAGTGTTGTAAATTTAAATATGTGTTTTCTCTTATTATTTAGAGAAGTCCCCTCATTGGCTTGAGGGGACTATAGGTTAAATGAGCCATGTTGTGTCACGAGTTTTAATTATATTTTGATATGATCACTGCATGATTAATTTAGATTCTATATGAGATATACAATAATGATTGCATTCATATAGGTAGAATTAATAAAGATAAATTAAATAGGCAGTCTTTTATATTAGATTAAAATAAATAGATCAGATTTGGTCTGTTGGATAGATTTAATTAATGTTATTTTAATCTAAAATTTGAGTTCAAGATTAATTGAGATTAATTTTGAATATTTTAATACGGCTAATTAGGGTTTTAGAAATCCTATAAGATATAGATCTAGCCGTATTAAAATGAAGCGACCGCCGCAAGTCTCAATAATTTAATCATAATGATTTATTTCATAATTGTATGAATTAATATATGTTATGATTAATTTAGAGTTTTAATTATGATTTGATTAGATCACTCATAATTAATTTAGAATTTTAATTATGATTTGATTAGATCACTCATAATTAATTTAGAATTAAATTAATATGATTAATTTGATTATATCTAATAATACCCTCTAAATAAAATCTTAAGTCACAATGCCATCAATAAATGAATACTTGTCAAAACCTCGATCACCCATTTGTATGTTCCACCAAAGTGGATGCATCTGAGTAATCTTGGGGAGACAAGAGAGAGTAATGGTGATACTCTATATTCATTGTTGTCTTGACTTAATTGAGATCATCAAAATGGTTTTGGATCTCAAGGCATTGGATGGGATTAAACATGCTAGGTCATATGATGATCGAATCCCATAAAGATCTAAGAGTTACATGTGATGTAATTGGCAAGGGGGTTGCCTACCTAAATAACTTGATTTTAAGCGTCCTGCCAAAGTGGACTTAAGATTAAGCCAAATATGGATCTTAGCCCACTAATTATAATAAGGGTTATTAATTCAGTGGGAGGTTACTGATTATACTTTGCATATCTTTTAAATTGTAGAATCATTTCGAATAGTAACACCACAACACCATCAATGCGATCGGTCCTTGAGAAGGACGAACTCGATGAGACAAACTTTCTTGACATGTTTGAGGATTTAAGTGTTGATCCTAAACACGAAAGAAAGGAGTATCTTATCGATCAACCCATCCCTAACGAGCCTACAGCTGATGATCCAAGAGATTAGACTGATGCTTATAAAAGCATCAGGATGACTCTATGGATACAGGATGCCTGAAGCCTTCCACTATGGTTTCAGACCTCGATGGAGATCTAGAACACATGGAGGTGTCTGAGATGATTTATCATCCTATGGCAATGTTCCAGGAACAGGCGACGCAAGAGAGGTATGAGATCACAAAGGCCTTATTCTCTTGCTAGATGGTTGAAGGTCAATCGGTTAGTCCTCATTTTTGAAAATGAAAGGCTACATTGATCACCTTGAAAGGCTTGGATTCCCCATATCCCAGGAGTTAGCTACATATGTGATCTTGATCTCACTCCCAGAAAGTTATGATAACTTTGTCATGGATTACAACATGAACAATATGAAGGAATCAATTTCTGAACTGCATGAGATGCTTAAAACTGCTGAGCAGAGCCTTGAGAAGAGGCCCAGTTCTGTTTTGTCTGTTCAGAATGGAAGGGGTATGAAACGGAAAGTCAAGAAGGCAAGACCTCTGAAGGATGGGGTCTGCTTCTTCTGCAATGAAATCGATCATTGGAAGAGGAACTGCAAGCTCTATCAAGAAGATCTGGAAAAGGACAAGAAGGATAGCGGGCCTACCGCCTCAAGTATCTATGTCGTAGACATTCGCTTTTCTACTTCCTCAAACATGGGTATTAGATACTACATGTGGTTCACGCATTTGTATAAATGTATAGGAACTCAAGGACAGTAGAAAATTGAATGGACATCTGTGACATAAAGGATCAAGTTAAAAGATTTGAGTCCTACCTTCCTATGGCATTTTCGTCTAGGCCATATAAATGAGAAACGCATTTCGAAACTCCATTACAGATGGAATTCTGAAGTCATTTGATACATGTGAGTCTTGTTTATTGGGTAAGGTGACAAAGACACCTTTTACTGGACAAAGCGAGAGGGCCACCGATTTATTGGGCCTCATACATACAGATGCGTGTGGACCAATGAAGCTGCCAGAGGAGGTCATTTGTGCTTCATTACATTAATAGATGGTCTTAGTAGGTATGGTTATATCTATCTAATGAAACATAAGTCTGAATCTTTTGAAATGTTCAAAATATTCCAAAATGAAGTGCAAAACCAACTTGGCAAAACAATTAAGGCACTTCGATCTGATCGGGGTAGTGAATATTTGAGCCAAGAGTTCGTTGACCATTTTAGGAGTTGTGGGATCATCTCACAGCTTACTCCTCCAGGAACACCTCAATGGAATGGTGTTTCTGAACGGAGGAATCGAACTCTATTTGATATGGTTCGATCTATGATGAGTCAACCAGATATTCCATCTTCTTTTTGAGGTCATGCCCTAGAAACTGCTGCGTTCACACTAAATCGTGTTCCGTCAAAGGCGGTTGAAAAGACACCATATGAGATATAGACTGGGAAGTAACCTAGCTTGTCATTTCTTAAGATTTGGGGATGTGAGGTTTATGTTAAACAACAAGCCTCTGATAAATTATCATCAAGATCCTCAAAATGCCTTTTTGTGAGGTATCCTAAGGAAACTAAAGGATACTATGTCTACAGTCCCACCAATCACAAAGTATTTGTTATTCGGAATGGTATCTTTTTGGAAAAAGAGTTTATCTCTAAAAGAGCCAGTAGGAGTAAGGTGAATCTCGAAGAAGTTCGAGAGTCACAAGACAATGTAGAACCACAGATGGAAACAGTAGAAGACTTACAACAAGTTGTTGAGACTACTCAAATAACACAAGGCTCGCGAAGGTCTGATAGATCACCGTTACAGCCTCAGAGATATGGATTTCTGATTACTGGAAGTCGTGATGTTTTGCTCATTGAGCAGAATGAGCCAACGACCTATCAAGACGCTGTAGTGGGACCAAATTCCGAAAAATGGCTTGATGCCATGAAGTCTGAAATGCAATCTATGTACGACAATAAGGTATGGACCTTAGTCGATCCACCTGAGGGTGTAAAAACCGTTGGGTGCAAGTGGGTTTTCAAAGAGAAAACTGACATGGATGGCAAAGTAAATGTCTTCAAGGCACGACTGGTTGCAAAAGGATTCACTCAAACTCATGGTGTGGACTATGATGAAACCTTTTCCCTAGTTGCAATGGCCAAATCAATCAGAATCCTTCTTGCCATTGCATCATATTATGACTATGAGATATGGCAGATGGACGTCAAAACAGCCTACCTTAACCGAAAGCTTCTTAAGGATGTGTACATGACACAATCTGAGGGTTTTGTGCGTTCAGAGTGAAGAGTGGAGCTAAATACCCAAGAGGGGGGGTGAATTGGGTATCTTTAAAAAATTAAGGATTGAGCTCTGTTTTTGACTAATGAAAACAGAGGCTAACAGAGGAGTAGGGAAGGAAAGCTTTACACAATGTGATTTATACTGGTTCGGTCCTTTCTCTGACCTACATCCAGTCCCCAAGCCTCACCTGGGATTTTCAATCCACTATAATCAAATATTGATTACACACTCTGTACTAAGAGTTGTTCTCTCACTAGAACACACTCCCCCTTACAAGTTGTAATCAATACACCCTCTGTAAATGCAGGATGTTCCTCTCCCTAGGACACACTCCCCCTTACAAGTTGTACTCTGATTTTCCCAATCTCCAAGTCCCACTGACTTGAGATTATTACAATGAGTGATATACAATGAAATAGACTCTCTCTAAGAGCAGATAAGGTTACACACTGAAGCTCTATGTATCAAAGATACAATCTAATGTATATGCAGAGAAAGAATAGGTATTTTCGTGCAGAAGTTTTGTAGTTGTCTTCTCTGTCTTGTTTCTTCAAATCTTCAGCTATTTATGGTAGTTTGAAGCTTGTGGACGTTAGGTAACCGTTGGAGCTTCTTCCCATTTGAAAAACTAGCTGTTGCAAGTGTTTCTCCATGTGTAAAGTTGCTGCAGAAGCTGTTGAGTAAATATGCTGTCACCACTTTCAGATTTGCACGTTTTTCACTTTCTTGCAGCTGAATGATGAGGCCCATACTATCTTGTTTGTTGATTCAACTTTATTCAGAGGAGCCTAAGTTGTCTGCAAGGTATGCTGAATGTTTATCACGCCAGGCTGTGGTCCATTCCCTTTTGTCTTGAAGGATATAATATTATATTGCAAGTTGCACAAGCTATCCCTTCATTTGATTCTCTGTCATGGGCTTGATATTTGAATATTGAGTCTGTTGAAGCTTTTGTCCGTTGGAGATGTCTTTACTTGTTGTAGTAAGCATTCTTTAACGTTTAGAAGGCGTGCTCAGATGGATTAGCCGAAAGTAGATGAGATTGTGCAGGTGCATTAAATGCACTGTTCACCTTTTTGCTTTTTCTCACAAATCTTCAATAATCTTGATCTGTGCTAACTGAAAAACACTCAACAAACTTGTTAAACATATCTGGGATCATGAGTGAATGATTTATGAAAGCAATTAGATCAAACAACAAGTTATAGCAGATTTCACAAATTTGAAAAAGCTTCAACGGTCACTAACCTCGAGGTTAGTTCATCCAACCTCGAGGTTGGCCTGAAATCCTCAGGCAAACCTTCGTTTTAAAATCATTCAACCTCGAGGTTGCAAAGTGAACCTCGAGGTTTCTCTTGAGAAGAAACCTTCTGATAAATCTCATTAACCTGCAAACCTTGAGGTTCCAAAGGTAACCTCGAGGTTTGAAGTTTGTTTCAAACCTTCAGTTTTCACTGGAGCCCGACAACCTCGAGGTTGTACATCTGTACTCGAGGTTGGTTCTTTGAAAGTGCAAAGTTCAAAGTTAAACATAAAGCCCAGCCTCGAGGTTACAATGTTAACCTCGAGGTTTTCAATACTTTGAAAACCAGTGTGCTCTCTGTAAGTGATAAAACTCGAGGTTGCAACATCATACTCGAGGTCAAAGGTGTTTTCATCGAGCTTAAGTTTCAAAACAAAGTGTCCAACCTCGAGGTTGAAATATGGACCTCGAGGTTCATGTGCTTGATGAACAACATGACCTTTCTGTATGAGTTGAACCTTGAGGTTTGCTTTGCATACTCGAGGTTACAAGTGATAATGAAGAAACTTGGATTCTCCAACTGAACCAGAACCTCGAGGTTGACTTCTCAACCTCGAGGTTTCACATATAACTTGTGAAACCAAGTTTTGCAACATTCGAATCACTTGATTTTTAAAGCTTCTGTAAGGTCAAACCTCGAGGTTACAAACCCAACCTCGAGGTTTGCTCTTAACCAGAGTTTTGACACTTAAGAGCAAAACCTCTTCAATTGTTTGTAGTTGTTGACAATCATCAAAACCATCAGAGAACTAACATTCTCCCCCTTTTTGATGATGACAACATCTACAAGCAATACCTCTTTAAACATTTAAAAGATTATCAGTGAGATTATCAGAGTGTTTGAAAAACTGATTTTTGCACAAGTAGAGTTCTTAGATAAAGAGTCATATATTCTCAGAGATAAGCAGAAGCATGAAATTGAGACTGATATTTCAATTGATATTCCATTTCAACAAATTTATACAAAATACAATGGAATTCAATTAAAAAATACAATACAGACAGCAATAAAAGAAAACAAATATATGAAAATACATATGCTGCTGCAGACAAAAACTAGATCCCTAGACTCTAGTCCTCACTCATTGCTTGTCTCTCCCCCTTTGTCATCGTCATCAACATACTCTGGGTCGAGAATAACAAGAGGAGGCTGGTAAAGCACCATAGCAGTGGTAGGATCAAATGTGGGATCAAGAAGAGAAGGATGGGCAAAGGGAGAAGGTGTGGGGAAGATTTCAGTAGAGGGGGTAGGTGGAGATAGAAATGGTGGAATGAGAATCTCAGTAGAAGGGGTAGTGGGTGAAGGTTGAGACTGAGCAACAGGAGTGGTATGAGGTGGAGAAGAGTGTGGAGGGCTAGGGAATGAGAAAGAGTGAGAGGGAGGTGAGTGATGGGGTGAGAGAGCAGGAGACTCAGCAGGAGAGGGAGGTGAAGATGGGTCAGGAAGTGATGAGCTAGGGCCATCATGAATATCAGGACGGGGATCAGAGGCTGCATCAGCAGAAGGTAAGTCAGAAGCCACATCAGGAACTGGAACAGATGAGGGGCCATGAGTGGATGAGGAGCCAAGGCCAAAATGTCTGAGAAGCATGTCAGCTTTGTCTCTGGCATCAGATGCAGCAGTGAGAGAGACAGCCAAAGAAGAGTTCAAGTCAGTAAACCTTTGATCCATTTCCTCCTTTAGCTTGTACAGATGGGACATTGCCTCAGTCTGTGCAACTATGACATCCATAAGTCCCATCTTGATGTCAGCCCGCAATACATCAACTTCAGTCTTCATGATAGCTCTGTGGGAGATTAGGGCTTGATCCACTATCTGTCTGATCTGCCCCATCAGATCATCTGGTATAGGAGCCTGAGAAGGTGGAGGAGCTGACTGTGCTTCCTCAGGGGCCTGAGAGGCTTGAGACTGAGCCGCCCCCTCTGCATCAAACTTGATATGCATGAGGTTCAGCTGATGCTTCCCAAAATAAAGGGGATACTCAAGGGTATCAGTGCTCCCCACATACCAGATTCTGTGATAGTAGAGGATCACAGAAACGAGAGAAGGGTAGGGTATATGAGTCAATGGCTTTTTGGCAAATTTGAATGACTTCATCCCCTGAAGAAGCCAATCCCCAATATTAAAGGGCACCCTCCTCACAAAGGCAGTGAATGGTCTATAATCGAGGGAGGTAAAATGGGTGTAGTTCCCAGCCTTAGGAACAAAGTTCCTTGAATAAACATACCAAAGAACTCTGTGTTCTTGTGGCATGTCCCTAGGCTTGAAGGTTAGCTTTATCTGTTGGTCAGGTGGAAAGGGTTTGCCTGGAATAAGAGTTTCATATACCTCTTGATTGGTATAAGAAAATTCTGGAACAGGAGGTGGGTTTTTGACTTTCAGAATTTTGTTTAAGGTATCAGCAGAAAGTGTAAACTTGACACCTCTTACTGTGGTTGACACCCTTTCCTCCACCAACTCTCCCTCAGAGTCCAATACACTCACATCTTCCATTTTAAAATAGAACATCCTAACCAGACTAGGAGTGTATGGACAGTAAATGGAGATAAAGGGTTCATACATTTTGATCCAAGGACTGAGATCAAAATTGCACTCTTTGTGGAAGTTTTCTAAATTAATGGCAACTGAAGCACAGAAAACTTTAGAGAGATAAGTTTCTCTATACTTATCATTTTCTTCCTTGGAGGAGAAGGATGAAGCAGCAGTGACGAATCCTTCTGGGGGTGATCTGATATCCCGGATATCCTCTATTGCATTCACAGCAAATTTCTCCAACTTCTTTTGCTGTGAGGCCTGAGAGGATGATTGAACTTGAGGCCTTGAGGGATTCTTGGTCCTTGCCTTCTTGGCCTTTTCTCCTATTTTCTCTTTCCCTTTACCGGTTGTTTCAGGCACTTTCCTCTTTTTAGACTCAGCTTGACTGGGCTCTTTGATGGAAATGCCCTTCGGTTTGCTCTTCGGAGGAGGAGATGGAGGAGGATCAATGGGCATCCCTGGGATGTGCTTATCAACCCCAGAGCGCAAGCGAAGAGACCGAGTCTTCTTCCTCACAGGCTTGGTTGCTTGAGGTTCAGGGGAAGGTTGACGTTTTGGAGGTGGAGAGGGAGACCAAGATTCTGTCTCATCGTTCGAATGGGAGGAAGATTCTGACTGGGAAGGAGATTTCGAGGCCATTTGTAGACAGAGAGTGGAAGAAATGTGCAGAAAGATGAAGATTGGAAGAGGAAGTGACGAGAGAGAAGGAGTGAACTCGAGGTTAGGGTTCAGTAAAAATGAAATTTCACAGCAGCATATATATAGACACGCTCTCAACCTCGAGGTTGACTTCTCAGCCTCGAGGTTAGATGAACAAAAGTTCACTAAACTCTGCGATCAACCTCGAGGTTGACATCTCAGCCTCGAGGTTAGATGAATAAAAATTCACTAACCTTTGAAATTCTTACCTCCAACCTCGAGGTTGCCTCCAGAACCTCGAGGTTCGACTGTCTGATAGATGAGATGTCTCTTCTGTTTGCTACCAACCTCGAGGTTCTAATCCCATACTCGAGGTTCCAGCTTTTAAGCATTCTCAATTTTGACAGTTTGCCCCGATAACCTCGAGGTTAGCTTTTGAGCCTCGAGGTTCCATCCATCAGATATCTTGAACCTTTTGACATTCTTCCAACCTCGAGGTTGACTACTGAACCTCGAGGTTTGCCCCTTTGACAGCAAACCTAAGTCCTGCATAAGATTGTCTATGTACTCCGATGCTAAAGTTAGTGATCTATAATTATCAAAACCATATTTTAATATAAAAGTAGACAAGAATTACTTACAACTCATTGGGATTTACCATTCCCAATTCTCTTCTTATGAATGTGAATGGGTCCTTGGCTAATGGTTTGGTGAAAATGTCTGCCAATTGAAGATGAGTTGGGATGAACATCACTTTCACATCTCTCTTCTGGACATGATCCCGGATGAAATGATGTCTCACATCAATATGCTTGGTTCTTGTATGTTGCACGGGATTCTTGGCCAAGCTTATTGTGCTAGTGTTATCACATAGTATTGGAATCTCCTTTAAGTGCACTCCTAAATCAGCAAGTTGTTGCTTCAGCCACAACACTTGAGCACAGCAACTTGAGGCAGCCACATATTCAGCTTCTGTTGAGGACACCGCCACGGTAGTTTGCTTCTTGCTAAACCAAGAGACAAGTGAGTTGCCAAAGAATTCGCATTGCCCACTTGTACTCTTTCTATCCGTCTTATAGCCAGCATGATCCGAATCTGAATATGCCACAAGATGCTCCGGCTGACCTTTAGGAAACCATAGCCCAAGAGTCTTTGTATCAGATAGATATCTGAATATTCTCTTCACGTGTTCAGCATGAGACTCTTTGGGTGCGGATTGGAACCGAGCACACATTCCAACACTGAATTGAATGTCCGGGCGACTTGCAGTGAGATAGAGCAATGATCCAATCATTCCTCTATACTTGGTGATGTTAAAGTCCTTGCCCTCTTCATCAGCATCCAAAGAAGTAGTTGTGCTCATTGGTGTGTCAGCCCCATTGCACTTGTCCATTCCAAACTTCTTCAGCAAATCATTCAGATACTTTGTTTGAGATATGAATATCCCATCTTTACGTTGCTTGATTTGCAGCCCAAGGAAGTAATTAAGCTCTCCCATCATTGACATCTCAAATTCACCTTGCATAGACTTGGAAAATTCCTCACATAAAGAATCATTAGTAGCACCGAAAATAATATCATCAACATATATCTGTACGATTAAAATCTCATTTAATTTATTTTTCTTGATAAACAATGTTGTATCAGCCTTTCCTCTGATAAATCCTTGATTGAGTAAGAATTGACTCAATCTTTCATACCAAGCTCTAGGAGCTTGCTTAAGACCATACAAGGCTTTCTTAAGTCTAAAAACATGATCCGGAGATTGATCATTTTCAAAACCTGGAGGTTGTTCAACATACACCTCCTCTTGAATGAAACCATTTAGAAAAGCACTTTTGACATCCATTTGATAGAGTTTAAAGCCTTTTGTGCATGCAAATGCTAGAAGAACTCTTATTGCTTCCAATCTAGCTACTGGAGCATAAGTCTCTTCATAGTCTATTCCTTCTTCTTGATTGTAGCCTTTGGCCACTAATCTAGCCTTGTTACGCACAATGATGGCTGACTCATCACGTTTGTTCTTGAATACCCATTTTGTCCCAATTACCGGATGGTCTTTGGGTCTAGGTACCAAGTCCCAAACTTGATTTCTATCAAATTGATGTAGCTCCTCTTGCATAGCAATCACCCAATCATTGTCTGAAAGGGCTTCTTCTATCTTAGAGGGCTCTATATGTGAAATAAATGCAGAAAATGTAACTTCATTCAGAGTACTATTTCTGGTCCTGACTCCTTGATTTACATCACCTATGACTTGGTCTAAAGGATGATTTCTTAAAAATCTCCAAGCTCTAGGTTGAGACTGATCAGGATTTTCTAAGTTGTTTTCAGGATCAGCCTCAAAAACATTTTCTGAATTTTCAGAAGGAGTAGGAGCATTTTTCGAAAAGAATTTGTTTTTGAAAATAGTCTCCTCTTCATCATCCAAGGATTTATCAGATTCAGATTCACAGAATACAACATGTATAGATTCCTCAACAATCTTAGTTCTAGTATTAAAAACTCTATATGCTTTGCTCCTATTAGAGTAACCAATAAAGATAGCTAAATCAGCTTTAGGATCGAATTTACCAAGATTGTCTTTACCATTATTGTGCACATAGCACTTACAGCCGAAGACACGAAGGTGGCTTAGGTTTGGCTTTCTTTCCTTGTAGAGTTCGTATGGAGTCTTATTCAGCTTCTTTCTCAAGTATGCTCTGTTGGAGACGTAGCAAGCCGTACTCATGGCATCAGCCCAAAATACTTGCGAAGTGATGTACTCGTTCAACATTGCTCTAGCCATTTCAGTGAGTACTCTATTCTTTCTCTCCACAACACCATTTTGTTGTGGTGTTCTTGGTGCTGAAAAGTTGTGATCAATCCCCATACTGTCACAGAACTCAGCAAAGGCTTGATTCTCGAACTCTCCACCATGATCAGTCCGTATTCCTGAAATTGATAACCCTTTCTCGTTTTGGACCTTCTTGGCAAATGAAACAAACTGATCAAAGGTTTCATCTTTAGAAGATAAAAATATTGTCCAAGTAAATCTAGAGAAATCATCAACAATGACCAAAGTGTATAAGTTTCCACCAAGACTTTTCACTCTAGCTGGTCCAACTAGATCCATGTGAAGAAGTTGAAGAGGTCTGTTTGTTGAAATTTCATTTTTAGCTTTAAAAGAAGATTTGGTCTGTTTTCCCTTTTGACAAGCATCACAAATCATATCATTTTTGAAATTCAGTTTGGGAATGCCAATAACCAAATCCTTTTTCAATAACTTGTCAAGTTGATACATATTAACATGAGCTAATCGCTTATGCCATAGCCAACTCTCATTCAAGTTACTTACAAAACAATTTTCAGAAGTAGAAGCATTGCTAGAGAGGTTCAAAGTATAACAGTTTCCATCTCTAGGTGCTCTAAATAAAGCTTTATTTTTCAAATCATTTATGGAGATCAAATCCTTTTTAACAATAAAGCATTCATCAGAGTCAAATATTACCAAATTACCCTTATCGGTGCTTTGGCTCACACTTAGGAGATTGTGACACAATCCTTCTACAAGGTAGACGTCTTTGATGAGTGGGCCTTCATTGTTGCCTATCTCACCAATGCCAGCGATTTTCCCGGATTGATCACCTCCAAACGTGACTCTACCTCCATCTTTTGGCTTTATTGATAAAAACTTTGATTTGTCTCCAGTCATGTGTCTTGAGCATCCACTATCAATGTACCACTTGTTCGGCCTTGATGCTCTAAGACATACCTGCAGATTACCAGAGGTCAAGTTTTAGGTACCCATCTTTTCTTGGGTCCTTTGGGGTTAGCATGCACCTTGGGAACATATGTTCCTTTTGGTACCCAGACATAATTTCCTACAGGTTTAGCTTTTCTTTCTTTTCGATGAAAACAAGATGAAGTAGAATGACCCTTCCTATTGCAATATGTACAATGTGCAAAAGGGTTTGAGGAATGAACAGATTTAGTGAAATAATTCATATAGGATTTTTGTCCATTCTTTTTCTTTCCTTTCTTCTTATCAAAGTCTGGTCTATAACCAATGCCCGATCTATCGTTTGTAAAACGTTGTTGTTTCAAAATCACATTGAGCATTTCACTTCCCTTAGTAAATTTCTCAAGTGCTTTTGTAAGTTGTGAATTCTTTTTCTCTAGGATAGAGCATTCATCACAAATCAGAGATTGAGGAGAAGAGAAGTTTTCAATTTGCAGTTCAAGAAAAGAATTTTTTCTTTTCAAAGACATATACTTGTCTGCAAGTTTTTCAAACTCCTTTTGAACAACATTGTATTCAGCAAACAATTCATCATAGGAAGGAAGAGATTCATATACCTCATTTATTTCACTAGGTTGTTCTTCTTCCTCAGCAACCAGGCATATGTTGCCTTTTTCACTTTCATCCTCTTCAGCTTCATCCTCATCCGATGAGCTATCTCCCCATATAGCTGACACATATGCCTTCTTTTTGTATTTCTTGAATTTCTTCTTTTCTTTCTCTTGGTTTTTCAGCTGAGGGCATTCTGCCTTGATGTGTCCGGGCTTCTCGCATTCATAGCAGATGATAGGCTTCTTTGATTCATAGCTCGAACTTCCTTTCTGAAATTTCTTGAAGCCTTGATCTCTTTTATAAAACTTCTTGAATCTCCGGACCATCATGCCAATCTCTTCATCCTCGTCCTCATCTTCCTCATCCTTTTCCACGTTGAGAGCCACTCCCTTGTTGCGATTGTTGCCACCATTGACATCTTCTAATTCCTTCTTGAACCTCAGTTTGCTCTCGTATTCAGATAAGCTACCAAACAATGCGGCAACTGAAGTCATTGACTCTCCACGAGCTTCTTCAATGGCGGTAACTTTTGCTTCCCAATCCTTTGTCAGAATATTGAGGATTTTCCTCACTTGAGCTCCTTGATCAAAAAGCTTTCCCAAGGCCGCTAGCTGATTGGTCAAGTGAGTGTATCTCAACTGAAATTCTCCAATACTCTCGCCTTGCTTCATTCGCAACAAGTCATACTCAGTGGTTAGAATGTTGACGCGATTTTCCTTGATTCCAGATGTTCCTTCATAAGCTATTTCCAGCGCCTTCCACATCTCTTTAGCTGTTGACAAATTACAGATACGAAAGTACTCCTTTTGACTAAGAGCACTCTGTAGCATCAGGATAGCCTTGCTATTGAGAGTGATGTTCTTCTTATCATCATCATTGAGCTCGGCTTCTGTCTTGGGAACAGTGATGCCTCCTTCTACCTTGACTGGAACATAGTCTCCAGTCTCAAAGACCCTCCATAGACCATATTCTGTAGCCATCACGAACACACGAAATTTTGCTTTCCAGAAAGAGTAGTGTTCGCCGTCGAAACCGGGAGGTCTGTTGATTGAAGCTCCATCTGGAAGAATTCCTTCCATAGTGATCCTTCTCGAGTGGTAAAACTCTTCTGAGAAGACCTTGCTCTGATACCAAATGAAGAGTGGAGCTAAATACCCAAGAGGGGGGGTGAATTGGGTATCTTTAAAAAATTAAGGATTGAGCTCTGTTTTTGACTAATGAAAACAGAGGCTAACAGAGGAGTAGGGAAGGAAAGCTTTACACAATGTGATTTATACTGGTTCGGTCCTTTCTCTGACCTACATCCAGTCCCCAAGCCTCACCTGGGATTTTCAATCCACTATAATCAAATATTGATTACACACTCTGTACTAAGAGTTGTTCTCTCACTAGAACACACTCCCCCTTACAAGTTGTAATCAATACACCCTCTGTAAATGCAGGATGTTCCTCTCCCTAGGACACACTCCCCCTTACAAGTTGTACTCTGATTTTCCCAATCTCCAAGTCCCACTGACTTGAGATTATTACAATGAGTGATATACAATGAAATAGACTCTCTCTAAGAGCAGATAAGGTTACACACTGAAGCTCTATGTATCAAAGATACAATCTAATGTATATGCAGAGAAAGAATAGGTATTTTCGTGCAGAAGTTTTGTAGTTGTCTTCTCTGTCTTGTTTCTTCAAATCTTCAGCTATTTATGGTAGTTTGAAGCTTGTGGACGTTAGGTAACCGTTGGAGCTTCTTCCCATTTGAAAAACTAGCTGTTGCAAGTGTTTCTCCATGTGTAAAGTTGCTGCAGAAGCTGTTGAGTAAATATGCTGTCACCACTTTCAGATTTGCACGTTTTTCACTTTCTTGCAGCTGAATGATGAGGCCCATACTATCTTGTTTGTTGATTCAACTTTATTCAGAGGAGCCTAAGTTGTCTGCAAGGTATGCTGAATGTTTATCACGCCAGGCTGTGGTCCATTCCCTTTTGTCTTGAAGGATATAATATTATATTGCAAGTTGCACAAGCTATCCCTTCATTTGATTCTCTGTCATGGGCTTGATATTTGAATATTGAGTCTGTTGAAGCTTTTGTCCGTTGGAGATGTCTTTACTTGTTGTAGTAAGCATTCTTTAACGTTTAGAAGGCGTGCTCAGATGGATTAGCCGAAAGTAGATGAGATTGTGCAGGTGCATTAAATGCACTGTTCACCTTTTTGCTTTTTCTCACAAATCTTCAATAATCTTGATCTGTGCTAACTGAAAAACACTCAACAAACTTGTTAAACATATCTGGGATCATGAGTGAATGATTTATGAAAGCAATTAGATCAAACAACAAGTTATAGCAGATTTCACAAATTTGAAAAAGCTTCAACGGTCACTAACCTCGAGGTTAGTTCATCCAACCTCGAGGTTGGCCTGAAATCCTCAGGCAAACCTTCGTTTTAAAATCATTCAACCTCGAGGTTGCAAAGTGAACCTCGAGGTTTCTCTTGAGAAGAAACCTTCTGATAAATCTCATTAACCTGCAAACCTTGAGGTTCCAAAGGTAACCTCGAGGTTTGAAGTTTGTTTCAAACCTTCAGTCTTCACTGGAGCCCGACAACCTCGAGGTTGTACATCTGTACTCGAGGTTGGTTCTTTGAAAGTGCAAAGTTCAAAGTTAAACATAAAGCCCAGCCTCGAGGTTACAATGTTAACCTCGAGGTTTTCAATACTTTGAAAACCAGTGTGCTCTCTGTAAGTGATAAAACTCGAGGTTGCAACATCATACTCGAGGTCAAAGGTGTTTTCATCGAGCTTAAGTTTCAAAACAAAGTGTCCAACCTCGAGGTTGAAATATGGACCTCGAGGTTCATGTGCTTGATGAACAACATGACCTTTCTGTATGAGTTGAACCTTGAGGTTTGCTTTGCATACTCGAGGTTACAAGTGATAATGAAGAAACTTGGATTCTCCAACTGAACCAGAACCTCGAGGTTGACTTCTCAACCTCGAGGTTTCACATATAACTTGTGAAACCAAGTTTTGCAACATTCGAATCACTTGATTTTTAAAGCTTCTGTAAGGTCAAACCTCGAGGTTACAAACCCAACCTCGAGGTTTGCTCTTAACCAGAGTTTTGACACTTAAGAGCAAAACCTCTTCAATTGTTTGTAGTTGTTGACAATCATCAAAACCATCAGAGAACTAACACAGAGGACACTGGTAAAGTTTGCAAGCTTCAAAGATCCATTTATGGATTAAAGCAAGCATCTCGGAGTTGGAATCATCGTTTTGATGAAGTAGTCAAAGAGTTTGGATTCATTCAAAACATCGATGAACTTTGTGTTTACAAGAAGGTTAGTGGGAGCACAGTTGTATTTCTAGTGCTTTATGTTGATGACATCCTACTTATTGGGAATGACATTCCTACCTTGCAGAGTGTCAAGTCTGTAAGTTCCGGCTATCACCCAAGAGGGGGGGTGAATTGGGTGATATATAAAAATTTCCTCTCTTTAAAACATTTTCGCAATTCAGTGTTTTCATCTTGAGTAACAAAAGTAAGTTTTCAAACAATTGATAATTGCTCAAATGTAAATGCTGGAAATGTAAAAGATAAGGAAGAAGAGCTTGCAAACAGATTTATACTGGTTCGGCCCTCTCTGACCTACGTCCAGTCCCCAAGCCTTACTTGGGATTTTCAATCCACTATCTCACTCAAGCTTTAATCGGGTACTTGAGAACCGCTACAATCCCACAAGTTTAGCCGGGCACTTGTGCAGCCTTTTACAAATCTCTTACTGAGATACTCCCCCTTACACACCGTAAGGATACACTGCTTGATCACACACTTTGTACTCGAAGTAATCCTCTCTCTCTAGGATTCACTCCCCCTTACAAGTTGTAATCAACACAATGTATAACCCACTCAAGATTACCCAATCTTGAGTTTCTCTCAGAAGGATAATGTGTTTACAATGAATTTCCTCTCAAGGAATGGATAAATAAACACTGAAGTACAGACACAATTCATTTCACACTCTTAAGCTATTTAGATATGAAAAACAGAGTGAGAATGATGTAGAAGAAGAGCATCAGTATTTTGGCATGGTAATCATATGTCTCCTCGTTTTTCTGCTTCAATCCATGTCTTTTATAGGTAGAGAAGAGTCTGTGACCGTTTATGACCGTTGAAGAGTCAATCAGACCGTTGTAGCTGATTATCTTTAAGTTTGGTCAGCTTCTTTCTCTAATCTCCAACTAATCCAGTTGTATAATTGATCTGAGGTGGCTTCCTGTGGATTTGCCCGTTGGAGAAGACTTTGCTTGTTGTAGTAATCTTCCTTTTAGCCTTTTGCAGACGTGTACAAGTGGATTAACCAAAGGAAGCAACTATCTGGGCTGTGCATTTATTGTTCTGACAGTTTTTTGCTTTTTGCTCTAATCCTTCAATGAACCTTCGTTAATCTGTCTGAAACTCACTAGAAAGATGGTTAAAAATATCTAGAATCAATATAGAATAATCATGGAAAGCATTGAGATCAAACAAGAAGGTATTGCACCATAACCTTCTTAAATTTGAAATTGCACCAACGGTCACAAACCTTGAGGCCAACCTCGAGGTTAGCCTGAAGGTTTCAGGCAAGTACTGGTTTTAGAAACTCACAACCTTGAGGTTGAAACAGTAACCTCGAGGTTGGAAACTTGGTTGAAAGAGCATTTTTCCTCTGGAGCCCGATAACCTCGAGGTTGGAAATCCATACTCGAGGTTTGCTTCTGAAATTGCAAAGTTCAGTTCTTGAAAACAAGCCTCAACCTCGAGGTTGCAAACTTGACCTCGAGGTTGTCAATACTTTGACAACCAGTTTGCTCTCTGTAAGCCATAATACTCGAGGTTCAAAACTGATACTCGAGTATGGCTTCTCATACTGCAGTAGAGCAATTTCTGAGGGCCATATCTCTCTGGTCCGAGCTCCGTTTTGGTCCGTTCAACTCTTGATAGAAAGCTCTGTGAGTCTACTTTCATATGCCACTGATTTCAGTCCAATCGGATTTTCCGTTTGTGAGATATACTCAAAATACTAAAGGCTGTTCCTGACTGTGACGCTGATATTTGTGTCAACTTGTAAAATTCATCAATAATTCATCTGAACTCCTTTGGACTTGAATCTTTGTCAAAAGTACGTGTTGGGAGTCTAGTTTCCAATGCTTTTGGTTTCGTCTCAATCCGATCTCTGGTTTAGAAGATATCATCAAATTACCAAAGGTCGCCAGAAGCTGAACGTGGAACAGAGTGCACCAGAGTTGCTGATAGTGCTGAAACCTTGAGGTTATGACTACAACCTCGAGGTTGGCACTTGCAACCTCGAGTTTGCACTTGCAACCTCGAGGTTGGCTGGTCCAGTGACACCAAAAATGCTGAAGACACTCAAACCTCGAGGTTTATACCCAAACCTCGAGTTTACTCGTCCTGGACCTCATATTTGCTTGATTTAACTCTGAATTGAGCCATTCCAACTTCCATATGACCTTGGAGACTTCTAGCATCAATATAAGAACTTGAATAATGATCTCTTCATTAAATTCAACAAGTTATTCCTTCTTCCATCTCCCAACTTGATCATTCTTCATCAATTAACTTGGACTCATCATTATTTGCAGCTTCTGCCTTCTTCAACATTCAGAACATGATGAAGCTTCATTTCAACTTTTGCAAATGCTTTCTTTCTTCCATCTCTTATCTCCTTCTTGATTATTCTTCTTAATTTAACTTCAAATAATCTACATTCAATATAGCAGGTAGTCAATGTAGGAGATAACAATATTGAAAATGCGGCTGAATCACCAAGAGGGGGGGTGAATTGGGGATTCTTAAAATTCTTTTGAAATATACTCTGTTTTTGTCAGAAATCCGATAGAGCCGAAAGTAAGGGAGTGAGAAGAGAAGAAAAGCAGAACACAGCGAAGTTATCCTGGTTCGGTCCAATCTAATGACCTACGTCCAGTCCCCAGTCACTCTGGGATTTCCACTATCTCTCTAGAGAATTACAGACTCTGCAAACAAAGAGTGTTTCACAACCTCGAACACACTCCCCCTTACAAGTTGTAATTGAATAACCCAATCTCAAAGTCCCTCTACTTTGAGATCCTTACAGAAAATTTGATTACAGAAAAGAACTCTCTTCTAAGAGTGGATATTGTTAATCACTGAAGTACAACAATTCAAGATAACAACTCTTCCACTGATATTGTTGAGTAGTAATGTAGAATTTTTGTTCTCTATTTTTTTTTTTCGAATCTTCATCTATATATAGTGTTTTTGAGGCTTGTGAACGTTATAGATTCGTTGGAGCTATTTCCTTTCTGAAAATATAGCTGTTGCAGGTGTTATGTCTTGATCTTGTTTTGCTGAAATCACTCTTTGTCCAAAATATGGCTGTTGAGAGTTTATTCTCAGTCTTCCTTGATTCTGGTCTTTCTTTTTAAGGTATATATCCATTGGAGATGTTGCACAACGGCTATATGATCTCCTCTAACGGCTAGATGATCTTGAGTAATAGCTTTCCTTAGTTTTTGCAAGTTTCCGAAAATAACTTTCTTTTTGAATCTCAGACAAATCAGAAGATCTCCTGTAATCTCATGAATAAATGCGTTAGAAAAGTTCAGTTACACTGATGTGAGATAGATATAACAACTAGATTGAATGGGTAACTTAAAACATGAAGATAGAATCTGATTTGGAAATCTGAGTTCATCTGCGTTTTTCAGATCTGGAGGTCTGAACTCGAGTTCACAATGTTAGGCTCGAGTTCGCCCTTCAAAATTTTGCTTCTGCCAAAATCAAACTGGAGGTTTAAGACAAATGGCCTCGAGTTTGAAACTATTGAAAATAGCTAATTGCTCTCTAGAACCTTTGAACTGGAGTTTGAAGAGTTTAGGCTGGAGTTTGGTTTTCTCCGAAATACTCTGAAGGCTCTCGGCCCAAACTAGGCTCGAGTTTGAAGAGCTTAGGCTCGAGTTCATACTCCAAAATTTTGAACTTTTTTCAAACTTGAGGTTTGAGTAGAAGTTTAAAGTTTGAAGCAGATTTTCAACAGATAAAAAACTCTCTGGCAATGATGAACTCGAGTTCGCCCTTAGTAGGCTCGAGTTCATGCAAACTTCCAAAGGTTTAATTCTGAACTTCAGGTTCAGTCTCAAGTTTGAACTTTGGCTTTGCAAGTTTATGCTTTCTGTCAAATCCAGGCTCGAGTTCATTACTCATAGGCTCGAGTTTGATTTTGACAGATAGAAAAATCACAAGTTTTAAACATCCTTGACTTGTCAAATCTTTCCAATATTGTTTACAATTGTTAGTGATCATCAAAACACTTCTGAGAACTAACATTCTCCCCCTTTTTGATGATGACAACACTTGCAAACAATTAATTGAGAAACTTAGTTTGAAATTCATTTTGAAACTCAGTTTGTGAAAACCAATTTTAGAGATTTGATCAAATTATCAGAAAACATATACTTAGGAGCAGAATATAGCAAAATATCAAAGATTTGTTTTGTGAAAAAAACTTTTTTGCGCAGATTATCAGAGACTTAACCAAATTATCAGAGACAAACTTCAAGGCATATACCAGAAGCAAAACCAAACATATTAAAAACTGATCACTAATCAAAATGTTCACAGAATCCCAAAATAACTACAAAAGTTTATAGAAACCACAAGGGTTACAAATCAACAACATTGTGGCATTCACTCCACATCTTCTCCCCCTTTGGCATCATCAAAAGAGATAGGCTCAATTGAGACATAGGGTACTACGGCTAGTGGCTCAACAGAGGATGTGAAAGTAGAAGGTATAGGAGCAGAAGGAGGTGTCTGTGCAGGCTGAGCATGAACAGGATCTGAGTCTGGGACAGGTACAGAAGTAGAAGCATCCGGAGACTGAGACTTCAAGATCTTGTCCATCTTGTCGCTTAAATTCATCATTGTAACCAATAGAGTGGACATAGTAGAAGTCTGTTCATTGACTTGAGTCTTCAGTGCTTCTTGTTCAACTCTGAAGGCTTCTTGAGTATCTACTAAATTGTTGTGCCCTTTGTTCACCTCGGTAACCAATTTACCCACAGCCAATTCAATTCCTTCAATCAGATCAGACACAGCTTTGTCCACAATTTCTTGGACTTTTGTCTCAATATCAGAGGCAGGTGGAGCACTTTGAGCTTCCTCAGCTCTGGACTGTGTGGCTCTGGATGTTGCTGGCTTGGACTTCCTTGGAGCTCTAGACTGATCCGAATACTCAGGCCTATGAGTCGTCATTAAGTTCATGATATGCTGCCCAAATTCAGCTGGAAATTGAGGAGAATCATTCTCGGCCAAGTGCCAAATCTTCTCATGAAACAGAATTACTGAAACCAAGCTGGCAAAGGGAATCTGGGATGATTGGCGTGAATGAAATGCAAACTTTGCCATTTCTTGAAAAATCCAGTCACCTACATTCTGTGGTTGTTCATCTAGGATGGAGGCGAAGATATTAAAATCTTTCTTGGCAAAATGGGTAAAATTGCCTCCCTTCTGTAGGAGATTCCTAGAGTAAATATACCAGATTGCTCGGTTTCTTAGAGGCATGGCAGCTGGAGTAAAATTTAGTATCTCTAAGGCATCAGGAATAGGCTCATCTGGTCTAAGTAAACTAAAAATAGCCTGTTGCTTATATCTGTGAGTTTCAGGCTTGGGAGGGTTGGTAATTTGAAGGATAGAGTTCAAGTAATTAGGAGTAATTGTGATTTTCTGGCCTCTTACCTTTGTGACAATTCTCTCCTCTACCAAATCACCTTCAGAGTTCAGTATATTATCAGATTTCATGTGAAAGTAAAAGACTTTCACAAGTTTAGGACTGTAGGGAGTCTTTATTGAAATTAAGGTCTCAAACTGTTTCATCCAAGGGGTTAAGTCCAAATCACATTCTTCTTTCAGTTTGGCCAAATTTACATACACAATTGGACAAAACTTTTTCTTCTCATCAAACTTCTTCTTAAACAAATTACCCTCTTCTATAGTCATCCTACATGGATCTACATTGAAGCCATCTGGACATCTCTTATGTTTGTAAATTTCTATGATTGCTGGCAAAGATTGTGATACCTGAGGAGCATCTTGCTCCTGAGCTTGGCCACTGCCTTGGCCTGGAGTAGGAACAGAGGGGATACCCGCGGTTTTCTTTCTTTTAAAGGGTTGTTTTTCCCTCAAAGGAGCAGACGGCTGAGGTGCTTTTCCCTTTCCTTGAACTGGGGGCTCTGGGTCGTGCCTCTTCTTCGTTCTCTCTTCTGAAATCACAACTCCTTTTGGTTTGGGAGGAGGAGTTTCAGTGTTTTTGTCGTTGATACCTCGAATGTACGTGTCAATTCCATCTTGTAATCGAGTTGATCGAGTTCTTGAACGGACAGGGCGCTCAGAATGAGTTTGAGAAATAGATTGTGAAGGATTAGGGTTTGTATTTTTGGGATTGGAGGATTGTGAGGCCATTTTCGCAGTGATCAGAGGAAGAAGAAGTTCGAAGAAAGTTAGGGCAAACTGGAGGTATGTGAGGAGTGAAATGACGAGTTTGCAACTGTAGTATATATAATGTGCGTCACGAACTCGAGTTCCCCTCTTACAGGCTCGAGTTCGTCAAAAATTTCCACTTACCTGGACTTCAAGAGTGTGCTGAGAACTCTTGAAATTCCTCGTGAACCTGAGGTTCTTACTAACGGGCTCGAGTTTAGAATGAGATTTCTCCAGGGTGGCTTTCTGTGATTCACGAACTCGAGTTCGTCACTTATGGGCTTGAGTTCACCATGTCTGGGTTCCAGTCTTGCTCTCTTTCAAAAATGAACTTGAGGTTTATTTACTAATGAACTCGAGTTCTCTCTTGCTTTGCACTTCACTTCTTCTTAGTCTCTCTCGAGCTCGAGTTCATCCTTCTTAGGCTCGAGTTTGCTCATTCATCAAACTTTCATTTCTTCTCTGTCTCTTATATGTTCAAGTTTAACAACCACGGGCTCGAGTTTGTCCATAATTTCAGCAAGTTTGGGACATAAACATCCTGCATAAAACATATCTAGATACTCCGATGCTTAAATTAGTGACAAATCATCAGCAAAATCATAACTAACATTGAATTTGGGTAAGAAATACTTACAGTTCATTGGGATTTACCATTCCCAATTCTCTTCTTATGAAGTTAAATTGTTCTTTTGCTAATGGTTTTGTGAAAATGTCTGCCAATTGGAGATCAGTTGGGACAAACATGACTTTGATTTCCTTTTTCTGAACATAATCTCTGATGAAATGATGTCTCACATCAATATGCTTGGTTCGTGTATGTTGGACTGGATTCTTGGCCAAACTTATTGTGCTTGTATTGTCACATAGTATTGGAACTTCCTTCAAGTTGATTCCAAGGTCTGAAAGTTGTTGTTTGAGCCATAACACTTGTGCACAGCAACTTGAGGCAGCTACATATTCAGCTTCAGTGGATGATACAGCTACCGTTGTTTGTTTCTTACTAAACCATGACACAAGTGACCCACCAAAGAATTCACACTGTCCACTTGTGCTTTTCCTATCGGTTTTGTATCCGGCATGGTCTGAATCTGAATATGCCACCAAATGTTCTGGTTGGCCTTTGGGAAACCACAATCCTAGAGTCTTAGTGTCAGCAAGGTATCTGAAGATTCTTTTCACATGTTCAGCATGTGACTCCTTTGGAGCTGATTGGAATCTTGCACACATTCCAACACTGAATTGGATGTCTGGGCGGCTTGCTGTTAAATAGAGTAATGATCCAATCATTCCTCTATATTTTGTGATATTGAAGTCTTTTCCCTCTTCATCTGCATCCAATGAAGTAGTTGTGCTCATAGGAGTGTCTATACCATTGCATTGATCTAGTCCAAACCTTTTTAACAGATCATTTAGATACTTTGTCTGTGATATAAAGATGCCATCCTTCTTTTGCTTTACTTGAAGACCAAGAAAGTAATTAAGTTCCCCCATCATGGACATTTCGAATTCCCCCTGCATTTTCTTTGCAAAGTCTTCACACAAACTATTATTAGAAGCACCAAATATGATATCATCCACATATATTTGTACAACTAAAATTTCATTTAGCTTATTGGTTCTAATAAACAAAGTCGTATCAGCTTTTCCTCTAACAAAGCCTTGATCAAGAAGAAATTTGCTTAAACGTTCGTACCAAGCTCTAGGAGCTTGCTTAAGTCCATACAAAGCTTTCTTGAGATGATAAACATGATCTGGAAATTTTTCATTTTGAAAACCAGGAGGTTGTTCTACATAAACTTCTTCTTGTATGAAGCCATTTAAGAAAGCACTTTTTACATCCATTTGAAAAAGTTTTATTCCTTTAACACAAGCAAAGGCTAGTAGAACTCTTATGGCTTCCAATCTTGCCACTGGAGCATAAGTTTCCTCATAATCAATTCTTTCTTCTTGATTATAGCCTTTTGCAACCAATCTTGCTTTGTTTCTGATAATGATTGCAGATTCGTCACGTTTGTTTTTGAATACCCATTTAGTCCCAATGACCGGATGGTTTTTAGGCCTAGGTACCAAATCCCAAACTTGATTTCTTTCAAATTGGTGTAATTCTTCTTGCATTGCGATCACCCAATCATTGTCAGAAAGAGCTTCATCAATTTTTGAAGGTTCAATGTGAGATATAAAAGCAGAAAATGTAACTTCATTCAAAGTACTTTTTCTGGTTCTAACACCTTGACTAACATCACCTATTACTTGGTCTAAAGGGTGATTTTTATTATATTTCCAAGCTTTAGGCTGAGATGGTTCAGGATTTTCAAAATGGTTTTGAGGGTCTGTTTCAAAAACATCTTGTACTTCTGAATCAGAAGGAGGTTTTAGAAGATGCTTGTTTTCAGAAGTTTGAAATTGATTTTTCAAAATAAGTTCATCATCATCATTATTCAAAAGTTTTTTAGAGGATAAGTCACAGAACACAACATGTACAGATTCTTCTACACAACGGGTTCGAATGTTAAATATCCTATAGGCTTTACTTCTATTAGAGTAACCCAGAAAAATACCTTCATCTGCTTTGGCATCAAACTTACCCAAGTTATCCTTACCATTGTTGTGGATGAAACACTTACATCCGAACACATGTAGATGTGCTAAGTTAGGCTTCCTTCCTTTGTATAGCTCATAGGGAGTTTTGTTTAGTTTCTTTCGCATATATGCTCTGTTTGAAATATAACATGCTGTTGATATTGCATCAGCCCAGAATGCTTGAGATGTTTTGTTTTCATTCAGCATTGATCTTGCCATCTCTGTAAGGACTCTATTTTTTCTTTCAACTACACCATTTTGTTGAGGAGTCCTTGGGGCTGAAAAGTTGTGATCAATTCCTATGCTTTCACAGAACTCAGCAAAGGATTGATTGTCAAATTCTCCTCCATGATCTGTTCTAATACCTGAAATAGAAATACCTTTCTCGTTCTGGACCTTTTTGGCAAAAGCAACAAATTGATCAAAAGTTTCATCTTTAGAGCATAAAAATATGGTCCATGTGAATCTTGAAAAGTCGTCAACTATAACTAAAGTATATAAATTACCGCCTAGGCTTCTAATTCTCGCAGGTCCAATTAAATCCATGTGAAGTAATTGGAGTGGTCTTTGAGTTGAAATCTTATTTTTGGTATTAAAAGAAGACTTGGTTTGTTTCCCTTTTTGACAAGAGTCACAAATCATGTCATTTTTGAAAACAAGTTTAGGAATGCCAATAACTAATTCCTTTTTAACAAGTTTGTCAAGTTGATACATATTCACATGTGCCAACCTTTTGTGCCAAAGCCAAGTTTCATCTGAGTTACTTAGAAAACATTTTTCTGAAGCTCTATCATCAATAGAAAGATTGAGTGAATAGCAATTACCTTCTCTTGGTGCTCTGAACAATGCTTTAGATTTGATTTCTTCCAGAGGAAGAATATCTTTGCTAATGATTAAACATTCTTCTGAATTAAAGATAACCAAGTTACCTTTATCTGTACTTTGACTTACGCTCAGAAGATTGTGGCATAAACCTTCAACAAGGTATACATCTTTGATTTTTGGTCCATTGGTATTTCCAATATCTCCAACTCCAGTAATCTTGCCTGTTTGATCTCCACCAAATGTTACCTTGCCTCCATCTTTTGACTTGATTGTTGCAAATTTTGATTGATCCCCTGTCATGTGTCTTGAGCATCCACTATCAATAAACCATTTATTGGATTTTGATGCTCTAAGACAAACCTGCAAGACATAGAATATCAAGACTTAGGTACCCACTTTTTCTTGGGTCCTTTTGGGTTAGTTAGTGTCTTAGGACCCTTATAGGATCCTTTTGGCATCCATTGATAATTACCTATGGGTTTGTTTTTACCTTCTCTTTTATGAAAACAGGAAGACGTAGTGTGACCTTTACGATTGCAATAGTTGCAGTGAGCAAAAGGATTGGATGAATGCACAGATTTTTGAAAATAGTTCATGTATGATTTATGTCCAATTTTCTTCTTTCCCTTTTGTTTATCAAAATCAGGTTCATAGCCAATTCCTGACTTATCATTTGTAAACCTTTGTTGATTTAAAATAACATTTAGCATTTCACTACCATTGGTGAATTTTTCAAGAGTTTTAGTAAGAAGCAAATTTTTCTTTTCTAAAACACAACACTTTTCACAACCTTTTTCAACATGTTTCTCAACATTGTTTTCAGAAGCTATAGTAGGAGAGGAAGTATGTTGAACTCGTTTTTCTAGAAATTTGATTTTCTTCTTGGCTGATGAAAGTTCCTTTGCAATTTTCTTAAATTCAATAAAAAGTAAATCATATTCAGAAGATAACTCATTATAAGAGAAATTGGAAATATTTACCTCTTCATTATCAGATTCTTCTTGAGCAACAAGACAAATATTGGTCCTTTCTTCCTCTTTAGCTTCATCTTCATCTGATGAGCTATCTCCCCATATGCCTGAGACATAAGCTCTTCTTTTGAATTTGTTTGATTTCTTTTCTTTGTTCTTGAGCTGAGGGCAATCAGATTTGAAATGACCGGGTTGTCCACATTCATAGCATGTGATGGACTTCTTTGTTTCTGTGTTCGAACTACCCTTGTGAAATTTTCTGTTGGCCTGATCCTTTTTAAAAAATTTCTTGAATTTTCTGACCATCAGACTTATCTCTTCATCATCATCATCCTCATTTTCTTCATTATCATCAGATTTAGGTTCTCTAGAGGTTTTGAGAGCTATACTCTTATTCTTCCCATGCACTTCTTCAAGTCCTTTCTTGAATTTTAGTTTAGCTTCATATTCAGAGAGACTTCCAAAGAGAGCTGCTACAGATGTCATTGATTCTCCACGTGCTTCTTCGATGGCAGTGACCTTTGCCTCCCATTCTTTGTTGAGGACATTTAGGATCTTCCTCACTTGAACAGATTGTTCATATACTTTTCCTAAAGAAGCAAGTTGGTTAATCAGATGAGTAAATCTCAACTGGAACTCACCAATGGATTCTCCTTGTTTCATGCGAAGGAGATCATATTCTGTCATGAGGGTGTTGACTCTATTCTGTTTGACTCCAGTTGTCCCTTCATGAGCTATCTCCAAGGCATCCCACATTGCTTTTGCTGAAGTTAGAGTGCATACACGGAAGTACTCTTGTTGACTCAAGGCACTTTGTAGCATGAGTATGGCCTTGCTGTTGAGAGTGATGTTTCTTCTATCATTCTCATCATAGTTTTCTTCAGATTTTGGAATTCTGATTCCTTCTCTCTCAATTGTTGGAGCATAGTCTCCTTTTTCAAATACCTTCCATAGGCCATATTCTGTGGCTAAAACAAAAACCTTGAATTTAGCTTTCCAAAAAGAATAATGCTCACCATTAAAACCTGGAGGACGGTTGATAGAGGCTCCATCGGGCAAGATTCCTTCCATAGTGATCCTTCTCGAGATGTTAAGCTCTTCAGAGAAGACCTTGCTCTGATACCAAATGAAAATGCGGCTGAATCACCAAGAGGGGGGGTGAATTGGGGATTCTTAAAATTCTTTTGAAATATACTCTGTTTTTGTCAGAAATCCGATAGAGCCGAAAGTAAGGGAGTGAGAAGAGAAGAAAAGCAGAACACAGCGAAGTTATCCTGGTTCGGTCCAATCTAATGACCTACGTCCAGTCCCCAGTCACTCTGGGATTTCCACTATCTCTCTAGAGAATTACAGACTCTGCAAACAAAGAGTGTTTCACAACCTCGAACACACTCCCCCTTACAAGTTGTAATTGAATAACCCAATCTCAAAGTCCCTCTACTTTGAGATCCTTACAGAAAATTTGATTACAGAAAAGAACTCTCTTCTAAGAATGGATATTGTTAATCACTGAAGTACAACAATTCAAGATAACAACTCTTCCACTGATATTGTTGAGTAGTAATGTAGAATTTTTGTTCTCTATTTTTTTTTTTCGAATCTTCATCTATATATAGTGTTTTTGAGGCTTGTGAACGTTATAGATTCGTTGGAGCTATTTCCTTTCTGAAAATATAGCTGTTGCAGGTGTTATGTCTTGATCTTGTTTTGCTGAAATCACTCTTTGTCCAAAATATGGCTGTTGAGAGTTTATTCTCAGTCTTCCTTGATTCTGGTCTTTCTTTTTAAGGTATATATCCATTGGAGATGTTGCACAACGGCTATATGATCTCCTCTAACGGCTAGATGATCTTGAGTAATAGCTTTCCTTAGTTTTTGCAAGTTTCCGAAAATAACTTTCTTTTTGAATCTCAGACAAATCAGAAGATCTCCTGTAATCTCATGAATAAATGCGTTAGAAAAGTTCAGTTACACTGATGTGAGATAGATATAACAACTAGATTGAATGGGTAACTTAAAACATGAAGATAGAATCTGATTTGGAAATCTGAGTTCATCTGCGTTTTTCAGATCTGGAGGTCTGAACTCGAGTTCACAATGTTAGGCTCGAGTTCGCCCTTCAAAATTTTGCTTCTGCCAAAATCAAACTGGAGGTTTAAGACAAATGGCCTCGAGTTTGAAACTATTGAAAATAGCTAATTGCTCTCTGGAACCTTTGAACTGGAGTTTGAAGAGTTTAGGCTGGAGTTTGGTTTTCTCCGAAATACTCTGAAGGCTCTCGGCCCAAACTAGGCTCGAGTTTGAAGAGCTTAGGCTCGAGTTCATACTCCAAAATTTTGAACTTTTTTCAAACTTGAGGTTTGAGTAGAAGTTTAAAGTTTGAAGCAGATTTTCAACAGATAAAAAACTCTCTGGCAATGATGAACTCGAGTTCGCCCTTAGTAGGCTCGAGTTCATGCAAACTTCCAAAGGTTTAATTCTGAACTTCAGGTTCAGTCTCAAGTTTGAACTTTGGCTTTGCAAGTTTATGCTTTCTGTCAAATCCAGGCTCGAGTTCATTACTCATAGGCTCGAGTTTGATTTTGACAGATAGAAAAATCACAAGTTTTAAACATCCTTGACTTGTCAAATCTTTCCAATATTGTTTACAATTGTTAGTGATCATCAAAACACTTCTGAGAACTAACAAATATTACTCAATCTTTTTGCTATTAAGAATGGCATCTATATAAGACATCATCAAAACTAATCATAACCAACAAAGTCTTGGTTAGGAAAGTCTTTCTCAATAAAAGTTTTAGGCGAAGCCACTTATATCCTTAGGATAAGGATCTATAGAGATAGATCCAAGAGGCTAATAGGCCTAAATCAGAGCACATATATAGACAAGATACTGCAGAGGTTCAGTATGCAGGATTCTAAAAGGGGTAACATGCCCATGTCTCAAGGCATCCATCTCAGTAAGGATCTGTGTCCTAGTACACAAGATCAAAGAGACCGCATGAGTAAGATTCCATATGCCTCCGCCATTGGATCCATCATGTATGCCATGTTATGTACTCGACCGGATGTGTCATTTGCCTTGAGTATGACCAGCAAATATCAACAAGATCCCGGTGAGGGTCACTAGACTGCTGTCAAGAATATCCTTAAATACTTAAGAAGGACTAAGGACTTATTCTTGGTATATGGTGGCTTGGAAGATGAGCTCTGTGTAACTGGTTACCTAGATGTGAGTCTCCAAACTAACCAAGATGATTCAAGATCGCAATTAGGATATGTATTCCTGTTGAATGGTGGTACGGTGAGTTGGAAGAGCTCTAAGTAGAGCACTGTAGCTTATTCTGCAATAGAAGCTGAGTATATAGCAGCATAGGATGCAGCAAAGGAGGCCTTTTGGATTATAAAATTCATTTATGAACTTGGGGTGGTTCCAACCATTTCAAATCCAATAGACTTGTTCTGTGACAATAGCGGTGCTATTGCGCAGACCAAGGAGCCTAAGTCACATTAAAGGACCAAGCATGTACTCAGACAATTTCATATTATCTGAGAAACCAGAGATAAAGGTGATATGAAAGTATGCAAAGTACTAGGAGAATACAATGTAGTTGATCCTCTTACTAAGCCGCTTGCACAAGCAAAACATGAGCGTCATGTTAGGGCAATGAGAATTAGAGTAATTAATGATTGCGCCTAGTGCAAGTGGGAGTCTGTTGGAAATTATGCCCTAGGGGCAAATCATTATTTTCCATTAAGTTATCACTTCATTCGCATGTTTATGGTGATAACTGCATCCTTGGATATATCTTATAGATGATCCTAAATGTCCCTGGTCAGTCATGTACGCGGGAACGAAGATGAGTTAAGACCAGTATGACTTTGATGAGGTATGGAGATACGAATCAAAGTCATGGGCACTTGTAAGAGTACAAGGTGCTGGACCGACCCACTATGAGAAAGCTGCATGGATTAAGTCATAAGCTTATCTCATGTATAACCACATCACAACGCCCTATGACCTGAGATCATCATGGATTTCTACATGATGAGTCACTGGTCTTTGACCTAGTCAAAAGTCACCTTTGACCGGGTGATGACAAAGGCTAGGATCGGGATCAGTGGTTTTCATGCGGAGGAATGTGAATGGTCAAGATGGAATTTGTCCCTCACATTTGTAGAGAGATAATACTGGGCCCCTCGATGAGTGAGTCTAAGAAATGTATGGCCATACTGTGATGGAAAGGAGTTTCCATTTCACTTATTAGACTGCTCGAGAATCGAGAAAGTAATTGTCAAGAAAAGGAAGTTGACGTTATCCATGCCTCATCCTTGACCAAATTATCGCGTGACAAAAGGGACGTGACATGGTTATACGATAGGTAGTATCGTGTCATCGATCCCCATGTGAATTGGGTAGTCGTAATGTCTTGCTAGAGGCCGCTTGCGACTTGTGGGCTGATACAGTCTTGGCCCACTGCCAATCTCATATGGGCCTGCAGGGTCGCACACAAGAATAATCCAACACGGGTAAAAGTGTCCAGATTCATTGAATCTCAGATTAATCTGAGATTAAATGAATACTGAATTTAATCTAGGATAAATATATATATGTGTGTATATATATATTAAATTCGAAAATAATATAATAATATTATTTAATGGAGATTATAATATTATTATATGATATTTGTTTTATATTTAATTTATCGGATAAATTAAATATCTAAAACAAATAGAGATATTATATCTCATTTGATTTTCGAATAAAGATATCATTATCTATTTAATTTAAATTGAGATATTGTATCTCAAATTTAATTAAATAGATAGATATCATTTCTCGGATTTAATTTATAAGGATAAATTAAATCTGAAGGCTTTTAATTTGAATTAAATAAATACATTAGATTAAATCTATTAGATAGATTTAATTATATTTTTTTCCGAAATTCAAAATTAATGGGGATTAATTTTGAATATAATACGCCGATGGGTTTAGAAAAACCTACGGGACTTTTAGTCGAGCGTATTAGAAAGCCGCGAGAAACCCTAGAGCGAAAAAGAGAGAGACGCACAGTTCGAGGATCTAGCACGCTGTTGTGTCCGTGTTCGGAGATTGTTCGTGTGGATACCGGTAGAGGAAGCCGATTCTAAGAGTCGTCTTCTGCTGATCGAGAAGGTAGCCCACCAGTTCAAAGAGAACGAGACGCGAACGAATTCACTACAGTTTGGGTTTTCTTGATCACGAGAAAATGTGCGCAAAGGTTTGTGTAGATTCTTGAGCTACTAGTTCGCTAAAATCAAAGGAAAACCTCCAGCTCCGGATGATTATGAGTTCTCTATAAGGTATGATTCGGGTTCCTTAACCTTGATTTAGACGCACCTGAGTGATCCTGGGGATGGGATTCGTAGAAAATTTTAATCCGCTGCGTGTACGGATCCCAACAGATCAATCATAGAGCAGACTGCGACTGTTTGTGGATAGGCTTTCAGATCGCTGCATCTTTCCAGGTAATCAAAACGATGAAGATTTTAACTTTTCTTATATCATGGTAGTTATTCGTTTGTAATTCATATTTGATATTAGTTTTAATTTCAATCGGTTAATCACTTTAATCCATGGTTAGATTCTCTCGTGTATTTCTTGATTTGTAATAAGGAGGCTAATCTCATATGATTAGGTTTCCTCCTTGCTATTTTTATTCTTTTTTTGGAATTTCTATGTATTTTTTGAATTTCTATAAAAGTTGGAGATCAAGAAACTGCGAAGAAGATGAACATTCAACATTGTCAAACACTTTTCCTGGACCTCTGGACCTCGGATTTGGACGATCCATATATGAATGGAAAGAGGACGGAACAACGAGCAAAGTGGTGGGTGGACCGTCGCCAAAAGCGCTGCCATGCGCCGTCACGCATCGTCACAAGCGGCTGCGAGTTGCCGTCACGCGCCAACCAAGGAGCCGCGCATGAGGGCGCGTGGGACACCCTTTATGGGTGGTTCCGGTGGCCATGTTCTCGTCTCCCCGTGGCGGTCCTTCCCCTGGAGTTTCGTGCTGAGATGACTTCGGCTTATGGCGTGGTAGAAGTGATGGCTAGGGTTCCTCTTTTGTGTCCTAGGGTTTCTAGCCAAAGTATGGGTCTTTGAGCTTTTGGGCCCATAGATACCCTAAAGGGGCTTGAGACAGATACTATGGGCTGAACGAAAGAGGAATTCCAAAGTTGTTAATTTTTTTTTTATTTTTAATTTTTATAGGAAAGCCATGGATTAACGTTATTTGTTTAATTATTTAATGCTTTTATTGAATTGTATGAATTATATCTGCGATTAACATGATGTTTGTAAATAATATGTCATATAGAATAGGAAGATGTCATATTGTTGTATAATCACATGTCATAACAACATAGTAACTATTATGTCTTGAATCGACTAGTATAATAGTTATTATGTGAGATTATTTAGGTTATCCACTAAATTAATTATCAATTATTATGATTTTAAATTAAAATCTAGAATAATAATTGGATTAATTAATTGTGGAATTAAAATCTAAACAAATAATCCAAGAAATTTCCTAAGAGAATTGTATATTTGAGAGTAATTTGTGGGTTATTTAAAATGGTCATGTGAAGCACACTCTACCAATCATGACTAGGTTTTAGATACCTAATGATTTCAATTAAAGTTGTTGATCTCAGACAAAGAATACTCTAAATTGAACAAATTCTTGGAAATTGAAAATTCTAAATATAAAATATTGAATGGGTGAAGGTTTTAAATAAAGCATTTAATTTTAAAACCTACGGGCCCCAATTGTGGGTTTATTAGTGAAATGGTTATCGTTGAAGCCCCATTGGATAAGGATAATTGGATTTCGCTAGATTAAACCCTAATATTTTCTAAATTTTAGTAAAGTTTTGCACGGCCTATTGTCGGCAACACTTAGACACTAAAGATAAATTTTGAAAGTAAACAATGGTTAAATACATTCAACTTTGGTAAAATTGTTAACCCTCCCATCGAGACTCTGGTAATGGAACTGAAGACCCAAAATTAACAATATTAGTTTTACAAGAATCTTGCCCATCGTAAGTCTTGTAAAGATAACTAATGGATTGTTAAACAATAAACGAATAGTAGTTATTAGAATCTACTAGCGCTATATCTATTTGTTGTTAATTATAGTCTATAATTAGTGTGTTTTTTTTTCCTTATTTTCAGAAAAATGTCTTTGTTCAATCCTTTAGCTACAATCTTGAGCCAAAAACCTATGGATGGTACAAACTACAAACAATGGAAAACTAATTTGGATATTATTCTTCAATATGAAAAGCTCAACTTTGTTCTCACTACCCCTATGCCAGCGTAGCCTGCTGCAGATGCGTTTGATGCAATTCGGACTCGATTTCAGCAGAAGAAGGAAAGATGGGAGAGGGCGAATGTGGCAATTCGCTACTATATTTTGGCCAGTCTCGCCAATCACCTTCAGGAGCAAGTAAGCATGATTGAGAGTGGAGCAACAATGCTCCAGACTCTTGATGGCATGTTTGCTACATCTAGCAGTTCTGAATTCAGTCACCAAGACAGTGATGTCTGGAGGAAGTGTGCGAGATCATTGTCTAACAATGATATCAAACTTCAAGAAGGCTGATGACCATGGTGTCAAGTTTGAACAAGAAGTAAAAGTTAACCTTCTCTTACAATCACTACCTGAGTACTTCAATCAATTCAAGATGAATTATAATATGAACAAGATGAATCTTGAACTCACTCAACTGATGCACAAGCTTGAGAGTGCTGAACAGTCTCTAGTCAAGCAGGGAAGTGCATTTTTTGCTGGTGAAAGTTCTGTGAAACCTAAGGGGAAACCCAAGGGAAGGAACAAGAACAAGAAAAAGAAGAAATCAAGTATTCCAGTTGCCAAAACAGTTGCAATGAAGCAACCAAAAGGCAAGTGCTTCAAGTGCGAACAAAAGGGGCATTGGAAGAAAAAGTGCCCACGTATGAATAAACCAGGTATGGGTAATTTACATGTGATTGAGGCTTGTTTAGTGGAGAATCACGATGATAAATGGATCGTTGATTCAGGAGCCACTAACCATGTTTGTTACTCTTTGCAGTGGTTCAAACATAGCTTGCCTATAAGTAAAGGACAAAGAGATTTGAAGCTTGGAAAGGGGAGCTTGTGTCTGCACTATTAATAGGTCAAGTTATTTTATCTTTTGATAATTGCAGAACTTTGGTTTTAGAAGATTGTTTATTTATTCCAGATTTTAAGAGGAATTTAATTTCTGTTAGTTGTTTGGATAAACATGGTTTGACAGTTTAGTTTAATTCCTCAGTGTCAATAAGAAGTTCATCTTCTTTTATTTGTTCTGGTGTAAAGTTTAATGGTCTTTATTTCCTTAATCCTGTTCCCTGTGAAGTTAATCATGTTGAATTAAAAGATGTTGAGCATATTAATTCTTCAAAGAAAAGAAAAGTTTTCAATGAAACTTATCTTTGGCATTTGAAATTGGGTCATATAATTCTAACAGGATACAAGGTTTGGTCAAAAGTGGGATTTTAAAATCCCTGAACTTTGAACCAATACCAGTATGTGAATCCAGTTTAGAGGGTAAAACGACCAAGAGATCTTTCAAGGCCAAGGGAAAACGTGCTACACTTCAGCTGGAATTGGTACATACTGTAAGAATCGGCTATCACCCAAGAGGGGGGGTGAATTGGGTGTTTGATAAAATTTTAGGAACTTTGAAATTCTTTTCCCAACTTATTAAAAGCAATTTGAATGACAATAATAATTAGTAAAGCAATAGTAAGTCATTCAAACGTGTATGGACATTCAGATACATATGTTGGAAATATAAGAGATAAGGGAAGAGAATATGCAAACTGAAATTTATCCTGGTTCGGCCCAATCCTTGACCTACGTCCAGTCCCCAAGCTTCACTTGGGATTTTCAATCCACTATCTTCCTTTAACTTGATTACACGTTCTGTACTTGAAGTAATCCTCTCCCTAGGATTCACTCCCCCTTACAAACTGTAATCACCACACCGCTTGATTACACACTCTGTACTCAAAGTAATCCTCTCACTAGAATTCACTCCCCTTTACAAGTTGTAACCAACACAATGTGTTTCCCACTCAAGATCACCCAATCTTGAGTAACTCTCGGAAGAATAGAATGATTACAATAAATCTTCTCTCACAGAAGTGAATAAATGAACACTGAAAAACAATATTGATTATCTCACTCTCTAAGCTGTCTAGACATGAAAAACAGAGTGTAAATGATGTAAAAATTAGAGTATCAGCATATTGAAGATGTAAGTTTGTTTCTCCACATTCTTCTGTTTGAATCTATTCTCTTTTATAGGTAGAGAACAAAATATGACCATTTATAACCGTTGCCAATATCAGACAAGGTTCAGGTTGAGTTTTGGTCTTCTTCTCTCTCTAATTTCTGCTTAATCCAGCTGTGCAGAAGTTCAGAGTTGACTTCTTGGCAATAGATCCGTTGGAATGGCATCGGCTGGATGTAGAAAGCATTCTTTAATTCCTTGTAAACGTGTGCAGAGGGATTACCCAAAAGTATGTAACTTTTCTGGGTCTTGCTTTTAAAGTGCTGACGTCACTTTTTGCTTTTGCTTTAAACCTTCACTAAACATCTTCTAAATCATCTGAAACTCACCAACAAAGTGATTAAACATATCTAGGAATATAGAAGAATGATAATGGAAAGTATTAAGATCAAACATGAAGGTTTTGCAAAAACGTCAGATTTGAAATTCTGAATCAACGATGCAAACCTAAGGTTTGCTTATCTAGGCTCGAGTTTGGACTTTGGTATGTGGGAGGATGATTTAAGTCCAAAACATCAAATCGAAGGTTTGCATTCTAAACCTAAGGTTCTCAGTATTTTAAAACCTGCAATGCTCTCGGGTTGATTTAAACCTGAGGTTTGCAATCTAAACCTGAGGTTCTCAACTCATTGAAAAGTCACATTGCACTCTGTCTGAGCTAAACTCGAGTTTGTTCACTTATAGGCTCGATTTTGGCTTTTTCCAAATGTTCATTTCTTCTCTGGAACTCTCGAGCTCGAGTTTGTGACTGATGAACTCGAGTTTGTAAGTTGTACTGTGACTTGGTTGCTTCTGACTTGGCCTGGTTCGAGTTTGCAACTTTGTCAACTTTCGAAGGCTATATCTCCCTGGTCTGAACTCTGTTTTGGTCTGATCAAAGCTTGATGGAAAGCTCTATGAGTTTTCTTTCATATGCCACTAATTTTAGCTCAATCGGATTTGTCGTTTGTGAGATACACCCAAAATACCAAAGGTGGGTCTGGACTGTGATGTTGATTCTTGTGGCAACTTTTAAAAATCATATCTCCTTGATCTGAACTCCTTTTGGCTTGAATTTTATATCAAAATAACGCATTGGGAGTCTAGTTTCATATGCCACTGGTTTTACCTCAATCCAATTTCTGGTTTGGGAGATATCATCAAATTACCAGACGACGCCCGAGCTGAATGTGAAACATAGTGGAGCTGAAGTGCTGATGACCGCTGTGAACTCGAGTTTGCACTTACAGGCTCAAGTTTGCCTAGTCCAGAGACACCAGAAATGATGAAGACACTTATAGGCTCGAGTTTGCCTAGTCCAGAGACACCAGAAATGCTGAAGACACTTATAGGCTCGAGTTTGTGATTCCTTTTGAGTTTGAAGTCCAGAACTCGAGTTTGCTCATCCAGAAGCTAATTTTTGCTGCCTTTAACTCTGAACTGAGTTATTCCAGCTTCCATATAATCTTGGAGGCTTCTAGCTTCAGCATAAGAACTGGAATACTTATATTCCCATTCCATTCAACAAGTTCTTCCTTCTTCAACCTCTTCTCTTCTTGATTATTCCCAAAAATCCTTTGACAACTTTTGCAGGTTCTTCTTGTTGTGAGCTCTTATCTCCTTCTTAATTCATCTCTATAACTCAACTCTTTCTTTCTTTTCTTCTTTTGATCATTCTGCATCATCTTGCTTCGTTGACAAACTCTACAAGTTCTTCTTTCTTTAATATTTCTTCTTCTTCTTGAACTTGATATTTTCTCCAATTTCTTCTTTTTATAATCTCTTATCTCCTTCTTGATCTATAATTCAACTTGAACTAATCTACATTAAACATAGTAGTTAGTCAATGTAGGAGATAAATATATCATCAAAACTTTTTGCTCTTATAAAGTCATCTATATTAAACATCACCAAAACTTATCATATCTAACACATACTGATGTATGTGGACCGATAAATGTCCAAGCCAGAGGCGGGTATCAGTATTTCATCACATTTACTGATGATTACTCTAGATTTGGACATGTGTACTTGATGCATCACAAGTCTAAATCTTTTGGAAAATTCCAAGAGTTCAAGGCTGAGGCAGAAAAGCATCTTGGTGTTCAAATTAAGACTCTTCGATCTGATCGAAGGGGTGAATACCTATCTGGAGAGTTCAGGTCTTACCTAACCAAAGAGCGGATAGTTTCATAATTATCTTCTCCAAGGACAGCCTAGCAGAATGGAGTTGCTGAAAGGAGAAATAGAACCCTTTTAGAAATGACAAGATCTATGCTCAATATTCAACTCTTTCTGATTCATTTTGGGAATATGCCTTAGAAACAGCTATGTATCTATTGAACTTAGCTCCGTCCAAGTCGGTTTCAAAGACACCAATAGAATTGTGGAAAGGGTGTAAGCCCACCATGAATCATATTTGGATTTGGGGTGCTCCGGCACATGTCTTGAAACAAAAATCAAATAACATGGACTCGCGTACTAAAGTATGCATGTTTATAGGCTATCCTAAAGGAACCAGAGGTTGGTTGTTTTATAGTCCAAAAGAAAAGAAGGTCATAGTAAGCACTCACGCGACTTTCTTAGAGGAGGACTATATGGTAAATTATAAGCCAAGGAGTACGATTATTCTAGATGAGCTAGTTTCAGATCAAGTTTCACCACAACCTCAGGCGGTTTCAGCTTTTTTTCCTATGGTTGTTCAAAGATGGGAAAATGTACCTGAACATACACAGGAACCAGAGACAGAACCAGAAGTTCAGCATGATGATGAAGTTCAGCGTGATGATGAACTTAATGAAGAACAAAATCATGAATTGGTTAATCCACTTAATGAGGGTCCTCATCTAGAAATTGTTAACCCATAAAATGTGGACCCCTTATAGATGCACAACATCAAGTGCGACAAAGTCGTAGTGGGAGATTGATTCGTAAACCTTCAAGATATCTCTTGTTGGGTGAGTCAAATCAGGATGACATCATTAAAGAAGATGGTGATCCCACGAGTTATGACGAAGCACTAGGAGATGTTGATGCTCAGGAATGGCTTGAGGCTATGAATCGTGAAATGGATTCTATGTATTCCAACTCAGTTTGGTTTCTTGTAGATGCACCTGAAGGGGTAAGACCCATTGGGTGTAAGTGAATTTACAAGAGAAAGAGAGGATCGGACGGGAAGGTTGAAACCTTCAAAGCTAGATTAGTAGCGAAAGGGTACTCCCAAAAAGAAGGTGTGGATTATGATGAAACTTTTTCGCCGGTTGTCATGCTCAAGTCCATCCGGATTCTCTTAGCTGTTGCAGCAAATTTTGATTATGAGATTTGGCAAATGGATGTCAAAACTGCTTTTCTAAATGGAAATTTAGAAGAGGAAATCTATATACAGCAACCAAAAGGGTTTATTGCCAAAGGGAAAGAATAAATGGTATGCAAGTTGCAAAGGTCCATTTATGGACTTAAGCAAGCATCTAGATAATGGAACATCATATTTGATCAAGCCATTGAGTCTTATGGCTTTGAGAAAAGTCCTGATGAGCCATGTGTGTATAAACGGATCCAAGGTAATGCGGTATCTTTTCTGGTACTTTATATGGATGATATACTCCTTATCGGAAATGATACAGAGGTATTGTTAGGCATAAAAATCTGGCTGAGCAAGCATTTTGATATGAAGGACCTGGGGGAAGCCAATTATATTCTTGGTATTAAACTCTTGCGAGACCGGAAGAATAGGGTTTTGGAATTATCCCAGGCTAAATACATTGACAAAATACTTGCCAAGTTTAGCATGGAGAATTCCAAGAGGGGAATTATACCCTTCAGGCATGGGATTCATCTCTCTAAGAAGCAATCTCCTAAAACTCTTGAGCAGAGAGAACGCATGAGTAGGATACCTTATACTTCAGCAGTAAGTAGTCTCATGTATGCTATGCTATGTACCAAACCAGATATCTATTATGCAGTGGGAGTAGTAAGCCGGTACCAATCGGACCCTGGAGAGAAACACTGGGTAGCGGTTAAACATATATTCAAGTACCTACGAAGAATGATTATATGTTGGTCTATTCGAGTAGGAGTCTTGAAACCATTGGTTATACGGACTCAGATTTCCAAGGAGATATTGACTCAAGAAAGTCCACCTCGGGATATGTTTACACCCTTAATGGCAGTGCCATTTGTTGGACAAGTGTAAAACAATCATGTGTGGCTGACTCTGCCACAGAGGCTGAGTATGTAGCTGCTTCTAAGGCTGCAAAGGAAGCTGCATGGTTAAAGAAGTTCCTAACGGACCTTCAGGTGATAATAGGTGTTAATTGTCCTATCACACTTTACTTTGACAACAGTGGGGCAGTAGCACAATCCAAGGAACCAAGGTGTCACAAGAGACAAAAACACATAGAGAGGAAGTACCACTTGATCTGAGAAATAATTAAAAGAAGAGATACCTTGGTAGTGAAGATAGCATCAAACGAGAACCTTGCTGACCCTTTTACTAAGAGTTTGCCTGAACATGTGTTCGAGAGGCATGTTTCATCTATGGGTCTTAAGAGGATTCCAGATTTGCTATAGCTTTAGGTAGTTGTTATTTCACTTTGTTATTTTGTGCTTTTTTGAGCAAGACATCATGACATGGCATTTTTTCAATTGTAGAGTATATGATCATATGAATACGTTCATAGAGGACATGGTCATAAGTTCTCACAATTGATGAATTGGTTCACAGCTATTAAATTAAGTTGGACACTTTATTTAGGCTACAATATTTTATGAAATGGTTTTGTCCGAATCATTATGAGATATTGGTGTGAGTTAATACTTACATTGAATGGATCAAGGAGAGATTTGATTAAGGCTGTTCTTTCTGTCATAAGGAATCAAATCTCTAGATAACTATGGTCATGTAGTTGCTCTTAATCCTGAGTTTCTTTTAAATAGGTAGTCAAATAGTTTTCATTCTTTGATTTACCAACGGGTGAGGTTTGATCTATATGACGGCTAATAACTTGGTATTTTGGGATTGAGATTATTTGGTTATTGGTGTTTATGAGATAAACAACATGAAATTTATAGGAAATGTTTCCTTGATATGTTTCGGTACCTAGATATTTAAGACACTGGCCAATGTATGTAATCCCTTAGAGAAACTATTAAAGTCAAGGGAATAAATAATTGATTGGGTTACAGAAAACTAGTCAATCAAATTATAGATATTCTATAAAGGGGTAACACATATTCTTGTTATAAGTGTCATTATTTTTGGAGATCATGTTCGGGCTTTTAGTGGAGTAGCACTGAACTAGATAATCTTCTGTAAATTATCATGAGCCTTGATGAATGACAAATGGTAAATCCCCAGGCTAGCTCGAGACAAGGGATGGGGTATATTATCAGATGATGATGGCTTATGGGCTACATGGTCTTGGGTTTACAAACTCAAGTTTGTATCTTAAAGAGCAAGTGGGAGATTGTTGGATTAATGTGCTCTATAGTCACTTAAGCCCAATAAGGCTTAAATGAGACTACAGCCCAAGGACTCTATGGCCCATGTGATTTAGGGTTAGGTCTTGAATGTAGTAGCATATAAACCTACTTTCACCTGCTTGTATATTAGACGCAAGGAAAAGGAGGCTTTCATCAGAAACAAACCCTAGAGGCAGACGTTCATCATCTGAACAGTTGCCCACACAACCATCCTATCCCCCTCGAGAGATAGTCTGGAAGATCAATAATAGAGTGGACTGCGACTGTTCGTGGACAGGCCTTTAGATCGCTGCATCTTTCCAAATAATCAAAACGATGAAGGTTTTAATTTTTCCTATATCGCGTGGTACGATACGCTTTCGCGTTTCTGATGAGATTCCTACAATATTTTATTTATAAAAAATTGTATTGCTTATAATTTTAGAATCCCATATATATTAATGCTAATATTAATAATACCAAATAGTAGTATGAAATTTATTAATAATTTTATTGCTTATAATTTATTCTTCATATTCTACGGCTACGCAATCTACAAAGAGAAACAATAATTTGTTCGAACAAAATGCAAACTTTTATAACATGGCATGATTCATGCATGGTGGTCATTATGGCCACTAATTATCAAGTATAAAAGATTCTTACTAATATGTAGTTATACATTTATTGTGTAATGGAAAACCAATATATTTCCTGATTTTGTCAAACAAAAATTTAACATAATCATATTAAACAAGAAGAAATATTCTTAAATTACAAGCTATCCCAAAATTTATCCATACAGTCCGGTAAAATAATTGAAAAAGTAACATGAACAGTAACTAGTACAAGCCAAGTACTCCATTTATTATAAATATATTTTTTGAACAAAAAGCATAATATTGAAGGGCTCGCGTCAAGTTGCTAATAGATTTACCAATAAAAATTAAGTGATAATGATTATTAATAATTATTATTACGTTACCTCATTATTGAGAAATTGCGCAACTCAATGGGCTTTAGGATAGTCTCTCCAATTAGAATATTGGGTTCATCAAGTCCGATCCATTTTTACTTTAGAAGTCAAAATATCTCAATTTTGTCTCAAGTTTTTTGTAAAGCAATGTCATCCCAAAATTTTTCAAATCATAGCAATTTTCTCTAGCCGTTATCTAGATTATGTTTGATCATTAGTTGATCAAATATAATGAGTTAGTAGGTCCACGTGTCATCCACATCATTTTTAATAAGGTGCAAAATTTGTCTGAAAAGTTTTCACTCATGAACAATATTGTCCTAAAAATTTTTTGGGTTTAATATTACCATAAAAGTTTCCAAATTATAGTAATGCTACCATAACCATTATAAATGTTAAGTTTTAATGTTAGCTGACCATACATGTTAGGCTGGCAGTGAGAATGACATTGAAGAAGAATCATGGAGGAGGAGCTTTTACATTCGCGAGAGAGTAATGAAGAAAAATATTAAATTACCGAATTCAAGACATATTGACCAACATTACGGAGAACAAGGCTACTGGTAACTGTGGATAACGATCGAGGTGAAATTGTTATGATTTGAAAACTTTCAGTGCAACATTGCTTCAAAAACAAACTTTTAGGGTAAAATAGAGATTTTTTGACAACTACTGGAACAAAAATAGACCTTAACCCTAAATTATTAATACTTATCTTTTACCTGAAAAAATAAATTAAAAAAATTGTTACAACTTATCAATAGGGATATGGCCTAGTGGAAAGAGTTGATTTCTCATGACTTGTAACTTAGTGAACTAAAGTTTGATTTTTTTTTTTTTTTTTTTTAGTGATGGTCCATATTTATTTGTCGTTGTGTCTTAAATAGGATATGTTTTTAATAAGATGAGACATGTGTATAAAAAAGAGGCTAAAGTATACTTTTAATCCTTTAAGTTTTATTTAAAACATACTTTTGGTCCCTTAACTTTATAAAGTATATTTTTTGGTCTTAAAATTCTAACATTGTTAACGTTGCTAATGAAAAATGTTGACACAGTCAATTCAAGTGATGATTAATAACTTTTAATTACACAAATTTTATATGTTTTTCAATTTATTCATATTTTAAATTTAAGCTTAATAGCATTTAATTACAATGTTATCACTTAAGTGTACACTGCTATCACTTGAATTTACATTTTTCGTTAGCAAAATTAACAATGTTAGAATTATAGGACTAAAAGTATATTTTATAAAGTTAAGAGACCAAAAGTATACTTTATATGAATTTCAAGAATTAAAAGTATACTTTAGTCTAAAAAATATTACAACTTGGACCATTTAACAATAAATAATTTTTAATAACTTTAAATAAAATTTCAACTTCTTGATAAATCGTATATCATGCATTTTTTTTAGTATATGTTAATCTCATTCTCAGGGATGTTTTTCGGTTGACTCAATTTTTTTGAAATAAATTAATTAAGAATTTAATATTTCAGTCACGCAATTTATTGTCATTTACTTCTACAACTTGCTCCTATTCGTTTATATATAATTAATTTTCTTTTTTTAATTACAATAAGCTGCTATTTTCATACTTCCCAATTCCATCTTCTAATCAAGTTACTAATTTAATCGCTCCATAATGCGTAATCTTAAATGATTGACTTGATAATTTAGAATTAAAATTTAAGTGATTAGCTTGATCGTTCATAACTGAATTTGTAGTTTTGGGCATTGTCCTGACGCACATTTCTACATCGTAAAGATGTGTACTTGGTGTACGTCTTTTATGAGTATGAAAAGGGATCTGATTTTAATGATTATAAATTTTTTAAAATGTCCCAGCGTTTGAGGTTTTAGAACAAGTGAAACTCATCTTTAACTGTTGCAACTCTTTTTCATTTATATGCAAATGTTTATGCAAATATTTTTCATTTTGCCTCTAAAATAAGACATGTGCCATGATTCTTAATTATGGTCACTGTTTGATTGAATCTAGAATGGCTTGCATGTGACTAGTTGCTAAAAGCATTCTTCTTTCAAACTAGATTTAAAAATGAGTCTATAGGCTTTAATTAGAATCACCTTATTTAGACACTTGTGTTATGAGATATAAATTTTCAAAGTTGTGGTAAAAATTCTAGAAATTTGGTTAAAAATGCGAAAATGATGGAAATAATGGCACATGATAATTATTTTGGTGTTCAAGTATGAAATGAACTCTTGGTCATAGATTAGGCATATTGGCTTTCTGATTGAGCATAATATGCTAAATGACATTTAAGAATGTCAAGAATTGAAGTAAATAAAGATAATTGTATGTAATGTATTATTATAAGAATTTATAATTGCCTGAAATAGTCAAGGAACTCGAAGCCGGCTTGAGAAATTATAAAGCAATTAAGTAGTAACTCTAATATCATATACTTTAATTTGTATAATTGTGTATGCATGTTTGTACCCTGATTATAAACCATGTTGTGAACACAAGTTAGGCTATAGAACCTGGAGGGCCGATAGTCCTTGAGTATTAAGTCTGTAATTTATTTGGTTGTTATGTGTTTTTACCTGGAGAGCCCAACACATGTCGAGTCCTGCGATTTGTAGTTAATATTGCCTAGGTCATGTTAAGTCCGGTGAACATTGCCTGTAACCATACCCGGAACATGTTGAGTCTTGTGTACACTGTCAACATTGCTTGAAACCATGCCGAAGACCTGTTGAGTCCTGGTTTTGCAAACAACATTGTGTGTAGTTTTGTGTTATGTATTGTTGCCAGATATGATTTATGATGATTGATCTCTGATAAATGAGTTGCTATGACTTTCTATGATTGTGGTTAACTATCATATGCTATCTATACATTGTATATGAGTAATTAACAATTACTCTGAGATTCATTTGAATAGTAGACATTCTCAAAGATCCAAGACATGATCAAAGTGGTGGGTAAAGCTCCAAGGGAAAGGAAACGAATATAGAAAATTGACAACTGCTGCCTGGATATTAGATAATGTTGTAGAGTTATAGATTATTTTAGTTTAAGTTGTTTTGAAGCTGTATTATTATGATACTGGTATTTTAGATCAATGTATTGTGAACTCTATAAAATACTCCTCACCAAGAATAACCTTATTTATCAATATACTATGACATTCCTATATTGCCCATTATATTTACTGCATAAATGTTGTAATTACGAGGCATATAACATTTTTTGTATCAGAACAATGGTTTTGGGCAATATCAGAATAGCATAACTAAAATACTCTTGGTTATGTGATGTCAAGAGATAAGTTCACAAGGGACAAGAGTATATAGACGACATCACCGGAGAAACCTATCCTTTGCCTCAATCAATCATTCTTTTACGGGATAGCCACAAGTAATACATCCATCTAAAGGTCCCAGGATGAGACATACGGCCAGAAAAAGGGTAATATCCCCAAGGTCAGTATTCAGACCTTGCACCATGTCTGAGACCTCATCAGTTAGGGACAATGAACAACCACCAGCAACTTCAGTTCCCGAAGCTACACTATTTCTATAGTTGGGACTTTGTTAATAAGGTATGATCTGTCGCCACACCTAGAGTTATGTAGGATCATACAAAACCTACATGAGTATGCCCTGCTTAGAGAGAATGCCCCCATAGCTCAGTACCAACATTATCTAAAGGCCGTAAAGGCTTTATATTGGGATCAACGAATTTAGGATTTGAGTTATTCAGATCATATTTGTATTTTTACTGGTATGAATTTCTTTCCAAATATGTCATTTTGGAATTGGAAGAAGAATCAGATAATAGAATAAGGTCCCAATAATAAATTTCATGTTTTCATCAAACACAATCAAAATTATATGGATAGATATATGTATATTAAGTAAGAGTGATACTAGTTGATTGTACCTTGCATTTAAGTACTGGTAATGTATGATACACCATGGCACAACTTCCTAGGGTTGAGGATGGCAGTAGATAGATGCTGGTACCCATATTTTGTTGTAATATACTTAGGTTAATCATATTAGGACTAGGAAAATAGCATAATAAGTAACTCCCTAGGAAGTCTTTTTGGAAAAGTAGTGCAATGCAGTATTTTGAACATGATTAAGTAACAGAATGTATTGATAATTGTTTAAAAAAAATTACGTAACTGCTTCACATGTTAATATATGATATTGTGAAATGACCAAAATACCCATGTTTTAATAACTACCTTTTCTTTGTTATATTATAGTGAAATTTAAAGATGGTTCCAACCAGAGGTAAAGGTCGAGGATTCGGGCTCCTTTGAGATAAGGCTCTAGAGATAAAGAAGATGGCACAAAATATGGATTCTGTTGCTTATTCTAGTGAATCTAACATAGAGATAGGATATGATTTAGATCCCCACCCTATGTTGTGAAAATATATGGAGGAGTTGTACCAAGAAACTAGTAAAGTATGGCCTAGATTCTATCAGAACCTTGAGATTAAGCGTGCTTAGGCGAGCAAAATCTTAGAAAGGATGACCCCTCGGGAAGTGTCATAGGAATTCGTAATCGTTTGATTTAAAGCATGAGTAGTTTGAGGTATGAAACATGGTGATTCTTAGGGATGCCATGGAAATGTTAGAATAAGTATAGATATGCTTAAATCTGATCTATGCTGAAATAGTGCCTAGTTCAAAATGCACCTAAAGTTGTGCAATGGTTCTAATACATAAAAGTATGAATCGTGTGAAACTTGTGATAATGTTGCATTGTCAGCAATGCTTTGGATAGAATTGATAGTTACCCTTGAGGTAAATAAATGATGCTTAGAATATGTATCTGTGATATGTTGAATTGAATTAGAACCACATGATTAATTCTAAGGTTGTGAGAATGATATTTGAATGTTTTGAGGGATAAACTAGGAAATGAGAATCATGATCCCAGTATGTATAATGAGTATTGTTGAGGAGACGTAATTTCTTAGCTCAGCTGATATTGAGGTTCTAAAAGTTGAATTCTAAATTTGATTATTGTTGATTTGAGAATATTTGAGGATAGTGCCTGAATGATATGAGCTATGAATCACGATGATTCTAGCATGCTTATTGGGTAAGACGAAGGTTTTAGAATTAGGTTGATCAATGTGAACGTTAAATGGGCATCTAGAGCACTATTAATCGAATTGTGACCTAACAATCTAACTTGATACTTGAGTGATTCTTTAGGCAATTGAATCAACCAGAATTAATTGTGATACTAGATTATAGTACAGATTGATTAAATAAATAAAGGCACTAGAATGTGGTACTAGATGTGTATGAGTTTCTGGAGGTTGCTAGTTGTTAATCTAGCATAAGGAAAGATCTTAATTATAGAATATTCCCTCAGAAAAAATGATTAAGATTTTATTCCTTGATGGAACCGAGTGGTAGTTAGAACTTCAATAGCCATAGATTATGGTCTCATAATTGGGACATATAACCATAGATATGTTTGTGGCTAAGGAAAAGATGCAAGTCAAATATCTGATAGGGAAAATTGATTCGTGACTATGCCTGGAGCTAGATTAATATAGAAAGTCCATATAGAATGACCCCTAGATGAGGTTTATGTGATTTGATGTATCACCATGGGGTACTCCAATGCTGTGTACAGATACTGTAGGTAGTGAGACCTACCAGGACGGTATGTCCTTTGGTCATTAGACTTGTTATGCATTCATTAAGAAGCCCTCAGTCTTGTGTGACTAATGTGTCCATAGGCTAGCAAAATCCCATGATCGATAGACGATGAATATCAGGCAGTGTTCCAAAGAAGTAAGAAGCTTGATAGTTGCATGCAATGGCTTAAAATGGCCAGAAGGCTAGAATAAAATGGGCTGAGTGACCCAGAAAGAGTTTGAAATGTTGTATGAAGACCTTCTATTGTAGTTGTCTGGTTCCTAGGCATACTTGAAGATTGAATTTTGAACATGCCAACACACTGATTATATTTATAAATTAGTGATCTCGAATGAAATTTTTTTTATAGGGTTTAAGACCAGCCTGTGATGGTCACTCTAGAACTATGTTGTCTCATAAAAAGGGGTCCTTGTGGAACCCAAAATAGTGGGAGCAATACAGAACTAGAAGAAGCCAGAAAATGTAGAATAGATATTCAGTCTGCAGGGTCTTGTTAGACATATTCGAAATGTTTCATGAATCATTTCCCTTAAATAAACACTCATTTTGATGGGATAAGGCTATGAGAGGTTAAAACTCGCATCACCCAATCCTAGACAGAAATTTCGCCTTGTTAGCACGTTACCATTTCGGTGGTGTATATTAAAAAAATATTATGCCCTGTTGGTGCGTTACCACTTCGGTGGTATGTGTGGATTGTGATATATTCTAATGAAGTAGGACGGAATGGTAGCAAGTGCCTCTCAGCTTTTGAATGTTAGAAAATGAATTATCCCACTCATGAAATTGAGTTCGCAATGATTATGCTTTAATGAAAATGTGAAAACACTATTGTTGAATAGTGCGCTTGTGAAAACATACTGCGACCACATGAATTTTAACTATTTAAAATTTTGAAATATTGAATATGAGACAACATGAAGGAATTAAAAAACGGTGACATGGTTTTTCGTCGCTGTTGTGTTGTAATGAAAAATGATGTAGTTAGTAAAGGCAAAGATGGTATAGGAATAGGAACTGATAGAATGGTCTAGAAATCTGACCAATTAAGTTTGATTGTACATGTTGGCTACAATACTAGATAAAAAGGAAAATGATTTAAGAGCAAAAAGTGAAGAGGCTCAGATGCAGGATGAGCTAATAAGCTCCATCCAAGAATTAGTTTCGAAAGGTGAAAACCGAACAACAATGACCAATAGGATTACAGCAAGGTCTAGAAATTCCTAAATGGAAGAAGTGTTAACATGGATTTAGTGGTGAAATTATCCAAAATTAAGAATTATGATGCGATTTGGGTTATTGTTGACCGTCTTACCAAGTCGGCACATTTTATTCTTATCAATGCTAGCTATTCTTCCGAGAAGTTGACAGGAAAATTATATGGAGAGAAGTACAAACCACCTGAACATGTCATCAAGTACAAAGATATTATTGTTCAAGATGACCATACTTATATAGTTGAGCCGAAGCAAATTATGGATCATCAAGAAAAGCAACCTGAGAAGCAAAAGAAGACATGAAGAAGCGTTTTACGGAGTTTATGAGATAGAATGTATAACAAATTTCGATGATAGAATTTATTGAACAGGGGAAGAAATATAATATCCTAAACTTGCTCTAAGAAATTTCTTGTATGATGTTTGTGTATCTGTTGAAATCAAAATAGTAAATGTTGACTAAAAAGTTCAATTTTATCCAAAATACCCGATTTTTTAGAAACCGAAAAATTTGTGACATATGTTGGCACAAATAGGACATATGGAATGTTGTTCCATTTTAGCTCATAAAATTGGACTAAAGTGATGAGAAGGAGGCTTCATGAATTTAACTAGTGGTCATGAGAAAAATTCAAAGAATAGTTAAAAATTGCCTCTTGTATGAAATTGTGCCACATGTCCCATATTTATTAAAAAAATTAGGAACACGTGGGCATGTTGTAGCATCCTAATTTTATTTTTTAGGATTTAATTATTATTATGAAATAATTATATATGATTATTGTAATTAAATTGTAATTGTGGGAAGAAAAAAATGATGATAAAAAAATCTGGAAAAAATAAATAAAGTTGGGCCTCTTATGATAATTTTCCCCATTTAAAAAAAATTTTCCCACCACCTTTGAATTTTTTTTTGGGGGGGGGGGGTGATTACACCACTTCTTCTATATATATATATGTGTGTGTGTGTGATATGTGTAGGTGCCTTGTGGTGAGATGAGATCGAGAGTGAGTGTACGTGAGAGTGAGGAAAGAAGGAAAGGAGAAGAGGAGAAGAGTTGGGAGAATATTTTGGTTTTCTAAGGTATGTTATTTATCTTATAAAATTATTTAGGTAGTTAAATTAACTTCTTTTCAACAAAGTTCCTTCATGAAAGTTGTTCCACATATTTTTCTAATGAAGGTAATATTGTGTTGGTTAGTGAAAATTTTGAGATTAAAATTTTGAAAAAGTTTTGAATTTTGATAATAGATGATTGTATATAAGTATATAATGATTAAAAACTAATTTCAATCAGTTTACAATTGTTAATTTGTCGGAATTTAAATTAATCTTTATATTTAAGAAGTTTAGGATTTATATTATACTTGATATTTCTACACTAAAAGTTGTATAAATAATTTATTTGGATTAATGAAGATATTATGGAAATTTTAATCGATTTAGTTTCGAAATTTGAAGGATTAAAGTGTCCATTTCAGTTTCAATTATGATAATATATTATTATTAGAATTTGTGTAATTTAAGTTATATGAAATTATAATTGCAACAATGTAGAGCTTATTTGTGACTGGTGATCATTCACATTTTACTCCTCGAGATAAGGTTTAGCTTGGAGTTGAGGTAACTAGGGTTAGTTTATTTTATATGCTTATTTTGGATTGTAAGGTATTTTCTAAACCTTACTTTCACATGAACTACTGTCATGTGTTTTGAAAAATTATGTGTATATCTGAATATAAAATTGTTTTAGTGAAGCAGTGAATTTTCCTATATATATATATATTGAATATTGTTATTAAGATTGTGATTGTTGTGATATTTAGTTATGATATTTATTGTGAAATGTTATATATGGAATAATGAATTTTGTAAAATATTGATGATATGATGTTTGTAACATCCCAAATTTTAACTTTTAATAATTAAGTATTTTTCAAGTATGATTTATTAGGTGTTGTAAGGTTTAAAGGAAATCTAGAAAATAAAATAAAAAGTTGTTATTATTATTATTTAGATATTATTGAAATATTATTATATTCATTATTATCATAATATAATATAATATTAATGTTAGTTATGATTAGTTTTGATGATGTCTTATATATATGCCATTATCCAGAGCAAAAAGTTTGCATACTACATTGATCTTCTACTTTGACTAATTCTTATAGATATGTGAAGTTTAATACAATGAAGAATGATCAAGAATAGAGTTTGAAGAAAGAAGAACTTGTTAAATATTATGAGGATATCAATATTCAAGTCTCTGTGATCAAATGGAAGTTGGAACGCTTCAATTCAGAGCTAAAATGAGCTTCCTGAAGTCATTCTCGAGTATAGCAATATAATTCTCGAGAATGGTACTATTTGTGTGAAGATTACAAGTGATTCTCGAGAATGGCATTAGATTCTCGAGAATGGTCATGTTCTCCAGCATACTCTGTTCTTATCTGTTCCTGGCAACCTCTGGTAATTCAACGATATCTCCCAAACCAGAGATCGGATTAAGGTGAAACCAGTGGCATATGAAACTAGACATCCAACACGTACTTGTGACAAAATTTCATATCCAAAGGAGTCCAAATGAGTGAGATATGATTTTTTCAAGTTGGCATAAGAATCACTGTCACAGTCCAGACCAAGCTTCGGTAATTTGAGTGTATCTCACAAACGACAAATCCAATTGAGCTGAAACCAGTGTCATTGGAAACTAGACTCAAATACCATTTCAAAAACATCAAGAAAATTAAAATCAATTGAAGGAGTTATGATGTTTTGAAGTTGACAATCTATTCTAGATGTTACAAAAAACGTTGGTAAAGAACAACCTCCATTCATCTAATGATAATGGACGAAATACAACGAGTTTAGAGAAGATTCTTCTTGAAATGGAAAGAAGACTTGAACAACTTTCTAAGCATGGGTGGTTTGACAATTTCGCCATCACAAGTTCACTGTGCAAATGATTCTCGAGAATGGGAAATCAATTCTCGAGAATTAACGATGAATAAACTCTAGTTATATTTCTTTCTTTAGTATTAACTTAAAATATGATTCTTGAGAATGGTTCCATGATTCTCGAGAATGAGCGTGATTGTCTCAATTCCATTTCTCGATCAGATCAATTCTCGAGAATGCTGGAGGATTCTCGAGAATGAACGTGGCTATCTTGTTTCTATAATCATTCTTGATCAGGGCAATTCTCGAGAATGACTAGATGATTCTCGAGAATACACAGATAACATTCGTTGATCCAACATGCTCTCAAGTAATTACATTCTTCTGATTCTTGAGAATATAAACATGATTCTCGAGTATGGTTATGTCAATTCTTTCAATTAGCTCTCTGATCATAGGATTCTCGAGAATGGTTGAAGCAATTCTAGAGAATGAGTTCTTCTTAGTTCTGCCAAATTTCCAGTGTCGCTAATCGATCTCAAAAATTCAATGGGTCATTAAGGATTATCTATTAATCATATCTGAACTTATTTATATCATGCTTAATCATCTTTTTGATTGAGTTTCAGTTGATTAATCATGTTAATCCGAGTGTTTAAATGAAAGACAATCTGACGTGGCAAACACATTAAATGCTCGTTCAGAAAAGGAGAGCCAGAATCGGAATTAAAGTAAGTAGCAGACGAAGATATTCCTTCGAGGCATACTAATTCCAGCTATTACTCTGAGTCAACCTCTACTCTAAGACAGTCAACAGCGAACACATTTATGAAGCAACGGTCGATTAACTTCAACGGAAATCATTTATGCCTAACAGAAATACGAAGAAACGCAACGGCTAGTTTACAAAGCTTCTCAATAGTTATTAAGGACGATCATCTATAAAAGGAGAAGGATTCAAAATGGACATGAATATACATGAGCTTGCACTGTCGAAATGTTGACATTATGAATCCAACACTCAACTTATATACTCTCTGTATCACAATGTTTAGATCAGTTTTCAGTAGAGTGTAATGATCAATTATGTACTTCAGTGATCATCATTCATCTACTCTGTGAGAGAGACTTATCAATCATTTTACAATTTGTTCAAATCTCAATATAGAGGTATCTTGAGTGTGGGTGTATCAATTACAACTTGTAAGGGGGAGTGAAGTATGAGTGAGAGGATCATCCTTCGTTTACAAAGTGTGTAATTGTATCCATGTAAGGGAAAGTATCTCAAAGAGAGACTGTAAAGGCTTTTCTCTTATGCCCGGTTAAACAAGGAGACAGTGGATTGGAAATCTCAGAGTGTTTCTGGGGACTGGGCGTAGGTCAAGGATTGGGCCGAACCAGTATAAATCATAGTTTGCATATTCTCTTTCCTTATCTTTTATATTTCTAGCATATGCTTATTTGATTATCTAACTGTCGATTTAGAAGTTGCGAAAAGATTTTCAAAGTTCCTAAAGTTTTATACTACACCCAATTCACCCCCCTCTTGGGTGATAGCCAGGTCTTTCAATTAATATATTATATATTAAGAGAGAAAGTAGAGGTCGGAGCGTTGAAAGGAAAGAAAGAAAAGAAAGAAGAAGAGGGAAAAAAATAAAGAAAGGAAAAGAAAGGGTGAGACCCACCCCATTTGAAAAGTTGGGGGGTTGGGGGGGGGAAACCTTTTATGATGTTTGCCCCTAATTGATCGGTGTGAAAATGGAGCCAAATACCCAAAAGGGGGGTGATTGGGTATTTTAAAAATTTGAAGAACTTATTCTGTTTTAAGACAGTAAAACAAGGCAGAACAGAGCAAGAAGATAAAATAGCAAGACACAAGGATTTATACTGGTTCGGTCCTAACAACTTGACCTACATCCAATCCCCAAACTCTCTGGGATTTTCACTATATCAAAGATTACACACTCTGCACTCAAGAAGTAGTTCTCTCTCTAGAACTCACTCCCCTTACAAGTTGTAATCAATGAACTCCCAAATCACCAAGTCCCCTTGACTTGTGATTCTTTACAATAAATGATATTCAGAAAGAAACTCTCTCTAAGAGCAGATATTGATAAACACTGAAGCTCTTTGTATCAAAAGATACTATACAAGTGAAAACTGAAGAAAATAAATGTAGACTTGAATGCAATTCGTTTTCAATAGTTGTGGTTGTTGAGAAGACTTGAATGCTCTTCTATTTATACTCAGAGATCATTAAATGACCGTTGCTTTCCCAATAGATCCGTTGGAGATGTTTAGCAATGGTTAGGAAGTGGTTTGGTCTTCTTCTCTCTCTATTCTTCACTTAATCCAGCTGTCCAGTTGTTCATAGTTGACTTTCTCAAGATTAATCCGTTGGAGTAGCAGCTGCTGGAAGTAGAAATCATTCTTTAATTCTTTGTAAGCGTGTGCAGATGAATTATCCAGAAGTGTGCAACTTTCTGGGTTTAGCATTTAATGTTTTGACATCACCTTTTACTTTTGCCTTAAACCTTCAATAAACATCTTCTAAATCATCTGAAACTCACTAACAATGTGGTTAAAAATAGCTGGGAATATAGAAGATTGATACTAGAAAGTATTGGAATCAAATAACAAGATTTCACAAAATCGTTAAATTCAAATTTCAGAATCAGCGATGGAAACTCAAGTTTGTTCAGCAAAACTCAAGTTTTCAACTGTGCACTTAAGTCCAAACTCGAGTTTCAAACTCTAAACTCGAGTTTTTGTTGGTTATGATTAGTTTTGATGATGTCTAATATAGAAGCAAAAAGTTTATATAATATATTTATCTCCTACATTGACTAACTACTATGTTTAATGTAGATTAGTTCAAGTTGAATTATAAAGAAGATTAATCAAGAAGGAGATAAGGGATTAATGAAAAGAAGAAATTGCAGAGAATGTCAAGGAAGCAAGAAGCTATCAAAGTATTTTGGGAATAATCAAGAAGAAGAGGAAATATTGAAGAAGATAAAGAACTTCCAGAGTATGATAAGTTCAAGTTTAATGAGAGAGAATGATCAAGAGAAGAGGAGAAAGAAAGATTTGAATTGTGGAAAATGATCAAGAAAAGAAGAAAGAAAGAAAGAACTTGATGAATGGAATGAAAATATAATTATTCAAGTTATTATATTGATGCTAGAAGTCTCCAAGATCATATGGAAGTTCAAATGGCTCAATTCAGAGTTAAAACAAGCAAATATAAGGTTTAGGATGAGAAAACTCGAGGTTTGAGTATAAACCTCGAGGTTTGAGTGTCTTCAGCATTTTTGGTGTTTCTGGACTAGCAAACCTCGAGGTTGCAAGTGAAAACTCGAGGTTACAAGTGAAACCCCGAGGTTTTAGTCAAAACCTCAAGGTTTCAGCACTATCAGCAACTCTGGTACACTCTGTTCCACGTTCAGCTTCTGGTGACCTTCGGTAATTTGATGATATCTCTCAAACCAGGATTCGGATTGACATGAAACCAATGGCATATCAAACTAGACATCCAACACGTACTTGGGACAAAGATTCAAGTCCAAAGGAGTTCAAATCAAGGAGATATGAATTTTACAAGTTGACACAAACTTCACCGTCACAGTCAGAACCAAGCTTCAATGTTTTGGGTGTATCTCACAAACCACAAATCCAATTAAGGTCAAATCGGTGCCATTGGAAAGTAGACACACATCGCTTTCCAACAAGACTTGAACGGACCAAAACAAAGTTCAGACCAGGGAGATATGGCTTTTGAAAGTTGACGGTCAGTTCAGGACATCGCAAAAATGCTAATCAAGAACAGCCTTCATTCATTGGATCTTAAAGGACATAATACAATGAGTTTGGAGCTGATTCTTCTCGCATTGGATTCTTACCTTGAGCTTGGACATGTAAACTTGAGTTTGAGGTTTGGTATTTTGTCTTAAACTTGAGATTTCATGAAAACACTCAAAACCTCGAGTATCTCTTTTCAACCTCAAGTATCTCTTTTCAACCTCAAGTATTCTAGCATACAAAGAGCAAACTGGTTTTCAAAGAACTGAAAACCTTGAGGTTCAGATTGAAACCTCGAGGTTGAGCCCTTTATTCAAAAATTTAACTTTGCAAATTTGAAAGCAAACCTCGAGTATGGTTTTGCAACCTCGAGGTTATCGGGCTCTAGAGGAAAAATGGATTTTTCACCAAGTTTCAAACTGAAAGAGGAGCTTTATACCCAAGAGGGGGGGTGAATTGGGTATATTAAAAATTTTCGCAAACTGGTTCTGTTTTTACACTCTCAGAACAGGGCAGAACAGAGGAGATAGAGTGAAGAGCTTTGCACACAACGATTTATACTGGTTCGGTCCTTTCTCTGACCTACATCCAGTCCCCAAGCCTCACCTGGGATTTTCAATCCACTATAATCAAATATTGATTACACCCTCTGTACTAAGAGTTGTTCTCTCACTAGAACACACTCCCCCTTACAAGTTGTAATCAATACACCCCAACTACCAAGTCCCCTGACTTGTAGTTATCTCAATCAATAAATGATTTACAAGTATTTGACTCTCTTACAGAGCAGATAAGATAAACACTGAAGAACTAAGTATCAAAATGATACAATACAGATGTAAGCTAATACACAATAAATGAACTTAGTAGATTTTTCGCTCAGAGTTGGTGTATCAGCTGGAGATGAAGTTAATGCTCTCTATTTATAGGTAGAGAACATTAAATGACCGTTGTGAGATGATTCCAACCGTTGGAAGTGATTTGCTTAAGTTCTGGTCATCTTCTCTCTCTAAACTTCTGCTAATCCAAGTCTTAATGAAGTCTGATGTGGATCTCTGAGTTTCTGCCCGTTGGAATTAACTTTACTTGATATAGTAAGCATTCTTTAACGTTAACAAGGCGTGCTCAGATGGATTAGCCGAAAGTAGATGAGATTGTGCAGGTGCATTAAATGCACTGTTCACCTTTTTGCTTTTTCTCACAAATCTTCAATAATCTTGATCTGTGCTAACTGAAAAACACTCAACAAACTTGTTAAACATATCTGGGATCATGAGTGAATGATTTATGAAAGCAATTAGATCAAACAACAAGATATAGCAGATTTCACAAATTTGAAAAAGCTTCAACGGTCACTAACCTCGAGGTTAGTTCATCCAACCTCGAGGTTGGCCTGAAATCTTCAGGCAAACCTTCGTTTTAAGATCATTCAACCTCGAGGTTGCAAAGTGAACCTCGAGGTTTCTCTTGAGAAGAAACCTTCTGATAAATCTCATTAACTTGCAAACCTTGAGGTTCCAAAGGTAACCTCGAGGTCTGAAGTTTGTTTCAAACCTTCAGTTTTCACGGGAGCCCGACAACCTCGAGGTTGTACTTCTGTACTCGAGGTTGGCTCTTGAAAGAACAAAGTTCAAAGTTAAACATAAAGCCCAGCCTCGAGGTTACAATGTTAACCTCGAGGTTTTCAATACTTTGAAAACCAGTGTGCTCTCTGTAAGTGATAAAACTCGAGGTTGCAACATCATACTCGAGGTCAAAGGTGTTTTCATCGGGCTTAAGTTTCAAAGCAAAGTGTCCAACCTCGAGGTTGGAATATGGACCTCGGGGTTCATGTGCTTGATGAACAACATGACCTTTCTGTATGAGTTGAACCTTGAGGTTAGCTTTGCATACTCGAGGTTACAAGTGATAATGAAGAAACTTGGGTTCTCCAACTGAACCAGAACCTCGAGGTTGACTTCTCAACCTCGAGGTTTCACATATAACTTGTGAAACCAAGTTTTGCAACATTCGAACACTTGATTTTTAAAGCTTCTGTAAGGTCAAACCTCGAGGTTACAAGCCCAACCTCGAGGTTTGCTCTTAACCAGAGTTTTGACACTTAAGAGCAAAACCTCTTCAATTGTCTGTAGTTGTTGACAATCATCAAAACCATCAGAGAACTAACATTCTCCCCCTTTTTGATGATGACAACATCTACAAGCAATACCTCTTTAAACATTTAAAAGATCATCAGTGAGATTATCAGAGTGTTTGAAAAACTGATTTTTTTGCACAAGTAGAGTTCTTAGATAAAAAGTCATATATTCTCAGAGATAAGCAGAAGCATGAAATCGAGACTGATATTTCAATTGACATTCCATTTCAATAAATTTATACAAGATATAATGGAATTCAATGAAAACAAAATACAGACAGTACTACAAAAAAATACATGAAAATACACATGCTGCTAAAAAAAAAACTAGATCCCTAGACTCTAGTCCTCACTCATTGCTTGTCTCTCCCCCTTTGTCATCGTCATCAACATACTCTGGGTCGAGAATAACAAGAGGAGGCTGGTAAAGCACCATAGCAGTGGTAGGATCAAAGGAGGGATCAAGAAGGGAAGGATAGGTATAGGGAGAAGGTGTGGGAAAGATCTCAGTGGCAGGAGTGGATGGAGATGGAAGTGGGTTAGGAAGAACTTCTGTGGTAGGGGTGACTGGGGAAGGTTGAGACTGAGCAACAGGAGTGGTATGAGGTGGAGAAGAGTGTGGAGGGCTAGGGAATGAGAAAGAGTGAGAGGGAGGTGAGTGAGGGGGTGAGTGAGCAGGAGAATCAGCAGGAGAGGGAGGTGAAGATGGGTCAGGTATAGGGAGTGATGAACTAGGGCCATCAGCTGTAGCAGGGATAGGATCAGAATCCATCTCAGGAGCAGGAATAGCAGTGGAAGCTTGTACTGGAACTGAGGATGAACCAGGAGTGGATGAGGAAGCCCCGAGACCAAAATGTCTAAGTAGCATGTCAGCTCTGTCTCTGGCATCAGATGCAGCTGAGAGTGTGACAGCTAAAGAGGAGTCCAATTCAGTAAACTTGTGATCCACTTCCTCCTTTAGCTTATTCAAGTGGGACATCACCTCAGTCTGAGCCACAATGACATCCATAAGTCCCAACTTGATGTCAGCCCGTAAAATGTCGACCTCAGTCTTCATGAGAGCACGATGGGAGATGAGGGCTTGATCCACAATCTGTCTGATTTGTCCCATCAGATCATCTGGTAGAGGGGCCTGAGAAGGTGGAGGAGCTGACTGTGCTTCCTCAGGAGCTTGAGATGCCTGAGACTGTGCTGTACCTTCTGTATCAAGCTTGATCTTCATGAGGTTGATCTGATGTTTGCCAAAATAGAGAGGGTATTCAAGCGTATCAGTTGACCCTACATACCAGATTTTGTGATAGAAAAGTATCACAGAGATTAGAGAAGGATAAGGTATGTGTGTCAATTCCTTCTTGGCAAATCTGAAACTCTTCATCCCTTGGAGCAGCCAATCCCCAATGTTGAAAGGAACTTTCTTCACAAATGCAGTGAAGGGTCTGTAGTCTAGTGATGTGAAGTGAGTGTAGTTCCCAGCCTTAGGAATGAAATTCCTAGAATATATGTACCAAAGGATTCTATGCACAGGAGGCATGTCACTTGGTTTGAATGAAAGCTTAATGGCTTGGTCACGAGGGAAGGGTTTGCCTGGGATGAGAGTTTCATACACCTCTTGATTGGTATATGAAAACTCAGGAACAGGAGGTGGGTTTTTGATTTTTAAAATTTTATTGATCTTCTCAGCAGTCAATGAGAATTCAACACCTCTGACTACAGTGGATACTGACTCTTCTAGCAGATCACCATCATTATCCAATGTACTACTATCCCTCATCTTGAAGTAAAACATCCTAACCAAACTAGGGGTATAGGGACAGTATATGGAAACAAAAGGTTCATATTGTTTTATCCAAGGTGAAAGATCTAAGTTGCACTCTTTATAGAAACTTTCAAGGTTTATTGCAACTGAAGCACAAAAGACTTTTGGGAGATAAATTTCTCTATACTTATCATTTTCCTCCTTGGTTGAGAAGGATGAGGCAGCAATGATGAATCCTTCTGGAGGTGATCTGATATGCTGGATGTCCTCAATAGCATTGACAGCAAACTTCTCCAACTTCTTTTGTTGAGAGGCCTGAGAGGGTGATTGAACTTGAGGCCTTGAGGGATTCTTGGTCCTTGCCTTCTTGGCCTTTTCTCTTACTTTCTCCTTCCCTTTACCGGTTGTTTCAGGCACTTTCCTCTTTTTAGACTCAACTTGACTGGGCTCTTTGATGGAAATGCCCTTCGGTTTGCTCTTCGGAGGAGGAGATGGAGGAGGATCAATGGGCATCCCTGGGATGTGCTTATCAACCCCAGAGCGCAAGCGAATAGACCGAGTCTTCTTCCTCACTGGCTTGCTTGGTCGAGGTTCAGGTGAAGGTTGACGTTTTGGAGGTGGAGATGGAGACCAAGATTCTGTCTCATCGTTCGAATGGGAGGTAGATTTTGACTGTGAAGGAGATTTCGAAGCCATTTGTGGACAGAGAGTGGAGGAAATGTGCAGAAAGATGAAGATTGGAAGAGGAAGTGACGAGAGAGAAGGAGTGAACTCGAGGTTAGGGTTCAGTAAAAATGAAATTTCACAGCAGCATATATATAGACACGCGCTCAACCTCGAGGTTGACTTCTCAGCCTCGAGGTTAGATGAACAAAAGTTCACTAATCTCTGCGATCAACCTCGAGGTTGATATCTCAGCCTCGAGGTTAGATGAAAAAAAAAAATTCACTAACCATTGAAATTCTTACCTCCAACCTCGAGGTTGCCTCCAGAACCTCGAGGTTCTACTGTCTGATAGATGAGATGTCTCTTCTGTTTGCCACCAACCTCGAGGTTCTAATCCCATACTCGAGGTTCCATCCATCAGATACCTTGAACCTTTTGACACTCTTCCAACCTCGAGGTTGGCTACTGAACCTCGAGGTTTGCCCCTTTGACAGCAAACCTAAGTCCTGCATAAGATTGTCTATGTACTCCGATGCTAAAGTTAGTGATCTATAATCATCAAAACCACAATTTAATATAAAAGTAGACAGGAATTACTTACAACTCATTGGGATTTACCATTCCCAATTCTCTTCTTATGAATGTGAATGGGTCCTTGGCTAATGGTTTGGTGAAAATGTCTGCCAATTGAAGATGAGTTGGAATGAACATCACTTTCACATCTCTCTTCTGGACATGATCCCGGATGAAATGATGTCTCACATCAATATGCTTGGTTCTTGTATGTTGCACGGGATTCTTGGCCAAGCTTATTGTGCTAGTGTTATCACACAGTATTGGGATCTCCTTTAAGTGCACTCCTAAATCAGCAAGTTGTTGCTTCAGCCACAACACTTGAGCACAGCAACTTGAGGCAGCCACATATTCAGCTTCTGTTGAGGACACCGCCACGGTAGTTTGCTTCTTGCTAAACCAAGAGACAAGTGAGTTGCCAAAGAATTCGCATTGCCCACTTGTACTCTTTCTATCCATCTTATAGCCAGCATGATCCGAATCTGAATATGCCACAAGATGCTCCGGCTGACCTTTAGGAAACCATAGCCCAAGAGTCTTTGTATCAGATAGATATCTGAATATTCTCTTCACGTGTTCAGCATGAGACTCTTTGGGTGCGGATTGGAACCGAGCACACATTCCAACACTGAATTGAATGTCCGGGCGACTTGCAGTGAGATAGAGCAATGATCCAATCATTCCTCTATACTTGGTGATGTTGAAGTCCTTGCCCTCTTCATCAGCATCCAAAGAAGTAGTTGTGCTCATTGGTGTGTCAGCCCCATTGCACTTGTCCAATCCAAACTTCTTCAGCAAATCATTCAGATACTTTGTTTGAGATATGAATATCCCATCTTTATGTTGCTTGATTTGCAGCCCAAGGAAGTAATTAAGCTCTCCCATCATTGACATCTCAAATTCACCTTGCATAGACTTGGAAAATTCCTCACACAAAGAATCATTAGTAGCACCGAAAATAATATCATCAACATATATCTGTACAATTAAAATCTCATTTAATTTATTTTTCTTGATAAACAATGTTGTATCAGCCTTTCCTCTAATGAATCCTTGATTGAGTAAGAATTGACTCAATCTTTCATACCAAGCTCTAGGAGCTTGCTTAAGACCATACAAGGCTTTCTTAAGTCTAAAAACATGATCCGGAAATTGATCATTTTCAAAACCTGGAGGTTGTTCAACATACACCTCCTCTTGAATGAAGCCATTTAGAAAAGCACTTTTGACATCCATTTGATAGAGTTTAAAGCCTTTTGTGCATGCAAATGCTAGAAGAACTCTTATTGCTTCCAATCTAGCTACTGGAGCATAAGTTTCTTCATAGTCTATTCCTTCTTCTTGATTGTAACCTTTGGCCACTAATCTAGCCTTGTTACGCACAATGATGGCTGACTCATCACGTTTGTTCTTGAATACCCATTTTGTCCCAATTACCGGATGGTCTTTGGGTCTAGGCACCAAGTCCCAAACTTGATTTCTATCAAATTGATGTAGCTCCTCTTGCATAGCAATCACCCAATCATTGTCTGAAAGAGCTTCTTCTATTTTAGAGGGCTCTATATGAGAAATAAATGCAGAAAATGTAACTTCATTCAAGGTACTATTTCTGGTCCTAACTCCTTGATTTACATCACCTATAACTTGGTCTAAAGGATGATTCCTTATAAATCTCCAAGCTCTAGGTTGGGATTGATCAGTATTTTCAAGATTATTTTCTGGATCAGCCTCAAAAATATTTTCAGAATTTTCAGAAGGAGTAGGAGCATTTTTCGAAAAGAATTTGTTTTTGAAAATAGTCTCTTCTTCATCATCAAGGGATTTATCAGATTCAGACTCACAAAATACAACATGTACAGATTCTTCAACAATTTTAGTTCTAGTATTAAAGACTCTATATGCTTTGCTCCTATTAGAATAACCAATAAAGATAGCTAAATCAGCTTTAGGATCGAATTTACCAAGACTGTCTTTACCATTATTGTGCACATAGCACTTACAGCCGAAGATACGAAGGTGGCTTAGGTTTGGCTTTCTTTCCTTGTAGAGTTCGTATGGAGTCTTATTCAGCTTCTTTCTCAAGTATGCTCTGTTGGAGACGTAGCAAGCCGTACTCATGGCATCAGCCCAAAATACTTGAGAAGTGTTGTACTCGTTCAACATTGCTCTAGCCATTTCAGTGAGTACTCTATTCTTTCTCTCCACAACACCATTTTGTTGTGGTGTTCTTGGTGCTGAAAAATTGTGATCAATCCCCATACTGTCACAGAACTCAGCAAAGGCTTGATTCTCGAACTCTCCACCATGATCAGTCCGTATTCCTGAAATTGATAACCCTTTCTCGTTTTGGACCTTCTTGGCAAATGAAACAAACTGATCAAAGGTTTCATCTTTAGAAGATAAAAATATTGTCCAAGTAAATCTAGAGAAATCATCAACAATGACCAAAGTGTATAAGTTTCCACCAAGACTTTTCACTCTAGCTGGTCCAACTAGATCCATGTGAAGAAGTTGAAGTGGTCTAGTGGTTGAAATCTCATTTTTGGTTTTAAAAGATGATTTGGTTTGTTTTCCCTTTTGACATGCATCACAAATCATATCATTTTTGAAATTCAATTTGGGAATACCAATGACCAAATCCTTTTTCAACAATTTGTCAAGTTGATACATATTGACATGAGCTAATCGCTTGTGCCAAAGCCAACTCTCATTCAAATTGCTCACAAAACAGTTTTCAGAAACAGAAGCATTACTAGAGAGGTTCAAGGTATAACAATTTCCATCTCTAGGTGCTCTAAATAAAGCTTTATTTTTCAAATCATTTATGGAGATCAAATCCTTTTTAACAATAAAGCATTCATCAGAGTCAAATATTACCAAATTACCCTTATCGGTGCTTTGGCTCACACTTAGGAGATTGTGACACAATCCTTCTACAAAGTAGACGTCTTGGATGAGTGGGCCTTCATTGTTGCCTATCTCACCAATGCCAGCGATTTTCCCGGATTGATCACCTCCAAATGTGACTCTACCTCCATCTTTTGGCTTTATTGATAAAAACTTTGATTTGTCTCCAGTCATGTGTCTTGAGCATCCACTATCAATGTACCACTTGTTCGGCCTTGATGCTCTAAGACATACCTGCAGATCACCAGAGGTCAAGTTTTAGGTACCCATCTTTTCTTGGGTCCTTTGGGGTTAGCATGCACCTTGGGAACATATGTTCCTTTTGGTACCCAGACATAATTTCCTACAGGTTTAGCTTTTCTTTCTTTTCGATGAAAACAAGATGAAGTAGAATGACCCTTCCTATTGCAATATGTACAATGTGCAAAAGGGTTTGAGGAATGAACAGATTTAGTGAAATAATTCATATAGGATTTTTGTCCATTCTTTTTCTTTCCTTTCTTCTTATCAAAGTCTGGTCTATAACCAATGCCCGATCTATCGTTTGTAAAACGTTGTTGTTTCAAAATCACATTGAGCATTTCACTTCCCTTAGTGAATTTCTCAAGTGCTTTTGTAAGTTGTGAATTCTTTTTCTCTAGGATAGAGCATTCATCACAAATCAGAGATTGAGGAGAAGAGAGGTTTTCAATTTGCAGTTCAAGAAAAGAATTTTTTCTTTTCAAAGACATATACTTGTCTGCAAGTTTTTCAAACTCCTTTTGAACAACATTGTATTCAGCAAACAATTCATCATAGGAAGGAAGAGATTCATATACCTCATTTATTTCACTAGGTTGTTCTTCTTCCTCAGCAACCAGGCATATGTTGGCTTTTTCACTTTCATCCTCTTCAGCTTCATCCTCATCCGATGAGCTATCTCCCCATATAGCTGACACATATGCCTTCTTTTTGTATTTCTTGAATTTCTTCTTTTCTTTCTCTTGGTTTTTCAGCTGAGGGCATTCTGCCTTGATGTGTCCGGGCTTCTCGCATTCATAGCAGATGATAGGCTTCTTTGATTCATAGCTCGAACTTCCTTTCTAAAATTTCTTGAAGCCTTGATCTCTTTTATAAAACTTCTTGAATCTCCGGACCATCATGCCAATCTCTTCATCCTCGTCCTCATCTTCCTCATCCTTTTCCACATTGAGAGCCACTCCCTTGTTGCGATTGTTGCCACCATTGACATCTTCTAATTCCTTCTTGAACCTCAGTTTGCTCTCGTATTCAGATAAGCTACCAAACAATGCGGCAACTGAAGTCATTGACTCTCCACGAGCTTCTTCAATGGCGGTAACTTTTGCTTCCCAATCCTTTGTCAGAATATTGAGGATTTTCCTCACTTGAGCTCCTTGATCAAAAAGCTTTCCCAAGGCCGCTAGCTGATTGGTCAAATGAGTGTATCTCAACTGAAATTCTCCAATACTCTCGCCTTGCTTCATTCGCAACAAGTCATACTCAATGGTTAAAATGTTGACGCGATTTTCCTTGATTCCAGATGTTCCTTCATAAGCTATTTCCAGCGCCTTCCACATCTCTTTAGCTGTTGACAAATTACAGATACGAAAGTACTCCTTTTGACTAAGAGCACTCTGAAGCATCAGGATAGCCTTGCTATTGAGAGTGATGTTCTTCTTATCATCATCATTGAACTCGGCTTCTGTCTTGGGAACAGTGATGCCTCCTTCTACCTTGACTGGAACATAGTCTCCAGTCTCAAAGACCCTCCATAGACCATATTCTGTAGCCATCACGAACACACGAAATTTTGCTTTCCAGAAAGAGTAGTGTTCGCCGTCGAAACCGGGAGGTCTGTTGATTGAAGCTCCATCTGGAAGAATTCCTTCCATAGTGATCCTTCTCGAGTGGTAAAACTCTTCTGAGAAGACCTTGCTCTGATACCAAATGAAAGAGGAGCTTTATACCCAAGAGGGGGGGTGAATTGGGTATATTAAAAATTTTCGCAAACTGGTTCTGTTTTTACACTCTCAGAACAGGGCAGAACAGAGGAGATAGAGTGAAGAGCTTTGCACACAACGATTTATACTGGTTCGGTCCTTTCTCTGACCTACATCCAGTCCCCAAGCCTCACCTGGGATTTTCAATCCACTATAATCAAATATTGATTACACCCTCTGTACTAAGAGTTGTTCTCTCACTAGAACACACTCCCCCTTACAAGTTGTAATCAATACACCCCAACTACCAAGTCCCCTGACTTGTAGTTATCTCAATCAATAAATGATTTACAAGTATTTGACTCTCTTACAGAGCAGATAAGATAAACACTGAAGAACTAAGTATCAAAATGATACAATACAGATGTAAGCTAATACACAATAAATGAACTTAGTAGATTTTTCGCTCAGAGTTGGTGTATCAGCTGGAGATGAAGTTAATGCTCTCTATTTATAGGTAGAGAACATTAAATGACCGTTGTGAGATGATTCCAACCGTTGGAAGTGATTTGCTTAAGTTCTGGTCATCTTCTCTCTCTAAACTTCTGCTAATCCAAGTCTTAATGAAGTCTGATGTGGATCTCTGAGTTTCTGCCCGTTGGAATTAACTTTACTTGATATAGTAAGCATTCTTTAACGTTAACAAGGCGTGCTCAGATGGATTAGCCGAAAGTAGATGAGATTGTGCAGGTGCATTAAATGCACTGTTCACCTTTTTGCTTTTTCTCACAAATCTTCAATAATCTTGATCTGTGCTAACTGAAAAACACTCAACAAACTTGTTAAACATATCTGGGATCATGAGTGAATGATTTATGAAAGCAATTAGATCAAACAACAAGATATAGCAGATTTCACAAATTTGAAAAAGCTTCAACGGTCACTAACCTCGAGGTTAGTTCATCCAACCTCGAGGTTGGCCTGAAATCTTCAGGCAAACCTTCGTTTTAAGATCATTCAACCTCGAGGTTGCAAAGTGAACCTCGAGGTTTCTCTTGAGAAGAAACCTTCTGATAAATCTCATTAACTTGCAAACCTTGAGGTTCCAAAGGTAACCTCGAGGTCTGAAGTTTGTTTCAAACCTTCAGTTTTCACGGGAGCCCGACAACCTCGAGGTTGTACTTCTGTACTCGAGGTTGGCTCTTGAAAGAACAAAGTTCAAAGTTAAACATAAAGCCCAGCCTCGAGGTTACAATGTTAACCTCGAGGTTTTCAATACTTTGAAAACCAGTGTGCTCTCTGTAAGTGATAAAACTCGAGGTTGCAACATCATACTCGAGGTCAAAGGTGTTTTCATCGGGCTTAAGTTTCAAAGCAAAGTGTCCAACCTCGAGGTTGGAATATGGACCTCGGGGTTCATGTGCTTGATGAACAACATGACCTTTCTGTATGAGTTGAACCTTGAGGTTAGCTTTGCATACTCGAGGTTACAAGTGATAATGAAGAAACTTGGGTTCTCCAACTGAACCAGAACCTCGAGGTTGACTTCTCAACCTCGAGGTTTCACATATAACTTGTGAAACCAAGTTTTGCAACATTCGAACACTTGATTTTTAAAGCTTCTGTAAGGTCAAACCTCGAGGTTACAAGCCCAACCTCGAGGTTTGCTCTTAACCAGAGTTTTGACACTTAAGAGCAAAACCTCTTCAATTGTCTGTAGTTGTTGACAATCATCAAAACCATCAGAGAACTAACACAAACCTCAAGGTTACTGTTTGAAACCTCAAGGTTTGTGGCTTCCAAAGATTTCTCAAAAGGTTTCTTTTCAAAGGAAACCTCGAGGTTCACAGAGTAACCTCGAGGTTACATGTTTTGCCAACTGAGTTTGCTTGAACTTTTCAAGCTAACCTCGAGGTTTGAATTCCAAACCTCAAGGTTTCTGGTCGTTACTGCAAATTCGAATTTGGGAATTCTGTAATACCTTCTTGTTTGATCTCAATGCTTTCCATGATTATTCTATATTGATTCTAGATATGTTTAACCACCTTTCTAGTGAGTTTCAGACAGATTAACGAAGATTTATTGAAGGTTTTGAGCAAAAGCAAAAAGCTGTCAGAACATTAAATGCTCAAGCCCAGAAACTTGCTTCCTTTGGTTAACCCACTTGTACACGACTGCAAAAGACTAAAAGGAAGATTACTACAACAAGCAACAACCTCTCTAACGGATTTATTGCCAAAAAGTCATCTAAGAACCAAGTGACAGCTGGATTATGCATAAACAAGAGAGAGAAGGTGTCCAAGGTGGAACCAACTCACAGCAGAAGTCTCCCAACGGTTCAATCCAAGTTACAACGGTCATAAACGGTCACATACCATTCTCCATCTATAAAAGACATGGATTCAAGCAGAAAAATGTAGAGATACAAGTTTACCATGCCAAAATGCTGATACTCTGCTTTTACATCCTTTTCACTCTGTTTTACATGACTAGATAGCTTAGAGAGTGAAATGAATTGTATCTGTACTTCAGTGATCATTTATTCATTCCTTTGAGAGGAAAATTATTGTAAACACATTATCTTTCTGAGAGTTACTCAAGATTGGGTAATCTTGAGTAGGTTGTACATTGTGTTGATTACAACTTGTAAGGGGGAGTGAATCCTAGTGAGAGGATTACTTCGAGTACAGAGTGTGTAATCAAGCAGTGTATTGATTACAGATTGTAAGGGGGAGTGGATCCTAGAAAGAGGATTGCTTCAATTACAGATCGTGTAATCAAGCTTATTGAAGATAGTGGATTGAAAATCTCAAGTGAGGCTTGGGGACTGGACGTAGGTCAAGGAGGGCCGAACCAGTATAAATCTGTTTGCAAGCTCTTCTTCCTTATCTCTTACATTTCCAGCATTTACATTTGAGTATTTACCAATTGTTTGTGATCTTATCTTTATTACTCAAAGATGAATTTCCTGAATTGCGAAAATATTTCAAAGAGTGAAAACTTTTATACTTCACCCAATTCACCCCCCTCTTGGGTTCAGCCGGAACTTACAGTTTTCTTCTTCCAGAGAGCAAAGTCGTGTTTTGAGCTTTTGGACCAGAGTTTAAGTAAGAATCAAAACTCGAGTTTCCAGACCAAAACTCGAGTTTTGGACATTTAAAGAAAATAGTATGTAGAAGTCCAAAACATCAAAACTTGAGTTTCCAAATCAAAAATTGAGTTTTCAAGACGTTGAAAAATCTTAAGCTCTCTATTTGATCAAAACTCGAGTTTCCAAAGTGAAACTCGAGTTTTCTCTTAATTGTGAAAACGTTGAGAAAAGTTCCAAAGCTCTCGGTCTAATCAAAACTCGAGTTTCCAAACCAAAACTCGAGTTTTCATTTGAATATGAAAACTAGGAAAAAGTTCAAACCTCTCTGCCTGGCCAAAACTCGAGTTTTGAAACCAAAACTCGAGTTTTCATTTTAAGAATGAAAACGTTGAAACTTCTCTAACTGGCTGAAACTCGAGTTTTCATCTTTAAATGAAAACCTTGAAGATTCTGAGCCAGTTCATTCTCCAGTTTTCAAAACCTGTGTAAAACATTGAGAATTCTCTGTCAAGTCAAAACTCGAGTTTTGAAACCAAAACTCGAGTTTTCTCTTAACTTAGAGAAAACTTGGAAAAATCACGATAGAGTGAAAGCTTAGTGTTTTAAGTTGAAATTGAGTTCAAAACGTCAGAGACTCTCTGTATGACCAAAACTCAAGTTTCTAAACCAAGACTCGAGTTTTGCCTTTTTCAGAAAACAACATGTAGTCTCTATGTTAACCAAAACTCGAGTTTCCAAACTGAAACTCGAGTTTTGCTTAAGGTGAAAAACAAGTGCTCTCTGTAAGTTCCAAAATTCGAGTTTCCTCATGGAAACTTGAGTTTTGCCATTTTTATGAGAATTGAGCAGCTCTCTGTCAATCCCAAAACTCGAGTTTTTAAACCAAAACTCGAGTTTTGTCTTGATAGTAAGTTTTTCAACTTACAAGACAAAACTTTAAACTTGTGTTTACAATTGTTGATAATCATCAAAACACATATAGAATTAACACGGTGGAAGGGAGTTTTCCTTCCTATAAACACCCCCACTTCAAAACACATACATACACACACTTTCATTGTTCACGGAGGAGAGCGTGAGAGAAAGAGAAGAGAGAGGAGGAGAGTAAGGTGGTAATTATTTGGGAGCTTTATAGTAGTTTTTTGGTGATTATTTGGGAATTAGCGAGTAACAGGTAACTTTAAATATTCTTCCATATACTTGTAAATCGTGCATGATTACAAATTATATTTTTATAGACTGATTTATAAATATATATATTATAATATTATTATAATGAGAACTGAATATTATAGTTTTGTACCCACAAAAATTACAGTTTTGTGCCCATGAAAATGACAGTTTTGTGCCCAGCAAAAATTACGGTTTTGTCCCTGAATTTTAGAAATGACAAGATTGGTCCTGTAACATCCTCCCAAAATTACCATCTAAATTATTATTTTACACCTAAACATCAGTTTTTGGTCAAAATAAATCATTTTACGTTAAACATTATATCGACAGTCACTGTTCTTGATATAAGTTTAACATGCAGCGAAATAACCAAAATATGCAACGTACCAAATGGCCCTAAAGTTTGGCAATATACATCAGATTATGCTCATGTAACAAAAGAGACATACAAGATTGATAACTTTGATCAAGTCTCGGATGCCTTCTCCCCCTTGGTATTCTCGCCTGAAAAATAAGTAATAACGGGGTGAGTCACATAGACTCAGTAACCACATAACCAATTTAACAAGTATGCAAGGAGTGATTACAAGATAGTTAAGCGGGCCAATTATCCATTCGTGTATCAATAATACTGAGTAATTTACCAAACCAATTAATAATTTAGAATTATTCAATATACATGTAACTCCCTTAACCATCCTTATAACCATTGACAGAACCCATGGGCTACAATATAAAAGGTTTAATCTCTTTGATGAGATTATTCCAAGCTCACCAATGATGAGGTGTAGCCCGGCCAAAGGCTACAGAACTCATATCAGACCATGGGTTCTCTTTCTCTCAAATATAGAAAGGTGTCACTGTCCTAAGGGCTGATCCTTATCCCGACCAAAGGATAAGGATGATACCATGGGCCCATAAAATATCTGGCCATCCACTGTGCGCTCAGTGGCGGCAATACCATGTATAAAATCAATCCCCTACCATTACATCTCATCTCAACCCATAACACCTCAATATGCAGTGCAAAATCACAATTTTGAACATTAACAATTCATATTTATGTTCAATATTCAACACCGTGCATAAACTTTCAAAATTACAAAATAAACAATTTAATCATAACAATATAAATAATTTATGCCCACTTAACTAAAAATTTACCTTCAAACAAATATCTCATACATATATACATTTTCATAGGTAACAAACTATAATATATTTATAGCATTTAAATATATAAACAAACGCTTATAATCACCTCAACAAGTATACAAGATAAATTGGAAAGTGGTTATCTCAAGTTCTTGACACAACACTAACCATGAGAGAAATCAGTCCCCTTTAAAATGAATATATAATTATATGTTAATAAAATTAACAAAAATAACCACTAACACCATAATTAAATAATTAATTAAATTATTATCTTACTTTAGTTTTCCTAAAAATGACAATTTACCTATTTCTCAATTTTTAACCTAATACTAACTTTTATAATTACAACCTAATTTATTAAACAATCTCCAGACCTCCACATACTCAGAACCATATCAACTTTAATTTAAAATCTCAAATCCCAATTCATAATTTCATATATTTCAAGATTTAGCAAAACTAACCGATTAAACCTTAAATAATACTTCTAGTAAACCAAACAAATGCTTAAATTTTCATTTAATCAGTAAAAATATCCTATATGACAAAAATCCTAATTTCTTTTAGATAGGAAATAACTTTAAATTCCCATGGTAACAAACTAACAAATCTAAATTGATTAAAGTTATTTATTTATCATGCTCTTCATATATACGGTCTTCTATTATCAAAACTCAAAACTTTACTAATATTCAAATCCTAAAATTTTCACTAATCAATACTATATTACCTTCATTAGAAAGAGAAAAATACGTATAACAACTTTCATGAAGAAAGTTTATTGAAAAAGAAATTAATTAATTACCTAAATGATCTTATAAAATAAATAATGTTCAATTTACCTTGTGATGATATTTTATATGAATGAAAGCTTGTTTTAATATACTTTATTTTTATTGAATATAATTATCATGGCGACTGTATTTGTGATGGGTTGGAGTAAGGAGGAATTGGAATGATAAGATTTCTTTATGCCATCATTTGGTGCACAGTGGATGGTACTTGTCAGGCTCCTATCTTCTATGTTTTTCTCTAGCTGGGATTGCATTGGATTTGTGGAACACGTGACACCTCCTTAGTTGTTATTTTTAAGGAGGGGAGCCATAATCCAGACTTAAACTCTATACCTTTGGCCAGGTGTATCTTAAGTTTTGATAAGCTTGGAACCATTCAGTCAAATGAATGAGTTTCTATTGGACTATGTGTTAGCCTATAGCTCCAGTCAACGGTATAAAGATGGACGATGATATAAAGGAGGCTGCATAATGCATATTGTATAATTGTATAGTTCACAATTCAACATAATGATGACTACTTTTGCAAAATAATTTTGTATGAGAAATTATGGTATTTACAAATATATTTGAAATCAACCCCTGCTTTTTGTCATATGTAATTTGCTTGTGTATGGTAGAAACTTTCAGTAGTTATTGGGACGTGAAATCTCATCCCATATTAACATTTTTCAAATGAATATCCTAGTAGGGAGCAAGGGAAGGCACGTATGGAGTGAGCTTTGAAGACTCTTTTGTACTCCTATAACTTATGTCATTTTTTTATTTGCCATGGCCCTAAGACTTCTGCATTGTATTTAACTCAGAAATATTTTGGAAACTTATTTTGACTTTGTATTATGAATTTTATTTGAAATAATTATGTAATTTAATGATTTCGATATTGATCATCCCTGTTGGAGGTATTTCAAATATTTTGGTCAAGTTTTCGAGTGTTGAATTTGCGGGTGTTACAATGTTTGTTATGGAATGTTGTATATGAAATAATATATTGCATGATGTTTTTGAAAATTATAATGACATATTATTTATCTGTTATGTGATATGTTGAATTGTGTGGAGGAGATTTACGGTGAAATTGTGCCCATTGGCTCTCATTCCTGGCCGGAATTTGAATGCAGTGTTTTGGGCGAACACATCCCTGTTACGTTATATCGGTGGTAGCATGGGAGGGGACAGTATTCTTGAAGTGACTAGCTAACCTTGGCCAAGTAAACTAGCATTAATAGGTTGTACCATGTCCAAAAGATATAAGGAGGAGCGGAGATAGACGAGTGGGGATAATTCTAATTATTGTTAATTATTATGTATTATTGAGTTATTGTTGATATTATAATTATGTTAGAAAACTGCTTCTCTAAATTGCTATCCTTTTCTGCATTTTTGATAAATTAATTTTAGTTATTGGAACTTTATGTCTCACCTTGTTATTATCAAAATTTTTCAAGTGTGGCCTCTAATTTTATTAGAAGTCAAGGGAAGCAACCGGAGGTATAAGAGTTGCGAACCTTGTATACCTCTTTTGGTGTTGTCTTGCATGGATTTTTATATTGTCATTCTAGGGCCCTCATGTTTTTGAAATAGTATATTAACTGTTTTGAGATAAGTGCTTATCTGTTGTGAGACCAAAGATTTTATTTTCTACACTAGATTATTTTGGTGGATCTACAATCAAATCTTGTGCCAAAAATGTTTTGTGTAGACCCTATGTTGTGGGATTAGTTTTGTAAGACTCATGGGCTATGTAATTTTCTTTTCGCTAATTATGTCCAGAGTTATGGATTTTCAAAAATGGGTTTGTGGGCGGAAATTTATGTCCTGAACTCCAATGTGTCTATTTTAGAAAGAAAAATGGGTTTTCCATAATCACTTGTTAATCCAGTTTTGTAATAACATTATGGTTAATTAGAGGAAGGGTCTTTTTACATATGTTACAAGTCAACAAAGTGGATCAAAAAGCCTCCTAAGGGCCCTTAAATTTTCAGCCAAGTGACCAAGAAGGAGGAGCAAGCACATGGTTTAATAATTGGATCACATGATGGAATTTGTTTAAAAAAAAGAAGAAGAAGAAGAAGAAGACGAAGGATGAAATCGGTTTCAAAGGATTATGCGGGGCCCATATGAGTGTTCTTTAATGGGGATCAAGAATACAATATCCCTCTCTTCCAAGTTACCCAATTCGCCAAACTTGACCAAAGGAAAATTGGATTTCAACTAATTTGCAACTGAGGGAAAATTAGTAAATAAGTAGAAATTGAAGGGAAATTCGGTCTTCCCTTCCGCTAACCGACTTTGGATCCATATAAACCAATTAATCACTTCCTAAATCACCTAAACAAGTCAGTTTATACACTAATACATACCCAAAGAAGAGCCTAGCCGAAACCAAGCTAAGAAGAAGAGGAAGAAGGAATTTGAAGAACTAAAGTAAGTTCATGAGCTATAGTCTTGTAATCTCTAGTTCTTCACTCCTTCTACTTCTTAAACTCGTATGAAACATCCTTGTATGGTGGCCCAGTGTGATGGCCGAAATCCTTGGAGAACCAAGAAGGAAGGAGTTCTTGCAAGAAACACCAAACAAATTCAAGGTAAGTGACTTTCTAGTTGTCTTGTGGTATCTTGGAATTTGTGGTGGTTTTGTTTGTCTCTCTTGAATTTGGATGGTTGGAAACCCTAAGGGGAAGTGCTACCCAATTGACTAAAATGAGCTAAAGTATATATATGACCCGTATAACTATAGAAAGTGGTTAGAAACCAAGATTAGAGTGTTTTTGAAGTGAAATTGCAAAAACAAATTTGGCCATATCGAGCCCTAGTTTTGAATAGCACTAGGGCAGGCTATAAGAGTAAGAATTTGGTCATTTTGATGGTTCCAATTGTTCAAAACGAAAAATTGTGTAGAGTAGAGGTTAGGTAGTGATTTTGGAAGTTTTAGAATTGAATTCCCCTAAAACCCTAAAACTTTCATTGAAAGTTCTAATGTAGCAGTGAAATTACATCAAGTGTTTGGGCTAGTATATGGTGTCAAATGACTATGAAATGTTGCAAGTTAGTTGACATAATGAGCTTTAATTTGATATGTCATTTATCAAATTTAGATCAGCCTACACAGAGTTTTGAAATTTTGAAAATGATCTATGATTCTGGAATGCAAACTGGGAAGTGGTAATTGTTTGATTGAATCTAGAATGGCATGCATGTGACTAGCTACTAAAAGCATTCTTCTTTGAAACTAGACTTAAAACTAAGTCCATAGGCTTTGGATTCACCTGATTTGGACAGTTGTGTTATGAGATATGAATTTTCAAAGTTGTGGTAAAAATTCTGGAAATTTGGTCAAAAGTGCGAAAATGATGGAAATAATGGCACATGATAATTATTTTGGTGTTTAAGTATGAAATGAACTCTTGGTCATAGATTAGGCATATTGGCTTTATGATTGAGCATAATATGCTAAATGACATTTAAGAATGTCAAGAGTTGAAGTAACGATCATTGTCTGTAATGTATTATTATTAGAACTTATAATTGCTCGAAATAGTCAAGGAACTTGGAGCCATCTCGAGAAAGTATAAAGCAATCAGGTAGTAACGCTAATCTCACATACTTTTTATGATTGTGTATGTATGTTTGTATACCCTAATTGTAAACCGTGTTGTAAACACGTGTTAGGCTATTGGACCTGGAGGGCCAGTAGTCCTCAAGTCACAAAGTCTGTAATGTATTTGATTGCTACGAGTTTTTACCTAGTTGTTGCCCAATGCTGAGGCTTAGGACATGTTGAGTCTTGCGATTCGTAATTAATACTGTCCAAAACATGTTAAGTCCTATAAATTTAGTGAACATTGCATGTAAACATGCCTGGGACATGCTTAGTCCGGTGTACACTATCAACATTGCTTGAAACCATGCCCGAGACTCGTTAAGTCATGTTTTGCAAACAACATAGTGTGTAGGCATATGATTTATGATGATTGATCTCTGATAGTTAAGTTGTTACGATTGTCTATGATTGTGGTTAACTATCATATTTTATCTATACATTGTATATGAGATTATTGTTACTCTAAGATTTATTTGAATCTCAGACGTTCTCAGAGATCCAAGACATGATCAAAGTGGTGGGCAAAGCTCCAAGGGAAAGGAAACAAATATAGAAAATTGATGGCTACTGCCTAGATATTAGATAGTGTTGTAGAGTTATAGGTCATTTTAGTTTAAGTTGTTTCAAAGCTGTATTCTTATGATACTAGTATTTTGGATTAATGTATTGTGAACTTTGTAAAATACTCCGAATAACCTTATTTATTAGCATACTATGACATTCCTTTCCTATATTACCCATTATATTTTGCTGTATTATTCTAATAAATGTCATAATTATAAAGGGGTTTGACATTCTCTGTGAAACACGACAAGTTTTGTAGCAAAGTTGGGAAGCTTGGCTTGAATGATGCGGCAGAGAGACGAATTGTGCAGTAGACCCTTTGGCGAAAGAAGATTTGAGTCTTCCAGTGGGCGTAACCCCATTTCGGTTGCCTCCAGAAGGATCCTTAAGGGCTAATGTAAGAACTCGAGTAGTGCAGAATTTTCTCAATTAAAAAAAAAAAAAAAGTGAAGATGTAATTGAAATAATACAATGAATACACCGTAAATAAATGCTTTGTTTTTAAATTTGGGCAAAACAATTCTTTAAGTTACATTATACTCCGTATTCAAGATGAAAAGACCAAAAACATGCAACCTTGTAGGCTAGTCATATGTCGGGGGCTTCATTAGTACCAGATCACAAGTTCAACCTCAAATGTTGCCACTTGTACTAGAAAAAGAAAATACAAGAAAGATTACTAAATTTAAAATTGGCAAAATTAATCTGTAAGTTCTTATAGTATCACTTATTTATTTAAGTTAGTACCAGATCACAAGTTCAACCTCAAATGTTGCCACTTGTACTAGAAAAAGAAAATACAAGAAAGATTACTAAATTTAAAATTGGCAAAATTAATCTGTAAGTTCTTATAGTATCACTTATTTATTTAAGTAGGTTGATGGAGTTTTTTTAATATATATATATATATATATATATATATATATATATATATATTAGATCTTTATAATTTCACCTTATTTTTAATCAAATTTGTAATTGATTTCATTTTATCTATTAAATGAAGCTACAGGGACCTATAAGAACTTGATAAAAACGACACAATTACAAAGATTTTGATTAAAAATCAGATGAAACTATAAGGACCTTATATAAAAATAAGAATCTTATTGGACTTAAATAAAAAAAAAATCAGGTAAAACTATAAGGATATGGTAAAACTAAAAAGAAAGAATGTAGAGATTTGACTAAACATCAAGTAAAACTATATGAAAGTGTGCAAAGTAATTTTTTTATTTAAATGAAACAAAATCCAAAATAATAAATATATACCTAACTAAATATTATCCACTTATAAGATAGGCACAGCAAATAAGATGCTGTATTACTAACAAGCTGTTGGTTGAGGTGGTAAGGGGCTTCATCTCATAAGAAGGAGAACATAAATTCGAATCATGAGAAGTGCACTTGTTGAAAGATGTAAGAATCCTTTACTCTCTAATTTTTGAAGGAGAAACCCTTGATCAAATCAAAAAAGATAAGAGTCTATATATTATATTTTTGAATGAACCAAGTCTTGAAAGAGACTAACCATTGATATAATAAAGATAGTTCTCATCATCAAATATGGTAAAACCAATTATTTAAACAATTTATTTTACAAATTAGCCTTAAATTAATTTTTTAATAAATATAGGTTCAAAATTAAGTTAATAAATAGGAGTATGTAACAAAAATCGATTTATATTTAAAATTTAAATTAAAAAAATTAAATTTGGGTCAAATCTTATCAAATGGTACATTATAATCAAGGCGATACTCATGCCAGCTCCGTCCTAATGATGAGCTACTGAAAGGCCAAACTCGCATGAACTCTTTTGTGGTGATAAAAAGAGCCTGGAGTAGAGTCGAGAAATTGGACCGGCCCGATTAAGCCCTGGTCTTGTAGAGTTTAAGCTTGAAAAATAGGTCTGAAATTTAAAATTGGCCCTGCAAGGCCGGCCCTGTAGGGCCTCGGGCTTAATCGGGCCAGCCCTGTAGGCCTCAGGCCGGCCTTGCAGGCCCATTTAATTATAGCTTTTTTTTTTAGAAAAAAATAATGACTTAGACTTCCACTTAATGAATGTGTTTATTTGTAATTACTTAGAATTTTTTTAGTTTAAACTAAACCCTTTTTTATATTTATTATTATTCTATATTAAAACACATAATTAGTTATTATAAATTTTAAAGAGGGGATGTTTTCATATTAAATAAACACATACTTTAGTAATACAATATTATATAAGTAATAAATTATAAATATATTATGTGTAAAATAAATATAATTATTTTTACCTGTAAAATCATACATGAATCGAAGGAATCTGCAGGCACACAAAATTACAGGGAAAAGCATTTTGTCACAGGCATACATAAAGCAATTCATTTGTTTAATATTTTTTGGAAAAAAAAGGAAAAAAAATATTTTTTGTATTAATTTGTTTTTTATTACGAATTAATGAATGTGCTTATTTGTTGAATGATTTATATTGTTTAGATATTAATGTTAATAAAATTTATTTGATGGATTAGAACTTTAATGATTGCAATTTATTAATTATATTTCCTTGAAAAAAATCAAAAGAAAAATAGTTAAAATTTGGAATAGTAATTTTCAGGCTCTGTAGGGCCGGCCCTGGCACTACTACTATCGGGCCGGGCTTTGAAAAACATATATTTTCCTTACTTCAGGCCCTGTAGGGCCGGCCCTATTAGGCTTGGCCCTGTATGGCCAGGCCTTATCGGGCCGAGCCGGCCCTAATTCCCAGCTCTAGTCTGAAGTTCTTATAAAATAAAAATATATGTATAGAAAAGATGTAGGGCCTGTTTGGGATAGCGGCGATAGAAGTTGTTGTTTTTTTTTTTTCTGATGTGCTTTTTTTGTTGGACTTTTTTCTGATGAACTTTTTCTGATGTGATTTATGTTTGGGATAGCGGTGGCAGAAATGACTTTTTTCTTAATGAGCACTTATTTGACATAGCTTTTGAAAAGATAAATGAGATGAAAAATAACTAAAAAGAGCATGAATCATATATATGTGTGTTGTATAAAATGTGATAATTTGAGATAAAAAATTTAAAATAAATATAAATTTACTAAATAAAATAGTAAAATTACTATTAAAAAGAATACAACATAATGAAGTGCTTAAATAAACCTATCCCTTACAAGTTGGTATCTAATTTGATCACGAAGATAATTCTTTTGTATTGAAAAGGGCATGAATCATATATATATATATATATATTTGGACCTTATCATGAGAAAGAGTTTAAGATAATTATTGAAAATTATTTTTGGACCTTAAAAATTTAGAAAAAAAAATATGGAATATTATTGTGGCGATCTAGAAATATTATGAAAAAATTAATTACTAAAATTGCCTTAAATAAATTTTACAACTATTTTCTGGAATTTATATGGTATTAATGATTAATTTCTAGAAATTATTTGATGAAACTGGTATAATAAGTTATAGATAAAGTTGTAAATAAAGATTAGTTGAAGGGTGAAATGGTCATTGGGTATAATAAAATTGATGTGGCTTTTGGTGATGTGATAATAAGCAATAAAATGTGGCTTCATAAAAAAAGTCACATCAAATTTTGAAGCACATCAAATTTACAGCCATACCAAACACTCATTTATCTTGTTTCTCCTTTCGTTGTACGTTTAATGTGCTTATTTCAGCATCCACAGCCATCCCAAACAGCCTCGTAGGTGGAGGGGCGTGGAGCATGTAGACAAAATTATTTTTATTTTTTATTTAAAAAGGAAACAAAATATATTTGAACCACCTAACCTTTTTAATAATTAAATGTGGATCAACCACCCTATCTACCACGTTTACTTAATAAATTTATTGAAGATAATTAACCAAAGAAGGAAAAAAAAAAAAAAAGAGTCTAAACACCTTGAGAGCAAAATATATAAATATGTCTTCCTGCGTGTGTCTCTCTCTCTATGTCTTAGATGATTAATGAGAAAACAGAATAAAATGCTTCATCGAAACTGTTTTTCTAGCCATTCGAAGTTAATTAATTTGTCATGATCATATATGATGTGATAATAAAAATGAAATAAGGACCACTCATTCATTATAGAATATTGTGCCTTATTGTGAGAAAGGAAGGGAAGTACATCCTTTAATTTCCTTTTAAATATTACTCCCTCTGGTCCCAATTATAAGAACATATTTTAGAGTTGATTTTGGTATTAATTATAAAAACAAATTTTAAATTTTATCCATTTTTTCCTATAGTACCCTTATTTATATTTTCTCAATAATAATTAAAGATAATAATAATTAAATAATACACATATATAATTATAACTAATGCTTCATTCTAATGCTTTCAGCTCTCTTTTTTTCCCCCTAATACAGAGATTCAACATGTTGCAGGCCACAATTAAAATGTGTTGATACTTGATTGATTTAATTAAGTATATTAATGTGCAATTAAATTGGTATCAATAAAAATTTTACATCGTAGAATAATTTTGAGAGATATCAGTGACCTTCAAATCTTTCTGCAACTCTTTCATAAAATTGGTACAACCATGAAAATGATATTCCAACCATGTTCTTTCCTTAAAAAAATAATAATAATAATAAAATCCAACTAGCTTCCGGCTAATTGAATAAGTATTTTTTAATATATATATGATATTAGAATTTTTATTCTACTCTTACAGCTCCAACTTTTTCCCTAATAGAGAGGTTTCAACGGGATGATGCAGGCCATTAGAATTATGAGATTGGTTAATGTTATCTTCATATTGGCGTTTGAAACAAAAAAATGTGTTGTTTAATTTAAGCAGGGGTATATTTGGAAAATAATTATAATTAACTAATTTAATTTCTCTCTTTAATTTTTCCAAATTATGATAAATAGTTTCTATAATTAGGACGGGGAGTACCTTGATATTTAAAACATTCAAATTTCTTAATAATGATTGTTGGAATTAGATTGAGCACTCAAGTCTCCTTAAGTAAGGTTAAGGTGTCAAATTTTGTGAATGAAAAAAAAATAAAAAATTTGAGTTACCCTTAATTATGGTATTTCGTCTTACATGCAATTTTATTTTATTTTATTTTTATTTATTTATTTATTTTAAGAGTTACGATTCGTTAAGCCGAAACTACTGAAATCTGATAACATTATATAAAATGTCATATAATTACATTAAAGAAGGGTAAAATAATATCCAGCACTTGATGTTATTTCTTAGTAGCATATAGCATTATAATCTTATTTATATTTGTATACCAAAAAAAAAAAAGATATGCGGAAAAGGGCATATTATATTTATTATGCACACTCATTTGCATTTTTTTCTTTCTTTTTAATAAAAATAAAACAGTAAGAACCTAATTTTATTTACAATATATTTTACCCTAACCTTTAGCACCCTAAATCATAAATGAGATTATGATGTTTGATGTAACTAAAACTTAACATTAGATGGTGTTGATTTCATATAGAAAATAAAATCAGGTGCTCAATGCTACTTTATTTTAAAATTAATTTTATTTTTGTGAAAATTATAATAAAAGACCTAAAAAAAATAATATTTATTAAGATGGACCATAAAAATAATAATTATTTTGAAAAACCAAAAATTAAAACATTAAAATAGAGAGACTGAATTGCCCCGTAACCAAATTTTCTATATTCTCTTTAATTAAATCAAAATCTAGAGTGATTGATGAATGATCACACGGAGATAGGGGTGGAAACAGACCAGGCCTGCCCCTCAACAGGCCAGGCCTGTTATGTAGGGAAGCAGCCTGAGCCTGGCCTGTGGCCTGTTATAGGCTTATTTTTTGGCCTGAGCCTGGCCTGTAGCCTGTTAAGAGGCCTGTATTTTTTAAAAGGGATAAAGGTCTTAAATGCCATGGAAGTCTTCGCTCAGGAGCACTGGTAAGACGGAAGTTTTTTTGGACCAAAAATGCTACGGAAGTTTTCGCTGAGGAGCAATTTTGCAACGAAAGTTTTCACTAAGGAGCAATTTTGCCCTTCTTTCCCCAAATATTAAATTTGACTATTAAATCAGTCAAAGATTACACATGTTATGCCTTGAAAAGGTCAAACTTGGAGCCAGAGACTGACATCCTTGAGATGTTGAGCTCAAGGCGGCCAAAATTTGTGAAGCCGAACTAGTCAAAGGAACTGAAAGGTCGACTGTCACAAAACCCAAAGGAAGTATCACTTATGATCTAAGCAAATGATCAGTCTATACAAACGTAAATATTATCACTATTGATTTGTTTTACTGAACCAATTTTTGAAACAATTCATTTCTCGTTTTATGTTTCATTTGCGTTTTGTGCCAGACCTTTCAGTCCTTTCGACTAGTTCGGCTTCACAAATTCCGGTCGCCTTAAGTTCAATATCTAAAGGATCTCCTTCTCTGATTCCAAATTCGACCTTTTCAAGGTATGACATGTGTGACCTTTGACTGATTTAATAGTCAAATTTGATATTTGGGGACAAAAGGGAAAAATTGCTACGTTTTGTAAACTTCCGGGGGTAAAATTGCTCCTCAGCAAAAACATCCAGGGCAAAATTGATACTTCCTGTGAACTTCCGTAGCATTTTTTGTCCAAAAAAAACTTCTGTCTTACCAGTGCTCCTGAGCGAAAACTTCCATAGTATTTAATACCCTTATCCCTTTTAAAAATCCTGTACCTAGGCTAACAGGCCATAGACCCCAAGAAAAACAGGCTGAAAATATGTCTCCTACGTTTACAGGCCAAAAACAGGCCTCCTGTGTTTACAAGCCGAAAATAGGCCTAATTACTTAAACAGGACAAATGTACAACAACATAACAATTCTACAACAACATAAAAAATGAAATCAAATACAACATCCAACATCTAACATACAAATTCAACATCTAACATCCAACACACAAATTAAACATCTAACATCCCATGAATAAAGTTTACAACATCCCACCAAGTTACCAACATACAAAGCACAAATTTACATTAGCAAAATAACAGAAGAGCAGCTATGGATAACCCAAGACAGCCCACATAATTAAAAAGATAACCCAGGACAGCCCACATAACGAGCAAGCAATTAAAAAGAGCCTCAAGCTATCTTGGGCTCTTGGCTATAGTATGTTTCAAAACCTGAAGTGAAACATACTATAAAATACATTAAACACAAGACAACGCATGCAACTTGGCAGACTCATTATTGTACTACCATTAACCCATTTTCTTCCATCTTTATCCCACTTTGTCCTTTTACCCCTTCAAGTTTCAAGTCCTGTGGTTCGGAGCATTTATACCTCACACCGGCAATCTCCAATCTATAAATTAAACTACCAGTAGCTTCTTATGGGAATCATATAGAAGCATGGGGGCTCTTTCATTTGCAGACACCAGCAACCAAGAAGATGACAGGCTTCTGGTTTCGTTCAATTTTAGCATGCAAATTAAAAGCACCTCAGATCATTATTCTCCTTTCCATCATCATTCGCTCTATCAAACATGATGTAATAAACTTCCACAAAAAATGTTAAATGCATCATCAAACTAATTAAGCAATGTGTGACTTCCCCCGATTTTTTATGGTAGGACTTACTGAGAGCTTGAGTCTTCCGACGCTTATCAGCAGTAAGAAACACAGTAGAAGGAACAACCTTAGCAGAGCCACAAGTATAACCAGGACCAGGAGCAAGAAGGGTGAAACAAGGTTAACAGTCTTCCGGCGCTTACTGAGAGCTTGAGTCTTTTGGCGCTTAACAGTCTTATTAGAAGTACCAGCCTGGCCAACGCTGACCTGGAAGGAGGAGAATCACGGCCTGAGAGTTTGAGACACACACCAATAGCCGACGAGAAAGAAGGTAGAAGGAGGAGAATCGCCGACAGTGGGGGAGTGGGGACGGAGAGGCCGATCGTGAAATTAGGGATTTGGGTACTTAGGGTTAAGCCACACACAGTCGCGGCGAGGGCGAGGGCGCGAGGCAGACGCGGTCACGACTCACGCGGAAATGAATTAGGGATTTGGAATTTTGGAGGAATTGCCTCTTTTTTTTTTTTTCTTTTTAATTCGCTGGGCACTTGGGCAGAGAGTTTTAATTATTAACAATATATATATATATATATATATATATATATATAATTACATTTTTATCCTCCTTAACAGGCCGGCCTGATAGGCTTTTCAGGCCTACTTAGTGGCTTGGGCCTGGCCTGTTAAGGCAAACAGGCCTAAAATTAGGCCTTGGCCTGGCCTATTAGCCTGACAGGCCAGGCCTGATCAGGCTTTTAACAGGCCAGGCCCCTGGCCTTTTTCCACCCCTACACGGAGACCAAATCAGAATCTATTAAGTTAGCGTCTCTCGTGCACTGAAATCACCTCCCAACTATCAAGGTGACTTCCTTTTGAATAGGATAGCCACTGCCTGTTGGGGCCACCCTACATTATTCATTAGTCCTTTAATTAGAAAGAATATAAGAAATCTAGCTAAGAGCAATTTAGTCTTTTTATTATAATGTTTTAATTTCTGTTTCTTTAAAATAATTACCATTTTTATGGTTCTTCTTAATAAATATTTTTTTTAGGTCATTTATTTTTCCCATCATAAAATGAAGTTATAATGAATTAATTTACACAATTACTTATTTATTTAATTAAATTCAAGCATTATTTGAAGCTATCTACCCTTAAATTAAAGATAGTTTTTCTAATGGGGATGTTTTTTTTTTTCATCCATTATATTTATATAAGTAATGTCATAATGATGTCCATCTTGACTAGTCATAGTCAACGGTAATCCATATTCTTTTGTAAAAGTGTCCCTTTTGGATTATTTGGATATGATTTCCTTGGGAACAAAATTATTTATTTTGAATCAATAGTAGACATTTAATTAATTGGGACCATTTGGTTTATTTAATATAAATAAGAACACATTATGGTAAAAGGATATTGTTCAAGTAACTCAACGTACAATTAATTAAATTTTGCTTGAAATAATTATGTTTATCATCACAACAACATGCAATGAATCAAATGAGAATGTGCCATCAGTGCCAACAACCCTTTGTGCCTCAGTGATTTTCTTTTAGTAAAAGTAAGAGGTCAATCATGTTAGGTCTCAACTTGGAAATAACATTATTTCTCCAACCAAACACTTGACAAATTTTCATACCATTTCATACGAAGTTGTATATTTGTATTTTAAAGTGTTATGAAATACTTTTAATTACTTCTTTTTCAATAATATAACAGAGAGTGAATGAAATTAAGACTTATGCAACTAATATAAGTTCATTAAGTTGGTAAGATGTGACACATATTTCATATGGACATGGGTTTGAATGTCCAAATTAAAGTGACATAAGGATCTTATTGATGGACATTTTGTATGTTTGTCTATAAGCATTCTTTGAATTTTGAGGCATATTGTGAACCTAATGAGCCATCAAAATCTAATTTATCTAAATTTTCATGTAATAAAAATAAATAAAGACCTATGCATAGCACTATATTTTTTTTTTGTTACTTTTTCAAGTAAATTTGTCAACAATAATTCTCATTTTGTCTTTTAAAATTTAATTTCTAAAAAGATAAATCCCAAATTAATTTTTTTTTGTTTTAACTTATTCCCCTAAAAATAGAAGTTTTTCAATTTTCCCCTCATATCAAAATTAACATCAATTTAAAGGTCAAAAATTAAAAATTATTTCGTTGATATATCAGTATGAGTTTTTTTCTTGATAAAAATACTATTTTAAAAGAATAAAAAAGTTTATACATTTAAATTGAATAATTTGACTTTAAATAATTTAAAAGAAGGCCATGTTCAAAGAATGTTATTAAGTGCACTATCAAGTGGGTTGATTACGTAGTATGGAGTCCTCCAATAAGAGGTCAAGAAAAATTGAAACGAATACTCAATAAGGTTATTATAGAGTAGGACATTTTGATTAATAATATATCCAACGATCTTGTTTTCAATATAACCCAAATGACGTCATGCAATCTATATAGCTGACTCTAATTAGTGGGATAAGGCTTTGTTGTTATTGTAATTAATTCAAATTATTTACAAATATATTATATAGAAAATAAATTTAAAATAACTAGACATCAAATCCATGCAATGCGCAAAACCAAACGTACACTATTAGAAAAAAGACCATATCCATAAAACTAAATCTTTTGTAGTTTATAAAATATGAGAATACATAATGTTCAGTATCATAAAAAATATTCAGTATCATAAAAAATATGGATTATTATTATAAATGTTAGTACTTCATCTGTGCCTAATTATATGACCTTTTTTTTTTTTAATAACTAGTAATTATATATTCAAGCAAATAAATATTACTCTCTCTAGTCATAATTATAAGACCAAGTTTGTAGTAATTGGAGGTAGTAGATCAGAAAATATTACAGTAAGTTGGAAATATCCTGGAACAGATACGAAAGCATTCATTGTACTAACCTAGATTTTCAGCAAAATCCTCACATGTGATTTTCACTAAAGCCGATAGACAATTGGAAAGGATAGGGATTGTTGGATGATCTATTGTTGCTGAATAAAAAGCATGGCGTTTCGTAAAGCCATGAATGGTAATTGCAAATAACCCAGCCTGATAGGAGGAGTCACATAGCATTCTTTGAAAATCTCTCGATCAAGAAACACTTCAATGCCAAAGACTCTGTCCATCTCGGATTTTCTTTAACTTGAAAAACACAGTTCAATGAGGTTGATGTGGAACCTGTGAGAGCAAAGAAGTTGTTGATAAGCAGTGCTGATGATGAACACTATTTTGCTCCAGACTCTGCGAGGATGTTTGGCGTTGCTGTTGAACTAAAGATGTGAATGCTATAGCCCGCACATGTGCATGCCATGCAGATTATCTGATAAGGATGGAACTTGGTTCATGCATGACAAATTGAATTCCGTGCAAATAATGATTCAAGCATTTGGAACGGCACAAAAGAAACGAAATTGCTAGAATCATTATGATTTTGCAGCAAGGACATAATCTAATGAGTCAAGGAATTGGAAGGAGAAGTGTCCATTCTAATACCTAAATTGCATCCAAACCAACAAGCTTTTGAAAAAAGACAATATAGAAACAAATGCTCTAGAGATTCATCATCCTGAGAACAAAATGAACATAACTCTTCCTTTGTTAAATGGCTAGTTTTCAAAAGATGAGAAGATGGTCGAATACCTCTAATTATCTTCCATAGTAGCAATATATATGGTCCTTGGAGGAATAAGAGACTTCCAAATCACTTCACACACAATACTTACCATGTTAGAGGATTGACCCACAAAGGATTGAAGTTGACGATAGCCATCCCGAACCGTGTATGAACCTGATTGAGTAGCACTCCATCTAATTGTATCATGAGCCCGAGACTATAGAATCGGACACATGGCAAATTGAAGGACAACCCATACATGAAAATTCCAGGGACCCTTAGAGCGCATTATAAAGTTTGACACCCTCATAGAAGGGTGTTCTGGTGTAGAATACAGATTAATTGGACTTGACTAGATGTCAAGCCTAGAGCCTACGTACCCTTTGAAGGGATCAAAGTCCACGTAGTTCGCAGTAAACTTGGTGGCGTGAGGCCAGAGGGGGTGGTGTGTGTGCTCTGTGTGACAGAAAGTAAATAGAGCATAAGTTAGAACGTGTGCACCTGGTTGGCGTTCCTCTGTATTTATAGAGGCGTCCGGCGCGAGTATCTTGGCTTAGCACGATCTCCGGGGCCGAGATATTTGGAGCGAGCAAGATCTGGGGCCGAGATACTCGGGGCAAGTATCTCGGGATATTGGTTAGGATAAATCCTATCTTGTTAGGATTCCGGATCTTCCCTGCTGATATGCCAACTATGCTTCCTGATCCATTTGGGCCGTAGCATGGGTCTGGGTCATTGGGCCGGTTCGTAACAGTTGCCCCCCAGCTTGGTCGTTCAGGCCTCTGGACGGCCAAGATGTACATTGCCCCCCGGCCCATGTTAAGGCCGGGGCATTCTACTCCAGCTGGACCGGCTTATAACTGTCGCGGCCCATAAGGTGGCTTTACGTCCGGGGCCTGGCTTCTCATGACTTTGAAAGGTTCAACTCCCGTCATCGTGCCAAGGACGCCCTGCTTTAAGTGGTTGGGGTGTTACCTGACCCGAATCGGTCCGGGACACCTTGCGTTTGAATCTAGGTGTCGATCTCGGCTATTGAAGTCGTCTACTCCACAGATCCGAGGTAACGTCTCCAGGATCTGGGATAATGCTGAGGCGGTTCGCCTGTCTCTGAGGTTGGAGTCTTTCCTCAGGTTTCTCAGGCTAGATTGTTGTGAATCTATACCCTCTTGCCTATCTACCGCATAGTGCCGGGTTGTGTCATATTGACCCCGGTTACCAATGCCTTTTGCTCAAAGATCTGAGGTATGCCTCAAGGATCCGAGGTAATGTGAAGGAGTTCCTCGACTTCAGGGTCGGGATTCTTATGCCTTCGCCATTATCATTGACTGACACCTGGTAGCTTGTGACTTCTGCGCGGACTTGATGCGTTCGTCGTACTTCGGCCCTTCCTTCTGGCTTAGAGGTCTCTAGGCTGCCGAGGCGCCTTTATGGTCTCTAGGCTGCCAAGGTCCCTTTATTTCGTATCCATCTTGATATGCTTTCATCCGAGTCTTTGACGAGTTCGGATTCGTATCCTTCTACTCATTTGTTAGCTCGGATTCGTAGGGCCGGGTCTTTCTCCCGAGGCCCGGTCTTTTTACCTTCCCCTTGCACTTTGCTTTTGCTTACCTCAGCCTCGGTTCTTTGTCTTAGCTGGCCTCGGCCTCGGTTGATGCTTTTCAAAGTTGCTTTGTGTTGCTGACAGCCTAACGGCGCCATTCCTGTCTTGTTGCCCCCCAGCCTGGCAATCGAGGGCTCTGGGCTGCCAGGGTACATTGCCCACTTGACCTGGATCTCATGTCTGAGGTTTAAATTTCACTCCCTCCGTCGAGATGTCGTTCCTCCGAGTTGGTCTTGACCAAAGATGCTCTCCTGGCAGTGCATCAAGCCCATTCTGACGCAACTTCCTCATTTGAAGCAGACTACCTCGGACTGCCTCAGCCCAGCCTTTGATCTAACCAAGCACTTGAATATGGGCATATCCCTGAACCTTGCCGGGTATGCCTACCCGGCTTATGTGAAGGACGGTGTTTGGGTTCCGCTCCGTCTTGCAAGGAGGTGATGAGGTCGGGTCAGGAGCTCCTGAGGCTAGTCTGTCCAAAGAGGTGGTGCCTTCTGGTGATGCTGCTTTCCCGAGCTAGGGCGCCTGTGCCCTGTCACTCTTCTATATACTCGACCGGCATTTACGTCCGGGAGTTTAATTTATTGACCGCATTAAGTATAGGTCTATATACTCGACCAGCGTTTACGTCTGGGAGTTTAGATATTTGTTGATCGTAATGAATACAAGTCGCTTGACTCTACCACACTTATGCGTGGGAGGTTGGGGCAGGGTTGTCTTGTTTCAACCTCGTCAAGTATAACTAACCGCACTACCTCATCCAACTTTCACTAGTCGGATTCCAACTTTTCTCTTAGTCGGATTAATGGTAACCGACGTAAGGGCTAAACTACCACATGTTCAACCGAGGCTTCACCTGACTCTAATCAAACATTTTGACCTGATCAGGGTCGGCATGATAGTCCGCTTGCTTAGTCGCGCGAGCGTTGATGCGTCAATTTCGCGAAAGGCCACGTATGCCGCCTTCGCCGAGCTCTAACCAATGCCTGTCGGAGTACAACGGCCGGTTTCATACATCTAGATGTTTTTGTTAGTGGCCGGGTACACGACCTCAGAGCCGTTTTTTGGACCGGGCTTAATGGCCTCGATTCCATGCCGGGTTTCAGGACCTCGGCTTCACGTCGGGTTTATTGACCTCGGCTTCTCGCCGGGCTTATTGACCTTGGCTTCATGCCGGGTTTACTGACCTCAGCTTCATGCCGGGTTTACTGACCTCGGCTTCATGCTTAAGCAAATACTTGTGCACATTGGTGAATCTCCTTTGTGGGATCCTTCATTAATGAAAACGGCTCAAAAGAGCTTACAAATGGTCATAAATCGTTCAAAGTAAAAATAAAGGATAATTTAAACTTGAGAACTTAAAGAAATAACCAAACGATAATGTAAGAAATAACCAAACAATAGCGTAGGGTGGCGCCGAAATCTAGCTGTAATAGAGCTTTTATTTGTCGGCGTTCCATGTTCCCCTAACCGACATTCTTATTGCCGATGTCGGCTGTCTCCGTTGTGTCTCCGGGGCTCAGCCCTCTGCCTGTCCGCCCGATCCCTTACGTCGGGCGAGGAATTCCTCACCTTCTCGGATTCGTCCGCATTGGCAATCTCCATTTGTTCGACATCCATATACTGTTTTGCCCGAGTGTAGAACTCAGTCAGAGTGTAGACTGGGTTCTTGCAGAAATTCCTAGCCAGGCGTGATGATGGGTCTAATCCGTTGACTAGGCAGTGCAGATGAACTCCCTCGGATAAAGATCGTACTTGCATTGCCACGTCTCTGAACCTATCCAAGTACTTTTGCAGCGTCTCGCCCCTTTTCTGTTTCATCCTACTCAGTGTGAATTTGGACTTCGGTTGTTTCTTGCTCATGGCAAAGTGTAACTCAAATTTACGTCCGAGGTCTTCAAAACTCTGAATGGAATTGTTAGGCAGCGAGTTTAGCCATTTGTGTGCCGACCCGGTCAATGTGGCCGAGAAGAGGCGGAAGATGACCGGGTCGTCTATAGACCGGACCCACATCAGCTTTTCAAAAATCTCAAGGTGATTACGTGGATCCTGAGTCCCATCGTACTTCAGGAGGTCGGCCAGATCGAACTTTTTCGGGTACGGAGCCGTTGCTGTTGCTGTTGCTCTTGAAAATGGAGTTCTTCCAGATCCTGTCACGTATTTCTTCCTATACTCCCGGGGTGAGCCAGGCGTCCGGGGAGCTCTGTTTTCCTCACGATGCACTTCAGGGTCTGAGTCCTCCCTGTGGCCGTTGCTGTTTTCGCCATCATCTCGGTCCTGGTTGTCATTATGGCCTCGGTCCTCCCTTTCTGAGATCCGTAATAGCCGTTCTCTCTTTCGCGCGGATGCCGTTTGACATTCTTGCCTAGATCTGTCTTCTCTCCTTGTCTTGCCGTCGGTCCGGCGTCTTGACTCCGGGCTACTGCTATTCGTGGCGGCCCTTTCTTCTTCCCTTCGAGATTTTCTGCGGCTTCCGCGTCAGTGGTGGCGCTCGAGCTCTTCCCTTATCATTTGACTGAAAGCTTGGAAGTCTGCATGTCGTTGCAGGTGATCCCGTTTTTCCTTGTCTTCGAATCTCTGAAGCAATGAATCTTGCGTCCTCCGAAGGATGCAGACGTTGGCTTCTAGCACCAGAGCGTCTTGGGTCGGAATCTCCCTGCGTGCCTCCAATGGTGTTTGATTGTCAGCGAGGGGGGAAGTCGCTGTGCCGGTAACATGACCCTCCGAGGTGTTCTCTCGTCGTGGTTGACTTTGCGGCTAGCTAGGCTCGGCCAGAGGTTGGCTTTGCAGGGGGCCTCCGTCAGCCTGCTGCGGTGGATTTCTGATGTGGCTTCTGGCGTTTGCCATTAGTGGTCATGGGGATAGAAGTTTATAGTCCCCACGGACGGCGCCAATGTTCTGGTGTAGAACACAGATTAATTGGACTTGACTAGGTGTCAAGCCTAGAGCCTACGTACCCTTTGAAGGGATCAAAGTTCACGTAGTTCGTAGTAAACTTGGTGGCGTGAGGCCAAAGGGGGTGGTGTGTGTGCTCTGTGTGACAGAAAGTAAATAGAGCATGAGTTAGAACGTGTGCACCTGGTTGGCGTTCCTCTGTATTTATAGAGGCGTCCGGCGCGAGTATCTTGGCCTAGCACGATCTCTAGGGCCGAGATATTTGGAGCGAGCAAGATCCGGGGCCGAGATACTCAGGGCAAGTATCTTGGGATATTGGTTAGGATAGATCCTATCTTGTTAGGATTCCGGATCTTCCCTGCTGATATGCCAACTATGCTTCCTGATCCATTTGGGCCGTAGCATGGATCTGGGCCGTTGGGCCGGTCCGTAACAAAGGGTAAGACAAATCAAACTACTGTAGAGGTCACCAAAGCCGACTATATATATAACAAAATAGTAGAGCCACCACCCACTTTCCACCGAAGCAGTAGCTTTAATAATTAATTTGTTTCCCGAGGAAGGAATAATTCTTCCCAACGCAGATAATGAACCTTGTGCTTGCTCCAAAAGAAATTAGCCATTTTCATAGCAATTGTGTGACATAATTGCTGAGAGAACTACATATAGGAGAACGTGTAGACAAGTAAAGATGTTGAAGAATTGTTAATTAGTACTAGTGTAAAAGCAGATGACTTTTCCATCCAGCTAATCTTTTGTTAAGTTTTTCTAACACCTCATATTTTCGCTTTTCTGAGAGAGGGTCGTCAACATAAGTTCCTAAGTATTTCCCCAATTGGGAATCAAATTTAATTTCGAGAATGTCCAATAATTTGTTCTTCATCAGATAAGGAACATAAGGACTGAATACAAGACTTGACTTTTGATAATTAATATGTTGACTAGAGATTGAAACATATCTTCTGAGCACGGCTCCAACAATATGACAATCTTCCTTAATTAGTAGTATGACAAAATAAAAGCGTATCATCGATGAGTTAAAGGATCCGTATCATGAGAAATGCGTAGGCCCCTCCACCAATTATACTGTTATGCTTGATGGATCATACAAGATAAAACATTTGCACATAATAAAATGAGATAGAGGGACATCGGATCACCTTGACGAAGTCCTTAATTAATTGCAATGGTGAAAAAGGAACGCCAGGCTACCATTGACAATAAGTTGATACAAACCCGTTGAAACGCACTGCATTATCATGTTAACCATCCAAGGGGAAAATTCCATGAATTGAAGTACTTTCCTTAGATGACATAAAAATACTATTTGAAATCTGAAAATGTTTACTGTTACTGATCTATATCAGGGCCATTTATGAGATGGCCCAACAGAGAACATTCTACATCAGGATTCACCCATAAAGAAGGAAGATCCTAACCACTTACAATCAAGGCTATAACTAGGGAAGATCTCGATCAGGGGATCTAACCTAGATCTGACAGTCAAGATATTTGGGTTGCAAGGCATATAAAGCTTATAAATCCTAACCCTAAGGTATAATCTATAAAAAAAAGTAAACTCTAAGGTGTGAACACTTACTCTCTACTACTTACTATACCATCGCCACTGTGCACACACACCATCCTCTTTGACGAAAACCCCATGCACAATAATTTAACATTCTCCTGGGTATCTGTGCCATAGATATCTAGGTGAGTTATCCGATCCAATATCAACATACTAGTCTATTGGGCTAGACATATGTTATCTTCATATAGAACATTTACTAAATTAGTAAAAGGATAGAGAAGTGTTTTGGTATGAATATGTCATTTTGAAGTTTACCTATTCACAACTTGAATAAGCGAAATAACAATTAATTAAGACCATAGGGATACACAATGAAAATTTGAAGAGCTCAAATCTTCAAATCTCTATATCCAAATTGTTAATTTCTATACTTAAGTTGCAACACTTAAATTTTAAAATCTCATATTTCTACCAGATTACTTATTTATCCTTTTTATAATTTTGTAAACATTTTGAAATTTTTATAATTTAAATGATTTTTTTTTTGATACAAGGCGATGGGGGAGGGGGGATCGAACCCAGGACTGGGAGGGGAGAAATGAATCCCAATACCACTGCAATATATTGCCACTACTAGTAGTGCTGGTTTTAAATGATATTTTTCAACCATTTTCTCTTTACAATTTGGTTCAAAATGTGGAGAGGGCGGGCCCGCTATAATATGTGTCACGTGATCCCTACCTGCCATCAAACTCCCAAACTACGCACGGCAGCCCAAAAAAACACCACACCCGAAATCCTCGCGTCCATATCTTAAATACCCATGGACCACTCCGCATGATATCCGACCTACCTGCCTCCATTATACGGAGAATTATATGGTTATTGCTATGACGTGTAGTAAAAGCCATACACACACCGTTTGGTCAGATAACGGAACACCCGGTAGGTCAACCGTCGGTGGTAATATCGTCATTTCATATCTTGCATAGCGTAGCATGGAGCTCATGCCCAAGTAGGTGGTCCCTTTTTTCTTTTTTCTTTTTTTTTTTCCTCCAGTGAGTTAAATTTACTAGTATAAGATTAAATCAATATATATAGGAGTATATATGTATGTTTTTGCATTTTTTTACCATTACCATATGTTTAGTCATATTTTTATGCTGAGAAATTCTTATTTTAATTTTAATATTAGAGGTGTTAATGAAATTGGTTTCATTCCATTTAATTTTAAGTAAAAAGCAAGCAAACGTTATTTAAGCCTTTTTCAAACTAGTGATCAAATATTAATATTTTACTTTTGAAATTGCTGATTTGATTTGTCTTGAATTTATTCAATTTTCAAGTGATTTTTTATTTTTAGATTTTATTGTTTTCTGGATTTTTAATTGCAAAACAGTTTCATTGTGTGGATGTTTCAGTACAAATATTGTACTATTTAGAATTTAATTTAATTTAAATAAAAATTTCAAAAATAAAGTATTATTATTTGATTAATTTATTGTATTTTCACAAGAAAACACTCAATAATTAATCAGACTAAATCAAAATATAATTACAATCAAATTTTTAAAATTAGTTGATTGGTTTAATTTCACACTTCCAAACCATATTATAGTGTCATCCTAATCTTGATCTTAAATAATAAAATTTATTTTCAAATCATAAGTTGCATACTTATTTTTTTTTTATAACATTAGCTTTCTTTCCTTCTTAAATTTTAGCTAAATGTATAGGATTTGAGATTTAGATGGAATTAAATTAAAATTAAAAAAAAATATTAATAACATCATCAATATTTATTGTTTAATGTAACAGATGAAAAGCATAAACAAACCTTAGCAAGGCGTGGCTAACTCTAGTGGAATCTGTAATAAATAATGGCTTATTTTAGTTTATTCATTCAAGTAAAATATTAATTTAATATGATTAAGATTAGATTTCTTGTTTGGTAATAAATAAATAAATAATTAAGCTAAGGTTTTATATAATTCTTAGATTCTATCCCATTGATATAGGGGCGTTGAGTCCGTGCATTTCAGAGTCAGATAGGGAGGCTGTGTGTTATGTGACAAAGTGAGAGAAAGGAGGCGAATCGTGGAAGGAACAGAACCCGACCCCAACTCGAGATATTTGAAGAAGGCGGTGAGTTTTTTTGGTTGTGATCTTGTTCTTCGATTTTGGTTACACCTCGTAATCTCTTTGAAGGCTTCTTGTAGTAAATTTCTGGTTTTGTTGTCCCCTTATTTTCGAATTTGGTCACGAAATTTCTATGATTTAGTTGAGATTGGGATTTTGGAAGTTTCCTGACTGTAATTTTTGGGTCCTACTAGTAGTTTCCGATGAAGTTTCTTCTTTGTTCTGTTCTGTATCTCTTTTGGTAGCTGTCGTTGTTTCTATTGGGGTTCTTGTGAAATTTTCGTCCCGTTTTATGAATTTTCTGAGAGGCTAACTAAACTTTTTGAGTCTACTTTTGTGATTTTATTTTTGCACTTATTGATGTGCATCGGTTTAGATAGTTCATGAAAAGATAGTGGAGCCATATCTCATTTGCATTGTCTTTCTTAGTTACCTGGTATATTAACTATGACGACTACCTCTAGTTTGTTTTTCTGCTCTCTTTTCTTATGTGGTGGAAAAGTTTATTCAAGCAAAATCCTTATGATAAGATTCTTATTTGGTTTGATTGCTCCAGTTGGAAGTTAGATTGAGATTCAAAATCTGGTTTAAAACTTGCCAAAAGATGTTTCTGACAAAAGTCTGGTATTTTGGGCTGCTTTAGTTCCAGTGAGGCTTCTTTATGAGAATCTCCTTTTTTTAATATACCTTCCACTTTATGCTTTTCCCTATCTCTCGTCTTTCTCTTTTCTGTCTTAATCTGTAAGAATTGAAGTGGGACTTTAAATTAAAGTTTTTGGTTGATTTGCAGTTCTTCAGCAACCTAAAGCTTAAGAATTGTAACTCAGAAAACTGAATGGATTATTTTTTTTTTTTTGCGTCAAATTTGATGACATACTAAATTCTGGGGCTGTAAGTGTATAGAGCAAATGTCCTTCCGCAGTATAGTTCGGGATGTAAGGGATGGGTTTGGGAGCTTATCAAGGCGGAGTTTTGAGGTGAGGCTTCCTGGCCATCATAGGAAGTCACAAAGCTCAGTACACGAAGTGCAGGATCAAGCTCCAGTTATACAGAACAGCCGTTGGGCTAGCCTTCCACCAGAGCTTCTTCGTGATGTTCTCAAAAGATTGGAAACAAGTGAGAGTACATGGCCTGTTCGTAAACATGTAGTTGCTTGTGCTGGTGTGTGCAAGTCCTGGAGAGAAATGTGCAAAGAAATTGTGAGCAGTCCTGAGTTCTCTGGGAAGCTTACTTTCCCTATTTCCCTAAAGCAGGTGAGATATGATATCTTCCATCCTGCTTCTTAAATAGAATTTCTTCGAGCTTTAATGACTGAAAATATGGAGTGTGGCATATTTTCTTTGTTTTTATTTGATTATTTTTTATTTTTTGACAGCCTGGATTCAGAGATGGAACCATCCAGTGTTTCATCAAGAGGGACAAATCTAATTTGACATACCACCTTTTCCTTTGCCTTAGCCCTGGTAGGCTAACGTTTTTACTCTTTTGTCAACAATATTTGTGTTTAACATGATCATTTGTTTTCTTGGAATTAAAATACAACGTAATTTAATCTTTATGTTTGAATTTGATGTAATTTATTACTCAGAATTTGCTTGATGTCTAATATGACCTGATCATGTCTCTTGGGAATTTTAATGCTATGTGATTTAATTTTTACCTTTGAATATAATGTAATTTATTACACTGTATTTGATGTCTCATATTATAGGTATGCATGTTTTCTTATTGATAGCCGGTACTCTATCGCTTATCAACCTTTGATGGACTTAGTTTTGATGTCTAATTTGTTACCCATATTTCTTATTTTAATATTTCTGTTCAATTTCTTATAACTTAAATTTTTCTTTGACATGATGGGGTGTGCAATGGTTTTCTGTTATGCGAAACCATGGGAGACTTTATCCTGGTTGAATAAACCAATCCATTGTCTGATTTATTTGGTGACATCCTATGAATTTTTATGGTATAACACTAATGAAAAGAAATGGGATTTGTACACGTACGACTATTGATGAAAATATGCTTAACTGGATTTTCTAAAACGGTGCCTCTCGGAACTAGGTTTTCCCAGTAGCCCCGTGTTTTTTAAAACAATGGTAACTTTTTTAAGCCTAGCTAAAATTAATGTTTCATTATAACTAAGTCAATCCTTTTTTCTTTTTGCAGTTCCGTCACTTGGCCATTGTAACTCTTGGTCCTGTCACGGTTATAACCTTCCTTGCTTTATCAAAGACTGATTCCATTCATTACTATTTTCCAAACTACTTACGAGATCTAACTCTAACTTTTTCTGATAAGAAACCTCAAATTGCCCCTCAAAATCTGTATTGTCATATATTGAGTAGCAAATTCATCTGTGATTTTGTGTTAGTAAAAACATGTTGTTAGTAAAATAGTAGTGATTAACTGACCCTTTCAAAGGTCAAATAGTTCCAATAGTTCCTTAATATTAGTTATAGCAAAATAAATTTGTTGTTACCATAGATAAATAATTAGGCATGCTTTCAACAATTACTAGGTCCTGGTTCTCTGTCTCTGACATGTTCTGATTTCAACATGGTTTTTCTGCAGCACTGCTTGTTGAAAATGGAAAGTTTCTTTTATCGGCAAAAAGGACAAGAAGAACTACGTGCACAGAGTATATTATAACAATGGATGCAGAAAACATATCAAGATCTAGTACTAGGTACATTGGAAAACTAAGGTAGGTGCTTGGATTTAGCTGATAGTCCTGAAGCACATTACAAACACACATATGTATCTTCCACCTCCCTATGCAATAGAAATGCCTTTATACTCATAGCTTATATCTACTAATTTCCCTCGTGTCAGGTCAAATTTTCTTGGTACCAAATTTATAATTTATGATACACAGCCTCCCTACAATAATTCTCAGCTGTCTCCACCTGGCCGAAGCCGTAGGATTTATTCAAAAAAGGTTTCTCCAAAAGTCCCTAGCGGCAGCTACAATGTTGCCCAAGTCTCTTATGAGCTTAATGTGCTAGGGACTAGGGGACCTCGGCGGATGCACTGTGCCATGTACTCCATCCCTGCATCATCTCTTGAGCCCGGTGGCATTGTCCCAGGCCAACCTGAGCTTCTTCCCCGCTCCCTTGAGGATTCATTCAGAAGTATATCCTTCTCAAAATCGATTGACAATTCAACTGAGTTTACCAGCTCGAGGTTCTCAGACATAATTGGTCCTGCTGGAAACGAAGAGGAGGAAGGCAAGGAGAGACCATTAGTCCTTAAGAACAAGGCACCAAGGTGGCATGAGCAGCTGCAATGTTGGTGCCTAAACTTCCGGGGTCGGGTGACAGTTGCATCAGTAAAAAATTTTCAGCTGATTGCGGCAACCACTCCACCTGCACCCGGTGCCCTGGCACCAGCACAGCCATCACAGTCTGACCACGACAAAATTATTCTTCAGTTTGGCAAGGTTGGGAAGGATATGTTCACAATGGATTACAGATACCCCCTATCTGCGTTTCAGGCTTTTGCCATTTGCCTGACCAGCTTCGACACAAAACTGGCATGTGAATAGTGACATGAGAGAGATACGGCAAGAAACCCAACAAAAAAAAAAAAAAAAGAATAAAAGAAAAAGAATTCAATCTTTACATTTATGTATTTATAGGATGAAGTTGTATGCAGTTCTACAACTCAGTTTGATAACTGTCAAGTACAGCACACTCTGCTCTTGCTTTTCTTCTGGTCTCCTTTTTTGGTTTAGTATGCTTTAACCTGCCTTTGCCAAAACTCTGTTCTTATTGTTGTATGGTCCTTGTGGATGCAGATGAAGACTCCAGTTTGTATGTTCCGATGTAAATAAAATTTAGTTGCAAATTGTGTTTTTGTACGTCCGTGCAAGAATTTTTCGTTGTTTCTAGCTGACTTAGGTGGATTGGCTTGATTCTAATATTGCCGTCTTAAAGTTATTTTTTTAGCCCCAAGAGTCCCAAAAAAAAAAAAATAATTATAATATCTCCAGTCCCAAATATAAGATATAATTTGTAGTTTAATGTCTTATATCTAAGACCGGAGGTAGTATCTGTTTTTAGTGCATGACACAAAAAGGCTGTGTTTTAGAAGATAAAAGGACAGAGCAATGGGCGGATTGGGTAGCCCATGCCCTAACCCATAACCCGCCCATTTAACTTTAAATGGGTATGGGCTAATCCATACCCATACCTCAACCCATCTAAACCCGTATAAATGTGTTAGCATATAAATGGGCGGGTTTCGTTGGGTTTTAGGTAACCCATTTACATTTGAGTTGTTTATTTTTTGAGAAAGAATATACATAAGCATTAAACACATATCCAAATTCATGACAACTTTCACATATTGCAAGATATTTGAAATCATTTGGATTATTTGGGACGTGGTGTGTTAGCTAGAAGATTGATTTAAATAAGAAAAAATAATTCTTTTTGGAAATAAAAGCTGCACCACATAAATTTAAAAGGAAAAAAAAAAGTAGAGATGGAGGAACAAACCAATGAGAATTTAATGAAATAACATTCAGATAGTACGACTTGGGCTTGTTCTCTCGTTCTGGTTTAGGGGATGAAGACGACACCTACAAATGCTGACCCACGAAGATTACAAACTCTGATTCTCTTGTTCTGGTTAGTTGTGATGACTCGCAAGTTGAATAGGCAAATATAGAAAGAAAGAGAGTGAGAGTTAATACCTATTAGGGTTATGGTAGTTAAAAAAATAAAATAAAAACACTTAATAGGTGGGTATGGACAACCCAAAAGTGTGCCCATAGCTTGCCTATTTAATTATTAAATGAGCGGGTTTTAACCCAATCCATTATAGGTCTTTTTGGGTGGGCTAAAAGTGGTCCAATTTCACAGAGTTGTGGGCGGGCTCACCGAATTATGGATTTCTTGCTCATCGTTATATGTTTTTGGTAATCATTAAACTATTGGGTATGTGAAACATTATGCCTAGTGCCATTCTTTTGTGACGTAAGGGGTTCGGCTCACTTATAAATGAAGTGTAGGGTGCTTGTCTAGTCACACACAACCCAATTAGGTTTGTCGATCATACATTACCCTTTCGCTAGGATTAAGGATTAACTACATGGGAATTATCTCTAAATTCCATGCTTTACTTGGGTATGAGATGTCTCGCCTAGCTCTGTTAGGGTCTCAAAGTTCGAACTTGCTCTCTTAATAAGCTTGTTCAACCCTTCAATTGTTGAACCCACGAGGTTATGTTTAGTGACCTTTGTATGGGGAAAAAAAGTAGGCACAAAGTCATCCGAAAAATGTATTCTAGTGGCTCCCTTTCTGTTTATTGCTTGCAATCATTGCTCTTGTTATGCGTTAGATATATGATTGGCTCGCAGAATCTCTAATACAAGTAGTCTATCATATCATCTTTGCACCAACTTTAAAATGTCATCATTTTGTGCTTCCGAGTGCACACGCATATATAACCCATGGGTTTGTGAAAAAGGTAAACTAGAAAAATTACATATAAGATAAAAAAAAAAAAGAAAAAGTTATTAATAAGTTCATCTAAATTTGACTTATTAGCCCGATCCTACAAGAATTTATGCAAAAATGTAAGTTGTAAAAGCTCATAAATTTGACTTGTAAATGTCATAGGCAAATTTTTAAAAATACTGTTATACCCCAAATTACAAAACTGATTTTTTTTTTAAATTTTTTTTTTTTGGTTTACAAATCATGTTTCCCCACTAGTTTATAATGAGTGAAATTCAGGTTTCGATTAGTAATTAATTAGTTTACTTGGCATCTGTACAAAGTTTTCTTCATTTAGGTCCTTGACCAAACCTTAGTTTTTTTATGCTCACGCACTCCTGCGCTGAACATGAAATTCTGTTTTGTGAAAGCTAAAATAGGGGAAACCGTGAAGTTATGTCTTGAATTCGTTTCACTGAAATCTAGTTTAAGAAAGTAAAATTGCTTAATGATGTTGTTGTAACTCTGATAATATATTTTTGAAAACCTTGAGCTTCGAATATTTGAACCTGAAACTGATTTAGAACTTACTACTCAAAGCTTTCAAAAATATATTATCAGAGTTACAACTCACATCATTAAGCAATTTTACATTCTTAAGGCTTTCAAATGTTTAAATGTTGCAGTAGGAAAGTTATGTTTGAATGTTATATGATTGTACAAGTGTTTGTATGTTGTTTTCGCTTGGGAGAGATGGCTTCAAAATCTGGAAATATATTTCAGATTATAGAGTGTGGTTATTCCAAACTTCTTGAAGGCTAAGGAAGCTTTAAAAGATCACTTGGTCTATGATAAAGGCGTCCTACACCATCTAGTCACAACTAACTTATATCTAAAGGCTCTAAAGGGTGTGTAGAGGTTGTAGAATGGTAAAGTTGTGAACTTTTCTTCATGTATTTAGTGAGAATAAAGCTTTTAAGCATCCAAGTTATTCAAGAAAATACAAGAGGTATCAAAGTAATGATATGGAGGTTGGAAATTGATTAAAGATGGTTCTTTGTTACTCCTAAAGGTCTAGCAGTTACTCCTCCCGTCTTAAATATAAGACATATTTAAGAAGTTGATCTTGATCCTAATACATGACAAAGTTTTCATATTTGTCAATTTTTCTCCCTAATTTACCCCTATTGATGCTTTTTTAACAATAATCAAAGAGGAAAGAGAAAGAAGGAATTAAGGAAGGTAACTAGGGTGTTTAGAAAATACATGTACCATTAACTAACTAAACTAACTTCTTTAATCTCATCAAATTAGGTGAATACATCTGTTAAAAGCTGGAGGAGAATATTACATGCTTAAATCTTAGTTGAGTCTCTAAATGATGACTTAAGTATAATTCATTTCCTTTTACTGTCTTAAGAAGACTAAACTTGATAAGTAATTATCTTAGCTTAATAAAATGTGTTTAGAGACATCAAGGTGATGATTTCAACATTGATACAAGTCTAATATTAAAGGAGACTAGGTTATTCAAGAAAATAAAAAAGATGTATTAAAGGAGACTAGGTGTGTAAAGTAAAGATGAGATAGAAGCGAGACTAACAAAACTTCTTTGTTTTGCCAATTAGTCCACAAATTAATATTAAGGCTTAAGGGGCTAAAATGCCCCGGAAATTTTCAGGGATAGGCATTGGGCAAGCCGTAAAAGGATGTATATATTCCTTCCTCATACTCATAGAAATGCTTATGCAATCAGTTCTAGAGTGATGAATTTCATGAATCTCCCTCAACACATGCGTTAAATATATAACATGAAATATCAACATGATATGTAAATAATATGGGAGAATAACTATATGAGAACTCTAGTTAAATTCAATAAATTTCTGTGGGAAAAATCATCATAGAAAAAAAAAATCACGAGTTTGAAATTAATGAAGCATCCAATAACTCGATATAGTAATCAAGTAAAATGTCAAATTATTCATTTCTATTATGTGTGTGTGTGTGTTTGAGTAGATTAAATATACTTAAATTATTTTAATCCACATAACATTTTATATAATGAATGCTTTTCTAGGACATGGTTGTTGCATTCAAATCCATCAAGGATTCTTATTTAAACTTCATTATTTATTGTGACATATGCATAAGCTATAACAACATATCTGATAGATGCATATTTTATTTTTATTACTTCCAAACATCTTAATATATGCAAATATTATTGCATCCACCACCAATTAATACATGTAAACATAATCATCATTATAACTTTGTGAAAATATCCATATATCACAAACAACGTTTATATTTCAAGTGTTTGGACTGTAAGTCCATAATTTTGAAATATTGAAAGAACAAAATTATATTTTCCATGCATCTTTTCCCAGTTTTCGTTTGGCCAATCACAGTTATACCTAATCCCCATGACATATCTATGAAAAAGATCTTCATTTGATCACATGATATTATTATCAAAACCGTTGTCGGCAACCTTATATTTTTTATTCCATTTTACCTATGACATAACTTATTGAGATCTCTTTATCACTTTCAAGTACCTGGACCTGCTTTAAGGTCCTTCCGATTAGTTTTGTCTCATTGAGATCTTTTTGACTTAATACAATTAAGGCTTTTCTTTCTTCACTATCCCTTCTTCTTTTTCTCTTTGATCATCATTCTCCACAATTTAGTTCAGTAACTTCTTTTTCTTGACTTCTCCTCATAGATGATAACTTCATTCTTCAATATCTTTCTTTTTTTTTTCCTCTTGATCAATCTCCACATTCCAATTTGATATCTTCTTTCTTTGCTTGACTAATCTACAAGATATTTCACATTAAATATAGTAGTTAATCAATGTAGGAGATAACTCCGTTATGCAAACGTTTTGCTCTTAATATTTGATATCATAAAAACTAATCCTATCTAACATGTTTGAGGGACATCTATTTTAGGAATTAGAACGATATTCGTTCCATTGATTCTTTTAGCTTCCTCTTGTTTCCTGAAGATATTTTACTCCAGCTACACAACAGTACTACCAATAATATGATAAAACAGAGGATTTAAACCATCTTGTTCTGGAGCTTCCAATGGACCCTTACTAAAGACGACTTGCTTCACTTCTTGTTCAGTAACTAACTCCCTAGCATACAGATAATATCATCGGGAACAACTGGCCGGGTAGCTGCCTCCAAAATTAATCGTGACCTCCTGCTGCTACTCACCTCTGTAAAGATTATGAAAGAAAGTTGTACCTTCTTCCTTTAATTCACCCTCATTGTAAATCCATTCCCCATCTTCATTCTTAATATTTTCAACTTGTTTTCTTCTCCGTCGACGATTGGTAACTGTATGAAAATGCTTGTTGTTTTTATCTCCACTAGTTACAACGAGTGCTGCAAGCACATGATTTCTTTGTACCTAGCACTTTTCCAACTCCTCCTATACCTATTTACTCTCATCATCATTAATCTAGGAACCTTCAGAATGATTAAGGAACTCAAGCCTCCTTAGAAGAACCGCCTTTCTATGATATATGTTGCCAAAAATGGACTTATTCCATTATGTCACTTCTTGCTTAAACCCTGCCACATTCTCTTACCAGCTTCAAGAACCTCTCCACGAGTTCCTTACCTCTTCAAGAAAGCCAGCATGAGTTAACCAAAGTGAAAAGAACTTCAAATGTCTTTTATGCCGCTGACCTGCCACATGGTGTTTTCTAAAAAGTATTGGACAATTATCAGATTTAAAGCAAGGAAGATGAATCAGATATACCTTATTAAAACGTTTCACACCACCCCTGGTTTTCCACACAACGTCTAATCTGCTAGCTGATCCCTTCCTCTCCCCTTCCAAGTAAACTTGGGACCCTGGAACCGCAACTCTTCCAAACAACATTCTGCATCCACTCCATGAAGCTATGATCAGGATAGATATGGGAACTTCTGTTCGAAACCCGTTCATACTCTTTCGCTAGCTATAGCGTTGAAATCCCTGCCGACACACAAACTCTTCACGTCATTATCCCTGATGTCATTTAATTGATGCCGCAACATATGTCGTTGTCTGGGGTTAGGATGCCCATACACCACCGAAAAGTCCTACCTGCTATCTCTCCCTTGGTTAAATACCCCATGCAGAACATGTGAAGCCTTATGCGTTACTTTAAAATCAATGTGATCATCCCTAAAGCACCAAATACCAACCATTTTCCTCAACCATCTCCATATTACATGATTCTATCAAAATTTAATGAGAGAATTATGCACAGGTCCCAAGGAGCAGAGATAATTATGTACAGGTCCCTTCAAATGACAAAATTAAGGACTTCTATGTAATTATTTGTGAAAGTAAAATTACTAATCTAACCTTCTTCCATTTCCTCTCTCTCCATTCTCCTTCTTCCTTCTCCTATCTCTCTCCTCTCTCCATTTTCTTCTCTCCCGATGGCTCATTTTCGATCTTGACGATATAAAATAACCACAAAACCTCCACGGATAAATATGAGCAAAATCGTGAATTTGTTGATCTGTGGTGAACTTCGCTAAGATATAAAACTCATGAATCCATCGATTTTGAATCTTGGATGGCAAAAATGCAGCGACAAACCAAGAAGTCCAGCCGACAATGGTAAGACGACCACAATCGGAATCGTTGATGGCCCTCGATTTTGGTTGGCAAAGATTTTGCAGCAACCCAAGTGTTGAAGATAGGAATTGAAAACCTGGATTTTGTCAATTCTGAGGTCCAGAAGCCATTTGCAACAAGAAATTCTACATTTACAACAACAAATTCCTATTCTAACAACAAGTTTTGAAATCCTGAATTTTGTCATTTCTAAGGTCCAGATGCCATTTACAACAAGAAATTCTATATTTACAATAACAAATTCCTATTTTAACAATAAGTTTTGAAAGCCTGGATTTTTTCAATTTTGAGGTTCAGAGGCCATTTACAACAAGAAATTCTATATTTACAACAGCAAATTCCTATTTTAACAACAAGTTTTGAAAGCCTGGATTTTGTCATTTCTGAGGTCCAGAGGCCATTTACAACAAGAAATTCTATATTTACAACAACAAATTCCTATTTTAACAACAACAGAATTGAAAAAAATCTAGGTGTTCAAAACTTGTTGTGTTTTCAAAAGTTGTTGTTAAAATAGGAATTTGCCGTTGTAAAATATAGAATTTCTTGTTGTAAATGGCCTCTGGACCTTAGAATTGAAAAAATCTAGGTTTTCAAAACTTGTTGTTAAAATAGGAATTTGTTGTTATAAATATAGGATTTCTTGTTGTAAATGGCCTTCAGATCTCAAAAATGACAAAATCCAGACTTCGAAAACTTGTTGTTAAAATTGAATTTGTTGTTGTAAATATAGAATTTCTTGTTGCAAACGGCTTTTGGACCTCAGAATTGAAAAAATACAGGTTTTCAAAACTTGCTGTTAAAATAGATATTTTCTGTTGTAAATATAGAATTTCTTGTTGTAAATAGCCTCTGGACCTCAGAATTGAAAAAATTCAGGTTTTCAAAACTTATTGTTAAAATAGGAATTTGCTGTTGTAAATATAGAATTTCTTATTGTAAATGGCCTCTAGACCTCATAAATGACAAAATCCAGGCTTTCAAAACTTGTTGTTAAAATATTAATTTGTTGTTGTAAATATAGAATTTCTTGTTGTAAATAGCCTCTGGACGTCAGAATAAAAAAAAAAATCCAGGCTTTCAAAACTCTTTGTTAAAATAGGAATTTGCTATTGTAAATATAGAATTTCTTGTTGTAAATGGCCTCTGGACCTCAGAAATGACAAAATCCAGGCTTTCAAAACTTGTTAAAATAGGAATTTGCTGTTGTAAATATAGAATTTCTTGTTGTAAATGGCCTTTTGGACCTCAGAAATGACAAAATCCAGGCTTTTAAAACTTCTTGTTAAAATAGGAATTTGTTGTTGTAAATATAGAATTTCTTGTTGTAAATGACCTCTGGACCTCAAAAATGACAAAATCCAAGCTTTCAAAACTTGTTGTTAAAATAGGAATTTGCTGTTGGAAATATAGAATTTCTTGTTGCAAATGGCCTCTGGACCTCAGAATTGACAAAATCCAGGTTTTCAATTCCTATCTTCAACACTTGGGTTGCTACTGAATCTTTGCCAACCAAGATCGAGGGCCATCAACGATTCCGATTGTGGTCGTCTTACCACCGTCGGCTGGACTTCTTGGTTTGTCGCTGCATTTTCGCCATCCAAGATTCAGAATCGACGGATTCATGAGTTTTATATCTTAGTGAAGTTCACCACAAATCAACAAATTCGCGATTTTGCTCATATTTATCCGTGGAGGTTTTGTGGCTATTTCATGTCGTCAAGATCGAAAATGAGCCATCGGGAGAGAAGAAAATGGAGAGATGAGAGAGATAGGAGAAGGAAGAAGGAGAATGGAGAGAGAGGAATTGGAAGAAGGTTAGATTAGTAATTTTACTTTCACAAATAATTACACAGAAGTCCCTAGGGACTTCTGTGTAATTTTGTCATTTGAAGGGACCTGTGCGTAATTATCTCTGCTCCTTGGAACCTATGCGTAATTCTCCCAAATTTAATTAAGCACCGTAAATGTACGACTCATGCAAATAATAAGTGGTAAATCATAATCGTCCAACAAAAACTCAGTCAAACTAGTGATTTGGTGTTAAATTTTAGCTTGTGTTATACGTGTAACTAATGTCGTAGTATAAATATGACATTAGTTATATATTCACCTGATGCCGTAATGAAAATGCCATAATAATAATAGTAATTATGGAGTCAGTTTATTAAGCACCATAAGCCATAATTAATATAAAGTTTTGAAATTTAATGTAAAATAAATAAATTTGAAATATAACATGTCATAATTGTAATTAAATACTATTAAAAAATTTTAAAAAATATTTTTTTCCAAAAAATAATTATATTATTGTTACATTATAAATGACTTTTTATAAGTGGGTTTTTTATAGCTCAGGACCATCTGGTAGTGATTAGTAAATTTCTTTTAAATATTGAACTAAACATAGTTAATTATTAAAAAAAAATGGATGACCAATTTATGGGTGGAACCTGACCCTTTTTTTGTTTTTTTAACCAACGACCCCATAATTTATTTAACGATTTTACTTATGACGTCGGGTTATTGGAACCTGAGGCCTTAATTATAACTCTTGTGGCTCTAAGGAAGTTTTAGAAATATGTTAACTATTTTTTTAAAGAGAAGGAAATATGGCGTCTGTTGCCACTCCACCCAACTGGGGACCATTTGGCACATGGAAGATATGAAGAGGGAAAGGAAGTAAATGGAAGATTTTGGGCGACAATCGAAGATGAGTTTGATAGGAAGAAAACAAAATGGTGGTAGTTGATAAAGAATCATAAAATACCTATTTTACCCTAAAAAATAATTCATTCAAAATGAAAAGGAAAAATGTTTTTTTTTAATAATTCAAATTTGACACAAATTTGCTTGCATATTATGATGAATCATTTATTTCAGAAAAAAAAAAAAACCGAATTTGTGGGTTAAATTTGAATTTTATGACAAAACATTTATTTTGAAAAAAAAATCAAATTTGTCTAAAATATTCTCTTATCAAATGTGAATTTAATAATATTTTCTTACCTTACAGAAAATAAATATTTTATGAAGAGTAAATAAGTTCAAAAGAGTCATTGTTCATAGAGAGAACTTGGGTTCCCACCAATTTTGGTGATATTTTATCTTCTCACCTTTAAAGGAAGATTGGTGAGCCCGAGAACTTGAGTTCCAGGAAAGATTAGATGCCAAAAATGTACCAAATAAGGGAAGTTACCGATCTTCCCTTCTATTCCCACCCATTCTGCATACCAAGTAGGCCCTAAGAACCTGTTTGGTACAAGAAAATATGTTGAAGGAAAGGGAAGATTATAGATTTTCCATCACACAACGTATTTGGTACTACCGGCTCCCAAGAAGCCATCTTCCAGCAACCTCACATTTTCCTTTAAACATGGAAGAGTGGGTTCTTTCAAGCATCAGTGAGATCTGATCTTCCCATGTGGGAAATTTCCAAATAACCCATTCATCTTCTCCCTTCACCATTAGCAATAGGATCTTATCTTCCATCTTGTTGTGCAAAAATCCCCAACTCTGTTGCACTCCCCCCAACTTTGCCGCACTCTCTCTTCCTCCCTCCAACCCCGTCGCAACTCCCCCCAACACCATCGCACTCTCTTCCCCCTCCAACTCTGTCGCAACTCCCCCCAACTTTGTCCCACTCTCTCTTTCCCCCTCCAACTCTGTCACAACTCACTCCAACTCTGTTGCAACTCCCCCCCAACTCTGTCACACTCTCTCTTTCCCCTCCAACTCTGTCACAACTCACCCTAACTTTGTCACACTCTCTCTTCCCCTCTAACTCCATTGCAACTCCCCCCAAACCCGTCGCACTCCCCCCAAACCCGTCACACTCCCCCCAACTCACTACAAAAAAAAGACACTTTGTAGCGGTGTATAAAAACAGTTACAAATATCAGATTCTGTAGCGGTTTATAACAAAATTGCTAGAAATTTGCAATGGCAACACTTGTGCCAAAACACGGGCTTGCTTGTAATAAACTTTGTAGCAGTTATAAGAAGCAAACTGCTACAAAGTTAGCACTAGCTTGGCGCGTAATGACGCGATGGTTAGTGGCGAGAACTTTGTAGCGGTTATAAGAAATAAACCACTACAAAGTTGGCGCTAGCTTGGAGCTTGATGGCATAAAGGTTGTCACTTATTGCGATTCTAGGATAATAACTGTTATAGAATCTAAGAGACAACATTTGTCGCAATTTGAAAAACTAGAGGCACAAACTGCAAAAAAGTTTAATCATTTATAGTGGTTATATTGATAACCAATATAAACTTTGAACCTATATAGGTCCCTACTCCTCAAATCATTTTCAGAATATAGTGCAACATGCAACGAAAGGTTGGGTTGCAATATAGCTACCTCTCTCTAATGACAATAAGTCAGTGACTTTTTCATTGGAGATTGACATCTATTTTGCAAGTCCAATCTTCATGTGGCATGCTACACTATCTTCAATTAGGACAAAATCTTGAAGTGGTTTTTCCTTGAAATTGCTATAGAATGTCAAGGGTCAAGATATTTATAGCAATTACAAAATAGCTACAAAATGTCACGTTGGATGAGGTAGGGTTTCATATTTGGTAGCGGTTTATATAGCAGTTTATGTACAACCACTACAAATGAGTAATTTGTAGCGGTTGGGTCACAAAACCACTAAAAAAATCATGCATTTTTAACCCACGTTGCCACCACAAAGCAAACCATGCGAAGTTTGAATCATCGCCTCTCAATTCCCAATGAAGGATTTGAAATTTTTTTCAAATTAGGGAGGACAAGATTTGATCTCCTTTTTCTTAGCCTAGAAATGGATGAGGGAGCCCTCTCTAGCAAGCAACTCTCCCTCTTGACTTTAGGCAGCATTGCCTCTCAACTTTCATTCTCTCACGCTCTCTTACGTTTGGCTGCAACACTTATGAGTTATGGATTCTATGAGACATATAGAGAAAGGGAAAGGGGTAGTAGGTGGTATAGTTCCTCAAAGGGGGGCACAGTAGAGGGGGCCGTGGGGAGGGGTGTAGGGTAGAAATGTCCCTCTACCATTGCAGGTGGGGATCGAGATAGATCAGTGCTTCTTAGAAGAGCCAATCCCACAACCAGAGACCCTATAGAAAGAACAGGGTGTACATCTATCCCTCAACGACATTGATGAAAATGTTGAGATAGGTATCCACTTTCCCATAAGCGAGGTAGAGGGACCAAGGGAACCCCCAACCATCGTCTTCGTGCTAGATCAGATTTGAGGTGGATGTCGAAGGTAAATTTAATTATTTTTGTAACAAGATTTAAATTTAAATTCCTTATGGTTAATTAAATTGTATTTAAATTTAATAAAAAAATATGCTTATAATTATGCAAATCCGCTAGGGAACATCAACAAGAGGAAGCTGGATTTTCCCAGTATGAACTGTTATAGGGCCTTGCGTCGTAGTTGACTAGAATGACTCGACGGACCAGCCGATCAGGAACAGTGGTCACCTCTTCAACCGCTTCCTGATGCACCTGGGTAGGAATTGGGTGTGGTTCCCCATCTACTTCGAGAGTTGGAAGATGTTCCAAGGGAACCGAAGAAGGCAATGTTTGAGGAAGTCGTGCAGTTAATAATTTTGTTTAATTATATTTTAGGTGTAAATAGTTATAATTTTGGTTTATTTATCAATTAATTAATTATTAATTAAATTATGATACAACATAAGTTTAAAGTTCGCTGCAACAAGAATAGCAAGTACTCATCAATGAAGATGGGGGACGGTTGGAAGAACTGGAGGAGTCGTATTTAAAACTCAATGAATAAGGATTGGACGATTCTTCTACAGCAGCTGATGGGGAGCATGCAAGACAGCATCCTTACAATACACTGGCTGAGTTTTGTCCAGTCCAGGAGGAGCCCACAGGGACACATACATTTTTAAAGAATTATTAATTTCTTAATAACTAATCTATTTGCAATTATTGTAATTTGTTTTCTAATTATTGTAATATTCCGTACCTTCTGTAGACTCTGTCTTAGAGGAACACTAGAAGCCAGTCATAGCAGAGGATCCATCACATAGCAAGATCCAAGACATTTGTTGTGATGTACAATGAGCTGGTAATTTTGAAGTTAAATTAATTTTAGCTTTACTTTAGAAAACTATTAATTGTTTTATTTTTGAAATAAGAATGTTCATATTCTTTTAATTCTTTTAGGAGAGGAAGGCTCAGGAGGAGATTTGTCATACGGAGTATGGGGAGCTATTTACATACACCCATAGACACTATGATGGGACAACGACCTCTCAACAAGTGGAAAAAGTTATTGTAAGTTACATACAAGTGATTTATATAATTTATTTAATTTCTTTAAAGCATATGAAATTATTTCATTAATGTTTTATAAAATGTGTGCACCAGGAACGGATCGAGCAGACTCAGGAAGAGTTGCAACAATCCCAGATCCTGGAGTCACAAAGGTTTGTGGATCGTACTGCTCTATTGAAAGCTGCCATAGGTCCAGTTGAGCATCCTGAGAGCGTTTGGGGTATGGGGTTAGGCGCCAAGCCTAGCATGGTCTACAAAAATAGCGCCGCCTTTGAGGTTGGAACCTTTCGCGTGAGAAGGCCGATAGTTTAGGCAGTTCAAGTGATGATTGATGTGCAAGTTGACGCCAAGACTTAGGAGCTTGCTATGCGGTTTTAGGACCAGACCGACACTTGGTATGCTCATCAAAGATAGAACTGGGATTTTCTAGCCTATGCCTTCAAGGAGATATTTCCTGACAAGAAGTTGCCACTTCCCCTGCCTCCTCCTACATTCATCTCCGATGCTCCCCCTCCACCTCCTCCTGCTGATGATGAGGGTGTTGTTACCTCTGCTTTTGTGCATGCTAATCCTACCCTCTATGAGAAATCCCCCATGAGACAGGACTTGATCACTAGTCTCCTGATAGTTAGCTTTTATTTATGTTTGTAGACATTTTTTTTTGTATTTAAAATGCTTGTTATCTTCAACTTCTGTTTTTGGACAATTTTGTGTCGTGAAAAAGTTTATTATCTTTTATTTTATTTGTTATATGATCAGACATTTGATAATGGAATAATATTTTGGTACTTAAATTAATTTATTATTATTAATGTTAATTATATTATATAACAATTGTTATTGAAAATAGAAAAGATTATATATATTTAGTTAAATATATTTATCGTAAGCATAATAATAGAATAAATTTAGATAGATAAATAAAATATAAATTGTTCAAGTTTGTAGCAATTTAGCTACAGAAACTATTACTAAAGAATAACATTTGAAATTCAAATAAAAAACCCTACCACATTTTAAAAGAGCCTTCATTTTATAGTGGTTATTTAGATAAAAACTGCTACAAGTTTTAAATTCAAACCTTTTAAAAACCCGCCAAAACTTCGTGGTGGTCTTGATCCTAAACCGCTACAAATTGTTGGGATTTGTACAAGCAGCGGAAGAAAAAAAACATTGAATCCCAATTGAAGATCTATCAATGGCGTTTAATTCGAGTAGTCAGAATTGTACCTTTCATATGCGTCTTGTTCGATCACTAGGAGTCAAATGAACGAACCAGCTCCCTCTACCAATATCCATATGAGTAGGACCCTAACACAGGCAGCGTGCTAGCGCCTCTAACGTTTTTCTCTGTGTCTTGCGTCTAGGGTTTCTCTTGCAGCTTTTCTAATACGTCTTGCTCACTTTCTTGTTGTGTTTTCAAACCCTAATGGGCAGTATTATATATTCAAAATTAATCTTAATTAATTTTGAAATTTGAATTGAATTAAAAAAATATTAATTAACTAATCTGTCCAACAGATCTAATGTAATTTATTTATTTAATTTGAATTAAAAGCCAGTTGATTTAATTTATCTTCATAAATTAAATCTGAGATATGATATCTATCTTTGAAAATTAAATATGAGATACGATATCTCTATTAGTTTTAGTTATATAATCTATTAAATAAATTAAATACAAAACAAATACTATATAATAATATTATTATCTATATAGATAATATTATTATTTTTTCCAAATTTATATTATATATATATATATATATATATATATATATATATATATATATCCATCCTCTCTAGATTAAACATTGTATTCATTAAATCTTAGACATATCTTAGATTCAATGAATTTTGACATTATAGCTCGTGTTGGGCTATTCTTATGTGCGACCCTATAGGCCCACATGAAATTGACAGTGGGCCAATACTGTACCAGCCCACAAGTTGCAAGTAGCCTCTAGCAAGACATTACAACTACCCAATTCATATGAGAATCAATGATACAATGCAACCTATCATACAACCATGCCACGTCCCTTTTGCCACACAATAATTTGATCAAGGATAAAGAATAGATAGTGTCATCCTTCTGTTCTTGACCATTACTTTCTCGATTTTTGAGTAGTCTAACAATTGAAATGGAAACTCCTTTCCATTGTAGTATGGCCATACTTTTCTCAAACTTACTCATCGAGGGGCCCAATAATATCTCTGTACAATTGTGAGAGACAAATCCCATCTTGACCATTCATATTCCTTTGCATGAAAACTACTAATCCTGATCGAAGCCTTTATCATCACCCAGTCAAAGGTGACTTCTAACTAGGTCAAAGTTTAACGACTCTTATGTAGGAATCTATGATGATCTTATGTCAAAGGGCATTGTGATGTGGTTATACATGAGATAAGCTTATGACTTAATCCATACAGTTTTCTCATAGTGGGTCGATCCAATATCTTGTACTCTTACAAGTGTCTAAGACTTTGATTTGTATCTCCACACCTTATCAAAGTCATACTGGTCTTATTTCATCTTTGATCCTGCATAGATGACCAATCAGGGATATTTAGAACAATCTTTATAATACATCCAAGGATACAATCATCATAATAAACATACAAATGATATGATAACAAAATAGAAAAAATAACAATAATGTTTAAAGTGCAATGATTGGCTCCTAGGCATAATTTCCAACAATTGGGTCATTGCTTAGTTTGTGCATTGCATTGCATACGGTTTTGAGTTCTTAGTTTGTGCATACTTGAGCTTTCTTACCATTTTATTTTTTTACATAGAAAAATTTTCTATAAAATTCACGCAGATTTCTTGTTTGCTCTTCTTGTTTTGTATGCATATCATTCCATAGCATTGGGTCATTGCTTAGTTTGATTGAGCTGCTTGATTGAATAGTGCCGTCATTGAAGCCTCAATTTGCTGTCAAGAATTTCTTTCACTGTTGATTTGTATTGAAGTATGTTTTGGGGCTCATTGCTATTGTTGGTGCTGATATAGTGCTTGAAATTGCTGATAATACACTACTATGATAAGCTCTCTTGCTGTCACTGAAATATTGCACTTTGAGTTAATAGTTGCTGAACTTGCTTGTCATTAGAGGCTCCATCTGTCAAAATAATCACTATTACATGCTGTCATAAATCATTCTAGCTGTCTTGGATCAAAATCAATTATGGCCACATGATCAGTTTTGGCTAACTTTGTTGTTGCGGCTGGCTGTTTGATTGATGTTTGCTTTGATATGGACTTGAAATGATTTTTTTACTTTGGAAAAAATTCTTTCGACTGAACACTTAAACTTGTGCTCTTTACCATTTAACTGTGATTTGCAGTTCATTTCGAAGCTGCTCATTACTGTGATTCTCAACTTGGTAAAAGCCTTGATCTGACTTGAGTATTCTGAGACAATAGGGGTATTTGCTAATTTGCTTGAATATCAGTTTAAGGAATTGCATCATCCTGCAGCATGTTTGTTACAAGCTGGATTCAAAAGTTGATTTTCTTGACTAGAGCATTAAGACATGGCTTGCTGGAATTTTTTCAAAGAATTCTTGCCCAGAAATATCTAAACCTTGGTTTTCTGTGCCTGTGCACTTGCTGGTTTTTGCTGCACTCCAGATCGCTTTCTTAAGTTGCATTGGTTTTAACCACTAAGTATGTTTTTATGCAAATAATTAAATCTGAGCCTGCATTGAGTAATTGTGCTGCTTTAGACTACCACTCTAATTTCATACTCATCTTGAAATGCATTGCATTATCATGTTGCTTGAAATTTGTTACTGAAATCTGGGATTCACATGAGGCTTAACTGCCTCTGTTACTCAAATTTCTATATCCATTCTTGAGCAATATCTTTGGTTTGAAATGTCTTCACCAAGTCTTGATTCATATCATACTTGGAAGTTGACTCAAGCTGTTTTTTTTTTTTTTAAGTAGAGACTCTCTTTTTCTCCCTCGTTTATTTTATCCATCCAATCCTGAATTGGAAACTGACCTAATAAACACTACGTTATCAATTCTTCAATCACACTGTTGTGCTAGATTATCACATTATCTATCACCACCCACTACAATTATCTGAAATACAGCACATAGTTGAGAAGTGGTACTAAAAATCAAGATTTAGCTAACCATTTAGAGGCCTCTGCTGCTACAACTTCTTCTTCATTCATTTTCCTCAATCAGCCATAAACCAAGTGACCTTCAGGATTTGCATGAAACTGTTTTGTGAGTGCTGTAACTGTACATTTGCGCTGAAAACAGTGTGCATATTTGCTATTCGCCACCATCTTTCAACAATTGATGCATTCTTGACAAACCCGTAATCCAAATATGTCATCCATGCTATTAATAAACACTGAGTTGTTTCAGACTTTAGTTAAAATAATAATAATAATAATTTAGATCTTTTTCTCTAGTTCTAGATAGGGCGCACACATATGTAAATCCATTTATACATACTTGTGGATACACTCTGGATTTGTGATCTTAGAAGCTGTGACATAATTTTTAAACTTGAGTCGTAGTTCTAGGGAGCACACTTTATTGCTGAAATACATTGAAATCATTGAGATTGGGCAAGCTGTTGACTCTTAGGTTGCCCAAGTACTGTAATATTCATTAATTATTTGAATCTGGAATTTTTGGCTGAACAGACTCGCTGCTGATTCATTCATTCCATTCAACTTCATGCTGTCATATATTCTTGAAGTTGTTCTTGTTTTGGTGTTCTCTTGACTGTTCTTAAGATTCGAGATATTGATTGATCTTGAGCTTTACTTTCAATATATGTCATTTACGAAGAATTATAAGATGGCATAGAAAGATAATGAAGTCCTGTTTACTATTAAAAGACAGGGAGCCTATTACTCACTCTAATTAGATGTCAATATGAAAGAAAATATAGCTATAACTCTTTTATTAAGATTTTATCTATTAAACCGTGCTTCATCTAAAAGATGGAGCTTTCTTAAAAAAGCATTTTATGTGTATATCAATGAATTACAATGTATCTATCAGACAGTGCCTCATCTCAAAGCTGTTTCCCTTTTTTCTCTTTTCCCCCCCCCCCCCCCTTTTTTTTTTTGTGTTCACCTTGTAACTGTAGAGAATTCTCCTACAAAGGTAATTGTCGGTTGGCCAAGACAGAGCAATTGAAGACGCATTGGAGTTTTTTTTTTTTTTTTTTTAATTTAGGTAATTTCAAAATCCCCATTCTCCTTTTTAATATTAAAACTATTGTAAAGTATATATTATTACTTGTTAATGATTGGATTGTAGTTGGTTTGAAAGTTATAAAGTTTGGATGAAGTTATACACCCTTCAGTTAACATTGATGTGAAATATCATTGAGATTTGCTATAAGCTGTCATAATGCCCATTTTTCAATTAGGTAATTGGGGATCGTAGTTGCATTGATGCTCTAAGAACAAGTGATGAGTATAAGCGTGGGGTGGATCAATTTTTAGAATTTGCCAAAAAAACAATGTCCCTAATAATAATGGATTGTTCTATTTTGCTTGGTGGGAAAAAATGGTCAAAGTGATGTCAATTGGGTCCTTTTGAAGGTAAATACTTTAAATTTAAACAATGGATAGATGCATTATATTATTGATTTTCTGAATTTGATTGTTCTTGTTTTGTGTACGTTCAAGTGCCATAAACAACCCAAAAGGTTTGAGTGCGGATATTACGTGAATCATAATTTTAGTTTAGACTTTAGTTTTTCTCATAATATTGCTTAACTGAAGATTTTTCTAATTTGCAGCATTTTCGAAGTTTGAAGTCATATTCTGAAGCACAAATAAGAGAGACACGCTACATTTGGCCTGAATACTTTCTACTTTTAGCAAAATTAGAGTAGTATGATAAGTGGAACATGGCTCTCCCCCTCTCTCTCTGAGTAGATGGTTCTCTTTTTTGTAAGTTGATAATATTATAGAGACACTTTTGTTTGACCATTTATTTATGTTTTATACATTGGTTGCATCAGTGGCGGATCTTGGAGAAAATATTTGGGGAGCCAAATGTATACTTATTAACTAATTAAAAATTTTTATGATTATATAATATTTTTAAAATATTCAAATTTAAAATATTATATTAAATTTTACATTATAGTAAATTTTTTAAAAAAATTCTGAGGTTTGTCATGATTTCTTGGACTTTTGATATTAGAGATAAAATGATCATAATTAGTTAATTATTTATACAAGTGATTTCTTATACTTTTGATACTACTTAGCTTGTTCTTAATTTTGCACTATAGGTGTTTAAAAAGAAAATTTGAGATTTTAGAGGGTCAAAATTAATATTTTGAGGACTAGGAAAAGTTATAGAAAAGTCTCCAGAATTTCTGGAAATTACAATCAATGAAGAAAAGGGAGTAGGGAAAATTACAGAAAAATACTCATATTTTTCAGAAATTATAGTACTCTCTGCAAAGGTTTCAACATTTTGTACTTTAGTCCCTTCTTAAGAACTTCTGAAAGTTTCATCTAAGTCCCTGGTCAAATACCAATTTGACCAGGACCTTCTTCTTCTTCTTCGAGAGGAGAGAACAGTAGAGGCCATTTTCCAAAAACCCAGGCGCTGCGGATTCAAACTAGAACTTGAAGAAAACTTGACCACCATTTTGAGAGGAGAGGTTGAGAGGAGAGGTTGACCAGAATGTGTAGCACCACCACAAGTTGCGACCTTCTTCTTCCTTCTTTCTCTCTCTCTCTACCACCGCCTCAACACAGTGTCCTCTCTCTCCTTTAAGATAGTGTTTATTTGAAAATTTCTCTCTCTTTTTTTTTTTTGGGGGGGGGGGGGGGGGGGGGGCGTCTCTTCTAAGATCCACTAGTGGTTGCATGTAATATTTGATGGATATATAGTAACTTGCATGAGTTGGCTTACCTGCTTTACGCCAATGCTCCGTTGCCATCCGTTGCGTGAAGCGTTGTTGTTTTTGGCATAAATTGATGACCTGATCCCTTTATTAAAAAAAAATAATAATAAGGTACAGCTGGGTAATAAAAAGATAATTCAGAATACTGAATAATACAAGAAAAAATTTATGATCTTGAAAGATTATTTTAAGATCTTGAAAAAAATATTTCAAGGTATTGGCTAGTACTAAAAGGATTCTTCATGATACTGACTGGAACTGAAAAAATAATTCATGATCCTAAAAAATTATTTTAGGACCTTGAAAAAATATTTCAGTTACTTACTGCTACTAAAAATATATATTAGAGTGTTTTTTCAAGATTCTGAAATAATTTTTTTAAGATAATGAATTATTTTTTCAGTATCAGTCAGTATCCTTTTAGTACTAGTCAGTACGCTGAAATAATTTTTTAGAGTCATAAAATAATTTTTCAAGATCATGAAGAATTTTTTCTGTATCATTCAGTATTCTGAATTTTCTTTTTATTAGGCGGTAGTATCTTGATTTTTTGTTTAATAAAGGGATCATGTCATCAATTTACGCCAAAAACGACTATGCTTCACACAGTGGATGGCAACGGAGCATTGGCGCAAAGGAGGTAAGCCAACTCCGTAACTTGCGCCGTTGTCCATTGGCTCCATTCTTTTACTTTGTCTAGTACACATTGTTGATGATGCTTTTTTTGGAATTGTAGGTAGTGGTGGTGGTGATGTGGTAATAAAGATGAAGAGTGGAGAAGATGAGAGAGAGAAGATGAAAGCAACTGTTAGATAAAGGGAAATGAAAAATCACCATAGTGTACAACAACCATGGCTTTTTTATTAAGTGGGGGTATTTTAGTATTTCATATTGTAATAGATGGAAGTTAGTTGGATTTAAAGATGTTGCCCCAATTGTAATAGATAGAAGTTAGTTGTATTTAATAATTTAACTTTTTAAAATTTTGCTTGTGCCGTTATGAATTATGTAAATGAGATTTTAATAGTTTAAATTTATTTATTTACATTTAAAATAATAATTTTATAAATATAAAATCTAAATCATCTATTTTTTTTAAATCTGAAGTAGAATGAGATTCTTGGAAAAAAAGAAAAAAAAAAGAAAGAAAGAAGAAAAGAGAGATAAAGGATTGTGAAAGAAGTCAAACCCAATAGAACACGTAACAAAACCATATCAAAATTACTGTCACCGGACATCTGCATTATCTTCGACTAAGTTGTCCTTTTTTTCAATTAAATCTTTGAAAGCAAATTAATATAAATAAAATGGCTGACATAAGCTTTCACATGAGATTAACTTCATGGACAGGACACCTTTTTATGGGCTAGAGTATGAATTACATGGGGCTTCTGAAGCATGCAATAATTTCTCTCTTTTATTTAGAGCTGAGAATCAAGGTCGGCTTGCTCTTATAAGGCTAAACCTTGAAAGGTTAGAGTCTAAAAAAGTTTTCCTTTTTAGGCTCGAGATAAGAAAAATATCTATTTTTTAAAGTCTGACCCGTTAGCATTCAAGCTAGGGCCGACTGTGCAAGGCCAGGAGCCTTTTTTTTTTTTTTTTAAAAAAAGATTAACTTTTTTTCTTGATTTTTTTTCGAAAAAATATAATTAATAAATTACAACAATTAAGGTTCTAACAAATAAATGTTGTCAACATTAAGGTTTAAACAACACGCATCATACAACAAACAAACACAATCACTAAGTCATAGTCATAAGTAAATTATTGACCATATACCACAATTATAAATAATTAATGAGAAGACTTAACAAAATTAAAAATACTTTTCATAAATATGTCTTGAAAAGTGCAAGTAGTCAACAAAATAAACAAGATAAGATATGAACAAAACAATCAAAAGAATAATTCAGAAAATACAAAATTAGTAAGAACAGTTATGAAATCAGAAATATCTTTTATAAGTTTTTAATTTTTAGGATTCTTAATACAAGATGTTCTAATGCAACTTAATTCTAAAAAAGCTACTAACAATTAAATATTTGCAACATCATTGACAAAGTATAAAAAAATCAATAATAATATTATTATATAAATAATTTTTTTTAAAAAAAAACATAGGGCCCTAATAAGGCCAAGTTGACCCTTCTAGGCCCGTTTTCATTTTAGAGGAAAAATCCTTAAGCCCAACCCTTGTAAGTTCGGGGCCTAAACGGGATGGCTTGACTGCTACAAAAAAAAAAAATGTCTATTTTTAGTGGTTCATTTGTAGCAGTTCAAATAAATCGCTACAAATATGCAAATTTGTAGCAGTTTATACCGTAACTGCTATAAATTTGTAGTGGTATGACTCGTGCCAAGTGGCACGCTAGTTTGGGAACGACATTTGTAACGGTTATCATAAACTAATCGCTACAAAATATGGCACCAAGTTGGCGCCAAATTTAGGGCGGTTATTTAGTAGCGGTTTATTTATATAAATCGCTACAAATATGACGCTAGTTTGGTGCCTTATGGCGTGCCATTGATAGGACAAAACCTTATAGCCTATAAAACTGTAAGTATATGGGTCGTATCAAGTAATAAAGTGATAAGAAAAGTATTATTTCCATGAGGATTGATACCCAAACTTCAGTTAGGCATTAATTTTACACTTTTGTTTAAGTTGAGCAAACCAAATTGAATTGAATTAAGAGAAAATAAATTAAAATAAACTAGCTTCCAAAAATATTAAACAAGCAATCTAAAATCACTAATCCCTTATGAGCTACATAAACCTTGATTTCACTAATTTAATTAGCTTTAATATCAATTTTGTTAATCTCGAGTATAAATAGCTATAAGTGCATGTCGGTCCACTTACAATCCTTTTTTGAGTATAACTTGTTACGTCTAACATAGTTACTCAAGAGGCAACAAAGATCAAACACACTCTTCAACAATTATATGGGGCTATTAGGTATATGTCTATCTTAATCGTAAATTAAATTATAATCTAATCCCATATTACTTAATCTCAGAGCCTAATTAAAATCCCCTTTGTCAAGGTAAATCCTAATGCTTAAAATCATATTCAATGATGGTCAATCATTAAATAGATAAAACTAAACAAGATTAAGTAATCAAAATTAATATAAAATTTAACTAAATAATGTAAAGAAAATCCAATTCACCCATAAGTTTTGGGTCCTCTAGGTTGCAAAGAAATTAGCCACACATGGCTAGATTAAAATCCATCAAAGCAACACAAGGTTCAAAACCATACTGAAAATCAATGGGAAAGGGAATAGGAATAGAATATTGAAATTAAGAATAAAAGTGCTCCCTCTAATTCAGTTGATGGTGAGCCATGGATGAAGAAGGTGAAGCTGCCGACCGTGTTCTCTGTCGCCTCCATGGTCCTTCCATCCTTCCGTGGAGATCATGAAGAGAACTGAAACGCTCAGCCGCTACTCCTCTGCTTCTCCGTTGATCCCTCCTTGTGTCTTTTTTGCTTCATATATATAACCTAAATATAACTTAGGTCATGCGTCACTGATTCTCCTTTTCTTATTAAAAAGATATCTTATATCTTGTAATCTCCTCCACCAGATTACACAATTGATTTTGTTTCTATTTTTCTTGCGTAGGACCTCCGAGCTTAGCTAATTGCATATCCTCTTAATTGCTTTTTCTACTTCTTTCTAAATCAGCAAATATTTCCTGTAAAATAAAATAGGAAATTAGTAGATTTTATATCAAAATATCTTTTAATCCTATAATGATAGTAAAATATAATTAAATAGTTATATAATATTAATAAATCCAACTAATTATATCATAAATATACACCTATTCAATCATAAAATATATACTTATCAGTCATTAGTGGCGGTTTATTTGTAGCAGTTTATATCAAAAACATGTTATAGAATGCCAAGAATTTAAACTTTTGTAGAGGTTATAGAAAACCATTGTAAATTTTCACAATGCATGAGGTAGGGTTTCTTCGTTTATAGCGGTTGTGGTAGCGGTAAATAGTTTGTAGCGGTTTTTTTAGTTAAACTGCTATAAATGTGAAGTCCTTAAACATGTTGTAAATAGAAGTTATCCAAAAAATATGTTTTTAAAAATACTTTCATATTTGTAGCGGTTATTTAGCTAAACCTCTACAAAATGTGATATTGTAAAATTTATTTTTTTAAAAAAAAAACTAATGATTTTTTTTTTGAGGTTTTGCAACCGTACAAAACTTGTCACATCAACCGCTACAAAGTGTGTAATATTGAAATTTAAATATTTTGTATACCGCCAAAGATCATGAAGTTTGTAGCGGTTTTAGTAGATAAATCGCTACAAAGTGTGTAATTTTGAAATTTGAATATTTCGAATCCCGCCAATGTTTATTAATTTGTAGCTGTTTTTAGTATAATCGTTGCAAAATGTGATATTTTGAAATTTTTTTATTTTCTTAAAAATACCAATGAGTTTTTATAGAGGTTTTGTAACGGCTACAAAACGGAAAAAAACCGCTACAAACATTAAACCGCTAAAAAACCGTCACATCAATCGCTATATAGGGTGTAATATTGAAATTTGAATATTTCGTATCCTGTCAAAGATCATAAAGGTTGTAGCGGTTTTAGTAGATAAACTGCTACAAAGTGTGTAATTTTGAAATTTGAATATTTCAAATCTCGTCAACGTTCATTAATTTGTAGCGGTTTTTAGTATAACCGCTACAAAATGTGATATTTTAAAATTTATCTATTTTTTTTAAAAAATACCAATGAATTTAACCACTACAAAACCGAAAAAACCCGCTACAAATGTTAAACCACTATAAAAACCATTACATCAACCACGACAAAAGTTATGCATATCCCTATGAATACCCCACCACACCTCATTTCACGCACTCTAATTCATTTCTTCCCACCCCTTACAACATCTTTGATGTTAATGTTTTATTTTTTTCCTTCTTATAATATTGATACTAATAAGGAAATCAATAACAATTTGAAAAAAAAATGGTTGAGAGAGAAAAGAGAGTTCGTGGGCGCAAACGGGGTTCGGAAAGCGGCGGAAAGGAGGGGTCGGGCGGCGAAGATGGGGAAGGAGAAGGCGGCAATACTGCAAGTAAGGGTGGTCAGGCCGGTGAAGGTAAGAAGTTCATGTTTGGCAATGGTTCAATGAAAAAGAGAGGGGCAGATGCTGAGCCTATCGGGTTAGGTAGTGGCGATGCAAAGTTGTCATACAGAGATAAACTTCTCTCACCTGGGTGTGCCAGGTTCTTGGTTAAGCATTCAGAGGAAGATGATATAGTTCAAGGATGGAAGAACTATTTAATAACATGAATCAGAAGGATGCCCGACTAATAGGGCAAAACTTTAAGCCTATAACTCCGCAACTATACGGGTCGTATCAAGTAATAAAGTGATAAGAAAAGTATCGTTCCCACGAGAACTTAGTATCCACAACTTCAGTTAAGCATTAATTTTACACTTTTGTTTAAGTTGAGCAAACCAAATTAAATTTAATTAAAGGAAAAGAAAATAAAAATGAAATCAAATAAACAAACTACGACAATAATCAAATAAGTAACCCAGAGTCACTAATCCCTTATTGGCTTCACAAACCTTGATTTCACTAATTTAATTAGCCTTAATATCAATTTTGTTAATCTCGAGTATAAATAGCTATAAGTGCCTGTCGATCCACTTACAACCCTCTCTTGAGTATAACTTGTTATGTCTAACATAGTTACTCAAGAGGCAACATAACTCGAGCACACTTTTCAACAATTATATGGAGCCATTAGGTATATGTCTATCCTGATTGCAAATTTAATCGTAATCTAATCCTGTATTACTTAATCTCAGAGCCCAATTAAAATTCCCTTCGTCAAGGTAAATTCTAATGTTCAAAATCATATTTAATGATGGCCAATCACTAAAAAGATAAAGCTAAACAAAATTAAGTAACCAAAAATTAATATTAATTATAACTAAACAATAAAAGCAAAGTCTAATCCACCTATAAATTCATAGTTCCTCTAGGTTGCAAAACAAACTAGCCACACACGGCTTTAATCCAGATCAGCACAGCAATAAATTCCAGATTTGGGACCATAATGAAAATCAAATGGAAAGGAATAAAAAAAAAAAAAACAGAGCATTGAGAAGAAAACGCTGATGATGTTGAAGAATCATGTAGTGCCTCTCCTCTCAGCTGTGAAGATGAGATTCGTCGGCGGCCTTGGTAGTGGATGATGTCGCTGGTGAGAGGAAGAAGAAGGTGGATGTGGAGGACCGCGGCGCTCAACTCTAGATTTCTCTGTTTCGCTTCGCTCTCCCTGTGCTGCCAGCGAGAATGATTTTCTTTTTTTCACTGCCCAGTGAAAACCTCACGCGCACAAAACTCAAAAATGCCGCCTCTCCTTGCTTCCCAATTCGTGTCTAATTAGGTCTTCCAATTCTATCAATTTGTGGGGCCCAATCGATTAAATGCCAAAGTTGCCAAATGAAATCATTTATTCTTGAAACAAAACCGTGCATTATGAAAAAGGAAAAGGAACTATATAATAATAGTAATAATAATAATTAAAACCTAAACCTAAATCTTTTTTCTTTTTTCCTTTTTTTTATCTACCTTGTATCATTAAATTTATTTATTCTTAAATATAAGCCTAAATATTTCTATGTAATTAAAATTGAGATATTTTTAATAAAATCTCATAAATAAGGTGCCAAATTGATATCTTATCAAAATCTCCAATAAATCCCTTTAATTTAGTATTGATGACTCCCAAAATATATTAAAATATGTCCCAGATCTACTAAAAATGGGAAGTCATCACCGACGTGATGAGGCGGAGTCGGATGAGGAAGATGACTCGATGTCAGGACGTACGGATGGAAAACAGGGTTGCTAAATTCTTTGCTGAAGAATATGCTGCGTGGTGTCTTCCATGGATGAATTCCCTCATCATTAAGGTTCCAGGCGCAAACTTCCCGACCTATGTCATTCGTGATCGAATCAACCGTATGTGGCGTCCTAAGGATCCCCTGAAACTCATCCCCCTGAATAATGGGTACTATATTGTCTCTTTCTCCAAGAAAGAAGACAAAGAATATGCCTTCCAGGAGGGACCGTGGATGATTGAAGACCACTATTTGATTGTTCAGTGTTGGCGGCCTAACTTTAATCCTTGGAAGGCCGATCTACAGTGTCAGATTGCGGCTTGGATCCAACTACTAGATGTTCCGTTTGAATTTTACAATGTTGAGTCCTTGCGAAGGATAGGGAACATGATTGGCAAAATGATAAAAGTTGATAGATCCACCTCCATTTATAATAAAGGAGGCTTTGCTTGCATTTGTGTGGAAATTGATATGAAACAACCCTTGCTGCCAACGTACGAGGTCTTTGGCGAGGAGAGACCAATCGTGTATGAAGGGCTTCACCAGTTGTGCTTCCAATGTGGCAAGTATGGGCATCAAAAGAAAAATTGCCCCCTAACTCAGACTGAGGCTAATGTTCAGGAGAAAGAGGATCCAACGATGGCGTCAGGGGTTGAGGGTAGTGACGGGCATAACCAGACGAAGAATGATCGAGGCATCGGCGGTAGCACCATCGTGTCTGGCAACGCAGGCGAAGGAGAGAGCCCGTTTGGGAAAATACGGATTCTGAGGCAGGATTTTCGTGGGGATATCAATTTACTTGGATTAAAGAGGGATGTTAATGAGAAGTTAAAGCTGGTGGTTGACTTGAGTAAACCTATGAATCAGATGGAATCTCAACGTATAAAGGAGAAACAAGAAACAAAATCAGGGAATAATGATAAGAATGAGGATATTGCGAAAGAAAAGGGACCAATGAAAGCTGAGTGGATCCAGGTTGGATCTAAGAGGAAAAGTGTTGCAAAAAGAAAAGTTAAGGGTAAGGAAAATCGACCCCTTGCATGTGATCAGGTTGCTCGTCCCTCTCAGGTGGGCCACGCCTTGGAGTTTCCTCATTGTAACCCTTTTGGCGCCCTGCAAGTCGAGGAGTCTAGTCTTTGTAAGTCAACACCTGGGCCCTCAACGTCAAAAGAACCACCTGGGCCCTGCAAGGAGTCTCGTGCCAAGGAGGTATTGGGTCCTACCGAGAATAATGCGTTAAATGGTGTGGCTATGCAAATGGATCAGGGAGTAGCGTCTTCTTCAACGCTAGAATCAGGTTCGGCCATGCATATTATTCAGGAGAATGAAGCCATTAAACAACAGGTTTTGGATGAAGTCATGTGCAATCAGGGTAAAGTTGAGGGGGAGCTTGCCCCACCCCAACACACTCCTACTGTTTCTCAATGAATTACATGATTTGGAATTCAAGGGGTACTGAGGCTCGAAGTTTTCCTGCTCTTGTTCGTGATCTTAAGTCCCATTATAATCTGGACTTTCTTGTAGTTTTAAGAACGCGGTGTATATCATCTGCATCAACAGGCTGAGCAAACCAACTTGGGTTCTCTAATATGGAGCTTATTGATTGTGTGGGTTACAGGTGGTGGTTTATGGTGTTTCTAGGAACCTAGCATTTCTCATGTCTCTATAATAGAACGACATCATCAATATATGCATCTATAGATTACTGGGTTAGTAGGACATACATGGACACTCACAGTAGTGTATGCGTCGCTGTCATCGTCTGGTAGAAGGGTGTTGTGGGAGCGTTTATCTCGGCTAGCACCGACAGTCCAGGGGGCTTGGATGGTTGGAGGGGATCTCAACGGCACGATGTTCCATTGTGAACGGCGGTCCTCCACTTTGTCTCATACCTCTTATGATCGTGATCTTCTTAGTTGGGTTGATTTACACAATATGAGAGATGTCAGATTCATTAGACCAAAGTTTACGTGGAAACGGGGCACATCGGAGGCACAGTTAGATAGAATATTAGCCAATGAGTCTTGGGTTAATATGTTTCCAAATGCATTGGTTGTGCACCTTCCGTTCTTCAAATCAGACCATCGACCTCTGCTTTTGCGAGTAGGCATGGATGCCACTATTCCTAAGCCAAATCGTCCTTTTCGGTTTATTGTGGCTTGGGTTCTACATGAGAAGTTTGATGAGTTTGTCAAACAATCCTGGAACCTGGAATCTACTTGGCTGTATAACATTGACCAGTTTACCCAAGCGTGCTCTAAGTGGAATAAAGAGGTATAAAGAGGTATTTGGCCAACCCGAGAGGATTGTAGTTTTCAATGTTTTGAAAACCTCCAGTTTTGGAAGGAAACCTCCAGTTATGGGGTTTTGGACTTAAATCGACTTTATATGCCAAAGTCCAAAACTCGAGTTTTGAGAATCAAAACTTGAGTTTTCATCACTGGTTCTGAAATTCAAATTTGACGAATTTATAAAACCTTCTTATTTGATCTTAATACTTTCCATTGTTATTCTCTGATATTCCCAGCTATGTTTAATCACTTTGTTAGTGAGTTTCATATGAATTAAAGAATGTTTATTGAAGGTTTAAAGCGAAAGCAAAAGGTGATGTCAGCACATTAAATGCTAAACCCAGAAAGTTGCATTCTTTTGGGTAATCTGCCTGCACACGTTTAATAAAGAATTAAAGATTGTTTCTACATCCAGCAACTGCCATTCCAACAGATTTATTTTCAAGAAGTCAACTCTGAACTTCTGCACAGCTGGATTAAGAGAAGATTAGTGAGAGAAGAAGACCTAAACTTGCCCAGAACCTTGTCTAATGAAGGCAACGGTTATATTGAAGATTACAACGGTCATTTAATGCTCTCTTGGTATAAATAGAGTAGCATTCAAGTTATCTCAACTAACACAACTACTGAAAACGAATTGCATTCAAAGTTCATCAACTACTTTTAGTTTTCTTCTATAAAAGTATCTTTTGATACATTGTGCTTCAGTGATTATTTTCATCTAATCTTAGAGAGAGTCATTTCATTACAAATCATTTATTGTAAAGAATCACAAGTCTGGGGACTTGGTGATTGGGTGCATTGATTACAACTTGTAAGGGGGAGTAAGTTTTAGTGAGAGAATTACTCTTGAGTGTAGAGTGTGTAATCAATTGTTATAGTGGAAATCCCAGAGAGTCTGGGGACTGGACGTAGGTCAAGTGGTTGGATCGAACCAATATAAATTCTTGTGTCTTGCTCTTCTACTCTCTTCTCTATTTATCCCTATTTTTATTATCCAAAAATAGAGGAAACTAGAAAAGTTTTTAAAACTCCCAATTCACCCCCTCTTGGTGATTTTGCTCCATTTACAAATACCTCTAGTGGCTTGGGATGTCATTTGCAAGCCCAAAGCTTGGGGTGGGTTGGGGATTTGTCACACTCATCACTACAACCAGGCATACCTCATGAAGATTGGGTGGAATCTAGTCACTAGAAAAGATGAGTTTTGGGTCAAGGTGCTTAGGAATAAATATGGATGTGGATCTGACACCATCCCAAAAATCGAGTTAGGAAAGCTAGGATCTAATCTTTGGAGTGGAATCAAGCACACGCGGCCCAAGGTCCAAGATAGAATCGAGAGGCTACCAAACGATCTGATACGTTGGAAAGGTTCCAAAGGTGGAGTCTTTACTATAAAATCAGCCTATACATCCCTCACTAGCGATGAGATACCTCCAAATCCAATTTGGGGATATGTATGGAAGCTTCAAGTGCTTGAATGATGCAAGATGTTTTTATGGTTGGCTATACACAAACAGATTTTAACTAATGTATCATGATGCGAGCATGGTTTGAGTACCAATTGTAAGAACAGGATGAACCCAAGAAGGGGGGTGAATTGGGTGAAGTATAAAAATTTAGGAACTTTAAAAAACTTTTCGTAACTCATTGGAAATCAGTTTATAAAACAATAACCAGACATTTAAATATCTATACACATTCAAACATATGTGTTGGAAATGTAAGATAAGGGAAGAGAATGTGCAAACTGATTTATACTGGTTCGGTCCAATCCTTGACCTACGTCTAGTCCCTAAGCCTCACTTAGGATTTTCAATCTACTATCTTCTTTCAACTTGATTACACGTTCTGTAATTGAAGTAATCCTCTCACTAGGATTCACTCCCCCTTACAAACTGTAATCAACATATCGCTTAATTACACACTCTGTGCTTGAAGTAATCCTCTCACTAGGATTCACTCCCCCTTACAAGTTGTAATCAACACAATGTGTTTCCCACTCAAGATCACCCAATCTTGAGTAACTCTCAGAAGAATAGAATGATTACAATAAATCTTCTCTCTTAGAAGTGAATAGATAAACACTGAAGATCTAATACAAATCACTTCACTCTCTAAGTTATCTAAACATGAAAAACAGAGTGTAAATGATGTGAAAACAGAGTATCAACATGTTGGAAGTGTGAGCTCGTGTCTCTTATCTTTTTTGCTTGAATCTATTCTCTTTTATAAGTAAAGAACAGTATATGACCGTTTATAACCGTTGCCTATATCAGACAAGGTTCAGATGAAGCTTTAGTCTCCTTCTCTCTCTAGTTTTTGCTTAATCCAGCTATGCAAAATACTCAGAGATGACTTCTAGCAATAGATCCGTTGGAATGGCAGTTGTTGGATGTAGAAAGCATTCTTCAATTCCTTATAAGCGTGTGCAGAAGGATTACCCAAAAGTATGTAACTTTTCTGGGTCTTTCTTTTAAAATGTTGACATTGTTAGTTCTCTGATGGTTTTGATGATTGCCAACAACTACAAACAATGATAGAGGTTTTGCTCCTTAAGGTTGGAAAACCTTTTGTAAGAGCAAACCTCGAGGTTGGTATGGAATCCTCGAGGTTTGGCCTTACAGAAGCCTTCTGAAATTCGAGTGTCTCATGTTACAAAACTTGGTTTCACAAAAACTATGTGAAACCTCGAGGTTGGGAAGTTAACCTCGAGGTTCTGGCCTTCTTGAAAAATCCAAGTTTTTGCATTAACACTTGTAACCTCGAGTATGAAAAGCAAACCTCGAGTTTCAACCCATCCAGAGAGGTCATGGTTTTCATCAAGTATGAAAACCTCGAGGTTCATATTTCAACCTCGAGGTTGGCCACTTTATTTTGAAACTGAAGTTTACAGGAAAATTCATTAACCTCGAGTTTTAGTTTGCAACCTCGAGTTTTCCTACTTACAGAGAGCAACTGATTTCTACAGAGACATATCAACCTCGAGGCTCTATTTTAAACCTTGAGGTTAGCCCTTTAAATCAAAGTCTTGTTTTTACAAAGTTTGAAACTAACCTCGAGTATGGAATTTCAACCTCGAGGTTATCGGGCTCCATAAGAAAAATGTTTTTTCAACAAACCTTCAAGCCTCGAGGTTACCTTTGGAACCTCAAGGTTTGTGAGTTACTAAGATTTTTCTAAAGGTTTCTTTTTAAGAGAAACCTCGAGGTTCACATAGCAACCTCGAGGTTGGATGTTTTAAAAACTATATTTGCCTGAAACCTTCAAGCAAACCTCGAGGTTGGATGAACTAGCCTCAAGGTTTATGACCGTTGGTGCATTTTCAAATTTGTGAAATCTGCTAGATCTTGTTGTTTGATCTAATTGATTTCATATATCATTCACTCATGTTCCCAGATATGTTTAACAAGTTTGTTGAGTGTTTTTGAGTTAGCACGGATCAAGATTATTGAAGATTTGTGAGAAAAAGCAAAAAGGTGAACAGTGCATTTAATGCACCTGCACAATCTCACCTACTTTCGGCTAATCCATCTGAGCACTTCTAATGAACATTAAGGGAAGCTTACTACATCAAGTAAAGTTAATTCTAACGGGCAGAAACTCAGAGAGCCACATCAGACAACATAAAGCCTTGGATTAGCAGAAGTTTAGAGAGAGAAGATGACCAGAACTTAAGCAAATCACTTCCAATGGTTGGAGTTATCTCACAACGGTCATTTAATGTTCTCTACCTATAAATAGAGAGCATTAACTTCATCTCCAGCTGATACACCTACTCCGAGCGAAAATTTACTAAGTTCATTTATTGTGTATTAGCTTTCACTTGTAATAGTATCATTTTGATACTTAGTGCTTCAGTGTTCATCTATCTACTCTTTGAGAGAGTTTTTCACTTGTAAATCATTTATTGATTGAGATAACTACAAGTCAGGGGACTTGGTAGTCGGGGAGTATTGATTACAACTTGTAAGGGGGAGTGTGTTTTAGAGAGAGAACAACTCTTAGTACAGAGTGTGTAATCAATTTCATTGAGTTAGTGGATTGAAAATCCCAAGTGAGGCTTGGGGACTGGATGTAGGTCAGAGAAAGGACCGAACCAGTATAAATCTTGTTGTGCATTGCTTCTTCTTCCTTCCTCTCTGTTCTGCTCTGTTTTGAGTACTCACAAACAGAACAAGTGTATAAAATTTTATAGATACCCAATTCACCCCCCTCTTGGGTATCAAGCTCCTGTTTTCAGACGTCACTTTTTGCTTTTGCTTTAAACCTTCTATAAACATTCTCTAATCCATCGGAAACTCACTAACAAAGTGGTTAAACATAGCTAGAAATAGTAGAGAATAATACTGGAAAGTATTAAGATCAAACAAGAAGGTTTTGTAAATTCGTCAAATTCGAATTTCAGTTTCAGCGATGTAAACCGGAGGTTTGGTTTTTCTAAACTCTGAAAGACCTGACTATCACCCAAGAGGGGGGTGAATTGAGTGTTTGATAAAACTTTAGAAACTTTGAAACTCTTTTCGCAACTTACTAAAAACAGTTTGGATGACCATAATAAATGATACTACAATACTCAGTCATTCAAACATGTATGGACATTCAGATATATATGCTGGAAATATAAGAGATAAGGGAAGAGAATATGCAAACAGTGATTTATACTGGTTCGGCCCTATCCTTGACCTACGTCCAGTCCCCAAGCTCCACTTGAGATTTTCAATCCACTATCTTCTTGTTTAACCGGGGCACAAGAGAAGCCAATACAAAAGCACAAGTTCACCCAGGCACTTGTGAAGCCACCGAGATACACCTTTCACTCAGTTACACACTTTTCACTCGAAGTTATCCTCTCACTAGGATACACTCCCTCTTACAAGTTGTAAACTGAGAACCAAATCTCCAAGTCCCACGACTTGAGATTCTTACAATGATTTAATGATAAGAAATGTTCTCTCTAGAAGAGAAGATGAATAAACACTGAAGTACAACCAAATCATTTCACTCTCTATGATAAAGCTATGTAGGCATTGAGAACAGAGTGTGTATGAGACAAACGTTTGATTCATAATGTTGGCATTTCGACAGTGTAAGCTCTCATCTCTGTCGTCTCCATTTTTGAATAGTTCTCCTTTTATAGTCAATGAAGAATATAGAGCAATTCTTCCAGGTTTGAATATGACCGTTGTAAGCGTATATGACTGTTGGAACTTTCAACCGTTGGAGAAATATTACCGTTGAAGCTTCTGACATAAGTTGCTTTATGTTGATTTGAAGACTTAACCTTGTTAATCCTGTCTAAAACACACTGGAAACATGATTAATAATGATTAGAAATGATAAGGAAAAATAAAATCAAGTACCCATTGCATAATCACTGAGTTCCAGAATTCGAGAATGCTGAATTTCAAAATCTGATATGAGTAACTCGAGTTGCACAGTACCAACTCGAGTTGCTTTTGCATTTAATTCATACAGAGAGCAATTCGCTTTGACATAACTCGAGTTGCATAGTAATAACTCGAGTTATTCTTAAATCAAAATCAAACAGAGAGGAATTGCTCTTTCATAACTCGAGTTGCACAGTAATAACTCGAGTTATGTTAAACTTAATTTCAGACAGAGAGCATTTGCGTTTTGGCATAACTCGAGTTGCACAGTAATAACTCGAGTTGAAAGCTCATCAAAATTGGTTGCTTCCAAATTCTATGAAACACTTGTTGAGTCTAGATTCATATGAAATTGGTTTCATTCCATTTGGTTGTGCCTAGTGTGAGCTATGTCCAAAACATCGAGGCTATGCTGAACTTAATCCAGAATTTCAAGTATCAACTTTAAAAACCCATATCTTTCTGGTATGAACTCCGTTTTGGTTGGTTCAACTTTTGATGGAAATAATTTTGAGTCTACTTTCAAATGGCACTGATTTCAGATCAATCGAATTTGTAGTTTGTGAGTTACACTCAAAATACCAAAGCTATGTCTGAACTGTGGCGTGAACTGATATGCCAACTTGTGAAATTCATAACTCCTTGATATGACCTCCTTTGGGCTTGAAACTTTGTCACAATGACGCATTGGGAGTCTATTTTCATATGCCTTTGGTTTCGTCTCAATCCGATCTCTGGTTTGGAAGATATCATTGAAATACCAGACCTCGCCCAGCTGAAACGCGAAACAGAGGTGAACAGAGGTGCTGAAAATCACTGGTAACTCGAGTTATTAAGTGGTAACTCGAGTTACTCTTGTCTAAAAACGTTTTGTAACTTGAGTTATCATACATAACTCGAGTTGGGTCAGTCCAAAAACCCAAAAACACTGTAGCGAAGTCATTAACTCGAGTTATTTTGTTCCCAACTCGAGTTAACTCATCCTGAATCATATTTTTGCTTGTTTTAACTCCGGATTGATCCATCCCAACTTCCATTTGATCGTGGAGAGTTCTAGAATCAATTTTAAAGCTTGAATAATGATATTTTCATTCCATTCAGCAAGCTCTTCCTTTTTCTATCTCCTATCTTGATCATTCTTCACCATTTAGCTTGGCCTCATCATTCTCTGTAGGTCCTTCCTTCTTCAATATATCTTTTTCTTCTTGAACTTGACATTTTCTCCAATTTCTTCTTTCTGTAATCTCTTATCTCTTTCTTGATCTATAATTCAACTTGGACTAACCAATTTGGGCTCATTATTCTCTGTAGCTTCTACCTTCTTCAATATCTTCTCTTCTTCTCTTCTCTTGGTCATTCTCCATAATTCAACTTCTTCAATATTAAATATAAGCATTAGTCAAAGTAGAAGATAAATGTACTATGGAAACTTTTTGCTCTTAATATTGATAAGCATATTTGTCATCATCAAAACTAAGCATAACTAACAAACTCGAGTTTGGACTTTAATGTGAAAAATTGATCTTAGTCCAAAACATCAAAACCGGAGGTTTTCATTCCAAACCTGAGGTTTTTAGTACTTTAAAAACTGCAATGCTCTCTGTCTTGTCTAAACTGGAGGTTTGCAAACAAAACCTGAGATTTTCAACATATTGAAAAGTTACATTGCTCTCAGGTTGTTTTAAACTGGTGGTTTGCAAACAGAATCTGAGGTTTTCAACACACTGAAAAGTTACATTGCTCTCTGGTTGATTTAAACTGGAGGTTTGCAAACAGAACCTGAGGTTTTCAACACACTGAAAAGTTACATTGCTCTCTGTCTGAGCTAAACTCGAGTTTGTTCACTTATAGGCTCGAGTTTGGCTTTCTCCAAACGTTCATTTCTTCTCTGGAGCTCTCGAGCTCGAATTTGTGACTAATAAACTCGAGTTTGTAAGTTGTACTGTGACTTGGTTGCTTCTGACTTGGCCTGGCTCGAGTTTGCAACTTTGTCAACTTTCAAAGGCCATATCTCCCTGGTCTGAACTCTGTTTTGGTTCGTTCAAAGCTTGATGGAAAGCCCATTGAGTCTATTTTCATATACCACTAATTTTAGCTCAATTGGATTTGTAGATTGTGAGTTACACTTAAAAATTGAAGCTTGGTTTTTTGTGTGGCGTGGATTTCTCTGTCAAATTCCACAATTCATATCTCCTTGATCTGAACTCCTTTGGACTTGAATTTTATATCAAAATGACACATTAGGAGTCTAGCTTCATATGCCAATGGTTTCACCTCAATCCGATTTCTGGTTTAGGAGATATTGTCGAATCACCAGACCTTGCCCGAGCTGAACGTGAAACAGAGTGGAGCGGAAGTGTTGATGATCGTTGTAAACTCGAGTTTGCACTTATAGGCTTGAGTTTGCCTAGTCCAGAGACACCAGAAATGTTGAAGACACTTATTGGCTTGAGTTTATGATTCCTTTCTCAAGTTTGAGATCCTAAACTCGAGTTTGTGGTCCTGATCTCGAGTTTGTTCATGTCAGAGAGGCAAATTACTGCAGCAAGGTATTAAACTCGAGTTTAATACTTGGAGACTCGAGTTAGCTCATCCAGAACCTCATTTTTGATTGTTCTAACTATGATCTTAGAGGCTTCTAGCTTCAACATAAGAACTTGAATAATAATATCTTCATTCCATTTAGCAAGTTCTTCCTTCTTCCATCTCCCAACTTGATCATTCTTCATCATTTAATTTGGGCTCTTTATTCTTTGCAGCTTCTACTTGGATTAATCTTCTTCAATATCTCCTTCTTGGTTAATCTCTATAATTCAACTTGGATTAATCTACATTAAATACAACAACTAGTCAATGTTTGAGATGACTATATTACTCAATATAATACTCAATCTTTTTGCTTTTAATAATGGCATCTATATAAAACATCATCAAAACTAATCATATCTAACACTAATGCTTGCTGCTCGATCTGCATCACTAAACCGGAGTCCCTGTGTCATAATCACCCTTATACTTTTCAGCTTTGGCGACAAATGGTTCCTCAGCATGCATGGAGTAAATTCAGGTCCTTGCCTTTCGATCATTGGGTACGCTGGAATATTGATCATCGAGGTGCAAGTTCACAGACTGATGAGTGGAAAAACACCTTTGCTATTACGTGTTGGTGGTTGTGGAGGCGTCGGAACATGGTCGTATTTGAAGATAGGAGGACTTTGAACTCAGCCTTACTGTCTAGCGTTATGGCTATGGTGCGTAGTACACGTGAGGCTCGTGACAGGTTCTTTCTAAAGGCTAGTGCAACGCACATACGAGGGAGTACTGGAAACCACTGGGAACCACCTCCAACGAGATGGGTTAAGTTAAACACGGATGGCGCTTTCTCTTACCTATCTCCTGGTGTAGCCAGCAGTAGAATTTTGCGCGATGAAAACGGGAAGTTCCTTTCAGCATGCATGTTTAAAGGGGGCGAGGCAACTGCTTGTCACCTGAGCTATGGGGATGTCTTCATGGACTGAAATTAGCGTGGGACATGGGATACAAAGCTCTGATTTTAGAGACTGATGCTACAAAGGTAGTTGATCTGATATGGAGCCCATTTCCTTCGGTGCATGAGGATAGAGGACTGATCTCAAAGATTAAACACATGGTTGACCGCAACTAGAGTGTGGATGTTCGTCTTATAAGCCGTTAGGCCAATACAGCGGCAGATCATCTGGCTAAAGCGAGCCTTTCTATAATGCCTGGTCTTCAAGTGTTACTGCACACTGATATGCAACTGGAGAGGATTATTGCTATGATAATACGTAGTTAATGTATGGCTACATCAATTTATCAATTTATATATATATATATACATACACACACACACACACACACACACACTAATTTTCTTTTTCCTTTTTCAGAACTTTAAGGATATTTCCTTAATATTCCTTCTATCATCATCAACATTCTTTCCATAATCAAATATCATCAAATAGACAACATAATTTGTTTGCTCAGAGGTGGACAACACAAAAAGTATTTATTATTTACACATTCTCAGTATTATACCTACATAATATTTATACTTTTCTAACTTAAGTTAATCATTTTTTAAATACTAACTATTTTCATTTAATTTGTCAATTAAATAATAAAAATATTCAACATAATATTGTAATAATGGACTCAAATTATTATTATTTTTTCAATTTTGCAATATTTTGTAGTGGTTGTAAAACAGCTACAAATTTTAATTGAAATTCGGCTTAAATATTTGGTGCAATTTATAAAATTCTATCCAATATTTGTAGTGATTTTACAACCGCTACAACATTTTGCCACCAATTTTTTTGAAATTCTTCATCTTAATCGCATCTTGTAGCGGTAACTCAAAACCACTACCAATATAGTAGCGATTTTGTTACATGAGTAACAGTTTTAGAAAACTGCTACAAAACATATTGCAATGGTGTATTTTGTAGCGGTTCAAGTGTCATTTAAAACTGCTACAAATACGTAATTTTAACTGCTACAAAACGTCAATTTTTTTTTTTTTTTGTAGTGGATGGGCTCGGCTTGTTTTCCTTGTTCTACCTTTTCACTTATATATGGACATTTTGGTCTTTTAACAATATTTAAAAAGTCCTAATTAAATCTCTTGGCCTTATTTAAGAATTTGTCAACCCTTAATTTAAATTTCAATGTTGTAGTTTGATTTAATTGAGATTTTTCCTACTTGTCCATTTGATCCACCTATATCTTTTTTAGTCATAGTGGTTTCCTATCCCAATTTGACAATTTCATTTAGAGACTTTATAAAAAAAATTAAGGTGCTTCCAGTACTCTTAAGTATTTTTTTTAGGTATATCCAATACTTAAAGTATTTTATGGTGCATTCAGCACTCTAAAATATAATTCTAGGTGTGTCTAATATTCTATATTAGTTTTTTATGCATGTAATTCCTTAAATTTTTTTTTCATGTGTATCAAAAGCACCCTAGATTACCTACATTATTAAATGTAAAATTGCACCAAAAAAATAAAAAATACTTCCAGGTGATGGATGAACATGAAAAAATACTTTCAAGTGTTGGATTCGCCACAAAATACTTTATGACATTGGATAGATGCATATAAAAACATATTTTAAATGCTGGATCCACCTTTGAAAAAAGATATTTAGAGAGAGATAAATAATATTTAAATATACTGCAAAACTTTAGTCATCTAATTAATTACCATTTTCTGTTGACAAAAAAAAAATTTAATTAACATTTTCTCTCATGGCCTACCCCTCTCATTTATAAGAGAGAATAATGAAGCATCACAGTTTTTTTCCCCCCTTAAAGGTAGAAAGGCATCTTAGCTTGAATACAGATAAACAATAGTATAATGCCATTAAGGCACTTAGCAGATGAACTTCTTATCTACAAGAAACATCCCCATAGTATGACTCAAGAACAATATATTGTCTCATACATATTGCTTATCCAATGAGTATTTGATGTTATTTCCCATCTTTCATAGCTTCGCGTTGAAATATACTCCCTCTCTTCCTATATATATATATATATATAATTAATATTATTTCATATGGGGCTTTAGTCTTATACATATTCATATATATATATACACACACATGCGCACAAACATATATATATACTCACACACTCATATGTATGTATGTAAGTGTTTGTGTTTGTCTAGAAATTTAATGCACTTTTTTACCCAATTAATTAATTACATATCCTATATAGGTTTTTTCACTCATTCTCTCTCACCTCTTCTTACACACTCTTTATCACTTATTATCTTCATAAATAAGGTATATTTTTTAAAAAAGTATACCTCTTACACATTTATTATTTTTAATTAATTATAACCAATATTTCAATCTACATGATGTGCTTTTTGGTTACTTTTATATATATATATATATATATAACACTACTGGAAGTATTTTTTTAATTGAAGGGGCTGATACTAACAGCATGAGATTACAAGCAAGATTGACCATGTGACCTTCTACTTACCAAAGAGCTCTCATTACCACTAGATTGTATTACCATTTGTTTAATATATTTAAATATCCTTCAATTACATTAAGAGATTGTACTTGCCTCCGATCCACTTAAAATAACTACTTTTACACTTTATTTAGTTTTAACCAGACTCATCTGCTTGGTATGAGAGTAGGGGAAGAGGGGAAACTGATGGGAGAAAAAGGTTTTTGAGTTGGATATAAAAAAATTTGAGAAATGGATTAAAAATTTTCAATTTATTTTTATTACATTTATCTTACAACTTTATTTACTAAAGTCTTATGACCTACTTTTATATTTTTTAAACTTATCTCATAAAGTTTTTTCCCCATATCCTTTTCCTTTTAAATCCCTCGTTCCAAACCACCCCTAAATGGTGAGACAATAGACAACGGGGATAGCAATAGCAAGGGGGGAGAGAGAGAGAGAGTATATTAAATTGATGGGTTTGGAAAGTTATTGAGTCATGTTTCCATTTCCATTAAATTAAGGGACACAAATTGCAGAGCCGTACAAGATGAGTAATGCAGATTAAGTCTCTCATCATCATTTTCTCACTGTCCCTTATAATAATCTCCAATTATATCCGTTCAATTAATCTAAAGGTCACTATATTATTTACATTTTTCTCTCATCTTTTTAATCAACGGCTTAAATGAACTAATGAAAGATAACGAGGAAAAAAAAATGATGAGAGAATCTACTTTCATACCCACCCTACCTACTATTAGAAATTCAAACTCAATTCCACCGCCAATCAAGAAGCAACGTGTTACATGAGGAGGATGGTGCCAAATAGGAGAAAAGCAAATTTGTTCTCTTCCACCTCCAGCTTGATAATGGAATACAAAATTGATTAGTGGAAGATATGATAAATGATAAAGTAGCAAAGCATGATTATTTCCACTACTGGATAATTAATTAAATAAAAGAAATATCCTGATGATTGTGGGTACGTGTGGGAAAAATGCTGAAGAGCTATCAAACAAAATGGATAAAGAAAGCAATTCATAATAAAATATTGTGTATAATTGGAAGCATGCGGCTGAAAATGGGAAAGCAATAAGGAGGCAGTGGAAGACAAAGGCGGTGTAACAAATAATAAAGTATTTGTATAGTCGGTTTACTTGATCTATATATAGGTGTGTTGTATGTGAGTGTGTTAGACGAGAAAGAGAGATTGAGAGATTAAGAGAAAAAATAGAGTGCTGAAGCACTTAGTGTGAGAAGTGAGTAAAATTATTTTGTGTGAAGAATTATTCTGTGTGAGTGAAAGTAATATTGTTGTATACTCATTTGTTTGTCTCATAATAAAATCTTTGTTCTTCATCAGTCTACACTTCCCATTTCTAACAAGTGGTATCAGAGCAAGGTCGATAAAGATGGCGGAGATGGTGCAACCACAAATTCCTAAATTGTCGAAAGGCAATTATGGGAACTGGAGTATTCAAATGAAGACGTTACTAGGTTCCCAAGATATATGGGACCTAGTTGAAGATGGATACACGGAGCCCGCCAATGCAGCCGCTGAAGCAGCTTTGACAGATGCTCAGAGAAAGACGCTAAAGGAGTCCCGGAAGAAGGACAAGAAGGCACTATTCTTGATTTTTCAAGGTGTTGATGAATCAACCTTTGAAAAAATATCAGACGCAAAAACTTCCAAAAATGCATGGGAGATTTTGCAAAAATCTTGCGAAGGTGTGGACAAAGCCAAGAGGGTACGACTACAATCACTCAGAGCAGAATTTGAAAATTTGAAGATGCAGAATACGGAGCCAGTTACAGATTATGTCTCACGAGTGCAAAAGGTGGCAAAAGAAATGAAAAGAAATGGAGAGACTCTAGATGATGTCAGAATAATAGAGAAGATTCTTCGGTCATTAACAAGAAAGTTTGACTACATTGTCACCGCCATTGAAGAAGCCAAAGACTTGTCAGTCATGTCCATTGATGAGCTTGTGGGTTCTCTTCAAGCTCACGAGCAAAGAATGAATCTAAATGAAGGCTCTAGCAACTTGGAGCAAGCCTTGCAAAGCAGATTATCTTTAAATGAAAATCAAGCCAGTAGCAGCAGCTATGTACGTGGCAGAGGAAATCATGGTGGATATAGAGGTGGATATAACACCCGAGGCGGCTTCAATGCTCGAGGTGGTCGTGGTGGACGCAGTGGATATGGCCGATCAAGTGGAAGATTTGAAACTTATACAACGGAATATGAACATGGTCAAGGATCATATAATCGAGGTCGTGGCCAAAGCCGAGGTCGAGGATTCTTGTCCAGAGGAGGAGGCAGATATCAACAACGAAGTGATAAATCTCAATTGCAATGTTATAATTGCAATAGATTTGGTCATCTCAGTTATGAGTGCAGAAATGCTGCTAAAGTTGAAGGGAGAAGTCATTACACAGTAAATGAAGTACAACTTGATGAACCAACCGTCTTGTTCACTTACAAAGGTGAAGAAGATACTGGAAAAAATGTGTGGTACCTTGATACTGGAGCAAGCAATCATATGTGTGGCAAAAAGGAGTTGTTCACAGAGTTGAATGAAGGGATCCAAGGAGAAGTCACATTTGGTGATCACACAAAAACCGCAGTTAAAGGCAAAGGTAATATTATGATATTTACAAAGAATGGAGATAGAGGATACATCACAGATGTCTATTATATTCCATCTTTGAAGAGTAATCTCATCAGTATTGGTCAATTATTGGAGAAGGGATATGACATTCATTTGAAAGATAGCTCTCTTACCATGAAAAACCAGAAAGGAGAATTGATAGCGAAAGTTGAAATGACAAGCAATCGTCTATTCAAGATGAATATACAGACAGATGGATTCAAATGCATGAAGTCTGCCGTTGAAGATAGTTCAAGGTTGTGGCATCTCAGATTTGGTCATCTTGGATTCACTGGCCTGAAGCTGTTGTCAAAAGCAAAGATGGTGACCGGATTGCCAACAATAAATCTTCCAGATCAACTATGTGAAGCGTGTATGCGAGGAAAACAACATAGAATAAAATTTGAAGTTGGCAAATCATGGAGAGCAAAAAGACCACTGCAACTAGTTCATTCGGATATAGCTGGCCCGCTTGATATTCCTTCACTTGGAGGAAACAAATATTATATCACATTTATTGATGATTTCAGTAGAAAAGCATGGGTGTATATTCTCAAAGAAAAATCCGAAGCCCTTGATAAATTCAAGGAATTCAAGGCAATGGCAGAAAAGCAAAGTGGTCAATATTTAAAGGTGCTCAGAACAGACAGGGGAGGAGAGTACACTTCCAAGTTATTTGAAGCATTTTGCAGGGAGCATGGAATAATCCATCAGTTGACAGCTGCTTACACGCCACAACAAAATGGAATTGCAGAAAGAAAGAATCGTACACTTCTTGATATGGCAAGAAGCATGCTTAAAGGAAAACATATGCCAAGAACATTTTGGGCCGAAGCTGTTCAGTGTGCTGCCTATCTCTTAAATCGTTGTCCAACGAAGAGTGTCAAGTTCAAAACTCCAGATGAAGCATGGAGTGGTAGGAAGCCAGATGTTAGCTATCTAAGAATCTTTGGCTGCATAGCTTATGCTCATATTCCAGATCAAAAGAGGAAGAAGTTAGATGACAAAGGAGAAAAATGCATTTTCATTGGCTATGAGCATCGGAGCAAAGCTTACAGATTGTATAATCCTCTAACCAAGAAGGTTGTCATTTCAAGAGATGTAGAATTTGATGAAGCAAACTACTGGAAATGGAGTGATGAAGAAAGAAGAGTGGAAGGCTTATTCTTTAAGGATGACGTCGATTCAAAAGACCAAACAGTTGAAGCAGACAATGATGAAACTCCACCACCGAGTCCTAATCCAACAACTCCTGCACCTACCTCATCAACAACAAGTAGCAGTAGCAGCAATTCAGGGGGAGTACCAGCAAAAATGAGAAGCTTAAGTGATATCTATGATGCTACAGACCCAATACAAACTACACTTGATTATTCATTATTTTGCTTGGTAGCTGAATGTGATCCAGTAACTTATGAAGAAGCAGCGAATGATGAAAAATGGAAGAAAGCCATGAACGATGAGATCGGCGCAATTCAAAGAAATGACACGTGGGAGCTTACAACTTTGCCAAAAGAGTATAAGCCCATTGGAGTTAAATGGGTATACAAGACAAAGACCAACAAAGAAGGAAAGGTGGAGAAGTACAAGGCGAGATTAGTGGCTAAAGGCTACAAGCAGAAATATGGAATTGACTATGAAGAGGTTTTTGCACCAGTTGCAAGGATTGACACTATCAGACTTCTCACAGCAATTGCAGCACAAAACAAATGGAAGATATATCAGATGGATGTAAAGTCAGCTTTCCTTAATGGCTACTTAGAAGAAGAGGTCTATATTGAACAACCACCAGGATTCGTGATAAAAGGTGAAGAAGACAAAGTTTACCGGTTGAAGAAGGCATTGTATGGGTTGAAGCAAGCTCCAAGAGCATGGAACACGAGGATAGATGAATACTTTCAGAAGAATGGGTTTGTGAAAAGTCCATACGAGCATGCTTTATACACGAAAAGGAATGAAGATGGAGATATAATGATTGTATGTCTGTATGTGGATGATATGATCTTCACAGGAAATAATCCAGGCATGTTTGTCGAATTCAAGAAAGCTATGGCTAAAGAATTTGAAATGACAGATATTGGAGAGATGTCTTATTTCCTTGGAGTTGAAGTGGAACAAAGGGAGGAAGGAATTTTTATGTCACAGAAGAAGTATGCACAAGAGATTTTGAGTAGATTCAGAATGAAAGATTGCAAGCCTAGGACAACACCGGTAGAAAAAGGAACAAAATTGACAGTTCATTCAACAAGAAGACCAGTAAACCCAACACTATACAAGAGCCTGGTCGGAAGTTTGAGGTACTTAACTTTCACTAGACCAGATATTATGTATGCAGTGGGTTTAATTAGCAGATATATGGAGCAGCCAAAGCAAGATCATTTCCGTGCAGCAAAGAGAATTTTGAGATACATTAAAGGAACTATCAGTCATGGGTTGTTCTATACACATTCTCAAAATTCAAAGTTAATTGGCTACTCAGATAGTGATTATGGTGGAGACATAGATGATCGGAAAAGCACTTCGGGATATGCATTTCATATTGGCTCAGCAATATTTTCTTGGTCATCAAAGAAACAACAGACAGTTGCTCTTTCATCATGTGAAGCTGAATACATAGCCGCTGCAGCATGTACATGTCAAGCAATTTGGCTAAAGAATATTTTGAAGGAGTTACATCACGAGCAAGAAGATTCAATCACCATACATGTGGACAACAAGTCAGCAATTGCGCTAGCCAAGAATCCTGTCTCTCACAACCGAAGCAAACACATTGACACCAAATATCATTTTATTCGGGAGCAAGTCAAGAATAAAGTTGTGGAATTAGTCTATTGCAGAACTGAGGAACAACTAGCAGATATTTTTACGAAGCCATTGAAGGTGGAGACATTCAACAAGTTCAAACATATGATTGGTATGAGAAATTGAGTTTGAAGGGGAGTATTAGAAATTCAAACTCAATTCCACCGCCAATCAAGAAGCAACGTGTTACATGAGGAGGATGGTGCCAAATAGGAGAAAAGCAAATTTGTTCTCTTCCACCTCCAGCTTGATAATGGAATACAAAATTGATTAGTGGAAGATATGATAAATGATAAAGTAGCAAAGCATGATTATTTCCACTACTGGATAATTAATTAAATAAAAGAAATATCCTGATGATTGTGGGTACGTGTGGGAAAAATGCTGAAGAGCTATCAAACAAAATGGATAAAGAAAGCAATTCATAATAAAATATTGTGTATAATTGGAAGCATGCGGCTGAAAATGGGAAAGCAATAAGGAGGCAGTGGAAGACAAAGGCGGTGTAACAAATAATAAAGTATTTGTATAGTCGGTTTACTTGATCTATATATAGGTGTGTTGTATGTGAGTGTGTTAGACGAGAAAGAGAGATTGAGAGATTAAGAGAAAAAATAGAGTGCTGAAGCACTTAGTGTGAGAAGTGAGTAAAATTATTTTGTGTGAAGAATTATTCTGTGTGAGTGAAAGTAATATTGTTGTATACTCATTTGTTTGTCTCATAATAAAATCTTTGTTCTTCATCAGTCTACACTTCCCATTTCTAACACCTACCTTTGCTTCAAAAACAAGAGCATCATTAGTTACCCACAACTATAAACAACCACTTCTCTTCAATCATCGGCAATTGATATAAAAAATATATTTAACAAAATAATATCGAACAACATTAATGCTTGGACTTGACCGATTCACCAGTTTCTGGGGCGGTTCAGGCGTTCTAGTTCAAGTTTCAGAACTTGGCAAATAAGTCATACTGGTAGTAATTTATTAGAGCTTTCATATTAAGAATATAGATTTAGATTTAAATCTAAATAGTTTGAAATAGTTGTGTAAGAACATCTTCATTCCTTGAACAACAAAAGGATCTATAATCTTGAGAGACATAGTTGAATGACAGATTTAAAGTATTTTTCATATTTAATAAGTAAACGCACAGGAAAAAGAGCAACCTAGAAATAGAGGAGACGAGTCAGATAGAAAGTACAAACTTATATTCTCTATTAAATTGCAAACTGAATTATACGAGGAAAACCCCTAAACTTTATATAACCTCTTCGACTTTCAAAGTTTATTCCTTTACAGTAAATGAATCTCAAAACTTTCAAATTTATATAGATTACTCGAACTATCAATTTTATACCTCTTGATATTTTTGTTGATGCATATAACCCCTCAAACTTTGAATTGTATCGAATTAATTTCCTTAAATTGTAACATATGTTAACGGTATAAATGTAAGAGTTCATAGTTTATAGTAAAATTTCAAGAGTTAGGGAAGTTAATTATATACACATGGCATAAAGTTCAAAGTTGTGGTGTTTGTCTAATTTAGCCTTCAATACTTAATTACTTCTTTGTAAATACATGTTGCATCATAATGAACAATTTTAAATTGGATATTTGAAAATCTGTGAACTATTTCAAACTAATTTATGCCTGGGAATGATATTTTAAGGACAAATTTTTTTATTTCTTTTTACTCTATATCCTTGCCTATTAATTAATTCACGAAGATAAAATTAAAAATTTCATATCAGTCAAATTCATCCAACTCCATTATCACAGTATAACACTGGATGGTAAGATGTGAGATACTATCAATTGTTCCACTACCTACTTCTTTAACCCACTTTTGCATAACTAAGTTTCGAGGTCTCGTCTCGTGCATCCATACAATGTCCAAAAGTTAATTTAAAAAAGAAGTTAAGGTGAAAAACTACTCTTGAAATATTCTCGCATGAGTACCAGAAATTGTGAAGTAGTTTCCTTATGTACAAAAATACATATGAAAGTTTTAAAATGGTGCAAAATTGTCATGGTCGTTGAATCAATCAACATTAACTGTATACTAAACATTTCAAATTGGACCAACTAGCTCTCTCTCTCTCTCTCTCTCTCTCTCTCTATATATATATATATATATATATATATACTCGCTCATCATTTGATATTATTCATGGACTTTGGTGTACTTATCAAATTATAATTCAAGAATATTACAAATACTAGCTTCAAGTTGTAATCTTATTATCTGATACATTTTCATTTGTTTGACACCAAAAAAGAAAAATTGCATTCACTAAATGATATACAATGATGGTTTAGAAGGATTTTTTTTTTAATAAAAGAAATCGATTAAATAGGGGTATTTGTAAATGACTTGAAAATAAAAGCAATGATATGAAGATAAAGATTATCAGATCACAAAAACGATTCCAATAATTTAAAAGCCTTAAGCATGCCCCAATTAAGATATATTATGATAAAAACACAAGAATATGAGTTCAGATCCTGCTCATAGAACAACCAAATAATCCACAACATTATTAATTTATATAGCATTGTACTAATTCATCTGACACAGCCATACATCAAAATGGTGTGTGTGTGTGTGAGACTCTGTAGCTAGCTGGACAAGTCTATATATATAAAGAAAATGTCTGATCGATGCTTATAATTCCAAGGATACATATATATTTTAGGATCACACATGGATCTTTATAACTTCTCAAACTCAGAGATTATCACCGTCTATGGAAGATTCGAAGTTCACATCCTATCCTTGACAGACTTAAGAGGAGTGAGCACTGTTTGCATACCTATACAACGAACAAGACGAAGAAGGGGAAGAAGAAGAAGAAGATGCAGTAGTTGATATCAGCAGTGACTTCATGGTGGCTCATATTGAACTTTCTGATCTATCATTTCTGCGTATGGTGATTCTGGGGTTTTTGAGAGATGATGAAAGAGATTATTATTATGTTGTGATTCGTGAAGTAGTGCGATAAGAAGAAAGGAAAGAAGAAAAGAGATAAGCATCTGAGTGCTCTGTTGAACAACTATGAAGTCATAATTATGATCAGTGTCTACCTGGATTTCAGGGTTGTCAGTACGTTATATAAATATAGTGATAAGACAGATCCCATTCCGTTCAACTTCAAGGTACTATCTTTATTTATGGTTAGGGATTACCGAAAGTACTTGATATTTACGTGATTGATTACTAATCTCTTTTTTTAAGAGACTTTGTGTGTATGCTTCACTCTTTAGCTTCTAAAAGATAACTTTGCGATCATTTTATGTTTTGAAAAACTCTATTTTATGTGCAGAACATGAGAATTAAAATAAATGATAAATTATTTAATCCATGAATAATATGACTTGATGGATGAAATCATTTTGTCAAAAGAACCTACACGGCGACTTTGATGAAATCATTTTGTCAAAAGGAATAAAAGACCGAGAAACTAATCCTGAGATTTAATGAAATTAAATTCATCTAATGACTTCTATGCTTACTTTTATTTATAAATTATACCATCTTAATTTTGTATTTGTGTGAGCCACGCGTGATTTTTTATTTTATTTTTTATTTAGATATTTGATTAGGTTAGATTCAAATATTATGATGCCCAATTAAAGTTAGGTCTCCCAAAAGGCATTAGAGTCGTGGGGAAATTTTATGTGACACCAAATTAGATTTGAGCTTTAAATGTTTTTTTATACAAATGTTATTTTCACATGTTGTTATATATATATATATATATATATATATATATATATATATAACATCGTTTCTCTTGAATGCATGCTATACTAAATATCCATTTGTTAAAATGTCTGTATATTGGAAAATATACAAATCTTCTTAGTGTGTGCTGTTAATATTTTATGTGTGTTTGTGGGCGCGCATTATTGAGACGCTAAATTATTTTTCTTGTTGGCTAAATGTATTAGCATATTTACATATATTATCTTGATTATAAAGGAATATAATCACTTTGTAGATGATAGATGATGATGTGTTCTAGATGTGAAAATGTGGATTTTTGTAAAAAAATGTATGAATTTATAATTTATATTTACTATATTTAATTATTTTATACATTATATTTAATTTTTTAATAATAAAAAATTCAGAAAAATTTATAAGAAAAACATGTTGTTTATATTTTTAATTTTTTTTTAAAAAATATTTAACCAACAAGCCGGATGAGTGAAAGTGATCAGATTTCAGTTTCATTTTATAATACGATCAGATTTTTTTTTTTTTTTTTCAGTAAGATTGAAGAGAGTCACCCTTGATAGAATCAGCTCAAATATAATTTAACAGTATATGAAATGAAACAATTATATTAAATATTTTCCCCCCTACATTTTAAAAATAAAACACTTTTACCTAACGCATATATATCCGTCAAGAGAAATCAACAATTAGTTATTTACCATTTCAAATTTTCCTACTTTGCGTTTCTTTAATACTAATAATTATTTATTTATTTCAAGTGATCAGCTATTTTAGTTGAATAATTACCCTTAAAATTTTTTAGAATGCCTTACATATTAAATTATAGCTAAAATACAATTAAGGTGTATCCACAACCTTAAAATATTTTCCTAGATGCATTCGATGCCTTAAAGTATTTTGTAACATATTTAACACCTTAGAGTACTTTTCAGGTGTGTCCATCATCCTAAAGTACTTTTTGTACAATTTTTTACTTAACAATATAAGTAATTTAAGATGCTGGATACATATGTTCCAAGAAAACTAATTTACAGTGCTTAAAGAACTCTTTTTGAAAAAAAAAACACACACACACACTCTAAAGTGTTAGATTCACTTAGAAAAATATTTCAAGGTCATGTGGGCATCACTAAATACTTTAGCATATTGGATGAACTTGAAAAATACTTTAGATTCATGGAGGCACCCTAACCCTAGAAAATATGAGAAATAGCTTTAAAAATACAATATACTCCCTCCGGTTCTAATTATAAAACAACATTTGAGAGTTGGTTTTGGTCCTAATTATAGGACAATATTTTAATTTTTGTCAATTTTATCCTAAAATACCCCTATTTATTCTTTTAAATGCATTTGGTTTTTGGTGAGTATATGTATATGGGTGCATAATCTCTTCCAGTCAATGAAATTTTGAAATTTTTGAGTATATATATATATACATACACACACAAACATATATATATGTGTGTGTATCTAGATATGTGTGTATGTGCGTGTTCGTGCACTCACATATGTATATGTGTGTGTGGGTGTGTGTTTATATGTGTGTCTGTATATGCATCTATGTGTAGATATATACACACACAAACATATATATGTGTGTGTGTGTGTGTGTGTGTGACTGTGTGTGTTTATATATGTGCGTAGGTATATACACACACAAACATATATGTGTGTGTATGTGTGTTTATATGTGTGTGTGTATATATGCTTATGTGTGTAGATATACACACACACAAACATATATATGTGTGTGTGTGTTTATATATACATATGTGTGTAGATATATATATTCACAAACACACACACACATATATGTGAGTGTGTGTGTGTGTGTTTATATATGTGTAGATACACACACACACATATATGTATTTATAACCACACCATTATTTCAATTAGAAAGTGCGTGTAAAGAAAAATTTTAGGTAGGAGAGGTATGTGGTAGGAGTTGTTGATTCACTTTTACTTTTGTCATTTTAAATTTATATAAGGGCATTTTAGGAAAATGAGTAAAATTAATTAATTTAACTCCTTTCCTTAATCTCCCCAAAAGCGGTTAAATATGTTTTATAATTAGGAACGCAGGGAGTAATTGATAATTTATTTCACACTATGATTATTTATTGTCATTTTGTTAAAATTTTATAAACATAATGATGATGGTATAGTGAGTTTATCTTCCAACACCCACATGAATAAGGTTAAATGATAATGGAAGAGGAACGCCTAATCTCACAAAGGATGTTGAATTATTATGTGTGGTCCCCAGCATGAATGGCATGCGCACACTTCCATATCTTCCTTTATATCTCTTCTCGCTTCCCTTTTCGGTGGAGCAACCACTAAGTAGGGTTCACATATTTTACTCCAAATTGTTTTTTCCCCAAAAAGTCATATGAATTATTGTTCAAACCTAGGATTTTAAGTGTGGCAGGTGGTACTGCCACTAGTACAATTAGTCATTGGTAACCTCAGTATTAATATTTTATCACTCAATATTCAGATGACATGATTACAGCAAATTTTATATTTTATATTGATATTAATATTTATGATTAATAATAAAAGCCATATGATGATATGGTTTGGCTTGCAAGTTGAAACCCTCAATCCGTCAAAAAGTGATGGGTTTGATTTACAAAATTGGACCTTTTCTTGAAGCAGGTTTTTTTGGCTTGCCTGCAAACCCATGCGGGACTGGGTTTTCATGTTTATAGCTTTTACTTTTAAAGGATTTTGGTCATACTTAGAATTTGATTGACTTATTGAAATATTATGTATAATATCCCAAATTTTGAAATTAGAAGTTTGAGAATAAGCCTAAATCAAGTGGATTGCTAAGCTCAGTTTAGAAGGAGTTCCAAGAATATCGAGAGATAGAAATACTATTGAGACTATGTGATTTAATCCTATCGGGCGGAGGGCCCAGTATGCATAGGTAGTATGATTAAAGTGTTGGTGTAGAAGGGCACATGACCCATATACGATGCCATCAGGTTGGTAGAAAGAAGTCACCCAACTATGTCATGAGGTATGGGATGATTGGTTGAGCAAAATGTGCCGTTATAGATGTTCACATGGCATTTCCTAGGCAGACATGTGTACCCTTCGTTTTTTAAAAAGGCATTGGTATGTGGCGCCATGGGCAGACCCACGTGTTAGACAAGGGGGCAAGTGCCCCCTTGAATTTGGGGGTTTTTAATTTATTTTATTTTTATAATTAATACATGTTTGAATGATTGTCTACCCTTAAATTAAATACCCACCCTTAATACATTAAGACTGCACTTCATAATCAGATGGGGGATGAATGGTTGAATGCGTGTTTAGTTCCTTATATTGAAAAAGATGTATTTGATAGCATTGATAATAAGACAGTTATGATGAAATTTCAAAAAATAAGGCCTAGAAGAATGATATTGTAATTATTTTTATTGTAATATACTTTTTTATTAAACTATATGTACTTGAACTTATTAAGTGTCCACCCTTCATTGTAATTTATGTAGCTGCATTTCTAACCGCACTTAGCCTTGTTTTTCTAAGCCATATTTTTTTTTATATTCTTTATATATATATATATATATATATTCTTTTGTTTTTTTAATGCATTTAAAACATTCCTTAAAAAAAAATTAAGAAAGTGTTCAATCCCGTTAAATATGCAGGAGAATTGTGTGGCAACTTGATCCATGACTTATCCATATTTAGTAAACAAAGCTAGGATAGAATATAGATGAAGAGAGAATGTTTAATTATCTTCATTGCATCTCACCCTTAAATGCAACTTTGCATAGGTTGTAGTGGTTCACAAAACCGCTACACTGACCGTTACAAATAGGGTGAAGGAGCGTTTTCGCCAATCAACTATTACGTCAAGAGCGATTTTGCTAACTAACTTTTAATGGGCCCAAAAATGCCAAAGAACAATTAAATATGTCAAAAAACTACAACGCCGTTTAATGAACAGTAACGTCCGTCTGTTTGCATGCCACGCGTGATTTTGAAGAGCGCCACGTGGGATTTCTAATGCCAGCTCAGTCTCCTATGTGGAAATGTGAAGGAGCGTTTTTGCCAATAAACTATTACTCCAGGAGCAATTTTGCCAACTAACTTTTAATGGGCCCAAAAATGCCAAAGAACAATTAAACATGTCAAAAAACTACAACGCCGTTTAAAGAACAGTGACGTCCGTCTGTTTGCACGCCACGCGGGATTTAGGTGCTCTTCACGTGGGATTTTGGCTCACTTATGTGGAAATTTCATTGCCCAGGTGGCTTTTGTGTTTTTCTTTCTTTTTTTTTTGGTTGAATCCCTATATTTTTACCCAAACCGAACTTGCTTGACAGACGAACCCTTCCACAGAGGTATCCTTCGACACCCGAGAGCGAGCGAAAGCGAAGAGCCAGACGAACACAGCCAAACCCGACGGAGAAGGCTGAATCGAAGTTACGGAAGCAGTAATATACTTACTTGTTATATATTACAAGATATAAAATGTCCCATCCTTCTCTCATTTATCCTTACTCTTCTTTATGATGACTAATCTTTTCGTCATCGTTATTAAGCTATGATGATTAATCTTTTCGTCTTTTCACATTTCACTCATTTCACTAAACTTCTGACTACTCGATCCCTCAAATTTTTTTTGAACTAACTAACAAGGCCAGTATAACATTCCAGTGGAGCTGCTCCATACAAATCATAGGGTTTGTACATAGGAAACAAATATGTCAGCTAAGCTGATTATATAGATAAATAACATAACTAGAACATTTTCATATGAGATTTAGCCTAGAGTATTGTGGGCTAATATAATTTTAGCCTGCTTTGATATTCACAAAGAGATTATGATATCATTTGTTAATTTACATAATTGGTTATCTTATCTAGCTAAGTTGTAAGGGAGAAACTAAATCAGGAAAATCCCATATAAAGGTACTTAAAATAGAAAAATTCTAAATCAGGTTGGTAAATTCAACAAATCATTAATTAAGTCATCAACCCAATTTAGGATTTCAAAATCTGTGTAAAATGACTTTAATGCCCCTCTTCTCTTTTCGGCTAGCCTTTCTTCTCTCCCCTTAAAAGAGTATTATTGCTCTATGACTTTATATTACTGCTTCCGTAACTTCGATTGAGCCTTCTCCGTCGGGTTTGGCTGGGTTTGTCTGGCTCTTCGCTTTCGCTCGCTCTCGGGTGTCGAAGGATACCTCTGTGTAAGGGTTCGTCTGTCAAGCAAGTTCGGTTTGGGTAAAAATATAGGGATTCAACCAAAAAAAAAAAAGAAAAGAAAGAAAGAAAAACACAAAAGCCACCTGGGCAATGAAATTTCCACATAAGTGAGCCAAAATCCCACGTGGAGAGCACCTAAATCCCGTGTGGCGTGCAAACAGACGGACGTCACTGTTCCTTAAACGGCGTTGTAGTTTTTTGACATGTTTAATTGTTCTTTGGCATTTTTGGGCCCATTAAAAGTTAGTTGGCAAAATCGCTCCTGGAGTAATAGTTGATTGGCAAAAACGCTCCTTCACATTTCCACATAGGAGACTGAGCTGGCATTAGAAATCCCACGTGGCGCTCTTCAAAATCACGCGTGGCATGCAAACAGACGGACGTACTGTTCATTAAACGGCGTTGTAGTTTTTTGACATATTTAATTGTTCTTTGGCATTTTTGGGCCCATTAAAAGTTAGTTGGCAAAATCGCTCCTGGCGTAATAGTTGATTGGCAAAAACGCTCCTTCACCCCTACAAATATAAACTAACATTTGTAGCAGTTCCAAAACCATTACACTAACCACTACAACTTTCAAATTCAAATTGACTAAATCTTGCCAGGACTGTGTAGCAGTTTTTCAATCGCTACATTAATTGCTACAAAATGTAGGCCGTTGGAAATTTGTAGCGGTTGATGATAGTAACCGTTACAAAATATTGCGGTCTTTGATTAAGTTTGAAATTCAAATTAGTAGTAGTTCATTTCCATTAAACCGCTACAAAAGTTTCACCGTTAAAACATTTATATTTAAATAAATAAATAAAGTTTGACCGTTAAAACGTTTATATTTCAATAAAACTATATGTACTTGAACTTATTAAGTGTCCACCCTTCATTGTAATTTATGTAGCTGCATTTCTAACCGCACTTAGCCTTGTTTTTCTAACCAATATTTTTTTAATATTCTTTATATATATATATATATATATATATATATATATATATATTCTTTTTTGTTTTTTTAATGCATTTAAAGCTTTCCTTAAAAAAAAAAATTAAGCAAGTGTTCAATCCCGTTAAATATGCAGGAGAATTGTGTGGCAACTTGATCCATGACTTATCCATATTTAGTAAACAAAGCTAGGATAGAATATAGATGAAGAGAGAATGTTTAATTATCTTCATTGCATCTCACCCTTAAATGCAACTTTGCATAGGTTGTAGTGGTTCACAAAACCGCTACACTGACCGCTACAAATATAAACTAACATTTGTAGCAGTTCCAAAACCATTACACTAACCACTAGAACTTTCAAATTCAAATTGACTAAATCTTGCCAGAATTGTGTAGCAGTTTTTCAATCGCTACATTAATTGCTACAAAATGTAGGCCGTTGGAAATTTGTAGCGGTTGATGATAGTAACCGTTACAAAATATTGCGGTCTTTGATTAAGTTTGAAATTCAAATTAGTAGTAGTTCATTTCCATTAAACCGCTACAAAAGTTTGACCGTTAAAACGTTTATATTTAAATAAATAAATAAAGTTTGACCGTTAAAACGTTTATATTTAAATAAAACTATATGTACTTGAACTTATTAAGTGTCCACCCTTCATTGTAATTTATGTAGCTGCATTTCTAACCGCACTTAGCCTTGTTTTTCTAACCAATATTTTTTTATATTCTTTATATATATATATATATATTTATATTTATATATTCTTTTGTTTTTTTAATGCATTTAAAACTTTCCTTAAAAAAAATTAAGTGTTCAATCCAATTAAATATACAGGAGAATTGTGCGGCAACTTGATCCATGACTTATCCATATTTAGTAAACAAAGCTAGGATAGAATATAGATGAATAGAGAATGTTTAATTATCTTCATTGCATCTCACCCTTAAATGCAACTTTGCATAGGTTGTAGTGGTTCACAAAACCGCTACACTGACCGCTACAAATATAAACTAACATTTGTAGCAGTTCCAAAACCATTAAACTAACCACTAGAACTTTCAAATTCAAATTGACTAAATCTTGCCAGAACTGTGTAGCAGTTTTTCAATCGCTACATTAATTGCTACAAAATGTAGGTCGTTGGAAATTTGTAGCGGTTGATGATAGTAACCGTTACAAAATATTGCGGTCTTTGATTAAGTTTGAAATTCAAATTAGTAGTAGTTCATTTCCATTAAACCGCTACAAAAGTTTGACCGTTAAAACGTTTATATTTTAATATATTAATAAAGTTTGACCGTTAAAACGTTTATATTTAAATAAAACTATATGTACTTGAACTTATTAAGTGTCCGTCCTTCATTGTAATTTATGTAGCTGCATTTTTAACCGCACTTAGCCTTGTTTTTCTAAGCCATTTTTTTATATTATATATATATATATATATATATATATATATATATATATATTCTTTTTTGTTTTTTTAATGCATTTAAAGCTTTCCTTAAAAAAAAATTTAAGAAAGTGTTCAATCCCGTTAAATATGCAGGAGAATTGTGTGGCAACTTGATCCATGACTTATCCATATTTAGTAAACAAAGCTAGGATAGAATATAGATGAAGAGAGAATGTTTAATTATCTTCATTGCATCTCACCCTTAAATGCAACTTTGCATAGGTTGTAGTGGTTCACAAAACCGCTACACTGACCGCTACAAATATAAACTAACATTTGTAGCAGTTCCAAAACCATTACACTAACCACTACAACTTTCAAATTCAAATTGACTAAATCTTGCCAGAACTGTGTAGCAGTTTTTCAATCGCTACATTAATTGCTACAAAATGTAGGCCGTTGGAAATTTGTAGCGGTTGATGATAGTAACCGTTACAAAATATTGCGGTCTTTGATTAAGTTTGAAATTCAAATTAGTAGTAGTTCATTTCCATTAAACCGCTACAAAAGTTTGACCGTTAAAACGTTTATATTTAAATAAATAAATATCAAATTGATTTGAATTTTAACTTTTTTAAATTTAAATAAATATATTTTTATTCACTTAATATTTATTCCGTTATTTTTGTTTTTAGAAATGTCTATATTATTTAACTATAATAATTTTTGTTCACTAAATATATTTTCCAATACCAATTATTATGTGTTATAAGTAACGTTAATAAACTAATATAAATGAATATAGGTATTAAAATAGTACTACAATATCAAAAACCAACTAAAATAAAAGATAACAAAAAATTTAAAGAAATAAAATTGTTAACAAATCAAATAAAATAAAAAGATAACAACCGTCTAAATTAAAAACATGTGTAAAAATGAAAAATAACTATCAGGAGCCTAATAATCAAGTCCTGTCTTGGGGAGGTTGTCTTAGGGGGTTGTTTGGGGGGCTGTCTGTGGGGGGCAGGATTAGCATGCGCACGAGTAGAGATAACAACTCCCTCGTCATTAGTACTAAAGCAAAATTCGGTCAGGTTATACAACAAATTCAACATAGTGAGAGAAAAGAGAGCATTCTTATAAGAGAACAATTTTAGAGGGAAGAGAGAGTTATTATGTTATTCTGTGTGTGTTATTGTTCAGATTGCTAACTCCCTTAATCCCATATCTATGATTTGTGAATTTTACATTAATAGAAAAAAGGTGTAAAATAGTTTATATATTCATATTTACAAGTTTCGAGTTAATTTAATTATATAACTTGATAAAAATACATAAACAACTTTAATTTAGTTTTATAAACATTTGTAATTCTATTTGAAAATAAAAAAACAATATATTTGATTTTTTTTTTTGACAAAATGTGGGTTGGCAGGTTTTTCAAAATTTGTACTACAAACTAGGTTCTATATTTAAAACATGATGTAGTACTTCTCATGTATTTATTATAGTAGGCTTGTATAACTATTTTTTGGATTGATCCATTGCTATTTGCTAGTAAGTCCCTTGAAATCAATTTCTAAAACACACAAAAATGCTTGTTTTAAACATGATGACCCAATTGTTGTTATGCAAAATATAATCAGCTTGAAAATATCAACCACTTAAAACCATTTAGACATGAAAAACCCAATGGTGGCGTGATTAGGTGGAATTGACTCAATTTGTTGTCAAGTAAGATCAAGGGTTTGAACATATCACTAGTGCAAAAAAGGCTTTTAAGACCGGACAAAAGAGGCTCGTAAGACCGGACAGGCGACCGGTCTTGTTCCAGCTGGTATTAAAAGTCTACCATATAAGTCCGGACACGAACCAGTCTTAAAGAAAATCTTTTAGACCGGACATTTAAAACATTGGGTCTTAAAAGTTGTACTAAATGAACCTGAAATAGTTCTTGTTCGGTCCTAAAACTCAATTTTTAAGACTGGCCTAAAATAGGCCGCTCTTAAAATATCGAACTTTTAAGACCGGACAAAACACATACGGTCTAAAAAATAGTGGCTTCTTTGTTAGTTCTCTAAGGGTTTTGATGATTGCCAATAATTGTAAACAAAGTTTGAAGTTTTGCTGTCAACTGTGTAAAACTCACTGTGAGAGCAAAACTCGAGGTTTTCAGATAAACCTCGAGGTTTGGCCTTACAGAGAGAAACTCAAGCTTTCTGAGACTAAAGAAAACTTGAGGTTTCCAGAGAAAACTCGAGGTTTTTAAACACAGAGACTTCTTAAGCTTTTCTGAGAAAATGAAAAATTCAAGGTTTCTGGAAAAACCTCGAGGTTTTGTCTCACAAAGAGTCTCTCATATTTTGAACAATTCAAAACCTCCAGTTTTCATATAAAACCTCAAGTTTTGTGTTTTGATTTGAAACATCACTTTTCACAAGTTTTTGAGAAAACTCAAGGTTTGGCAAGAAACCTCGAGGTTTTGACTAACAAGCAAAAACCAGATTTTATCCAAGTTTCGAAACCTCGAGTCTTGCACAAAACCTCAAGTTTTGAACTTGACAAGATTTTCTCAAAGTTTTCACATTGAGTGAAAACTCGAGGTTTTGGACAAAACCTCGAGTTTTGTGGAGGCAGTAAACACTTAGATTTTTCTTCAATACAAAACCTCCAGTTTTGAGATTTGACAGAAACTTTTCTAAGTTTTCACAAAGTGTGAAAACTCGAGGTTTTGGAAGAAACCTCGAGTTATGTCCAAGCAGAGAACAACTAAATTTTCTAAGGTTTCAAAACCTCGAGTTTGGTTTTGGAACCTTGAGGTTTCTATCTTGGTGCAATATCTCAAAGTTTTTATATTTGAACAAAACTCGAGTTTTGTAAAGAAAACTCGAGGTTTTACAAGACAGAGAGCAAACGATTTTTTCACTAAGTTAAAAACTCGAGGTTTCAAAAGAAACCTCAAGGTTTTCCATTTGAGAGAATTTTTCAAAACTTTCTAACTTGAGTGAAAACTCGAGGTTTGTGATAAAACCTCGAGGTTTTCCCAGGCAGAGAGCCACGAGCATTTCAAAGTTTTGAAAACCTCCAGTTTTGCTTAGAAACCTCAAGTTTTGATGTTTTGGACATAAAATCAGTTTCACATGCTAAGTCCAAAACTCGAGGTTTGGTGAACAAACCTCGAGGTTTCTGTGCTTAGTTTGAAATTTGAATTTCGCGATTTCATAAATCTTTTTTGTTTGATCCTAATACTTTCCAGTATTAATCCTCTATGTTCCTGGATATATTTAACCACTTTCTTGATGAGTTTTAGATAGATTAACGAAAGTTTATTGAAGATCTCAGCAAAAGCAAAAAGCATGTCAGCATAATAAATGCAGTCCAAAAAAGTTGCATTCTTTCAGCTAATCCAACTGCACACGTCTACAAAGCATTAAAGAATGTTTTCTACAACAAGTAAACTCTTCTCCAACGGATTAATTCGTAGAGAGTCAACTCTGATCATCTAGCCAGCTGGATTAAGAGTAAACAAGAGAGATGAGGTCCTAAAACCACTTCAGAACACTTGGACAACTTCTCCAACGGATCTAATTGGAAAGCAACGGTCTTTTTATGATCTCTGAGTATAAATAGAAGAGCATTCAAGTCTTTCCAATAACTACAACAACTGAGAGCGAATTGCATTCAAGTTTACATTTATTCTCTTCAGTTTTCATCTATAAAGTATCTTTTGATACAAGAGCTTCAGTGTTCATTTATATCTGCTCTTTGAGAGAGTATTATTTCAGTCTATTCATTTATTGTAAAGGAATCACAAGTCAAGGGGACTTGGTGATTGGGGAAATCATTGATTACAACTTGTAAGGGGGAGTGAGTTCTTGTGGGAGAATCACTTCTTGAGTGCAGAGTGTGTAATCTTTGATATAGTGAAAATCCCAGTGAGGCTGGGGACTGGACATAGGTCAGTGGTTAAGACCAAACCAGTATAAATCTTCTTGTGTCTTGCTATTCTTCCCCTACTCTGTTTTATCCTGTTTTTAGTGTTAGAAAACAGTTTTTTTTTTGGTTAAATTTTTCAAATACCCAATTCACCCCCCTCTTGGGTATTTGGCTCCACTTTCATTCTTAAGACCAGACGACTTATTATACGTGGTCTTAAAAGACTGACTTTCAAGACTGGATGATAATTACCTCCGGTCTTAAAAATTTACATTTAAGACCGGACATCTAAATATAACATAGCGGTCTTAAAAAGACCAACTTTTAAGACCGGCTTAATATGACCTTTAAGATCGGACATATAATTACATCCGGTTTTGACAGTTAAACATATAAGACCGGTTTATTTATTTCCAGTCTAAATTTTTCTGAATTTTTCCCTGCTGTTGTTCCTGCTACTATATATATATACACACAAACCCACTACCCAATCCAGCACATGAACAATTATTTGAATAAATTGAATTGGAAAAATGATACAAATATTTATTCACCATGAGTTATTTGGCCTCTTAATTAATGATTTATGTCTACAACACCTAAATTAATTCATACAATAAGATAACATATTTACAAATACAATAAGTTACAAATACAACATACATGCGCCCAAAATAATATTCACCATGCCTTCATCTGATTTCCACCCAACAACGTAACATCCTCTTTTATAACATGCCCCTTTGGATCGGATCCTGCCACAAAAATAAACAAGGAACAAACTTCATAGTCAAATACATTTTATGAACATAGAAGGAATAAATGTTATAGTTAAAGACTTAAAGTTTTTAAAGAAATATGCATATATATGAATATTACCTTATAAATTGACTCTTTTATAAAGTGATATCTTCCCATATCCCTTCGTGATAATCACTTCTTATGCCGGGTTCATTATCCTCTTCATCTTCTTTGTTCATGTCCGGTAGACCCCTTGAAAAAGGAGTACTCTCAGGAATACCATAATTTGAATTCATTTCATCATCAATATCAATGACCCTCTTTCCTTGGAGAGCTATAGACCACATTTTATTTTCATGATCGGTGATATAAAACACTTGTTTCGCCTGGTCTTCCATAATAAAAGGTTCATCTCCAAAACTTCTACTATTGACATCGACTAATGTAAATCCTAGCCAATCAATCCGAATACCATTATTGACATTAACCCACTTGCATTTGAAAATGGGAAATCTAATTTTCACATAGTCCACCTTCCATATCTCTTAAATAACCCCATAATATGGCATGACTGCCAATAAAGGGCTCTTGTCTTTTGAACAGGAAAAGTGCATAGATTCAGCCTCTAACATAACACCACTGTTCTGGACTGTGCTCCTATCATCTAGGGACTTCGTGTAAAATGTATAACCATTGATCACATACGAATTCCAACTTATGACATTGACCTTAGGACCACGTGCTAACTATTTGAGGATATCAGAAACACATTCCCCCCCTCGACCTTTTGTTTGAACCAGTGTGCAAAAGTTCTGTTATGCTCCATAATCAACCTTTGTTCAGTCATTCGATGATTTTCTTTCCTCACAGCTTCTTTATGTGCAGCTATGCTGTCTTGAACTTCATCAACATTATTCAAGATGTATAAGTGGACTTGTGACAATTCATCAGGATCCACAATCTTTACGGAAGCCCCTCGCCTACCCCCTTCAGCATGCTGACGTTTTGGAAGCCCAATATGTCTTACTTTGGCCAAACAATTTTGACAAAATTCCATGGCTTCTTTAGAAACATATTTCTGAACAACTGATGCTTCTGGACGGTATGCATTTTTCACGTACCCTTTATGGAATTTTATAGATCTTTCAATTGGGTACATCCACCGTAATTGGATAGGGCCATACAACTTTATCTCCCTTACTAGATGAACAATTAGATGAACCATGATGTCAAAAAATGTAGGAACAAAAAGCTTCTCAAGGTGGCACAAGATAAGATATCCTTCATTCTCCAATTCATCTAACTTTTCAATGTCAAAAACTTTACCACAAACCGCATTGAAGAAGACCAAAGTCTAGTCAAAACGACCCGAAGATCATATTCAGCGATGCCTCGAATAGCTATTGGGAGTAGCTGTTGCATCAAGACATGACAATCATGAGATTTTTGGCCTACTAATTTCAAATCCTTCATCGATACAAGCCTCTTAAAATTTGAAGAATACCTTGAGGGAACTTTTTTGCCATGTAAACACTCACAAAAACTTTGTTTCTCATGCTCATACAAAGTATGAGAAGCCGGGGGACAATAAGTTCTCTTCCCATACAGCCTTGGATGTAACTCTTCACGTATTCCCATTACTTGCAAATCCAATCTTGCCTTCACACCATCCTTGGAACTGCCTTGTATGTTGAGAAGCGTGCCAACAATACTATCACATACGTTTTTCTCCATATGCATGACATCAATACAGTGTCTAACATCAAGATTGCGCCAATAGGGAAGATTGAAGAATACAGATCTCTTTTTCCATATATTTGTATCTTTTCTACTCTTGGCTGTCTTACCGAAGATGACATTGATATTTTTCACCTTCTCATAAACTTGCTCCCCAGTCAATGGCACCGAAGCATTGTCATATTCTTGGCCACCAAAGAAGGCTTTCTTTAATCGACGATATGGGTAGCCCCGTCTAAGAAATCTCATATGTCGAAGATAAACCGTCTTTCTTCCATGTTGGAGTTGATGGTAGCATGTGCCTTCTTCACAAACCAGACATGCTTTATGGCCCTTTACACTATACCCTGACAAGTTACCATATGCTGGGAAGTCGTTTATAGTACAGAATATCATGGCTCGCAATTTGAATACCTCCTTCTTGAAAGAGTCAAAAACATCAACACCTTCTTCCCATAACTCCTTCAAGTCTTCGATCAAGGGCTGAAGGTAAACATCAATGTCATTTCTAGGTTGTTTTGGTCCCGTAATCAAAATAGACAGCATCATGTACTTTCATTTCATGCATAACATAGGAGATAAGTTGTAAATAATGAGGAGTACAGGCCATGAACTATGTACGCTGCTAAGACTTCCATATGGATTCATGCCATCCGTGCTAAGGGCAAGCCTAAGGTTCCTAGGTTCTTCGCCGAAGTTGGGAAATAATTGATTGATTTTCTTCCATTGAGAAGAATCGGCTTGATGACGAAGCTTTCCATCAGAAATCGTCTCATCTGCATGCCATCGCAAATGTTTTGCATCATTTTCATTCGCAAACAACCTCTTGAACCTTGGTATGATTGGAAGATACCACAACACTTTTGCAGGCCCTTTATTTGACTTGTACCTTGGGGTTTCACATATCGGACAATTCTGCTTCTCTTCAAACTCTTTTCTATACAATACGCAGTCATTCGGGCATGCATGGATCTTTTTGTACTCCATCCCCAGTGGACAAAGTATTTTCTTAGCATCATAGTATCGATGCAACAACACATTATCATCCGGAAGCATGTCCTTAAAAGCGTCAAGCATTTCAGAAAAACTCTTGTCGCTCCTTCCATGACGTGCCTTCAAGCTTACCAATTTCAATACAACGTTCAACAATTGGTATTTTTTACACCCAGGGTATAGCGGGGTCTCTGCATCACTGCACATATTACCATATGCATGTGATTGTTGAAATGCCTCTTCTCCTACATCACGAATATTGTCCTCTAAGCGATCATCCATATCCGTGTCATTATCATCAAAGGTCACTTCCCCATGTTGAAACCCACTTGGTATTTTTTCACCATGCCATACCCATACTGTATAAGTCTTACAAAATCCATGACAAATTAAATGTGTGCGTATAACTTCAGGACTTAGTCGCCTCTCATTCAAACATATTACACTAAGGCAATAAAACTTCCCACTATCATCATTGGCATTTTGTTTAGGAAATTCAATAAAGTCCCTCACCCCATTCTAATATTCAACGCTCGTCCGTAAAGCATTTATCCAACTGTGATCCATAGTAAAGTTCCTATGGACGGAAAGATTTAACATACGTAAAATAAGGCAATTTCAATAAATGCATAACGAAGAATCACTTTTGGTCATGAATATCACAGTGAATCCAAGAAGCAAAAAAAATGCATGACGAGGAAATTAAATGCTTCACATAAGGGTCTTGTGGGCTCACCTGCAGCATATAAATTCAAATGCGAAATAAGAGTCTTTCTTCTACCACCACGAACGTTGATGTTGGAGACAGCACGCAAGAGTACCCTAAAAACATTTGTTGGTCAGTTGGGTAGGTCTCAAGTGCAAATATAATCTTCAAAATACAATATTCATTAACAACAGAGAAACCCACAAGAGCATTTCATCGATTTCGTTCAACCCATGAAAAACCCAAAACGATAAGCAGGAAAACCATGAAGTTATATAACCGAAACACTTCTTACAGCTTGGTCTATATACGTTTAGCTGAGGAACCAGAAAGTGATTGTCGAGAGAGCAATGCGAAGCACCGACGGATCAACACACAAACACTGGAGACAGAACCTCCTCAGTAATCACTTTTGGCGCGACAAGAGAAATTCACAGAGGGAAATTTAATTTTCCGCGCGTCAGAGACATGTTTTTGTATTTGGATTTTATTAAGACCGATTAATTATAAAGTGTCCGGTCCTAAACATTCTTTATTAAATTTTTTAAGTATCACTTTTAAGACCGAATTCTTATCTTGTCTCCGGTCCTAAATATGTAACTAAATATTTAAGACTGGAGTTTTATAATACTCTAGACCTAAGTTTTTATTATTCATTCGTATATTTTATTAAGACTGGTTAATTATAAGTAGACGGTCCTAAATATTTTTTATTTAATTTTTTAAGTATTACTTTTAAGATCGAATTCTTATCCTATCTCTGGTCCTAAATATGTATCTAAATATTTAAGGCCGGAGTTTTATAATACTCCGGACCTAAGTTTTTTATTTTTCAAGAAAAAAGTATTGGCTTTGGCGAGCGCAGCAACTGAATGACTAAAACTTAAAGGAAAACTGGAGTTAAATTTCTTAAATTACTGGAGAATATGAACAAAAAATTAAAAAGAGACAAGCTTATAGTTCTTAATAGCATATTACTTAAATATTGCCATACATTACAAGAAAAAATATAAAAGAAAAAAGAAAAAAAGCAGAAAATTATCAAAAACAAGAATCTGACTATATATACATCCTTCAAAGCTTATTATCCTTCAAAGCCCAGACTATATCAACTTGAGCAGCATTAATTTCCCGCAGGATATCAGCAAGTTCCCGTCTTATTCGTATCAGCAAATCATTAGAGGAAAGAGGAGAGGGGTCAGCAGTAGGCGCTAGGGCCAACTAGTTGGAGAGGTGGAGCAGGAACCTCTTCATGGTCTGAAGGCTGGGGTGGTGCGGCAATCTCTTCATCATCGGAAATAACAATGGATCCAACGACCCGAGACTCTTCTGTTTCAATAGAACGCACTCTTGATGGAGGAGGCGAACCGTATAATGATTGACAGAAGGCACGAGCATCAGGAGTAAGAGCACCCCTACGAGCGGTTCTCTTGTATCTAACCATGGTTTGAGCAGTTGGTGTAAAGAGGTATGAGGAGTTTATTAATAAAGGTAGAGAGCAGTTCTCAGATAAGCGCAAAGAGGTACGTAGTTTGGAGTTACGAGGTAGTGCGGAGTTAATAAGGAATGTTAAGGACAGAGAGGTATGAGGACTGAGGAGTTAATAAAGGTAAAGAACAAACGAATGGTCTACTTTACGAGCGAGTTTTATAAATATTATTTATTTTTTAAATGAATTAATTTTAAGACCAACTTTTTATCATTTCTCCAGTCCTAAAAGTATATTATTTATTTTTTTAATCAATTAAATTACTTTTAAGACCGATCTTTTATTAGTTTTCCGGTCCTAAAATTCATTTATTTTTTCCCTATTTTTTAAAGTAAGATTTAATTTTGTAAAAAAATATTAGTTTTAAGAACGGATCTTTTACAATATCAGGTATTAAAAGTTCATTGTTTCAAATTCAGATAGCAGAGTCGTATCCTTACACTCTATCAGAGGATCTCTTCGGCTTCCAGATAAACTTCCCAACTAGGAGTCTCCTCGTATTCTGATGAACTATACGTCTGCTCATTAAAGGTTCCGGCGTTTCACTCCGGATGGGTTCTCTATTTAAACCTATTGTTACTTTATTTTCTTTACATTCTTCATCATCACTTCTACAATGGCTGCTCCATCAGGTCCTCCTTTTCCTCCTCCCGCTGGGCTTAACAATCCGTACCCTCCTCCACTGCCTTCGAACTCGACCACCAAACAGTTGCTGCGCCACCTCCTGGTCTGCGTCAATCATATAGATCAACGACAGGGCCAGCTTTTTCAGGTCTACAACACTGTCAACAACAAGATCAACGCGATACTCGACGCCCAAGACGTTGAGTACAATCCGTTAGATGACGACATCACCGACCTCTCCGACGACTCCCTCCCCTTCGACAACGATGGGGAGGAGTAAATGTTTTTATGTTTTTTTTTGTTTATCATGTACTGCGTTGCCCCCCACGGGGCAGCATTAAAAAATCTATAATAAATTTGTTACTTTCCTATTTCGATCGCCCTTGTCCTTCTCAGTACATTCTTTCTTTTTCCGACAAAAAGGAAAAAAACAAAACATTGTCCTCGTGCGTATTGTTGGTTATACTTAGTTTTGATGATGTCTTATATAGATGTCATTCTTATAAGCAAAAAGATTGAGTAATATAATTATCTCTTACTTGGACTAACTATTGTATTTAATGTAGATCAATCCAAGTTGAATTATAAAGAAGATTAACCAAGTAGAAGAAAAGAGACCAAATAAAGAAGAAGCATTCAAGGCTGAAGAAAGAGTTGCATTATCAAGAATGATCAAGAGAAGAGAAGAAAGAAAGAATTGATGAAGAATGATCAAGTTGGGAGATGGAAGAAGGAAGATCTTGTTGAATGGAATGAAGATATCACTATCCAAGTTCTAAAATTGATCCTAGAAGTCTCCATGATCAAATGGAAGTTGGAATGGGTCATTTCAGAGTTAAACCAGAGCAAATATGAGGTTTAGGATGAGACAACTCGAGGTTTGAGTATGAACCTCGAGGTTTGAGTGTTTCCAGCATCTTTGGTGTCTCTGGACTAGCCAACCTCGAGGTTGCAAGTGCAAACTCGAGGTTGCAAGTGCCAACCTCGAGGTTGTAGTCATAACCTCAAGGTTTCAGCACTATCAGCAACTCTGGTGCACTCTGTTCCACGTTCAGCTTCTGGCGACCTTCGGTAAATTGATGATATCTCTCAAACCAGGAATCGGATTGACACGAAACCAAAAGCATTGGAAACTAGACATCCAACACGTATTTCTGACAACAATTCAAACCCAAAGGAGGTCCGATGAATTATTGATGAATTTTACAAGTTGACACAAATATCAGCGTCACAGTCAAGAACAGCCTTTAGTATTTTGAGTATATCTCACAAACGGAAAATCCGATTGGACTGAAATCAGTGGCATATGAAAGTAGACTCACATAGCTTTCCAACAAGACTTGAACGGACCAAAACGGATTTCAGACCAGGGAGATATGGCTTTTGGAAGTTGACAATCAGTTCAGGACAATGCAAAAAGGGCTGATCAAGAACAGCCTTCATTCATCCGATCTTAATGGACATAATACAATGAGTTTGGAGCTGATTCTTCTTGCATTGGATTCTTACATCGAGCTTGGACATGTAAAATTGAGTTTGAGGTTGGGTATTCTGTTTTAAACTTGAGATTTCATGAAAATACTCTGAACCTCGAGTATGGAGTTTCAACCTCGAGTATTATGACTTACAGAGAGCAAATTGGTTGTCAAAGTAATGACAACCTCGAGGTCAAGTTTGCAACCTCGAGGTTGAGGCTTGTTTTCAAGAACTGAACTTTGCAATTTCAGAAGCAAACCTCGAGTATAAATTTCCAACCTCGAGGTTATCGGGCTCCAGAGGAAAAATGCTCTTTCAACCAAGTTTCCAACCTCGAGGTTACTGTTTCAACCTCAAGGTTGTGAGTTTCTGAAACTGAATTTGCCTGAAACCTTCAGGCTAACCTCGAGGTTGGCCTCAAGGTTTGTGACCGTTGGTGCAATTTCAAATTTGGGAAATCTGCAATACCTTCTTGTTTGATCTCAATGCTTTACATGATTATTCTATATTGATTCTAGATATGTTTAACCATCTTTCTAGTGAGTTTCAGATAGATTAACGAAGGTTCATTGAAGGATTAGAGCAAAAAGCAAAAAACTGTCAGAACAATAAATGCACAGCCCAGATAGTTGCTTCCTTTGGTTAATCCACTTGTACACGTCTGCAAAAGGCTAAAAGGAAGATTACTACAACAAGCAAAGTCTTCTCCAACGGGCAAATCCACAGAAAGCCACCTCAGATCAATTATACAACTGGATTAGTTGGAGATTAGAGAAAGAAGCTGACCAAACTTAAAGATAATCAGCTACAACGGTCTGATTGATTCTTCAACGGTCATAAACGGTCACAGACTCTTCCCTACCTATAAAAGACATGGATTGAAGCAGAAAAACGTGGAGACACATGATTACCATGGCAAAATGCTGATGCTCTGCTTCTACATCATTCTCACTCTGTTTTCCATATCTAAATAGCTTAGAGAGTGAAATGAATTGTATCTGAACTTCAGTGATCATTTATTCATTCCTTTGAGAGGAAATTCACTGTAAACACATTATCCTTCTGAGAGAAACTCAAGATTGGGTAATCTTGAGTGGGTTATACATTGTGTTGATTACAACTTGTAAGGGGGAGTGAATCCTAGTGAGAGGATTACTTCGAGTACGAAGTGTGTGATCAAGCAGTGTATCCTTACGGTGTGTAAGGGGGAGTATCTCAGTAAGAGATTTGTAAAAGGCTGCACAAGTGCCCGACTAAACTTGTGGGATTGTAGCGGTTCTCAAGTACCCGACTAAAGCTTGAGTGAGATAGTGGATTGAAAATCCCAAGTGAGGCTTGGGGACTGGACGTAGGTCAAGGAGGGCCGAACCAGTATAAATCTGTTTGCAAGCTCTTCTTCCTTATCTCTTACAATTCTAGCATTTACATTTGAGTATTTACCAATTGTTTGTGATCTTATTTTTATTACTCAAAGATGAAAACACTGAATTGCGAAAACGTTTTAAAGAGTGGAAATTTTTATATATCACCCAATTCACCCCCCCTCTTGGGTGATAGCCGGAACTTACATTTGGTATCAGAGCTAGGCTCTTGTTTAAAGGACTTAACCGTCTCAAGAGTTTCAATGGCTGATTTTGGGTGTTCTTCGCTTTTAGAAGGTTTTGATTTTACCATTCCACCACTTTTCAAAGATATTGATTTTTGGTTTTGGAAAGCTAGGATGACTAGTTTTATCAAAGCAACTGATTTTGATATGTGGAATGTTTTTATAAATGTCTATGATTTCAAACCAAGAAAGGATTGGACAGAAAAGGAAAAGAAAATGTTTTCATTGAATATTAGAGCAATGAAAATCCTTTATAGTGCATTGACAGAAAATGATTATGAGAAAATCAAGTTTTGTTCTAGTGCTAAAGATATTTGGGATACTCTTGATTCTATTTATGGTTATAACAATTGTGTTGAAGTTAATAGTGTTGGTAGTTCATCAGAAATTATAAATTGCATATCCATGATTGATGAACAATTGGAGGTGGAGCATGAAGAAGGAGAAATCTCAGAACGCTTCCATGGTCCAGCCAACACAAAAGAACAAGAGGAGGAGGATTCCCAAGATGAGCTCATAGACGATTGTGATCAATCATTAGCTAGAGCTCAAGATGCACATGAGGTAAACAACTCCAATTCTTCTTGTGTATATAAGAAAAATGTTTTTGAACAGTCACATATAATTGTTTTTCAACCATTGACTGATTCTATTTTGAAAAACAAAAACGTTTTCAATCATGCTGGAAACTCATATAGGAAGAAAGAATTCACAAACATGAGTCACTTGAGATTGCATCCACTAGAACCACATAATTCTTGCAAAGTTGTTCATAATAAGCATAATTCTATTATTTGCAATTATTGTGGAAAATCTGGACATATTTCTCATACATGCTATATTAGGAGAAATTCTAATGTGAGAAATAAATTTATTTGGGTTGCTAAAGGACAATCAAGGTCCAATACTAACAATCAAGGACCCAAGTATAAGTGGGTACCGAAATGTCCATCTAGTACTCCATGTTTGCAGGATGATTTGAATATCAATGGACATCAAGGTCAAAAGAAGAGGAAGAAGAAGCCAAGAGTTCCTCATGCACCAAAGAAGGAGATCATAGAATCTATATCAAGCAAGAGAACTCCTATGGCACCCATTGCTGAACCTACAAGTCTTAAACATCAAAAGAAGCAAAGGGTACAAGCTAGAGAAGTATATCTTCCCTCAAGAACAAACTACCAAAGAGTACCATACAATTACCTTGAGGAGAACAAAAAGAAGGGAACCTCTCAAGTGTCAAGGAGAAGATACTTGAAGATCGTACCTTATGTGAAGACTTTGCAGACACCAAAGAGTCAATGGGTATGCAAAGCTAATCCTCCAAGTACCTAGGGAAAGGGTACATGTTGGTAAAACCTCCTACTCTATTATCTAGAACATTTATTGAGGTTTTACACATTGGATAGTAGGAATGAACATTGAAAACGATTTTTAAAATTGAAAATCTATTTGATAGATTTATTGATATATTTAGTTTACAATGTTTAATAGCTTAACTCTTTATGCACACATTATGAGTTGAAAAATATATCTTTCATGCATAAAGCTATGCTCAACTCATTTTGCTCAATTATTCTAAATTAATTATATTAATAAGAGCATGTGAATTTTGGTTCCTACAAGCTAACGATGATTGGATCCAAGATTGGATACCAAGAAAGAAAAAGACTTATACGATTTTGTAGGATCAAAGAAAGCTTCTCAAGAATGCAACATAGAGAAATGATTCAAGTCTTGAGAAAGCTCAACAAGCTATGCTTGATGTTGATGGTGAACAACCGAAAAAGGAGTTGTCTACACCAATCCATCTCAACCAAGCAAGTTTCTATGAGGACAAAGGGAAATACGGTGATATATAATCCTTACCCCATATTGTGTTTATGTGAAATTCATTCTTGGGTAATGTATACTTGTCCAATACTGTATACCATTAAGCAATCAATTACTTGTGACCTTAAAAATGTTTTCAAGATTGCTAATGGATAACAAGTGAATTTGTGCATAATTTTTCTGACTTGAAAGTTTCTGAGATGCACAAGTCAAGATTTTTTTTGAAATACAATTCATTCTATGTTTGGAAAATGCATTCCAATGTTTCTAAAAATATGCATGTCTTGATTCAAATGATATCTCAAGATTGGAATTCAATTTCCACCATACTTTGCAAATGCATTGTTTCTCTAAGTACTTCTACAAAGATGAGTTTTCATATCATCAACATCTCAATCTCATATAACATTATCACGATTGATATTTGAGATATTGAAAACTATTTGCATAGTTTATGAAAAGTTCATATCAATGACATATTTTCCATGAATGTATTTTCAAATCGTCATTGAACACTGAATTTCTTGGTATCACATATTCGCTTATGTATCTACTCAAATTTGTAAGATTATTTGTGATACATATTTTTGGAAATATCGTATCCATCTACGAGCAATTCGATTGGATAATGAGAAATTTTGGGAATGTCTAATCCCAATAGATTGTGAATTGCCTCCACTTAATGTTAGTTCTGCGTTTTGATGATTAATTGGTTACTAACTTAAGTATTGGAGAATCTAGATGTGATTTTCATACAGGATGATTATTATCCTCTGAAATCCTGCTGAAGTTTGCTACCAAGAGAAGCAAACTTGACACTGACAAGCTAAATTCAAATCCACAACAAGCGAAGAAGAAATGAAAGTCTGAAGAAAAAGATGAACTTGAGTTTGATGCTTCACCATCTGAGTTTATTCTTTTGTTATGCGCGATTCTAAAACTTGTTTGAATTTGAATTCACCCTGTTTTGTGAAAATGCATACGCATGATTTGAAAAATGTTCATACTCTGATTGCATTCAAATAATGTTTCAAATTGGAAGATAACATTGTATATTGAATGGTAGATATGCTTCAAATGTGTCCAATTGAGTTTTCCCTGTCATTCACATATTGATCTATAGAATTCAATGTTTTGCTTGAACTCTTATGTTTCATTCTCTAAATGGTAGGACCTTATGTCAAATAAGTGAATCATATATGAGTTTCAAGCTAATTTCCAGAAATGAATTCAGTATGTGAAAACTTATGCTTGTTGCATAAAACCTTATTGATTAAGCTATTCCAAATATTATGAATGTTCATTAATGCATCATGTGCATTAACCATTATATGGAATAACTTTCTAGGATAATTCTTTGGAACTTTAGTCATTTGGACTAAAGAATCTGTGTTTCATAGTCTATGAATCCTAGTACTACTTGTGTTACTCTAATATATAATTATTTGTCCACATTCATGTTTAGAGTAACTAGTTTTGTATTCTCATAATTCTTGCCTTGAATGCTCTCATATGTTCGATACTCTACTCTCTAAGGCAAGATTATCTCTTGGTCAATAGCAAAGTCATTAAGCTTATTTATGTTGTTCTAAGCATGTCCTGATAATGCTTTACTTTCATGACTTTGGCTTTTTTGAAAATTCTTCAACATGTTAACTTCAATGTTTAACATGTTCTCCAAATCTGAAGCATATTGATATATTCATTAAACCTATTGACTTCCATCATATTTATAATGACCACTGTTTTCAAACATGTTTCAAAAATTTTTCATGTATAAAAAGTACTGATTTCATAATGTGTCATCACATTTTTGAAAGATCATTCAAGATTTGAAATACTTTGCATATTTCACTATCTTTCTTGAAAAATTTGAACTTCAAATTGATAAATGCTTATCATTATAGATAAGGTTTTCTATATTTATCAATGACATCTTTTCTGCATAAAGTGTATTCACAAATTGTCATTGAGAAATAACATTTTTGGTATTATTTAGTTGTTATCCTATTCAATTAATTGGCTTGATCTTGTTTGGGTAAAACTATATTTTGATCTTTGATTGTTATACCTCTTGCTCATACGTCATATGGCTTAATCCTATAAGAGTGTAAGAGTTGTCATGTCTAATCTTGTGTGGACTCAAGAATCATTGAGTACCAAAGAACATTCATCTTATTGCAGGATCTGGTTTTGCTGTCAAAAGGCAGAACCTCGAGGTTCATGAGCAAACCTCGAGGTTTGGAGGTGTATGTTCACCACTGAAGTGTGTCAGAATGGAGAAACCTCGAGTTTTCAGTGAAAACCTCGAGTTTTGGATGACACAGAGAGCAACTCACAAATGACAGACAGCAAAACCTCGAGGTTTTGGAGAAAACCTCGAGGTTTGGGGAGTTATGAATGATCCTTCACCTTCACCACCTTCAAAGGGCAAGAAAAAGGGTATATCGTTCAAGGAACCAAGATGATAAGGAGCATGCTAGCTTGATGACAAGCTATGAGCAGAAGCTAATCCTATACAAAGCCCATTTGGGATTCCAGCGTCTAAGATGCATTCAGAACAACTGATGGTTATAGTGACTCTTCATCTTGAAGCTTAGTCACATCTGGGAGAGCTTCAGTATTGATCACATTATCAGATAAAAGCTAGCCCGTGATGCATCTATGGACTACAAATGATTATGACTCAAGTAATTACGACATTACTTGAGTGAGGTATTGTATTTTGCAATAATATTCATATATCATAATCATTTCTCTGTTCTCATATCACTCTTCAGGCTAACTTGATTTTATTCACTCAAATTTTTCATGAAGTTTAGCCTAAGCAAATCATTTTTAAAATGATCCTTATGCTTTAAAACTCTTTTATCATCATAAAAAGCATAAGTGATTTGGTTATACCTATTTCAAGTCCACCCAAGTGAACTTGAAAGTCTTTCAATTCTGAGGTACCATGTTGTGAGCAAAGATATTTCCAAACCTCATAACATTTAGTGCATCATTATTATTTGGTATCATAAAAGGGAACTTCACATTTTAGTCATGCATTCATTAAGGGGGAGCTTCACATTCATATATGCTTTATACTTTAAAAGCTCACCTTCTATATTTGAAGAAAAACCATTTTAAGTATACTCATCTGCATTCATTACCTTTTATTAGTTTTGATGATGAGTTAATTTCACTCTTAAAAAATCGTATATTCTCCTTTCACTAGTATTTGAAAATATCTTTTCAAAAGGAACACTTTGATATCCAGTTGCACTAACAAATCTCTTCTGGAAAGGATGTTTTTAATTTGTAGCAGGAGATTTGATTATGTGTTACAACTTTGGATGATCAACCATTGAAGCTGAGATGTGCTCTACATGGATGATCTATAAAGGAAGAGCAAAGGATCAAAGCTGAGTGCTGATCATATTCAAATGCGACAATCTTCAAGAAGCCATCACTTTCATCCTATCATACAAGATATTCATGATTCTGCTATTGAGCCTCTTCAAAGAATCTCACATGACTGCTTCATCTAAGGCCAAAGCAACACAACCATATTTCTTGCAGCAAGCAAATGGATTTCCTTGATTATTCATCAGTTTGCGGAACCAACATGAGCATTTCTAAACTCTATCTTTTTATATTCAGTAAAAATTTTGCATATGTTTGGTATCTATATGCTTTAAATGTAAAAGATGTCTTGAAAACCTCTCCAAACTCTCTCAAATTCGTTTTTCATAAAAACATTCTACATTGCTCCATATTTAGGAATGGAAGCACTTTCAATCCGGGAGAGAAAATCAGTTTCTTTGACTCTTTTAATCAGGTTTCATTTGTTTTTTAAACATGCATAGGGTGCATAGGTTCTAGGTGTTGTGTCTCATTGCATTTCATTGTATTTTGCTGATTTTGTAGTAATTGGTTCTGATATCAGTGATTATCAGAGTGTTTATTCTTTCTGATATCAGTTCTGCGGGTATGAAGTTTGCTCAAGGAATACATTTCTTGTTGTTTATGATACTAATATGTTTATCTGCTGCCATCCTCTGATTAACTTGTGTTAAAATGCAAAATTGGTCATTTTCTGATAACTTAACATTCAACTTTTTGCTAATGACAAATAAGGGGGAGATAATGACAAGAAAAATATGTTGCATCTAATGTATTCTCATATGACAAGAAAAATATGTTGCATCTAATGTATTCTCATATGACAAGAAAAATATGTTGCATCTAACTTTTTGCTAATGACAAATAAGGGGGAGATAATGACAAGAAAAATATGTTGCATCTAATGTATTCTCATATGACAAGAAAAATATGTTGCATCTAATGTATTCTCATATGACAAGAAAAATATGTTGCATCTAATGTATTCTCATATTCATACATATTTTTCCTTAAGGTATTTGCCATCATCAAAAAGGGGGAGAATGTTGGTTATACTTAGTTTTGATGATGTCTTATATAGATGTCATTCTTATAAGCAAAAAGATTGAGTAATATAATTATCTCTTACTTGGACTAACTATTGTATTTAATGTAGATCAATCCAAGTTGAATTATAAAGAAGATTAACCAAGTAGAAGAAAAGAGACCAAATAAAGAAGAAGCATTCAAGGCTGAAGAAAGAGTTGCATTATCAAGAATGATCAAGAGAAGAGAAGAAAGAAAGAATTGATGAAGAATGATCAAGTTGGGAGATGGAAGAAGGAAGATCTTGTTGAATGGAATGAAGATATCACTATCCAAGTTCTAAAATTGATCCTAGAAGTCTCCATGATCAAATGGAAGTTGGAATGGGTCATTTCAGAGTTAAACCAGAGCAAATATGAGGTTTAGGATGAGACAACTCGAGGTTTGAGTATGAACCTCGAGGTTTGAGTGTTTCCAGCATCTTTGGTGTCTCTGGACTAGCCAACCTCAAGGTTGCAAGTGCAAACTCGAGGTTGCAAGTGCCAACCTCGAGGTTGTAGTCATAACCTCAAGGTTTCAGCACTATCAGCAACTCTGGTGCACTCTGTTCCACGTTCAGCTTCTGGCGACCTTCGGTAAATTGATGATATCTCTCAAACCAGGAATCGGATTGACACGAAACCAAAAGCATTGGAAACTAGACATCCAACACGTATTTCTGACAACAATTCAAACCCAAAGGAGGTCCGATGAATTATTGATGAATTTTACAAGTTGACACAAATATCAGCGTCACAGTCAAGAACAGCCTTTTAGTATTTTGAGTATATCTCACAAACGGAAAATCCGATTGGACTGAAATCAGTGGCATATGAAAGTAGACTCACATAGCTTTCCAACAAGACTTGAACGGACCAAAACGGATTTCAGACCAGGGAGATATGGCTTTTGGAAGTTGACAATCAGTTCAGGACAATGCAAAAAGGGCTGATCAAGAACAGCCTTCATTCATCCGATCTTAATGGACATAATACAATGAGTTTGGAGCTGATTCTTCTTGCATTGGATTCTTACATCGAGCTTGGACATGTAAAATTGAGTTTGAGGTTGGGTATTCTGTTTTAAACTTGAGATTTCATGAAAATACTCTGAACCTCGAGTATGGAGTTTCAACCTCGAGTATTATGACTTACAGAGAGCAAATTGGTTGTCAAAGTAATGACAACCTCGAGGTCAAGTTTGCAACCTCGAGGTTGAGGCTTGTTTTCAAGAACTGAACTTTGCAATTTCAGAAGCAAACCTCGAGTATGGATTTCCAACCTCGAGGTTATCGGGCTCCAGAGGAAAAATGCTCTTTCAACCAAGTTTCCAACCTCGAGGTTACTGTTTCAACCTCAAGGTTGTGAGTTTCTGAAACTGAATTTGCCTGAAACCTTCAGGCTAACCTCGAGGTTGGCCTCAAGGTTTGTGACCGTTGGTGCAATTTCAAATTTGGGAAATCTGCAATACCTTCTTGTTTGATCTCAATGCTTTACATGATTATTCTATATTGATTCTAGATATGTTTAACCATCTTTCTAGTGAGTTTCAGACAGATTAACGAAGGTTCATTGAAGGATTAGAGCAAAAAGCAAAAAACTGTCAGAACAATAAATGCACAGCCCAGATAGTTGCTTCCTTTGGTTAATCCACTTGTACACGTCTGCAAAAGGCTAAAAGGAAGATTACTACAACAAGCAAAGTCTTCTCCAACGGGCAAATCCACAGAAAGCCACCTCAGATCAATTATACAACTGGATTAGTTGGAGATTAGAGAAAGAAGCTGACCAAACTTAAAGATAATCAGCTACAACGGTCTGATTGATTCTTCAACGGTCATAAACGGTCACAGACTCTTCCCTACCTATAAAAGACATGGATTGAAGCAGAAAAACGTGGAGACACATGATTACCATGGCAAAATGCTGATGCTCTGCTTCTACATCATTCTCACTCTGTTTTCCATATCTAAATAGCTTAGAGAGTGAAATGAATTGTATCTGAACTTCAGTGATCATTTATTCATTCCTTTGAGAGGAAATTCACTGTAAACACATTATCCTTCTGAGAGAAACTCAAGATTGGGTAATCTTGAGTGGGTTATACATTGTGTTGATTACAACTTGTAAGGGGGAGTGAATCCTAGTGAGAGGATTACTTCGAGTACGAAGTGTGTGATCAAGCAGTGTATCCTTACGGTGTGTAAGGGGGAGTATCTCAGTAAGAGATTTGTAAAAGGCTGCACAAGTGCCCGACTAAACTTGTGGGATTGTAGCGGTTCTCAAGTACCCGACTAAAGCTTGAGTGAGATAGTGGATTGAAAATCCCAAGTGAGGCTTGGGGACTGGACGTAGGTCAAGGAGGGCCGAACCAGTATAAATCTGTTTGCAAGCTCTTCTTCCTTATCTCTTACAATTCTAGCATTTACATTTGAGTATTTACCAATTGTTTGTGATCTTATTTTTATTACTCAAAGATGAAAACACTGAATTGCGAAAACGTTTTAAAGAGTGGAAATTTTTATATATCACCCAATTCACCCCCCCTCTTGGGTGATAGCCGGAACTTACACGTATGATCAACATTAAAAACTTGCACATTAAAAAATCCAACGATATACAGTTAAGATCCAACAAAAAATTCTTTCGTTTTCCGACAAGAAGGAAAAAAACAAAACATTGTCCTCGTGTGTATGATCAACATTAAAAACTCACACATTAAAAAATCTAACAATATACAGTTAAGATCAGACCAACAAAACAAAAAGATCGTTTACCTTATTCGAATAAAAACAAACACAGTGACAATTCTTCTCAAGGTTGGACCGTCGTTGTCCTCGGTGTTACTGTTGGAAATTATGCCCTAGGGGCAATTCATTGTACTTTGGATATTTAAGTTATTTAAAGTATTCTCTTTTGTTATCATTTTTGTTTGCATGTTCGTATTGATAACTGCATCCCTGGATAATCTTATAGATTATCCTAAATGTCCCTGGTCGGTCATCTACACGGGAGTGAAGATGAAATAAGACCAGTATGACTTTGATGAGGTATGGAGATACGAATCAAAGTCATGGGCACTTGTAAGAGTACAAGGTGCTGGACCGACCCACTATGAGAAAGCTGCATGGATTAAGTCATAAGCTTATCTCATGTATAACCGCGTCACGACGCCCTATGACCTGAGACCAACATAGATTCCTACATGATGAGTCACTAGTCTTTGACCTAGTCAAAAGTCACCTTTGACCGGGTGATGATAAAGGCTCGAATCGGGATCAGTGGTTTTCATGCGGAGGAATGTGAGTGGTCAAGATGGGATTTGTCCCTCACATATGTAGAGAGATAATGCTGGGCCTCTCGATGAGTGAGTCTAAGAAATGTATGGCCATACTGTGATGGAAAAAAGTTTCCATTTCACTTATTAGACTACTCGAGAATCGAGAAAGCAATGGTCAAGAAAAGGAAGTTGACATTATCCATGCCTCATCCTTGACCAAATTATCGCGTGACAAAAGGGACGTGACATGGTTGTACGATAGGTAGTATCGTGTCATCGATCCCCTTGTGAATTGGGTAGTCGCAATGTCTTGCTAGAGGCCCCTTGCGACTTGTGGGCTGATACAACGTTGGCCCACTGCCAATCTCATATGAGCCTGCAGGGTCGCACACAAGAATAATCCAACACGGGTAAAAGTGTCCAGATTCATTGAATCTCAGATTAATCTGAGATTAAATGAATACTGAATTTGATCTAGGATTTATATATATATATATATAATTCGAAATTAATATATATATTATAAATAGAGATTATAATATTATATATGATTTTTTGTTTAGTATTTAATTTATTTGATAAATTAAATATCTGAAACAAATAGAGATATTGTATCTCATTTAATTTCGAATAAAGATATCATGTATCTGTTTAATATAAAATTGAGAAATGCTATCTCAGATTTAATTAAATGGATAGATATCATATCTCGGATTTAATTTATAATGATAAATTAAATCAAAAGGCTTTAAATTTAGATTTGATCTAAATTCAAGATTCGGATTTCAAATCTGGCTTTTAATATATTTGATTACATTTATGAGATAGATTTGATTGATATATTGTCCAGATTTGGAATTCGAGTTTCCAAAATTAATAAGGATTAATTTTGATTATATAATACGCCTATCGGGTTTAGAAATAATCCGACGGACTTTTGGTTGAGCGTATTAGAAAGCCACGAGAAACCCTAGAGCAGATTGAGAGATACGCACAAGAAGCGCTAGCACGTTGCCGCAACCGTGTTCAGGGATTGTTCGTGTGGATACCAGTAGAGGAGGCTGATTCTAAGAGTCGACTTCTGCTTATCAAAAGGACGAGACGCGGACGTGTCGATCGCCCACCTGATCAAGAGAACGAGACGCGGACGTGATGATTGAGAAGGTGGCCCACCTGATCAAAGAGAACGGAACACGGACGAGTTCAATATAAGGTATGATTCGGTTTCCCTAACCTTGATTTAAACGTCGTTGAGTGATCCTTTGGATGGGATTCGTAAGGAATTTTAATCCGCTGCGTGTACGGATCCCAACAGTGGTATCAGAGCCAACTCAGCGTACATTTAAATTGGGTTTCTCTACATGCCGATATATGTGATATGTATGTAATAAACCGAATTTTGAATCAAGAAATCAAATCTTGAATGCTCTATTTGATAATTCGCGTCAGGGTTTCACGGCCGTTATTCTTGTGGTTCTGAATCGTAGAGATCAGAAGATGATAACGCAGGGGTCAATCATGATCGAAGACGTCATACGTTTCTGGTCACACAGATCATGTTCTGAAAGGTTCAAACGTCGATTACGCGTCGGAGACCTATGACGACTTGGACGTTCATGATAACGGGACCGCCGTAGGGACCGGCTGATTGTCGTAACGTGAGTAATCAAATCAAAGTGTTATAAATTAGAGAATTTTATCATGAGTAATATTTTATTTCATAAATGTATGAATTAAAATATGTTTATAATTTACCTTTCAAAGTGTTGTTTGGGTATGGTGAACAAGATGGCTCTAGGATTGAAATTTTTGTATATGGCCTGTGTGTCATGCCTCTCTCTAAATAATCTTGATGTACATTCTCATCTCATCTCACTCCCCTCGTATGTGAAACGAGGTTTCTAACTATGTATTTTCTTTTATATTATTTAGAGAAGTCCTCTCATTGGCTTGAGGGGACTACAGGTTAGATGAGCCATGTTGTTCACGAGTTTTAATTATGTTTTGATATGATCACTGCATGATTAGTTTAGACCCTAAATGATATACAATAAATGATTGCATTCATATAGGTAAGAATAATAAGAGATTTAGTTCACAAATCCAATAATACCCTCTAAATAAAATCTTAAGTCACAATGCCGTCAATTAATGAATACTTGCCAAAATCTCGATCACCCATTTGTATGTTCCACCAAAGTGGATGCATCTGAGTAATCTTGGTGAGGCAAGAAAGAGTAATGGTGATACTCAACATTCATTATTGTCTTGACTTAATTGAGATCATCAAAACGGTTTTGGATCTCAAGGCATTGGATGGGATTAAACATGCCAGATCGTATGATGATCGAATCCCATAAAGATCTAAGAGTTACATGTGATGTAATTGGCAAAGCAGTTGCCTACCTAAATAACTTATTTTAAGTGTCTTGCCAAAGAGGACTTGAATTTAAGCCAAATATGGATCTTAGCCCACTAATTATAATGAGGGTTATTAATTTAGTGGGAGAATATTAACTGACTTTGCATATCTTTTAATTATAGAATCATGTTGACCACTAACACTGCAACAACATCAATGCGATCACTCCTTGAGAAGGAAAAACTGAATGGGACAAACTTTCTTGACTGGTTTAGAAACTTGAGAATTGTTCTCAAGCAGGAAGGAAAGGCTTATGTCCTTGATCAACCCATTCCTGAGAAGCCTGCAGCCAATGCTCCAAGAGCTCAGAAAGATGCTTACACGAAGCATACTCGTGACTCTGTGGATGTAGGATGTTTGATGCTTGGCACCATGGTTCCAGAGCTCCAAAGAGATCTAGAACATGTGGAGGCTTTTGAGATGATTGGTCATCTCAAGGAAATGTTCCAGCAACAAGCAAGGCAAGAAAGGTATGAAACCATGAAGGCCTTAAATTCCTGCAAGATGGCTGAAGGTGCGTCAGTTAGCCCTCATGTTTTGAAGATGAAAGGCTACATTGATCACCTTGAGAGGCTAGGATTTCCCATGCTTCCGAAGTTAGCCACAGATATGATCTTAAACTCACTCCCGGATAGTTATGACCAGTTTGTCATGAACTATAACATGAACAACATGGAGAAATCAATTTCTGAACTGCATGGGATGCTCAAAACAGCTGAGCAGAGCATTAAGAAAAAGCCTAGCACTATTTTGATGGTTCAGAAAGGAAAGGGTATGAAAAAGAAAGGCAAGGGCAAGAAATGGGGTAAAGGCTCAGCTGGTAAGACCAATGAGTCAAACAAGCCTGAATCTAAGCCTGCAGCCAAGAAGGCAAAGCCTCTAAAGGATCTAAAGGATGGGGTCTGCTATTTCTGCAATGAACCGGGTCATTGGAAGAGGAACTGCAAACTCTATCTAGAAGGTCTGAAAAAGAACAAGAAGGATAGCGAGGCTATCGCTTCAGGTATCTATGTCATAAATATTCATTTTTCTACTTCCTCTACATGGGTATTAGATACTGCATGTGGATCTCACATTTGTACTAATGTGCAGGGTCTCAAGGAAAGTAGAAGATTAAAGAAGGGCGAAGTTGACCTACGAGTTGGAAACCGAGCAAGAGTTGCTGCTTTAGTCGTAGGCACTTATGAATTAGTTCTGCCCAATGGGCTTTTGTTAATTTTGAACAATTGCTTTTATGTTCCTGCTTTGAGTAGTAACATTATTTCACTTTCTTATTTGGATAAGGAAGGTTTCACTTCCATTACTAGGAACCGTAAATGTTCAATTTATCTTAATGATGTTTTTTATGCTCATGGAGATTTGCATGCTGGTCATTATGTATTAAATTTAGAACATCCTAATAATGGACGAATCTATGACATAACTACGAAAAGGTTCAAGCTAAATGATTTGAATCCAACCTACCTGTGGCATTGTCGTCTAGGCCATATAAATGAGAAACGCATTTCGAAACTCCATCAAGATGGATTTTTGAATTCATTTGATTTTAAATCATTTGATACATGTGAGTCTTGTTTATTGGGGAAGATGACAAAGGCTCCTTTTACTGGACACAGTGAGAGGGCCACCGATTTATTGGGCCTCATTCATACTGATGTATGTGGACCAATGAATATTTCTGCCAGAGGAGGTCATTTGTACTTCATTACATTCATAGACGATTTTAGTAGATATGGCTATATCTATCTAATGAAACATAAGTCTGAATCTTTTGAAATGTTCAAAATATTCCAGAATGAAGTACAAAACCAACTTGGTAAAACAATTAAGGTACTTCGATCTGATCGAGGTGGTGAATATTTGAGCCAAGAGTTCATTGACCATCTTAGGAGTTGTGGGATCATCTTACAACTTACTCTTCCAGGAACACCTCAATGGAATGGTGTTTCTGAACGGAGGAATCAAACTCGACTAGATATGGTTCGATCTATGATGAGTCAAACAGACCTTCCACCTTCTTTTTGGGGCCATGCCCTGGAAACAGCTGCATTCACACTAAATCGTGTTCCGTCAAAGGCATTTGAAAAGACACCATATGAGATATGGACTGGGAAGAAACCCAGTTTGTCATTTCTTAAAATTTGGGGAATTGAGGTTTATATTAAACAACAGGCCTCTGATAAATTATCATCTAGATCCCTAAAATGCCTTTTTGGGAGGTATCCTAAGGAAACTAAAGGATACTACGTCTACAATCTCACCGATCACAAAGTGTTTGTCATTCGGAATGGTATCTTTTTGGAAAAAGAGTTTATCTCTAAAAGAACCAGTGGGAGCAAGGTGAACCTTGAAGAAGTTCGAGAGTCACAGGACAATATAGAACCACAGATGGAAACTAGAGAAGACTCACAACAAGTTGTTGAGCCTACTCAATTAACACAAGGCCCACGAAGGTCCGATAGATCACGGCTACAGCCTCAGAGATATGGATTTCTGATTACTGGAAGTCGTGATGTTTTGCTCATTGAGCAGAATGAGCCAACAACCTATCGAGACGCCGTAGTGGGACCTAATTTTGAAAAATGGCTTGATGCCATAAAGTCTGAAATGCAATCCATGTACGACAATAAGGTATGGACCTTAGTCGATCCACCTGAGGGTGTAAAAACCGTTGGGTGCAAATGGGTTTTCAAAGAGAAAACCGACATGGATGGCAAAGTAAATGTCTTCAAGGCACGACTGGTTGCAAAAGGATTCACTCAAACTCATGGTGTGGACTATGATGAGACCTTTTCCCCAGTTGCAATGGCCAAGTCAATCAGAATCCTTCTTGCCATTGCATCATATTATGACTATGAGATATGGCAGATGGACATCAAAACGGCCTTCCTTAACGGAAAGCTGCTTGAGGATGTGTACATGACACAACCTGAGGGTTTTGTGCGTCCAGAGGACACTGGTAAAGTATGTAAGCTTCAAAGATCCATTTATGGATTGAAGTAGGCATCTCGGAGCTGGAATCATCGTTTTGATGAAGTAGTCAAAGAGTTTGGCTTCATTCAGAACATGGATGAACCTTGTGTTTACAAGAAGGTTAGTGGGAGCACAGTTGTGTTTCTAGTGCTTTATGTTGATGACATCCTACTCATTGGGAATGACATTTCTACCTTGCAGAATATCAAGTCTTGGTTAGGAAAGTCTTTCTCAATGAAAGATTTAGGCGAAGCCACTTACATCCTTGGGATTAGGATCTATAGAGATAGATCCAAAAGGCTGTTAGGCCTAAGTCAGAGCACATACATAGACAAGATACTGCATAGGTTCAGTATGCAGAATTCTAAAAAGGGTAACGTGCCCATGTCTCATGGCATTCATCTCAGTAAGGATCTGTGTCCTAGTACACAAGATCAAAGAGATCGCATGAGTAAGATTCCATATGCCTCTGCCATTGGATGTATCATGTATGCCATGCTATGTACTCGACCGGATGTGTCATTTGCCTTGAGTATGACCAGCAGATATCAACAAGATCCCGGTGAGGGTCATTGGACTGCTGTCAAGAATATCCTTAAGTACTTAAGAAGGACTAAGGACTTATTCTTGGTATATAATGGCTTGGAGGATGAGCTCTGTGTGACTGGTTACACAGATGTGAGTTTCCAAACTGACTAAGATGATTTAAGAATGCAATCAGGATATGTATTCCTGTTGAATGGTGGTGCGGTGAGTTGGAAAAGCTCTAAGCAGAGCACTGTAGCTGATTCTGCAACGGAAGCTGAGTATATAGCAGCATCGGATGTAGCTAAGGAAGCCGTTTGGATCAGAAAGTTCATCACTGAACTGGGGGTGGTTCCTACCATCTCAGATCCAATAGACTTGTTCTGTGACAATAACGGCGTCATTGCACAGACAAAGGAGCCTAGGTCACATCAAAGGACCAAGCACATACTCAGGCGTTTTCATCTCATCAGAGAAATCAATGAAAGAGGTGATACAAACATATGCAAAGTACCAGGAGAAGACAATGTTGCAGATCCTCTCACTAAGCCGCTTGCACAAGCGGCACATGAGCGTCATGTTAGGGCAATGGGAATTAGAGTAATCAATGATTGCACCTAGTGCAAGTGGGAGTCTGTTGGAAATTATGCCCTAGGGGCAATTCATTGTACTTTGGATATTTAAGTTATTTAAAGTATTCTCTTTTGTTATCATTTTCGTTTGCATGTTCGTATTGATAACTGCATCCCTGGATAATCTTATAGATTATCCTAAATGTCCCTGGTCGGTCATCTACACGGGAGTGAAGATGAAATAAGACCAGTATGACTTTGATGAGGTATGGAGATACGAATCAAAGTCATGGGCACTTGTAAGAGTACAAGGTGCTGGATCAACCCACTATGAGAAAGCTGCATGGATTAAGTCATAAGCTTATCTCATGTATAACCGCATCACGACGCCCTATGACCTGAGACCATCATAGATTCCTACATGATGAGTCACTGGTCTTTGACCTAGTCAAAAGTCACCTTTGACCGGGTGATGATAAAGGCTCGGATCGGGATCAGTGGTTTTCATGCAGAGGAATGTGAGTGGTCAAGATGGGATTTGTCCCTCACATATGTAGAGAGATAATGCTAGGCCCCTCGATGAGTGAGTCTAAGAAATGTATGGCCATACTGTGATGGAAAAGAGTTTCCATTTAACTTATTAGACTACTCGAGAATCGAGAAAGCAATGGTCAAGAAAAGGAAGTTGACATTATCCATGCCTCATCCTTGACCAAATTATCGCGTGACAAAAGGGACGTGACATGGTTGTACGATAGGTAGTATCGTGTCATCGATCCCCATGTGAATTGGGTAGTCACAATGTCTTGCTAGAGGCCGCTTGCGACTTGTGGGCTGATACAGTGTTGGCCCACTGCCAATCTCATATGGGCCTGCAGGGTCGCACACAAGAATAATCCAACACGGGTAAAAGTGTCCAGATTCATTGAATCTCAGATTAATCTGAGATTAAATGAATACTAAATTTGATCTAGGATTTATATATATATATATATAATTCGAAATTAATATATATATTATAAATAAAGATTATAATATTATATATGATATTTGTTTAGTATTTAATTTATTTGATAAATTAAATATCTGAAACAAATAGAGATATTGTATCTCATTTAATTTCGAATAAAGATATCATGTATCTGTTTAATATAAAATTGAGAAATGCTATCTCAGATTTAATTAAATGGATAGATATCATATCTCGGATTTAATTTATAATGATAAATTAAATCAAAAGGCTTTAAATTTAGATTTGATCTAAATTCAAGATTCGGATTTCAAATCTGGCTTTTAATATATTTGATTACATTTATGAGATAGATTTGATTGATATATTGTCCAGATTTGGAATTCGAGTTTCCAAAATTAATAAGGATTAATTTTGATTATATAATACGCCTATCGGGTTTAGAAATAAACCGATGGACTTTTGGTTGAGCATATTAGAAAGCCGCGAGAAACCCTAGAGCAGATTGAGAGATACGCACAAGAAGCGCTAGCACGTTGGCGCAACCGTGTTCGGGGATTGTTCGTGTGGATACCAGTAGAGGAGGCCGATTCTAAGAGTCGACTTCTGCTGATCAAAAGAACGAGACGCGGACGTGTTGATCGTCCACCTGATCAAGAGAACGAGACGCGGACGTGTTGATCGAGATGGTGGCCCACCTGATCAAAGAGAACAGAACACGGACGAGTTCAATATAAGGTATGATTCGGTTTCCCTAACCTTGATTTAAACGTCGTTGAGTGATCCTTCGGAAGGGATTCGTAAGGAATTTTAATCCGCTGCGTGTACGGATCCGAACAGTTACCTCGCATGATTAGAAATAAAGTGTCCTTTTCAATATCTCCCATCTTTTTCCGACAAAAAGAAAAGGGACAAAGAAAAAGAAAAGGGAAACCGATAATCTAAATCAGGAGAGGTAACATCGACTACAATGAAGGACCTAGCTTGATCAGAACGCCAGAACCTCGGTTGCCTTGAACCCTAATTAATTTGTTCGAAAAGCGAGTCAACTCTATTTAAAGGAAGACTATTAGGAGCGGACGGTAAAAGGAGATACGGTCCTAAAAGTCTCGAATACTTTTAGGACCGTCATTTTACAATATACGGTCCTAAAAGTCTCACCAATATTTAGTCAAATACTTTTAGGACTGGAATTTTACAATATACGGTCCTAAAAGACTCATATTATTTAGACCGAATACTTTTAGAACCGGAAGTTTAAAATATGCGGTCCTAAAAGTCTCATATTATTTAAACCGATTACTTTTAGGACCAAAAGTTTAAAATATGCGGTCCTAAAAGTCGCGAACTCTTACTTATTTACAACATCCTGAACATCAAATTTCAATCACTAAATAGCTATATCCACCATCTAATTTCAGAAACCCAAAATGGACACAAGAAAATTGTTCGAAAAATTAAACAAATTTATCTATTGAATTTTACATTGCCTGTGTATATTTACAAATGAATTGTTCGAAAAAATAATCAAATTTACAGAAGCTAAGATTATTGTTGGTACAGGATATTTACAAATGAATAATAGGACATTATTAATTATTGTCCTGATTTTAAGATTAGGTCATACAGATATTCACAAAACAAATTGGGCATGTGCTAGAGTTCAGGATCCGAAAAGGGGGCAGGGCAGTGAAACATTTGTAACATCAAAGACAGAAACTGAATTAACTTGAGTCCATATTTCATATGTAACATTAAGCCAGAAACTGAATTAACTTGCGTGCATAATATGTAACATCAAATATTTACCTATGAAAATAATTTAGTATTTCCTTCAGTGACAATATCATACATGTGTTTCATGACATACTGGCCACATAAGTTGGACGCCTTTGGTTGCTGACGGGTCTAAAAAGAACAAGAAATATATATATAAGTAATATATATCTTACTGACCAAGTTCACAAGGTAGTGTGCCAAGTGTACAAATATTGTACCAACCTCTGGTCTGAGCCATTTAGGCTCTTTGGCCTAATAAGAACGCCTTTGGAGTGCGTCGATCTGGAAGGTCCTCATGGCACTATCATCAAAAATGCATATTTATCAATGTTCAATGAAAATTCATAGTAGAGATTTCAGACAAGAGAATCAAAATAACATGCTTACTCGTTGATGGTCTGCGTCAACGCAGGCACTGTCTTGCTGTGAGTGGAGCATAAGAAGATAACTTTATTTTCTTCCATGCACATGATGACCAACTGCCAGTGGCGGCTAAAAATTCACAGCAGTAAAGTATACTCAGTGATATATGTAGCAGAATTAAGTGAATTGTAGACAAGATTTGTGATATGTACCTATGGAAGAATGGCAAAAAGTACACCTTTCTTCTCACTTGACACAACCTCCTTGATATGTACTCCTGTCTCTCCTGCATGGTTGTTTGCCTTGAATACACAGGGCACAAGAATCCAAAATTGTCGCTCCTGCCCTTGTTCTCCAATTCTTGATGCAAGAACCTACAATAATTACATCAATCAAGGAATTAGTATATGTATGTGTGTCTAAACGATGCATTTAAATTATGTACTCATAGAAGAACATACTTCATCCAAATTTGAACAATTGCATTAGTAAGCTCCTGTCTAGGAAGCAGTAGGGACTCAATATCAACGGTGTCAACTTGAACTGGTAGGGGATGAGGGACACCTACTACTTCATCGACAGGCCATGATTTATCTTTAAAATATCCTCTTTTCACCATATCGGATATTTTTTCGCGGCCAGTCAACTTAGCAGTAGGGGATTGAGCTTGAGGAAGGGATGGAGCTTGACGAGGGGATGGAACTTGAGGATGAGGGGTTGAAGCTTCAGGAGGAGTACAGACATGTACAAGCTTCACTGGCCAATGAAAGACGGAATATCACCAAGAGGGGGGGTGAATTGGGGATATTAAATTTTCTCGTGATTGTTGCTCTGTTAGCGCACTACAAGAAGAATGAACACAGGAAATTTATACTGGTTCGATCTAAATTCTTGACCTACGTCCAGTCCCCAGACTCTCCGGGATTTCACTATCTCAATTGATTACACACTCTGTACTCTCGAAGTAATTCTCTCACTCTAGAACTTACTCCCCCTTACAAGTTGTAATAAAAAATCCCAATCTCAAAATCCCAATACTTTGAGATTCTTACAATAAATGATAATCAATGAAGAACTCTCTAAAAGAGTAGATAAGTAAATATTAAAGATCAAAATATCTGAAGATATTAAACTCTTAGTCGAAACAGTAAATGAAGTAGCTCGCTAATAGAATGCACAGAGTTTTGGTAGGTGGAGACTTGAATGCTTCTCATATTTATAGACGATTGTATTTAATGACCGTTGAGAAGTGATTAATGAGCCGTTGTGAATAATGAATGTGACCGTTGTGAGTTCGAGGCTTCGTCTCTTCGTATGTTTCCGACATTCGTCCGTTATTCTCTGTTGACATTCCATATTCAAATTGTCCGTTGGAGTACTTTAGGAATGTTGTCTGAAAAAGTAGTCAGATTGCTTTTCGCTTGCTCAGATGGTTTCTTGCCGAATTGGTGTATGTCTGTGTGCAGCATTAATTGCTTCTGACAAAAAGTAACTTTATGATAATCTGAAGATTTAACCTTGTTAATCCTGTCTAAAACACACTGGAAACATGATTAATAGTGATTAGAAATGATAAGAATCAATAATGTCAAGTTCCCATTGCATAATCACTGAGTTCCAGAATTTGAGAAAGCTGAAATTCAAAATCTGATATGAGTAACTCGAGTTGCACAGTACCAACTCGAGTTATTTGCAGGTTCAAGAGTTTCTAAAAACGAAGACCAACTCGAGTTAAATTCAGTAACTCGAGTTGCTTTTGCATTTAATTCACATAGAGAGCAATTCGCTTTGACATAACTCGAGTTGCACAGTAATAACTCGAGTTATTCTTAAATTAAAATCACACAGAGAGGAATTGCACTTTCATAACTCGACTTGCACAGTAATAACTCGAGTTATGTTAAACAAAAAATCAAACAGAGAGCATTTTCACTTGGGCATAACTCGAGTTGCATAGTGTTAACTCGAGTTATGTTAAACAAAAATTCAACCCGAGAAGAAATGCTACAGTAGTAACTAGAGTTGTTGAAAATAACTCGAGTTACCTCAGTTCCCAAAATTTCCATTTTCGCGAAGGGCTTTCTGAGATGCAAAGTACAGTCCATAACTCGAGTTGTTAAGTGATAACTCGAGTTATGTGTCTCTAAAAAATAATTTTCAACTTGAGTTGTGATTTTCAACTTGAGTTATGGGTTTTGTGGAAATTCTTTAAGTCCTATAACCTGAGTTGAAATAAACCATCTTGAATTACTGATTTTCAAAAACATTTTCAAAGATCTCAAGATTGATTTTAAGTATTTCATCAAGTGCAACAATTGTTAGTCATCATCAAAACATCTAGAAACTAACAGCCAAGAGATGAAGGTTCCCTTGATATCACTCACAAGCTTCAGCTCATCAGTTGGGAGAGGGAGAGGTGCATCAATGATCATCTTTTCAACTCACACTCCGACTTCTTCATCAGACATTTGTTGGTGGTGTACAGTTGATCCCAATAAGTTGTGGACAGTCCCTTTTGCAACTAATAGTAGTCTATCATGATGATTAGGATCCTCTACATAAAGGTGATAAGGTTGCTCTGACTGTCCAACAATGCAACTCCCTCCAGTGCTTTGCTGCACAGTTGCAGGTGAGTGTGTGAAGGGAACACTACTCTTTGGACGAGAGCTCAAAAGCAGCTTCATCTGATTCAGTTCGTCCCTCAATTGGCTCATATCGGATTGATACCTTGCTTCTTTAGCCGCTGCTTCCTCATTTAATTTGGCCACTGTCTGTTCCATCTCCTCCCGGGTAACCATACTTTGCCTATGGCGTTTGGCGGATGAACCAAAGAATTCCTTCATGCCTACCCGTCCTCCAATCCCCCTTACACGCCCACCATGGTCCAGTTTTCCGGTCGCAACAGTTAGAACATCACTCCGACTGATGACTTCCTATTTTTAATAGATGTGAGACATATTTTGATATATTTGGGAAGTCATTAATGCTAAATTAAAGAGGTTTTATTGAGATTTTAAGAGAAATCAATTTGGATGCATCAATTATGGGATTTCAATTTAAATTAAAGTTTGAGCTTAGGAAATAAGTAATAATAATGAGAAGCTTTCTAAAAAAAAAAGAAAAAAGAAAAGAAAAGAAGAAATAAAAAAATTCAGTTTTTCATTATTATTATTATTATATAATTACTTTTCTTGTTCAATCAGAGGAAGCACTAAGCAATCAATTGATTTATTCCAAATTCATTGTTTTGGCAACTTTAGGAAGTGAATAGACGTGCTCTCTAAGTAATTGAGAGGGAGCAATTGTGCACGTGGCCCAAGACGTATGAAACCAAAAACTCTATATATTGAAGAGGACGACACAGTGAAGGAGGAGAAAAGAAAGGAAGGAGGGAGGAAAAAGATCAGAGAGACGCAGAATAAGAAGGAACGAAGAAGCAGCGGATCTGAGGAGGCTGAGCGTTTCAATTCTCTTCATCATCTCCACGGAAGGACAGAAGGACTGTGTAGGCGACGGAGAATCTTTCTTTCCTCTCTCTCTCCTTCTTCTTTGAACCTGAGTTTTCTTTTCTTTTTTTTTTCTTTTTTTTATGGATTTAAATAAAGCCATGTGTGGTTAGTTAGTTTTGCAACCTAGAGAATCTATGAACTTGTTTGGGTTTTAGAGATTATTTCCACTTGTTAGTTTTGCTTAATTTTATTTCAATTTATTTAATCATGTATTCATTGTTATTGCTTATTGACTGATCACCATTGAGCATGTTTTGGGGATTTAGGGTTGAACTTGGAAGAGGGAATCCTAAATTGACCTTGGGAGTAAATAATGTGGAATTAGGTTTAAATTTAACGTGAAGTTAGGTTTTAATCTAATTTACGTCTAGGATAGAAATATACTTAGAAGCTTCGCATAATCAAATTAGAGTGAGCCCGATTTTAAACGCGTCTTATTTAATTGTGTGAGGCATTACATAATTAATTAAGATAGGTATATAAATGGACCGGAAGGCATTTATAGACATTAATACTCTAGATTAGCTGATTAGATTAAGTCAAAGTTAATTTAGTGGGGATAAAATCTAAGAATCAAATAAGGGATTAGTAACTCTAGGTTGCTCATTTGATTATTGTGGTAGTTTTCTTCTTTTTATTTTAGTTTTAATTTCTTTTATCTTAATTAAATTTAATTTGGTTTTCTCAACTTAAACGAAATTGTGAAATTAATGCTCAACTAAAGGTTGTGATACTAAGTCCTCATGGGAACGATACTTTTCTTATCACTTTATTACTTGATACGGCCCGTGCACTTGCGGAGTTTTTGAGCTATAAAGTTTTTCCCTATCAAGTTTTTGGCGCCGTTGCCGGGGACTTGTGTGCCACAACTGTCTTGGTTGGAATTGATTGAGCATTAGTAGTTTAAGTTTGAGTTCGTAAATATTTTATTTTACTTTTTTAGAAAAAAATTAAAAAAAATGGATTTCAATTGGCAACCAACTGGTCTTAATATTGAAAAGGAGATGATTTCTTTGTCTTCTACACAAGATGGATTGATTGCTATTATAAATTCTTTGAATAATAGGCAACGTAAAAGGAGCATAAATTATGGTTGTATTCCATATGTTGATTATTCTCAATATGTTTGCATGTCTTGTGTTTATTGTGGAGGGAATCATTTATTTGACCATTGTCCATATAGTACACCTAGTCATTTTATGAGAGATGATTTCACTAGGAACCAAGCTTGTTTTGATAACTCATTTTGTCCTAGTGAAGGTTTTGAGCAACAAAATTTTAGGGATCCACATGTCTATTGTTCTTATGAAAATACCCCTCCTTGTTACTCTTATCCGTATGTTAAAGAATACACCATTGAGTACAGGGAAAAATCTAATTTGGAAAGATTAGTTGAGGAGTGTGGGGAAGTATTAGAGAAATCTAGTAGAGAGCAAAGGGAGATTCTCGCTAGCATTGACTCAAGTGTTCAAAATATGAAGGTGAATGCGAGTCAAATCTTTTCAACCCTTGAGACTATAATGCAAAATAATTCCTTAAACCTGATGACTACTTCTTATGCTGATAATGATTATTGTGAGGAAGTTGAAGGTATGGAATTACATGAGACTATGGATAATATAGAAAGTGATTGTGGGTTTGAAATTGAGTTAGCTAAGAATAATGGATGTCTAGATGAGGTTCTGGCTGTGGAGCTTAAGGATTGTGATCCAATTGATGTAGATGTCCCAATTGTTGTTGTTCATGACCCTCCTCTTGAAGTTTTGACTCTTACTGATGAGAGTCAAGTTGATTTTATTGGATGCTCTAAATTCTTGGATGTGCCTATATTTATTTTCAAAGATATGCATGTTGTGCTTAATTTGAATTCAGTGATTGCTTGTAATCCAAGATTGTCTATGATTAAGGAAGTACAAGTAATTAACTTGAATGATCAATTTTTGTGTGTGATACCTTGTTGTTTGAAAAGAAATGAAGACAAAGTAATTATGATGTTTGATACTTATGATTAGTGGTTTATTTTGAGAAGCCTAGCTGAAGACTATAAATTTAGCGCTTCATGGGAGGCAACCCAAGGGTTTTGCGTGCATATTTTATTATTATTATTTTTTCTTGCTTTCTTTCTTTCGGTTTTATTTAGGTTTGAAGAAGTTCACTTCTCTTGTTGCTGTAAGGTCTTGCTTTAGCACTTCACATCAGAGTTAGAGGCCTAAACCAGGGGAGTATTAGTTCCTTTCCCTCTTTATATTTTTTTGCAACATTGAGGACAATGTTTGATTTAAGTGTGGGGGAGGGATATAATTTCTTTGGTTATGATATAATTCCTTTGAATTATGCTTGTCTTTATGCAATTGAAAAGATTTTTGTTAACTTGAGATTTTTGCATTGTTGAGGATTGACCTTAATTTTGAGTTTTCCCCATCTTAGAGAATATTATCAAATAAAAAATTAAAATAGAAAAAAAATGTTTTAACCAAGTCTCTAAGCCTTGAGTTTTCTTTTTGCAATCTTGAGATGAACTATGAGAATAAAGATTAGTTTGTAATGTGATCAACAAATTATTAATTTAAGAATATTTTGCTACATGATTTCTTTAGAAAATTAGATGATGATCTCACTAGTGCAAAAAAGGCTTTTAAGACCGGACAAAATAGGCTCGTAAGAGCGGACGGACGGCCGGTCTTGTTCCAGCCAGTATTAAAAGTCTACATATAAGACCGGACAATGATCCGGTCTTAAAAGTCTACATATTTTAGACCGGACATTTAAAATATTCGGTCTTAAAATTTATACTAAATGAACATGAAATAGTTTGATTTGGTCGGTCCAAAAACTCAACTTTTAAGACCGGCCTAAAATTAGTCCGCTCTTAAAAATATCGGACTTTTAAGACTGGACAAAAATAAATACGGTCTTAAAGTTAGCGACTTCTAAGACCGACTAATCATACGTGGTCTTAAAAGATTGACTTTTATGACCGGATGATAATTACGTCCGGTCTTAAAAATTTTCCTTTAAGACCGGACGTCTAAATATAACATAACGGTCTTAAAAAGGCCAACTTTTAAGACCGGTTTAATATGACCTTTAAGACCTGTCATATAATTACATCCGGTCTTAAAAGTCAAACGCATAAGACCGGCTTATTTATTTCCAATCTAAATTTTCCCGAATTTTTCCCTACTGTTGTTCCTGCTACTATATATATACACAAATCCACTACCCAATCCAGCACAAAAAAGTCGATACTTTAAGCTACAAGCTATGAACAATTATTTGAATAAATTGAATTGGAAAAATGATACAAATATTATTCACCATGAGTTATTTGGCCTCTTAATTAATCTACAACACCAAAGTTAATTCATACATCCAATAAGATAACTTACTTACAAATACAACATAGATGCGCCCAAAACAATATTCACCATGCCTTCATCATCTAATTCCCATGCCACCCAACAATGTAACATCATCTTTTATAATATGATCGGATCCTACCACAAAAATAAAACAAGGAACAAACTTCATAGTCAAAGACATTTTATGAACATAGAAGGAATAATATATATAGTTAAAGCCTTAAAGTAGTCAAATAAATCTGCATATATATGAATATTACCTTATGAATTGGCTCTTTTATAAAGTGATATCTTCCCATATCCCTTCTTGATGATCACTTCTTATGCCGGGTTAATTATCCGCTTCATCTTCTTCGTTCATGTCCGGTAGACCCCTTGAAAAAGGTGTACTCTTCGGAATACCATAATTTGAATTTTCCTCATCAATATCAATGACCCTCTTTCCTTGGAGAGCTACAGACCACATTTTATTTTCTTGATCGGTGATATAGAACACTTGTTGCGCCTGGTCTGCCATAATAAAAGGTTCATCTCCAAAACTTCTACCATTGACATCGACTAATGTAAATCCTAGCCGATTGATCCGAACACCATTATTGACATCAACCCACTTGCATTTGAAAATGGGAAATCTAATTTTCACATAGTCCACCTCCCATATCTCTTCAATAACCCCATAATATGGCATGACTGCCAATAAAGGGCTTTTGTCTTTCGAACTGGAGAAGTGCATATATTCAACCTCTAACATAACACCACTGTTCTGGACTGTGCTCCTATCATCTAGGGACTTCGTGTAAAATGTATAACCATTGATCACATACGAATTCCAACTTATGACATCAACCTCAGGACCATGTGCTAACCATTTGAGGATATCAGAAACACATTCATCCCCTTCGACCTTTCGTTTGAATCAGTGTGCAAAAGTTCTGTTATGCTCCCTAATCAACCTTTGTTCAGTCATTCGAGGATTTTCTTTCCTCACAGCTTCTTTATGTGTAGCTATGCTGGCTTGAACTTCATCAACATTATTCAAGATGTATAAGTGGACTTGTGACAATTCATCAGGATCCACAGTCTTTACTGAAGCCCCTCGCCTACCCCCTCCAGCATGATGACGTTTTGGAAGCCCAATATGTCTTACTTTGGCCAAATAATTTTGACAAAATTCCATGGCTTCTTCAGAAACATATTTCTGAACAATCGATGCTTCTGGACGGTATGCATTCTTCACGTACCCTTTAAGGAATTTCATAGATATTTCAATTGGGTACATCCACCATAAATGGATAGGGCCGCACAACTTTATCTCCCTCACTAGATGAACAATTAGATGAACCATGATGTCAAAAAATGTAGGAACAAAAAGCTTCTCAAGGTGGCACAAGATAAGATGTCCTTCATTCTCCAATTCATCCAACTTTTCAATGTCGAAAACTTTAAAACAAACCGCATTGAAGAAGACACAAAGTCTAGTCAAAACAACCCGAAGGTCATATTCAGTGATGCCTCAAATAGCTATTGGGAGTAGCTGTTGCATCAAGACATGACAATCATGCGATTTTTGGCCTACTAATTTCAAATCCTTCATCGACACAAGCCTCTTAAAATTTGAAGAATACCCCGAGGGAACTTTTGTGCCATGTAAACACTCACAAAAACTACGTTTCTCATCCTTAGACAAAGTATGAGAAGCCGGGGGACAATAAGTTCTCATTTCATATGGCCTTGGATGTAGCTCTTCACATATTCCCATTGCTTGCAAATCCAATCTTGCCTTCACACCATCCTTGGAACTACCTTGTATGTTGAGAAGCGTGTCAACAATGCTATCACATACGTTTTTCTCCACATGCATGACATCGATACAGTGTCTCACATCAAGATTGCGCCAATAGGGAAGATCGAAGAATACATATCTGTTTTTCCATATATTTGTATCTTTTCTACTCTTGGCTGTCTTGCCGAAGATGACAATGATATTTTTCACCTTCTCATAAACTTGCTCCCCAGTCAATGGCACCAGAGCATCTTCATATTCTTGGCCACCAAAGAAGGCTTTCTTTAATCGACGATATGGGTGGCCCCGTCTAAGAAATCTCCTATGTCCAAGGTAAACCGTCTTTCTTCCATGTTGGAGTTGATGGTAGCATGTGCCTTCTTCACAAACCAGACATGCTTTATGGCCCTTTACACTATACCCTGACAAGTTACCATATGCTGGGAAGTTGTTTATAGTACAGAATATCATGGCTCGCAATTTGAATACCTCCTTCTTGAAAGAGTCAAAAACATCCACACCTTCTTCCCATAACTCCTTCAAGTCTTCGATCAAGGGCTGAAGGTAAACATCAATGTCATTTTCGGGTTGTTTTGGTCCCGAAATCAACATAGACAGCATGATGTACTTTCTCTTCATGCATAACATAGGAGATAAGTTGTAAATAATGAGGAGTACAGGCCATGAACTATGTACGCTGTTAAGGCTTCCATATGGATTCATGCCATCCGTGCTAAGGGCAAGCCTAAGGTTCCTAGGTTCTTCGCTGAAGTTGGGAAATAATTGATCGATTTTCTTCCATTGAGAAGAATCGGCTGGATGACGAAGCTTTCCATCAGAAATCCTCTCATCTGCATGCCACCGCAAATGTTTTGCATCATTTTCATTCGCAAACAACCTCTTGAACCTTGGTATGATTGGAAGATACCATAACACTTTTGCAGGCCCCTTATTTGACTTGTACCTTGGGGTTTCACATATCGGACAATTCTGCTTCTCTTCAAACTCTTTTCTATACAATACGCAGTCATTCGGGCATGCATGGATCTTTTTGTACTCCATCCCCAGTGGACAAAGTATTTTCTTAGCATCATAGTATCGATGCGGCAACACATTATCATCCGGAAGCATGTCTTTAAAAGCCTTAAGCATTTCAAAAAAACTCTTGTCGCTCCATCCATGACGTGCCTTCAAGCTTACCAATTTCAATACAGCGTTCAACAATTGATATTTTTCACACCCTGGGTATAGCAGGGTCTCCGCATCACTGCACATATTACCATATGCATGTGATTGTTGAAAGGCCTCTTCTCCTACATCACGAATAATGTCCTCTATGCAATCGTCCATATCCGTGTCATTATCATCAAAGGCCACTTTCCCATGTTGAGACCCACTTGGTATTTTTTCACCATGCTATACCCATACTGTATAGGTCTTACAAAATCCCTGACAAATTAAATGTGTCTGTATAACTTCAGGACTTAGTCGCCTCTCATTCAAACATTTTACACAAGGGCAATAAAACTTCCCACTATCATCATTGGCATTTTGTTTAGCAAATTCAATAAAGTCCCTCACCCCATTTTGATATTCAACGATTGTCCGTAAAGCATTTATCCAACTGTGATCCGTAGTAGAATTCCTATGGACGGAAAGATTTAACATACGTATAATAAGGCAAAATAAATGCATAACGAAGAATCACTTTTGGTCATGAATATCACAGTGAAGCCAAACTAAAAAACTCCCAAAGCAAAATAAATGCATGACGAGGAAATTTAAATGCTTCGTATGAAGGTCTTATGGACTCACCTGTAGCATATAAATTCAAATGCCAAATAAGAGTCTTTCTTCTCCCGCCACGAACGTTGATGTTGGAGACAGCAAGAGTACCCTAAAAACATTTGTTGGTCAGTTAGGTAGGTCTCAAGTGCAAATATAATCTTCAGAATAGAATATTCATTAACAACAGAGAAGCACACAAGAGCATTTCATCGATTTCGTTCAACTCAAGAAAAACCCAGAACGATAAGTAGGCAAACCATGAAGTTATATAACTGAAACACCTCTTACAGCTTGGTCTAAGTTTAGCTGAGGAACGAGGAAGTGTCGAGAGAGCAACGCGAAGCACCGACGGAGCAACACACAACCACGGGAGACAGAACCTCCTCAGTAATCACTTTTGGCGTGACAAGAGAAATTCAGAGAGGGAAATTTAATTTTCCGCGCGACAGAGAATTGGTTTTATGTTTGGATTTTTTAAGACCGATTAATTATAAAGCATCCAGTCCTAAATATTTTATATTAAATTTTTAAGTGTTACTTTTAAGACTGAATTCTTATCTTGTCCGGTCCTATATATTTAATACCGCAGTTTTATAATACTCCGGACCTAAGTTAATTTTCCAGAGAAAAGAGTATTGACTTTGGGCCTTTGGCGAGCGCAAAAAATTATCAATGCTATTAATTAATGTTACTATTAATTACTTGAAGAAAAAATTAAAAAGAGACAAGGTTATAGTTCTTAATTAATGCTATTCTTAATTAATGCTACTATTAATTACATTAACAAAAAATTAAAAAGAGACAAGCTTATGGTTCTTAATTAATGATATTCTTAAATAATGCTATTATTAATTACTTGAACAAAAAATTAAAAAGAGACAAGCTTATGGTTCTTAATTAATGCTATTATTAATTACTTGAAGATTGCCGTACACATTGCCCAAAAAAAATACAGAAAATTATCAAAGCTTGTTATCCTTCAATGCCCAGGCAATATCGGCTTGAGCAGCATTAATCTCCCGCCGGATATCAGCAAGTTCTCGTCTTATTCGTATCAGGTCATTAGAGGAAAGAGGACGATGGTCAGCGGTCGGTGCACTGGGGCCAACTGGTTGGAGAGGTGGAGCAGGAACCTCTTCATGGTCAGAAGGCTGGAGGGGGTGCGGCAATGTCTTCATCATCGGAAATAACAATGGGTCCAACGACCCGAGACTCTTTTGTTTCAATCGAACACACTTTCGATGGAGGAGGCACATCGTATAACGATCGACAGAAGGCATGAGCATCACGAGTAAGAGCACCCCTACGAGCGATTTGAAAGAGGAGCTTTATACCCAAGAGGGGGGGTGAATTGGGTATATTAAAAATTTTTGCAAACTGGTTCTGTTTTTACACTCTCAGAACAGAGCAGAACAGAGGAGATAGAGAGAAGAGCTTTGCACACAACGGTTTATACTGGTTCGGTCCTTTCTCTGACCTACATCCAGTCCCCAAGCCTCACTTGGGATTTTCAATCCACTAACTCAACAATATTGATTACACACTCTGTACTAAGAGCTGTTCTCTCACTAGAACACACTCCCCCTTACAAGTTGTAATCAATTCACCCCAACTACCAAGTCCCCTGACTTGTAGTTATCACAATCAATAAATGATTTACAAGTATTTGACTCTCTTACAGAGCAGATAAGATAAACACTGAAGAACTAAGTATCAAAATGATACAATACAGATGTAAGCTTGATACAATGAATGACTCAATAAGTTTTCGCTCTAAGTAGTTGTATCTACTTGTGAGGAAGTTAATGCTCTCTATTTATAGGTAGAGAACATTAAATGACCGTTGTGAGATGATTCCAACCGTTGGAAGTGATTTGCTTAAGTTCTGGTCATCTTCTCTCTCTAAACTTCTGCTAATCCAAGTCTTAATGAAGTCTGATGTGGATCTCTGAGTTTCTGCCCGTTGTAATTAACTTTACTTGATATAGAAAGCATTCTTTAACGTTAACAAGGCGTGCTCAGATGGATTAGCCGAAAGTAGATGAGATTGTGCAGGTGCATTAAATGCACTGTTCACCTTTTTGCTTTTTCTCACAAATCTTCAATAATCTTGATCTGTGCTAACTGAAAAACACTCAACAAACTTGTTAAACATATCTGGGATCATGAGTGAATGATTTATGAAAGCAATTAGATCAAACAACAAGATATAGCAGATTTCACAAATTTGAAAAAGCTTCAACGGTCACTAACCTCGAGGTTAGTTCATCCAACCTCGAGGTTGGCCTGAAATCTTCAGGCAAACCTTCGTTTTAAAATCATTCAACCTCGAGGTAGCAAAGTGAACCTCGAGGTTTCTCTTGAGAAGAAACCTTCTGATAAATCTCATTAACCTGCAAACCTTGAGGTTCCAAAGGTAACCTCGAGGTTTGAAGTTTGTTTCAAACCTTCAGTTTTCACTGGAGCCCGACAACCTCGAGGTTGTACATCTGTACTCGAGGTTGGCTCTTTGAAAGTGCAAAGTTCAAAGTTAAACATAAAGCCCAGCCTCGAGGTTACAATGTTAACCTCGAGGTTTTCAATATTTTGAAAACCAGTGTGCTCTCTGTAAGTGATAAAACTCGAGGTTGCAACATCATACTCGAGGTCAAAGGTGTTTTCATCGAGCTTAAGTTTCAAAACAAAGTGTCCAACCTCGAGGTTGAAACATGGACCTCGAGGTTCATGTGCTTGATGAACAACATGACCTTTCTGTATGAGTTGAACCTTGAGGTTTGCTTTGCATACTCGAGGTTACAAGTGATAATGAAGAAACTTGGGTTTTCCAAATGAACCAGAACCTCGAGGTTGACTTCTCAACCTCGAGGTTTCACATATAACTTGTGAAACCAAGTTTTGCAACATTCGAACACTTGATTTTTAAAGCTTCTGTAAGGTCAAACCTCGAGGTTACAAACCCAACCTCGAGGTTTGCTCTTAACCAGAGTTTTGACACTTAAGAGCAAAACCTCTTCAATTGTTTGTAGTTGTTGACAATCATCAAAACCAACAGAGAACTAACATTCTCCCCCTTTTTGATGATGACAACATCTACAAGCAATACCTCTTTAAAACATTTAAAAGTTTATCAGTGAGATTATCAGAGTGTTTGAAAAATTGATTTTTGCACAAGTAGAGTTCTTAGATAAAGAGTCATATATTCTCAGAGATAAGCAGAAGCATGAAATCGAGACTGATATTTCAATTGACATTCCATTTCAATAAATTTATACAAGATATAATGGAATTCAATGAAAACAAAATACAGACAATACTACAAAAAAAAATACATGAAAATACACATGCTGCTGCAGACAAAAACTAGATCCCTAGACTCTAGAAACTAGATCCCTAGACTCTAGTCCTCACTCATTGCTTGTCTCTCCCCCTTTGTCATCGTCATCAACATACTCTGGGTCGAGAATAACAAGAGGAGGCTGGTAAAGCACCATAGCAGTGGTAGGATCAAAGGAGGGATCAAGAAGGGAAGGATAGGTATAGGGAGAAGGTGTGGGAAAGATTTCAGTGGCAGGAGTGGATGGAAATGGAAGTGGGTTAGGAAGAACTTCTGTGGTAGGGGTGACTGGGGAAGGTTGAGACTGAGCAACAGGAGTGGTATGAGGTAGAGAAGAGTGTGGAGGGCTAGGGAATGAGAAAGAGTGAGAGGGAGGTGAAGATGGGTCAGGTATAGGGAGTGATGAACTAGGGTCATCAGCTGTAGCAGGGATAGGATCAGAATCCATCTCAGGAGCAGGAATAGCAGTGGAAGCTTGTACTGGAACTGAGGATGAACCAGGAGTGGATGAGGAAGCCCCGAGACCAAAATGTCTAAGTAGCATGTCAGCTCTGTCTCTGGCATCAGATGCAGCTGAGAGTGTGACAGCTAAAGAGGAGTCCAATTCAGTAAACTTGTGATCCACTTCCTCCTTTAGCTTATTCAAGTGGGACATCACCTCAGTCTGAGCCACAATGACATCCATAAGTCCCAACTTGATGTCAGCCCGTAAAATGTCGACCTCAGTCTTCATGAGAGCACGATGGGAGATGAGGGCTTGATCCACAATCTGTCTGATTTGTCCCATCAGATCATCTGGTAGAGGAGCCTGAGAAGGTGGAGGAGCTGACTGTGCTTCCTCAGGGGCCTGAGAGGCTTGAGACTGAGCCGCCCCCTCTGCATCAAACTTGATATGCATGAGGTTCAGCTGATGCTTCCCAAAATAAAGGGGATACTCAAGGGTATCAGTGCTCCCCACATACCAGATTCTGTGATAGTAGAGTATCACAGAAACGAGAGAAGGGTAGGGTATATGAGTCAATGGCTTTTTGGCAAATTTGAATGACTTCATCCCCTGAAGAAGCCAATCCCCAATATTAAAGGGCACCCTCCTCACAAAGGCAGTGAATGGTCTATAATCGAGGGAGGTAAAATGGGTGTAGTTCCCAGCCTTAGGAACAAAGTTCCTTGAATAAACATACCAAAGAACTCTGTGTTCTTGTGGCATGTCCCTAGGCTTGAAGGTTAGCTTTATCTGTTGGTCAGGTGGAAAGGGTTTGCCTGGAATAAGAGTTTCATATACCTCTTGATTGGTATAAGAAAATTCTGGAACAGGAGGTGGGTTTTTGACTTTCAGAATTTTGTTTAAGGTATCAGCAGAAAGTGTAAACTTGACACCTCTTACTGTGGTTGACACCCTTTCCTCCACCAACTCTCCCTCAGAGTCCAATACACTCACATCTTCCATTTTAAAATAGAACATCCTAACCAGACTAGGAGTGTATGGACAGTAAATGGAGATAAAGGGTTCATACATTTTGATCCAAGGACTGAGATCAAAATTGCACTCTTTGTGGAAGTCTTCTAAATTAATGGCAACTGAAGCACAGAAAACTTTAGAGAGATAAGTTTCTCTATACTTATCATTTTCTTCCTTGGAGGAGAAGGATGAAGCAGCAGTGACGAATCCTTCTGGGGATGATCTGATATCCCGGATATCCTCTATTGCATTCACAGCAAATTTCTCCAACTTCTTTTGCTGTGAGGCCTGAGAGGTAGATTGAACTTGAGGCTTTGAGGGATGCTTGGTCCTTGCCTTCTTGGCCTTTTCACCCACTTTTTCTTTCCCTTTGCCGGTTGCTTCAGGGGCTTTCCTCTTTTTAGGTTCAGCTTGACTGGGCTCTTTGATGGAAATGCCCTTCGGTTTGCTCTTCGGAGGAGGAGATGGAGGAGGATCAATGGGCATCCCTGGGATGTGCTTATCAACCCCAGAGCGCAAGCGAATAGACCGAGTCTTCTTCCTCACAGGCTTGGTTGCTTGAGGTTCAGGGGAAGGTTGACGTTTTGGAGGTGGAGAGGGAGACCAAGATTCTGTCTCATCGTTCGAATGGGAGGAAGATTCTGACTGGGAAGGAGATTTCGAGGCCATTTGTGGACAGAGAGTGGAAGAAATGTGCAGAAAGATGAAGATTGGAAGAGGAAGTGACGAGAGAGAAGGAGTGAACTCGAGGTTAGGGTTCAGTAAAAATGAAATTTCACAGCAGCATATATATAGACACGCTCTCAACCTCGAGGTTGACTTCTCAGCCTCGAGGTTAGATGAATAAAAATTCACTAATCTCTGCGATCAACCTCGAGGTTGATATCTCAGCCTCGAGGTTAGATGAATAAAAAAATTCACTAACCTTCGAAATTCTTACCTCCAACCTCGAGGTTGCCTTCAGAACCTCGAGGTTCGACTGTCTGATAGATGAGATGTCTCTTCTGTTTGCCACCAACCTCGAGGGTCTAATCCCATACTCGAGGTTCCAGCTTTTAAGCATTCTCAATTTTGACAGTTTGCCCCGATAACCTCGAGGTTAGCTTTTGAGCCTCGAGGTTCCATCCATCAGATACCTTGAACCTTTTGACACTCTTCCAACCTCGAGGTTGGCTACTGAACCTCGAGGTTTGCTCCTTTGACAGCAAACCTAAGTCCTGCATAAGATTGTCTATGTACTCCGATGCTAAAGTTAGTGATCTATAATCATCAAAACCATATTTTAATATAAAAGTAGACAGGAATTACTTATGAAAGCAATTAGATCAAACAACAAGATATAGCAGATTTCACAAATTTGAAAAAGCTTCAACGGTCACTAACCTCGAGGTTAGTTCATCCAACCTCGAGGTTGGCCTGAAATCTTCAGGCAAACCTTCGTTTTAAAATCATTCAACCTCGAGGTAGCAAAGTGAACCTCGAGGTTTCTCTTGAGAAGAAACCTTCTGATAAATCTCATTAACCTGCAAACCTTGAGGTTCCAAAGGTAACCTCGAGGTTTGAAGTTTGTTTCAAACCTTCAGTTTTCACTGGAGCCCGACAACCTCGAGGTTGTACATCTGTACTCGAGGTTGGCTCTTTGAAAGTGCAAAGTTCAAAGTTAAACATAAAGCCCAGCCTCGAGGTTACAATGTTAACCTCGAGGTTTTCAATATTTTGAAAACCAGTGTGCTCTCTGTAAGTGATAAAACTCGAGGTTGCAACATCATACTCGAGGTCAAAGGTGTTTTCATCGAGCTTAAGTTTCAAAACAAAGTGTCCAACCTCGAGGTTGAAACATGGACCTCGAGGTTCATGTGCTTGATGAACAACATGACCTTTCTGTATGAGTTGAACCTTGAGGTTTGCTTTGCATACTCGAGGTTACAAGTGATAATGAAGAAACTTGGGTTTTCCAAATGAACCAGAACCTCGAGGTTGACTTCTCAACCTCGAGGTTTCACATATAACTTGTGAAACCAAGTTTTGCAACATTCGAACACTTGATTTTTAAAGCTTCTGTAAGGTCAAACCTCGAGGTTACAAACCCAACCTCGAGGTTTGCTCTTAACCAGAGTTTTGACACTTAAGAGCAAAACCTCTTCAATTGTTTGTAGTTGTTGACAATCATCAAAACCAACAGAGAACTAACACGATTATCTTGTATCTAACCATGGTTTGAGCAGTACGTTGGCGCAAAGAGGTATGAGGCGTTTATTAATAAAGGCAGAGCTAGAGGTAGTTTGGAGTTACGAGGTAGTGCAGAGTTAATAAGGAGTGTTAAGGACAGAGAGGTAAAGAGCAGACGAATGGTCTACGCTTTACGAGCGAGTTTTATAAATATTATTTAATTTTTAAGATGAATTAATATTAAGACCGACCTTTTATAATTTCTCCGGTCCTAATAGTATATTATTTATTTTTTAAACTGAATTAATTTTAAGACCGACCTTTTATCACTTCTCCGGTCCTATAAGTATATTATTTATTTTTTTAGTCAATTAAATTACTTTTAAGACCGATCTTTTATCAATTTTCCGGTCCGAAAATTCATTTATTCAATATTTAAATTTCCTAAAAAAAGTTCATCGTTTCAAATTCCGATAGCAGAGTCGTATCCTTACACTCTATCAGATCTCTTCGGCTTCCAGATAAACTTCCCAACGTAACTAGGCGTCTCCTCGTATTCTGATGAACTATGCGTCTGCTCATTAAAGGTTCCGACGTTTCACTCCGGATGGGTTCTCTATTTAAAGCCGTTGTTACTTTACTTTCTTCACATTCTTCATCATCACTTCCACAATGGCCGCTCCACCGCCCCAAGGTCCTCCACTAACACCAGGTCCTCCTTTTCCTCCTCCCGCTGGGCATAATAATCCTTACCCTCCTCCTCTGCCTCCAAACCCGACCACCAAACAGCTGTTGCGCCACCTCCTGGCCCGCGTCGATCATATAGATCGACGATAGGGCCAGCTTTTTCAGGTCTACCATGCCATCAACAACAAGATCAACGCGATACTCAGCGCCCACGACGTTGAGTACAATCCGTTAGATGACGACGTCACCGACCCCTCCGACGACTCCCTCCCCTCCAACAACGATGGGGATGAGTAAATATTTTTCTGTTTTTTTTTAAAAAATCATGTACTCCGCTACCCCCCATGGGGCAGCATTAAAAAATATATAAGAAATTTGTTACTTTCCTATTTCAATCGCCTTTATCCTTCTGATCAGTACATTCTTTCTTTTTCCGACAAGGAGGGAAAAAACAAAACATTGTCCTCGTGTGTATGATCAACATTAAAAACTCGCACATTAAAATATCCAACAATATACAGTTAAGATCAGACCAACAAAACAAAAAGAACGTTTACCTTATTCGAATAAAAACAAACAGTGACAATTCTTCTCAAGGTTGGACCATCAGTGTCGTCGGTTTTACCTCGCCTGATTAGAAACAAAGTGTCCTTTTCAATATCTCTCATCTTTTTCCGACAAAAAGAAAAGGGGCAAAGAAAAAGGGAAACTGATAATCTAAATCTAGAGAGCTAAAAACTACGACATTGAGGGTCCTAGCTTGAGTAGAACGCCAGAACCTCAGTTGCCTTTAATTACCCTAATTAATTTGTCTGAAAAGCGAATCAACTCTAAGACTATTAGGAGCGGACGGAAAAAGGAGATATGGTCCTAAAAGTGTCGAATACTTTTAGGACCGTCATTTTAAAACATAGGTCCTAAATGTCTCACCAATATTTTGTCAATACTTTTAGGACCGGAAGTATACAACTTGCGGTTCTAAAAGTCTCATATTATTTAACCGAAAACTTTTAGGACCGGAAGTTTACCCATATTCGGTCCTAAAGTCGCGAACTCGCTACATCATCCTGAACCTCAAATTTCAAGCGCACTAAATAGCTTTAACATCCCAGGCGCCCGCTTGGGGATATTGTCCGCTTTGGCTTATACAAGGCCTCACGGTTTTGTTTCTGACTAGGCCGAGCCCATCAAAACGCATCCACAAGGGAAAGGTCTCCACACCCTTATAAGGCATGCTTCGTTCGCCTTCCCAGCCGATGCGGAACTTCATACTCCACCCCCCTTGGGGCCCAGCGTCCTCGCTGGCACATCGACCCGAGTCCTAGCTCTGATACCAATTGTAACATCCCAGGCGCCCGCTTGTGGATATTGTCCGCTTTGGCACATACAAGGCCTCACGGTTTTGTTTTTGACTAGGCCGAGCCCATCAAAACGTGTCCACAAGGGAAAGGTCTCCGCACCCTTATAAGGCATGCTTCGTTCGTCTTCCAAGCCGATGTGGGACTTCACAATAGCTATATCCACCATCCAATTTCAGATACCCCAAAATGGAAACAAGAAAATTGTTCGAAAAATTAAACAAATTTATCTATTGAATTTTACATTGCCTGTGTATTATTTACAAATTGATCGAAAAAATAATCAAATTTTACAGAATATTTACAAATGAATAACATCATTAATTATTGTCCTGATCACTACTTAAGATCAGGTCATACAGATATTGACAAAAAAATTCACGTTTGTGCTCGAGTTCAGCATCCGAGAAGGGGGCAGGGCATTGAAACATTTGTAACATCAAAGACACAAACTGAATTAATAACTTGCGCCCATATTTCAGATGTAATTCATTAAGCCCTAGAAACTGAATTAACTTGCGTGCATAATATGTAACATCAAATATTTACCTTTGCAAATAATTTAGTTTTTCCTTTAGTGACAATATCATACATGTGTTTCATATATATATTATGACTAAGGTGGTTGCCGACGAGTCTAAAAAGAAAAAGAAATATATAAGTAATATATATATTATGACTAAGTTCAAAAGGCAGTTGACAAGTACCAATATTATATTGTACCAACCTCTGGTCTGAGCCATTTAGGCTCTTTGGCCTTTGAAGGACGCTTTTGGAGTGCATCGATTTGGAAGGTCCTCATGGCACTATCATCAAAAATGCATATTTATCAATTCACTTAAAATTCACAGCTGAGATTTTTGACAAGAGAATCAAAATGACATGCTTACTCGTTGATGGTCTGGACCAACGTGTGCACTGGCAGGCTGTGAGTGGAGCATAAGAAGATAACTTTAATTTCTTCCATGCACATGATGAGCAACTGCCAGTGGCGGCTGAAAATTCACAGCAGTAAAGTATACTCAGTGATATATGTAGGCATGTAGCAGAATTAAGTGACTTGTAGCCAAGATTTGTGATATGTGCCTGTGGAAGAATGGCAACAAGTACACCTTTCTTCTCACATTACACAACCTCCTTGATATGTACTCTTGTCTTTGCACCATGGTTGTTTGACTCATATACTATGGGCACAAGAATCCAAAATCGTCCAACCTGCCCTCATTCTCCAATTCTTGATGCAAGAACCTACAATAATTACATCGATCAGGGAATTAGTATATATATGTATGTGTGTCTAAATGATGCATTTAAATTATATGTACCATAGAAGAACATACTTACTTCATCCAAATTTGAATAATTGCATCAGTAAGCTCCTGTCAAGGAAGCAGTAGGGAGTCAATATCAACGAAGTCAACTTGGACTGGTAGGGGAATTGCGTCGCCTACTACTTCATTGACAGACCATGATTTAATTTTAAAACATCCACTTTTCACCATATCGGTTATTTTTTCGCGGCCAGTCAACTTAGCAGTAGGGGATTGAGCTTGAGGAGAAGGGGATTGAGCCTGAGGAGGAGGGGATGGAGCTCTACAAGGGGATGGAACTTGAGGACGAGGGGTTGAAGCTTAGGGAGGAGTACAGACATGTACAAGCTTCACTGGCCAAGAGATGAAGGTTCCCTTGATATCACTCACAATCTTCATCTCATCAGTTGGGAGAGGGAGAGGTGCATCAATGATCACCTTTTCAACTGACACTCTGACTTCATCATCAGACATTTGTTGGTGGTTTTCAGTTGATCCCAAAAAGTTGTGGACAGTCCCTTTTGCAACCAATAGTAGTCTATCATGATCCTCCACATAAAGGTCACAAGGTTGCTCTGACTGTCCAACAATGCAGCTCCCTCGAGTGCTCTGCTGCACAGTTGCAGGTGAGTGTGTGAAGGGAACACTAGTCTCTGGACGAGAGCTCAAAAGCAGCTTCACCTGATTCAGTTCCTCCCTCAACTTACTCATATCAGATTGATGCCTTGCTTCTTTAGCTGCTACCTCCTCATTTAATTTGGCCACTGTCTGATCCATCTCCTCCCGGGTAACCACCTCTTTCCTATGGCATTTGGCGGATGAACCAAAGAATACCTTCAGGCCTACTCGTCCTCCAACCCCCCTTACACGCCCACCGTGGTCCAGTTTTCCGGTGGCAGTCGTGAGAACATCACTCCTACTGGACGACACGAAAGATCCCTCTGCCTCTTTCTTCTTAAGATCTTCCTGTAAGGTACAGATAACGAGAAGCTTAGTAATGAATCATGTTAACTAAAAAATAACAACAATAACAATACTTACAATTTTTTCAGCAACTAAACGAGTTTGTTCACTCGTGTAGGAGCCGCTTGGCTTTTGCCGAATGTGCAACCACAAATCCTCGCGACGTATTGGAGATGGCGGACCATGCACCGCCTCAGGATTGGATTCTGCTTCATCTTCCAATCTCTTCTGCTTGGTCGCCATCAATTCCTTTTCAGCCCTTTCACATCCGCCGCGAGAAGCCCTATGCGGGCAATCATTCTTTCTCCCTATCTCCTATGCTTTTGCCCTTCTTTGCTGTGAATCAGAATTGAAAACAACTATTAATTATGAATTCCAGCCATCTCACTAAAAGAAATTAGAGAACTTATGCTTGATATGAACCTCAAACACTAGTCAAATTCACTTGATCAAGTTTCAACATTTTATTATTTAAGGAAGATGTAGATAGGTTAAGAAACAAAAGAGAATTATGCTTACAAAAGAGCTATGTTTTGTACTGCTAGGTAGATAGAACAAGAAAAAACAAAGGATTATGCTTACAGAATAATACAAACTTGATCCTTTTTAAGGCATCCAGTGGGATCATCAGTACGTCCACATTAGATAGTAACAATTGGGTATATAAAGTTTCCCCCTTTTAAGACTATTCATTTCCTCATTTGCAAGACAAACCATTACACAATTACCTCCTTAGTATTTTACCTTTTCAGGGTTTACATATCAGACTTGCATAGACAAAGGCAGGAAATGTATACTTCTATTCACACACCAAACAATATAATTTAACTAACAGGATTAGATAAACAAATATAAGCTCACAGGTTACATAAGCAAACAAAACTAAATATAGACTCACCAGAGCTTCAGGAGTGGTCCGCAGCCGAACAAATTGTTGCCAAATTCGTTCATCAATAAATGTGTATTGTTCCGAAGGCTGTTTGGCAGGCGCAACCTCGTAAAAAATATATGTGTTAGCAAGAGAGGTATTAAACTTCCTCCACCGATCAGCACAATAGGACAATGTCTTGACTTTCAACTACTCAGAGTCAGGGACAGTGTATGTAAGCCGGATAGTGTCCCAAATAGGTTGCTTTACTTTTTCAAAGTTAACACTTTTCCACTCATCTTCCAAGATGCTAACCTTGCTGCGTGCAAGATAGCCGACAAAAATATTATATTTGTTTTTATTAGGACCATAAGGCCGCAACTTTTCATCGAATTCAACCTCGAGCCTTGACCCAGAAGTCCGACTTAGAGATACATCCATCATTCGTGTGCCTCTTCTACCACGGCGTGCAGGGCGGTTAGGAGCCACATTGTCAGTGGAGGAGGGTTCGTTCAGACCCACACCATTAACTGGCGATCCTGGAACACGAATGGAATCGTCTTCACCGTTCATTTTTGAGACAGTAAGAGAGGAATGCCTGAGCAACTGAGAGAGTAAGAGAGGCTACTGGTACGTGGGTGAGGAAGAGTGGTAATGCAATAGGAAAAGTGGCTTCACAACAACAAGAGGGGTTTCAGAGGTACAACATAAGTCTTATGGGTTTCGCGCGAAGATATAGGGGTTTCAGAGTTCAGAGATACAACGTAAGTCTTAAGGCAATGTTTCGCGCAAAGATATATTTGGCGGTTTATTTTTAAGACTGGATGAACAAAAACGACGATCTTAAAGGTTACGTTTTAAGACCGTCCTCTTTTAAACTCCGGTCTTAAAAGTATTACTACCGGGCGCGATTTTTGTCCGACTAAAAAGTATAATCTTTAAGACCTCTTGTTATATATATCCGGTCTTAAGTCGGCTTGTTCGAGATTTTTCTATAAAGAATTTTTATATTTCAATTTTTTTAATAACATTTTTAAGACCAGTCGTTTTTCTAAGCGGTCTAAATAATATATTTAAGACTCATTGCTAAACGATTCGATCCAAGAAGTTCTTTATATTTACAAAACTGCCACCGGTCATAACTTTAAAGTTCTTTATATTTACAAAACTGCCACCGGTCATACCTTTAAGACCGGGCCGTCGATAGTCCGCTCTAAATGAGGCGGTCTTAAAAGCCTTTTTTGTACTAGTGTCTGTGCTAACCAAGTAAAACTTTTGTGTAGGGAAATAACTCAGGAAAAATCAAGAAAAAAAAAGAGAAAAAAACAACTCCAATGACTTCTCTTGACCTTACTTAGTAACCGGGGGCACTTCATCACCAATGTTGGCACTCGAGTCAAACGGTAAAGTCAAAGAGGGTTATGAGTTGAGCTAAAAGCCTCTTGAGGTGCCTGTTGGAGTAACTAAGTAACCGGTGCTGCATCACCCATGTGCAGGGTTGCGTCAAAAAGGGGACCTACAACGGCTCAAGAAAAAAAAAAGAAAAAAAGGAAAGAAAAAAAAAGGCAAAATGAGTTATTTCTTACCTGGGAATTCTTAATAAATTAAATGAAAAGCTTGGTTTGGTGGGGGCATTTGAATTTTTCTGGAGAAATTAAGTAGTGTAATATTCTTTTACTAATCTTATGATTGAACTTATTGCTTGCCGATCTTTTGATCATGGAACGTTAAAAGATTATTACACTCTATTGGCTTAGTGACTTATTTTTATAAGACATTAACTTAAATAAGATTTGATGATATGATCCAAGTGTGGTGGTTTTTTTGCTCTCTGTTTAGGAATTTCATAGGCAATGTTCTTCTCAGATAATGAATTCTTTTTCTTTTGCTTGAGGACAAGCAAATGTTCAAGTGTGGGGGTGTGATGACTTCCTATTTTTAATAGATGTGAGACATATTTTTAATTGTGTGAGACATTACATAATTAATTAAGATAGGTATATAAATGGACCGGAAGGCATTTATAGACATTAATACTCTAGATTAGCTTATTAGATTAAGTCAAAGTTAATTTAGTGGGGATAAAATCTAAGAATCAAATAAGGGATTAGTAACTCTAGGTTGCTCATTTGATTATTGTGGTAGTTTTCTTATTTTTATTTTAGTTTTAATTTCTTTTATCTTAATTAAATTTAATTTGGTTTTCTCAACTTAAACGAAATTGTGAAATTAATGCTCAACTAAAGGTTGTGATACTAAGTCCTCATGGGAACGATACTTTTCTTATCACTTTATTACTTGATACGGCCCGTGTACTTGCGGAGTTTTTGGGCTATAAAGTTTTTCCCTATCACCGACCGGCTGATACAAAAGATCCCTCTGCTTCTTTCTTTTTAAGATCTTCCTGTAAGGTACAGATAACGAGAAGCTTAGTAATGAAACATGTTTAGTAACTAAAAAATAACAATAATAACGATACTTACAATTTTTTCAGCAACTACACGAGTTTGTTCACTCGTGTAGGAGCCGCTTGGCTTTTGCCGAATGTGCAACCACAAATCCTTGCGACGTATTGGAGATGGTGGACCATGTACCGCAGAAGGATTGGATTCTGCTTCATCTTCCAATCTCTTCTGTTAGGCCGCCATCAATTCTTTTTCAGCCTTTTCATATCCGCCGTGAAAAGCCCTATGCGGGCAATCATTCTTTCTCCCTATCTCCTGTGCTTTTCCCCTTCTTTCCTGTGAACTAGAATTGAAAACAACTATTAATTATAAATTCCATCCATCTCATTAACAGAAATTAGAGAACTTCTGCTTGATATGAACCTCAAACACTAGTCAAATTCACTTGATCAAGTTTCAACATTTTATTTAAGAAAGATGTAGATAGGTTAAGAAACAAAGGAGAATTATGCTTACAAAAGAGCTATGTTTTGTACTGCTAGGTAGATAGAACAATAAATAAAAGAGAATTATGCTTACAGAATAATACAAACTTGATCCTTTTTAAGGCATCCAGTGGGATCATCAGTACGTCCACATTAGATAGTAACAATTGGGTATATAAAGTTTCCCCCTTTTAAGACTATTCATTTCCTCCTTTGCAAGACAAACCATTACACAATTACCTCCTTAGTATTTTACACTTTTAGGGTTTACATATCAGACTTGCATAGACAAAGGCAGGAAAAGTATACTTCTATTCACACACCAAACAATTTAACTAACAGGATTAGATGAACAAATATAAGCGGACAAACCATTACACAATTACCTCCTTAGTATTTTACCTTTTTAGGGTTTACATATCAGACTTGCATAGACAAAGGCAGGAAAAGTATACTTCTATTCACACACCAAACAATTTAACTAACAGGATTAGATGAACAAATATAAGCACACAAAACTAAATATAGACTTACCAGAGCTTCAAGAGTGGTCCACAGCAGAACAAATTGTCGCCAAATTCGTTCATCAATAAATGTGTATTGTTCCTAAGGATGTATGGCAGGCGGAACCTCGGCAAAAATATATGTGTTAGCGATAAAGGTCTTAAACTTCCTCCACCAATCAGCACAATATGACAATGTCTTGTCTTTCAACTCCTCAGAGTTAGGGATAGTGTATGTAAGCCGGATAGTGTCCCAAATAGGTTGCTTTACTGTGTCAAAGTCCACTTTTTTCCACTCATCAATCAAGATGCTAACCTTGCAACGTGCAAGATAGCCGACAAAACTATTATATTTGCTTTTATTAGGACCGACAGGTTGCAACTTTTCATGAAACTGAATCTCGAGCCTTGACCCAGAAGTCCGACTTAGGGTTACATCCATCATTCGTGTGCCTCTTCTACCACGGCATGCAGGGTGGTTACGAGGCACATTTTCAGATGAAGAGGGTTCGTCCTGACTCACACCAGTAACTGGCGTTCCCGGAACACGAATATTGTTTTCACCGTTCATTTTCGAGACAATAAGAGAGAAATGCCTGAGCAAATGAGAGAGTAACAGAGGTTAATGGTACGTGGGCAAGGAAGAGTGGTTTCACAATAAGAAGAGGGGTTTCAGAGTTCAGAGGGACAACGTAAGTCGTAAAGTAACGTTTCGCGCGAAGATATATTTGGCGCTTTATTTTTAAGACCGGATGAACAACAACGACGGTCTTAAAGGTTAACTTTTAAGACCGTCCTTTGTTAAACTCCGGTCTTAAAAGTAATAAACTATTTACTACTGATAGGGAAAAACTTTAAGCCTAAAAACTCCGCAAGTGCACGGGTCGTATCAAGTAATAAAGTGATAAGAAAAGTATCGTTTCCACGAGGACTTGGTATCACAAACTTTAGTTAAGCATTGATTTCACAATTTCATTTAAGTTGAGAAAACCAAATTAAATTTAATTAAGATAAAAGAAATTAAAACTAAAATAAAAAAATAAGAAAACTACCACAATAATCAAATGAACAACAGAGAGTCACTAATCCCTTATTTGATTCTTAGATTTTATCCCCACTAAATTAACTTTGACTTAATCTAATCAGCTAATCTAGAGTATTAATGTTTATAAGTGCCTGTTGGTCCACTTATACACCTACCTCAAATAATTGTACAATGCCTCACATAATTAATTAAGATGCAATTCAAATCGGGCTCACTCTAATTTGATTATTCGGAGCTTTTAGGTATATGTCTATCCTAGACGAAAATTAGATTAAAACCTAACTTCACATTAAATTTAAATCTAATTCCACATTATTTGATCTCAAGGTCAATTTAAGATTCCCTTCGTCAAGTTCAATCCTAAATCCCCAAAACATGCTTAACGGTGGCCAATCACTAAGCAATAAATAATAAAAACAAGATTAAATAAACTGATTAAAATTAAACAAAACTAATGAGTGGGAACAATTTCTAAAACCCAAACAAGTTCATAGATTCTCTAGGTTGCAAAACCAACTAGCCACACATGGCTTTATTCAAATCCAAAACAAAAATATAAGAATTCAGGTTCAAAGAAGAAGAAGAGAGAGGAAAGAAAGATTCTCCGTCGCCTCCATAATCCTTCCGTCCTTTTGTGGAGATGATGAAGAGAACTGAAACGCTCAGCCTCTACTCCTCTGCTCCTTCGTTCCTTATCGTTCTGTGCCTCCCGATCTTTCTGCTCCTTCATTTCGTCCCCCCTCGTTTGCTTGTCTATGCCTCCTTATTTATAATTGAGGTCTTAGGTCACTAATTCTCTTTTTCTTTTTATTAAAAAGATATCTTGTATCTTGTAATTTACTCCATCAGATCACACAATTAATTTTGTTTCTATTTTTCTTGCGGGAGACCACTGAATTTGATTGATTGCATATCCTCTTAATTGCTTTTTCTACTTCATTCCAAATCAGCTAATATTTCCTGCACAATAAAAATAGGATATGAGTAGATTTATGTTGATTTATTCTTTGATCCCAAATTTGATTCACTGATGGAAAAATCAATAAAAGATAATTAAATAGGTATATAATATCAATCATTTCAATTAATTCTTATAAAATATACACCTATTTAATCATAAAATATACACTCATCAACTACCGGACACGATTTATCTCCGGTCTTAAAAGTATAATCTTTAAAACCTCTTGTTATATATATCCAGTCTTAAAAGTTTTTATTTAAATTTTTCCTTATTATTTTGGACCGCAGAAAATATAAATCGGCCTGTTTGAGATTTCTCTATAAAAATATTTGATATTTCAATTTTTTTAATAACATTTTTAAGACCGTTTGTTTTTGTAAGCGGTCTAAATAATATATTTAAGACCCATTGGTAAACGATTCGGTCCAAGAAGTTTTTTATATTTACAAAACTGCCACCGGTCATATCTTTAAAGTTCTTTATATTTACAAAACTATCACCGGTCATACCTTTAAGACCGGGGCGTCGATAGTCCGCTCTAAATGAGGCGGTTTTAAAAGCCTTTTTTACACTAGTGTATATTGTGGATAAAAAAGAATAATAATAATGGTGCACAAAGGGAAAAAGATTAAAAGATAGAACTATCTATCACTTTACATACAATTGCAAATTCTATAAATCACAGAGTAAAAAGTGTTGAAGTATGCCTAGTCCACCTTTGATAGATTAGGGCCCAAGTCCAATTACATTGAGGTTAAAGAATAAATAAAAGAAAAGGCTTGGGTGGATAGTTGTGATATTCCCCAATCATTCTAATTTAAATGATTAAGCTAAAAGAACATATCTTCTTCTTCTTCTTCTTCTTTTGATAAATAAATTTTAGAAGAGGGGTTGGACTCACCCACAGTCTAAGGGCAGGGCAAAAGAACATATCTTCTGATAAAGTAGTAATACATCAATTGAGGAAGAGGCATGAGGAACCCTATATATGTGAGTATGTAAGGGTTCAAGGGTTATGCGTGATAATACACATAAATGCATGTCGACTCACTTCCTCTACAGATTATTCTCTCCTCCTTCTTTTGTCTATGGTGTATTTGCTATGTAATTTGATCGAAGTCCGCAACGTCGCTCCAGTTTTATGTGGATACTTTAACGAGTCAGTCAGATTCCAAATAGTTTGAAATTCTTATATGTTATCAAACCTTATGGTTTTTCCTAATGCCAGTATGATATTTACTCTTCATATCATGATATCACTTTCATTCAAAACGATGTGATTGCTACTGGAATGAATATGCAAACTGTTATGGACCCCGGAAATTGGGCTTAGAGAAGTCCGGCCCAACTAAGGAGACACCTGTCTGCGGTTACGCACATATGAACAATAATAGACACAATGGAGGAGGAGCCGGGACAAATATCTCGTCTTCAACATAGGCATTTACGTGCACTCCTTCCAAATTTAGGGTCACCGTGGGATTCTGGAACTGTACCTGCTCCAAGGCATTCTCAAAGGCGTCCACCACACCCGACTTCAGCTTCACTATGTCATCATTGGCGGATGCAAGGGCCACTTGGCTAAACTCAAGCGATGATTCTAGCTTGGTGATCTCGTCTTTATACTTCTTAATAGAAGTCATGTCTTGTTCATGGATCTGTAGCCGGTGGGTAACCTCAAATTTAGCCTTATGAAGCTTGTCACGCAGTGCGATGAGCTCGTCAGACAAGCTTTCCTTCTAGGCCTTTGCTATCTGTACGTCTTCTTGGCCTTGGTCCAATTGGTTGTCTGCCTTTTTCTTGTCGGCCTCCAAGGCATCCAAATCAAACTCGCACAAGCTGACTTTTTCCTTGAGATGAGCGGCGAGATGGCAGAGACCGGCATTCTTCAAATTGAGGTGTTCCATCTCTTTGAGTTCTTTAGCCTCTAGCTTTGGAAACTGCTTCCCGTCGTAGTAATGTGAAGGAGGGCGAAGAGCTGTACGCAAGCCGGTGGGGACTTTGTTTTCCCAAAGGTAAGACTCGGGAAGTCGAATAACAGGGCCCGAAGAAGCCGTTGGAACCTCGGGTTCCACATTCTCGGGCTCAAGGACTGGAAGAGTGAGGGGGATGTCGACCTCGTCCATGCCAGAATCAATAATCTTCTTTTTCCTTGAAGTCTTGGTTTTCTTGGCCGGTGGTTGTTGGGATGGCTCGGTACTGGGGGTTGTTCTTTTCACGCCAGGGGTTGGAGGACGAGGTGCTGGTATCACCGCCTCTGGATAGCATGTTACATCCATATAACCGAGTCTTTTTCCCATTGGATCACCTGCGAAAGGAAAAAAGAGTTAAGTATGGAGATTTTAAGAAAGAACGTCAATACTTATAAATTAAAGAAGATATCATACCCGTGATGGGTTGTTTCCAAACAAAAGAGGCTATGTACTCTGCCGAGTCTATTAAAGTGTCCTTTTTAGTCAAAGCAGAAATGAAATCGATAGTTTCAGTCTCGGAGGTGGTTAGTTGGGAGGCAGGAGTCAAAAAGTCTTTAGCTTCAAATTTATGGTGTTCTTCACACCAGTATAAAGGGAAACGCCCCCCGAGTTCCCCAGAAGCAGAAGTTTGAAGGAACCAGGGAATACACCCGGGTTTGGCCATAACTTTAAAAAATGAATTTTTGAAGCCTTTCCAAGAATTGGTAAAAGGCTCCAGAAATTTACGTCTATGCGAAGCCCGGAGTGAAGTCCATCCGAACTTTAGTTGGTCTCCATCTGTGGTCAAGTAGGTTTCTAGGGGGAGAAAAAGTGGCAAAATACGGGCACGGAGCATACTATATCATATTTATGGTAAAAACTTTCAAAGGCCACGGCAAAAGCCCAGCCATTGGGGTGAAGCTGAGAAGGAGCAAGGTGCAAGTGGCGGAGAAGATGCATTTGGAAGTCGGAAAAAGGGAATTCCATCCCGAGGCGAGCAATTAGATCCTTATAAAAGAAAAAGAAGTTACAATCGTTGTTGTTTAATCGCCTAAAGGCCACTGACTCACTGGTCGACGGTAGACATATGACGTATCCGTCTCCACTCCGAATAATACGGGAAACTGCTTGAGAAGACATCTTGCTTCTCACATCGTTAACAGCATTGCTCGCAGCATATCCTTTAATGGTAGACATTCGTGAAGACCCAGAAGGGACAGATTCTCCGATCTCGGGTTGATTTGTTTGATGAGAGGAGGAAGACATTAAATACCTATAGAAGGCAAAAATAAAGATAGGCAAGGTCAGAACTCGGGTATACCTGATATTACAGGGTTTACAGGATGAGTTTGGAGTCCTGAAGGCAATAAAGTAGCATTAGTGGCTGAAAGATTCCGAGGCCTTTCATTGCAATGACAATGGTCTAAAATCTGCTCGGCATCTCGATCATGGCCCAACCGAACAAGTTCAATAGCTTTGTGAGTACATTCTTCACAAGGAGCAGAAATCTCGGCGGAGTGAGTCGGGATAAAAACCTCGGGAATTACACCGTGAGTTGCTGAGGGAAGCGATGGAGCTTCGAAAACCTTGGGAATTACGCTTGAGTTACTGAGGGAAGCGAAGGAGCTGCGGTTGATGGGGTGACATGACCTCGGCTGGACTTTCCACTTCCACTACCCCGAGAGGAGTGGAGCAGATCTTCCATTTTCTCTTTCTCGGTAGGAAGGATGGACCACAGCCAAAGTTTAGTTCGGCCGGATACGCGTTGGAGTAATTCTCTGTCCTTTTCAGGAATGGGCCTACCATACATATCCACTAACAGGGGTCTCGGATCCATCTTTTGGGGAACAAGCGACATGTTAAAGCGCAAGTAATTCATACATATAAAGGCAAGTCATCTAGAACTCAAAATTCATGGCATGTTGAACAACGAAGATCAAACATGAGATTATCAAAGGAATGCGATGAATCCATAATCCCAGATTCCCCAATATTGCAACGACTCAGATGAAAACGTTTCACAATTGCTCTCAACATTTTCCCTTTTAAAGAGGAATTCGGAAAAGTCATCACTGTTGTTCGAATAACCCAGCAGAAGTGATAGCATGTATGTATAGCAACTAAACCAAGGAAGAAAGATGAAGAACAGCAATATCAAAATGAAACAGAAACTTAAGCGAGAGATACCTGATGACGAAGCTGGAGAAAAATGGAACGATGAAGAAAGGAAGGGCTCTGTTAACGATTTCTTTGTCAGAAAGAGAGAGGAAGCAAACAAGTGAATGGTGAAGAGGAGTATTGAGGGGTATTTATAAATGCGCCAAAATGCATAACGCTTCAAAACCCAAGCGTCTTACCGGTTACGAAATGCCAAAAAGATGTAAGGGTGTCAAACTCAAACGTTTTGCCGATACGAGATATAAAGGATCAAGGCTATAACCCTAAAAGTAATCATGAAGGCTAGGGTATGACGTAGGGCATTAATGGGCATAGTAACTGAAGGCGGCTTTTGGGGGAACGTGTCGCTTCAGATTTGGGAATGACGGTTATGTAATACGGTGCCAAAAAACTGAAAAGACACAACGTCAGATGAATAGTCACGCTGGTTAATATGGTGGTATTTGTGCAAAACATCTCAGTAAGGGTCTCCGAAGATTTCGAAACTCGGGATCGGGGGCAGGAATAAAACTCGACGACTTATAGGACGGAGTAGCCGACTTTGAGGAGCAAAAATTGATGAAAACAAACCATAATACCCATCAGACAACTCGGATAAGATAAACTAGTCTCATCCGATTCCACGTCTCATAAAGCAATAAGTCGATGCATCCCGGCAACTCAGAGACCTGAGCTGTCGGACTGGGGAGCAACTGTTATGGACCCTGGAAATTGGGCTTAGAGAAGTCTGACCCAACTAAGGAGACACCTGTCTGCGGTTACGCACATATGAACAATAACGGACACAATGGAGGTTGCTTCCGGAAAAGTCGGAGCGGTTACATACCTCTATAAATAAGAGAAGTTCTTCCCGGTGAACGGTACACAAGAATCTCATCTCCTGCTTACATTCTCACACGAAGTACACACCCTACTCCCTTGTGGCTAAACGCTAGAGTCATACTCGAACTATGTGGGCTTTGATCCCTACTAAGGGTACGTAGGCCCTAGGCATTGATCTTAGTTCAAGCCCGGTTAATCTTGTTCATATCCGAACACAAACAAAGTTATCATATTATATTTTTGTTTCTGTTGTTAATGAGATTTTGTTTTTTTGTTAAGTAATTCATGAACATTAATATTGGGTTCATATACGTCTTCTCTCATGTTTGTAGTTAAACTGACTGTGCTCGAGGCATATTTAGTATATGCGACTTTAATGCTTCTGCGTTATTTCTGTTCACCAGTACATGTATCTGTTGAAATATTTTTCTGTGTTTTGTATATGTATTAGTTGTATTTCCATGCTCGTCTTGTTCATTATTTTACCATTTGAGATCTCTGTAAGCCACTGCCATACGTATTTCTTGCTGCCGTAAAATGATAACAAAAACGGAATTGTGGAACAACGGTTTTTTAAGATTGGGTTAAGGAAAATACTGAGATTTGAGCCATGAAATTATAATAAGTGTGTACTAGTCAAAAATCGAACAAAACCGACCCAAAACTCTAAAGAATCCTTGCTTGAAATTTCTTGTTCGAATGCGAAATTGTCCTTCCAAACATCAAGATTGGGTCATTAGAAAACTAAGTTTTTAGGCAACAAAATTAGTCCCATTATGTGGAGGAAGAAAATATGACGAAAACGACATCAAAAACGCCGTAAAAGGCAGCCGGAATCTCCGGCAAACAAAGTAAATAAGAGGTGAGTCTAGTGGACCCAACTCGCACTCCGACAGGGTCTGGTGGGACCAGCCCCAACTACGTGTGGTCTTGTGCAAAACGACACATCACACCGCTTTATTAAAATGGTGCATTTCAACGGCGTTTTCTAAAACAAACATGAGAGGCCGATGAATTTACGCAATTAATTTTTTTTTTTTTAAAAAGCAAAACTTTCAGGCTTTGGGCCAAATGGATTAGGCCCAAATTTTTTTTTTGTTGCTTTTTTTAATAGGTGTCAATAGGATTTAATTTAGGATATAGTAACCAACAATCATTGGGAGCCTTGTGAATGCAAGAAACCCCTGTTGGGAGACTCTTCTACCATAGTCAGATGCGCGACACGGGTCGGAGCCGGATTAGTTGGGACGAAACTCCGGTGAATCGGTGGGCAACCAAAAAAAAAACCATTGGGAGCAAGTGGTAAGGGACTTATTTTCCCACCACCTTGTCCTCGATTCGAGACGTGGAAATAGTGAAAATGGTATTGGGAGCTCTTTCCCCATGACCGTGACCCGGACACGGGGTAAAATTCGGATTAATTGAAACCAGTGAAGTGGGTGAGATACCCAAAAAAAGTGAAAATGGTGAAAATGGTGTTGGAAGCTCTTCCCCCACGACCGTGAACTCGATGCGGGGCAAAATCCGGATTAGTCAAAATTAGTGAACTAGGTGGGATACCCAAAAAAAATTTAGGATATAGTATTTTGACTATAATTGAATCCCTATGTTCTTGGGATCCTCTTAAATGCTCCATTATATATATTCTATAACCTTATACTCAATAGACAAGTTATTTAGATTATATTCGCTCTTTACTCACATGGTATTAGAGCATATGATAATTTAGACTTATTTTTCCATTCATTTCGGCCTTTGTTATTTTTCACCTGTGAAGTGTTGATGAGACATTCATCTCAGAAAATGAATTTATAACCAATTTATGGAATCTTGATGTTAGTAATTCGGATTCCAATATCATCGAATGCTACGCTTATGGTAACTTTGTCATCTACAGTTCCTTGCATTTTGCAATTCATGTTTGTTCATACTTACATTATTACATTATCATGATCCAATGTATCCTCTATTTTTCATGTTTGCATATAATACAGTCGTATGTGCCACAAACTTAGAGATTGGAATGCAATAAGCAATACAAATTGATGATTTCCCAGACTTACCTCTACGCATCGTGCAGGCTTTGGACTAGTTAAAGAAAAAAAAACAAGATATAACAATATGTGAAGAAGATTATTGTGGCTTGAGATTTTGCACATTATCTATTAACCTCTATGATAGAATTGTTATCATTACTGTTACTTCAAAGCCTTAGTAGCGCAGTGGCATGGGAGCTTGGCTCCCCTCCTCCATGTTCAAAGTTCGAACCCTGCCCCCCTCCCCTATAAAAAAAAAAAAAAGAATTGTTATCATTAGTGTTACTTCAAAGCCTTCTAAGGTTAGACGCTGGCTTAGAACTTCTAAACACCTTCGTCGTTCTTTCTTTACGCAATCTTATTGTTAGCCTAGGAGTTCAATAGAATCTTGGTTTTTACTATTCCTCTACTACCACTCTGCAACTTTGCCTTGAGAAAGAAAAACCTTAATCTATCAACTAAATCATACCTCCTCTGTTTGTATGAATTGTAACAATCATTTTGTGCAACTCTAAAATCATTTGGATTAAAGGAGAATGGAAATTTCTTGGTACAAACTTCACATGTTGAAAGACCCCACTAATGTTTCGTGATTGGAGAAGGTTTCTTATGATTGCCTCCCAAGACGCTGCAAGAAATAATCATCGAAAATTCTTTTTGTATTTTGGGAGTGTGTATAAATAGGAATATCATCAAGAGTTTTTTTTTGTTTTTTTTGGGGGGGGGGGGGGGGATCCCTCAACAAGAAACAAACTCTGCAAGATGCGGTTGATGCTTATTGAAGCTTTTGATGGATGAAGAAGGAAACAGGAGGATATAATTGTTGGGATCTGTTGGTCAAATTCTCTTATGACAAGCGAACCAGTCGAATAAGTAATAAAGTGAAAGTAGAGTATCGTCCCACAGAGACTGAGATACCAAGGAATGACGCTCAATTGCTATGATAGTTGTGAAAGCAGAGAATAAATAAAATCAGGTTGAATGGTTGTGGTGCTTATGCTACCAGCAAAAGTAAACAAAATAACGATAAACGTGAGAAGATATCAGTAAGGGGTTAGGCTGGACTCAGAGTTACCCTTAAGTGCGTTAATCCCCCAATTGCTCTACACAATGCTACAACATCTACACCGTACAGCTTCCGCAATTGTTACAGCATAGCTGCTACTCACAAAGCTATTTGGTTAACCCACCTCTATAGTCTACCGAAGCTTCCGTGTCCGATATGTAGGATGCTAATTATACTCCTTCCATATTCCTATGGCAACTTTCTAGATTAGATCTTTGCTATGCTCAGGGTGTTATGGCTATGAGAGGTAGACCCATTCCTAAAGCCTACAATAATAGGTCAAGCCGTGCACGGGCTGCCTAGCAAACACTGTTTCTTAGAGATCTAACCCCAACTGCTTGCCAGTAAGCTGAGGCCACAAATCTAGCCCTTAACTTCAGTTAACTGACTAGTAATTAAAACACCGATACGCAAACCAAATTTATTGAATTAAAAACTTGCAACTGGGTTCATTTGACACAGATTCATCCTCGTCAAGCCATATAAAAATCAGTTCATGACTGACGAGGAAGACACGAAACAAACATTAACGAAATGACCCATGACTGAAATATGAAATAAACAAAAGGAAAACAGAAAGCTTGAACAGAGTTCCGATGCGTGGATGAAGTCCTGTCACGTCACAACTCCACGTCGTCTTCTCTCCAACGAACTGTAGGGAAGGATGTTGGGTTGTCCTAGAAATAGCGTGCTTTGTGAACTTTCTCACTCTTCTCTTGAGTCTGCTGAAGATATAATTTTGTCTAGGGCTCTTTGACTGCTTTAGGGTTCTCTCAGATGCCTTTTATAATTGAGCTTTCTTGCGGCGCAAGTTGAGATTTTCCTATTCCATCGGGATCTATTGTCTCTTCTGATTAGATTGCCTTTGTTGATTCTGTGGGATTCTTCAAATCTTTTAGTTCCAATCCTCCGCATCTTCTAGTCTGTTACGTCAGCAACCTATCTGTGAATATCGCCCTTTTATTTAATTCGTGAAATCATCTGGATAAAAAAGTCAGAATATAAGCCGCATAGCATTGCGTCCTCTACTTTGCTATAGCATTCGTGTGCCTTGTATTGCCCTTCGGTTTGCTGTCAGAATGCTATAGCATCGTATCAACTCTGCTACATAGTTTTCCTTAAAAGCATCGTGAATTACGCTGTTCTTAGCACATGTGGATGATTTCTTTCCCTCAATCCCTATATCATGAATACATGTCTTTTTGCTTGTTTAAATCATGGTTAAGCTTATTTTTACCATTCAATTCAGTCATGAAGTATAGGGAAAATATGGTATTATTTGTGCTCATCAGGATCCGTGCACGCAGTGGAATTAAAAACTTACAATTCCCATCAGAGGATCCATCAACGGTGTTTAAACCAAGTTAGAAAAGGAACCATACCTATGCGAATTGATAAGTGTCTCTTTCAATTTGATCTCGTGGGCTACCTATTCGATCAACAGGAGTCGACTCTACGAATCTCCTCCCTCTACTAGTATCCACACGAATAGCCTCCAATACTAACGGTATCATGCTAGCGCCTTCAGTATTCTCGCGTCTCTCCTATTTGTCTCTAGGGTTTCTTGCGGCTTCTCTAATACGTCTGACAAAATGAGCCATAGGTTTTGCAAAACTCGATAGGCGTATTATATTCAAAATTAATCCTTATTAATTTTGAAATTTGAATGTGGATTTAAATAATATATTAATTAAATCTATCTAATAAATCTAATCTAATATATTTATTTAATTCGAATTAAAAGTCTTCTGATTTAATTCATCTCTATAAATTAAATATAAGAAATGATATATATCTATTTAATTAAATCTGAGATACTATATCACAATTTAAATTAAATCATATATATGATATCTTTATTCAAAAATTAAATCTGGGATACAATATCTCTATTTGTTTTAGATATTCAATTTATCAAATAAATTAAATACAAAAAAAATATTATATAATAATATTATAATCTCTTTTAAATAATATTATTATATTATTTTTGAATTTAATATATATATATATATATATATATATTCATCCTAGATTAAATACTGTATTCATTAAATCTTAGATATATCTAAGATTCAATGAATTTGGACATTTTTGCTTGTATTGGGCTATTCTTGTGTGCGACCTCACAGGACCATATGAGATTGGCAGCGGGCCAATACTATACCAACCCACAAGTCGCAAGCGGAATCTAGCAAGACATTGCGACTACCCAATTCATATGGGGATTGATGATATGATACAACCTATCGTACAACCATGTCACGTCCCTTTTGTCATGCGATAATTTGGTCAAGAATGAGGCATGAATAATGTCAACTTCCTGTTCTTGACCATTACTTTCTCGATTCTTGAGTAGTCTAATAGAAATGGAAACTTTTTTCCATCGTAGTATGGCCATAAATTTCTCAGACGCACTCATCGAGGGGCCCAGTATTATCTCTCTACAAATGTGAGGGACAAATTTCATCTTGACCATTCGCATTCCTCTGCATGAAAACCACTGATCGCGATCACAGCCATTATCATCACCCGGTCAAAGGTGACTTTTGACTAGGTCAAAGATCAACGACTCATCATGTAGGAATCTATGATGATCTCAGGTCAAAGGGCGTTGTGACGCTGTTATACATGAGATAAGCTTATGACTAAATCCATGCAGCTTTCTCATAGTGGGTCAGTCCAGCACCTTGTACTCTTACAAGTGCCTATGACTTTGATTCGTATCCCCATACCTCATCAAAGTCATACTGGTCTTATTTCATCTTCGCTCCCGCGTAGATGACCGACCAGGGACATTTAGGATAATCTATAAAATATATCCAAGGATATAGTTATCACTATAAACATGCAAATTAAATGATAACTAAAAGGATAATACTTTAAATAACATATACGTCTAAAGTACAATGACTTACCCCTAGGACATAATTTCCAACAATAATCTTGATAGTGATCAAGCAAAATATAGCTTACAAAGTCAATTTTTGGATAAGCCATTAGCCACTGGGGAACATACTTCTTCTTTCAATTAGTATACAGTCACTCCTAAAAGTGTATTTATTAGAGCAAAGGAAAGCAATTTTCTTGTTTCAATGAAAAGTGGGGGATACATACTCATGAAATATTTCATTGCAATGCAAAGGCACCTAAGAAAAGGCATAGAAGCTCTTCTTTTTTAAATCAATTCATCCGTGATAGGAAAAGACTACTTCAAGCCTCAATTATCCTTGACCATTTTCAAAAGGCTAAGAGACTTCAAAGAATAAAAAATAAGAAGTGTAAAAGAAAGAGAATTTCATCATGTGAAACATTTTCTAATTTTTTCCTCCATTCAAAAGGTTGTGTTTGTATATTGATTGGGTTCAAGCAAGGGATACTCCAATTAAGTTTCGCAATCTTTCAACTATTATTTATGATGATATTTATGTTTTGGCTCATAAATTTGTCAAAGAGCTATGGAAGAGGCCCAAGGAATGCTTCCCCATGGGTCATGAAGGTTTTAATCTAGAAATGTCGTGGCTTCATGAAAGTCATGACAGGTCAACATTGCAAGCAGCTTGTTAAGGTTCACTGTCTTAATTTTGTATATCTTTCTGAGACACAAAATTTGTTTGTCAGCTGCTTGTGAACCATTAGTAGATTTAGGTTATGTTCATTTTGTTGGTTTTCATGCTATAAATAAAGGTGTTGGTACTCTTTTGGCTTGGAAACGAACCTTGAAGGTTGAAATTTTGTATGTTCCCCTTATTGTTGTCATTGTTTGCTACATAGCAATGGAAGTAGCCCTTCTCTATATCTCTCTTTTGTCTATGATTTTCCTCATTCAAATCTCTGGTATACATTTTGGAAATAGATAGCATTCATATGAATATGAATACACCATGGCTAATTATTGGAGACTTCAATCAGATAGTACTTTCTTCATCAGATAAAGTAACCCTACTTCATATAGTGGGATGTATGATTTCTTTCATTTTATTAATTTGTCTAATTTGATTGATGTCGTGCAACATGTGTTAGCTCTCTTATGGTTTTGATGATTGCCAACAATTGTAAGCAAAGAATGAGGATTTGCTCTTAAGGTTTGAAAACACTGAGTAAGAGCAAACCTCGAGGTTTGCACTAAAACCTCGAGGTTTGGCCTTACAGAGAAGGCATCAAGTTTCAACACTTTACCTCTGAAAGACTTGGTTTCACAAATTAATGTGAAACCTCGAGGTTTGTAAAGAAACCTCGAGGTTCAGCATTTCCAGAGAAAACTCAGTTTCACATCAACACTTCAAACCTCGAGGTTTGTGGCAAAAACCTCCAAGTTTGTGGCTTGGCGCCTAACTGAAATTTTGAAAAACAAAGTGAAACCTCGAGTATTTGAAGAAACCTCCAGGTTTCTTCATCCAGAGAGCAATTGGTTTTCAATGAATATGAAAACCTCGAGGTTCCCTTGTAAACCTCGAGGTTCACAAGGGAACCTCGAGGTTTGGTGTTTTGACTGAAACTTGACTCTTTCAAAAATTACTTAAAACCTCGAGTATTATTTCAAACCTCGAGTATTCTGCCATACAGAGAGCAAATAGGTTTTCACATGAATGAAAACCTCGATGTTCATTTCTAAACCTCGAGGTTGTGTCCCTGGAACAAAGTTTTGGCTTTTCAATATTTTAGCCAAACCTCGAGTATTGTTGAAAACCTCGAGGTTTGTGGGTTCCAGAGAAGAAATGAATTTTTCACCAAGTTACAAACCTCCAGGTTTCTTAAAACCTTCAGATTTGTCTTCATCAAAGTTTTCCACATGGTTTCTTTACAAAGGAAACCTCGAGGTTCACCAAGAAACCTCGAGGTTTTGTGTTTCTGAAACTGAAAATGCTCAAGGTATACAAGCAAACCTCAAGGTTTGTAGAACAAACCTCCAGGTTTCTAGTCGTTACTGGAAATTCAAAATTGGCAAATCTGTTATACCTTCTTGTTTGATCTCAATGCTTTACATGATTAATTGATAATGATTCTAAATATGTTTAATCATCTTTTTAGTGAGTTTCAGACAGATTAACGAAGGATTATTGAAGGATTAGAGCAAAAGCAAAAAGTGTGTCAGAGCATTAAATGCTCAACCCAGAAACTTGCTTCCTTTTGGTTAATCCACCTGAGCATGCCTTCTTAACGGTAAAGAAGGCTTACTACAACAAGTAAACTCTTCTCCAACGGGCAAAACTCCAGAGAGCCATCTCAGATTTATCAGACACCTGGTTTTGTTTGAGATTAGAAAGAGAAGCTGACCAAACTTAATGCTAATCACCTACAACGGTTGGATTCATCATACAACGGTCAATTAATGCTCTCTAAGTATAAATGGAGTGCATTGAAGTCTTCTCAAAAACTTTGCAGAACTGAGAGCGAAATTCATTAAGTGTACATTCAATACTTTCAGTTTTTCATCTGTATTGTCTTTTGACATTGTGAGCTTCAGTGATTATCTTATCTACTCTTTGAGAGAGTCATTTCAGTAATCATTCATTGATTGTAAAGAACCACAAGTCAGGGGACTTGGTGGTTGGGATATTTGATTACAACTTGTAAGGGGGAGTGAGTTCTAGAGAGAGAACTACTCTTGAGTACAGAGTTTGTAATCAGTTGAAAGTTATAGTGGATTGAAAATCCCAAGTGTGGCTTGGGGACTGGATGTAGGTCAAGGATAAGATCGAACCAGGATAAATCATCTTATGCAAGCTTTCTCTTCTCTCCATCTCTGTTATACTCTGTTTTTACTTGTCAAAAACAGAGCAAATTGTTTAAATTTTTAAAGATACCCAATTCACCCCCCCGCTTGGGTATCAAGCTCCATTTACAACATGAACATGCTTTTACCTAGATAGATAACAGAAAGGGCTCTAATAATATTATGGAGAGAATCAAAATGGCTTTATGTAATCATGATTGGTTTCAACTTTTTCCTAAATCTTTGGTCACAACACAACCAATTGCAGCTTTTGATTGAGGCCCATATTGTTGAATACCAACCATGTCATACAAAAAGCTAAATTTAGATCCTTTGAGTCTTTTTGGTATCAATTTCTAAAGTGTGAGAATATTATTAATCAGTACTAGACACAATAGGTAAATGGTTCTCCTAGCTATTTGAAGGTGGAATATCACCTAAAGGAGGGTGAATAGGTGATCACGGATAATTCTTTTTCAGTATGATGATAAAACAGTAAGAGTAGTATGTAAATGGAGCTAAATCACCAAGAGGGGGGGTGAATTGGGGATTTTTAAAACTTTTGAAAAATGCTCTGTTCTTTAACAGAAAAACATAGATGAACAAAGAGTAGCGTAGAAGAGTAAGACACAGAGATTTATACTGGTTCGATCCAACCTGTTGACCTACGTCCAGTCCCCAGACTCTCTGGGATTTCTACTATCCCAATTGATTACACACTCTGCACTCAAGAGTAATTCTCTCACTAGAACTTACTCCCCCTTACAAGTTGTAATCAATGAACTCAATCACCAAGTCCCCAGACTTGTGATTCCTCACAATAAATGATTTACAATGAAATAACTCTCTCTAAGAGTAGATAAGAATGAACACTGAAACTCTATGTATCAGAAGATACTTTACAAGTGAAAACTCAGAGAAATAAATGTAGACTTAAATGCAATTCGTTTTCAGCAAATGTGTTGGTTGAGAAGACTTGAATGTAGCTCTATTTATACCAAGAGAGCATTAAATGACCGTTGGATTCTTCAATATAACCGTTGCCTTCATTAGATAAGGTTTTGGTTAAGCTTTGGTCTTCTTCTCCCACTAATCTTCACTTAATCCAATTGGGCAAAAGTTCAGAGTTGACTTCTGGAAAATAAATCTGTTGGAGAAGCAGTTACTGGATGTAGGAAGCAATCTTTAATTCTTTGTAGACGTGTGCAGACGAATTACCCAAAAGTATGCAACTTTCTGGGTTTAGCATTTACTGTGCTAACGTCACTTTTTGCTTTTGCTTTAAACCTTCAATAAACATTCTCTAAAACATCTGAAACTCACTAACAAAGTGGTTAAACATAGCTAGGAATATTAGAGGATGATAATAGGAAGTATTAAGATCAAACAAGAAGATTTTCCAAATTCGTCAGATTTGAATTTCAAACTCAGCGATGAAAACTCGAGTTTTGTTTCTCAAAACTTGAGTTTTGGACTTTAAAATGAAAAATCAATTTTAGTCCAAAACATCAAAACTGGAGGTTTTCAAGCAAAACTAGCAGTTTTCAAAGTATTAAAACATCAAGGCTCTCTGCTTGGCCAAAACTCGAGTTTTCATATCAAAAATCGATTTTTTATTTAAATGTGAAAACTTGAAGGTTTTGCGCCAAGTCAAAACTGGAGGTTTTCATTGAAACTGGCAGTTTTCAAAATCTAAGGAAAACATGAGTGCTCTCTGTTAGTTCTCTGATGGTTTTGATGATTGTCAACAACTACAGACAATTGAAGAGGTTTTGCTCTTAAGTGTCAAAATTCTGTTTAAGAGCAAACCTCGAGGTTGGGTTTGTAACCTCGAGGTTTGACCTTACAGAAGCTTTAAAAATCAAGTGATTCGAATGTTGCAAAACTTGGTTTCACAAGTTATATGTGAAACCTCGAGGTTGAGAAGTCAACCTCGAGGTTCTGGTTCAGTTGGAGAATCCAAGTTTCTTCATTATCACTTATAACCTCGAGTATGCAAAGCAAACCTCAAGGTTCAACTCATACAGAAAGGTCATGTTGTTCATCAAGCACATGAACCTCGAGGTCCATGTTTCAACCTCGAGGTTGGACACTTTGTTTTGAAACTTAAGCTCGATGAAAACACCTTTGACCTCGAGTATGATGTTGCAACCTCGAGTTTCATCACTTACAGAGAGCACACTGGTTTTCAAAGTATTGAAAACCTCGAGGTTAACATTGTAACCTCGAGGCTGGGCTTTATGTTTAACTTTGAACTTTGCACTTTCAAAGAGCCAACCTCGAGTACAGATGTACAACCTCGAGGTTGTCGGGCTTCAGTGAAAACTGAAGGTTTGAAACAAACTTCAAACCTCGAGGTTACCTTTGGAACCTCAAGGTTTGCAGGTTAATGAGATTTATCAGAAGGTTTCTTCTCAAGAGAAACCTCGAGGTTCACTTTGCAACCTCGAGGTTGAATGATTTTAAAACGAAGGTTTGCCTGAGGATTTCAGGCCAACCTCGAGGTTGGATGAACTAACCTCGAGGTTAGTGACCGTTGAAGCTTTTTCAAATTTGTGAAATCTGCTATATCTTGTTGTTTGATCTAATTGCTTTCATAAATCATTCACTCATGATCCCAGATATGTTTAACAAGTTTGTTGAGTGTTTTTCAGTTAGCACAGAACAAGATTATTGAAGATTTGTGAGAAAAAGCAAAAAGGTGAACAGTGCATTTAATGCACCTGCACAATCTCATCTACTTTCAGCTAATCCATCTGAGCACGCCTTGTTAACGTTAAAGAATGCTTACTACATCAAGTAAAGTTAATTCCAACGGGCAGAAACTCAGAGATCCACATCAGACTTCATTAAGACTTGGATTAGCAGAAGTTTAGAGAGAGAAGATGACCAGAACTTAAGCAAATCACTTCCAACGGTTGGAATCATCTCACAACGGTCATTTAATGTTCTCTACCTATAAATAGAGAGCATTAACTTCTTCTCAAGCTGATACAACTACTTAGAGCGAAAATTTATTGAGTCATTTATTGTATCAAGCTTTCATCTGTATTGTATCATTTTGATACTTAGTTCTTCAGTGTTTATCCTATCAGCTCTGTAAGAGAGTCAAATACTTGTAAATCATTTATTGATTGAGATAACTACAAGTCAGGGGACTTGGTAGTTGGGGTGTATTGATTACAACTTGTAAGGGGGAGTGTGTTCTAGTGAGAGAACAACTCTTAGTACAGAGTGTGTAATCAATATTGTTGAGTTAGTGGATTGAAAATCCCAAGTGAGGCTTGGGGACTGGATGTAGGTCAGAGAAAGGACCGAACCAGTATAAATCGTTGTGTGCAAAGCTCTTCTCTCTATCTCCCCTGTTCTGCTCTGTTCTGAGAGTGTAAAAACAGAACCAGTTTGCAAAATTTTTAATATACCCAATTCACCCCCCCTCTTGGGTATAAAGCTCCTCTTTCATTTGGTATCAGAGCAAGGTCTTCTCAGAAGAGTTTAACCACTCGAGAAGGATCACTATGGAAGGAATTCTTCCTGATGGAGCTTCAATCAACAGACCTCCCGGTTTCGATGGCGAACACTACTCTTTCTGGAAAGCAAAATTTCGTGTGTTCGTAATGGCTACAGAATATGGATTGTGGAGAGTATTTGAAACTGGAGATTATGTACCAGTTAAGGTTGAAGGAGGCATCACTGTTCCAAAGACCGAAGCTGAGTTCAACGATGATGATAAGAAGAATATCACTCTCAATAGCAAGGCCATCCTGATGCTTCAAAGTGCTCTTAGCCAAAAAGAGTTCTTTCGCATTTGCAATCTGTCAACAGCTAAGGAGATGTGGAAAGCACTAGAGATTGCATATGAAGGAACTTCTAGAATCAAGGAAAACCGGATTAATATTCTAACCACTGAATATGACTTGTTGCGGATGAAGCAAGGAGAAAGCATTGGAGAGTTTCAGCTCAGATATACCCATTTGACAAATCAACTGGCTGCTCTAGGAAAGATCTTTGATCAAGGGTCTCAAGTAAGAAAGATTCTTAATATTTTGACCAAAGATTGGGAAGCAAAGGTCACAGCTATCGAAGAGGCTCGTGGAGAGTCGATGACGTCAGTTGCAGCCTTGTTTGGTAGCTTATCTGAATATGAGAGCAAGTTGAAGTTCAAGAAGGAATTAGAAGATGTCAATGGTGGCAACAATCGCAACAAGGGAGTGGCTCTGAATGCGGAAAAGGATGAGGAAGATGAAGATGAGGATGAAGAAATTGGCATGATGGTCCGGAGATTCAAAAAGTTCTATAAGAGAGATCAAGGCTTCAGGAAGTTTCAGAAGGGAAATTCGAGCTATGAATCAAAGAAGCCTGTCATATGTTATGAATGCGAAAAGCCCGGACACATCAAGGCAGAATGTCCTCAGCTGAAAAATCAAGAGAAAGAAAAGAAGAAATTCAAGAAATACAAGAAAAAGGCATATGTGTCAGCCATATGGGGAGATAGCTCATCGGATGAGGATGAAGCTGAAGAGGATGAAAGTGAAAAAGCCAACATATGCCTGGTTGCTGAGGAAGAAGAACAACCTAGTGAAATAAATGAGGTATATGAATCTCTTCCTTCCTATGATGAATTGTTTGCTGAATACAATGTTGTTCAAAAGGAGTTTGAAAAACTTGCAGACAAGTATATGTCTTTGAAAAGAAAAAATTCTTTTCTTGAACTGCAAATTGAAAACCTCTCTTCTCCTCAATCTCTGATTTGTGATGAATGCTCTATCCTAGAGAAAAAGAATTCACAACTTACAAAAGCACTTGAGAAATTCACTAAGGGAAGTGAAATGCTCAATGTAATTTTGAAACAACAACGTTTTACAAACGATAGATCGGGCATTGGTTATAGACCAGACTTTGATAAGAAGAAAGGAAAGAAAAAGAATGGACAAAAATCCTATATGAATTATTTCACTAAATCTGTTCATTCCTCAAATCCTTTTGCACATTGTACATATTGCAATAGGAAGGGTCATTCTACTTCATCTTGTTTTCATCGAAAAGAAAGAAAAGCTAAACCTGTAGGAAATTATGTCTGGGTACCAAAAGGAACATATGTTCCCAAGGTGCATGCTAACCCCAAAGGACCCAAGAAAAGATGGGTACCTAAAACTTGACCTCTGGTAATCTGCAGGTATGTCTTAGAGCATCAAGGCCGAACAAGTGGTACATTGATAGTGGATGCTCAAGACACATGACTGGAGACAAATCAAAGTTTTTATCAATAAAGCCAAAAGATGGAGGTAGAGTCACATTTGGAGGTGATCAATCCGGGAAAATCGCTGGCATTGGTGAGATAGGCAACAATGAAGGCCCACTCATTAAAGACGTCTACCTTGTAGAAGGATTGTGTCATAATCTCCTAAGTGTGAGCCAAAGCACCGATAAGGGTAATTTGGTAATATTTGACTCTGATGAATGCTTTATTGTTAAAAAGGATTTGATCTCCATAAATGATTTGAAAAATAAAGCTTTATTTAGAGCACCTAGAGATGGAAACTGTTATACTTTGAACCTCTCTAGCAATGCTTCTACTTCTGAAAATTGTTTTGTAAGTAACTTGAATGAGAGTTGGCTATGGCATAAGCGATTAGCTCATGTCAATATGTATCAACTTGACAAGTTATTGAAAAAGGATTTGGTTATTGGCATTCCCAAACTGAATTTCAAAAATGATATGATTTGTGATGCTTGTCAAAAGGGAAAACAGACCAAATCTTCTTTTAAAGCTAAAAATGAGATTTCAACAAACAGACCTCTTCAACTTCTTCACATGGATCTAGTTGGACCAGCTAGAGTGAAAAGTCTTGGTGGAAACTTATACACTTTGGTCATTGTCGATGATTTCTCTAGATTTACGTGGACAATATTTTTATCTTCTAAAGATGAAACCTTTGATCAGTTTGTTTCATTTGCCAAGAAGGTCCAAAACGAGAAAGGGTTCTCAATTTCAGGAATACGAACTGATCATGGTGGAGAGTTCGAAAATCAAGCCTTTGCTGAGTTCTGTGATAGTATGGGGATTGATCACAACTTTTCAGCACCAAGAACACCACAACAAAATGGTGTTGTGGAGAGAAAGAATAGAGTACTCACTGAAATGGCTAGAGCAATGTTGAACGAGTACATCACTTCGCAAGTGTTTTGGGCTGATGCCATGAGTACGGCTTGCTACGTCTCCAACAGAGCATACTTGAGAAAGAAGCTGAATAAGACTCCATACGAACTCTACAAAGGAAGAAAGCCAAACCTCAGTCACCTTCGTGTCTTCGGTTGTAAGTGCTATGTGCACAATAACGGTAAAGACAATCTTGGTAAATTCGATCCTAAAGCTGATTTAGCTATCTTTATTGGTTATTCTAATAGGAGTAAAGCATATAGAGTCTTTAATACTAGAACTAAGATTGTTGAGGAATCTATACATGTTGTATTTTGTGAATCTGAATCTGATAAATCCTTGGATGATGAAGAGGAGATTATTTTCAAAAACAAATTCTTTTCGAAAAATGCTCCTACTCCTTCTGAAAATTCTGAAAACATTTTTGAGGCTAATCCTGAAAGCAATTTAGAAAATGCTGATCAGTCTCAACCTAGAGCTTGGAGATTTATAAGGAATCATCCTTTAGACCAAGTAATAGGTGATGTAAATCAAGGAGTTAGGACCAGAAATAGTACCTTGAATGAAGTTACATTTTCTGCATTTATTTCTCATATAGAGCCCTCTAAAATAGAAGAAGCCCTTTCAGACAATGATTGGGTGATTGCTATGCAAGAGGAGCTACATCAATTTGATAGAAATCAAGTTTGGGACTTGGTGCCTAGACCCAAAGACCATCCGGTAATTGGGACAAAATGGGTATTCAAGAATAAACGTGATGAGTCAGCCATCATTGTGCGTAACAAGGCTAGATTAGTGGCCAAAGGTTACAATCAAGAAGAAGGAATAGACTATGAAGAGACTTATGCTCCAGTAGCTAGATTGGAAGCAATAAGAGTTCTTCTAGCATTTGCATGCACAAAAGGCTTTAAACTCTATCAAATGGATGTCAAAAGTGCTTTTCTAAATGGTTTCATTCAAGAAGAGGTGTATGTTGAACAACCTCCAGGTTTTGAAAATGATCAATTTCCGGATCATGTTTTTAGACTTAAGAAAGCCTTGTATGGTCTTAAGCAAGCTCCTAGAGCTTGGTATGAAAGATTGAGTCAATTCTTACTCAATCAAGGATTTATCAGAGGAAAGGCTGATACAACATTGTTTATCAAGAAAAATAAATTAAATGAGATTTTAATCGTACAGATATATGTTGATGATATTATTTTCGGTGCTACTAATGATTCTTTGTGTGAGGAATTTTCCAAGTCTATGCAAGGTGAATTTGAGATGTCAATGATGGGAGAGCTTAATTACTTCCTTGGGCTGCAAATCAAGCAACGTAAAGATGGGATATTCATATCTCAAACAAAGTATCTGAATGATTTGCTGAAGAAGTTTGGAATGGACAAGTGCAATGGGGCTGACACACCAATGAGCACAACTACTTCTTTGGATGCTGATGAAGAGGGCAAGGACTTTAACATCACCAAGTATAGAGGAATGATTGGATCATTGCTCTATCTCACTGCAAGTCGCCCGGACATTCAATTCAGTGTTGGAATGTGTGCTCGGTTCCAATCCGCACCCAAAGAGTCTCATGCTGAACACGTGAAGAGAATATTCAGATATCTATCTGATACAAAGACTCTTGGGCTATGGTTTCCTAAAGGTCAGCCGGAGCATCTTGTGGCATATTCAGATTCGGATCATGCTGGCTATAAGACGGATAGAAAGAGTACAAGTGGGCAATGCGAATTCTTTGGCAACTCACTTGTCTCTTGGTTTAGCAAGAAGCAAACTACCGTGGCGGTGTCCTCAACAGAAGCTGAATATGTGGCTGCCTCAAGTTGCTGTGCTCAAGTGTTGTGGCTGAAGCAACAACTTGCTGATTTAGGAGTGCACTTAAAGGAGATTCCAATACTATGTGATAACACTAGCACAATAAGCTTGGCCAAGAATCCCGTGCAACATACAAGAACCAAGCATATTGATGTGAGACATCATTTCATCCGGGATCATGTCCAGAAGAGAGATGTGAAAGTGATGTTCATTCCAACTCATCTTCAATTGGCAGACATTTTCACCAAACCATTAGCCAAGGACCCATTCACATTCATAAGAAGAGAATTGGGAATGGTAAATCCCAATGAGTTGTAAGTAATTCTTGTCTACTTTTATATTAAAATATGGTTTTGATGATTATAGATCACTAACTTTAGCATCGGAGTACATAGACAATCTTATGCAGGACTTAGGTTTGCTGTCAAAGGGGCAAACCTCGAGGTTCAGTAGTCAACCTCGAGGTTGGAAGAGTGTCAAAAGGTTCAAGATATCTGATGGATGGAACCTCGAGGCTCAAAAGCTAACCTCGAGGTTATCGGGGCAAACTGTCAAAATTGAGAATGCTTAAAAGCTGGAACCTCGAGTATGGGATTAGAACCTCGAGGTTGGTAGCAAACAGAAGAGACATCTCATCTATCAGACAGTCGAACCTCGAGGTTCTGGAGGCAACCTCGAGGTTGGAGGTAAGAATTTCAAAGGTTAGTGAATTTTTATTCATCTAACCTCGAGGCTGAGATGTCAACCTCGAGGTTGATCGCAGAGTTTAGTGAACTTTTGTTCATCTAACCTCGAGGCTGAGAAGTCAACCTCGAGGTTGAGAGCGTGTCTATATATATGCTGCTGTGAAATTTCATTTTTACTGAACCCTAACCTCGAGTTCACTCCTTCTCTCTCGTCACTTCCTCTTCCAATCTTCATCTTTCTGCACATTTCTTCCACTCTCTGTCCACAAATGGCCTCGAAATCTCCTTCCCAGTCAGAATCTTCCTCCCATTCGAACAATGAGACAGAATCTTGGTCTCCCTCTCCACCTCCAAAACGTCAACCTTCCCCAGAACCTCAAGCAACCAAGCCTGTGAGGAAGAAGACTCGGTCTCTTCGCTTGCGCTCTGGGGTTGATAAGCACATCCCAGGGATGCCCATTGATCCTCCTCCATCTCCTCCTCCGAAGAGCAAACCGAAGGGCATTTCCATCAAAGAGCCCAGTCAAGCTGAGTCTAAAAAGAGGAAAGTGCCTGAAACAACCGGTAAAGGGAAAGAGAAAATAGGAGAAAAGGCCAAGAAGGCAAGGACCAAGAATCCCTCAAGGCCTCAAGTTCAATCATCCTCTCAGGCATCACAGCAAAAGAAGTTGGAGAAATATGCTGTGAATGCAATAGAGGATATCCGGGATATCAGATCACCCCCAGAAGGATTCGTCACTGCTGCTTCATCCTTCTCCTCCAAGGAAGAAAATGATAAGTATAGAGAAACTTATCTCTCTAAAGTTTTCTGTGCTTCAGTTGCCATTAATTTAGAAAACTTCCACAAAGAGTGCAATTTTGATCTCAGTCCTTGGATCAAAATGTATGAACCCTTTATCTCCATTTACTGTCCATACACTCCTAGTCTGGTTAGGATGTTCTATTTTAAAATGGAAGATGTGAGTGTATTGGACTCTGAGGGAGAGTTGGTGGAGGAAAGGGTGTCAACCACAGTAAGAGGTGTCAAGTTTACACTTTCTGCTGATACCTTAAACAAAATTCTGAAAGTCAAAAACCCACCTCCTGTCCCAGAATTTTCTTATACCAATCAAGAGGTATATGAAACTCTTATTCCAGGCAAACCCTTTCCACCTGACCAACAGATAAAGCTAACCTTCAAGCCTAGGGATATGCCACAAGAACACAGAGTTCTTTGGTATGTTTATTCAAGGAACTTTGTTCCTAAGGCTGGGAACTACACTCATTTTACCTCCCTCGATTATAGACCATTCACTGCCTTTGTGAGGAGGGTGCCCTTTAATATTGGGGATTGGCTTCTTCAGGGGATGAAGTCATTCAAATTTGCCAAAAAGCCATTGACTCATATACCCTACCCTTCTCTCGTTTCTGTGATACTCTACTATCACAGAATCTGGTATGTGGGGAGCACTGATACCCTTGAGTATCCCCTTTATTTTGGGAAGCATCAGCTGAACCTCATGCATATCAAGTTTGATGCAGAGGGGGCGGCTCAGTCTCAAGCCTCTCAGGCCCCTGAGGAAGCACAGTCAGCTCCTCCACCTTCTCAGGCTCCTATACCAGATGATCTGATGGGGCAGATCAGACAGATAATGGATCAAGCCCTAATCTCCCACAGAGCTATCATGAAGACTGAAGTTGATGTATTGCGGGCTGACATCAAGATGGGACTTATGGATGTCATAGTTGCACAGACTGAGGCAATGTCCCATCTGTACAAGCTAAAGGAGGAAATGGATCAAAGGTTTACTGACTTGAACTCTTCTTTGGTTGTCTCTCTCACTGCTGCATCTGATGCCAGAGACAAAGCTGACATGCTTCTCAGACATTTTGGCCTTGGCTCCTCATCCACTCATGGCCCCTCATCTGTTCCAGTTCCTGATGTGGCTTCTGACTTACCTTCTGCTGATGCAGCCTCTGATCCCCGTCCTGATATTCATGATGGCCCTAGCTCATCACTTCCTGACCCATCTTCACCTCCCTCTCCTGCTGAGTCTCCTGCTCTCTCACCCCATCACTCACCTCCCTCTCACTCTTTCTCATTCCCTAGCCCTCCACACACATCTCCATCTCATACCACTCCTGTTGCTCAGTCTCAACCTTCACCCACTACCCCTTCTACAGAGATTCTCATTCCACCATTTCTATCTCCACCTACCCCCTCTACTGAAATCTTCCCCACACCTTCTCCCTTTGCCCATCCTTCTCTTCTTGATCCCACATTTGATCCTACCACTGCTATGGTGCTTTACCAGCCTCCTCTTGTTATTCTCGACCCAGAGTATGTTGATGACGATGACAAAGGGGGAGAGACAAGCAATGAGTGAGGACTAGAGTCTAGGGATCTAGTTTTTGTCTGCAGCAGCATGTGTATTTTCATGTATTTTTTTTGTAGTATTGTCTGTATTTTGTTTTCATTGAATTCCATTATATCTTGTATAAATTTATTGAAATGGAATATCAATTGAAATATCAGTCTCAATTTCATGCTTCTGCTTATCTCTGAGAATATATGACTCTTTATCTAAGAACTCTACTTGTGCAAAAATCAATTTTTCAAACACTCTGATAATCTCACTGATAAATTTTTAAACTTTTAAATGTTTAAAGAGGTATTGCTTGTAGATGTTGTCATCATCAAAAAGGGGGAGAATGTTAGTTCTCTGATGGTTTTGATGATTGTCAACAACTACAGACAATTGAAGAGGTTTTGCTCTTAAGTGTCAAAATTCTGTTTAAGAGCAAACCTCGAGGTTGGGTTTGTAACCTCGAGGTTTGACCTTACAGAAGCTTTAAAAATCAAGTGATTCGAATGTTGCAAAACTTGGTTTCACAAGTTATATGTGAAACCTCGAGGTTGAGAAGTCAACCTCGAGGTTCTGGTTCAGTTGGAGAATCCAAGTTTCTTCATTATCACTTATAACCTCGAGTATGCAAAGCAAACCTCAAGGTTCAACTCATACAGAAAGGTCATGTTGTTCATCAAGCACATGAACCTCGAGGTCCATGTTTCAACCTCGAGGTTGGACACTTTGTTTTGAAACTTAAGCTCGATGAAAACACCTTTGACCTCGAGTATGATGTTGCAACCTCGAGTTTCATCACTTACAGAGAGCACACTGGTTTTCAAAGTATTGAAAACCTCGAGGTTAACATTGTAACCTCGAGGCTGGGCTTTATGTTTAACTTTGAACTTTGCACTTTCAAAGAGCCAACCTCGAGTACAGATGTACAACCTCGAGGTTGTCGGGCTTCAGTGAAAACTGAAGGTTTGAAACAAACTTCAAACCTCGAGGTTACCTTTGGAACCTCAAGGTTTGCAGGTTAATGAGATTTATCAGAAGGTTTCTTCTCAAGAGAAACCTCGAGGTTCACTTTGCAACCTCGAGGTTGAATGATTTTAAAACGAAGGTTTGCCTGAGGATTTCAGGCCAACCTCGAGGTTGGATGAACTAACCTCGAGGTTAGTGACCGTTGAAGCTTTTTCAAATTTGTGAAATCTGCTATATCTTGTTGTTTGATCTAATTGCTTTCATAAATCATTCACTCATGATCCCAGATATGTTTAACAAGTTTGTTGAGTGTTTTTCAGTTAGCACAGAACAAGATTATTGAAGATTTGTGAGAAAAAGCAAAAAGGTGAACAGTGCATTTAATGCACCTGCACAATCTCATCTACTTTCAGCTAATCCATCTGAGCACGCCTTGTTAACGTTAAAGAATGCTTACTACATCAAGTAAAGTTAATTCCAACGGGCAGAAACTCAGAGATCCACATCAGACTTCATTAAGACTTGGATTAGCAGAAGTTTAGAGAGAGAAGATGACCAGAACTTAAGCAAATCACTTCCAACGGTTGGAATCATCTCACAACGGTCATTTAATGTTCTCTACCTATAAATAGAGAGCATTAACTTCTTCTCAAGCTGATACAACTACTTAGAGCGAAAATTTATTGAGTCATTTATTGTATCAAGCTTTCATCTGTATTGTATCATTTTGATACTTAGTTCTTCAGTGTTTATCCTATCAGCTCTGTAAGAGAGTCAAATACTTGTAAATCATTTATTGATTGAGATAACTACAAGTCAGGGGACTTGGTAGTTGGGGTGTATTGATTACAACTTGTAAGGGGGAGTGTGTTCTAGTGAGAGAACAACTCTTAGTACAGAGTGTGTAATCAATATTGTTGAGTTAGTGGATTGAAAATCCCAAGTGAGGCTTGGGGACTGGATGTAGGTCAGAGAAAGGACCGAACCAGTATAAATCGTTGTGTGCAAAGCTCTTCTCTCTATCTCCCCTGTTCTGCTCTGTTCTGAGAGTGTAAAAACAGAACCAGTTTGCAAAATTTTTAATATACCCAATTCACCCCCCCTCTTGGGTATAAAGCTCCTCTTTCACTCTCTACCAGACCAAAACTCGAGTTTTCATTTAATCATGAAAACTTAGATAAAAACTGTGTAAAACCAAAACTGAAGGTTTTCTCTAAAACTAGCGGTTTTGAAACTTAGTTAAAACATGAATCCTCTTTGCCAATTCAAAACTCGAGTTTTCAAGCAAAACTCGAGTTTTACCAAATCTGAGGAAAAACTTAGGAAACTCAAGTTAAACTGAAAACTGGCGGTTTTGAACAAAACTGCAAGTTTTCAAATGTTCAAACTTTAGAGGCTCTCTATATGACCAAAACTCGAGTTTTCATGTAAAACCTTGAGTTTTGCATTTTTCAGAAAATTGCTGAGAAGTCTCTGTGTAATGAAAACTTGAGTTTTCTCTGAAAATCGGTGGTTTTGCTTAGTTCAGAAAACTTGAGCTTTCCTCTGTAAGGTCAAAACTCAAGTTTGGAAACCGAAACTCGAGTTTTCCTTTGATAGCAAGTTTTTCAACTTATCAAAGAAAAACTCCACATTTTGTTTGCAATTGTTAGTAATCATCAAAACCCATTGAGAACCAACATTCTCCCCCTTTTTGATGATGACAACACTTGTAAACAAACATCTTTAAGAATTTGAGAGAGTTTTCATTCTGAACCATATTTTGCAGTTGATAGTGTTTTTTTTTTAAAAAAAAAATTGCATTTTGAGAGACTTAGACATTTTGAAATACAAGTTTGCAAATGACATGATTCAAGTAAACACATGAATGTCAGAGATGAGCAATAGAAGATTAATTGAACACAAAAGGTGTATTTCATATCAATAAGGATAAGTCATTACATAAACAAGATGAAATACAAGATATAAGTTCTCCAAAACACAAACGACTCAAATTCTAATCCTTGCTTTTCTCTCCTCTTTTGTCATCTTCAAAATTAAGATTGACCAAAGGTGTAGAGGGAGGTGAATCATGGTGAAGGACTTTAGTGGCTGGGGTGTTTGGTGATGGTAGGATTTCAGTGGCAGGAGTTGGTTTAGGAACAAGAGAGGGGAAAATTGGAGTGGGTGGATGTGGTGAAGAGGTGGGAACTTGGGGACTTGTGAAAGTGAAGGAAGGGGATGAAGAACTAGAAGCAGGACCTGAAGTACTTGGACCAGCAGAGGTACCAATGTTAAGATGCTTCAAAATCCTATCCACTTTATCACTGAGGTCCAGATTTGAGACTATCTAAGTGGAAAGCTTGGCATCTAGATCCTCAACCTTGTCCTTCATTGTGGCTGACTCTCCAGAAATCCCATCAAGCTGCTCCTTCATGGCATCTTGAGCATCCACCATGAGATTGTTTCCTCTAGTCATTTCAGCCACCAACTTCCCAATTTCAAATTCTAACTGGATGGACAAGGAAGCAATTGCCTTATCCACAATGTTCTTCACTCTTGACTCAAAATCAGTAGGTAGTGATGTCTGGAGAGGTGGAGGAGCTGACTGAGCCTCCTGTGCTTGAGAATGGGCTCGAGCTTGTGATGCTCTTGGCTGTGACTTTGAAGGTGCCCAAGACTGTCCAACCCTTCTGCCCCAAAAGTGATCCTCATCAAGTTTAATTGGGCTTTCCCGAAGAATGGAGGGTACTTGAGTGTGTCAGCAGCACCAACATACCAAATTTTGTGGTAAAATAGGATAACAAATATAAGTGAAGGAAAGGGTATATGGGAGAGCTTCCTAGGAGTAAACTTGAACTTGATCATCTCTTGGAAGATCCAGTGACCAAGGTTAAAGGGAACCATTTTGACAAAAGCGGTGAATAAAGGGTAGTCATTTTGTGCAAAATGAGTGTAATTTCCACCCTTCTGAATGAAATTTCTAGAATAAACATACCACAATACTCTATTCACATCAGACATAGAGCCAGGATTAAATGAAAGCATATGATGTTGATTTTGAGGAAAGGGCTCATCTGGTCTAAGAGTTTCAAAAATCTCTTGGTTACTGTAATTGAATGTAGGTACACGAGGAGGGTTATCTATTTTCAAGATTTTGTTTAAAATTGAGGCAGACAAAGTAAACTTGACACCCTTAACAGAAGTTGTGATACATTCCTCAACCAAGTCAGCACTTGGACTTAGAACATTATCATACTCCATGTTAAAGTAGAAGAGTCTGACATGGTTTGGAGTGTAGGGAGCAGAAATTGAGACAAAAGACTCATAAGGGTTCAACCAAGGAGACAGATTCAAATGGCATTCTTTGAGAAAATCTTATAAGATTACAGCTACCACAGGACAGAATTCTCTTTTCATATAACTCTCTTTAAACTTATCATTTTGCTCGGAAGTAAGAGTGGCAGAATTGATAGTGAAACCTTAAAGAGGAGAGGGATGGTGGTAGATGTCTGAAACTGCATTTGCCATAATTGGAGGCACTTGCTCTGGCTGATTTTGCATAGAGGCTGTAGCTCTTGAGGATGCTTGCCCTTGTGTAGTAGGGTTCGACCTAGAGGCAGTAGCCCTCTTCATTCTCACAAGCTTGGACTTTGTTGCCTTCTTCTTCACAGGCGTAGAACCCTCAGATACTTTCTTCTTTCCTTTTCCCTCTGGTTCAGGTTCCTTTCTCTTCTTGATTTGTGTCTCAGCTGGGTCTTTGAATGATACCCCTTTCATCTTAAGGTTAGGAGAAGGAGATTCAGGAATTTGGCCGCTTATTCCTCGAATTGATCGATCTACTCCGTAGTGGAAACGGTTAGGAACCGTTTTTATCCTTTTAGGTCGTTCAGGAGGAGGAGGAGGAGGTGACCATGATTTAGAGCCCTCTTCGTTGGAATTAGTGTCGTGAATGTTTTGGGGGTTTGATTTTGAAGTCATTTCTGAGTTTTGAGAGAGGGTTTAGGTCGAGAGATGAGAGAATCAGAGAGAAGAGATAAAAACCTAGGAGAGAACTTGAGTTTTAGGGCAAGTTTTAAAGAACTTAAATAGTGACACATATATATAGGCTCGACAAAACTCGAGTTTTCATTCCAAAACTCGAGTTTTGATGAATGGTTACTAACTTGGACTTCAAAGGTGTACTGTGAACCTTTGAAACGTCAGCGACCAAAAGTCGAGGTTTGCTTCAAAACTCGAGGTTTCACCATTCTTCAAAGCTGGACTACTCTCGGTCTGATGAAAACTCAAGGTTCCACTTGAAAACTCGAGGTTTCAATTTCTCCAGAAATCTCAGTTGTTCTCTGACCCCGATAGATCAAGACCAAAACTCGAGTTTTACTCCAAAATTTGAGTTTTCACCTCTTGTCAATAAAACTCAGAATTTTAAGCATCCTACATAAAACACAACTAGATACTCCGATGCTTAAGTTAGTAACTTTCAATCATCAAAACCTTAACTAACATTGAGTAAGGAATACTTACAACTCATTGGGATTTACCATTCCCAATTCTCTTCTAATAAAATTGAATTGCTCCTTAGCTAATGGTTTGGTGAAGATGTCAGCAAGTTGAAGATGAGTTGGGATGAACATAACTCTAACATCTTTCTTTTGAACGTGATCCCTTATAAAATGATGCCCCACATCAATATGCTTGATCCGAGTATGTTGAACTGAATTCTTTGCCAAGCTTATTGTGCTTGCGTTATCACACAAAATCAGGATCTCCTTCAAATTGACTCCCAAGTCAGCTAGTTGTTGCTTAAGCCATAGCACTTGAGCACAACAACTTGAGACAGCTACATACTCAGCTTCAGTAGAAGACATAGCTACACTGGTTTGCTTCTTGCTAAACCAAGACACAAGTGAGCTACCAAAGAATTGACATTGTCCACTTGTGCTCTTTCTATCTGTTTTGTAGCCAGCATGATCTGAATCTAGTATGCTACCAAGTGTTCAGGTTGACCTTTGGGAAACCACAATCCAAGTGTCTTCGTGTCAGCAAGGTATTTGAAGATTCTTTTCACATGTTCAGCATGTGACTCTTTGGGAGCAGATTGAAACCTTGCACACATCCCCACACTGAATTGGATGTCTGGCTGACTTGCAGTCAGATAGAGTAATGAACCAATCATTCCTCTATACTTTGTGATGTTGAAGCCTTTGCCTTTCTCATTAGCATCCAATGAAGTAGTTGTACTCATTGGAGTGTCAGCTCCATTGCAGTTATCCATCCCAAACTTCTTTAGCAGGTTATTGAGATACTTGGTTTGAGAGATGAAGATTTCATCCTTCCTTTACTTGATTTGAAGACCAAGAAAATAATTGAGTTCTCCCATCATGGACCTCCATGTTCTTTGCAAATTCTTCACACAAAGCATCATTAGAAGCACCAAATATTATATCATTCAACATAAATTTGGACAATTAAAATTTCATTCGACTTATTTCTTTTGATGAAAAGTGTTGTGTCAGCTTTGCCTATGATAAACCCCTAATCAAGAAGGAACTTGCTTAGTCGCTCATACCAAGCTCTAGGAGCTTGCTTAAGTCCATATAAAGCCTTTTTAAGGCGATAAACATGATCCGGATGATGTTCGCTTTCAAAACCAGGAGGTTGCTCAACATAAACCTCCTCTTGTATAAAACCATTTAAAAATGCATTTTTTACATCCATTTGATACAGTTTAAATCCTTTGATGCAAGCAAAGGCTAGAAGAACTCTTATGGCTTCCAATCTTGCCACTAGAGTATAACTTTCTTCATAATCAATTCCTTCTTCTTGATTATAGCCTTTAGCAACCAATCTTGCCTTGTTATGGATAATGATTGCTGATGCATCATGTTTGTTCTTAAATACCCATTTAGTCCGAATAATCGGATGGTCCTTGGGTCTAGGCACTAAGTCCCAAACTTGATTTCTGTCAAAAATTGATGTAACTCCTCTTACATTGCTATCACCCAATCCTTGTCTGAAAAGGCTTCATCAATCTTAAAGGGTTCTATATGAGATATGAATGCAGAAAAGATCACTTCATTTAAAGTGTTATTTCTAGTTCTTACTCCTTGGTTTACATCGCCTATAACTTGGTCCAAAGGATGATTTTTAATAAATTTCCAAGCTCTAGGCTGAGACATATCTAGGTTTTCAAGATTATTTTGGGGAGCAGCCTCAAAAACATTTTCAGAATTTTCAATAGATGAAAGAGTAGTTTTCGAAAAGAATTGATTTTTGTAAACATTTTCTTCATCATCATCTAAAGGTTTATCAGATTTAGTTTCACTAAACACAACATGAATTGATTCTTCAACAATGCGAGTTCGAGTATTAAAAACTCTATAAGCCTTACTTCTATTAGAATATCCTAGAAATATACCTTCATCAAACTTTGAATCAAACTTACCCAAATTGTCCTTACCAATATTGTGCACAAAGCACTTACATCCAAAAATGTGCAGATGGGCAAGATTGGGTTTTCTCCCTTTGTAGAGCTCATACGGTGTCTCCTTGAGATTTTTCTGGATGTATGCACAATTTGAAATGTAGCATGCAGTGCTCATCACATCAGCCCATAAAACTTAAGAAGTTTGATTCTCATTCAACATTGCTCTAGCCATCTCAGTCAAGACACGGTTCTTTCTTTCTACAACACCATTCTATTGAGGGGTTCTTGGTCCTGAGAAGTTATGGTCTATTCCATGAGCATCACAAAATTCCTCAAATGCATGGTTCTCGAACTCTCCACCATGATCAGTTCTTATACCTGACATAGATAGACCTTTCTCATTTTAGACCTTTTTGGCAAACACAATAAATTGATCAAATGTTTCATCTTTCGAAGATAGAAATATGGTCCAACAAAATCTTGAAAAATCATCAACAATAACTAATGTATACAGATTACCACCTAGTCTCCTTACCCTTGCTAGACCTACCAGATCCATATGTAGTAATTGTAGTGGTCTATTACATGAAATCTCATTTTTCGGTTTAAAAGATGATTTAGTCTGTTTGCCTCTCTGACAAGAATTACAAATCATATCCTTTTTGAAATTAAGTTTTGGCAAACCAATGACTAAATCCTTTCTTTGTAACTTGTCAAGTTGGGACATGTTTACATGGGCTAGACACCTTTGCCATAGCCAACTCTCTTCCAAGTTACTAAGAAAGCAATTTTCAGAAACAGGTTTATTGCAATTACTAGAAAGATTTAGAGTATAACAGTTACCATCCCTAGGAACGTTGAATAAGGCTTTTGATTTGATATCCATCATTGGCAGATCACTTTTGCTAACTATCAAGCATTCCTCAGAGTCGAAGATAAACAAGTTACCTTTGTCTGTGCTTTGGCTCACACTGAGGAGGTTATGGCAAAGTCCTTCTACGAGGTAGACGTCTTTAATCTGTGGTCCATCATTGTTTCCAACTTCAATTCCAGCAATCCTTCCGTGAAGACATAATATCACCTAGAGGGGCGTGAATAGGTGATCTACAAAATTTTCGCTGAGTGCCCAAAGTAAGACAAAACTGAAGTAAACGTAGAGAATGAACACAAGGCGATTTATACTGGTTCGGTCTAATTCTTTGACCTACGTCCAGTCCCTAGAACACCTAGGATTTCACTATCTTCCACAAACAATTACACACTCTGTAAACGAAGGATCGTCACTCCGCTCCCCCTTACAAGTTGTAATTGATATACCCTTTCTTAAGGTTCCACAACCTTAAGATACAAATGATAATAAGATAAAGGTTTAAGTACTCCTCACTGAGTAGATGGAATGTTGAACACTGAAGCACAAAGTAATAAAATAGTTGAAACACTGAATGGTAATAAACTCGAATTGATTGCACAACGTTTCAGTAGGTGGTGAATTCAATGCTCTGGCTATTTATAGTTGTTGCAATTAATGACCGTTGGTGAAGCTTGTGAAATAGCCGTTGAGTCTCTTGAGTATATCCGTTAGACAGATGAAGCGATTGTCAAGAGTTTCGTCGTTTGAATGTTCAGATGGAATATGCAGGGTTTACATTCTCTTTCATTCCTTCTATTTGCCGTTGTGAGATAGCATTTAATGTGTAGACGGAATTTTAGAGTGGCTTTACTTCGATCAGAGTAGCTTTACGTGTTTTGCACTCGTTTGGGAAACTGCATTTAATACATCTGACAGACCATATTGCTTTATCGAAATCTGCTGGTAACTTATGTTAAAATAGTCTGAAACTCATGAGCAAACGGGTTAAAAGCATTTGGTAATTTGCAATAAATGATAATCAAGGATAATAAAGTAACATAGCAAGATTCATGATTTCGGAGACGAAGATTTAAAGAACAGGGATGATCTTGCTAGAGTAAAGATTTATGTATGCTCTAGCAAGCTCCTTTAGAATGCTTAGAAAAATACTCTTGGTCGCTGATGCTTGAGCAACAAAATCCCGTTGCTCGAGCATGATTTTATCATGCTCGGGCAAGCCTTTCATGTATCAGTTAAAAGCTCTTTAGACTTGCAGATGCTCGAGCACTCTTTTCTATCTGCTCGAGCATGAATTGATTCATGCTCGGGCAAGCCTCATTAATGATGAGAAAGCTTGTTGCTCAATTCTGCTCGAGCAAACCCTTTATGCTTGCTCGAGTATGCTACTCCAGCAGAACTTTTCTCTTTGCTCAAGCAAGGACTTTTCTCACGCAAGAACACAGGTTGCTCGACTTTGCTAGAGCAACCTTTTAAGCCTGCTCGAGCATGGTTTTACTTTATGCTTGAGTAAGATAGGCTTTGCTTTGCTGAACCTTTGCTCGATATTGCTCGAGAACGTTGAGGCTTCAGCTCGAGCAAGGCTCCAAATTCTTCATAGTGCTTCCACTTGATGATGCTCAGGCAAGCTGGTGAGATATGCTCGAGTAGGACACCAAAGAATATGAAAGCTCGATATTGCTCAAGCAAGACTATATAGTCTGCTTGAGCACGCCTTCTGTGAAGTACTTGGTTTTACCTTGCATTCGATATTGCTCGAGCAAGCTTGATACTCTGCTCGAGTAACCTTCTAAGAAATGCTTTTATCATATTATCCTATCAAATGTTCTTTGCTTATTTTAATTCAAAAGCTTGAAAATTGTAATCATCAAAACATAGGAGCTAACATTCCGGATTGATTTCCACCAAAAGTCACTTTCCCATCATCCCTTGCCTTGAGAGTAGCAAATTTTGTATGATCTCCCATCATATGTCTAGAGCATCCACTATCAATATACCACTTGTTGGATTTAGATGCTCTTAGACAAACCTGTAAACCACAAAGAATTAAGTTTTAGGTACCCATATTTTCTTGGGTCCTTTGGGGTTAGTTTGGGCCTTAGGAACATATGTTCCCTTAGGTACCCACTGATAATTACCTACATGTTTATCTTTCCTTTCCTTTTTATGAAAGCATGAAGAGGTAGTATGTCCTTTATTGTTACAATAATTGCAATGAGCAAAAGGATTAAAAGAATGAACTGATTTTCGAAAATAGTTCATTTAGGATTTCTCACCAAATTTCTTTTTGACTTTTCTCTTATCAACAAGGTCCCATTTAACATCGGTCATTGGCTTCTGCAAGTTATGACCAAATTCAAATTCTCTCGTCGCAAGCTGTCTCACATCCCTTTCCCTTCTTTAGTTTCTGTCATTTTGTACTACCACAAGATATGGTATGTGGGTTCCCCTGACTCACTGGAATATCCCCCATTCTTTGGGAAAAATATGCTGAACTTAATGAAAGTGAAGTTTGGGGAAGAAGGCTCGGGTCAGTCAAGAGCACCTTCTCGGTCACAGCTAAGAAGAGCCAGATCTAATGCTCAAGAGGCTCAGTCTGCACCTCCACCTCCACAATCCTCATTACCTACTGATTTCACTGCACAGATCAAAGCAATTGTGGATGCTGCACTAGCCTCAATGACCATGAGAGTTGAGTTTGAATTGGAGAAGTTGCGAGTTGAGATGACTAGAGGGACCAATGGACTGATTGAAATTCAAGATGCAATGAAGGAACAACTTGAACTGATTGCTGGGCAATCTACTGAGATAAGGGAAAAGGCAGAAGAGATTGAGGCAAGATTGTCCATACAAGTTGTGTCCAACATAGAGCTCAGTGATAAAGTGGATAAAATTGTCAAACATCTCCACATTGGCTCCACTTCTCAGGTTGGAACTCCTGCTGGTCCTAGTACTTCCAGTCCAGCTTCTGGCTCATCCTCACCAGCCCTTAGATTCCCACTTCATCTCCAGAGCCATCCGCTCTTATCTTCCCATCACCAGTGGCAGCTACCACACCACCTACTGTTGTTCTTCCCTCACCATCTACCCCTGCAACTGAAGTTCTTCATCCTTCTGTGGACACTCCCACGACTGAAGTTCTTCATCTTTCCCCTCCTTCTACTCATTTGATTTCCCTCCATTTTGAAGATGACAAAGGGGGAGAGAAACACTAGGATAGAATTTGAGTTTTTGTTTGTTATGTATTTTCATTTTGTGATCTTGTAATCTGACATTTCATATATAAAAATGCAGTTTGATATGAACTATATGTGTTTTAAGCTTCTGCTGTTTCACTCTGATATTTAAGAATAGCTTATGTTGTGATTCTCAAAAGTTTTCAAAATGAAAAGATTTCAAATTTTTCAATCTTGACTCAAAATGAAAACTCTCTTAAATTCTCAAAGATATTTGTTTTACAAGTATTGTCATCATCAAAAAGGGGGAGAATGTTAGTTCTCTAAGGGTTTTGATGATTGCCAATAATTGTAAACAAAGATTGAAGTTTTGTTGTCAAGTGTGTAAAACTCACTATGAGAGAAAAACTCGAGGTTTGCAGAAAAACCTTGAGTTTTGGCCTTACAGAGAGGAACTCAAGTTTACTAAGAAAAGAAGAAACTCGAGGTTTCCAGAGAAAACTCGAGGTTTCCAAACACAGAAACTTCTTAAGATTCTCTGAGAAAAAGCAAAACTCGAGGTTTCTAGAAAAACCTCGAGGTTTTGTCATACAGAGAGTCTCTCAGATTTTGAACATTTCAAAACCTCCAGTTTTCAAATAAAACCTCCAGTTTTGAGATTTGACTTGAAACTTCGGCTTCCACAAGCTTAGAGAAAACCCGAGGTTTAGTGAAAAACCTCGAGGTTTTGACTGTGACAAAAATCTTAGATTTCAACTAAGTTTCAAAACCTCCAGTTTTACATAAAACCTTCAGTTTTGAACTTGACAAGATTTTCTCAAAGTTTTCACATTGAGTGAAAACTCGAGGTTTTGGGAAAAACCTCAAGTTTTGTGAAGGCAGAAAACATTTGAACTTTATCACTTCACAAAACCTTCAGTTTTATAAAAGAAACCTCCAGTTTTGGAATTTGACAAAAACTATATATGTTTTCACAAAGTGTGAAAACTCGAGGTTTTGGTAAAAACCTCGAATTTTGTCCAGACAGAGAACAACTGAATCTTCTAAGGTTTCAAAACCTCGAGTTTGGTTTTGAAACCTCAAGGTTTCTGTCTTGGCGCGTTTTCTCAAATTTTTTTATATTTGAACAAAACTCAAGTTTTGTATAGAAAACTCGAAGTTTTGCAAGACAGAGAGCAAACGAGTTTTTCACTGAGTTAAAAACTCGAGGTTTCGACAGAAACCTCAAGGTTTTGCTTTTGACAATATTTTTCAGAAACCTTCATACTTGTGTGAAAACTTGAGGTTTATTGTGAAACCTCAAGGTTTTGCCAGATCGAGAGCATCGAGCATTTCAAAGTTTTGAAAACCTCCAGTTTTGCTTAGAAACCTCAAGTTTTGATGTTTTGGACATAAAACCAGATTTACATGCCAAGTCCAAAACTTGAGGTTTGGAGAACAAACCTCGAGGTTTCTGCGTTAAGTTTGAAATTTGAATCTCGCGATTTAGGAAAACTATCTTATATGATCCTAATACTTTCCAGTATTAATCTTCTATATTCCTAGATATATTTAACCACTTTCTTGGTGAGTTTCAGACAGATTAACAAAAGTTTATTGAAGGTTACAACAAAAGCAAAAAGCAGCGTCAGCATAATAAATGCAGTCCAGAAAAATTGCATTCTTTTAGCTAATCCATCTGCACACGGTTGCAAAGCATTAAAGAATGATTTCTACAACTAGCAATCACCTCTCCAACAGATTAATTTACAGAGAGTCAACTCTGAACCATTGCCCAGTTGGATTAAGCAGAGATTAAGAGAGAGAAGAGGAAGTTGCACCTAACTTCTACAGATCATTTCCAACGGTTTAAATCCAAGATGCAACGGTCATTTAATACCTTCTGAGTATAAATAGAGTGGCATTGAAGTCCTCTTAACAACCACAACCACTGAAAACGAATTGCATTCAAGTGTTCATTTATTTTCTTCAGTTTTTACTTGTATAGTATCTTCTGATACAAAGAGCTTCAGTGATTATCAATATCTGCTCTTAGAGAGAGTTTTTTTTTTCTGATTATCATTTATTGTAAATGTAAGTGGAGCCTAAATACCCAAGAGGGGGGTGAATTGGGTATTCTTAAAAATTTTCGGCAAGTGCTCTGTTTTACAATACTAAAAATAGAGATGAACAGAGTGGGGGAAGAATAGCTTGGACACAGAGATTTATACTGGTTTGGTCTCAACAACTTGACCTACATCCAGTCCCAGACTCTCTGGGATTTTCCACTAACTCAATGATCACACACTCTGCACTTAAAAAGTGATTCTCTCACTAGAACTCACTCCCCCTTACAAGTTGTAATCAATGAACACCCAAATCACCAAGTCCCCTTGACTTGTGATTCTTTACAATAAATGATTTACAGAAACAAACTCTCTCTAAGAGTGAATAATGATAATCACTGAAGCTCTCTGTATCAAAAGATACTATACAAGTGAAAAACTAATGAAAATAAATGAGCACTTGAATGCAATACATTTTCAGCAGTTGTGGTTGTTGTGAAGACTTGAATGCAACTCTATTTATACTCAGGAAGCACTAAATGACTGTTGCATCTTTAATATTACCGTTGAGAGGAGTCTTCAAGTGTTAGCAAGTGGTTTAGGCATCTTCTCTCTCTAGTTTCCACTTAATCCAGTTGGCCAAGTGATCAAAGTTGACTCTCTACGAATCAATCTGTTAGAGAAAAGGTTGGTTGTTGCAGAAATCAATCTTTAATGCTTTGCAACCGTGTGCAGATGGATTGTCCAAAAGAGTGCAACTTTCTGCACATAGCATTTAATGTTTTGAACTCCTTTTTGCTTTATGCTTTATCTCTTCAATAAACATTCTTTAAACATCTGAAATTCACTAATAAAGTCATTAAACATAGCTAGGAATATCAGAAAATAATATTGCAGAGTATTAAGATCAAACAAGAGTGATTTCTGAAATCATCAGATTTGAATTTCTGAGTTAGCGTCATGAACTCGAGTTTGGTTCTTGCAGGCTCGAGTTCAGAGCTTCGATGTTTCAAGTTCAAATCATACAAACTGGAGGTTTGAAAAACAAAACCTAAGGTTCTTAACAACACATTGCTCTCGGGTTGATTTGAACTCGAGGTTACAATCTTGAACTCGAGTTCCTTCTTCCAGAGAGAAATGTCACGATTTTGAATACTAGAGAGTTTGTGATTGAGAGGCAAACTCGAGTTTATTAGTGACAGGCTCGAGTTTGACACTGTTTGAGACAAAACTTAGCTTTAGCTTTTAAAGACCAAACCTGAGGTTTGAAGTGCAAACTCTAGAGTTTTCTTAAGTTGAAAAGTTCTTTACTCTCTGTAAGGTTTGAACTCGAGTTCGTAATGCTAGGCTCGAGTTTAACACTATTTGAGTCAAACCTTAGATAACCTTTTAAAACACAAACCTGAGGTTTTCTGTGTAACCTTTAGAGTTTTCTCAAGTTGAAAAATGCTTTGCTCTCTGTAGCTTTTAGGCTCGAGTTTAAGATCTTAGGCTCGAGTTTGTTCTAAAAGTGGAATATCACCTAGAGGGGGGTGAATAGGTCATCTTTTTTTAAAAAAAAAATTCTTTGAGAATTGGCGAAATAGAGACCAATAAGATAAAATGACACCAAACAATTTATACCGGTTCAGTCCAAACACTGACCTACATCCAGTCCCCAGAAACTCTCGTGGATTCCACTAAGATTCTGAGATAATTACAGACTCTGTAAACGAAGGATGGTCCTAGCCCTCGGACTCCACTCCCCCTTACAAGTTGTAATTAGTACACCCACTCTTAAGGTTCCTCAACCTTAAGATACAAGCTTTACGATGAAATAAGTGTTTAGATACTCCTTACGAGTTGATAAAATATGAACACTGAAGTATAGACTCAATGGAACATTTGAAACTACAAATGCTATTAACTTCGAATTGATTGCACAGAGTTTCGGTAGTTGGCGGAATTGAATGCGTTGTTCTTTTATAGCCCTTGCCATTAATGCCGTTGAGGAGTTTGCAAACTAGCCGTTGAGACTCTTTAATTTTCCATTAGACTCTGTGCAACTCCATTGGTGAACAGCCGACCGTTGCTGCATTGAATGCTTCACCGTCGATCTTCTCAGAGCAGAGGTTGACTCAGAATATTTGCTGGAATAATTATGCCTCGAAAGAATGTCTACGTCTGCTATATGCTTTAATTCTGTTTGCGTGCTCTGTTTGTTTTACGACAATAAATGCTTTTGACACAAATTGCTTTATGATATGTTTAATGGTTAAACATAATTAAGAATATCTATAAATCACTAACAAACTCTTTAAAACACTGTTAGATGTAATAAGAATCAACATTGAATAATACTCAAGACTTTAATCTGAAGATTACATATTACGAGGATAGAGAATTTAAATGTTGATGATCATTCTCGAGAATTAGTCATGATATTCGAGAATTATCCAGTATTTATGTTTCAAAGATTCTCGAGTATTAATGTGTTAATACACGAGAATTCCTTACCAGGAATCCATAGTCACATTGTATCTATCTTCGAGAATTGTGTGCCCATACTCAAGAATTAATATTCATCTGATCATTTAAGAAGGGATCAGTAAGACATTATTCTCTTATACTCAAGAATCAGCCTGCACAAAATTCACTTAGCTTGTAAAAATGAAATGATCATTCTCGAGTACCTTAGGTGCATTCTCGAGAATCTTTCTCAAGAATTCATATTGTGTTTTCGAGAGTTGATTTTCAAGGGGAGAATCTCTTGGTTAATTTATTTAAATATCTTTAAGCACTTTTTAGATCATTGTCATCATCAAAACATGAGAACCAACATTCTCCCCCTTTTTGATGATGACAACATCCAAGAAGTAAAATCAGAGATTATTAGATGCTAATGCATTTAGTTTATGCAAGAAAATTTAGAGTATATTCAAGGTGCAGTTGAAATTAGCATGTCAGACATTCATCATCAGAACTAGAACTAACTGTTATTAGAGTGATCATCAAACTTAGCACACGCAATACCAGTGAATTAGACTAATAATATCAGAAGTCAAACTTAGCATACGCAATATTAGCAGATTAAACTAATAACATTAGAAGTAGCTACTTAAAATTACTTTAGCTTCAAGAAAATACTTCCAATCTTCTTCAACCTCATAATCATCTTCAATGATCTCTCCCCCTTTGTTATCATTGAAAGAACAGGCTATCACCCAAGAGAGGGGTGAATTGGGTGTTTGATAAAACTTTAGAAACTTTGAAAATATTTTCCAAACTTATTGAAAGCAGTTTGAATGACAATAACAATTGATAAAGCATTAATCAATCATTCAAACATGTATGGACATTCAGATGTATATGCTGGAAATATAAGAGATAAGGGAAGAGAATGTGCAAACTGATTTATATTGGTTCGGCCCAATCCTTGACCTACATCCAGTCCCCAAACCTCACTTGGGATTTTCAATTCACTATCTTCTTTCAACTTGATTACATGTTCTGTAACTAAAGTAACCCTCTCACTAGGATTCACTCCCCCTTACAAACTGTAATCAACACACTGCTTGATTTCACACTCTGTGCTCGAAGTAATCCTCTCACTAGGATTCACTCCCCTTACAAGTTGTAATCAACATAATGTGTTTCCCACTAAAGATCACCCAATCTTGAGTAACTCTCAGAAGAATAGAATGATTACAATAAATCTTCTCTCTTAGAAGTGAATAGATGAACACTGAAGAACAATGCAAATCATCTCACTCTCTAAGCTATCTAGACATGAAAAACAGAGTATAAATAATGTAAAAACAGAGTTTCAGCATGTTGGAAGTGTAAGCTTGTTTCTCCGCATTTTTCTGCTTGAATCTGTCTTCTATTTATAGGTAGAGATCAATATATGACCGTTGAGAAGATTCAGTGACTGTTGGATAAAGAAATATAGCCGTTAGAGCTTTTGCATAGCTTTCGATGTTCTGACACAAATCTGACTTTTTGAGATTTGCTTCTAATCCTTCGTTTAATCACCTGAAACTTGTACTCAAATGATATAAATAATGTGAAGAAGTGTTATAAATTATTTGGGTAATCATTTGGATGTTTATCAAAAGAATCAGACTTTTTGAAACACTGATTTTCTGAAACTGAGATGAAAACTCAAGTTTGCTCTTGAAAACTCGAGTTTTCCTTTTGTTGTCAAATGCTGGATTTGCCTCTGCCTGAGCAAAACATGAGTTTTGGTCCAAAACTCGAGTTTTGGAAGTTGCTCTGAAGTTCGCTACTCTCTGTCTTGAAGGTTGGAGCTAGATACCCAAGAGGGGGGGTGAATTGGGTATCTTTAAAAATTTAAAGCTTTTACTCTGTTTTTGGCTAAGTAAAACAGGGTAAGACAGAGGAGAAAAGAAGAGAAGCAATGCACAACACGATTTATCTTGGTTCGGTCCTTTCTCTGACCTACGTCCAGTCCTCAAGCCTCACTTGGGATTTTCAATCCACTAGATTCAACAATTGATTACAGACTCTGTACTAAGAGTTGTTCTCTCACTAGAACTCACTCCCCCTTACAAGTTGTAATCAATACACCCAAATCACCAAGTCCCCTGACTTGTGATTCTCACTATCAATGAATGATTTTCAAAAAAGACTCTCTTACAGAGTAGATGAAATAAACACTGAAGCACAAGTATCAAATTGATACTATTACAGATGAAAGCTGAACACAATAAATGAACTCAATAAATTTTCGCTCTCAGTTGGTGTATCAGCTTGAGAAAGTGTTAATGCACTCCATTTATAGGTAGAGGACATTAATTGACCGTTGCAAATTGGATTGAACCGTTGGGAAACTTCTGCTGAGAGTTGGTTCAACCTTGGATATTTTCTCTCTCTTGTTTATGCATAATCTAGCTGTCACTTGGTTCTTAGTTGACTTTCTAGCAATAAATCCGTTGGAGAGTTTGTTGCTTGTTGTAGTAATCTTCCTTTTAATCTTTTGCAGTCGTGTACAAGTGGATTAACTAAAGGAAGCAAGTTTCTAGGCTGAGCATTTATTGTTCTGACACACTTTTTGCTTTTGCTCTAATCCTTCTTTAAACTGTCTGAAACTCACTAAAAGGATAGTTAAACATGTCTAGGATCAATATATATTAAACATGTAAAGCATTGAGATCAAACAAGAAGACATAACAGATTTGCCCAATTCGAATTTCTAGTAATGGCTACAAACCTGGAGGTTTGTTCCACAAACCTCAAGGTTTGCTTGAACATCTCAAGCAATCTCAGTTTCAGAAACACATAACCTCTAAGTTTCTTGGTGAACCTCGAGGTTTCCCTTGTAAAGAAACCTTGTGAAAAATATTGAAGACCACAAACCTGGAGGTTTCATAAGAAACCTGGAGGTTTGATATTTGGTGAAAAACTCATTTCTTCTCTGGAACCCGATAACCTCGAGGTTGTTTCGCAATACTCGAGGTTTGGATAAAAAATTGCAAAGCCAAAGCTTTGTTCCAGAGACACAACCTCGAGGTTTAAAACTGAACCTCGAGGTTTTCATTCATGTGAAAACCTGTTTGCTCTCTGTATGCCAGAATACTCGGGGCTTAAAGTAATACTCGAGGCTTAAGCATTTTTGAAGGATTTCAAACTTAAGTCAAAACATCAAACCTCGAGGTTTCAAAGTAAATCTCGAGGTTTTCATACTTGATGAAAACCAAATGCTCTCTGGATGAAGAAAACTGGAGGTTTCTTATAATACTCGAGGTTTCACATTGTTTTTCAAAACATTCAGTTAGGCGCCAAACCACAAACCTGGAGGCTTTGTCATAAACCTCGAGGTTTCATGTGTTGGTGTAAAACTGAGCTTTCCTGAGAAATGCAGAACCTCGAGGTTACTTTACAAACCTCGAGGTTTCACATTGATTTGTGAAACCAAGTCTTTTGAATCATGAAACACTCAACCCTTGAGGCTTTCTTGTAAGGCCAAACCTCGAGGTTTGCTCTTACTCAGAATTTTCAAATCTTAAGAGCAAATCCTCATTCATTGTTTATAATTGTTTTTTTTTGGTCGAATTGTTTATAATTGTTGACAATCATCAAAACCATAAGAGAACTAACATGTCTGATGAAAACTCGAGTTTTCACTTGCAAAACTCGAGTTTTACTTTCTCTTGAACTTTGTTGAGTTTTCTTAAAATAACCATCAAATTTCGAAGACCATATCTCCCTGGTCTGAACTTCGTTTTAGTCTGTTCAACTCTTGATGGAAAGCTATGTGAGACTACTTTCATATGCCACTGATTTCAGCTCAATCGGATTTGTCGTTTGTAAGATATACTCAAAATACCAAAGGTGGGTCTGGACTGTGACGTTGATTCCTGTGGCAACTTGTAAAAATCATAGTTTCTTGATCCGAACTCCTTTGGGCTTGAATTATATATCAAAATGACACATTGGGAGTCTAGTTTCATATGCTTTTGGTTTCGTCTCAATCTAATCTCTGGTCTGGGAGATATCATCGAATTACCAGACCTCGCCCGAGCTGAACGTGAAGCATAGTGGAGTTAAAGAGCTGATCACGCTGTAAACTCGAGTTTTCACTTGGAAACTCGAGTTTTGAGTCCTAAACTCGAGTTTGTGCTTGGAAACTCAGGTTTTGCTCTTCCAGAGATGCCAAAGATACTGAAGACACTACAAACTCGAGTTTTGAGTCTCAAACTCGAGTTTTGAGTCCCAAACTCGAGTTTTCTCCTATCCAAGAGGCAAATCACTGTAGCAAAGTAGGAAACTCAAGTTTTGACTTGGAAACTCAAGTTTTCTCATCCTGAAGCTGATTTTTGCTGACTTTAACTCCAAATTGAGCCATTCCAACTTCCATATGATCTTGGAGACTTCTAGCTTCAATATAAGAACTTGAATAACCATATCTTCATTCCATTAAGCAAGTTCTTCTTTCTTTCTTCTCTTCTCTTGAACATTCTTGATAATTCAACTCTTTCTTCCTTCCATCTCCCAACTTGATCATTCTCCATAACTCTAACTCTTTATTTTTTCTCTTCTCTTGATCATTCTTTATCCTTTGACTTCACATCTTTTAATTCAATGCTTCTTTATTGATCTTCTTGTTGATCGTTCTCCGTCATTCAACTTGGACTTATCATTCTCTTGTAAGTTCTACTTTCTTCAATATTTCCTCTTCTTCTTGACTATTCCCAAAATCCTTTGAGAACTTCTTGCTTCCTTCATATTCTGATATTCCCATTATATTGTGTGCAAGAACTTCTTTCTTCAATCTACTTTCTTGATCATTCTTCAACATTGAACTTGGAATGAGATCTTGCTTCCTTGACAACCTTTGCAAGTTCTTCTTCTTCTTGAACTTGACATTTTCTCTAATTTCTTCTTTTTATAATCTCTTATCTCCTTCTTGATCTATAATTCAACTTGAACTAATCTACATTAAACATAGTAGTTAGTCAATGTAGGAGATAACTATATTACTCAATTTTTTTGCTTATAACAATAGTATCTATGTAAGACATCATCAAAACTAATTATAACCAACAATCATCTAAAAGGGAAGGAGGAGCAGAAGAAGAAGGAACATCATTGGTAGGAGCGGAGGTAGATGTGTGAGGATCAGGCTGTGAGTATTTCTTGAAAGACATTGCTTCGAGATATGTGTCCAACTCATGAACATGACCTTGAAGATCTCTAATTTCATTTGTCAATTTAGTAGAAGTTTCTTCTTGAGCCTTGATGCATAGTTGAAAGCTGTCACAGATCTTTTTGCCTAGCTTTTGAAACTCATCTCCAAGCCCTTTGACAATGGTGGTAGCGACCTTTTTAAGTTGGTTTTCCAAACTAGTCACTTGGTTAGCATTATCATACAACGGATTGATGGCATCTGTGAGACCCTTGACCAGTCCCCTTCCAATAGCTTGTTTAACAAAATACTGAATGGCAGCATAAGGAATGGAAGGACTAGGAGTGAAGGTAGTTCCAACTTGCGAAGATTGAGCCTCTTCTAGTTGCTTAGAAGAAGATGGCTTAGTCTTTGGAGAACTCTTGTCTTTCTTCTTCTTGAACTGAGTAGTGGTGAATTGTTTAGGGAAGGATACATTCTCTCTGTCTTACAGGTACCAGATATTGTTGAAGGCGAGAAGCTGAGATACTAAATTAGGATATGGAATAGTGTTCTTCTTGGCCTTTCTGTTTCTGTAGGTGGAGATAAAATCAGACATCTCTGTTATGACTAATTTCCCCAGATTCCTAGCTTCCTGAGTGATGATAAAAGCCATGATCTCATAATCTTTGCTCACAAAATGTGTGAAACTTTGTCCTTTATTCACTATATTCCGAATATAGAGATACCAAATAACCCTATATGTATCAGACATTTTAGAGGGTTTGAATTTCAGAGGCTTGCCATCAAAAGTCTCATTTGGGAAGAGTATCTTAAAGCTTTCACTTGCAGGAAGTTTAAGAGGATCAGGTATGTCAGAGAGACCAAAAAATGAATTTAGAATTGAAGCAGTAAGTCTAATCTCTTGACCCCTAACAGATGTAGTTAAGACAGTTTCATTGTCTTCTTCAGTTGCAATCATATTGTAATAAAATATTTTGACTATCATCGAGGAAAATGGGGTAGTAATTCCAAGCAAAGGCATATAGTGAGTTAGCCAGGGAGATAAGTTCAAATTGCATTTTTTCTTGAAGTCTTCCAAATCTAAATAAACAGTGGGACAGAAAGGCCTATCCTCAAAATTTGCCCAAAAAGATGGTTCAGATGGAATTACCAATTCATCCTGGCAAAAGCCTGGGGGACAATACAGAGCACTCTTCTGCCCTTTGAGTTTGGAGGCAAATGATTGTTGTGAGCCACTGGCTGAAGGACGCTTATGTCGACTAGGATGCTTATGAGGAGGTTTCTGAGGTTTATCTTCCAAGCTCTTTGACCTCATCTTATGAAATTCTGGATGGTCATCCTCAAATAGGTCGAATGTTCTGGTAGATACAGAGTGAACACCTTTTCCTTTATCCGGCAGAGAATGAGTCTGAGTACGAGTAACAGGCCGCGAATGTTCCTTGATGGAAATGCTTTTGGATTGTGATTTGCAGGGTTTTGGTTGAGAAGATTCCCTAGTTGAAACCTTTTCAGAAGGTGATTCAGAAGGACCAGATGATTTTACTTTGGGACGAAATTTTGTCCAAGGTCTTTTTGTGGGAGGTTTTGGTGAAGATTCCAAAGGCGATTTTTCGATTGGAATACTGTTAATGTTAGATATCTGGAGAAGAAGGGGATTCAAATGATGAAGAGCAGAGTGCAATTTCGATGATTCAAAGAAGATTGAAACGAGAATACTTTATGATTTGAATGTGAAACGAGCGTCTTTGTGATGGAGCAGAAATGAGAGAAAATAGAGAAGAAGGCAAGGGTTCAGTGTGTTGTGAAGAAGACGAAAAAAAGGTCACTGAGATTTTCAAGAAATGAGAAAGATTTGGTCAGAAGAAAAAAAGGAAAAAAAATTAATGAAGAAAAGAGAAACGAAACACGGCTGATCAATGATGCTTGTGGGTTGAATATTACAGCTGTAGTTCTGACAAGAATAGGACGTAAAGTAGGAGAGATGATTTTTAAGTCAAGGAAGCATTCAAAAGATGCCCAACAAAACAAGACGTATGTTGATGTGAAAAGAAGGAAAAGAAAAAAGGAAAAAAAAATAATTACCGCCATAAATAGAGGAAAATACTCGGGTAACAATTACTTGTACTCGAGTAGATAGTGTGAAAAATCAAAGAGAAACAGTGATCGCATGAATTACCGCCACAGGAAAAAAAATATACTCGGGTATCATCTCCTTGTATTCGAGTAGACATTATGAAGGAGAAAGAAAATGACATTGTGAACACGTGAATTATCGCCGTGGAGAAAAAGACAATTCTCGGGTATTATCTCCTTGCACTCGAGTATACATAAGGAGAAAGAGAGTAGCATTGAACACGACAACACATGACACAATGACACCCTTAAGAATGAAAAATCAACGTATTAAGAGTCTTGACACAAATATTTGATTAATAAAGCATAGTGGAAGAATTCTTAGGAAAACGACACTTGACACAACGAAACACACTCAGGTAATTTCCAAAATTGTTTGAGTAGTGTTTACAATAAGAAAAATGGTTAAGATTTTTATGAAGAATCAAAAGCAACATCTGTATGTAATACGAGGACAGTATATAATTCTTGAGAATTATACTAAATTCTCGAGAATGAGAGGAGGAGGGAATAACATGGACAGCCAATTCTCGAGAACATGATTTTGTTTTTCGAGTATGTAATAGAGTAAGATTAACTCCTGATTATCCATTCTTGAGAACCCAAATATAGAGGATGAAATCCATTAAACTACCTAACATACTTGAGAATTTACTGGTGATTCTCGGGAATGCGAGAATATAGAGGATTCAAAATCACGTTGGTTCTCGGGAATACTAGTTTAATTCTCGGGAATTGATTTTTAGATGGCGTCAAACACATGCAGTTCTCGAGAGTTTCTTCTAATTCTCGATAGTGTTTTATTTGAAAGCTTATATTTCCTCTTCTGCTACTCCCTTATTCTCGAGAATCCTGAGAGCATTCTCGAGAATACCCAGTTCAGAATAGAATTAAACTTCTTCTTAATTCTCGAGAATTAATGTATAATTCTTGGGAATCCTTATTTCAGGGAGGATATCTATGAAACTGTGTTGATAGTTCTCGGGAATATTTCAAAATATTCTCGAGAATAATGCATTAATTTGATCAGTAAGTGGTTTCAACGTTTAGAAAATAGATCTAAACTTGATATTTCTCGAGAATTCTTTTGCAGTTCTCGAGAATCCAATAGATGCATATTTGAAATATTTTACCTCAATTCTCAAGAATGATAAAATCATTCTGGAGAGTTTGCATACTCTGTTCATCTCTGTTTTTCAAGTACACAACAGGGCAACCTGCAAAAATATAATCTCGCCACTCCGATGCCTAAGTTAGATTCCTCCAATCATCAAAACACAATTAATAACATTAAATTAACATTGCTTACAGTTCATTGGGATTCACCATTCCCAATTCTCTTCGGATGAACATAAATTGTTTTTTAGCCAGTGGTTTCGTGAAAATGTCAGCCAGCTGAAGGTGTGTAGGAATGAACATCACCTTTACATCTTTCTTTTGTACGTGATCACGAATAAAGTGATGTCTTACATCAATGTGCTTTGTTCTCGTATGTTGCACTGGATTCTTCGCCAGGCTAATCGTGCTTGTATTATCACACAGGATTGGAATCTCTCTCAAGTGAACTCCTAAGTCAGATAATTGTTGTTTTAACCACAAGACTTGTGCACAGCAGCTTGAGGCGGCAACATACTCAGCTTCTGTTGAGGAGACAGCTACCGTTGTCTGCTTCTTGCTGAACCAAGATACCAGTGATCCTCTAAAGAATTCACATTGTCCACTGGTGCGCTTTCTGTCAGTCTTGTATCCAGCATGATCAGCGTCTGAATATGTAACCATAAATTCTTGTTGACCTTTTGGGAACCAGAGACCCAGTTCCTTTGTATCTGAGAGATATCGAAAAATTCTCTTGACATGCTCGGTGTGTGATTCCTTAGGAGCTGATTGAAATCGTGCGCACATTCCCACACTAAACTGAATATTTGGCCGACTAGCAGTCAAGTAGAGCAACGACCCGATCATTCCTCTATATTTAGTTATATTGAAGTCTTTGCCCTTTTCTTCATCCGCATCCAGTGAGGCTGTTGAGCTCATTGGAGTGTCTGCTCTATGACAGTGTTCCAATCCAAACTTCGTGAGTATATCACGGAGGTACTTTGTTTGTGAGATGAATATGCCATCCTTCTGTTGCTTGATTTGCAATCCGGGAAAATAATTTAATTCTCCCATCATAAACATCTCAAATTCTCCCTGCATTTTCTTGGAAAATTCCTCATAAAGAAAGTCATTAGTAGCACCGAAGATTATATCATCTAGATATATTTGCACTACCAAAAGTTCGTTAAGCTTATTAGTTTTGATAAATAGAGTTGTGTCTGCTTTCCCCCTAACAAAACCTTGATCCAACAAAAATTTACTTAATCGTTCATACCAAGCTCTGGGAGCTTGTTTGAGACCATACAAGGCTTTCTTAAGGCGATAGACATGATCTGGATGATGCTCATTTTCAAAACTAAGAGGCTGTTCAACATATACTTCCTCCTGAATAAAACCGTTTAGAAAGGCACTCTTTACATCCATTTGATATAATTTGAATCCTTTGATACACGCAAAGGCTAAGAGTACACGTATTGCTTCCAATCTAGCCACTGGAGCAAACGTTTCCTCATAATCAATACCTTCTTCCTAATTATAGCCTTTGGCGACCAATCTAGCCTTGTTACGTACTATAATTGTGGATTCATCTTGTTTGGTTTTGAAAACCCATTTGGTGCCTATAACCGGATGGTCTTTAGGCCTGGGTTCCAAATCCCAAACTTGATTTCTATCAAATTGATGTAACTCCTCTTGCATTGCTATTACCCAATCATTGTCTGATAGGGCCTCGTCAATTTTTGAGGGTTCAATTTGAGAAATGAAAGCAGAAAAAGTAACTTCATTTAGAGTGCTATTTCTGGTCCTCACTCCCTGATTCACATCACCTACTACTTGGTCTAAAGGATGATTCCTAATAAATTTCCAAGGTCTAGGTTGTGATTGATCAGAATTTTCTAAATTATTTTGAAGATCAGTTTCAAAAACATCTCCAGGATTTTCAATAAAGGCAAGGGTAGTTTTCTAAAAGAATTGATTTTTGAAGTTATTTTCTTCATCATCATCCAGACTTTTGTCTAATTTTGACTCACAGAATACAACATGCATGGATTCTTCAACTACACGTGTTCGTTTGTTGAAAACTCTATATGCTTTACTTTGATTTGAATATCCAAGAAAAATGCCTTCATCAGATCTAGGATCAAATTTTCCTAGATTGTCTTTACCATTATTATGAACGAAACACTTACAGCTAAAGATATGAAGATGAGCTAAGTTTGGCTTCCTCCCTTTGTAGAGTTCATATGGGGTCTTATTTAGCTTCTTCCGGAGATAGGCTCTATTTGATATGTAGCTGGCTGTGCTTATAGCGTCTGCCCAGAAAACTTGTGATGTTTGATTTTCATTCAGCATTGCACGAGTCATCTCAGTTAGTACACGATTCTTCCTTTCAACTACACCATTCTGTTGAGGTGTCCTTGGAGGCGAGAAGTTGTGATCGATCTCGTGAGCATCATAGAATTCACCAAACGCTTGATTCTCGAATTCACCTCCATGATCCGTTCGAATAGTTGTAATACAAATACCTTTCTCGTTTTGCACCTTGTTGGCAAACACAACAAACAAATCAAAGGTTTCATCCTTAGAAGATAAGAAAATGGTCCAAGTAAATCGTGAGAAATCATCGACAATCACCAGTGTATATAAATTTCCACGAAGATTTCTATTTCTTGTTGGTCCAATTAAATCCATATGAAGTAGTTGAAGAGGCCGGTTTGTCGAAATTTCGAGTTTGTTTTTTAAAGATGATTTGGTTTGTTTACCCCGTTGACATGCATCATAGATCATATCATTTTCAAAATGCAGTTTTGGTAAGCCAATCACTAAATCTTTTCTTAGCAACTTATCTAATTGATGCATGTTGACATGAGCCAACCGCTTATGCCACAACTAGCTTTCATCTAGGTTGCTTACAAAGCATTTTTCAGAGTTTATTTTTGGTAAATCCAGGGTAAAGCAGTTTCCTTCACAAGGAGCTTTGAACAATACCTTTAGTTTACCTTTATCAATTGGAAGATCGTCTTTGTTGACAATGAGACATTCCTCTGAATCAAAGATTGTTAGCTCTCAATGTGTTTTGATGATTAACAACAAGTGTAAACATGTTTTGAAGTTTCCAAGATCATTTAAAAATCTTCTGATAGATGCATACCGCAGTATGGGTCTGCATACTGCAGTATAGGGTCATCCAGAAAGGCAATAATTTTTCAAGTTAACTCAATACTGCAGTATAGGGTGCTATACCGCAGTATTGGACTTCCAGAGAACAATCCAATTTTTCGAGTTAAGTCAATACTGCAGTATAGGGTGCTATATCGCAGTACTGGACTTACAGAAAGTAATCAAAATTTTTGAAGTTAAGTCAATACCGTAGTATAGGATGCCATACCACAGTATTGGACTTCCAGAGAGCAACTAAATTTCTAAGTCAAGCCAATACCGCAGTATAGGTTTGTATACTGCAGTATAGGGCCATCCAGAGAGCAACTAAATTTGTAAGTCAAGCCAATACCGCAGTATAGGTTTGTATACTGCAGTATAGGGCCATCCAGAGAGCAACCAAGTTTTCTCACACAAGTCAATACCGCAGTATAGATATGGATACTGCAGTATAGGCTTATACAGAGAGCTCTCAAATTTTATAGCTATTGCATACTACAGTATTGGGCAATTAAACTGACTCTCAATATTGTCAAAAATTCGCTTACTGCAGTATGTTACTTACATACCGCACTATAGGTCATGACTTTCAAACTCAAATCACGATGCTCTGCCTCTGGAAGCTGGATACCGCAGTATGACTTTGGATACTGCAGTATGGACACTTATGCACAGTGCCATACTCCAGTATAGAGGAACTTACCGCGGTATACAACAGTCAAAACTGATTTTTGAATTACGCGAATTTACAAATCATTACTGTTTGATCTTATTGCTTCCATAATTCATTCAATCATATTCCTAGCTATGTTTAACAAGTTTGTTGAGTGAATTTCAGCAATCACAGATGAAGATCAATGAAGGTCAAAGCCATAAAGCAAAAAGTGTACAGTGCATTAAATGCACTTCTGCAAATCAACCTATTTTTAGCTAATCCATCTGAGCACGCCTTCTAAACGTTAAAGAATGCTTACTACAACAAGTAAAGTCATCTCCAACGGGCAAATTCTCAGAGGGCCACATCAGATCACATTAACACTTGGATTAGCAGAAGTTTAGAAAGAGAAGATCACCAGAACCCAAGCTAATCACTTCCAACGGTTGGAATCATCTTCAACGGTCATTTGATGTTCTCTACCTATAAATAGAGTGCATTAACTTCTTCTCAAGGAGACACACCAACTAAGAGTGAAAAATTTATTAAGTATCAGTTACTGTGTTCAGCTCTCATCTGTAATAGTATCAATTTGATACTTGTGCTTCAGTGTTCATTTTATCCACTCTGTAAGAGAGTGTTTTCTTGTAAATCATTCATTGATTGAGATAACCACAAGTCAGGGGACTTGGTGGTTGGATGTATTGATTGCATCTTGTAAGGGGGAGTGAGTTCTAGAGAGAGAACTACTCTGAGTACAAAGATTGTAATCAATATTGTGAATTTAGTGGATTGAAAATCCCAAGTGAGGCTTGGGGACTGGACGTAGGTCAGAGAAAGGACCAAACCAGTATAAATCTTGTCGTGTACTGCTTCTCTTCTTTACTTCTCTGTCTTACCCTGTTTTACTTAGTCAAAAATAGAGTAAAATATTTAGATTTATAAAGATACCCAATTCACCCCCCTCTTGGGTATTTAGCTCCAACCTTCATTTGGTATCAGAGCAAGGTCTTCTCAGAAGAGTTTAACAGCTCGAGAAGGATTAGCAAGGAAGGTATTCTACCCGATGGAGCTTCTATCAACAGGCCACCCGGTTTCAATGGTGAACACTACTCATTTTGGAAAGCTAAATTCAAAGTGTTCGTCATGGCTACTGAGTATGGGCTCTGGAGAGTATTTGAAAGAGGTAATTATGAGCCTTCAACTGTGGAAGATGGTGTGAGAGTTCCAAAGCTGGAAGAGGAATATGATGAAAATGATCGAAGGAACGTTACTCTCAACAGCAAGGCGGTTCTGTTACTCTCAACAGCAAGGCGGTTCTACTCCTTCAAAGTGCACTGAGTCAACAAGAATATTTTCGTGTTTGCACTCTACCATTTGCTAAAGCCATGTGGGATGCCTTGGAAATCGCTCATGAAGGGACAGCCGGTGTGAAGCAAAATCGTGTAAATACTCTTATGACAGAGTATGATCTTCTTAGAATGAAGCCCGGTGAGTCTATTGGAGAATTTCAACTGAGGTTCACTCATCTCATCAATCAACTCGCTGCTCTTGGGAAGGAATATGACCAGCCGGTTCAAGTGAGAAAGATTCTGAACATTCTTAACAAAGAATGGGAGGCAAAAGTCACAGCAATAAAGGAAGCACGAGGAGAATCAATGACCTCTGTGGCTGCTCTCTTTGGAAGCTTGTCTGAGTATGAAGCCAAACTAAAATTCAAGAAGGGCCTAGACGAAGTACATGGAAAGAACAAAGGAATAGCCCTCAAGACTACCAAAGAAAACAAGGAGTCAGACGATGATGAGGAAGATGAGGATGAAGAGATTGGGATGATGGTCCGGAGGTTCAAGAAGTTCTATATGCCCTATTTTAGAGAAAAAGAATTTACAATTGACAAAAGCCCTTGAGAAATTCACTAAGGGAAGTGAAATGCTCAATATGATTCTTAAACAACAGCGATTTATAAACGATAGATTGGGCATTGGTTACAAACCATATTTTGACAAGAAGAAAGGAAAGAAGAAGAGTGGTCAAAAATTCTATATGAACTATTTTACAAAATCGGTTCACTCTTCGAATCCATTTGCACATTGTAATTATTGCAATAGGAAAGGTCATTCTACCTCTTCTTGTTTTCATAAGAATGAAAGAAAACTTAAGCCTGTAGGAAATTATCAATGGGTACCAAAAGGAACTTATGTTCCCAAGGTCAAAACTAACCCCAAAGGACCCAAGAAAAGATGGGTACCTAAAACTTGATCCCTTGTGAAGTGCAGGTGTGTCTTAGAGCATCAAGGCCCAACAAATGGTACATTGATAGTGGATGCTCAAGACATATGACTGGAGACAAATCCAAATATATTTCAATTAAGCCAAAAGATGGTGGTAGAGTCACATTTGGAGGTGACCAATCAGGTAAAATTGCTGGGATTGGTGAGATAGGCAACTATGAAGGTCTTCTCATCAAAGATGTCTACTTGGTAGAAGGATTGTGTCACAATCTTCTAAGTGTGAGCCAAAGCACCGACAAGGGTAACTTAGTTATCTTTGATTCAAATGAATGCCTTATTGTTAAAAAGGATTTGGTCTCCATAAATGATTTGAAAACTAAACCTTTGTTTAGAGCACCTAGAAATGGAAATTGTTATACTCTTAACCTCTCTAGCAATGATTCTGGTTCTGAAAATTGTTTTGTTAGTAACTCAAATGAAAGTTGGCTTTGGCATAAGCGATTTAGCTCATGTCAATATGTATCAACTTGACAAGTTATTGAAAAAGGATTTGGTCATTGGTATTCCTAGATTGAATTTCAAAAATGATATGATTTGTGATGCTTGCCAAAGAGGAAAACAAACCAAATCTTCCTTTAAAGCTAAAAATGAGATTTCAACTAGTAGACCTCTTCAATTACTTCATATGGATCTAGTTGGACCAGCTAGAGTAAAAAGTCTTGGTGGAAACCTTTATACTTTGGTCATTGTTGATGATTACTCTAGATTTACTTGGACTATATTCTTATCATCAAAAGATGAAACATATGATCAGTTTGTTGCTTTTGCCAAGAAGGTCCAGAACAAGAAAGGTTTCTCAATTTCAGGTATAAGGACTGATCATGGTGGAGAGTTCGAAAACAACGCCTTTGCTGAGTTTTGTGATAGTATGGGGATTGATCACAACTTTTCAGCACCAAGAACACCACAACAAAATGGTGTTGTGGAGAGAAAGAATAGAGTACTCACTGAAATGGCTAGAGCGATGTTGAACGAGTACAACACTTCACAAGTGTTTTGGGCTGATGCCATGAGTACGGCTTGCTACATCTCCAACAGAGCATACTTGAGAAAGAAGCTGAATAAAACTCCATACGAACTCTACAAAGAAAGAAAGCCGAACCTCAGTCACCTACATGTCTTCGGTTGTAAGTGCTATGTGCACAATAACGATATATGTCGATGATATTATTTTCGGTGCCACTAATGACTCCTTGTGTGAGGAATTTTCCAAGTCTATGCAGGGTGAATTTGAGATGTCAATGATGGGAGAGCTCAATTACTTCCTTGGGCTGCAAATCAAACAACGTAAGGATGGGATATTTATATCTCAAACCAAGTATTTAAATGATTTGCTGAAGAAGTTTGGAATGGACAAGTGCAATAGGGCTGACACACCAATGAGCACAACTACTTCTTTGGATGCTGATGAAGAGGGCAAGGATTTCAACATCACCAAGTATAGAGGAATGATTGGATCATTGCTCTATCTCACCGCAAGTCGCCCGGACATCCAATTCAGTGTTGGAATGTGTGCTCGGTTCCAATCCGCTCCTAAAGAGTCACATGCTGAACATGTGAAGAGGATATTCAGATATCTCTCTGATTCGAAGACTCTTGGACTATGGTTTCCCAAAGGTCAGCCGGAGCACTTAGTGGCATATTCGGATTCTGACCACGCTGGCTACAAGACGGATAGAAAGAGCACAAGTGGCCAATGCGAGTTCTTTGGGAACTCACTTGTGTCATGGTTCAGTAAGAAGCAAACAACTGTGGCCGTGTCATCAACCGAAGCTGAATATGTGGCTGCCTCAAGTTGCTGTGCTCAAGTGCTATGGTTAAAGCAACAACTTGCTGATTTGGGAGTCCACTTGAAGGAGATCCCAATATTGTGTGACAACACTAGCACAATAAGCTTGGCCAAGAATCCGGTGCAGCATACAAGAACCAAGCATATTGATGTGAGGCACCACTTCATTCGAGATCATGTCCAAAAGCGAGATGTCAAAGTGATGTTCATTCCAACCCATCTTCAACTAGCTGACATCTTCACCAAGCCTCTAGCCAAGGAACAATTCACTTTCATAAGGAGAGAATTGGGAATGGTAAATCCCAATGAACTGTAAGCAATTCTTTCTCAATTTAGATGTGTTATTGATGATTAATCTTTACTAACTTAAGCATCGGAGTGTTTAGCCTTTATTTTGCAGGATGTTTTGATGTTTCAGAGGTTGCATACTCCAATATTGATCATAATACTCGAATTTGGAAGTTACAAAAAGCTGAAACTGAAGTTCAGAAGAGCTATACTGCGGTATACAAGTGCTATACCGCAGTATGGGGTGTGTCAGAGGCCAAAGCTCCAGGTGTGCCAGGGGCATACTGCAGTATGTAAGTGATCTACTGCAGCATGGCCATCGGGTTCCAAAGCTTCAGGTATGCAAGAGGCATACTGCAGTATGTAAGTGATATACTGCAGTATGGGGTCAGACAGAGACCAAAGCTTCAGGTATGCAAGAGGCATACTGCAGTATGTAAGTGATATACTGCAGTATGGGGTCAGACAGAGACCAAAGCTTCAGGTATGCAAGAGGCATACTGCAGTATGTAAGTGCTATACTGTAGTATGGCCATCGTTTTTTTAAAAAAAAAATTCTCTCAACATTTTTTTGAAGTCCAGGTCAGTATACTTTCATCTATACTGCAGTATGTAAATGAAAGTATGCTATACTGCAGTATACAAGAACTTTACTGCAGTATAGAGGTCTGTCTATATATACTGAACAGTCGTGTTCTTTCATACTCGCGTCTTTACCCCAGTAAGCCCTAGCAGTATCACGTCTTTTTCTCTTATCTCACTCTGAAATCGTCACAATTCCTCATTAAACCCCAATAAATCCTCACCAAATCTCTCTCAATCCCTTCCTATTCTCATTCTCACCGAAACCATAACGTCAAAATGTCCAAAGATCAATCTCACTCCAAACAACCCACTTCTTCTCTTCCACACAGAGCACCGAGGACGAAATCAATTCCAAGGAGATTAGATATCGGCATTGATCGTCATATTCCCGGAATCGGTGTTACTATCCTAGAGGCTTCTTCACCGAACCCCAAGAAGAGGGGTACTTCGTCTAGAGTACCAACCCCATCTTCAGCTGCCAAGAAGAAGAAGACTGGAGAGCTGAGCAAGGCACAAGGGTAGAGGACCGTTGTTCCTCAAAAAGCAAGGTCTAAGAGAGCTTCCACGACTGTCATATCCTCTCCCTCGACTGTTGAGGTTACTGGTTCTTCGTCAGAGACTGAGTCTGAGCAAGACTCCTCACACGTGATAGCAAATGCTGTAGAGGATATCAAGATTCACAAGAATGCACCAGAGGGATTCAAGGTTACTCCAGTCCTACTTCCTCCCAGCTTGAATGCCAAGTTCAAAGACCAATTTGGGAGCCGAGGATTCTGCACTGTCACTTCTGTTGATCTGGAACAAGTTTACCGTGAGTGCAACGTGGATCTTTCGCCATGGTTCAGGCCGTATGCTACGCTTGTTTCCATCGAGGCCGCTTACTGTCTGGAATTGGTCAAGATGTTCTACTTCAACATGGCAACCAATCACATTTTGGACTCGGAAGGAAGGCTTGTTAAAGAAAGGATCACAACATCAGTCAGAGGGGTACAATTCACACTGTCTGCCGCCATCCTCAACAAGATTCTCAAGGTCGTTAATCCTCCAGAGGCATCCACACCGAAATATACAAACGAGGAGGTATATGCCACACTAGTGCCCGGTCAGGACATACTGGATGATCAGAGAATTCACTTAACCTTCAACCCTCAGACATGCCACATTTGCACCGAGTTATTTGGTACGTGTATTCACGTAATTTTGTGCAAAAGGGAGGAAGCTACACGCACTTCACGCAAAAGTGTTGGAAATTATGCCCTAGGGGCAATTCATTGTACTTTGGATATTTAAGTTATTTAAAGTATTCTCTTTTGTTATCATTTTCGTTTGCATGTTCGTATTGATAACTGCATCCCTGGATAATCTCATAGATTATCCTAAAAGTCCCTGGTCGGTCATCTACACGGGAGTGAAGATGAAATAAGATCAGTATGACTTTGATGAGGTATGGAGATACGAATCAAAGTCATGGGCACTTGTAAGAGTACAAGGTGCTGGACCGACCCACTATGAGAAAGCTGCATGGATTAAGTCATAAGCTTATCTCATGTATAACTGCGTCACGACGCCCTATGACCTGAGACCATCATAGATTCTTACATGATGAGTACTGGTCTTTGACCTAGTCAAAAGTCACCTTTGACCGGGTGATGATAAAGGCTAGGACCAGGATCAGTGGTTTTCATGCGGAGGAATGTGAGTGGTCAAGATGGGATTTGTCCCTCACATATGTAGAGAGATAATGCTGGGCCCCTCGATGAGTGAGTCTAAGAAATGTATGGCCATACTGTGATGGAAAGGAGTTTCCATTTCACTTATTAGACTACTCGAGAATCGAGAAAGCATTGGTCAAGAAAAGGAAGTTGACATTATCCATGCCTCATCCTTGACCGAATTATCGCGTGACAAAAGGGACGTGACATGGTTGTACGATAGGTAGTATCGTGTCATCGATCCCCATGTGAATTGGGTAGTCGCAATGTCTTGCTAGAGGCCGCTTGCGACTTGTGGGCTGATACAGTGTTGGCCCACTGCCAATCTCATATGGGCCTGCAGGGTCGCACACAAGAATAATCCAACACGGGTGAAGGTGTCCAGGTTCATTGAATCTCAGATTAATCTGAGATTAAATGAATACTAAATTTGATCTAGGATTTATATATATATATATATATATATATAAAATTCGAAATTAATATATATATTATAAATTGATATTATAATATTATATATGATATTTGTTTAGTATTTAATTTATTTGATAAATTAAATATCTGAAACAAATAGAGATATTGTATCTCATTTAATTTCGAATAAAGATATCGTATATCTGTTTAATATTAAATTGAGATATGGTATCTCAGATTTAATTAAATAGATAGATATCATATCTCGGATTTAATTTATGATGATAAATTAAATCAAAAGGCTTTAAATTTAGATTTGATTTAAATTTAAAAATTCGAATTTCCAAATCTGGCTTTTAATATATTCAATTACATTTATGAGATAGATGTGATTGATATGTTGACCAGATTCAAAATCCGAATTTCCAAAATTAATAAAGGATTAATTTTGGTTATATAATACGCTTATCGGGTTTAGAAAAACCTACGGGATTTTCAGTCGAGCGTATACAGAAAAGCCGCGAGAAACCCTAGAACAACTTGAGAGAGAGAGACGCACAAGAAGCGCTAGCACGCTGCCGCAACTGTGTTTTGGGGATTGTTCGTGTGGATACCAGTAGAGGAAGCCGATCCAAGAGTCGACTTCTGCTGATCGAAAGAACGAGACGCGGACGTGTTGATCGCCCACCTGATCAAAGAAACGAGACGCGGACGTGTTGTTCGAGAAGGTAGCCCACCGGATCAAAGGAACGGAACGTGGAATAGTTCAACACAAGGTATGATTCGGTTTCCTTAACTCTGATTTAAACGTCGTTGAGTGATCCTTCGGAAGGATTCGTAAGAAATTTTTAATCCGCTGCGTGTACGAATCCCAACAAAAAGGACTACCGCTTCTTCACTGCCTTCATTCGCAAGCATCCGTTCAACATTGAGCAGTGGCTATTCAAGGAAATCAGCCACTTCAAGTTCGTGTCCCGCAAAGGATCCTACATGCCTTTCGCCTCTCTGGTTTCCTTAATCATGTTCTACCATAAGATATGGTACGTGGGTCCTCCTGAGCAGATGAAGTTTATCCCGGCCTTCGGAAAGACTCAGCTTAACTTGATGAAGATTCAATTTGAGCCAGAAGGATCTGGGCAGTCGAGAGCTCCACCGAGGTCACAGACACGTGCATCACAGTCAGTCGCACATGAGGCCCAGTCGGCTCCGCTCCTACCACCATTCGACTTTGATGATGAAAAAGAGGCTGAATCACCAAGAGGGGGGGTGAATTGGGGATTCTTAAAATTCTTTTAGAAATATACTCTGTTTTTGCCAGAAATCTGATGGAACCGAAAGTAAGGGAGTAAGAAGGGAAGAAAAGCAGAACACAGAGAAATTATCCTGGTTCAGTCAAATCTAATGACCTACGTCCAGTCCCCAGTCACTCTGGGATTTCCACTATCTCTCTAGACAATTACAGACTCTGCAACCAAAGGGTGTTTCATAACCTTGAACACACTCCCCCTTACAAGTTGTAATTGAATAACCCAATCTCAAAGTCCTACTACTTTGAGATCCTTACAGAAAATTTGATTACAGAAAAGAACTCTCTTCTAAGAGTGGATATTGTTAATCACTGAAGTACAACAATTCAAGATAACAACTCTTTCACTGATATTGTTGAGTAATAATGTAGAATTTCAGTTCTCTGTATTTTCTTCTTCGAATCTTCATCTATATATAGTGCTTTGAGGCTTGTGAACGTTATAGATTCGTTGGAGCTATTTCCTTTCTGAAAATATAGCTGTTGCAGGTGTTATGTCTTGATCTTGTTTTGCTAAAATCACTCTTTGTCCAGAATATGGCTGTTGAGAGTTTATTTTACAGACTTCCTTGATTCTGGTCTTCTTTTTAAGGTATATATCCGTTGGAGATGTTGCACAACGGCTATATGATCTCCTCTAACGGCTAAATGATCTTGAGTAACAGCTTTCCTTAGTTTTCGCAAGTTTCTGAAAATAACTTTCTTTTTGAATCTCAGACCAATCAGAAGATCTTTTGTAATCTCATGAATAAATGTGTTAGAAAAGTTCAGTTACACTGATGAGAGATAGATATAACAAGTAGATTGAATGGGAAACTTAAAAACATGAAGATAGAATCAGATTTGGAATTCTGAGTTCATCTGCGTTTTTCAGATTTGGAGGTCTGAACTCGAGTTCACAATGTTAGGCTCGAGTTCACCCTTTATTCAGTTTTGAAAATTTGCTTCTGCCAAAATCAAACTGGAGGTTTGTGTGTAAGCCTGAGGTTTGTAAGAACATGAACTCGAGTTCATTAATGGTGAACACGAGTTCTCTTTACTTAGAGAACTTTGAAAAGGGTTAACATAAGACAAACTGTAGGTTTAAGACAAATGGGCTCGAGTTTGAAACTATTGAAAGTAGCTAATTGCTCTCTGGAACTTTTGAACTGGAGTTTGAAGAGCTTAGGCTTGAGTTTGGTTTTCTCCGAAATACTCTGAAGGCTCTCGGCCAAAACTAGGCTCGAGTTTGAAGATCTTAGGCTCGAGTTCATACCTCAAAATTACTTTGAACTTTTCATAACTTGAGGTTTGAGTAGAAGTTTAAAGTTTGAAGCAGATTTTCAACAGATAAAAAGCTCTCTGGCATTGATGAACTCGAGTTCGCCCTTAGTAGGCTCGAGTTCATGCAAACTTCCAAAGGTTTAATTCTGAACTTCAGGTTCAGTCTCAAGTTTGAACTTTGGCTTTTGCAAGTTTATGCTTTCTGTCAAATCCAGGCTCAAGCTTATCACTCATAGGCTCGGGTTTGATTTTGACAGATAGAAAAGTCACAAGTTTTAAACATCCTTGACTTGTCAAATCTTTCCAATCTTGTTTACAATTGTTAGTGATCATCAAAACACTCTGAGAACTAACATTCTCCCCCTTTTTGATGATGACAACACTTGTAAACAATTGATTGGGAAACTTAGTTTGAAATTCATTTTGTGAAAACCAATTTTAGAGTTTTGATCAAATTATCAGAAAACATATACTAGGAGCAGAATATCAAAGATTTGTTTTGTGAAAAAACACTTTTGCAGATTATCAGAGACTTAACCAAATTATCAGAGACAAACTTCAAGACATATACCAGAAGCAAAACAGAACATATATAACTGAAACTTCATATGTCATATCACAGAAAATTCAAACTGATCAAAATGTTCACAGAATCCCAAAATAACTACAAAAGTTAAGGGTTACAAAATAATCAACATTCACTCCACACTTTCTCCCCCTTTGGCATCATCAAAAGAGATAGGCTCAGTTGGGACATAGGGTACTATGGCTAGTGGCTCAGCATAGGATGTGAAAGTAGAAGGTATAGGAGCAGAGGGAGGTGACTGTGCAGGCTGAGCATGAACAGGATCTGAGTCTGGGGCAGGTACAGAGGTAGAAGCATCCGGAGACTGAGACTTCAAGATCTTGTCCATCTTGTCGCTTAAGTTCATCATTGTAACCAACAGAGTGGACATAGTAGAGGTCTGTTCATTAACTTGAATCTTCAGTGCTTCTTGTTCAACTCTGAAGGCTTCTTGAGTATCTACTAAATTGTTGTGCCCTTTGTTCACCTCGGCAACCAATTTTCCCACAGCTAATTCAATTCCTTCAATCAGATCAGACACGGCTTTGTCCACAATTTCTTGGACCTTTGTTTCAATATCAGAGGCAGGTGGAGCACTTTGAGCTTCCTCAGCTCTGGACTGTGTGGCTCTGGATGTCGCTGGCTTGGACTTCCTTGGAGCTCTAGACTGATCCGAATACTCAGGCCTATGAGTCTTCATTAAGTTCATGATATGCTGCCCAAATTCGGCTGGAAATTGAGGAGAATCATTCTCAGCCAAGTGCCAAATCTTCTCATGAAACAGAATCATTGAAACCAAGCTGGCAAAGGGAATCTGGGATGATTGGCGTGAATGAAATGCAAACTTTGCCATTTCTTGAAAAAGCCAGTAACCTACATTCTGTGGTTGTTCGTCTAGGATGGAGGCGAAGATATTAAAATCTTTCTTGGCAAAATGGGTAAAATTTCCTCCCTTCTGTAGGAGATTCCTAGAGTAAATATACCAGATTGCTCGGTTTCTTAGAGGCATGGCAGCTGGAGTAAAATTTAGTATCTCTAAGGCATCAGGAATAGGCTCATCTGGTCTAAGTAAACTAAATATAGCCTGTTGCTTATATCTGTGAGTTTCAGGCTTGGGAGGGTTGGTAATTTGAAGGATAGAGTTCAAGTAATTAGGAGTAATTATGATTTTCTGGCCTCTAACCTTTGTGACAATTCTCTCCTCTTCCAAATCACCTTCAGAGTTCAGTACATTATCAGATTTTATGTGAAAGTAAAAGACTTTCACAAGTTTAGGACTGTAGGGAGCCTTTATTGAAATTAAGGTCTCAAACTGTTTCATCCAAGGGGTTAAGTCCAAATCACATTCTTCTTTCAGTTTGGCCAAATTTACATACACAATTGGACACAACTTTTTCTTCTCATCAAACTTCTTCTTAAACAAATTACCCTCTTCTACAGCCATCCTACATGGATCTACATTGAAACCATCTGGACATCTCTTATGTTTGTAAATTTCTATGATTGCTGGCAAAGATTGTGATACCTGAGGAGCATCTTGCTCCTGATGTTGGGTCTGAGACTGAGCTTGGCCACTGCCTTGGCCTGGAGTAGGAACAGAGGGGATACCCCCAGTTTTCTTTCTCTTGAAGGGTTGTTTTTCCCTTAGAGGAGTAGACGGCTGAGGTGCTTTTCCCCTTCCTTGAACTGGGGGCTCTGGGTCGTGTCTCTTCTTCGTTCTCTCTTCTGAAATCACAACTCCTTTTGGTCTGGGAGGAGGAGTTTCAGTGTTCTTGCCGTTAACACCTCGAATGAACGTGTCAATTCCATGTTGTAAGCGAGTCGAGCGAGTTCTTGAACGGACAGGGCGCTCTGATTGGGTTTGAGAAACAGATTGTGAGGGATTAGGGTTTGTATCTTTGGGATTGGAGGATTGTGAGGCCATTTTCGCAGTGATCAGAAGAAGAAGATGGTGAAGAAGTCGAAGGAAGCTAGGGCAAACTGGAGGTGTGTGAGGAGTGAGATGAAGAGTTTGCAACTGTAGTATATATAATGTGCGTCGCGAACTCGAGTTCACCTTTTACAGGCTCGAGTCCGTCATAAATTTCCACTTACCTGGACTTCAAGAGTGTGCTGAGAACTCTTGAAATTCCTCGTGAACCTGAGGTTCTCACTAACGGGCTTGAGTTCAGAATGAGTTTTCTTTAGGGTAGCTTTCTGTGATTCACGAACTCGAGTTCGTCACTTATGGGCTCGAGTTCACCATGTCTGGGTTCCAGTCTTGCTCTCTGCCAAAAATGAACTTGAGGTTCATTTACTAATGAACTCGAGTTCACTCTTGCTTTGCCTTTCACTTCTTCTCAGTCTCTCTCGAGCTCGAGTTCATCCTTCTCAGGCTCGAGTTTGCTCATTCATCAGACTCCCATTTCTTCTCTGTCTCTTACATATTCAAGTTTAACAAACACGGGCTCAAGTTTGTCCATAATTTCAGCAAGTTTGGGGCATAAACATTCTGCATAAAACATATCTAGATACTCCGATGCTTAAGTCAACGACAAATCATCAGCAAAACCATAACTAACATTGAATTAGGTAAGAAATACTTACAGTTCATTGGGATTTACCATTCCCAATTCTCTTCTTATGAAGTTAAATTGTTCTTTTGCTAATGGTTTTGTGAAAATATCTGCCAATTGGAGATCAGTTGGAATAAACATGACTTTGACTTCCTTTTTCTGAACATAATCTCTGATGAAATGATGTCTCACATCAATATGCTTGGTTCGTGTATGTTGGACTAGATTCTTGGCCAAACTTATTGTGCTTGTATTGTCACATAGTATTGGAACTTCCTTCAAGTTGACTCCTAGGTCTGAAAGTTGTTGTTTGAGCCATAACACTTGTGCATAGCAACTTGAGGCAGCTACATATTCAGCTTCAGTGGATGATACAGCTACCGTTGTTTGTTTCTTACTAAACCATGACACAAGTGACCCACCAAAGAATTCACACTGTCCACTTGTGCTTTTCCTATCGGTTTTGTATCCGGCATGGTCTGAATCTGAATATGCCACCAAATGTTCTGGTTGGCCTTTGGGAAACCACAATCCTAGAGTCTTAGTGTCAGCAAGGTATCTGAAGATTCTTTTCACATGTTCAGCATGTGACTCCTTTGGAGCTGATTGGAATCTTGCACACATTCCAACACTGAATTGGATGTCTGGGCGGCTTGCTGTTAAATAGAGTAATGATCCAATCATTCCTCTATATTTTGTGATATTGAAGTCTTTTCCCTCTTCATCTGCATCCAATGAAGTAGTTGTGCTCATAGGAGTGTCTGTACCATTGCATTGATCTAGTCCAAACTTCTTTAATAGATCATTTAGATACTTTGTCTGTGATATAAAGATGTCATCCTTCTTTTGCTTTATTTGCAGACCAAGAAAGTAATTAAGTTCCCCTATCATAGACATTTCGAATTCTCCCTGCATTTTCTTTGCAAAATCTTCACACAAACTATTATTAGAAGCACCAAATATGATATCATCCACATATATTTGTACAACTAAAATTTCATTTAGCTTATTGGTTCTAATAAACAGAGTTGTATCAGCTTTTCCTCTAACAAAGCCTTGATCAAGAAGAAATTTGCTTAAGCGTTCGTACCAAGCTCTAGGAGCTTGCTTAAGTCCATACAAAGCTTTCTTGAGATGATAAACATGATATGGAAATTTTTCATTTTGAAAACCAGGAGGTTGTTCAACATAAACTTCTTCTTGTATGAAGCCATTTAAAAAGGCACTTTTTACATCCATTTGAAAAAGTTTTATTCCTTTAACACAAGCAAAGGCTAGAAGAACTCTTATGGCTTCCAATCTTGCCACTGGAGCATAAGTTTCCTCATAATCAATTCCTTCTTCTTGATTATAGCCTTTTGCAACCAATCTTGCTTTGTTTCTGATAATGATTCCAGATTCGTCACGTTTGTTTTTGAATACCCATTTAGTCCCAATGACAGGATGATCTTTAGGCCTAGGTACCAAATCCCAAACTTGATTTCTTTCAAATTGGTGTAATTCTTCTTGCATTGCGATCACCCAATCATTGTCAGAAAGAGCTTCATCAATTTTTGAAGGTTCAATGTGAGATATAAAAGCAGAAAATGTAACTTCATTCAAAGTACTTTTTCTGGTTCTAACACCTTGACTAACATCACCTATTACTTGGTCTAAAGGGTGATTTTTATTATATTTCCAAGCTTTAGGCTGTGATGGTTCAGGATTTTCAAAATGGTTTTGAGGGTCTGTTTCAAAAACATCTTGTACTTCCGAATCAGAAGGAGGTTTTAGAAAATGCTTGTTTTCAGAAGTTTGAGATTGATTTTTCAAAATAAGTTCATCATCATCATTATTCAAAAATTTGTTAGAGGATAAGTCACAGAACACAACATGTACAGATTCTTCTACACAACGGGTTCGAATGTTAAATATCCTATAGGCTTTACTTCTATTAGAGTAACCCAGAAAAATACCTTCATCTGCTTTGGCATCAAACTTACCCAAGTTATCCTTACCATTGTTGTGGATGAAACACTTACATCCGAACACATGTAGATGTGCTAAGTTAGGCTTCCTTCCTTTGTATAGCTCATAGGGAGTTTTGTTTAGTTTCTTTCGTATATATGCTCTGTTTGAAATATAACATGCTGTTGATATTGCATCAGCCCAGAATGCTTGAGATGTTTTGTTTTCATTCAGCATTGATCTTGCCATCTCTGTAAGGACTCTATTTTTTCTTTCAACAACACCATTTTGTTGAGGAGTCCTTGGGGCTGAAAAGTTGTGATCAATTCCTATGCTTTCACAGAACTCAGCAAAGGATTGATTGTCAAATTCTCCTCCATGATCTGTTCTAATACCTGAAATAGAAAGACCTTTCTCGTTCTGGACCTTTTTGGCAAAAGCAACAAATTGATCAAAAGTTTCATCTTTAGAGCATAAAAATATGGTCCATGTGAATCTTGAAAAGTCGTCAACTATAACTAAAGTATATAAATTACCACCTAGGCTTCTAACTCTCGCAGGTCCAATTAAATCCATGTGAAGTAATTGGAGTGATCTTTGAGTTGAAATCTTATTTTTGGTATTAAAAGAAGACTTGGTTTGTTTCCCTTTTTGACAAGAGTCACAAATAATGTCATTTTTTAAAACAAGTTTAGGAATGCCAATAACTAATTCCTTTTTAACAAGTTTGTCAAGTTGAGACATATTCACATGTGCCAACCTTTTGTGCCAAAGCCAAGTTTCATCTGAGTTACTTAGAAAACATTTTTCTGAAGCTCTATCATCATTAGAAAGATTGAGTAAATAGCAATTACCTTCTCTTGGTGCTCTGAACAACGCTTTAGACTTGATTTCTTCTAAGGGAAGAGTATCTTTGCTAACGATTAAACATTCTTCTGAATTAAAGATAACCAAGTTACCTTTATCTGTACTTTGACTTACGCTCAGAAGATTATGGCATAAGCCTTCAACAAGGTATACATCTTTGATTTTTGGTCCATTGGTGTTTCCAATATCTCCAACTCCAGTAATCTTGCCTGTTTGATCTCCACCAAATGTTACCTTGCCTCCATCTTTAGATTTGATTGTTGCAAATTTTGATTGATCCCCTGTCATGTGTCTTGAGCATCCACTATCAATAAACCACTTATTGGATTTTGATGCTCTAAGACAAACCTGCAAGACATAAAATATCAAGACTTAGGTACCCACTTTTTCTTGGGTCCTTTTGGGTTAGTTAGTGTCTTAGGACCCTTATAGGATCCTTTTGGCACCCATTGATAATTACCTATGGGTTTGTTTTTACCTTCTCTTTTATGAAAACAGGAAGAAGTAGTGTGACCTTTACGATTGCAATAGTTGCAGTGAGCAAAAGGATTGGATGAATGCACAGATTTTTGAAAATAATTCATGTATGATTTATGTCCAATTTTCTTCTTTCCCTTTTGTTTATCAAAATCAGGTTCATAGCCAATTCCTGACTTATCATTTGTAAACCTTTGTTGATTTAAAATAACATTTAGCATTTCACTACCATTGGTGAATTTTTCAAGAGTTTTAGTAAGAAGCAAATTTTTCTTTTCTAAAACACAACACTTTTCACAATTTTTTTTCAACATGTTTCTCAACATTGTTTTCAGAAGCTATAGTAGGAGAAGAAGTATGTTGAACTTGTTTTTCTAGAAATTTGATTTTCTTCTTGGCTGATGAAAGTTCCTTTGCAATTTTTTTAAATTCAATAAAAAGTAAATCATACTCAGAAGATAACTCATCATAAGAAAAGTTGGAAGTATTTACCTCTTCATTATCAGATTCTTCTTGAGCTACAAGACAAATGTTGGTTCTTTCTTCCTCTTTAGCTTCATCTTCATCTGATGAGCTATCTCCCCATATGCCTGAGACATAAGCTCTTCTTTTGAATTTGTTTGATTTCTTTTCTTTGTTCTTGAGCTGTGGGCAATCAGATTTGAAATGACCGGGTTGTCCACATTCATAGCATGTGATGGACTTCTTTGTTTCTGTGTTTGAACTACCTTTGTGAAATTTTTTGTTGGCCTGATCCCTTTTAAAAAATTTCTTGAATTTTCTGACCATCAGACTTATCTCTTCATCATCATCATCCTCATTTTCTTCATCATCATCAGACTTAGGTTCTTTAGAGGTTTTGAGAGCTATACTCTTACTCTTCCCATGCACTTCTTCAAGTCCTTTCTTGAATTTTAGTTTAGCTTCATATTCAGAGAGACTTCCAAAGAGAGCTGCTATAGATGTCATTCATTCTCCACGTGCTTCTTCGATGGCAGTGACCTTTGCCTCCCATTCTTTGTTGAGGACATTTAGGATCTTCCTCACTTGAACAGATTGTTCATATACTTTTCCTAAAGAAGCAAGTTGGTTAATCAAATGAGTAAATCTCAACTGGAACTCACCAATGGATTCTCCTTGTTTCATGCGAAGGAGATCATATTCTATCATGAGGGTGTTGACTCTATTCTGTTTGACTCCAGTTGTCCCTTCATGAGCTATCTCCAAGGCATCCCACATTGCTTTTACTGAACTTAGAGTGCATACACGGAAGTACTCTTGTTGGCTCAAGGCACTTTGTAGCATGAGTATGGCCTTGCTGTTGAGAGTGATGTTTCTTCTATCATTCTCATCATACTTTTCTTCAGATTTTGGAATTCTGATTCCTTCTCTCTCAATTGTTGGAGCATAGTCTCCTTTTTCGAATACCTTCCATAGACCATATTCTGTGGCTAAAACAAAAACCTTGAATTTAGCTTTCCAAAAAGAATAATGCTCACCATTAAAACCTGGGGGACGGTTGATAGAGGCTCCATCGGGTAAGATTCCTTCCATAGTGATCCTTCTCGAGATGTTAAGCTCTTCAGAGAAGACCTTGCTCTGATACCAAATGAAAATGAGGCTGAATCACCAAGAGGGGGGGTGAATTGGGGATTCTTAAAATTCTTTTAGAAATATACTCTGTTTTTGCCAGAAATCCGATGGAACCGAAAGTAAGGGAGTAAGAAGGGAAGAAAAGCAGAACACAGAGAAATTATCCTGGTTCGGTCCAATCTAATGACCTACGTCCAGTCCCCAGTCACTCTGGGATTTCCACTATCTCTCTAGACAATTACAGACTCTGCAACCAAAGGGTGTTTCATAACCTTGAACACACTCCCCCTTACAAGTTGTAATTGAATAACCCAATCTCAAATTCCTACTACTTTGAGATCCTTACAGAAAATTTGATTACAGAAAAGAACTCTCTTCTAAGAGTGGATATTGTTAATCACTGAAGTACAACAATTCAAGATAACAACTCTTTCACTGATATTGTTGAGTAGTAATGTAGAATTTCAGTTCTCTGTATTTTCTTCTTCGAATCTTCATCTATATATAGTGCTTTGAGGCTTGTGAACGTTATAGATTCGTTGGAGCTATTTCCTTTTTGAAAATATAGCTGTTGCAGGTGTTATGTCTTGATCTTGTTTTGCTGAAAACACTCTTTGTCCAAAATATGGCTATTGAGAGTTTATTTTACAGACTTCCTTGATTCTGGTCTTCTTTTTAAGGTATATATCCGTTGGAGATGTTGCACAATGGCTATATGATCTCCTCTAACGGCTAGATGATCTTGAGTAACAGCTTTCCTTAGTTTTCGCAAGTTTCCGAAAATAACTTTCTTTTTGAATCTCAGACCAATCAGAAGATCTTTTGTAATCTCATGAATAAATGTGTTAGAAAAGTTCAGTTACACTGATGAGAGATAGATATAACACGTAGATTGAATGGGTAACTTAAAAACATGAAGATAGAATCAGATTTGGAATTCTGAGTTCATCTGCGTTTTTCAGATCTGGAGGTCTGAACTCGAGTTCACCCTTCATTCAGTTTTGAAAATTTGCTTCTGCCAAAATCAAACTGGAGGTTTGTGTGTAAGCCTGAGGTTTGTAAGAACATGAACTCGAGTTCATTAATGGTGAACTCGAGTTCTCTTTACTTAGAGAACTTTGAAAAGGGTTAACATAAGACAAACTGTAGGTTTAAGACAAATGGGCTCGAGTTTGAAACTATTGAAAGTAGCTAATTGCTCTCTGGAACTTTTGAACTGGAGTTTGAAGAGCTTAGGCTTGAGTTTGGTTTTCTCCGAAATACTCTGAAGGCTCTCGGCCAAAAATAGGCTCGAGTTTGAAGATCTTAGGCTCGAGTTAATACCTCAAAATTACTTTGAACTTTTCATAACTTGAGGTTTGAGTAGAAGTTTAAAGTTTGAAGCAGATTTTCAATAGATAAAAAGCTCTCTGGCAATGATGAACTCGAGTTCGCCCTTAGTAGGCTCGAGTTCATGCAAACTTCCAAAGGTTTAATTCTGAACTTCAGGTTCAGTCTCAAGTTTGAACTTTGGCTTTTGCAAGTTTATGCTTTCTGTCAAATCCAGGCTCGAGTTTATCACTCATAGGCTCGGGTTTGATTTTGACAGATAGAAAAGTCACAAGTTTTAAACATCCTTGACTTGTCAAATCTTTCCAATCTTGTTTACAATTGTTAGTGATCATCAAAACACTCTGAGAACTAACAGATGATAGGATAAAGAGGATTGTGGATGCTGCTGTTGCGTCTCTCTTTGTGAAGATGCAGTTCGAGTTTGGACGATTGGCTGCTGATATGAGAACCAAGATGGACGCGGAAGTGGCAAAGCTCAAGGAACAATTTGACCAGAAGCATCAAGAGATCTTCGATCAGTGTATTGATTTAGACTCCCGGCTGGCTCTCACACTGACAGTTGCATCTGACGCCCGGGATAAGGTTGATCGCCTGATCAATCATTTCGATGTTGGAGCTTCTTCATCAACCTTCGGGTTCACTACCGGCCCTTCCGCCTCCTCTCCTGTCCCAGAGGTCCGGCCATCCATTCCTGTTCCCCATACTTTCACATCTTCACCTGAGACTCATATTTCCCCACCTTCATCACCATCTTTCGTTTTTCCTAGCCCATCGCACACCACTTCACCTCCTGCCTCATCATCCCCAGCTTCCATTTCCACACCAGCCACTGTCATACTGTCCTCACCTATCACTCCTACCACAGAGGTCCGTCCTGGCCCATTCCCATCTCCACCTACTCCGACCACTGAAGTTTTTCCCACACCTTCTCCATATGCAGAGCCCCATGATCCCTCTTTTGATCCAAACACAGCCATGGTGCTCTACACTCCTCCTGTCTTTGTCCTTGACCCAGAGTTTGCTGATGACAAAGGGGGAGAAGGAGAGAAAGATGTAGATGTAGATGTATAGTGTTTAGGTCTAGGGATAGGAAGTTTACACTTCTTCTGTATTTTGATATTTATGTAGTTGTGTGATCTGATATTAGTTATTATTAGCATGATCATCTTTTCTGATATCAGTTCTGCATGTATGAATCTTGTTTAATGAACATATTTCAAGATGTTTATGTTCTCAAATACATATCCTATGCCAATCTCTGAATTTTATGGTTGAAAACGCAAAACTGATTGTTTTCTGATAACTTAACATTGACTTTTGAAAACCACAATTCAATACAGATCACATCTTTCAAATTCTTTAAAAAGAAAGTTTACAAGTGTTGTCATCATCAAAAAGGGGGAGAATGTTAGCTCTCAATGTGTTTTGATGATTAACAACAAGTGTAAACATGTTTTGAAGTTTCCAAGATCATTTAAAAATCTTCTGATAGATGCATACCGCAGTATGGGTCTGCATACTGCAGTATAGGGTCATCCAGAAAGGCAATAATTTTTCAAGTTAACTCAATACTGCAGTATAGGGTGCTATACCGCAGTCCTATACCGCAGTATTAGACTTCCAGAGAACAATCCAATTTTTCGAGTTAAGTCAATACTGCAGTATAGGGTGCTATACCGCAGTATTGGACTTACAGAAAGTAATCAAAATTTTTGAAGTTAAGTCAATACCGCAGTATAGGATGCCATACCGTAGTATTGGACTTCCAGAGAGCAACTAAATTTCTAAGTCAAGCCAATACCGCAGTATAGGTTTGTATACTGCAGTATAGGGCCATCCAGAGAGCAACTAAATTTTTAAGTCAAGCCAATACCGCAGTATAGGTTTGTATGCTGCAGTATAGGGCCATCCAGAGAGCAACCAAGTTTTCTCACACAAGTCAATACCGCAGTATGGATATGGATACTGCAGTATAGGCTTATACAGAGAGCTCTCAAATTTTATAGCTATTGTATACTGCAGTATTGGGCAATTAAACTGACTCTCAATATTGTCAAAAATTCGCTTACTGCAGTATGTTACTTACATACCGCAGTATAGGTCATGACTTTCAAACTCAAATCACGATGTTCTGCCTCTGGAAGCTGGATACCGCAGTATGACTTTGGATACTACAGTATGGACACTTATGCACAGTGCCATACTCCAGTGTAGAGGAACTTACCGCGGTATACAACGATCAAAACTGATTTTTGAATTACGTGAATTTACAAATCATTACTGTTTGATCTTATTGCTTCCATAATTCATTCAATCATATTCCTAGCTATGTTTAACAAGTTTGTTGAGTGAATTTCAGCAATCACAGATGAAGATCAATGAAGGTCAAAGCCATAAAGCAAAAAGTGTACAGTGCATTAAATGCACTTCTGCAAATCAACCTATTTTTAGCTAATCCATCTGAGCACGCCTTCTAAACGTTAAAGAATGCTTACTACAACAAGTAAAGTCATCTCCAACGGGCAAATTCTCAGAGGGCCACATCAGATCACATTAACACTTGGATTAGCAGAAGTTTAGAGAGAGAAGATGACCAGAACCCAAGCTAATCACTTCCAACGGTTGGAATCATCTTCAACGGTCATTTGATGTTCTCTACCTATAAATAGAGTGCATTAACTTCTTCTCAAGGAGACACACCAACTAAGAGCGAAAAATTTATTAAGTATCAGTTACTGTGTTCAGCTCTCATCTGTAATAGTATCAATTTGATACTTGTGCTTCAGTGTTCATTTTATCCACTCTGTAAGAGAGTATTTTCTTGTAAATCATTCATTGATTGAGATAACCACAAGTCAGGGGACTTGGTGGTTGGATGTATTGATTGCATCTTGTAAGGGGGAGTGAGTTCTAGAGAGAGAACTACTCTGAGTACAGAGATTGTAATCAATATTGTGAATTTAGTGGATTGAAAATCCCAAGTGAGGCTTGGGGACTGGACGTAGGTCAGAGAAAGGACCGAACCAGTATAAATCTTGTCGTGTACTGCTTCTCTTCTTTACTTCTCTGTCTTACCCTGTTTTACTTAGTCAAAAACAGAGTAAAATATTTAGATTTATAAAGATACCCAATTCACCCCCCCTCTTGGGTATTTAGCTCCAACCTTCAAAGATGATCTAGTTGTTCTTATTGGCACTTTGACTAAAGCTCAGAAGGTTATGGCAGAGACCTTCCACAAGATAGACATCCTTAATATGAATCCCATCTTTTGCGCCAACTTCACCAATACCAGTGATTTTCCCGGATTGGTTTCCTCCAAAAGTAACTTTGCCGCCGTCTTTTGATCTCATTGCAACAAACTTGTCTGCATCTCCCGTTATGTGTCTGGAGCATCCACTATCGATATACCACTTGTTGATTCTTGATGCTCTCAAACACACTTGCAAGACCAAAAGAAATCATGCTTTAGGTACCCATCTTTTCTTGGGTCCTTTGGGGTTAGTCTAGGCTTTAGGAACATGAGTTCCCTTAGGTAGCCACTGATAATTGACAACTGGCCTATCCCTTCTATCCTTTCTATGAAAACACGATGAAGTACTATGGCCCTTTCGATTACAATAATTGTAATGTGCATACGGGTTTGAAGAATGAACTATTTTTCGAAAATAGTTTAGATAAGATTTTCCACCAGTTTTCTTCTTCCCTTTCTGTTTATCAAACATAGGATTATTTCCTATACCCGAACGATCGTTGGTAAATCTTTGAGCTTTCAAAATTACCTTGAGCATTTCACTGCCCTTAGTAAATTTCTCAAGAGATTTTGTAAGATAAGAATTTCTTTTCTCCAAATCCACACAATCATCACAGATAAGTTTTTCATAAGTAAGATTTCAACTCGTAATTTAAGACTCATGTTTTCCCTTTTTAGTAATATACACTCTTCCATGAGTTTTTCAAATTCAGATTGTATCTCATTATATTCATCAAATAGTTCATCATAGGTAGGTTGTGGATCATATACCTAACTGTCGTGTTCAGCTTGCTCTTCTTCTGCAAGGAGACACACATTGGCAGTTTCTTTTTCTTCCTCACTTTCTTCATCTGAAGAACCATCTCCCCATATTGCCGATACGTAGGCTTTCTTTTTGAATTGATATGATTTCTTCTTCTTCTCTTTATCTCCATTCTTAGTTGAGGATATTCAGATTTGTAATGGCCCGGCTTCTCACATTCATAACAGATGATCTGATCTTTATCCTTTAGTTCTCGTCCATTGCTCGAGCTTCCCTTTTGAAATATGTTTCTGAAACCTTGATCTTTCTTATAAAACTTCTTAAATCTACGTACAAAAATTGTCATCTCATCATCATCTTCCTCATCCTCTTCTTTCTCTTCTTTGTCCTTCATAGCATTAAGAGCAACTCCCTTGTTGCGGTTGTTGCCACTGTTGACATCGTCTAAGTCCTTTTTTAATTTTAATTTGCTTTCGTACTCAGACAGACTACCAAACTAAGCAGCAACTGAAGCCATTGATTCTCCACGAGCCTCCTCGATCGCAGTAACTTTCGCTTGCCAATCTTTTGTCAGAACATTGAGTATTTTCCTCACCTGAGGCCCTTGATCATATATCTTTCCCAAGGCTGCTAGTTGATTTGTCAGATGAGTGTATCTAAACTGGAATTCGGCAATGCTCTCTCCTTGCTTCATTCATAGCAAATCATACTCGGTGGTTAATGTATTAATACGATTTTCTTTGATTCCAGAAGTACCTTCATACGCTATCTCCAGAGTCTTCCACATTTCTTTTGCAGTTGACAGGTTACAAATTCAAAAGTACTCCTTTTGACTGAGAGCACTTTGAAGCATTAGAATAGCCTTATTGTTGAGAGTGATATTTTTCTTATCATTCTCATCAAACTCAGCCTCTGTCTTCGGGACAGTGATTCCTTCTTCAGTTTTCACTGGTACATAGTCTCCAGTCTCAAATACTCTCCAAAGACCATATTCAGTGGCCATCACAAACACTCGGAATTTTGCTTTCCAAAAGGAATAGTGTTCACCATTGAAGCCAGGAGGTCGATTAATTGAAGCACCGTCAGGTAATATTCCTTCCATGATCTTTCTCGGGATGTTAATCCCAACTGAGAAACTAGCGCTCTGATACCAAATGAAGGTGGAATATCACCTAGAGGGGGGGTGAATAGGTGATCTTTAAAAAAAAACTTTCTTTGAGAATTGGCGAAATAGAGACCAATAAGATAAAATGACACCAAACAATTTATACTGGTTTGGTCCAAACACTAACCTACATCCAGTCCCCAGAAACTCTCGTGGATTCCACTAAGATTCTGAGATAATTACAGACTCTGTAAACGAAGGATGGTCCTAGCTCTCGGACTCCACTCCACCTTACAAGTTGTAATTAGTACACCCACTCTTAAGGTTCCTCAACCTTAAGATACAAGCTTTACAATGAAATAAGTGTTTAGATACTCCTCACGAGTTGATAAAATATGAATACTGAAGTACAGACTCAATGGAATAGTTAAAACTACAAATGCTATTAACTTCGAATTGATTGCACAGAGTTTCGGTAGTTGGCGGAATTGAATGCATTGTTCTTTTATAGCCCTTGCCATTAATGCCGTTGAGGAGTTTGCAAACTAGCCGTTAAGACTCTTTAATTTTCCGTTAGACTCTGTGCAACTCCGTTGGTGAACAGTCGACCGTTGCTGCATTAAATGCTTCACGTCGATCCTCTTAGAGCAGAGGTTGACTCAGAATATTTGCTGGAATAAGTATGCCTCGAAAGAATGTCTGCCTCTGCTATATGCTTTAATTATGTTTGCGTGCTCTGTTTGTTTTACGACAATAAATGATTCTGACACAAATTGCTTTATGATATGTTTAATGGTTAAACATAATTAAGAATATCTATAAATCACTAACAAACTCTGTAAAACACTATTAGATGTAATAAGAATCAACATTGAATAATACTCAATACTTTAATCTGAAGATTGCATATTATGAGGACAGAGAATTTAAATGTTGATGATCATTCTCAAGAATTAGTCATGATATTCGAGAATTATCTAGTATTTATGTTTCAAAGATTCTCGAGTATTAATGTGTTAATACTCGAGAATTCCTTACCAGGAATCCATAGTCACATTGTATCTATCTTCGAGAATTGTGTACCCATACTCGAGAATTAATATTCATCTGATCATTTCATAAGGGATCAGTAAGACATTATTCTCTTATACTCGAGAGTTAGAATTTAATACTCAAGAATCAGTCTGCACAACATTCACATAGCTTGTAAAAATGAAATGATCATTCTTGAGTACCTTAGGTGCATTCTCGAGAATCTTTCGCAAGAATTCATATTGTGTTTTCGAGAGTTGATTTTCAAGGGGAGAATCTCTTGGTTAATTTATTTAAATATCTTTAAGCACTTTTTAGATCATTGTCATCATCAAAACATGAGAACCAACATGTTCAACTTTGACAAACTCTCTATGTTTTTGACCTGAGATAAATCAGAGGTTTCTATAATAAGTCTCAGGTTTACTTTGGTTGAAAATCTTTGAAAAACTCTCGGCCAAGTGTAGGCTTGAGTTTGTAATGATGAACTCGAGTTTACATGTTTTGTAAATTTTTGAGATCTTTTAAACTGGAAAGCTTTTCTCTGAATGAAACAGTGCAAAGTTTGTGAGAATCTCTTTTTTTAAAAAAAAATTCTTCACGCCAGAGATGAACTCGAGTTTGTCATAACAGGCTCGAGTTCATAGGTTATGTAAACTATGAAGGATGCAAACTTGAGGTTCAAGATGGAGAGGTGTCAAGTTTAAAGTTGTTTTCAAAATGAAAACCTCTCTGCCACTGGTGAACTCGAGCTTGCTAATATGAACTCGAGTTCACACAAAGCTTTTGAAACTTTGGAAAACTCTTCAGTTCTAAACTTCAGGTTCAATCTCGAGTTTGAAAATTAAAGTGGCAAGTTTACACCATCTGTCAGAAGCAAACTCGAGGTTGCCCATAATAGGCTCGAGTTTGTCGCAAACAAAGTGTTTCAACTTGAAATTGATAAGTTTTAAATCACTCAGATTTTGACCAAAACACTTCCACATTATTCACAAATGTTAGTAATCATCAAAACACATGTGGAACTAACATTCTCCCCCTTTTTGATGATGACAACACTTGTAAGCACTTAATGATTCATAAAATTTAGTTTTGTGTAAGTTTTGCAAAAACTGTGCAAAAGGTGAGGTTCAAAAAGTGTTATTTGCCAACAATGAAATTTAGTCAGAGATTTAGCAGCAGAAATGTAAACCTGAGCATCCATTAAAAGTTTCAAAGGTCGAGTATACAAAATGATGAACTAAAACATACAATTGTTAACAGAAAATGATGATAGACAGATACAATTGAAAACATAAAATTCCTAAATCACAAAAATTGAATCCAAAGCACAGAAACTAAAACCAAAACACAAAAAAAAATGAAACATGAGTTCTCCTCATCACTTTGCACTCTCTTCTCCCCCTTTGTAATCAGCAAAAGAGGGAAGAGTAGAGGTGAGTTGTGCAGGCTCGGGTTCAGAGGCAGGTTCAGGCTGAGGTTCAGAAGCAGTGGGTGCAGGAACTGTGCCAGAAACTGAAGTGGATGCTGTCATGGATTGATTCTTCAATATTTGATCCATTTTATCACTCAAACTCATCATGGTGACCAATAGGGTAGAGATACTGGCGGCTTGGTCATTGATTTGATTCTTCAATGCTTCTTGTTCAACCCTAAAGCCTTCTTGAATGTCTACCAAGTCACTGTGCTCCTTATTCACTTCAGAAACCAACTTCCCAACTACAAGCTCGACACTCTCAGTCAAATCAGAAACAACCTTGTCCATAATTTCTTTTACTCTAGTGTCAAAATCTGTAGGGAGAGATGATTGAGGAGGAGGGGGTGCACTTTGAGCTTCTTGTGCTCGTGAGAATGTGCCTCTGGATCTAGTTGTCCTTGATCTAACTAGAGCTCTAGATTGATCTGATCTCTCCTCTGGATTGATTCCCATCAAATTCATAATGTGTCTTCCAAATTCTGGAGGATAGACTGGAGGATCATTGGCTGCCAAGTGCCAAATCTTCTCATGGAAGAGAATAATAGAAACAAGGCTAGGGAAAGGAATCTGAGATGTCTGTCTGGATTGAAATACAAATTTGGACATCTCATGATAGACCAAGATTGTGGGGTTGCTTGTCTAGTATGGAGGCAAAATTAGGGAAATCTTTCTTGGCAAAGTATGTAAAGTTCCCTCCCTTTTGTAGCATATCCCTAGTATAGATGTACAATATTACTCTGTTCCTAGGGGGCATAGCAGCAGGTGTGAAATTGAGGATTTGTAGACCCTCAGGAATAGGCTCATTGGGCCTCAGCAGTCTAAAAATAGCTTGTTGGTTATAGTGGTAAGTTTCTGGAGTTGGGGGATTGGTAATCTAGAGAATAGAGTTTAGGTAAGAAGGGGAAATGGTTATTTTCTGGCCCCTCACTTTAGTTGTGATCCTCTCCTCCACTAAATTTCCACCCTCATCTACAATATTGTCAGATTGCATTTGAAAGTAAAAGACTTTCACAATCTATTTTAGCCAGGGAGATAAGTCTAAGCTACAATCTTCTTTCACCTTAGCTAAATCAACAAGTACAATAGGGCAAAAAACCTTCTTGTCATCAAATTTTTCTCTGAATCTTGCCCCCTCTTCAGCAGACATTCTACAGGGTTCCTCAGAAAACCCACTAGGTATCCTAGAATGCAGATAAATCTCATACAGCACAGGATTGGACTGGGATACTTGAGGAGCAGCTTGCTCCTGTGGTTGAGGTGAAGCTCGGGCATGAGAGCTGGCTTGCCCAGCTGTAGGAACTGAGTGAACTCCAGCTATCTTTTTCCTCTTGAATGGCTATTTTTGTCTCAGAGGCGCGGTTGATTAAGGAGCTTTTCCTTTTCCCTGAGTAGCAGGCCCTAGGTCGTGCCGTTTCTTAGTCCGTTCTTCATTGATCGTGACTCCTTTAGGTCGTGGAGGTTGAGATTCTACGTTTTCCCCTTGGATACCTCGAATAGACTTGTCAATCCCATAGCGTAGACGAGTTGAACGTGTTTTTGTTCGAACAGGGCGTTCAGGGCGAGATTGAGGAGAAGATTGGGTTGGCTTAGGGTTTGAATCTTTGGAAATTGACGGTTTGGAAGCCATTGTCGCAGAGTTTGAGAGAGAAGAAGGGAGGTTTTGGGGCGAGTTTAGGTTAGAACTTGAGGTTTGAGTGAAGTGAGGAAGAAAAATCAGGTTTCAGTATATAAAGCAGTCGCGACAAACTTGAGGTTACACTTGTAGGCTCGAGTTCGTCATAAATTTTACTAACCTGGACTTCAAGAGTGTATCTGAGAACTCTTGAACTTCACTTATGAACCTGAGGTTCATACTTACAGGCTCGAGTTTATGAAGGTTCTTGAACTTGATTGCTCTCTGTATCCCGTGAACTCGAGTTCATTAGTTGTAGGCTCGAGTTCTCACATGTTGTTCAGCTCAAGATTGCTCTCTGCCTGAAATGAACTCGAGGTTGCTCACTTATGGGCTCGAGTCTGTCCAACCTTAGATCCTCATTTCTTCTTTGCCTGTCTCGAGCTCGAGTTCATAAGTGGTAGGCTCAAGTTTGCTCCCCTTTTCAGCAAACTTCAGATTTAAGCATCCTGCATAAAACATGTCTAGACACTCCGATGCTTAAGTTAGTAACAATCATAAAAAATAAAATAAAAAAAAAACCTAAACTAACATTGGGTAAAAGAGAACTTATAGCTCTTTGGGATTTACCATTCCCAATTCTCTTCTAATGAAATTAAATTGTTCTTTGGCCAATGGTTTTGTGAAGATGTCAGCAAGTTGAAGATGAGTTGGGATGAACATAACTTTGACATCTCTTTTCTGAACATGGTCCCTTATAAAATGATGTCTCACATCAATATGCTTGGTCTGGTTATGTTGAACTGGATTCTTGGCCAAGCTTGTTGTGCTAGTGTTGTCACACAAAATCGGGATCTCCTTCAGATTCACTCCCAAGTCAGCAAGTTGTTGTTTAAGCCACAGCACTTGAGCACAACAACTTGATGCAGCTACATATTCAACTTCAGTTGATGATACGATCACACTGGTCTATTTTTTGCTGAACCAAGATACAAGTGAGTTGCCAAAGAACTCACATTTGCCACTTGTGCTCTTCCTATCAGTTTTGTAGCCGGCATGATCTGAATCTGAATATGCTACCAAGTGTTTAGGCTGACCTTTAGGAAACCACAAACCCAGTGTCTTTATGTCTGCAAGATATCTGAAGATTCTCTTCACATGTTCAGTATGTGACTCCTTTGGAGCAGATTGGAACCTTGCACACATCCCTACACTGAATTGGATGTCTGGTCGGCTTGCAGTGAGATAGAGTAATGATCCAATCATTCCTCTATACTTGGTGATGTTGAAGTCCTTGCCATTCTCATTAGCATCCAATGAAGTAGTGGTACTCATTGGTGTATCAGCTCCATTGCAATGTTCCATCCCAAACCTCTTCAGCAGATCATTGAGATATTTGGTTTGGGAGATGAAGATTCCATCTTTTCTTTGTTTGATTTGCAGCCCAAGGAAGTAGTTGAGCTCTCCCATCATTGACATCTCAAACTCTCCCTGCATAATCTTTGAAAATTCGTCACACAAACTATCATTAGTAGCACCAAAGATTATGTCATCAACGTAAATTTTCACAATTAAAATTTCATTGAGCTTATTACTTTTGATGAAGAGTGTTGTATCTACTTTTCCTCTAATAAAACCTTGATCAAGAAGGAATTTGTTTAGTCGCTCATACCAAGCTCTAGGAGCTTGCTTAAGTCCATAAAGGGCTTTCTTGAGATGATAAACATGATCTGGATGATGTTCATTTTCAAAGCCAGGAGGTTGTTCTACATAAACTTCCTCTTGAATAAAGCCATTTAGAAAAGCACTTTTCACATCCATTTGATAGAGTTTAAAACCTTTTACACAAGCAAAGGCTAGAAGAACTCTTATGGCTTCCAATCTTGCCACTGGAGCATAAGTTTCTTCATAATCAATTCCTTCTTCTTGATTATAGCCTTTGGCAACCAATCTTCCCTTGTTGCGGACAATGATTGCTGACTCATCTCGTTTGTTCTTGAATACCCACTTAGTACCAATGACTGGGTGGTCTTTAGGCCTAGGTACCAAATCCCAAACTTGATTTCTATCAAATTGATGCAACTCCTCTTGCATTGCTAACACCCAATCATTGTCTGAAAGGGCTTCATCAATCTTAGAGGGTCCAATGTGTGAAATAAATGCAGAAAAAGTTACTTCTTTTAAAGTACTATTTCTAGTTCTTACTCCTTAATTCACATCACCTATAACTTGGTCTAAAGGATGATTTCTTATAAATTTCCAAGCTCTAGGTTGAGACTGATCAGGATTTTCAATATTGTTTTGGGGATCAGCCTCGAAAACATTTTCAGGATTTTCAATAGAGGCAGGAGTAGTTTTCAAAAAGAATTGATTTTTGAAACATTTTCTTCACCATCGTCCATAGGTTTATCAGACTTGGATTCACAGAAAACAACATGCATAGACTCTTCAACAATACGAGTACGAGTATTAAAAACCCTATAAGCTTTACTCCTATTTGAATAACCCAAGAATATACCTTCATCAGCCTTGGGATCAAACTTTCCCAAGTTATCCTTACCATTGTTGTGGATGAAACACTTACATCCAAATACATGCAGATGACTTAGGTTGGGCTTTCTTCCTTTGTACAATTCATAGGGAGTCTTGTTAAGTTTCTTCCGTAGATATGCCCGATTTGAGATGTAGCAAGCGGTGCTCATTGCATCAGCCCAAAACACTTGGGATGTGCTGTTCTCATTCAGCATAGCTTTTGCCATCTCGGTAAGGACTCGATTCTTTCTTTCTACCACACCATTTTGTTGAGGAGTCCTTGGGGCTGAGAAATTGTGATCTATCCCCATGTTGTCACAAAACTCAGCAAATGCATTGTTTTCAAATTCTCCTCCATGATCAGTCCTTATTCCTGAAATAGAGAAACCTTTCTCGTTCTGGACCTTCTTGGCAAACAAAACAAACTGATCAAATGTTTCATCTTTAGAAGATAAGAATATTGTCCATGCAAATCTAGAATAATCATCAACGATGACCAAAGTATAAAGATTGCCACCAAGGCTCTTAACACTAGCTGGTCCAACTAGATCCATATGAAGCAATTGAAAAGGTCTATTAGTTGAAATCTCATTTTTAGATTTGAAAGACGATTTGGTCTGTTTTCCCTTTTGACATGCATCACAAACCATGTCATTTTTAAAACGTAGTTTAGGAACACCAATCACCAAATCCTTTTTCAATAATTTGTCAAGTTGAAACATGTTGACATGAGCTAATCACTTGTGCCACAGCCAACTCTCATCCAAATTACTTGCAAAACAATTTTCAGAAACAGAACCCTCACTAGAGAGATTAAGTGTATAACAATTTCCATCTCTAGGGGCTCTAAACAAAGCTTTTGATTTTAAATTTTCTAAAAAGAGAAGATCCTTTTTCACAATCAAGCACTCCTCAGAATCGAAGATAACTAAGTTACCTTTATCAGTGCTTTGACTCACACTGATGAGGTTGTGGCAAAGCCCTTTCACAAGATAAACATCGTTGATGAGTGGTCCTTCATTGTTGCCAATTTCACCAATCCCAACAATCTTTCAAGATTGATCTCCACCAAAGGTTACCTTGCCACCATCCTTGGGCTTGATTGAGACAAATTTGGATTCATCTCCCGTCATGTGTCTAGAGCATCCACTGTCAATGTACCATTTGTTGGGTTTTGATGCTCTAAGACATACCTGCATTTCACACAGGATCAAGTCTTAGGTACCCACCTTTTCTTGGGTCCTTTCAGGTTAGATTGGACCTTAGGAACATATGTTCCTTTCGGTACCCATTGATAATTCCCAGACGGTTTCACTTTTCTTTCTTTTCTATGAAAACATGATGAAGTAGAATGACCCTTCCTATTACAATAGTTGCAGTGTGCAAAAGGGTTTGAAGAATGTACTGACTTTCTAAAATAGTTCATATAGGATCTCTCTCTGTTTTTCTCTTTGCCTTTCTTTTTATCAAAGATAGGTTGATAGCCAATTCCTGATCTATCATTGATAATCCTTTGTTGTTTTAGAATGACATTGAGTATTTCACTACCTTTAGTGAATTTCTCAAGTGCCTTAGTAAGATGTAAATTCTTTTTCTCCAAAACAGGACAATTTTCACAGACAGAAATTTCATGAGAAGAGAGTTTTTGAACTTGTAACTCAAGAGTTGTGTTTTTCTTTTTCAAATTCAAATATTTATCAGCAAGTTTTTCAAACTCAGATTGCACACAGAGATACTCAGCGAAAATCTCATCATAGGAAGGTTTAGAGTCATATACCTCATCACTTGCAGTATGTAGTTCTTCTTCTTCAGCAACTAAGCATATATTTGCTTTCTCTTCCTCATCCTCATCATCTTCATCGGAAGAGCTGTCACCCCAAATGCTTGAAATGTAGGCCTTCTTCTTGTATTTGCTAAACTTCTTCTTTTCTTTATCTTTGTTGTTGTTCAGCTGGGGGCATTCCGATTTGATGTGACTAGGTTTTTGACAATCGTAGCATAAGATGGGCTTCTTTGCTTCATAACTAGTGCTACCTTTTTGAAGCTTCTTGAAACCTTGGTCCTTCTTGTAGAATTTCTTAAATCACTGAACCAACATGCCTATCTCTTCATCATCGTCTTCATCCTCCTCGTCTGATTCTTTATCTTCTTTTGTAGTCTGTGTTAGTTCTCTTATGGTTTTGATGATTGCCAACAATTGTAAACAAAGATTGAAGATTTGCTCTTAAATGTTGAAAATTCTGAGTAAGAGCAAACCTCGAGGTTTGGCCTTGCAAAGAAAGTCTAAAGTTTCAGCACTTCATTTCTCAAAAACTTGGTTTAACAAATTTATGTGAAACCTCGAGGTTCTGCACTTCTGTTAGTTCTGACTAGTTTTGATGATGTCTTAAATTGATGTCATTATCTAGAGCAAAAAGTTTGTATACTACATTTATCTTATGCTTTGACTAATTATTACATTTAATGTAGATGCAAAGTTTAACATAATGAAGAATGAAGTTTGAAGAAAGAAGAATCTGTTAATTATAATGAAAATATCAATATTCAAGTTTATGTGATCAAATAGAAGTTGGAACGGGTCAATTTGGAGTTAAAATGAGCAAGTTCAAGCTTCCGGAAGAATACTAGTTTGTTTTGGGGTCAAAATGCAATTTCAGCACTTTTCCAAGTGCCTTGCTCGAGCATAAATATTTCCATGCTCAAGCAACATGTTTCTAGGCCATTTTTCGCCCAAATAGTACCTTGCTCGAGCAAGGACAGAAGCATACTCGAGCAAGGCATACTTTCAGCCAAAATCAGACCTTACTCAAGCAAAAACGAGAAGTATGCTCATCTCCAGCCTCCTCTGTTCAGCTCTATTTCTGGCGACCTTTGGTAATTCGACAATATCTCCGAAACCAAGAATCGGATTGACATGAAACTAGCGGCAAATGAAACTAGACACCCAACACGTACTTCTGACAAATATTCATGTCCAAAGGAGTTCATATGAATTATCTATGAATTTTACAAGTTGGAACAAGTATCACCGTCACTGTCCAGACCAAGCTTCGGTATTTTGAACATATCTTACAAACGACAAATTGGATTGAGATGAAACCAGCGCCATTTGAAGCTAGACTCAAATATCTCTCCGAAAACATCAAGAACACAGAAAAAGAAGATCAATTGAAGAAGTTATGATGTTTTGAAGTTGACAGTCTGTTCTAAATATATCAAAAACGCTGGATAAGAACAACCTCCATTCATATGATGTTAATGGATGCAATAAAACTAGTTTGGAGCTGATTCTTATTGAATTAGAAAGAATATTTGAAGAGCTTTCTGAGATGGGATGATTTGCTATATTTGGGTCTACACCGAAGACGTTATGCTCACTGGAAATTGATGTCAACGTAATTGCTTCTTGAAAGTCTGAAATTTGTAAATGATAATGGTAGCTGGAAGCTTGACTCACAGAGATGGCCATTCAAGTAGAGTACTTAGTACCCGAGCATCATTGATCTCAGAGCAAAGAAGTATAATTCTGGGAAGCATGCTCAAGCAGACTATGTGGCTTGCTCAAACAACATGGGAAGTCATGCTCGAGCACAAGGGAAGGCTTACTCAAGCAACGTTGTTGAAATGGCTCTTCTTGACTCTGTTTGGATCTTGCCCAAGCACGCTCTTAAGGCTTGCTTGAGCACCATGCTCGAGCAGAAGAATTTGCTTGCCCGAGCAACGTCGGAATAATGAGCAACTTTGGAGTCTTGCTTGAGTAGGATAAAAAGCATGCCCAAGCATCATCGGACTTGAAAAGAAGAAGACCAAATTGGAAAGCCATGCTCAAGCAGAGAATTGGACATGCCCGAGCAAGCATGCTCGAGCATGAGCAAAAGGTTGCCCAAGTAAGCTTGTGTCTGAACTCATTTCCTCTCTATCTCAACATTGCCCGAGCACAATATTTGGCATGCTCGAGCATCAGCGATGATTGAAGATCATTTAAGCTTTGGTCTGAGGCATGCCCGAGCAGAGTAAAAGGCATGCTCGAGCACCATGCTCAAGCAGAGGAAAAACCATACTCAAGCAACATCGTTGATTTCACAAATTCTCGCCTCTGCTTGACCCTTGCCCAAGCATGCTTTCTGGGTTGCCCGAGCAATAGCGAGAGTAAGTCAAAATGCTGCCCAAGCAAGCATAGCTTGTTGCCTGAGCACAAGACGATGATCACTTTCTACAATGTATTTACACCTTGGTTGCCCGAGCATACAAGCAAGGATGCTCGAGCATGATCATCCTCTGTTTCTTCAAATTACCGTCTCCGAAAATCATGGATTCAGCTAAATCATTCTATCTCTTCTGATTATTACTTATTATGATTAATAAATGTTTTTAACCAGTTTGCTAATAAGTTTCAGATAATTTAGCAACGGTCATATTCTGATTGATCGACGGACGAAATTGGATTCGTAAAGCAGAGACAATGCATTGAATTCAATTGAAGCGAGATTAGCGCGAATGGTTAAATGCTAACAACGGTCATAATCAAACGGACGAATTCAAATCCTACCAACGGCTATTTCTCCAACTATTATAAATCCACGAAGAATAGAGTTCATCCACACCAACAGCGCATACACAGATAATTGTACTCAAAGAGATCAGTTCTTATACTTGTTCATATCTTCGAATATAAGTGTGCCTCAGTGCTTATCAATTACTCTATAAGAGAGATTTATCAATTGTATTCAGTTTAGTTCAAAATCTCAAGGTAGTGGTATCTTAAGTACGGTTGTACAATTACGATCTGTAAGGGGGAGTGATTCTGGAGAGTGAGAGTCATTCTGTATTACAGAGGTTGTAATTGCATTTGTGAGATAGTGAGAAATCCCAGAGTGACTGGGTACTGGACGTAGGTTAAAGAGTTGGACCGAACCAGTATAATCCCTCTGTGTCGACTTTATTTCTGTTTACTGTACCTATTATTCTCCCATCGCACGCTCAAGGTTTTTTTTTTTAAATCACCTATTCACCCCCCACCCCCTCTAGGTGATATTCCTCTTTCAACTTCCAGAGAAAACTCAGTTTCACATCAACTCTTCAAACCTTGAGGTTCGTAGCAAAACCTCCAGGTTTGTGGTTTGGCGCCTAACTGAATTTTTTGAAAAACAATGTGAAACCTCGAGTATTTGAAGAAACCTCCAGGTTTCTTCATCCAGAGAGCAATTGGTTTTCATTGAATATGAAAACCTCGAGGTTCCCTTTTAAACCTCGAGGTTTGGTGTTTGACTGGAACTTGACTCTTTTGAAAATTACATAAAACCTTGAGTATTACTTTAAACCTCCAGGTTTCTGACATACAGAGAGCAATCAGGTTTTTCACATCAGTGAAAACCTCGAGGTTCACTCCAGAACCTCGAGGTTGTATCCCTGGAACAAAGTATTGGCTTTTCAACATTTTTAGCCAAACCTCGAGTATTGTTGAAAACCTCGAGGTTTGTGAGTTCCAGAGAACAAATGAATTTTCAGAGTGTTTGAAACCTCCAGGTTTCCTATGAAACCTCCAGGTTTGATTTCATCAAACTTTTCATAAGGTTTCTTTTTCAAAAGAAACCTCGAGGTTCACTAAGAAACCTCGAGGTTCTGTATCTCCGAAACTGAAAATTCCTTCTGCATTCACGAAAACCTCCAGGTTCATTTTAAAACCTCCAGGTTTGCCTTTTATTCCTAACCTTCTTCCACCTGAACATGATAAAAACCTCGAGGTTTGTGTGACAAACCTCCAGGTTTCTATTCGTTGCTGGAAATTCAAAATTGCCAAATCTGTTATACCTTCTTATTTGATCTCAATGCTTCATATGATTAATATATAATGATTCTAGATATGTTTAATCATCTTTTTAGTGAGTTTCAGACAGATTAAAGAAGGATTATTGAAGGATTAGAGCAAAAACAAAAAGTGTGTCAGGATATTAAATGCTCAACCCAGAAACTTGCTTTCTTTTGGTTAATCCACTTGTACACGGTCGCAAAAGATTAAAAGGAAGATTTCTACAACAAGTAACTACCTTTCCAACAGATTAATTGGCAGAGAGTCAACTCTGAACCAAAGGCCAGCTGGATTATGCAAAAACAAGAGAGAGAAGATATCCAAAGTAGAACCAATCCTCAGCTGAAGTCTCCCAGCGGATTAATACAAGTTGCAACGGTCATTTAATGATCTCTATGTATAAATAGAGTAGCATTCAAGACTTCACAGCTAACACAACATCTGAAAATGCTCAAGCATTCAATTCTCCCAACTAGTACTTAGTTTTCATTTGTATATTGTCTTTTGACAAAAAGAGCTTCAGTGTTTATCATCATCTACTCTTAGAGAGAATTTTTATTGCTTATTGATCATTGATTGTAAAGAACCACAAGTCAGGGGACTTGGTGGTTGGGTTTATTGATTACAACTTGTAAGGGGGAGTGAGTTCTAGTGAGAGAATCACTTCTTGAGAGAAGAGTGTGTAATCATTGAGTTAGTGAAAATCCCAGAGAGTCAGGGACTAGATGTAGGTCAAGTTGTTGAGACCGAACCAGTATAAATTCTTGTGGTCAAGCTCTCCTTCCCTCATCTCTGTTAATCCCTGTTTTCGTGTGATTAAAACAGAGCATTTCGTAAAAATTTTAAGAATACCCAATTTACCCCCCCCCTCTTGGGTATTCAGGCTCCATTTTTATTTGGTATCAGAGCAGGTTTTCTCTAAAGAGCTTAACATCTCGAGAAGGATCAAGATGGAAGGTATTTTACCTGATGGAGCTTCTATCAACCGACAACCTGGCTTCAGTGGACAACATTATTCCTTCTGGAAAGCCAAATTCAAAGTCTTCGTTATGGCTTCTGAATATGGGCTGTGGAGAGTGTTCAAGGTTGGAGATTATGCACCAACTGTGGAAGAAAATGGTCGCAGAATTCCAAAGCCAGAAGAAACCTATAATGAGAATGACCGAAGAAATGTTACTCTTAATAGCAAGGCCATTCTTATGTTGCAAAGTGCTCTTAGTCAACAAGAGTACTTTAGAATCTGTACTTTGGCATCAGTTAAGGCTATGTGGGATGCACTAGAAATAGCTCATGAAGGAACCACTGGAGTCAAGGAGAATAGGGTCAATACACTCATGACAGAATATGATCTTCTTCGCATGAAATCTGGGGAATCCATCATTGATTTTCAACTAAGATTTACTCATCTGATCAACCAGCTTGCTGCCTTAGGAAAAACTTATGATCAACCGGTTCAAGTAAGGAAAATCCTCAATATTCTCAACAAGGAATGGGAAGCGAAAGTAACAGCTATTGAGGAAGCTCGAGGAGAATCGATGAGCTCGGTAGCTGCTCTGTTCGGAAGCCTATCAGAATATGAAGGTAAACTAAAGTTCAGAAAAGAGCTTGAAGAAGTAAGTGGCAAAAACAAAGGAGTAGCTCTCAAGGCAGTGAAGGAAGTTAAAGAGTCAGATGCTGAGGAAGAAGAAGATGAAGATGAAGAACTGGGCATGATGGTTCGAAGATTCAAAAAGTTCTACAAGAAGGACCAAGGCTTCAAAAAGTTCCACAAAGGGAGTTCCAGCTTTGAATCAAAGAAGCCTATCATATGTTATGAATGCGAGAAGCCTGGCCATATCAAATCAGAATGTCCTCAATTGAAGAATCAAGAGAAGGAAAAGAAGAAGTTCAATAAGTTCAAAAAGAAGGCATATGTTTCAGCCATATGGGGAGATAGCTCATCCGATGAAGATGAAGCTGAAGCTGAAGAAGAAGAAAAAGCAAATATTTGTTTAGTTGCTGAGGAAGAAGAGCAGCTTGATACAAGTAATGAGGTATATGATTCCAAACCCTCCTATGATGAGCTTTTCGCTGAATATCTTTGTGTGCAATCTAAATTTGAGAAACTTGCTGATAAATATCTGAATTTAAAAAGGAAGAACACAACTCTTGAATTACAAGTTCAAAATCTCTCTTCTCCTGAATTTCTTACTTGCGAAAAATGTCCTGATTTGGAGAAAAAGAATTTGCATCTTACCAAGGCACTTGAGAAATTCACTAAAGGTAGTGAAATGCTCAATGTCATTTTGAAACAACAAAGATTTATAAATGACAGATCAGGAATTGGTTACCAACCAAGTTTTGACAAAAAGAAAGGGAAAAAGAAAAATGGAGAGAGATCTTATATGAATTATTTTAGAAAATCAGTGCACTCCTCAAATCCCTTTGCACACTGTAATTATTGCAATAGGAAGGGTCATTCTACCTCATCTTGTTTTCATAAAAGTGAAAGAAAAGTTAAACCTGTAGGGAATTATCAATGGGTACCGAAAGGAACATATGTTCCCAAGATTCAATCTAACCCCAAAGGACCCAAGAAAAGATGGGTACCTAAAACTTAATCCCTTGTGGATTGTAGGTGTGTCTTAGAGCATCAAGGCCCAACAAATGGTACATTGATAGTGGATGCTCAAGACATATGACGGGAGACAAATCCAAGTTTCTCTCAATTAAGCCTAAGGAAGGTGGCAAGGTGACCTTTGGTGGTGACCAATCTGGAAAGATTGCGGGCATTGGTAAGATTGGGAACAATGAAGAACCACTCATCAAAGATGTCTATCTTGTAGAGGGATTATGCCACAACCTTCTTAGCGTGAGCCAAAGCACCGACAAGGGTAACTTAGTTATCTTTGACTCTAATGAATGCTTGATTGTGAAAAAGGATTTGCTTTCCATAAATGATTTGAAATCAAAAGCTTTATTTAGAGCACCTAGGGATGGTAACTGTTATACTCTTAACCTCTCTAGTAATGCTTCGATTTCTAAAAAGTGTTTTGTAAGCAATTTAAGTGAGAGTTGGCTGTGGCACAAGCGTTTAGCTCATGTCAATATGTTCCAACTTGATAAGTTGCTTAAAAAGGATTTAGTAATTGGCATTCCCAAACTCAGTTTCAAAAATGATTTGATTTGTGAAGCATGTCAAAAGGGAAAGCAAACTAAATCGTCTTTCAAAGATAAAAATGAAATCTCTACTAATAGACCACTACAATTGCTTCATATGGATCTTGTGGGTCCAGCAAGGGTGAGGAGCCTTGGTAGCAATTTGTACACATTGGTTATTGTAGATGACTTCTCAAGATTTTGTTGGACTATTTTCTTAACTTCAAAAGATGAAACATTTGATCAGTTTGTTGTGTTTGCCAAAAAGGTCCAGAACGAGAAAGGGTTTTCTATTTCAGGTATTAGAACTGATCATGGTGGAGAATTCGAAAACAATGCTTTTGCTGAGTATTGTGATAGCATGGGAATAGACCACAACTTCTCAGCTCCAAGAACACCACAACAAAATGGTGTTGTGGAAAGGAAAAATCGAGTCCTCACCGAGATGGCAAGGTCAATGCTAAATGAGAACAACACTTCTCAAGTGTTCTGGGCTGATGCTATGAGCACCGCTTGTTACATCTCAAATCGGGCATATCTACGAAAGAAGTTGAACTAGACTCCCTATGAGTTGTACAAAGGAAGGAAGCCCAATCTGAGCCATCTGCATGTATTTGGTTGTAAGTGTTTCATTCATAATAATGGTAAAGAGAATTTGGGTAAGTTTGATTCTAAGGCTGATGTTGGTATATTTCTTGGATATTTAAATAGAAGCAAAGCCTATAGAGTGTTTAACACTAGAACTAAAGTTGTAGAGGAATCTATTCATGTTGTGTTCAGTGAAGAAGAGATTGATAAATCCTTGAACGATGAGGAAGAAAATGTTTTCAAAAATCAATTCTTTTCAAAAACTACTCCTTCTTCTACTAAAAATTCTGAAAATGTTTTTTAGGCTGATCCTGAAAATAATTTGGAAAACACAGATCAGTCTCAGCCTAGAGCTTGGAGATTTATAAGAAATCATCCTTTAGACCAAGTTATAGGTGATGTGAATCAAGGAGTAAGAACTAGAAATAGTACTTTGAATGAAATTACCTTTTCTGCATTTATTTCTCACATAGAACCCTCTAAGATAGATGAAGCCCTTTCAGACAATGATTGGGTGATAGCTATGCAAGAGGAGTTACATCAATTTGACAGAAATCAAGTTTGGGACTTAGTACCTAGACCCAAGGACCATCCGGTTATTGGGACAAAATTGGTATTTAAGAACAAACGTGATGAATCTGCAATCATTGTCCGTAACAAGGCGAGATTGGTTGCAAAAGGTTACAATCAAGAGGAAGGCATAGACTATGAGGAAACTTATGCTCCAGTAGCAAGATTGGAGGTCATAAGAGTTCTTCTAGCCTTTGCTTGTGTTAAAGGTTTTAAACTTTTCCAAATGGATGTGAAAAGTGCTTTTCTAAATGGTTTTATACAAGAGGAGGTATATGTTGAACAACCTCCCGGTTTTGAAAACGATCAATTTCCTGATCATGTTTATAGGCTAAAGAAAGCTTTATATGGTCTTAAGCAAGCTCCTAGAGCTTGGTATGAAAGATTGAGTCAATTCCTACTTGATCAAGGATTTATCAGAGGAAAAGCTAACACAACTTTGTTTATAAAAAGAAATAAGTTAAATGAAATCCTAATTGTTCAAATTTATGTGGATGACATAATCTTTGGTGCTACTAATGATGCTTTGTGTGAGGAATTCTCTAAGATTATGCAGGGTGAGTTTGAGATGTCAATGTGGGAGAGCTCAACTATTTTCTTGGGCTGCAAATCAAGCAAAGAAAAGATGGGATCTTCATTTCCCAAAAAAAATATCTAAATGATTTGCTGAAGAAGTTTGGGATGGACCAATGCAATGGAGCTGACACACCTATGAGTATAGTGTTGGAATGTGTGCAAGGTTTCAATCTGCTCCAAAGGAGTCTCATGCTGAACATGTGAAGAGAATCTTCAGATATCTTGCAGACACTAAATCACTTGAACTGTGGTTTCCCAAAGGTCAACCTGAACACTTGGTGGCATACTCAGACTCAGATCATGCCGGCTACAAAACTGATAGGAAGAGCACAAGTGGCCAATGTGAGTTCTTTGGCAATTCACTTGTGTCTTGGTTCAGCAAAAAGCAAACAAGTGTAGCCGTCTCATCAGCTGAAGCTGAATATGTGGCTGCATCAAGTTGTTGTGCACAAGTGTTATGGCTCAAGCAACAACTAGCTGATTTGGGAGTCCATCTGAAAGAAATGCCGATATTGTGTGACAACACGAGCACAATAAGCTTGGCAAAGAACCCAGTTCAACATACACAGACCAAGCATATTGATGTGAGGCATCATTTTATAAGGGATCATGATCAGAAAAGAGATGACAAAGTTATATTCATCCCAACACATCTTCAACTTGCTGATATCTTCACAAAACCCCTAGCAAAAGAACAATTCAATTTCATAAGGAGAGAATTGGGAATGGTAAATCCCAATGAGCTGTAAGTAATTTCTATCCATTTTAGTATTAAATTGTGGTTTTGATGATTATAAGTCACTAACTTAAGCATCGGAGTATCTAGATAGTTTTTGTGCAGGACATGGTTTTGTTGTCAAAAAGAGGCAAAACCTCGAGGTTTTGGAGAAAACCTCGAGGTTTGGAGGTGCATGGTCAAAGCTGAGAGTTTCAAAAAGGAGAAACCTCGAGTATTCAGAGAAACCTCAAGGTTTGGATGAAACAGAGAGCACCTCAAAGTAAAAGGCAACAAAACCTCGAGGTTTTGGAGAAAACCTCGAGGTTTGAGGTTAGAATTTCAAAACTTCACTGAACACTTTTGAACTCCAGGTTAGTGCATTTTAATCATCAAACCTCGAGGTTTAGACTAAAGCCTCGAGGTTTGTCAGTCCTATATATATAGGTATTGTGCATTTTCATCAGAACCCTACCTAAACCTCGAGACTCTTCATTTTCTCTCGTCACTCTCTCTCTCAATCTCTCATTTTTTGTCCAATCTTTCTCTTCTACACACCACTATGTCTTCGAAATCACCTTCCCACTCTAAATCAACCACAAATTCCAACAAAGAAACTGAATCATGGTCACCTCCTCCTCGACCTCCTCGCCAACCAAGTCAGACTGTGCCTGAGTCTCCTTCAAACAGACCAGTGAGGAAGAAGACTCGATCTACACTGCTTCACTATGGCATTGACAAGCATATCAAGGGAGTTATGAACGATCCTCCAGCATCATCTCCTTCAAAGACCAAACAAAAGGGGGTCTCCTTCAAAGAGCCAAGTGAACAACAAACAAAGAAGAGGAAAGAGCCTAAGCCAAAAGGAAAAGTGAAGGAAAAGGTCTCAGCACAGAAAGAAAAGGCAAAGAAGTCAACAAAAAAAGCAAGAACAAAGAGAGCTTCAATAGCCAATTCTCAGTCCTCAAAGGGTCAATCCTCCTCACATGCTACAAACCAAGGAAGAAAGGAAAAAGCACCCCCAGTCATGGAAAATGCCATTTCTGATATCTGCCGGGTCATCTCACCACCGGAAGGTTTTGTCACTGCCTCTTCTGCTCTCTCTAAGCCTGATAGTGATAAGTTCAGAGAAACATATTTTCAAAGAGTGTTTTGTCCTATGGTAGTTATCAACTTAGAAGAATTTCATAGAGAGTGTCACTTTGACTTATCACCATGGATTAAGCCTTATGAGTCCTTTGTTTCTATATCTTCTCCGTTTACTCCAAACCTAGTACGGATGTTTTACTATAAAATGGAGTATGATAATGTGCTCGATGAAGATGGTGAATTACTTGAGGAAAGGGTCACAACTGTGGTGAGGGGTGTAAAATTCACATTGTCTGCCTCTATTTTGAACAAGATTTTGAAAATAGAAAATCTCCCGCCTATCCCTGATTTTGCTTACATTAACCAAGAGGTATTTGAAACACTGAGGCCCAGTGAGCCATTTCCTCCTAATCAACAGCTCAAGCTCACTTTCAAACCTAGTTCTATGCCTCCTGAAAACAGAGTTCTATGGTATGTCTACTCTAGGAACTTCATTCCTAAAGCAGGCAACTACACACATTTTACCCAGCTAGACTATAGGCCATTCACCGCTTTTGTGAAGAAGGTTCCATTCAATATCGGTCATTGGCTTCTTCAGGGGATGACTGAGTTTAAATTTGCCAAGCATCAACTTTCTCATATACCATATCCATCATTGGTCTCAATGATTCTCTTCTATCACAAGATATGGTATGTGGGATCAACTAATACTCTTGAGTATCCTCCCTTCTTTGGCAAAAATCAGATGAATTTAATGAAGATTAAGTTTGGTGAAGAGGGCTCAGTTCAGTCACAGGCACCTTCTTGATCACATCCTAGGTCACAGACTCAACAGGCTCAAGAGGCTCAGTCAGCACCTCCACCTCCACAGTCACCATTGCCAGTTGATATTGTCTCTCAGATCAAGCAGATTGTGGATGCTTCCTTGACTTCTCTATCTATTCGAATGGAATTCGAATTAGGAAAACTGAAGGCTACGATGACTCGTGGACATGAAGGACTCATTGAGATTCAGGACGCCATGAAGGAGCATCTTGAAGTTATTGCTGGCCAATCCTCAGAGGTCAAGGAGAAAACTGAAGAGATAGAGCTTAAGATGTCTACTCATCTTATTTCGCAGATGGACCTCACTGATAAAGTTGACCGGATCATATAGCACTTCAACATTGGTTCTTCTTCAGCTCCTGGTCCTTCTACTGGCCCGAGTTCCTCTAGCCCTGTCTCTGACTCACCCACACCCGTATTCACCTTTCCTTCACCACAGATCCCTACTTCATCTCCTATTTCATCCACTCCCATTTTTACTCCTACTATCTCTCCCACTTTATCCACTCCCTCCACTGTCATTCTTCTTCCACCACCACCTACCCCTTCTACTGAAGTTCTACCTTCATTATCTATCCTTACCACTGTCCCTCTACCCTCTCCTGATACTCCTCCCACTGCTCTTTTTGAAGATGACAAAGGGGGAGAGAAAGCAAGGAGTAGTTAGGAGTTGTTCTGATAATTAAAGAGAGTTTAAGTTTAGGGGAGTTTCTGATGATTTTGGCTCATGTTCCTGCTTTGTACCTCTTGTTATGCACTTTTCAGTCTTTGTGTTTCGTTGTATCATGACTTGTTTTATCTATTAAGATGGAATACAACTGATGTTTTACATGCTTCTACTCATCTCTATTTGTATTGTGTTATCCTTTAGAGTTTTAATTGTCCAAAATCACATCTCTCAAAACTTCTGATAATTTTTCAAGGACATTGCAAACCTTCTTGAATCTTGCAAAGAGAATTGTTTATAAGTGTTGTCATCATCAAAAAGGGGGAGAATGTTAGTTCTCTTATGGTTTTGATGATTGCCAACAATTGTAAACAAAGATTGAGGGTTTGCTCTTAAATGTTGAAAATTCTGAGTAAGAGCAAACCTCGAGGTTTGCACTGAAACCTCGAGGTTTGGCCTTGCAAAGAAAGTCTAAAGTTTCAGCACTTCATTTCTCAAAAACTTGGTTTCACAAATTTATGTGAAACCTCGAGGTTTGTGAAGAAACCTCGAGGTTCTGCACTTCCAGAGAAAACTCAGTTTCACATCAACTCTTCAAACCTCGAGGTTCATAGCAAAACCTCCAGGTTTGTGGTTTGGCGCCTAACTGAATTTTTTGAAAAACAATGTGAAACCTCGAGTATTTGAAGAAACCTCCAGGTTTCTTCATCCAGAGAGCAATTGGTTTTCATTGAATATGAAAACCTCGAGGTTCCCTTTTAAACCTCGAGGTTTGGTGTTTGACTGGAACTTGACTCTTTTGAAAATTACATAAAACCTCGAGTATTACTTTAAACCTCCAGGTTTCTGACATACAGAGAGCAATCAGGTTTTTCACATCAGTGAAAACCTCGAGGTTCACTCCAGAACCTCGAGGTTGTATCCCTGGAACAAAGTATTGGCTTTTCAACATTTTTAGCCAAACCTCGAGTATTGTTGAAAACCTCGAGGTTTGTGAGTTCCAGAGAACAAATGAATTTTCAGAGTGTTTGAAACCTCCAGGTTTGATTTCATCAAACTTTTCATAAGGTTTCTTTTTCAAAAGAAACCTCGAGGTTCACTAAGAAACCTCGAGGTTCTGTATCTCAGAAACTAAAAATTCCTTCCGCATTCACGAAAACCTCCAGGTTCATTTTAAAACCTCCAGGTTTGCCTTTTATTCCTAAACTTCTTCCACCTGGACATGATAAAAACCTCGAGGTTTGTGTGACAAACCTCCAGGTTTCTATTCGTTGCTGGAAATTCAAATTGCCAAATCTGTTATACCTTCTTGTTTGATCTCAATGCTTCATATGATTAATCTATAATGATTCTAGATATGTTTAATCATCTTTTTAGTGAGTTTCAGACAGATTAAAGAAGGATTATTGAAGGATTAGAGCAAAAGCAAAAAGTGTGTCAGGATATTAAATGCTCAACCCAGAAACTTGCTTTCTTTTGGTTAATCCTCTTGTACATGGTCGCAAAAGATTAAAAGGAAGATTTCTACAACAAGTAACTACCTCTCCAACGGATTAATTGGTAGAGAGTCAACTCTGAACCAAAGGCCAGCTGGATTATGCAAAAACAAGAGAGAGAGGATATCCAAAGTAGAACCAATCCTCAGCTGAAGTCTCCCAACAGTTTAATACAAGTTGCAACGGTCATTTAATGATCTCTATGTATAAATAGAGTAGCATTCAAGACTTCATAGCTAACACAACATCTGAAAACGCTCAAGCATTCAATTCTCCCAACTAGTACTTAGTTTTCATTTGTATATTGTCTTTTGACAAAAAGAGCTTCAGTGTTTATCATCATCTACTCTTAGAGAGAATTTTTATTGCTTATTGATCATTGATTGTAAAGAACCACAAGTCAGGGGACTTGGTGGTTGGGTTCATTGATTACAACTTGTAAGGGGGAGTGAGTTCTAGTGAGAGAATCACTTCTTGAGAGAAGAGTGTGTAATCATTGAGTTAGTGAAAATCCCAGAGAGTCTGGGGACTGGATGTAGGTCATGTTGTTGAGACCGAACCAGTATAAATTCTTGTGTTCAAGCTCTCCTTCCCTCATCTCTGTTAATCCCTGTTTTCGTGTGATTAAAACAGAGCATTTCGTAAAAATTTTAAGAATACCCAATTCACCCCCCTCTTGGGTATTCAGCCTCCATTTTCAGTCTGAAGAGCGATGCCTTTGTTCTTCCCATGAACTTCATCAAGTCCCTTCTTAAACTTGATTTTCGCCTCATATTCAGAGAGGCTACCAAAGAGAGCAGCTACTGAAGTCATTGATTCTCCTCGTGCCTCTTCTATAGCTGTGACCTTAGCTTCCCATTCCTTGTTGAGGATATTCAGAATTTTCCTCACTTGGACTAGTTGGTCGTATTCCTTCCCAAGAGCAGCAAGTTGATTAATCAAATGGGTGAATCTCAGCTGGAACTCTCCAATAGATTCTCCAGGCTTCATTCGAAGTAGATCATACTCTGTCATAAGAGTATTAACTCCATTTTGCTTTACTCCAACGGTTCCTTCATGAGCAATTTCAAGAGCATCCCACATATGCCTTGCAGATGGCAAGTACAAATACGGAAGTACTCTTGTTGACTTAAAGCACTTTAAAGTAGAAGAACTGCCTTGCTATTAAGTGTAACATTCCTTCTATCATTGTCGTCATACTCTTCTTCTAGTTTAGGAACTCTTACACCATCTTCTATAGTCGAGGGCACATAATCTCCTCTTTCAAAGACTCTCCAGAGCCCATACTCTGTTGCCATCATGAACACTTTCAATTTAGCTTTCAAAAATGAATAGTGTTCTCCATTGAAGCTAGGAGGTCTGTTGATCGAGGCTCCATCGAGTAGAATTCCCTCCATGTTGATCCTTCTCGAGTTGTTAAGCTCTTATAAGAAGACCTTGCTCTGATACCAAATGTAAGTGGAGCCTAAATACCCAAGAGGGGGTGAATTGGGTATTCTTAAAAATTTTCGGCAAGTGCTCTGTTTTACAATACTAAAAACAAAGCTGAACAGAGTGAGGGAAGAATAGCTTGGACACAGAGATTTATACTGGTTCGATCTCAACAACTTGACCTACATCCAGTCCCCAAACTCTCTAGGATTTTCCACTAACTTAATGATTACACACTCTGCACTTACGAAGTGATTCTCTCACTAGAACTCACTCGCCCTTACAAGTTGTAATCAATGATCACCCAAATCACCAAGTCCCCTTGACTTGTGATTCTTTACAATAAATGATTTACTGAAACAAACTCTCTCTAAGAGTGAATAATGATAATCACTGAAGCTCTTTGTATCAAAAGATACTATACAAGTGAAAAACTGATGAAAATAAATGAGCACTTGAATGCAATACATTTTCAGCAGTTGTGGTTGTTGTAAAGACTTGAATGCAACTCTATTTATACTCAGGAAGCACTAAATGACCGTTGCTTCTTTAATATTACCGTTGAGAGGAGTCTTCAAGTGTTAGCAAGTGGTTTAGGCATCTTCTCTCTCTAGTTTCCACTTAATCCAGTTGGCCAAGTGATCAGAGTTGACTCTCTATGAATCAATCCGTTAGAGAAAAGGTTGCTTGTTGTAGAAATCAATCTTTAATGCTTTGCAACCGTGTGCAGATGGATTGTCCAAAAGAGTGCAACTTTCTGCACATAGCATTTAATGTTCTGAACTCCTTTTTGCTTTATGCTTTATCTCTTCAATAAACATTCTTTAAACATCTGAAATTCACTAATAAAGTCATTAAACATATCTAGGAATATCAGAGAATAATATTGCAGAGTATTAAGATCAAATAAGAGTGATTTCTGAAATCATCAGATTTGAATTTCTGAGTTAGCGTCATGAACTCGAGTTTGGTTCTTGCAGGCTCGATTCAGAGCTTAAGTGTTTCAAGTTCAAATCATACAAACTGGAGGTTTGAAAAACAAAACCTGAGGTTCTTAACAACACATTGCTCTCGGGTTGATTTGAACTCGAGGTTACAATCTTGAACTTGAGTTCCTTTCTTCCAGAGAGAAATGTCGCGATTTTGAATACTGGAGAGTTTGTGATTGAGAGGCAAACTCGAGTCTATTAGTGACAGGCTCGAGTTTGACACTGTTTGAGACAAAACTTAGCTTTAGCTTTTAAAGACCAAACCTGAGGTTTGAAGTGCAAACTCTATAGTTTTTTTAAGTTGAAAAGTTCTTTACTCTCTGTAAGGTTTGAACTCGAGTTCGTAATGTTAGGCTCGAGTTTAACACTATTTGAGTCAAACCTTAGCTAACCTTTTAAAACGCAAACCTGAGGTTTTCTGTGTAACCTCTAGAGTTTTCTCAAGTTGAAAAACGTTTTGCTCTCTGGAGCTTTTAGGCTCGAGTTTGTTCGACTTTGAGAAACTCTCTATGTTTTTTACCTGAGATAAACCAGAGGTTTCTATAATAAGTCTCAGGTTTACTTTGGTTGAAAATCTTTGAAAAACTCTTGGCCAAGTGTAGGCTCGAGTTTGTAATGATGAACTCGAGTTTACATGTTTTGTAAATTTTTGAGATCTTTTAAACTGGAAAGCTTTTCTCTGAATGAAACAGTGCAGAGTTTGTGAGAATCTCTTTTTAAAAAAAATTCTTCCCGCTAGAGATGAACTCAAGTTTGTCATAACAGGCTCGAGTTCGTAGGTTATGTAAACTATGAAGGATGCAAACTTGAGGTTCGAGATGGAGAGGTGTCAAGTTTAAAGTTGTTTTCAAAATGAAAACCTCTCTGCCACTGGTGAACTCGAGCTTGCTAATATGAACTCGAGTTCACACAAAGCTTTTGAAACTTTGGAAAACTCTTAAGTTCTAAACTTCAGGTTCAGTCTCGAGTTTGAAAATTAAAGTGGCAAGTTTACACCATCTGTCAGAGGCAAACTCGAGGTTGCCCATAATAGGCTCGAGTTTGTCGCAGACAGAGTGTTTCAACTTAAAATTGACAAGTTTTAAATGACTCAAATTTTGACCAAAACACTTCCACATTGTTTACAATTGTTAGTAATCATCAAAACACATATGGAACTAACAGTAAAGAATCACAAGTCAAAGGGACTTGGTGATTTGGTTGTTCATTGATTATAACTTGTAAGGGGGAGTGAGTTCTAGTGAGAGAACTACTTCTTAAGTACAGAGTGTGTAATCTTTGAGTTAGTGGAAAATCTCAGAGAGTCTGGGGACTGGATGTAGGTCTGTTTGTTAGGACCGAACCAGTATAAATCCTTGTGTCTCGCTATTCTTCTTCTTGCTCTGTTCTGCCCTATTTTTACTATCCCAAAACAAAACAAGTTTTTCAAATTTTTAAAATACCCAATTCACCCCCCTTCTTGGGTATTAGACTCCATTTTCAACTCTTGCTGGACCTACTAGATCTATATGTAGTAATTGAAGTGGTCTATTAGATGAAATCTCATTTTTTGGTTTAAAAGATGATTTAGTCTGTTTGCCTCTCTAACATGCATCACAAATCATATCCTTTTTGAAATTGAGTTTTGACAGACCAATGACTAAATCCTTTCTTTGTAACTTGTCGAGTTGGGACATGTTAACATGGGCTAAACGCTTGTGCCATAGCCAACTTTCTTCCAAGTTACTAAGAAAGCAATTTTCAGAAACAGATTTATTGCAATTACTAGAGAGGTTTAGGGTATAACAGTTACCTTCCCTAGGAGCCCTGAATAAGGCTTTTGTTTGATATCCATCATTGGCAGATCATTTTTGCTGACTATCAAGCATTCCTCAGAGTCGAAGATAACCAAGTTACCTTTGTCTGTGCTTTGGCTCACACTGAGGAGGTTGTGGCAAAGTCCTACGAGGTAGACATCTTTAATTTGTGGTCCATCATTGTTTCCAACTTCACCAATTCCAGCAATCCTTCCGGATTAATTTCCACCAAAAGTCACTTTGCCACCATCCCTTGCCTTAAGAGTAGCAAATTTTGTATGATCTCCCATCATATATCTAGAGCATTTACTATCAATATACCACTTGTTGGATTTAGATGCTCTTAGACAAACCTCATCATTGTTGTCATGTTGCTCTTCCTCTTCAGCAACTAAGCAGATATTTGCTTTTTCATCTTCATCAGCTTCATCTTCATCTAATGAGCTATCACACCAAATGGCTGAGACATAGGCCTTCTTTTTGAATTTGTTGAATTTCTTCTTTTCTTTGTCCTTGTTGTTCAGCTGGGGGCATTCAGACTTGATGTGACCAGGCTTCTCACATTCGTAGCAGATGATTGGCTTTTTTGCCTCATAGCTGGAGCTACCCTTGTGAAGTTTCTTAAATCCTTGGTTCTTCTTGTAGAATTTCTTGAATCTCCGAACCATCATGCCTATCTCCTCATCTTCATCTTCATCATCATCATCTGACTCTTTAGTTTCTCTGACAGCTTTGAGGGCAATTCCTTTATTCTTGTCATGTACTTCATCAAGTCCCTTCTTGAACTTTATCTTTACCTCATATTCAGAGAGACTGCCGAAAAGAGCTGCTACTGATGCCATTGAATCTCCACAAGTTTCCTCAATAGCAGTGACTTTGTCTTCCCACTCCTTGTTGAGGATATTCAGAATCTTCCTCACTTGGACAGGTTGCTCATATACTTTGCCTAATGCAGCAAGCTGATTGATCAGATGATTGAATCTCAAGTGGAACTCTCTAATGGATTCTCTAGGCTTCATGTGAAAAAGATCATATTCGGTCATGAGAGTGTTGACCCTATTTTGCTTGACTCCAGTTGTTCCCTCATGAGCTATTTCCAATGCATCCCACATGGTTTTAGCAGATGGTAGTGTGCAAACACGAAAATATTCTTGTTAACTCAGAGCACTTTGTAGTAAGAGAACAACTTTACTATTGAGTGTGATGTTTCTTCTGTCATTCTCATCATATTCTTCTTCTAGCTTGGGAGTTCTAACACCATCTTCAATAATTGAAGGCTCATAATCTCCTCTCTCGAATACTCTCCATAAACCATATTCGGTAGTCATCATGAACAGTTTGAACTTGGCTTTCCAGAATGAATAATGCTCTCCATTGAATCCTGGTGGTCGGTTGATCAAAGCTCCATCAGGTAGAATACCTTCCATAATGATCTTTCTCGAGATGTTAAGCTCTTAGGAGAAAACCTTGCTCTAATACCAAATGTAAATGGAGCGAAATCACCAAGAGGGGGGTGAATTAGGGATTTTTTTAAAACTTTTGAAAAATGCTCTGTTCTTTAACAGCAAAAACAGAGATGAACAAAGAGTAGAATAAAAGAGCAAGACACAGAGATTTATACTGCTTCGGTCCAACGTCTTGACCTACGTCCAGTCCCCAGACTTTCTGGAATTTCCACTATCTCAACGAATTACACACTCTGCACTCAAGAGTAGTTCTCTCACTAGAACTTACTTCCCCTTACAAGTTGTAATCAATGAACCCAATCGCCAAGTCCCCAAACTTGTGATTATTTACAATAAATGATTTACAGATAAGAAACTCTCTAAGAGTAGATAAGAATGAACACTGAAGCTCAATGTATCAGAAGATATTTTACAAGTGAAAACTGAAGAAAATAAATGTAGACTTGAATGCAATTCATTTTCAGCAGATGTGTTCGTTGTGAAGACTTGAATGCAGCTCTATTTATAGCAAGAGAGCATTAAATGACCGTTGTAATCTTCAATATAACTGTTGCCTTCATTAAAGAAGGTTTAGGTTAAGCTTTGGTCTTCTTCTCTCACTAATCTTCACTTAATCCAGCTGTGCAAATGTTCAGAGTTGACTTCTTGAAAATAAATCCGTTGGAATATCAGTTACAGGATGTAGAAAGCAATCTTTAATCTTTTGTTAATTGTGCAGAGGGATTATCCACAAGTATGTAACTTTCTGGGTTTTGCATTTAATGTGCTGATGTCACTTTTTGCTTCTGCTTTAAACCTTCAATAAACATCTTCTAAAACATCTGAAACTCACCAGCAAAATGGTTAAACATAGCTAGAAACATAAAAGATTGATGATAGGAAGTATTAAGATCAAACAAGAAGATTTTACAAATTCGTCAGATTCGAAATTCAAACTCAGTGATGAGAACTCAAGTTTGTTCATCAAAACTCGAGTTTTGGACTTTGACATGTAAAATCGATTTCAGTCAAAAACATCAAAACTGGAGGTTTTCTTTCAAAACTGGCAATTTTCAAAATATGAAAAACATCTAGGCTCTATGCTTGGCCAAAACTCGAGTTTCCATATCAAAACTCAAGTTTCCATTTAAATGTGAGAACTTGAAGATTTTGTGCCAAGTCAAAACTGGACGTTTTCATGGAAACTAGAGGTTTTCAAAATCTGAGAAGAACATGGATCCTCTCTGCCAGGTCAAAACTCGAGTTTTGAAATCAAAACTCGAGTTTTCATCTAGTTATGAAAACTTGAAGAAAAGTTGTGCTAAGTCTTTCTTGAAAGCTGGCTGGTTTAAAATCTAACTAAAGCATCAAAGTTCTTTCCAAGTTCAAAACTCGATTTTTCAATCAAAACTCGAGTTTTCACAAATCTCATGAAAACTCAAAAATAACTTGAAAATTGGAGGTTTTGAATAAAACTAGAGGTTTTCAAATGTTCAAAACTTAGGAGACTCTCTGTATGACCAAAACTCGAGTTTTCAACTGCAAACTCGAGTTTTGCAGTTTTCTAAAAATGTTTAGAAGTCTCTGTGTGATGAAAACTTGAGTTTTCTCTAAAAACTGGAGGTTTTGCTAAGTTCAGAAAACTTGAGCTCTTCTCAGTAAGGGCAAAACTCAAGTTTTGAAACCAAAACTCAAGTTTTCCTTTGACAGCAAGTTTTTCAACTTATCAAAGAAAAACTCCACACTTTGTTTACAATTGTCAGTTATCATCAAAACACATAGAGAACTAACAACTCATATTATATATTCATTTAGGTGATGTCTTTGTATATTCATTATTAAGAGGACATAACTCATGGTGAATAATATTTATATTTTCATTTCCAATAACTTAATTTGTAATTCATATTGAATTGTTCATAGCTTGTAGCTTAAAGTATTGTCTTTTGTGTGCTAGATAGGATGGTGTGGTTAAGAGGAAGCAATAGAATGGATATGTGAAAAAACACTAAAAAATTTAGACCGGATAATATAAATAACAAGTCTAAAAAAATTATGTTGAGAATTTTAAGATCGAATATTTTAGACAACCAGTCTTAAAAGTTTGAAATTTTAGACCGATTATGTAATATCCTGAATTTCGGGCATGGAGACTTGAGAATAAGCCTAAGTTAGGCAAACTACTAAACCCAATTCAAGAAGTGTGAAATTTCCTGGACAGATAAAGATCCTCTATATTTTTTAGGAAAATAGGAAGAGAAGGAGAACTGGAGTCATATGTCAAAAAGCAAGAGTCAGTATAATGATTACACTGGGACACGTGTCACTTCAGGGGTAAAAGAGGAAAAGTAAGGGCAAAATAGTCAATCCCTTGTCCTTTTAATGTTGAATTTCATCCCTCATGAGAGAGAAGAGAAAACCAGATGATTTTAGTCATATTCAAGCCCAAACTCAAGATGCGGATCCCACAAGCGATTAACCGGTAGAAAAGGGATTGATAGGGAACAGTTAGAGGCTTTTTTCGGACTAAATGGGATAAGTGTGGGGCCAATTTGGGAAGTTAAGAAGGCGTCACATATGAATGTTCATTCAGGGGAAAGTATCTGGAAAAGTTGAAGAAAAATTCAAAGGGAAACACCCTGTTGGCCAGCGGGATCCACGTGGACTGGTAGAAGGAGATTGGATAGGATAAAGTGAAAAGTCAAGGGTAAAGTTGGAGGGCAGATTTAGTGGGCCCAAAGTGGCGCCACCCAGCCCCCCCCCCCCCAATAATCATTAAAAATGTGCTTGAAGGAAAAGAAAGAGAAAAGTCAGTCCAAAAGTCAAAGTGCGGGACCCACTTGCTGGAAAAAGGGGAATTAATAAGATAAATTAGGGAAAAAATAAAATAAAATTATAGAATCTGATTTGAAGGGTCCAAAAGGCATCACCTAGCCCTAGGAAGAGTCTAGAAATCTTGGGAAAAAAGAAAAGAATAATAAAGAAGTTCCGGGCCAAAATTGGTAATTTTCATAAATTCTGGGCCAAAGTAGGTAATTTTCCCCAAATGAAAAGAAAATATCTAGATATTTTCGTGGAGAATGTGCCACTTGGTAGACCAAGGAAGCCTCTAAAATTTCTTGGAGAAAAAGTCAAAAAGCCAGATGAATTCCATTAATTACTAGACAGGGTTTTACCACAGTTTTTCAAGACTGATCAATTACTTTTCCTATTATTAGATATGCATGTTTTCTCTCTCCTAAACTAAGGGAGCACGAAATTTCCAGAGTAAGGGAGAGAAAGTTTCAGTCAACCTCCATATCTAATCAAGGTCCAAGCTCCATAGATCACTAACCAAACCTCTGATTCAGGTAAACACTGAAAACCCGAACCGTTGAACTTGAATTTGTTATTTTCGTTCAAGAGCTAGGGACATGGTGTTGTAATCTGATTCTAGGGTTCTTGATGATCTTAATGTGTTTAAAACATGATTTTGTGAGTGGTTAACTCATGGTTTGATTTTCCGAACTCAAAAACACCAAATTAAAAAAAAAAAACCTTAAGAACAAGCTTATTGTTGATTCTAGAAATTCTGGCAGAGAACTTTCAAGTGGATTCTACAAATAGTAAATGAACTTGGAATAATCTAAAATTTTACAGGTAGAAATTAAACTTCCTGAGCTTCACCGTTATATATAATTTTGCATCATTTGGATTTTTCTACTAAGAGATAAAAATTGCTAAAGTTAACCCAGAGGCATCAGGTCGAATCTGGACCAGAGGGTGAAAAATTGGCTACATGCCAAAATATGTGTCCTTTTGGTTTCTGAAAATATTTTTCCTGGAAAATATACATTTCAATGGTTCCAATGGCTCTAGTTTTATGTAAATATTATTTTTCTAGAATTTATTAAAAATGTTTGAAATTGGGTAGAATTTTTTGGATTCTCTAGAAACTTGGCATTGGGCTCGGTTTTGAAGGAAATTGTGATGGTATTTTTGGAAAATACTCAAATAAATTCTTTTTGTGTTATTTAGGGTCAAACCATATTTTGGAGAGCTAGTGGGCCCCTTAAAATTATAAGACGATATAATTATCACCAGGTAGTAACCACTTTACTCTAGCACTTTTATGTGTTTTGTTGTATGTTTTGCTTGCCATATGTATTTTTGTACATGTTTTGCCAAATATGCATACAGAACATGTTTGTTATTGTGTCCCTAGCGCTAAGGGTGCCTGCCGAGGTCTACTTATGTAGTGACTCAACGGACACAGGCTTGTGATTTCGGTAATTCCGGAGCTTGTCTTGGTAAAACGGCCCGACGGTGCGAAGACGTGTTATTGTGTATGTCTCTGTTTACATATTGTGGTGTATTTAACATAGTATCTATATTTACATATATACATGGTTGCATGCTTACACATCACACATTTAGTGCATAAGTATTGATGGTTACTCTGGGGGGCCATTGTTGAACTCCAGAAGCTTTTGGTGACACAGGAGGTCGTGCCGGAAGTTTGAAGTACCTTTTAGAGAGGTAGGGTATATCAGTACTGATTGAAGAATAGGGTGTTAGTTCTCTTAAGGTTTTGATGATTGCCAACAATTGTAAACAAAGAATGAGGATTTGCTCTTGGATGTTGAAAATCCTGAGTAAGAGCAAACCTTGAGGTTTGCATAGAAACCTCGAGGTTTGGCCTTGCAAAAAAAGTCTCAAGGTTCAGTGCTTTATCTCACAAAAACTTGCTTTCACAAATTTATGTGAAACCTCGAGGTTTTGAACTTCCAGAGAAAATTCAGTTTCACATCAATTCCTTAAACCTCGAGGTTTGTAACAAAACCTCCAGGTTTGTGGTTTGGCACTTAACTGAAACTTTTGAAATATAATGTGAAACCTCGAGTATTTGCAGAAATTGGTTTTCAAGAACATTGAAAACCTCGAGGTTCCTACATAAACCTCGAGGTTTGATGATTGGCTGGAACTTGAGCTTTTTGAAATTTACACAAAACCTCGAGTATAGTTGGAAACCTCCAGGTTTCTAACTTACAGAGAGCAATCAGGTTTTCCCAACAGTGAAAACCTCGAGGTTTACTCCAAAAGCTCCAGGTTTTGTCTTTGGAGCAAAGTTCAGCTTTTCAGTATTTTTAGCCAAACCTCGAGTATTGCTGAAAACCTCGAGGTTTGTGAGTTCCAGAGAGCAAATGAATTTTCAAAATGTTTGAAACCTCTAGGTTCCCTATGAAACCTCCAGGTTTGGTTTCTTCAAGCTCTTCGGAAGGTTTCATTTAAACATGAAACCTCGAGGTTGTGTCTCTCAGAGACTTGAATCTCTTTCTGCATTTATGAAAACCTCCAGGTTCATTTTAAAACCTCCAGGTTTGCTGTTTAATCCAAAACCTTTTTCTCGAGGTTTACCATGAAACCTCGAGGTTGTGTCTCTCAGAGACTTGAATCTCTTTTTGCATTTATGAAAACCTCCAGGTTCATTTTAAAACCTCCAGGTTTGCTGTTTAATCCAAAACCTTTTTCACCTGGACATAATGAAAACCTCGAGGTTTCTGGAACAAACCTCCAGGTTTCTATCCGTTGTCAGAAATTCGAATTTGTCAAATCTGTTATACCTTATTGTTTGATCTCAATGCTTTCCATGATTAATCTATAATGATTCTAGATATGATTAACCATCTTCTAGTGAGTTTCAGACAGATTAAAGAAGGATTATTGAAGGATTAAAGCAAAAGCAAAAGTTGTGTCAGGACATTAAATGTTCAACCCAGAAACTTGCTTATTTTTGGTTAATCCACTTGTGCACGGTTGCAAAGCATTAAAGGAAGATTTCTACAACAATAAACAACCTCTCCAACGGATTAATTGGCAGAAAGTCAACTCTGAACCAAAGTCCAGCTGTATTATGCAGAAACCAAGAGAGAGAAGATGGCCAAAGTGGAACCTAACTTCAGCTGAACACTCCCAACGTTTTAATCCAAGTTACAACGATCATTTAATGCCTTCTATGTATAAATAGAGTGGCATTCAAGACTTCATTGCTGCTACAACATCTGAAAACGCTCAAGCATTCAAGTCTCTCAACTACCTCTTAGTTTTCATTTGTATCTTGTCTCTTGACATTGTAAGCTTCAGTGTTTATCATCATCTACTCTTAGAGAGAGTTTTCTTTGCTTGTAAATCATTTATTATAAGGAACCACAAGTCAAGGGACTTGGTGGTTGGGATCATTGATTACAACTTGTAAGGGGGAGTGAGTTCTAGTGAGAGAATCACTTCTTGAGTGCAGAGTGTGTAATCATTACCATAGTGGAAAATCCCAGAGTGTCTGGGGACTGGATGTAGGTCAAGTTGATAGGACTGAACCAATATAAATTCTTGTGTCTAAGCTTTCTCTTCCTTATCTCTATCAACCCCTGTTTTTGCTGTTCTAAAACAGAGCTTTTAATCGAAAATTTTCAGAATACCCAATTCACCCCCCCCCTCTTGGGTATTTAGCTCCATTTACATAGGGAATGCCCTATTATACTTTGTATTTATTTTGGGATGACTATACATATATATTTAGTATTTTATTTTGGATAATTGTACCCTTAACCCTTTGGGGAGTTTTATTTTTTGTTTATTTTGCTTTTACCAATACAGTAGATTGTCCAAATTGGTTAAATGCTCTGTTGCGCTTACTTTGATATAAGTTGAAATGGACCTAATGATGAAGGAAAGGTAACTAAGTAAGGGAATCTCTCTAACCCGCCACTCAAAAGGGCGAGGCTGGTGGGGGTGTAACAAGTTATATCAAAAAGAGAAGGTTTTGAAACTTAAACTTTTTAGATCGGTTATATAATATAACCGCCTTTAAAAGTCACATTTTTTAAACCTAATATAAGCCATGTCAAGTCTTAAAGTTAATTTGACTCTTTAGACCTAATATTTGATTAACCGGTCAAAAAACAATTTGTTAAGATCGGTTATGGAACCGGTCTTACAAGTAACAGACTTTTAAAACCAATTGTATCGAGACAGGTTTTAGAAGCGGTCTAAAAGGCCATTTTTACCCAATCTTCAAGCCTTCTTTTTGTAGTAGCCACTACTACACAAGACGTAAAAGACGACCTAAATAAGACCTAATTAACATCCTTATTCTAAGGGACGTCGGGGAGAGTGTAGTTGTTTTTATTGTATTAGGCGACCTTAATTGAAATCAGGTCGCCTATTACGACGCGACCTTAGTTGTTTAAGGTCGCCTCATAAGATGCGACCTGATTAGCTTAAGGTCGCCTCATATGAGGCGACCTGAAACTAATTAAGGTCGCCTCTTATTAGTTTTGAGGCAACCTGATTTACAATTCAAGTTGCCTATTATATATTAATAGGCGACCTTAATACTATTCAAGTCGCCTATTATGTTTCACAGACGGCCTGAATTGATTTTTAGGTCGCATTATATTAGTTTTTTTAAAAAAAAAAAAGTTTGTTCTTGCTGTTTGTTTGGCCAATTTGCTGCAAAACTGAATACTTCACAAATTGTACTCCTAACAAATTCCTGTTTTTTTAACACCAATTACAGCAAGGCAACATAACTCAATGGACAAGTTTTTACCATAATACTCAGCAATCATAGCAAAATTCAAACAACGTTAATGGTACATGTCCATGGGATATTCACAACAAAACTACAGTTACAATCAATCAAATTCGCCATTCACTCAACTCCCAGACTCAGAAACTATCCGCTGAACAAGTTACTATAACAATTTAAGTATACCACTACAAAACATAACCAATTTTGTAGAATATTAACAATAGAGACTAGACAGAATACTTAGATGATATTTTCCATTAAAAGAATATCACAAGTCATACTGTACTAGCACAACTTAATAAGTTTCACATTGACAATCACCCTAACAAGTAATGACTTGCCTATATATTCATAGTGAGCCATGTTCAAGAAGATATCTAGCCAACATGTCTCGAACCGAATCGATGTCATCCTGTGAGTACGGATCCTCAGTACGAAAAAACTATAAATTGGAAAACAAGGTATAATTAACAACTGAAGTACCACAACAAAAAATATTATCATTTGAGGATCACGGAGCATTACGTACGTTTTGAAAGCCAGTAGTTTTTCCGGTGGAAACGATAGATTGCATCCAAATGATAACGTAGTATCCGCACTCGGTGTTCCCTGGTTGTTGATGGCACTGTAAATCAAAAACAAATTGTTAAAACGAAAGCTACTGTGTCTCAGAAAAAACTTGAATTGAAACTACTTACCTTCGGAAAAAACCACCTCGGTCCACCCTGATCTCGTGATCCAGCAAGCTGTCTATATGTCCTAAGACCCCTATCATTAAAATGGAAATTAACAGACATGAAAACAATTCATTTAAAAGAAGAATCGATGATTTAGACAAAAAATTGCTTACTCGGCAAACATGTTTTTGATATCCTCGGTTGGTCTGCCACTTAGGGAATCGTACCAATAACATGCATTCTTGGCGGGGCAAACTACACACAGGGTCCAATGACCACTACAACATATACATATTAGTATTAAACTAAGAGAAGAAAGCAATTTATTCTTAAAAATCTTATATAGACAAAAAAAATACGTACCTTTCATGTATTGGCGCTAGATAACAAATACAAGTGGGGGAAGAATAGTCCAAATACTAACATGAACAGTCCAAAGTAGGAAAGGAAAATAATGGTTTTAAAGATGAACGAAGCATGTCTAATTGAATGATTGATTGAGAAGATCAAAACAACAATTTCTATTCAAAAGAACACTGCACAATTTAAATTTATAAAGACTATTGCCCATTTAGAGTTTGAAGGCAAAATCTATTAGAAGGGTTTGACAAAAGGATCCATTCCATCTAATCAGTCATAATGGCGGTCAACGAAAGAATAAGGATAAAGAAGTTTGCATTGTAGAAACCCAACAAAACCATAGCAGATTAAAAGACAAAGTAGTTTGAATTCATATTAAAAAACTTTTTCACTTTCTCTTCATCTTCCTGCATAGAACAAGACAAACATATGTCCTTTATCATACCAAAAGATCTCTAGTTCATCCCAACAAAACCATAGCAAATTAAAAGCAAGCTTTGACAACAGTATCCAATATCCTATTATGCCACAATTTTCTACTATGCAGCCTATGCCCAGAAAGTAATTTCCAATATCATCATGCGACTGATTTCTAGCTAAGTAATTTTTCCAGCAATTGATAAACTACAATTAGGAGTCTCTACTAGTATTAAATTCAGAGCCAAATTAAATTAGACCTGCAACCTCAAATCGTTTTCAAATGAACTTATCTCCTTTTCTTTGGAACACCTGTTTAACACTTAAATATACCTAAGATAGCAACTTATGACTAATATCAAACTTCCACAATTAAGAACCCAAAGCTATTTAACAAAAACCATCATATACACTCTTCCTTTATAATCATATTAGTTTAGCGCTTATTCAGTTTCCTTGCAATAGCATTACACTCTCATGAACATTTTGAATCACCCATACATTCATACTATTCCGTTTAAAATCACCCACACATTCATTCATACAGATCAAACATGTACTTATCTTGCGCACCTTATCAATATCTAAATCAGGTTTTAGCCTTCAAAATGTTCAAACAGCAAAACCATATGATTTGGAGAATATTTACAATTTATAAAATCATTAATACATAGCAAAACAACCCAAATAAAATTTGCAACGTGATACAGATCCAAATCGAAAGAATCAAATTCGCTTTTCAGAAGCCGAGGACTGGGGAGAGAGGAAGGAGAGATTGGAGATGGCAACCATAGAGCGTAGAAATCGGAGACACTGAGCACTGAGACCGGACGGTGAGGAAACGGCGAGCAAGCAGAGAAGACAACGAGCAAGTGGGTGAAGTTGGAAGAGGGATCTGCAATGCAATTCGAGACTGAAACCTAAAATTGGTTTTCGATTTTAGGAAAAAAATAGTTATTTTAAGGGGGGCAAGTGAGGCCGAGGACTCACCGATTATGGACTGGGGACAGTGGAAAGAGAGATTGGAGATGGCGGTCACACAGTCAGCAGCGGCGAGGCAGAACGCAGAGTTGAGAGGCTAGGAGGAGGGTCGGAATGAGAGACGAGAGCGGCAGAGTCGCAGAGAGACGAGAGCTTCAGCGTTGAGAGGCTGAATTGAATGGCACTCTGGGGTGGGACTACACGATTTGCGACAGAGTTAACTATAGGGATTTTGGGTAAATGAAGCATATAAGGGTTCTGAAAGGCGACCTGAAGCCAAATCAAGTCGCCTCTTTAGAATTTGAAGCGACCTGATTCACTTTTAGGTCGCCTAATTTATAATAGCGGCGACCTGAATTAAATTTAGGTCGCCCCTATTATAATTTGGGCGACCTGAAAGCTAATCAGGTCGCCTCAAATTTTCCGTATTTTAATTTGGGCGACCTGAAAGATATTCAGGTCGCCTCAAATGCTAAACAGGCGACCTGATTTTCTTCAGGTCGCCAACATTTTTTTTTTAAAAAAAAAAAAACCACACGGAGCGAAAGAAATAAGTTTTAGACCAGAATTTATTCCAATATGGCGAAAAATAGGCAACCTGAATTTAATTCAGGTCGCCAATATTGAAAAAATAAATAAAAAAACACACAAAAACACACGGCGCCAAAAGAAATAAATTTTAGACCAAAAAGAATTCCATGGCGGGAAAATTTATTCCAATTTGGGCAATTCAGGTCACCTAAATTCCAAAAGAGGCGACTTGATTTGAATTTAGGTCGCCTAAATTCAAATCCAAAAATAATCCCATGGCGCGAAACAAAAAAATTCCATGGCGCCAAACAACAAAAAATTCTCAATGGCTATTAGGCGCCCTGAAACAAATTTAGGACGACAAAATCCCACTCAAGGCTCATTTTCCTTCGATTTATTTATAAGATTGTCACTACCTTCATTTTTTACTTCCTATTTTTAAATAAGGACGTTTTTTAGGGTAGTACTAGTAATATCCAATATTTGAAGTAGTGAGCGTGTATCCTTATAAGACTCATTTTATTTTTCAATATTCTTTATTTATTGACCCAGAAACTTATTTTTCTATACTTGTTTTCGGTTCTGGCATCTCTATTATTGTTCAGGTCAAACAAGACAGGCTGAGGAAGCCAATCATATACACACACATGCGCGCGTTTTATGCTTTTTTTTTTTTTTTGGAATAAATAATACTACTACTTGACCACGATAACAAGTTTGGTGGATATTCATTTCCCTAGAAACTGCCTTTTTACCTTCATTATTAATATTTTCCGTGTCGGTGATTATAAAAAATTGTGCTGATCTGTTGTGATTGATGTATCTGATCGAGATATCGACCATGCCATGCTGTTATATACACTTTGTTAAAGAAATTGGATGAACGAGTTTTGTTACTCTCTCACGATCTAAGTTGGTTTAAAAATGATTTAATGTTAAATAAAAAGACTAGTCAGCCCAAAATTACATGTCTCATGATCTCTTTGACGTTTCAACTAATACCTATAACCTTTGTTGAAGAATTCAATGTCACCATCTGTCACGTTTACTTTTTATTTATAATTACTCCTCCGTTTTGTCTTAGATTTATTGAAATTAAAATATATATTACACTAACCTTCTTTATATTTCATCTAACTAGTAGTGAACCATTAGGTTTGACTCTCAATCTTTTTTTTTCTTTTTACCTAAACACCCCTATTTGACATAACATTTTTTTAAACTTTATATTTATCAAAATATTAACAACCAAGAAATAATTTTAATAGATAATTTAAAAATTACTAATATGATATAAAATTTATTAATTTTGATTATATTATAAAATTTATAAATTTAATTTCTCATCATATTTAGTGAAACGCGTTTATTTTGGATTTTTTTTAAACCGATAAACACATATTTTTGTTATCATATAGTATAAATAATATAAGTTCATCAATATATTATTTAAATAATTCCTCACTGGCCGGCCATTGATTTTTTTCCCCTAAAGTTTGCATCTCAAAAACAAAATTAAGATTCGTTATGGTACATGGAAAATAGTAAATAAAATCTAATTCGAAAAAATTTTGATTAAAATTTATTTTTGAGGATCTTTTTGGAATATTCTTGACAGAAAGAATGGTTACGATTTAAATATTTGTTTAAATAAAAGAAGGGAGATCTGTGTAATTAGATAATTAGAGCAAAACGGAAAAGTGATTAGAGTATTTTAATCTTTTATTTATTGATCAAGGGTATCCATAAGTCATGTTGAACTTGAGATTAATCAATTTCAAGACTTAAAACTAAAGAGTTTTTAACTTTCTCAACAAGTATGTTTTTCTGGACACAAACTTGTGTTATCCTCTTTACTAAGTTCACTTATAATTACTCCCTTTAGTCTTAGTTGTAAGACAATATTAGAGAATTGGTTTTGGTCCTAATTATAATAAGATAATATCCTAATTTTTGTCAATTTCTTCCTAAAATACCCCTATTAATACTTTCTTAATAATTTCATAATGCATCTATATATTCTATAAAGTAAGTAATGTTTACAAGTCAGTAATGCCAATTCTATAGCTTTTCTTAATAAAATAATTGAGCAATTTTTGTCATGTTTTTCTCATATTACCCCTAATACTTTTTCCACAATAATTAGTTTAACAACACGCTTATATTCTATCAAGTGAGAGATTCAACTTTCTTTTTTTTTTACTCAAATTCTCCATTGAAGAGTTGTAAGGTTAATTTAATCAAGGTGAGGCCATATTAAAGAAAAAAAATAGTTGTGATGGTTCTGTATTGATACATGAATTATAAAGTACATCATAGGACAATGATATATGACATTATGATGCTTACGTCGAAACGTAAGTAGTGTCTTTATAATACAAAGCACAATTCATATATAAATGAGGGATATGTGAAATCAACAACTTAATAGAAGTACAAAATTTATATAAGGGTATTTTAGAAAAATGAGTAAAATTAACTAATTTAACTCATATCCTTAATTCTTCCAAAATCAGTTAAATATGTCCTATAATTAGGATCGGAGGTAGTGTCATTTTTTCCCCAATAAACTAAGGATTAAATGACTTACTAATCACAAATAATAATTATATATCCAATTCTCATAAGTGGCTTTAATTTGGCCAAAAATTTATCGTCTCTTTAATTACCTTTTATTTTAATTTTTAAGGAGTTTGCAGTATAGTCAACGCCCGGGAATAGCACCGAAAATTAGACATCATTGTAGTATGAAATTTCTATATATTGGACATTGTGCAATAAACAAACTCTACTTGACTTCTCTTCGATCCACCAGCTCTAACGCAATATACGCTCTATTTTATTTGCTTATGAGCTAGCATAGGAAGCAGCGTCCAATGAATCCAAACCCACATGCGTCACGTTGCTTAAAAGGCACATAATAAATTATTTAAATGCTTTCATGTGCTCGGAGATAATGGAGATTAAAATTACCAAAGGGGAGAGATAGGTGGTAGCTGGGTTAGAAAGAAACTATATAAAGGGAGGTATGAGGTTGCAGAGAAGAGCAAAAGAAGTCCTCAATTTGGGAAGAAGAAGATGGGGTCCAAAATGGCCTCTGCTACTCTCACTCTCTTCTTAGCTATCGTGTGTGTGAGTGCTAGTAACTACGTTGACTCCTCCCCACCTCCTTCTCCTCACTCTGCGCCGTACATCTACCACTCTCCACCGCCGCCTCCGGTGCACACTCATCCTAAGGAACCCTACCACTACGCATCTCCTCCTCCACCACCCAAAAAGCCTTACAAGTACCCTTCTCCTCCACCTCCCGTTCACCATTACGCTCCCCACCCGGTTTACCACTCTCCGCCACCACCCAAGAAGCCATACAAGTACTCTTCTCCTCCTCCTCCGGTTCATCATCACCACACTCGTCACCACCACGTCCACCACTCTCCACCACCAGCCAAGAAACCTTACAAGTATCCATCTCCACCTCCTCCGGTTCACCATCACATTCCTCACCCAGTCTACCATTCTTCTGAACCACCAAAGAAGCCATACAAATACCCATCTCCTCCTCCACCGGTTCACCATTACGTGCCCCACCCAGTCTACGGCCATTCTTATCCACCACCTCCTCATAAGAAGCCGTACAAGTACCCTTCTCCACCTCCTCCAGTTCACCATTATGCTCCCCACCCGATTTACCACTCTCCACCATCTCCGGGCAAGCCTTACAAGTTCCCTCCTCCTCCTCCTCCGGTTCACCACTACGCTCCTCACCCGGTCTACCACTCTCCTCCTCCTCCTCCAGTTCACAAGCCCTACGCCTATCCTTCCCCACCCCCTCCTCACCACTACTAGAAAATGCTTCTCAATTTCGGTCATCCCATGGTAAATTTACCTTTCCCTCCAATCTTTATCCTCATTGTTCGTTTTAGGAAATAAAAAAAAAAGAGATGTATTTTTGTCTACATGGTTATGATCAACAATGTGTTATTCATCTTTATGTAATAATTATATCATGGAGAAATTTTTTTCATTATTGTTGACTTCTCAAATAGCAAGAATATTTTATAGATTTAATGCTTTTTACTTTTGGTGCATAAATATTTTCTCTACCACACTCATATAAAAATGAGTGCGTCCTATTAATATTTTCTCTCTCTTCTTTTTACAATGAGATCCACTCACTTTTATGTGAATGTGACCGAAAAAAATTTCTGCAAAAAAAGCAGAAATATTAAACATATATTTTATTTGTTATAAACACGCTTTTCCTAATAATTTAGCGATTGAAACTTGTGCTGTTTCTCTCATATGTATATTTCGATAGTTGTGATTATATCAGCTGGATGGGTGATACAATATAATGACATGAACTGATGATCTGTATAATGTGTTAACAGGATCTAGTAATGGGAGCAAATAAAGAACGCGATGGATGGAACGAAGCACTTTATAATACAGCAAAGAGGAAAAGATCGGAGAATATTTCTACGTTTTATGGATAATATTTCAATTTTTAAAATAAGTAAATGGATTGCTTAAATTTGTTTATTCTCATTCTATTGCCGTATTGGCTTCATCTTTAAATATTTGTTTTTCTTTATTATGTATTGGGACAGAACTGATCTGGGGCTGCTCTCAAAATCCGTGTATTTGTGCTTTGTTAAGCATGGATATTATTACAATATGTATGCATTTAATAAAATAATAGAACTTATTTTATGTGTCTGTGTCCCTCGAAGGTGTCAACATTTTGGCCTTTTCATTTACAACATTTTTAAAAAAAAAGAAATTATGAAGATTTAATAGCACGACTTTGTTAGTCCTAAAAACACAGGACTTTGAAAAGCTCTAATTAATATTAATTATAAAATACAGAGAATTACGTTGTTCGTTGGATACGAACAAGGTATCACAATTACTTTTGGAAAAAAAAAAATTGTCTGAAAACCTGGGATATATGGTTTCTGCATGTATCACCTAAATGGGACATGAGCTCTTGTCGCCACTAACAAAAAAGAAATTTTCAATATATATAGATAACTTTGGTAAGAAAAATTGCACACAACTCCTTAAAAATTACATTTGTCCCCACCAAAAAACTGCATGTGTTTAAAAATTTTTATTTTTGTTGATTACAAGAAACAGAGTTTCTTAATTAATTAAATTTAATTATTTTTATTGGTAAATATATACAATTACAAAAGGGATCACCTTGGCTATCAACCTACCCTTCAGACAAGCACATTGGTTCGACACAACAACTTTTTCTTTTTTTGCTCAGAGACACAACCACCTTTTCCAAAACATCTTTTAGCCTGTTTTGCTGAGAGTCTTCGAGATAATTTTATGTGTAACGTTACAAAGACTAATTGGTCAAAGTCCTTAAAAGATTTAGGCCTATTGGACTTTGGTATCAAAATAATGAGAGTCTTAGAACTCGTTTGAAGAATAGCTTTTGAGAATGACTTTTAGAGAATAAAAAATGATTTTTAGAAAAAAAATTTAAGATATTGTTATTAAAATAACTTTTTCAAAAGTATATACTCAGAATTCCAAAAGTGAGTGACCATATTGAATAATATTCCAATATTTCTATTAGAAACGAGCATTAAATTTGTCCGAGCCTGAGGCACCTTATATATGGAGTCCAAAAACTACATCTTGAACTTTCAATTTAGGTAGTTCTATGTTTTAATTACTGTCACTTGTAAAACATTCTAGTTATATATGTTCATTTTGCTTTTTCATCAACGAAAGTGAGGGAAATGAAATCATTTTTATCATTGTCCCCAAAAAAAAATAAAAATCATTTTTATCTGAAATTCAGATTTGATATGGAATTTTATTTAAGATTTTGAAATTCAAGTATTATTATTGTTGTTGTTGTTATTATTATTATTATTATTATTATTATTATTATTAAGGATAGATTTAGGTTTCGGGGTGATTATTGTCAGTTTCCCCTTAAAATTTGAACCATGTTGAAGTAGAAGATAAGCGAAAAGTGGGCAACCCTGGCATCCCGGCAGACTGAGGTTTCATCCTCAGGTCTCTTCATCTTCTACTCTGCGGCTTCGCATAATCATGACAAATCCTCAACGAACCGAACTAAGTGAGAAATTTCCAGTGTGCAAGATTTGTATAAAGCTTCCAATTTTTCACTGAATAACTACGATCGACAAGATTAAATTGTGAGCTCGTTGGCTTAGTTCATACTCAACTGGTTTCATCTACTATTCAGAAGCAACGTTTGCACTTGGAGAGAACGAATGTGAAGATGTTAGAAGCTAAGAGTTTGAAGAAAGCAGTGGTTCCATCTACTCTTATTCAGGACCCATCTCCTGGAAGCCTCCAGTCTACTCGCCTCGCTCTCCATGTAAAAAATCCCTACACTCAAACTCTCTGTCACGGATGATTTACTTTCTGCCTCCCTATAGGCTCTTAATTTTTTTTTTTTTTTGTTCATTTGTCAGGTTAGTGAAGACCCAAGGTTTTGTTTTGTATACATTGCGTCCGGCTGTGACATTTTTAAGCTCCAGGTATCTATTTTGATACACATAGTATGAGGACTGACCCGTACTAGTAATGACTCATTTGTGTGTGTGTAGATTTGATGGAATGAATGCATTTGTCGGTTTATGGTCCTGGGCATTAGCCTAGTAAAGTCAAGCACCATTGTTTGGCTTTCTTTTGATATTTTCCCATGGTTATTGTGATAGGCTCAGTTATTTATTGTGATGTATACATGGAATAGCAGAGGCTTAGGCTGAATAATGCTTTGTTGTGCAACATTTCATGTTGGTTGTCACAGGCATTGATCATGTTTTTATAGACTTAGTCATGTTCTGGTTTATTTCAGCCTCCTGTAGTTCTAAAAATAATTATTTCTTTTCTTCTTAAATTTATTTTCTAGATTACATTCGAAGAATCTTCAGTTTGTAAAGGAAAAGAAGGTCTTTTGATCCCTGAACAAACTGAGGTATGGAATCTCATGTACTACAGGGGAAAGCAGTTGCATCATGCCTCTGATCCTTTTATGCTTCTCAATTTCAGTCATCCCATGTTAAATTTACCTTTCCCTTCAATCTTTATCCTCATTGTTCGTTTTATGAAATAAAAAAAAAAAGAGATGTATTTTTGTCTACATGGTTATGATCAACAATGTGATATTCATCTTTATGTAATAATTATATTATGGAGAAACTTTCATTAATTGTTGACTTCTCAAATAGCAAGTATATTTTATGGTTTAATATTTTTACTTTTGGTGCATAAATATTTTCTCTACCACACTCATATAAAAATGAGTGAGTCCTATTAATATTTTATCTCTCTTCTTTTTACAATGAAATCCACTCACTTTTATGTGAATGTGACGGAAAAAAAATTTCTGCAAAAAAAGCAGAAATATTAAACATATATTTTATTTGTTATAAACACGCTCCTCGTAATAATTTAACGATTTAAACTTGTGTTGTTTCTCTCATATGTATATTTTGATATTTGTGATTATATCAGCTGGATGGGTGGTACAATATAATGACATGAACTGATGATCTGTATAATGTGTAAACAGGATCTAGTAGTGGGAGCAAATAAAGAACGCGATGGATGGAACGAAGCACTTTATAATACAGCAAAGAGGAAAAGATCGGAGAATATTTCTACGTTTTATGGATAATATTTCAATTTTTAAAATAAGTAAATGGATTGCTTAAATTTGTTTATTCTCATTCTATTGCCGTATTGGCTTCATCTTTAAATATTTGTTTTTCTTTATTATGTATTGGGACAGAACTGATCTGGGACTGCTCTCAAAATCCGTTTATTTGTGCTTTGTTAAGCATGGTAATTATTACAATATGTATGCATTTAATAAAATAATAGAACATATTTTATGTGACCCCATCCTACCACTATGGCACATACAGTTGTTGGTTCCGAAGGGTCAGTGCATACTCCTGGTGGTGTGTGTGCCAAGGGGAGGGGGTGGGGGTTTGTACGTTGGTCTATAATTTTGTCTAACTAGAAGAAGAACTAGCAGACTTCTTGCCTTGTCATAATATGCTTCGATGGATCTCCTCTCCTAATTAATATGATATGGGTCAAGATAAGCTCTAGTTGATATGTATTGATGAAAAGATACATTTCTCAAGACTAAGTGCTTATTTGAGTAAACCAAAAAAAAAAAAAAAAGGCACACACACACACTTTTATGCTTAAAACGCTTGGTTTGATAAAAGAGTAGCCAAACGGAAGGAAAAATAGAGCACTTTTTGACCCCCAAACCGATTAAATATTCTATTGCGCTTACTCTGATACAAGTTGAAATAGACCTAATAATGAAGGAAAGGTCAGTGGCAGATCCACATATTGCCCCCCTTGAATTTGGGTTTTTTTTTTAAAAAAAAAAATAATAATAATATATGTTTGAATGATTGTTGCTCACCTCTAAATTAAGTGCCTACTTTTGATACATTAAGACTATACTTTGTAATAGGATGTGAATAAATGGTTGAATGATTGTTTAATGCCTTATATTGAAAAAAAATGTATTTGATAACAATCATAATAAGACAATTACGATGGAATTCCAAAAGATAAGACCTAGAAGGATGACATTACAATTATTTTTATTGTAATATACTTTTTTTATTAAAATATATGTACTCGAACTTATTGAGTGTCCACCCTTCATTGTAATTTATATAGCTGCATTTCTAACCGTACTTAGCCTTTCTTTTCTAAGTGACAGGTTTGTAAAATAATTACCTCTTTTATTACATCATCAATATTCACTTGATTTCATAAATTTTTTTTTAATTTTTTTCTTGTTTATATTCTTTTGTTTTTTAATGTATTTAAAACTTTCCTTAAAAATAATTTTCGGGGGCGCTGCCCCCGAAACCCCCCACCCGCTAATTATGCGCCCGCTTCTGTAAATTTCTGGATCCGCCTCTGGGAAAGGTAATTGAGTAAAGGAATCCCTCTAACCCACCACCCAAAAGGGCGAGACTGGTGGGAATGTAACAGGTTATGTCAAAAAGAGAAGGTTTTGAAACTCAAACTTTTTAGATCGGTTATATAATATAACCGCTTTTAAAAGTCACATTTTCTAGACCTAATATAAGCCATGTCAAGTCTTAAAGTTAATTTGACTCTTTAGACCTAATATTTTATTAACGGTCAAAAAAGCAATTTTTAATCGGTCTTAAAAGTAACAGACTTTTAAAACCGGTTATATCAAGACCGGTTTTAGAAGCGGTCTAAAAGGCCATTTTTTCCTGATCTTCAAGCCTTCTTTTTGTAGTAGCGTGTATCCTTATAAAACTCATTTTATTTTTCAATAGTCTTTATTTATTGACCCAAAAACTTATTTTCTATACTTGTTTTCGGTTCTGGCATCTCTATTATTGTTCAGGTCAAACAAGACAGGCTGAGGAAGCCAATCATATACACAGGCATGCGCGCGTTTTATGGTTTTTTTTTTTTGGAATAAATAATACTACCTCCGGTCCTAATTATAAGAACTATGTTATGAATATATTAGTGGATGACCCATTATGGGCATTAATGTTCCCACTACTGTTATGGTGGGGAGTGGGTAGTCACCCACTACATTCATGGTGGTAAGTGGGTAGAAGTTACACAAAACTTCCCCACTCTCCAACCATTATAAATAGCCCCCTACCCCCTCACAAATGTACACCGAACAAACTGAATGAGAATCTCTCTTGCTCTTGTCTTCTATTTTCTACTTCTTCTATATCTAATCTTTATTTTTATAACACGTTATCAGCACGAGAGCTCTAACGAAGGTATGATGATTTCATCTACTTTCTTTAAGGATATACGTTTATTTATCTGAGTTCTTTTCTATTATTTATTTTTATAACACCTTTGATTTTTTTTATTATTATTATGAAATTATATGACCAGAAGTCATATTTCTTTAATTCTTATTTTAATAATATATGGCTAGAAGCCATACCCTTTGATTTTTAATTATGAAATTATATGATCTGAAGTCATATAACTTTCATCTTCTTATTGTATGGTTGGAAGTCATAGTATTTAACTTTTATTTATCCTGAAAATAAATGGCCAAAAGCCATAAAATTTTGATACTATATAGCCAGAAGTCATATAGATTTCAACTTACATCTTATGGCTGGAAGCCATAATATTCAACTTTTATCCCGAAGATAAATGACTAAAATTTGAGATTATTGTTGCTTTTATATGTTACTTTGAATCCCTTTATGAGTTCTTTTATATTATTAGTATTGTGATGATAGTATGGCCAAAAGCCATCTTATTATATGACCAGAAGTCATATTTCCTTGATTCTGATTTTGACATTATATGGCCAGAAGTCATATAACTTTTATCTTCTTTCTTATTGAATGGCCGGAAGCCATAATATTCAACTTTTATTTATCTTGAAGATAAATGGCCTGAAGCCATAAAATTTTAATTTTGTTGCAATACTTTATGAATTATTTTTTGTGAGTTTCCTATTATTATCATTAGTGATTTTTATATTCAATATTCTAATAATTTCCATTTATTTATTTAATTAGTCTGAACCATATCAAACATGTCAAACCTTGCAAAACTTGAATTTGTGGCTCTTGATATTACCGGGAAGAACTATTTATCTTGGATGCTGGATGCGGAAATCCATCTGAATGCCCATGGTATGGAAGACACAATTAAAGTAGGGAATGAGGCATCTAATCAAGATAAAGCCAAATCCATGATTTTTCTACGCCGCCATTTGCATGAAGGTCTGAAAATTGAATATTTGACAGTGAAAGACCCACTTGTGTTAGTTCTCTATGTGTTTTGATGATAATCAACAATTGTAAACATGTTTTGAGGTTTCCAAATTTGCTAAAAATCATCTGTCAATTGGAAACTCGAGTATAGGATTGTATACTCGAGTATTGAGTTGACAGTGGATTGCTCAAATGCATTTTACAAAGCAATACTCAAGTATTGGAAGCAATACTCGAGCATTGGAGTCACAGAGAGCAATCAAGTTTTGAACTGAAGTGCATACTCGAGTATAGGATTTGCATACTCGAGTATAGGACATCCAGAAAGTATTCAAGTTTTCCAAGCTAAGTCAATACTCAAGTATAGGAAGCTATATTCGAGTATTGGACTTACAGAGAGCAAATGAGTTTTCACTTTGAGTGAATACTCGAGTATGACATTTGCATACTCGAGTATAGGACTTACAGAGAGCTCTCAAACTTTTATAACTGTTGTATACTCGAGTATAGGTTTTGGATACTCGAGTATTGGGCTCTTACAAAGTTTTTCAACTTAACACCTGTTCTTGAATACTCAAGTATTCATTTGAATACTCAAGTATTGACATGGAAAAACTTCACAATTTTTGAAAGATGAATCAATACTCGAGTATTGGCCATACAGAGAGGTTATCCATTTGTCAATGATTTGCATACTCAAGTATTGAGGTTTTGAACTTAAACAAGTTTTCACATTAAACAGTTGCATACTCGAGTATAGACTTGCATACTCGAGTATTGGCATTGATTTTCAAAGTTCAAGTCACGATGTTTTGCCTCTGGAAGCAGTATACTCGAGTATCAATTTGGATACTCAAGTATTGACACTAGTACACAGTGACATACTCAAGTATAGAAGAACATACTCGAGTATTGAGCGTTGAAAACTGAATTTCAAAGAATTTGTAAAACACTTTCATTTGATCTCATTGCTCCCATTTATCATTCACTTATGTTCCCAGCCATGTTTAACCAATTTGCTAAGTGAATTTCAGTTGACATAGATGAAAATTATTGAAGGTCAAAGACAAAAAGCATAAAGTGCTCAGTGCATTTAATGCACTTCAGTAAGCTAGCCTCTTTTTGTCTAATCCACCTGAGCACGCCTTCTCAACAGTAAAGAATGCCTTCTTCATCAAGTAAACTCTTCTCCAACGGGCAAATCATCAGAGAGCCACCTCAGATCAATTAAACACCTGGATTAGTTGGAGATTAGAGAGAGAAGCTGACCAAACTTAATGCTAATCACCTACAACGGTTGGATTCATCCTACAACGGTCAATTAATGCTCTCTAACTATAAATAGAGTGCATTCAAGGCTTCTCAACAACCAAGAATATTAGAAACACACAAGCATTGAATAGCTTCACCTACCTTCTGTTTTCTGTTGTAAATTGTCTTTTGACATTGTGAGCTTCAGTGATTATCATTATCTACTCTTTGTGAGAGTTATTCGTGTTATTGATTATTGATTGTAAAGAACCACAAGTCAGGGGACTTGGTGGTTGGGATATTTGATTACAACTTGTAAGGGGGAGTGAGTTCTAGAGAGAGAACTACTCTTGAGTGCAGAGTGTGTAATCAAGTTGCAAAGAGTTTAGTGGATTGAAAATCCCAAGTGTGGCTTGGGGACAGGATGTAGGTTAAGGATAAGACCGAACCAGGATAAATCATTGTGTGCAAGCTTTCTCTTTTCTACTTCTCTGTTATACCCTGTTTTTAGTAGCTTAAAACAGAGCATCTTCTGAAAAATTTAAAGATACCCAATTCACCCCCCCTCTTGGGTATCAAGCTCCTCTTACAACTTGTTCTTTGGAACAATTTAAAAGATAGATATGACCACCAGAAGATGGTCATCCTCCCAAAAGCTCGTTATGAATGGATTCATTTGCGTTTGCAAGATTTTAAAACTGTGAGCGAGTACAACTCAGCCATGTTCAGAATTACTTCTCAGTTAAAATTGTGTGGAGAGAATGTTACTGATGAAGATATGTTAGAAAAAACATTCTCCACATTTCATGCATCTAATTTGCTCCTATAGCAGCAATATCGTGAAAAGGGTTTCAGGAAATATGCTGAATTAATTTCTTGTCTCCTTGTGGCTGAACAAAACAATGAGCTTTTATTGAAAAATCATGAATCCCATCCAACAAGCTCAATTCCATTTCCAGAAGCGAATGCAATAACTAATGAATCCTTTAATAAGCGAGGACGTGGACGTAAAGGTGGCTACAACTGTGGGCGTGGGCGTGGGCGTGGGCGTGGTCCAAATCGTGGTGGATCAAATTTCTGAAACCCAAAGTGGGGAAAGACTGATAAGTACCACAAAAGGGAAACTAGTGGAACTAGTGGGCATAACAAACATACTGAAAATGCATGCTATCGTTGTGGTGGCAAAGGTCATTGGTCCCGTACCTGTCGTACGCCAAGACACTTAGTTGAACTTTACCAAGAATCACTAAAAAGTAAGGGCAAAGGGTCAAAGATTGAAGTAAATCATGTTGAGAATTCCAAGTTTGAAGATGTTGATTTTACTCATTTGAATATTGATAAGGCTGAGAATTCAGAGTTTAATGATCTTGATTTTACTCATTTGGATGTTGCAGATTTCTTAGTATAGATTATCTTTTTCCATTTGAAATTGTTATGTTTCAGCATGTTTAAGCTTTCTTCCATCATATGTACTCCTTTTAATTATGTTTTATTTATTTTCATGTATCCTTTAATGAAGAATGAATCTTATCAATCCTGAAGATTTGTGTCTCGTTGATAGCGCAACAACCCACACCATACTAAAAAATGATAAATATTTTTCTTCCTTGGTAATGCAAGAAGCCAATGTTCAAACTATATCTGGTAATATAAATTTGATTGAAGGCTCCAGAAGAGCTAATATTTTGTTACCTGGAGGAACAAAATTATGTATTGGTAATGCATTTTATTCTACCAAATCTAAGAGAAACTTATTGAGTTTCAAAGATATCCGCAGAAATGGATACCATATAGAAACAACAACTAAAAGGAATCAGGAATGTCTTGCTATCACAAATATAGTTTCTGGTAGAAAATACATATTAGAAAGTTTTCCTGCCTTTTCTTTTGGTTTGTATTATACATTTATAAGTACAATTGAAACACATGCTATTGTAAACAAGAAGTTTGCCAATGTAAACCAGAAGTTTACTAATGAATTTAATATTTGGCATGACCGGTTAGGCCATCCAGGGTCAACCATGATACGACAAATAATTGAGAATTCATCTGGACATACCCTGAAGTGTAAACAAATACCACAATCCCATGATTTCTTATGTGCTGCATGTTCCAAGGGAAAGTTAATTATTCGGCCCTCACCAAGCAAAGTGGAAAGTGAGTCCCTCACATTTCTAGAACGAATACATGGAGATATTTGTGGGCCAATACATCCACCATGCGGACCATTTAGATACTATATGGTTTTGATTGATGCATCAACCAAATGGTCGCATGTTTACTTACTATCTTCTGGCAACCTGGCGTTTGCGAGATTACTTGCTCAATTAATTAGATTAAGAGCACATCACCCTGATTATCCTATTAAGAAAATACATCTTGATAATGCTGGTGAATTTACTTCACAAACTTTTAATGAATATTGTATGTCCCTTGGAATTGATGTTGAACATCTTGTAGCTCATGTTCATACACAAAATGGACTAGCAAAATCATTAATTAAAAGATTGCAACTCATTGCAAGACCTTTACTTATGAGATCTAATCTCCCAATGTCTGCTTGGGGTCATGCCATTTTGCATGCAGCAATTTTAATTCGTATCAGGCCAACTAGTTACTTAAAGGTTTCCCCCTTACAAATGGTTTTTGGTCAAGAACACAATATTTCCCATATAAGAATTTTTGGGTGTGCAGTATATGTGCCAATAGCACCACCTCAACGTACTAAAATGGGTCCACAAAGAAGAAGGGGAATATATGTTGGGTATGAATCTCCTTCAATTATACAATATTTAGAACCATCTACAGGAGATTTATTTACGGCACGATTTGCCGATTGTCATTTTGATGAATCAGTTTTCCCAACATTAGGGGGAGAAAATAAGCAGTTGGGTAAAGAGATTAGCTGGAATGAATTATCATTGGCTCATTTTGATCCTCGTATAAAGCAATGTGAACTAGAAGTTCAAAAGAAAATTCATTTACAGAATTTAGCTAATCAAATGCCAGAAGCATTTACTGACCCAAAGAAAGTGACAAAGTCACATGTCCCAACTGCCAATGCTCCTATTCGAATTGATGTCCCTGAAGGACAACATATTATAAATGAATCTAAAGCACGCCTGAAGCGTGGCAGGCCCATCGGTTCCAAAGATAAAAATCCTCGAATGAGAAAAGGAGCTAAAAATATAGATGGTCAAGCCGAGGATAATCGAGAAAAGTTTGTAGCTCTAGAAGAGCCATCTCCTAAAGAGTTACTATCTCTAGTAGAGATGTCTCTAGAAGAGAATGTTATAGTCCCAGAAGAGACCCAGGTACCTGAATTATGTGAAAACAATGAAATCTCAATAAACTATGTTATGAATGGTATCCGATGGGATCGAAATGAAGTCAACGTTGACTATATCTTTACTTATCATATAGCATATGATGTAATGATTGATAATGAGGATCAAGAGCCAAAATCCATTAGCGAGTGCCAACAACAAAAAAGATTGGCCTTTATGGAAAGATGCCATTAATGCAGAATTGAAATCACTAGAAAAACGAAAAGTATTTGGACCTGTAGTCCATACACCTGAAGATGTAAAGCCAGTTGGATACAAATGGGTCTTTGTAAGAAAAAGAAATGAAAAGGGTGAAATTACAAGATATAAGGCACGTCTTGTAGCCCAAGGCTTTACACAAAGACCTGGCATTGATTTTGAAGAAATGTATTCACCAGTAGTGGATGCAACTACTTTTCATTATTTGATTAGCTTGGTAGTAAATGAAGGACTTGATTTGCATTTAATGGATGTTGTGACTGCCTATTTGTATGGCTCACTTGACAACGATATTTATATGAAAGTTCCTAAAGGACTCAAGGTGCTAGAAGCATCTAATTCAAATTCTCGAGAACAATACTCAATTAAGTTAAATAAGTCTCTGTATGGCTTGAAGCAATCAGGGCGCATGTGATATAATTGTCTTAAAAAATATTTGTTGAAAGAAGGGTACACAAATGACCCAATATGCCCATGCATTTTTATTAAAAGATCTAGAAATGAATTTGGTATAATTGCTGTTTACGTGGATGATACTAACATCATTGGAACTCCTGAAGAGCTTCAAAAGGCAATTAATTGTTTGAAGAAGGAATTTGAAATGAAAGACTTGGGTAGAACGAAATTTTGTCTTGGACTACAGATCGAGTATCTAAAAGATGGGATCTTTGTATATCAAGAAACTTATACAAACAAGGTACTAGAGCGATTTTATATGGATAAGTCACATCCATTATGTACTTCAATGATTGTAAGGTCTTTGCAAGTGGATAAAGATCCATTTTGACCTAGAGTAATTAATGACAAAGGTAAAGAAGAACTACTTGGACCATAAGTACCATACCTCAGTGCTATTGGAGCATTAATGTATCTTGCCAATCACACACCGCCTAATATATCATTTGCTGTTAATTTATTAGCAAGATACAGTTCTTCCCCAACACGAAGGCATTGGAATGGAATAAAACACATTCTTCGTTACCTTAGAGGCACTATGGACATGGGGTTATATTACTCAAATGTATCGAAGCATGAACTGGTTGGTTATGCAGATGCTGGATTTTTGTCTGATCCTCACGATGGTAAATCACAAATAGGCTATCTGTTTACATGTGGAGGTACAGCTATTTCATGGCGATCTATGAAACATACTATATCAGCCACATCATCTAACCATGTAGAAATTCTAGCAATGCATGAAGCAAGTCGAGAATGTGTATGGTTGAGATCAGTAATACATCACATACGAACAACTTGTAATTTATCTTCAGGTAAATTGGTCCCAACAGTTCTACATGAAGATAATACTGCATGTATTACTCAACTTAAAGAAGGTTATATCAAAGGTGATAGAACGAAACATATTTCACCAAAATTCTTCTTCACTCATGATCTTCTAAAGGATGGTGAAATAAATATCCAGCAAATCAGTTCAAGTGAAAATCTAGCATATTTATTTACCAAATCACTTCTAGAAACAACCTTTGAAAAGCTTGTCAATGGAATCGGCCTTCGAAGACTTAAAGATCTCAACTAATGTTGTCAAGAGGGGGAGTCAATACACGCTGTACTCTTTTTTCCTTATCTAAGTTTTGTCCCACTGGGTTTTCCTGGAAAGGTTTTTAATGAGGCAGCATTAGAAAGTGTTAGTTCTCTTAAGGTTTTGATGATTGCCAACAATTGTAAACAAAGAATGAGGATTTGCTCTTGGATGTTGAAAATCCTGAGTAAGAGCAAACCTCGAGGTTTGCACAGAAACCTCGAGGTTGGGACTTACAAAGGAAGCCTCAAGGTTCAGTGTTTTATCTTGCAAAAAACTTGGTTTCACAAATTTATGTGAAACCTCGAGGTTTGTAACAAAACCTCCAGGTTTGTGGTTTGGCGCTTAACTAAAACTTTTGAAATATAATGTGAAACCTCGAGTATTTGCAGAAACCTCCAGGTTTCTTCATCCAGAGAGCAATTGGTTTTCAAGAACATTGAAAACCTCGAGGTTCCTACATAAACCTCGAGTTTGATGATTGGCTGGAACTTGACCTTTTTGAAATTTACACAAAACCTCGAGTATAGTTGGAAACCTCCAAGTTTCTAACTTACAGAGAGCAATCAGGTTTTCTCTTCAGTGAAAACCTTGAGGTTTACTCCAAAACCTCCAGGTTTTGTCTTTGGAGCAAAGTTCAGCTTTTCAGTATTTTTAGCCAAACCTCGAGTATTGCTGAAAACCTCGAGGTTTGTGAGTTCCAGAGAGCAAATGAATTTCCACAATGTTTGAAACCTCCAGGTTTCCTATGAAACCTCCAGGTTTCCTATGAAACCTCCAAGTTTGGTTTCTTTAAGCTTTTCAGAAGGTTTCATTTAAACATGAAACCTCGAGGTTTACCATGAAACCTCGAGGTTGTGTCTCTCAGAGACTTGAATCTCTTTTTGCATTTATGAAAACCTCCAGGTTCATTTTAAAACCTCCAGGTTTTCTATTTTAAACCAAAACCTTTTTCACCTGGAGAAAACGAAAACCTCGAGGTTTGTGGAACAAACCTCCATGTTTCTATACGTTGACAGAAATTCAAATTTGCCAAATCTGCTATACCTTCTTGTTTGATCTCAATGCTTTTCATGATTAATCTATAATGATTCTAGATATGTTTAATCATTTTTTTAGTGAGTTTCAGACAGATTAAAGAAAGATTATTGAAGGTTTAGAGCAAAAGCAAAAGTTGTGTCAGAACATTAAATGTTCAACCCAGAAACTTGCTTACTTTTGGTTAATCCATCTGTACACGGTTGCAAAGTATTAAAGAAAGATTTCTACAACAAGCAACAGCCTCTCCAACGGATTCATTTGTAGAGAGTCAACTCAGAACCAAAGTCCAGCTAGATTAAGAAGAAACTAAGAGAGAGAAGAGGACCAAAGTTGCTCCCAACTTTTGCAGATCATCTCCAACGGTCCAATCAACATTGCAACGGTTATTTATTACTTCCTGAGTATAAATAGAGTTGCATTCAAGACACTACAACAACTACAACATCTGAAAACATATAAGCATTCAAGTTCTCCAACTACTTCTCTATTTTCATTTGTATCTTGTCTTTTGACACTATAAGCTTCAGTGTTTATCATTACCTACTCTTAGAGAGAGCTTTTATCTGTAAATCATTTATTGTAAGGAATCACAAGTCAAGGGGACTTGGTGATTGAGAAGTTCATTGATTACAACTTGTAAGGGGGAGTGAGTTCTAGTGAGAGAATCACTTCTTGAGTGCAGAGTGTGTAATCATTGATATAGTGGAAATCCCAGTGTGGCTAGGGACTGGACGTAGGTCAAGAGGTTAAGACTGAACCAGTATAAATCTCTTGAGTCTTGCTCTTCTTCCCTTATACTCTGTTCTGCCCTGTTTTATTGTTAGAAAACAGAACCTTCTGCAAAAATTTGTAAAATACCCAATTCACCCCCTCTCTTGGGTATTTGGCTCCACTTTCAGAAAGTGTATTAGTGGATTATGTACTCTTTTCTTTAGCTAAGTTTTTATCCCACTGGGTTTTTTCTAGTTAAAGTTTTTAATGAGGCACATTCATAATGGACATCCAAGGGGGAGTGTTATGAATATATTAGTGGATGACCCATTATGGGTATTAATGTTCCCACTACTGTTATAGTGGGGAGTGGGTAGTCACCCACTACATTCATGGTGGTAAGTGGGTAGAAGTTACACAAAACTTCCCCACTCTCCAACCATTATAAATAGCCCCCTACCCTCTCACAAATGTATACCGAACAAACTGAATAAGAATCTCTCTTGCTCTTGTCTTCTATTTTCTACTTCTTCTATATCTTTATTTTTATAACAAACTAGTTTATTTTCTTTGAAAAGATTAAGGAAGCTACATAATTAAGTTACTTAATCATTTCATATATTATGTATTCTTAGATTATATATTAGTTTATTAGTCAAACTAATAAGTTTGAAGAAAAAAATAAAAATAAAAAACTTTAAAAGAATTTAATTAGCTTCCTTAATCTCTCCAAAAAAAGTCAACTAACTCTTATAATTAAGACCGAAGAGAGTACTACTACTTGACCACAATAACAAGTCTGGTGGATATTCATTTCCCTAGAAACTGCCTTTTTACCTTCATTATTAGTAATATTTTCCGTGTCGGTGATTATAAAAATTTGTGCTGATCTGTTGTGATTGATGTATCCGGTCGAGATATCGGCCATGCCATGCTGTTATATACACATTGTTAATTTGACCAAAAAAAATATATACACATTGTTAAAGAAATTGGATGAACGAGTTTTGTTACTCTCTCTCGCGATCTAAGTTGGTTTAAAAGTGATTTAATGTTAAATTTTGATTAAAACGATTAGTCAGTCCAAAATTACATGTCTCATGATCTCTTTGACGTTTTAACTAATACCTGTAACCTTTCTTGAAGAATTCAATATCACCACGTGTCACGTTTACTTTTTATTTATAGTAAAATATTCTAATTATTCCTCTATTTTGTCTTATATATATAGACGTTCTCTTTATTTTAAAAAATTCATATAAACTTCTATTGAAATTAAAATATATATTACACTAACATCCTTTAGATTTTAAAATTCCTCTTCCATCCATCTAACTAATAGTAGACCATTAGGTCTGACTCTCAATCTTTTTTCTTTTTTTTTACCAAAACACCCCTATTTGACATAACATTTTTTAAACTTTATATTTATCAAAATATTAACAACCAAAAAATAATTTTAATAGATATTTTCAAAATAAATAATATGATATAAAATTAATTAATTTTGATTATATTATAAAATTTATAAATTTAATTTCTCATCATATTTATTGAAACGCATTTATTTTGGATTTTTTTTAAAAAAAAAACCGATAAACACATATTTTAAACACATATTTTTGTTATCATATAGTATAAATAATATAAGTTCATCAATATATTATTTAAATAATTCGTCACTGGCCATTGATTTTTCCCCCTGAAGTTTGCAACTCAAAAACAAAATAAAGATTCGTTATGGTACATGGAAAATAGTAAATAAAATCTAGTTTGAAATAAATTTTAATTAAAATTTATTTTAGAGGATTTTTTGGAATATTCTTGACAGAAATAATGGTTTCAATTTAAATATTTGTTTAAATAAAAGAAGGGAGATCTGTATAATTAGAGCAAAACAGAAAGGTTATTAGAGTATTTTAATCTTTTATTTATTGATCAAGGGTATCCATAAGTCATGTTGAACTTGAGATTAACCCGTTTCGAGACTTAAAACTAAAGAGTTTTTAACTTTCTCAACATGTTTTTCTGGACACAAACTTGTGTTATCCTCTTTATTGAGTTCACTTATAATTACTTCCTTAGTCCCTTTAGTCTTAGTTGTAAGACAATATTAAAGAGTTGGTTTTGGTCCTAATTATAATAGGATTACATTCTAATTTTTGTCAATTTCTTTCTAAAATACCACTATTAATACTTTCTTAATAATAATCTGATAATGCATCTATATATTCTATAAAGTAAGTAATGCTTACAAGTCATATTTAATACCAATTCTACAGCTTTTCTTAATAAAATAATTGAACAATTTTTGTCATATTTTTCTCAAATTACCCCTAATACTTTTTCCACAATAATTAATTTAATAACACACTTATATTCTATCAAGTGAGAAATTTAACTTTCTTTCTTTTTACTCAAATTCTCTGTTAACCATTGAAGAGTTGTAAGGTTAATTTAATCAGGGTGGGGCCATATAAAGAAAAAAGAAAAGTTAGTTGTGATGGTTCTGTATTGACACATGAATTATAAAGTACATCATAGGACAACGATATATGACATTATGATGCTTACATGTATTTATAATATAAAGCACAATATGAATGAAGGATTATGTGAAATCAACAACTTAATAGAAGTGTAAAATTTATATAACGGCATTTTAGAAAAATGAGTAAAATTAAATAATTTAATTTATATCCTCTTTTTTTGATATATCATGGTAGGGGAGGGGGCAAGGTTCGAACCCTGGACATGGGGGAAGGAAGCCAGTTAATACTGGCTCCCATGTCACTGCGCTACTAAGACGCTGACAATTTAACTCATATCCTTAATTCTTCTAAAATCAGTTAAATATATCCTATAATTAGGATTGGAGGTAGTGTCATTTTTTCCCCGATAAACTAAGGATTAAATGACTTACTAATCACAAATAATAATTATATATCCAAAACTCATAAGTGGCTTTAATTTGGCCAAAAATTTATCGTCTCTTTAATTACCTTTTATTTTAATTTTTAAGGAGTTTGCAGTATAGTCAACGCCCGGGAATAGCACCGAAAATTAGACATCATTGTAGTATGAAATTTCTATATATTGGACATTGTGCAATAAACAAACTCTACTTGACTTCTCTTCGATCCACCAGCTCTAACGCAATATACGCTCTATTTTATTTGCTTATGAGTAGCATAGGAAGCAGCGTCCAATGAATCCAAACCCACATGCGTCACGTTGCTTAAAAGGCACATAATAAATTATTTAAATGCTTTCATGTGCTCGGAGATAATGGAGATTAAAATTACCAAAGGGGAGAGATAGGTGGTAGCTGGGTTAGAAAGAAACTATATAAAGGGAGGTATGAGGTTGCAGAGAAGAGCAAAAGAAGTCCTCAATTTGGGAAGAAGAAGATGGGGTCCAAAATGGCCTCTGCTACTCTCACTCTCTTCTTAGCTATCGTGTGTGTGAGTGCTAATAACTACGTTGACTCCTCCCCACCTCCTTCTCCTCACTCTGCGCCGTACATCTACCACTCTCCACCGCCGCCTCCGGTGCACACTCATCCTAAGGAACCCTACCACTACGCATCTCCTCCTCCACCACCCAAGAAGCCTTACAAGTACCCTTCTCCTCCACCTCCCGTTCACCATTACGCTCCCCACCCGGTTTACCACTCTCCGCCACCACCCAAGAAGCCATACAAGTACTCTTCTCCTCCTCCTCCGGTTCATCATCACCACACTCGTCACCACCACGTCCACCACTCTCCACCACCAGCCAAGAAACCTTACAAGTATCCATCTCCACCTCCTCCGGTTCACCATCACATTCCTCACCCAGTCTACCATTCTTCTCAACCACCAAAGAAGCCATACAAATACCCATCTCCTCCTCCACCGGTTCACCATTACGTGCCCCACCCAGTCTACGGCCATTCTTATCCACCACCTCCTCATAAGAAGCCGTACAAGTACCCTTCTCCACCTCCTCCAGTTCACCATTATGCTCCCCACCCGATTTACCACTCTCCACCATCTCCGGGCAAGCCTTACAAGTTCCCTCCTCCTCCTCCTCCGGTTCACCACTACGCTCCTCACCCGGTCTACCACTCTCCTCCTCCTCCTCCAGTTCACAAGCCCTACGCCTATCCTTCCCCACCCCCTCCTCACCACTACTAGAAAATGCTTCTCAATTTCGGTCATCCCATGGTAAATTTACCTTTCCCTTCAATCTTTATCCTCATTGTTCGTTTTATGAAATAAAAAAAAAGAGATGTATTTTTGTCTACATGGTTATGATCAACAATGTGTTATTCATCTTTATGTAATAATTATATCATGGAGAAATTTTTTTCATTATTGTTGACTTCTCAAATAGCAAGAATATTTTATAGATTTAATGCTTTTTACTTTTGGTGCATAAATATTTTCTCTACCACACTCATATAAAAGTGAGTGAGTCCTATTAATATTTTCTCTCTCTTCTTTTTACAATGAGATCCACTCACTTTTATGTGAATGTGACCGAAAAAAAATTTCTGCAAAAAAAGCAAAAATATTAAACATATATTTTAATTGTTATAAACACGCTTTTCCTAATAATTTAGCGATTGAAACTTGTGCTGTTTCTCTCATATGTATATTTCGATAGTTGTGATTATATCAGCTGGATGGGTGATACAATATAATGACATGAACTGATGATCTGTATAATGTGTTAACAGGATCTAGTAATGGGAGCAAATAAAGAACGCGATGGATGGAACGAAGCACTTTATAATACAGCAAAGAGGAAAAGATCGGAGAATATTTCTACGTTTTATGGATAATATTTCAATTTTTAAAATAAGTAAATGGATTGCTTAAATTTGTTTATTCTCATTCTATTGCCGTATTGGCTTCATCTTTAAATATTTGTTTTTCTTTATTATGTATTGGGACAGAACTGATCTGGGGCTGCTCTCAAAATCCGTGTATTTGTGCTTTGTTAAGCATGGATATTATTACAATATGTATGCATTTAATAAAATAATAGAACTTATTTTATGTGTCTGTGTCCCTCGAAGGTGTCAACATTTTGGCCTTTTCATTTACAACATTTAAAAAAAAAAAAAAAGAAATTATGAAGATTTAATAGCACGTCTTTGTTAGTCCTAAAAACACAGGACTTTGAAAAGCTCTAATTAATATTAATTATAAAATACAGAGAATTACGTTGTTCGTTGGATAGGAACAAGGTATCACAATTACTTTTGGTAAAAAAAAAAAAAATTGTCTGAAAACCTGGGATATATGGTTTCTGCATGTATCACCTAAATGGGATATGAGCTCTTGTCGCCACTAACAAAAAAGAAATTTTCAATATATATAGATAACTTTGGTAAGAAAAATTGCACACAACTCCTTAAAAATTACATTTGTCCCCACCAAAAAACTGCATGTGTTTAAAAATTTTTATTTTTGTTGATTACAAGAAACAGAGTTTCTTAATTAATTAAATTTAATTATTTTTATTGGTAAATATATACAATTACAAAAGGGATCACCTTGGCTATCAACCTACCCTTCAGACAAGCACATTGGTTCGACACAACAACTTTTTCTTTTTTTGCTCAGAGACACAACCACCTTTTCCAAAACATCTTTTAGCCTGTTTTGCTGAGAGTCTTCGAGATAATTTTATGTGTAACGTTACAAAGACTAATTGGTCAAAGTCCTTAAAAGATTTAGGCCTATTGGACTTTAATTTGGTATCAAAATCAGAGACAATTAGTTGAGCCCGGGCCAAAAAATAAACATATTGAACTATTTACTAAATAACATATCATAACATTAAAAATACAAATAAATGATAATTGATAATTATAAATTTAAAGATAACATAGTAAATAAAAATTATATGATGTTTAGAAAGTGACTCATTAGAAAGTGCATCACTTTCAGAAATTATTTTCTTAGAAATATCACTTTCAGAAGTTATTTTCTTCTTAAAGAAAATATTTGTATTTTTCTGTTTATCCTTACTTATCTTTTTTAACCTACAAAAATTTGGTGACCCAGAATATATATTGATGTCAGTGTTAATTAGTATCTTATGTCACTAAACATTAATTCTTATAGTACTACTCAATCCACAAAATTAACACTTAAATGCACATCTTACTTACCTCAAAACAAAGTAATTGGAGAAAATAAAAAAAATATAATATGAACCCAAAAAATATTTCAAAAAAAAAAACAAAATTGATTCAATTTCAGTTAAGCAAATAACCTATTATAATCTATTTTTTTAAGAGAAATTCATTATAAAATCATAAGACAAACAAATAAAAAATCCAAACCGATTAAAATTAGCCATTAATCACCTTCTACATATATATAGTCTTCTATTGTCAAAACTCACGATTCTCTCGAAATCATAATCCCAAAATTTTCACTAATCACACAATATTACCCTCATTAGAAAGATAAAAATACGTAAAATAACTTTTACAAAAGGAGTGGGGTGAAAAGAAGTGATTTTGTGTACCTATTTAGTCTTTAAAATGAAAATGAACAGCACCATATGTAAGGTGATACTAATATTTTCAATATGTATCTCAAACAAAAATTTTACTTTCCTCTCACATTCCAAAAAAATGAGTATGATTATAGAAAAAATAAGAGATTAGCTGGGGCCAAATTAGTAGTCAAAATAAAATATTATATAACACATATATAAAAATACATAAGATAAGAAAAAACTAACTGGGGCCAAGACCCCAGTTGGCCAGCTCCACCACTGATCAAAATAATGAGAGTCTTAGAACTCGTTTGAAGAATAGCTTTTAAGAATGACTTTTAGAGAATAGAAAATGATTTTTAGAAAATAACTTTAAGATATTGTTATTAAAATAACTTTTTCAAAAGTATATACTCAGAATTCCAAAAGTGAGTGACCATATTGAATAATATTCCAATATTTCTATTAGAAACGAGCATTAAATTTGTCCGAGCCTGAGGCACCTTATATAGGGAGTCCAAAAACTACATCTTGAACTTTCAATTTAGGTAGTTCTATGTTTTAATTACTGTCACTTGTAAAACATTCTAGTTATATATGTTCATTTTGCTTTTTCATCAACGAAAGTGAGGGAAATGAAATCATTTTTATCATTGTCCCAAAAAAAAAATCATTTTTATCTGAAATTCAGATTTGATATGGAATTTTATTTAAGATTTTGAAATTCAAGTATTATTGTTATTGTTATTATTGTTATTGTTATTATTATTATTATTGTTATTGTTATTATTGTTATTATTATTATTAAGAAGGATAGATTTAGGTTTCGGGGTGATTATTGTCAGTTTCCCCTTAAAATTTGAACCATGTTGAAGTAGAAGATAAGCGAAAAGTGGGCACCCCTGGCCTCCCGGCAGACTGAGGTTTCATCCTCAGGTCTCTTCATCTTCTACTCTGCGGCTTCGCATAATCATGACAAATCCTCAACGAACCGAACTAAGTGAGAAATTTCCAGTGTGCAAGATTTGTATAAAGCTTCCAATTTTTCACTGAATAACTACGATCGACAAGATTAAATTGTGAGCTCGTTGGCTTAGTTCATACTCAACTGGTTTCATCTACTATTCAGAAGCAACGTTTGCACTTGGAGAGAACGGATGTGAAGATGTTAGAAGCTAAGAGTTTGAAGAAAGCAGTGGTTCCATCTACTCTTATTCAGGACCCATCTCCTGGAAGCCTCCAGTCTACTCGCCTCGCTCTCCATGTAAAAAATCCCTACACTCAAACTCTCTGTCACGGATGATTTACTTTCTGCCTCCTTATAGGCTCTTAATTTTTTATTTTTTTTTTGTTCATTTGTCAGGTTAGTGAAGACCCAAGGTTTTGTTTTGTATACATTGCGTCCGGCTGTGACATTTTTAAGCTCCAGGTATCTATTTTGATACACATAGTATGAGGACTGACCCGTACTAGTAATGACTCATTTGTGTGTGTGTAGATTTGATGGAATGAATGCATTTGTCGGTTTATGGTCCTGGGCATTAGCCTAGTAAAGTCAAGCACCATTGTTTGGCTTTCTTTTGATTTTTTCCCATGGTTATTGTGATGAGCTCAGTTATTTATTGTGATGTATACATGGAATAGCAGAGGCTTAGGCTGAATAATGCTTTGTTGTGCAACATTTCATGTTAGTTGTCACAGGCATTGATCATGTTTTTATAGACTTAGTCATGTTCTGGTTTATTTCAGCCTCCTGTAGTTCTAAAAATAATTATTTCTTTTCTTCTTAAATTTATTTTCTAGATTACATTGGAAGAATCTTCAGTTTGTAAAGGAAAAGAAGGTCTTTTGATCCCTGAACAAACTGAGGTATGGAATCTCATGTACTACAGGGGAAAGCAGTTGCATCATGCCTCTGATCCTTTTATGCAAAGTTTCATGTGTTCAGTTTCTTAGTTTTCCTGTTATTTGTTGATAAGATGATGGGTGAATTTTTGTCTTCTTGTCTCTGGTAGGTTATTGACTCTTCATTACTCAACCTTTGCCCTCATCGTTCAGAAATTCAGAGTATTGTTCTTGCTGAAGCCGGAAGTATGTAACTTATGCATTACAATTATGACTTTTAAATAATTCTTTGTTATTTTTAGTTCTTAAAATTCATTTCGGTTAGCATAAAAAGTTTAGATAGGATATGCAGATCTAATTGTCCTGTCTATTTACCTGATTTAAAGAAATTAATTGGCATTATCATATTTCCTGGAGACGGGTGTATATCAACATGGATTTGGGCCCTGGATCAAATATAGAAGAATATTATATCAATGTTTCTTGCCTCAGTAACATTCATATTGTTTTATAACTGCTATGATTTATTTTATATGAAATATTTTGCCCTTTTTTTTTATCAAGTCGTTCTCAAGTCTTTCTTTCAATTTTGTTATTCTATCATAAAGCTTTTACCATCTGTATACCATTTTTCAATTGATATAAGAATTATTTCACCTAATATATTTGTTGATTGTTTGTATTTCTTATATATGTGTTAGTACTTTAAGTTTTAATTCGTGATGCCGGAAAGACAGTAAATGCTCGACAATATGTAGAAACAGTATACTTATAACTAGTTTGATGCATCTTCACTATTCAGCTCTTCATACCTGTTAGATATTAAATCCCTCTTCATCTTTGAGAAATTTTTTTTTTGACTGAGTGTGTACCTTTCTTCAATATCCACTTTTGAGTTCGTTTTTCTTACCCAATTAGATAGTTATGAAGCAAAGAGATTGAATAAATAATTGATAGAATTATTCAGCATTGTAAGAGTTCAACATAACTAAATTAAATGAAATGTTTGTTGATGCTTGGATAGAAACTTATATTGAAAGAAACTTCCATTATTGGTCCAAACAATTAATTTTTTTTTTTCTAGTATCTTAGGATGTTAATATGTTAACTTACTATAATTTTCAGGCCATGGCTACTTAACGTTAGGAAGTGTGGATTCTTATGGTCATCTTATTGTATCAAAGTTAGATACCTCGGGTACAGGTACAATTTTCTTGATTTTTTTCCTTTTCAATACTGTCATTCAGAAAGTTGAAGAAAAATTGGAGGTTTTTTATTCCAAATTTATTTACTATATAGAAACTCTTTTTTTTTAAAAAAAAAAAATTGAGTGGAATTTGGATGGAAGTGCCTATTTGGAGATTTTTCAAGGTACAAGTGTTTCATTTCTAGAGTCAGAAGTTAATAGTGGAGATTTCTCAAGTTTAAGTGATTAATTTAAGTGATATTTTGCCAAAGATAAAAGTTAAATGATGTATAATTTAGCCTTTTGTATCTTATACTTATTAAAAAGGTCTTCAGTACAATTTATCTTTGAGAATGCATTGCTTGTGTTTTAGTTTGTAATGTATCTAGTTCATTGAGTTATTACTTAGATTCACCTGATTGATACTTTTTGAGTTCTGACATGTCAAGGGGAACAAATAAGTATAATAGGATTGTATGAACCTTATCTACGCACTTTTCCATTTCTTTTTACATGTTAATATCAGCAACAAGATTTATCAATAATCATTTTCTCTGGCTGGCTTCTGTTTTCTTTAAAATGACAAAGTTAGATATATCTTTAAATATGCAGATGTTGACAGGCTTGCATACTCAGTATCGCCTAATGACTGTGGAATTGGAGAAGGATGTTGGTCAGGACTCAGCTTTAGCCCAAGTCAATGTTTCATGGTTAGCTCTTATGGACAAATTTAAGAATTTCACTTGCCTTTTGTTTTCCTGTGATGGTATACTTTTTTTCTATCTCATGCTTTTTATGCCCCAAAGTAAGATTATAGAAAACAAGAGAGTTCTGATCGTTCACAATAATAGATGCTGGGATTAATTTTTAAGATTAAATATTGTTTTGCATTCTCATATTGATAGTTTCCTGATGATAATGACCACAAAGGTCTGTATGTGTATATTCTATTTGTAAGTTCTTAGTCCTATCATTAAATAAATCAAATTGTGCAGCAGCTAAAGCAGTAGCCATAAGTTATGCTCAAGAAGAAAAAAAAGTATTATAGTATTTGGTGTCCTTGTCTTGAAAAAATTATGAAAATTTTTGATGTAATGCCATTCCCTTCTGTCTTGTGAAATAAAAACTACAAGAATCAGAAAAGAAGTTGGTCACCCTTTTAATCTTCTAGTTTTGACATTTGACCATTTCCGGTTTTCCTAATTTGTTGATTGGTTCCTTCATCCAGGCTGCTGTTGCTCGCAGTTTTTGCAAAACCATTGACATTTATGATCAAGATATGCACATTCGTACGTTACGAATGTAAGGATGCTATGGCATGGTTAAATCTTCTTTCCAATATTTTTTCCAATTTTAATATTATGGGATTAAAATTATCTAGTTCCATGTGCTACTCCATCCTTTCTTGTTTCATTTCAACTTCATCGGATGAAAGATTTAATAAAATTCATTCCCTTATCTCCTTAATCTTGTATGCAGAATCTCAAAATAGATGGCGATGGTGATGGTGATGAATGCCATGCCTCAGAGTCAATGACTTCTACTGATGCCAAATTTTGTATTTTAAACATTAGAAACACATTTCAAGTCATTCATTTTAAACTTTATCTTTTCTTTTCATCTCCCTTCCCATCCAGTTTGCCATAACTTACATTAAATTGCTTCCATATTGTCTTGAAAATATTTCAGATGATAATTGCAATAATTTCTTGAGTATAGCTTGATCAGTGATTTTATGGGTTGCATTTTTACAATGTAGTTAAAAAGGAAAAGGAAAATAAAAGCTCCTGAGCGTGTTCTTATTGATTGTCTATTTAACTCCCAACTTGCTTTCTAGTGTATGAGATATTTTGCAATAATTTCTTGAGTATAGCTTGATCAAAATGTTTAACCTGCAGAATTCTCCATTTGACACAATATTTGTTCAAATTCATAGTTATCTCATTAATACTAGTTTGGTTTGCTATGAAGGAAATCTGTATTAATAAAAATTCCTTACCAGCTTAGTCAAGTTTTGCTTGGCTTGTTTGAGAGAACTAAATTATTGCCATCATATTTCTTGGCTTCATAGGATGGGAGGGTCTAATATATTTTTTTTGCCCGTATTTATGGAAGACTTGTGCTTATTCCTGAAAAAGCCAAATGTTAATGGTATATATTGTACTAAATTTCACAGTTGTTAACATTTATTTGCGGTGGACCTGCAACTTGTGGGCCCAAGATCTTTATGAGTTATGGCAAGAAAATAAAGAAAAAAGACATTATGGAAGGTGCATTGACTGTGCTATCTGTTAGTGTGATGGCTAGAGACAGATAGTGGGAATTGCCAATTGGGTTCTGCAACGAATTGTTGCACAAGATGTAGAGGGATGAGCTAGAGAAAAAAAGGGGGGGGGGGGGGGGAGTTTTGCAAAGAAGAGGTTTATTAAAGGGGTTTGGAGGGGTGAGTATTTTGAGAGATTCTAGCCTCTCAAATGCAAAGGAGTGAGTGGGTGTTTTCTGTCATTTTCCTCATAGCTTTCTGGTCTGACCTACGCTTGGCCAGAATCATACCATTTAATAGCATTTTCAGTGCAACTTCCATAATTTGCGAGGATGACATTTGTTTTGATTGATTCTCACAGGCTGTGGTGCCCTACTTCATTAAACTTTATGCAAACTATGGTTGGTGGAGATGGAGGTTCTATCTTAGCTGTTACTGAAGGTTGCCAGGTAAATCTGTCAGCTTTTATGATGGCTGCCGATCTCACTCTCTGTTTTCTTTTTTTGCATTGGGATTGTCTTGAGTTCGCTCATTTTTTATTGTTTGCATATGTTTGTTGCATCTTCTGTAAATAAATTGCAGTTGACTATATGGGACTTGAGAACGAACGAGAATGGTGGTTGTATACATCGAATATGTGGTTCCCCTGGTGATATATACTATTCTGTTTGCAGTTCTTCAACTGGCAATGTTGCTGTAGGTGGAGCTGATCGCACACTGACCATTTATGATCCTCGCAGGTTTGTACTGTTACTGTCTTTTGGGGAAAAATATTGGAGTTGGTTTAGAGATCATGACTTTGGCCTTGTCTGGCTAAATGTTGATAGATTGTATTATACATTTTTTACTTAATAAAATAGGAAAGAAAGAAAGATCCTTTTAAATTTTATAAGAATAAAATAGTTAATTTATAATTAGCTCCCCTTCCTTCCACTCTCCTTTTGATCAAAATAAAGTATTATTAAAACCCCTTCTCTCCTCCATTCCAATCCGTCCAAGCACAAGATCATTAAAATCCCTTCCTCCCCTCCCCTCCCCTCCCCTCCAATTAGCCAAATAAAGCATTATTCCTAAATCTGTGCCAATAGCATATGGCTGACATGAGCAGCATGCATAAATCTTTTTCTGTTGTTTTTGTAATGCTCATTTTTGTTAAGCAGAAGGTCCATGAAGGAAAACTTATTATTTTTTGGTTGGGATGAAGAAATACTGATTTATTGTCTGTCAGCTGAAGCAACTTGATTCTAACCTTGTAAATCATATCTTTAATGTAGATGGTCAGCTCTATCTAGATGGGTGCACTGTTCAAAATATGAGGTCAGTTTTATGCATTAATTTCTTGAAGGAATAATATTGGAAAAATCTATCTATCTTTTTGTCCACTGCTTCCACTTTCCTGTTGCTTTTTATTTACTGTACTATTGAGTAGAAACAAGTTATTTTGGGTCATCCATTGCTATTGTAGGTGACTGTTAATTGCATTTTCCATTGTTGAGCCGCAGATTACGGGACTTGCTTTCTCAACAATTGACCCTAACTATATCTATGTTCAAGGGGTTGATTATGAGGTAATTCTATCTCTTGTTTCTGATGCTAAATTCTGGGTCTTCTGTGTGCTAATTCGCTCAATAATTTAACTAATGTGACGTGAAATTGGATATGGGTTAGTCACATGAATCATGATATGAGACAAATTGGATTGGGATGGGATGCTTAAAATGTTGAACACCAACAATTTCAAAGCAAAATTAATACTGTTGCTTATTAGATTTTGTCTCATATAATCGTGTTTATTGTAATTACTGACACTACATCCGGTGCTATATGTTGAGATAATTATTGGGGGGAGTTTCTATTCTTTAAATCTTGTAATCCTTAAGTAGAGTAATGTGATAACTTTATATGAGGTGTTTTTGGCATATTCTATACTCATCAATTAATATTGGCATATTCTATACTCATCAATTAATATCAGTTTATTGTGCTCATATATTGCAATGATTTTTTTAAATGTGGCTCAAACTCAGTTTAACTAGGAGAAAAATTCAAAGAACTCTAGAGGGGTAGAGGATGACTGAATAGGGCACTTAAGGAAGTTACTGAATGTGACCTTTAGATAATATATTCAAAGATTTGGTTATTGTTAGAACACAACAATGCTGAGCAATCCATGTAGCCAACCCCACTTTTGTGGGAAAATGATTCTTCTTGTTGATTCTGGTGGACTAATTTGTTTTCAATTTTTTATGTCCAACTACTTAAGGTTTGGCTGTTAATAGAATACAATGACTTAATACAATCCATACAGCTAACCAAGGGCAGACTCAGAAAAGTACTGAAGGGAAGGCACCATTGGTAGGGGGATTTGGGGGCTACCCCCGAAATTTTTTTTATTTTTTTTATTTTTTTTTATTTTATGAAAGTTTTAAATGCCTTAAAAAATAAAAGAATATAAACAAGAAAAGAAAAAAATATCAAAAAAATATTTATGAAATCAAGTGATCACAGATGATGTAATAAGAGAGGTAATTATTTTACAAACCTGTCATTTAGAAAAGTAAAGTTAAGTGCTGTTAGAAATGTAGTTACATAATTTACAATGAAAGGTGGACACTTAATAAATTCAAGTACATATATTTTAATAACAAAAATATATTACAATAAAAATAATTACATTGTAATCATTTTAGGCCTTATTTTTTAGAATTCCATCATAATTGTCTTATTATCAATGCTATTAAATACATCTTTTTCAATATAAGGCACTAAACAATCATTCAACCACTCATCCCCTATCTGATTATGAAGTGCAGTCTTGATGTATTAAGGGTGGACATTTAATTTAAGGGTGGAAATCATTCATATTTGGATTAATTTAATTTTTTTAAAAAGAAAATATCAAATTCAAGGGGGATGTAAACCGCCCATGCAGCTAACTCTACCTAATGGAAACTGCTTACTTTTGCTTTGGTGTTGCCTAACTACCAAAAGCATCTTAGACATTTCTCTATGATACGAAATTAGTGTTTAATGTTGCACCACAATTTATACTGACGTTCTATAATCTACCACACTGAATCCATTTTGGTTTGGACTAGATGTATAGCTACATATTGCTGTTGATATTCGTAGTGGTCTGAAATTCTGATCTCCAATGCAGGTCTTTTGTGGACAATGGAAAGAAAGCAACAAATTATTCTCCTTTAGAGGAGATTCAAATTGGCTTGGATTTAATAAGGTACTAGAATTTCTGGGTTAATTATCCTTGAAACTTGTAGGATTACATGAAAGTTGCATTATATTTATCAATGGTAAGAGATCCAAACTCTCAAATACTTGAGTGATAAAACCCATATAAAATATTTAAAATAATCTTATTGTCCGCTTATCTTGCTGTGTGTTAATATGAAAGCTACCACCAATATCATTAGCATATGGTTTCATGTATGACATATTCTGGAATCTCTCTCATCACATGTATTCCTAAAGTCTTTGTATAATAATTAGCAAATTGAGTGGACGATCAGTCAATGATTGCTACTGTTTAGAAAACAAAGAAACATTGGAAAGTTATTCTTTTACTGTGGATTAAAAAGTAGTTATTCATTTTCTATTTATCATACTACTTAGCTTTGGCAAATTGCTCTATTGTAACATTATATTTTGTTGCAGTGCTCCAACATGGATGTTTTGGGTGGATGGTCTGATTCAGGAAGCATATTCATCACTGATGTTGGTGGTGGTTGAAACAGAAAAATTAGCATCTCTTCAGTTATGTCATCATTGAAGATATCTTCTTATTATGCTCTAGTGTAACCACAGTATGCAAGGGATAAGAATTAGTCGGATTGTGTACACAAGTATTCCAGGCAATTTTGAGTTAAACATGGTAATGGCATATCTAGTCATTACTTGTGAGTCAAGAGCACTGAATGAAATGGGCTTTTACTCTGCTTTTTGAAATGGCCATTTCAAGCTCCCAACATTTGATGTTAATTTAGGAAATATGTGTACTAGTAGTTCAATTGGTGTCAAGAAGGGGAATTAGTGAGATATGGTAATATTAACTAGGTCATTCTGTGGGGATCTACATTTGCTTCCTGAAGAAGTGATGCTTTTCTTATCTCTCTTGTATCAATGTGTGTCGGTACTTGGTTAACATATACTTCATCTGTTTCTTTTTGCAAGAGACATTTTTTTTTGTTATAACTTGTTTCTATTTATAAGAGGCATGTAGAGTGTTTTTCCCATTTTGCCTCCATTTAGTTACTCACATTAATATAATTATATTTGTTGCATTCGCTCACACTTCTTCCACCACACATTCTCTCTCATGCACCTTTTTTTTCCTAGTAATTCTTATTCTGGAATTTGCTATGGTGGGTGAAATTACTAGTAAAATAATGAATTAATTTGTAATGGAATAAAAGGAACTAATTAATGATAAAAAAATTCTTTTTGAAAATTTAAATCTTTTATTTCAATAGTGAGAATCGAAATTCATCTATATATGCATTGATAAAAATAAAATAAAATATGCGGAAAGAGACATAAATACTGTTTCAATTTTTAAAACTCAAAAAAATCTAATAACACTTGAAAATGATAAATAGATCTTAAGGTAGAAATTTGGAATTTTAAAACATTGTACTTTTACTAAAATGCTTTCCAGTATTTTTTTTTTTTTTTTAAAAAAGTAAAGTGCCCCCTGCGGCATTAGTGGAATGCTTTTTAAGCAAAGTTTTTTCTTTTTTTGGGGGGCCAAATTGTGCCGAAGATGTAGGAGGGAGGATTTGACGCCCAATCCTTTGGACTCACAAAAATGAAGGGGGCAATTGGGCCACCAAGCTCCTTATACATGCACAAACAAATATAAGTTAACTCGTCCATGAGAGTTGGTGTAGATGGTAAGGAATGGGCTTAAGTCTCAAAAGGACGAGAGTTTGATTTCTTCTGCCGTTGTAAGGGCTCCTTCGGTAGACAATTTCGTAAGTACCCATGTAAGTGCTCAAAGAGCCCTGGGGCCATGCTTTAGCCTTGGTGGAGGACCGGTGCCGAACCCACTTAAACTTTTTTGTATGGAAAAAAAAAAAAGTTAACTCTTAAGGTTTTTGAAGCCAAAAAAAAATAAAATAAATAAAACTCTTAAGGTTTAGCCAAATGTAATTGACCACACTACAATAAATATTTACGATATACTTGTAATGTGATTGATAACATGATAATTACAAAAAGAAAAAATAACTACTAGATTTTTATTCTATTTTGTAGAAATTTTTATTATGACAATTCGAATTTTACAATAATTAAATCAGGTTATTACATTATTTATTTTAAAATTTTAGTCAATACCTTTAAGCCTTTAGATAATATCATTTATTCATGTAGTGAATACATTTATACTTTTAATCAATATCATTATTCATGTACTAAATACCTTTGCACTTTTAGTCAATATCATTACTCATATAGTTAATATCTTTACGCCTTTAGTTGATACATTTATCCATGTAGTGAATCTTTAGTCAATACCTTTACTAATTTAGTCAATACATTTCAATATAAGTACATCTTCACCAATATTATTATTGAAATAGTGAATACTTTTCCAAATACTGTCATTCAGTATATAAGTATGGTTAGTGGGTGGAACATTACATTTTTATAATTATGAATGTCTTCAACCACATTACAAAAATAGTAAATATCTATTCAAGTGTTGTCAATTACATTAAAGCAGTTCTCAATTGGATGTGGCCATTAACTACATGAGTAAATGTTAGTGCCAACGTTTTCACTCTAAAGGGAGTGAATTGAATGAAATTAAAATTTAAAACAAATGTAATTAATAACTTAATCAAAAGATAAGAGTTGGAGAAATATCACCAAAGTGTACACATGAGTTTATATTTGTCAGGCCTTAATCTCTCGACCTACATCCGGTCCTCATAGCGCCTTTGAGATTTTTACTATATTCTCAAGATTTGATAGGTTCTTGGCACCACAATAGAAAGAGAGTTCCTCAATAGGACACTCAATAGGACACTCACTCCCCTTTACACTTTGTAATTTAACAACCTTACTCAAGGTCTCATTACCTCAAGATTTTACAAAATTGAATAAGGTTGGTAAACTCTCTTACAAAGTAAATAGGTAAATACTGAAGTGCAAATTAAATATCAAAAGATATTAGAGGATAAACTTGAGCAATAAATATACAGATGGTTTGTCGTTGGCTTCGTTAATTATAGCTTCAACTTGAATGCTTTGCTATTGATCTTCATTATTTTTCAAAACTATCTGTACTATTGGATTTTTTCTTGGCAGTACAGATTTTCTCATTCAAACAGAGACTTTCCAGTCTTGCCCATACTCCAAAGGGTTCCCTTTGTCCGTTGGTGGGCTAAATTTGACCAAACAAGGATAGACTGTAAAGCAGTGGAGTTATGGTTTAAAAGTAACCCCAATTTCCTTTGTGCAACTGAACAAAGCAGGTTTTTGAACTAGAAGGCTCAAGTCCAATGCAAACTTGCTCAGTTACCAACAAGAAGGAGTATATCCAGCAACTCAATTTCATGCTCAAACAACTCCAGCAGGATAAAGCTCAAACAATTGATCAAGCTACATCTTCTTCAGCCTTAAAAGCCCAATAAGATAATCCTGCTCAAATTGTCGATGAAGACGATCTAGACTTCGTTGTTGATCTAAGCAAAGATTAAACTTACAGTTTTTTATGAAAGCATATTGTTGTAAGCACCACACGCTGTAGCTTTCACATATAAGACTGTTTAAACAACATAGTCACTATAGCAATACTGTAGTGTCGACAATCACTATACAAGATACAATATAGATTCGACAAACTGTGCACTATATCGGCTTTTAAAACTTGACTAGAACTGTGCAAATAGTGCCAGTCACTAACCGGTTGTAGGTCAAAATAATATCCTTGTAAGCCTATATAAGTCGATGCCTCATTCAGTTGAAGGCAGGCTTAGCCAGAACCACTTAAGATACATCACTTCTCTCCTTCTCTTCTCGTCTCCTCATCCCTTTGCCTTTGTAAGTTTTATATTTTAATAAACTTTATTTTGTATTTATGGCTTGCATCTGCATCCTCCCTCTCTTTTGATAAGTTAGATCCTAGTGAGGACTACCTCCATTTCTAACTCATTTCTTTTATTTTCATTTAGCACATTTATTTCCAGTAATTTATTTATATTTTAAGAACTCCAAATTCTCTTCTACATCTCTCCTTTCCATTCTCCCCCAGTCTCCTTCAATCCTTCGAGGCACCTCGCTCAATTGGTATCAGAGCCTTGTGTGTGTGTGTGTGTAAGGGAAAAATTGACAAATGCTCATTAAATATTCAACAACTCCTCATGCTATAATAAAAAGGGCCAATGCAATTTAAATTTTGGGTTTTTTATAGCAAAGGGAGTACTATACTATCTCCAATCCTTACCTAAGAGCTACTAGTTGACTAGTTTGGGCAAATTATAGAAATTAGTTATATTAGTTATTTATAACAAATATAAGTTGGCTTTTCTAAAATAATATATTTCCTTAGGAACCCCTTAATGTGTGTAATTAATAGAGATACTTTGGGAAAAAGTTATAAAGTTATGAGATGAAGTGAATTGAAATCTTATATTTAAGATCAAATCTAACCTAAGGTAACTCTTTTTTTTTTTTTTTTGGCAATCAAACTAAGGTAGCAGTAAATTTGTAACGGTTGAATGAAACCACTACAAATATCAAGATTTGTAGCAATTTATCTTGAAACTGCTATAAATTTGCAATGGTATGACTCATGCCAAGTGGCGTGTTGGTTAGCGAACAATATTTGTAGTGGTTTTCACAAACAAACTGCTACAAAATGGCGCCAAATTTATAAGGATTTCGTTATATGAATGGACACAAATGTGGCATCAGTTTAGTGCCAACGTTTATGGCTGTTGCTTTGTAACAATTTATATGATATGAACCATTACAAAATGCAAAGTTCCATATTTGTTGTAGTTCCAATGTATAACTGCTACAGCATGTAGAGGGTCAGCACATGTGTAGCGGTTTTACAAACTTTCATGTTGCACAAGGTAGGGTTTCGTGATTTGTAGCAATTGAAGTAGCGGTTTTTTGTAAAACATCTAATATCAACAATATAAAAGTGTTATTGACCCCCATTTATCATTTTTGGCAAATTGCCTCTTGATGTGTCCATCATTTTGGTGGAGCTGTATTCTTTCTTTCGTTAGTTGTGCTCTAAGGTTTTAATTGTTAAGAAACTCGATCAGCTGAAACAAAAAATCATTCTTACACTTTGTCATTTAGTTTCACTATGATGGTTTACCTGACATTCCACTTTGTTCATGAGACAAAGCTTGCTGAACTAGTTTAATATTGATGGATGCATCTTATTGAGAGGTACTCATTTTACATATGTGAATTAACATTGATTTCTAAATTTACTAGTCACACATTTTAGCATTTATTAACATTTTTCCTTCTTTACTTTATAGGTTTCTTAGAAAATTGAAATCTTACATAAGGAATAATTGTGACCAGAAGGTTCTATAGCTTAAGGTTATGTAGGGGATGGTGTCCTATATTTCTATTCAAGGTACTTTAATGACACTAAGAAGTCTTCCAACCGACTGCCTCATATAGACAATTGTCCTAAATCTGACCCGTCATCAAGAGAATTGTTGATCCCTCGTGTTGGTAAACCAGTTGGAGGAAGTAAGAACTTCAAACTAATAGCAACTGAGAAGTTGCAAGCACATAGACATATCTTGATTAACTATACTCAAGTTGAACCCTTCTTTCAGTAGAATTTTACACTCACGTTATTCTATATATTTCCTTACATTTCTTACTTACATTTCATGATCCCCATCTCATAATTAATTGTAGGGAATTCAAAAGTCATGTGAAGAGTCATCTGAAAGTTTGTACACAAACATCCTATGAAATTGATGAAAAGGTCCACAGAGAATTCCCAAGTTGGTTTGCTAGCAAAATACTAAATTACAACAACACACACTCACCATATTTCAGAGCTCTCACAATCAAGCCTCTTGATCATGCAAAAAGGTTTATAGCATACAATGTCAATGGTTTCCAATTTTCCTCGGTTTCACGAGATCAAGAATTGCTAACTCAAAACTTGGGCGTTTTTGGAACATTTGAGACAAGGAGTTATGAGGCGTCCCTTATTATGGAAAGCTTCTTGATGTTGTCGAACTAAATTACCAATGTCATTTCACCATGACATTTTTCAAGTGTTTATGGGCAAACATAACAACTTTCCAAGGAGCACAACAGACGACTTAAGCATCACTTATTAAATTTCTCTCGGCTAATTCCCATTGGTCAATATGAAGATAATGAGCCATATATGTTTGCCTTAGAGGCACACCAGGTTTATTATGTTGAGGATAAGAGGCACATGATTGAAATATGGTTGTTCACTTAAAGCCTCGAGACCTTTACGACATGGGTGCTGGTAATAACATCACCTACGTGAGTGAGTCATTCCTGTCCACCAATTTTGAAAACTTATTCTCTAATGGCAATGACAATTTACCTATAGCTCAATGCGTTTTTATAAGTTATGCTTTATCATAACTTAATTTAAGTTTAATTTTTTGAACAAAATAATAAACTCACTACTAATATTTTCTCCACACATTTTTTGTAGGTATGGCGACGAAGAATAATTAAACAAATTATACTTCTATTCTTGTAAACCTCAATTTTTTTTTAAAAAAAATACCAACCAATGTTTGTAGCATTTTTCAAACCACTACAAAATAAATAAAAACCCCTACATATGTTAAACCACTACAAACACTATCATTTCAACCACTACAAAAACCATCACATTAACCGCTACAAACATTACACAGATCCCTATAAATACCCCTACAACACCTCATTTCAAACCCTCCTCCATTTCTTCCCACCCCTCTTCTCTCTTTTTTTCTCTCATTAGTGAAGTTTTTCTGAAGAGCTAAGCAAGCTGATCAAATATGATATAAAAAACAAAATATTTGATTTCAAGATTTTATTTTTTGTCCTTCTTATATTACTTATACTAATTATTTCTTCTTCTTCTGAAATTTAAGAACTTTTCCCCAACATTCCTTACATAATCATCAATATTCCTTTCATAATTAAATAACATCTAGTGGACAAGATAATAAGTCCTTAATCCTTATTATTACCTACACATTCTCAATATTAAACCCATATAACATTTATACTTATCTAACTTAATTTAATCATTCTTCTTAAATATTAACCACTATCATTTAAATTGTTACCTAAATAATAAAACATTCAACATAATTTTGTAACTATGGACTCAAATTATAGTCTTCCTTTTTTGTTGAGTTTACAAATTTAAATTCTATTCAAATTAAATTTTTGTTGCAGCTTTTGAAATTTTATCCAATATTAGTAGCGGTTTCATAATCCCTACAAATATTTTAGTGCCAATTTTTTCAAATTCCTATATTTACTTTGTAAAACCGCTACATTGTTGACGTCAAATTTTATATTCTCATTTCTCACCATGCCAAACTCTACCAAAATGTTCCACTAACATTTGTAGCGGTATTAAAATTGCTACAAGCTTCTCAAATAATGTGTTATCTATATACTCATATTGTGGCGGTGTGACAAAACCCCTACCAATAAGGTGCATGTTTGAATTGGTGTTAGTAAAGTATGTTCACATAAGTTAAGATAAAACTTCTTTCACACACTTACCTCATAAACCATAAATCATGTTGAAAAAATGGATTCTACCGCTAACCCAAATGAGCACCAAAATAGCAGTTCTATTACATGAGCAATTCTTAAAAACTGCTACGAAACCTTTGCAATAGTGTGTTTTGTAGTGGTTTTTAAAACCACAACTACTGTCATTTGTAATAGTTAAAACCGCTACAAATGCACCATCTTAACCATTACAAAATGACATTTTTTTGGTAGTGAGTATTTAATAGAGGAGCTTTTATTTTACGTTTCAATCATGCATATTCGAAAATATAGTGTTTAGATGGTCTTTTTGTTAGAAACATAGATGAAGAGAATAAAGATTTATTTGACAATATATTACAGTTGATTATAATGAACCGTTAATTATCCTGTAAAAAAATTATTTGACAATACATTACTATCATTCACAAAGAACTGTTAAATAATTTAACAAAGTATATTAATATATTATTTATTGATATATTAATTAATATTATGGATTATACATTACCGTTCTTCGCAATTCTTTCATCTAAGAAGGCAAGATTTTGAAAAATATCATATATAAATAGGCAGGATTCGGGAAAAAATCTTATTTGGCACAAATCTTACAACTCCTACTTAAACGTTTTTTAGCTTTCCTAGTGGGTTTCATACTCTTTTTTCCATGGGTTTTGATTGCCGTTGTGGGTTCCATCCTTTACCACTAACAAAGATCTTCACTATGTAGGCTGCAGGTACTTCCTCTTATGATTCTTCATTAGGTAAGCCTCCCCCCCCCCCCCCCCCAAAAAAAAATCATTTATTTTTTTTATTTTATTTTTTATATAACGAGAGCCCACTAGTTAAGGCTCAAAGTCGCTAGATTATCTAGAAAGAAGAATCATAGACAAAAAGTGACATCTAATTTCTAATGATAATTGTTGGTTTGAAGATAAAACAAAGAAAACTAAAGAGCACGAAAAAATAATGAGGTAAAATGTTGAATTTTTTATTATTATTTTATTGAAGTAAAAATAATTCTAATTACACTAGATTATACAAATTAAAATCAATATAGTTTTTTCTCCTAATTGTGGGAACATGTTGAACAACGATCTACTTGAATGTTTACCCTCTCGCGTTTTGAAACTTTAGTAGGCATGTTGAAATCATATTTGAGATTTGCTCAAATTTTAATATTTGCCAATTTTTACTTTATATATTCTTATGTTTATATTTATTTTATTATTTTGTAGTTACTGGAACTTTGGAGTACTAATACAGCAAAGACATTGGCGAGTACTGTATAAGTTTTTAAATAGATTTTCTTTTAGAATTCAAAAAATTATAAGAAAATGTTCTTGAGTGTTTAAGTTATTAATTTATTTTAAATTTTATTATGGTTATCTATAATGTATTGATTTTTTTGATAATGTATTGACTTTTGAATACTATAAATAAAATTTTTTATTTAATATTATTATCATGTTACATTATATTGTGTTTTATATAATAAATATTAACAATAAAACTAAATAAAAAATAAATATATACAATTAAAAAAATAAAGACAATACATTACAGTTATTAACAAATAACTATTATATGAACCGTCATGTATCTTGAGCTGAGTATAGACAGCGCTCGCATACATAACAGTTCAAAACTGTATATTATAGCTGATAATAAGCATCATATATCAACAATTCTATAATAGTGAAAAGGAGATGTGTTGATAGTGATATTTGTTTTATTTGTAATTCTCATTGTCAATCAGCAACACACTTATTTTTCTTGTGCTAGTGGGTGAAATTAGCTTGGTTTGTTGGTATTTTTTCTTTTCGCTTCAGTGATGAGCCGGATCTTAATTTGAAGCAGTGGGTTGCTTGGTATCTCACAAATAATAATGCACCTGAGTGGCATTGGGCCTACTGTACTATGATTCTTTGGCAGATTTGGAAAGTGTTGTGCTTTTATTTATCAAAAGACTAGACTTGATCCTTTCTTTGTTGTGATTTTATTTATCAAAAGAATAGACTTGATCCTTTATTTGTATTTAATCAAGCAGGCATTGCACTTCCTTAGTTCTGGGATGCAAAGGATAAAAAAGATCATTTTTTTTTTGATATAGAAATAGAGAAGAAGAAAAAAAGATCAATATGAAGACACTATATCATTGCAATTCAGCCACAAAAGAAAAGCAAATGGAGCCTTGTGACATCCTAATTTTTATTTCTGATATAAAAGAATTACTAGGACGGGATTTATTGAGTAAATTGAGGTTTAGAATAAATCAAATGCATTATTTTTCATGCAGACACAAAAAATTTAGAATTAAGAAAATAATGGAATATGATAGGCAATGGTAGTTTTATCTTTATTAATATTAAAATGAATTTAATAAAATTATATGATGATGGTCATTATAAGTTACTATAAAATTATTTCTATATAGAAAATTTAATAAGACTTGGTGGGATTAAATAAAAGTATTTAAAATGTAGATGGAGCAAAATCACCAAGAGGGGGTAAATTGGGGATTTTTAAAACTTTTGAAAAATGCTCTGTTCTTTAACAGTAAAAATAGAGATGAACAAAGAGTAGAATAGAAAAGCAAGACACAGAGATTTATACTGATTCAGTCCAACCTCTTGACCTACGTCCAGTCTCTAGACTCTCTGAGATTTCCACTATCTCAAATGATTACACACTCTGTACTCAAGAGTAATTCTCTTACTAGAACTGACTCCTCCTTACAAGTTGTAATCAATGAACCCAATCACCAAGTCCCCAGACTTGTGATTCTTTACAATAAATGATTTACAGATAAGAAACTCTCTCTAAGAGTAGATAAGAATGAACATTGAAGCTCAATGTATCAGAAGATACTTTACAAGTGAAAACTAAAGAAAATAAATGTAGATTTGAGTGCAATTCATTTTCAGCAGATGTGTTAGTTGTGAAGACTTGAATGCAGCTCTATTTATACCAAGAGAGCATTAAATGGCCGTTATAATCTTTAATATAACCGTTGCCTTCATTAGACAAGGTTTAGGTTAAGCTTTGGTCTTCTTCTCTCACTAATCTTCATTTAATCCAGCTGTGCAGAAGTTCAAAGTTGACTTCTTGTAAATAAATCCATTGGAATAGCAGCTACTGGATGTGGAAAACATTCTTTAGTTCTTTGTAAACGTGTGTAGAAGGATTACCCAAAAGTATGCAACTTTCTGGGTTTTGCATTTAATGTGCTACCGTCACTTTTTGCTTTAGCTTTTAACCTTCAATAAACATCTTCTAAATCATCTGAAACTCATTAACAAAGGGTTAAACATAGCTGGGAATATAGAAGAATGATAATAGGAAGTATTAAGATCAAACAAGAAGTTTTCACATAATCGTCAGATTTGACTTTCAAACTCTGCGATAGAAACTTGAGTTTGTTCCTTTGAACTCGAGTTTTCAACTGTGCACTTAAGGAAAAACTCGAGTTTCCATATCAAGACTCGAGTTTCCTTAATCCAGATAGGAAAGTCATGATTTGAGCTTTGGAACACATTTCAAGGTGAAGCTCAAAACTCAAGTTTCCAAAACCAAACTCGAGTTTTCGACTTTTAATGAAAACTAAGTGTTTTAGTCCAAAACATCAAAACTAGAGTTTTCATCCAAAACTTGAGTTTTCAAAATATTGAAAAAGTTCAAAGCTCTCGGCTTGGCCAAAACTCGAGTTTTCAAAACAAAACTCGAGTTTTCAAAACAAAACTCGAGTTTTCAAAACAAAACTCGAGTTTTCATTTAAGTATGAAAACATTGAGAAAACTGAGCCAATCAAAACTTGAGTTTTTTGAGAAAAACTTGAGTTTTCAAAAACTGAGGAAAACATGGAAACTCTCTACCAAGTCAAAACTCGAGTTTTCAAATCAAAACTCGATTTTTCTCATAACACTGAGAAAACTTAGGAAAAAAAAACTTATGTCAAAGTGAAATCCTGGAGTTTTAAGTCGAAACTGAGTTTGCACATGTTCAAAATGTTAGAGACTCTCTGTATGGCCAAAACTCGAGTTTCCAAATCAAGACTCGAGTTTTGTCTTCATTAGAAAACAATGAGAAGTCTCTGTATAATGCAAAACTCGAGTTTTCATATCAAAACTCAAGTTTGTCTTCAAGTGAAAAACTGAGTGCTCTCTGTAAGTCCAAAACTCGAGTTTCCTTATGGAAACTTGAGTTTTGCTTTGTTCATTGAAAAATGAGTAACTCCCTGTCAAACCCAAAACTCGAGTTTTGAAACCAAAACTCGAGTTTGTCTTTGACAGTAAGTTTTTCAACTTACAAAAGGCAAACCTCATCTTGTGTTTACAATTGTCGGTTATCATCAAAACATATAGAGAACTAACATTCTTCCCCTTTTGATGATGACAACACTTGTAAACCAGAATTTCAAGAATTTGAGAAAGTTTGCATTTGAAATGAATTTGTTCAAGAACTTAGAGTTTCAAATTTCAAAAATCTGACAGAAGTACCATTTTGAAATTCTTTGTTCATTGAAATGGGTTTTGCACATTTGATAAAAGAGAATATATAGACAAATCAGAGATAAGCAACTGAAGCTATGAGCAAATAGACATTTTCATCTATAATATGCAAAGCATTACAGGAATTCAAAGTAACAAAAGATGAGATAGACACTTCATAAGCTCTTCCAAAAACTCAAATAGTCAAATTCTATCACACTTTCTCTCCCCTTTGTCATCTTCAAATTGGGGAGGAGCTGAGATAGAGGATTCATGGAGAGGATTGAAGATGCAGTAGCAGGAGGGGAATCATGGTGAAGGATCACAGTAGAGGGAGATGGGAGGATTTTTGTGGTAGGAGTGGAAATGGGAGTTGGTGTGGGGAAAATTGGAGTAGATGGGGTAGGAGAAGAGGTAGGAATCTGTGGGCTAGTGAAGGTGAAGGAAGGTGAGGATGAGGATTCAGGATCAGGCTTAAGAACTGAAAAACTAGGACCAGCAGCAAAACCAATGTTGAGATGCTTTATAATCTTGTCAACCTTGTCAGACAAGCTGATGTTAGAGACCAATTGGGTGGATAACTTGGCCTCAAGATCCAAGATCTAATCAGAGAGCTCACTGGTTGTGCTTGTAATCTTCTCCTTCAGCTCATTGTTTTGATTAGAAATACCTTCAATTTGCTCCTTCATTGCATCCTAAGCATCTACCATAAGATGATTTCCTCTTGTCACCTCAGCCACTAGCTTCCCAATCTCAAACTCAAGTTTGATTGATAATTGAGCAATTGCAGCATCCACAATCCCTTTGACTCAAAGACTCAAAGTCAGATGGCAATGAAAACTGAGCAGGAGCAGATTGAGCATCTTGAGCTCGTGACTGAGTGGCTCTTGTCTGAGACCTAGTAGGAGCTTGAGACTGAGACTGACCAAAATCTTCTTCCTCCAAAGTGAGCTTCATATATAGTATTTAATTTATTTGATAAATTAAATAACTATAATAAATTGAGATATTGTATCTCAGATTTAATTTTCAAATAAAAATATAGTATTTCAGATTTAATTAAATTGAGATATAGTATCTCAGATTTAATTAAATAGAAAGATATCATATCTCAGATTTAATTTATAAAGATAAATTAAATCTGTTTGCTCATAATTCGGATTAAATAAATATATTTGATTAGATCTATTGGACATATTTAATTAATATATTATTATAATTTAGATTCGAATTTCAATATTAATTAGATTAATTTTGAATATTTTAATACGACTCAGTAGGGTTTTAGAAACTCTTTAAATAGATATTGATCTAGTTGTATTAAGAGGACAGATGAATTAGAAAAGCCACAAGAAATGCTAGAGAGAAAAAGAGAGACACAAGGTTTGAAGGCGCTAGCACGTCGTCGCCCGTGTTCCAGTGCTGTTTGTGTGGATACCTGTAAAGGGAGGAGATTCGAAAGTTTTGCTCATGTTTGATCGAATGAGATGGCACCACGTTCAAGATGTACAACGATTGAGACGCACGAAGCAGAAGATGCGCACCAGACCGAATTGAACGGAACGCTCAACCCTACGCATAGGTACGGTTTTTCTAACGAACCTTGATTTAAACACCGTTGATAGATCCTTCGATGAGATTCGTAAAAATTTTATAATTCCGCTACGTGTATGGATCCCAACATTCCCATCATATTTCTAGAGCATCCACTATCAATGTACCATTTGTTGGATTTCAATGCTCTTAGACAAACCTGCAAAACACAAAAAATCAAGTCCTAAGTACCCCCATCTTTTCTTAGGTCCTTTTAGGTTAGTTTGTGTCTTAGGAACCTTATAGGATCCTTTAGGCACCCATTGATAATTTCCTAGAGGTTTACTCTTTCTTTCCTTTTTATGAAAATAAGAAAAAGTAGTATGACCTTTACGATTGCAATAATTGCAATCAGCAAAAGGGTTAGAGGAATGAAACAGTTTTTCGAAAATAGTTCATATAAGACTTTTCTCCCAATTTCTTTTTCCCTTTCTTTCTATCAAAAGCAGGTTTATAACCAATTCCTGATTTGTCATTTGTGAACCTTTGCTGTTTTAAAATGACATTGAGCATTTTACTACCTTGAATGAACTTCTCAAGTATTTTTGTAAGATATGCATTTCTTTTCTCCAAAACATAGCAATTGTCACAAACCTTTTCTGAAACCTTTTCACGATCTTTTTTCAGAAGTGTTTTCACAAGTAGAAGTAGGAGAAGAAGTATTTTGAACTTGTTCCTCTAAAGATTTTATTTTTCTTTTCGAAACTAGAAGCTCTTTTGCAATCTTTCAAAATTCAGTATAAAGAGAATTGTATTCAAAGAGCAACTAATTGAAAGACAGTTCAAAATCGTTTACCTCTTCATTTTCTGATTCCTCTTCTTAACCCACAAGACAGGTGTTGGCTCTTTCGTCTTCATTAGCTTCATCTTCATCGGATGAGCTGTCCCCCCATATAGTTGAGACAAAAGCTTTCTTTTTGAATTTGTTGAACTTCTTCTTTTCTTTCTCTTTGTTCTTCAGCTGGGGGCATTCTGACTTGATTTGACCAGGCTTTTCACATTCGTAGCAAATGATTGGCTTCTTTGCCTCAATGCTGGAGCTACCCTTGTGAAACTTTTTGAATCCTTGGTCCTTCTTGTAGAATTTCTTGAATCTCCAGACCATCATGCCTAGCTCTTCATCTTCGTCTTCATCATCACCATCTAATTCCTTATCTTCCTTGACAGCCTTGAGGGAAATTCCCTTATTCTTGTCATTAGCTTCATCAAGCCCTTTTCTGAACTTGATCTTTCCTTCATATTCAGATAGACTACCAAAGAGAGCTGCTACAGACGCCATTGATTCTCCACAAGTTTCTTCAATCGCGGTGACCTTGGCTTCCCATTCCTTGCTAAGGATATTTAGAATTTTACTCACTTGGACAGGTTGATCATATTCTTTGCCCAATGTAGCAAGTTTATTAATTAGATGTGTGAACCTGAGCTGGAATTCTCTAATGGACTCCCCAGACTTCATACAAAGTAAATCATATTCAGTCATCAAGGTATTGACACGATTCTCCTTGATTCCAGTAGTTCCTTTATGAGCAATCTTCAAGGTATCCCACATAGCTTTTGCAAAAGATAAAGTGCAGATACGAAAGTATTCACTTTGACTTAGTGCACTTTGGAGCATGAGAACAGCTTTACTGTTGAGAGTCACCGGCTTTTTGTCATTCTCATCATATTCTTCCTCAAGCTTTGGAGTTCTAACACCATCTTCAACAGTAGATGGAGCATAGTCTCCTCTCTCGAACACCCTCCATAGGCCATATTCAGTGACCAAAACAAAGACTTTGAATTTGCCCTTCCAGAAGGAGTAGTGCTCACCATTGAAACCTGGTGGTCTATTGATCGAAGCTCCATCAGGTAAGATTCTGTCCATGTTGATCCTTCTCGAGTTGTTAAGCTCTTTTAAGAAGACCTTGCTTTGATACCAAAATGTAAATGGAGGAAAGTACCAAGAGCGAGGTGAATTGGGGATTTTAAAAATTATTTTGCAAACACGCAAATGCAACAGCAAAACAGGGTAAAATGGAGGAGATAAGAAGAAGCTTGACATAGCAGAATTTATACTAGTTTAGTCTTAACTCTTGACCTACGTCCAGTCCCTAGACACTTTGAGATTTTCACTAATTTTCAAATCAGTTACACACTTTGCACTCGAAATTTATCCTCTTACTAGAATATACTCTCCCTTACAAGTTGTAAACTGATAATCCCAATCTCACAGGTTCCCACAACCTTGAGATTCTTACAATGATTAATAATCAATGTTAAACTCTCTAAAAGAGTATATGAAATAAACATTGAAGAATAATGTATCAAAAGATACTTTACAAGTAGGTAGAAAACACTAAATGCAGTAGAAACTTGATAGCTTTTGGTTTTCTATATTCTAGTAGGTGAAGAGACTTGAATGCTTCAGTTTATATATGTTGGAAACAATAAATGACCGTTGGAATCATTAATATAACTGTTGGAGACATTAATCTAGTTGTTAGATTGTAACTTGCTCCAGTCTCTCTCTAGCTTTGAGTTAATCTAGGTGCTCAGCTAATCTTGTTGACTTTCCTTTAAATTAATCCATTGGGAGATGAAGCTTCCATAGAGGGAAAGAAAACATTCAAACCTTTGCAAAGTCTAGGGAATGATTTGCCAAAAGGATGCAAGGTTTTCTGGACCAGCACTAAATGTGCTGACGTTACCTTTTGCTTTATGCTTTAATCTTCATTCTAAACCACTTTTAATCATTTGAAATTCAATAACAAACTGATTAAACATAGTTAAGAATAGTAATGAGTCATGATTGGAAATATCTAGATCATTCATGAAGATTTCATAAATTCGAGAAAAATTATTTTCAAACAGAGCGACACAAACTCGAGTTTGTTTAAGCAAACTGGAAATTACAACTTTTGCTCAGAGACCAAACTTCAGTTTAGAAACTCAAACTCGAGTTTAGTTCTTTCTTAAAAGATTATCGCGATTGAGCTTTAAAGAACATTTTGAAACAAGAGCAGACTTGAGTTTGAGACTTTTGAAATGAAAACAAGGTTAAGTCCACAAAGCTTAAACTGGAGTTTTCAAATGCAAACTCGAGTTTTCTTAAAATTAAAATAGTGAAAAGCTCTCGGCTTGACATAAATTGGAGTTTAAGAAAATAAACTCGAGTTTCCTTAAAACATGAAATCTTTGAAAACTCTCAGTCAAGCGCAAACTTGAGTTTACTATACTAAACTCGAGTTTGCTTAAAATATGAGAAGTTTTAAAAGCTCTTGACCAAACACAAACTTGAGTTTGACATACCAAACTTAAGTTTGGTTAGGTTCACAAAACGTTGAAAGCTCTCTGTCTAACAGAAACTCGAGTTTCCCATAATAAATTCGAGTAAACTCGAGTTTGCTTTAACTTGAAAAACTTAGGGTGCTCTCTGTTTGACAAAAACTCGAGTTTGCTAATATAAACTCAAGTTTGCTTAAGTTTAGAAAAACTTGTGCTACTCTCTGTCAAGTCCAAACTTGAGTTTGACACTCCAAACTCAAGTTTGTCTTTGACAGTAAGTTTTTCAACTTAACAAAGACAAACTTCATTTTGAGTTTACAATTATCAGTTATCATTAAAACACATAGAAAACCAACATTCTCCCCCTTTTTGATGATGAAAACACTTGAAATCCAAAAAAAAAAATTAAAGAGTTTAGCATATATGAGCATTTTGAGAAATGACAATGGATAGTTCAAAATTTGAGTAGCAAAAACCACAATGTATTGCATTCAATCAAGAAAACATATATTACACGCACCACCCCTATGGCTAACGTCTAGTTGTATACAATGATCCGCTATTCTCATAGGCATCTAACCCATAGATATCTAGGAGAGAGTCCTCAGATCCTATTATCAAGACACTAGTCCTATAGGGCTAGACATTTGTGTTCTCATACAGAACAATATGAAAAGAGAGATGTCATATACATATAAACATAAGTATTTCTTCTTCTTTTTTTGTTTTTGGGCTGGAATTATGGTTTTGGGGATTAACTTTTAGTTGCTGTTATAAAAAAGAAAAGAAAAGAGAGGAAAAGCTTCTGTAAAAAATGTATGTGTGTATGTTGCATACATGTAAAGTGAATAAAACGCCAAAGATAGATGTCTCAGTTTCACTTGGTTAAAACATGGACTAGTTCAACTAGTCTAACATTATAAACTACATTTGTTAGTTGTGTCATTTACAATGACATCATTCAGAGACAAAAGACCAAAATATGCAGATCTTCATTTAATCATTGAGCAAGGAGAGTCACTAATCATCATAAGGCATAAATCTCTTTTATCACAGGAAAAATCAAAATAAAACTTAATGGTCCATTACAACATACCAAGAAACCTTGCTTTCATGTATATGTTTGTAAATATATATATACTCATTGCTGTAGTTAGGAAGGAATAATATGTTGATACATATACATGAAAAAGTTGATATAAATTAGTGTTAATACATAAATATATAGGGATAAAGACCAATTTTGCCATGGAAGTTTTGCTAAGGGAGCATTCAGCACCCGGAAGTTTTTTTGGTATCATTTTTGCCCTGGAAGTTTACAAAAATAGCAATTTTGTCCATCGATTGATCTTGACCGTTGGATTGATATCATTTTTGCCCCAGAAGTTTACAAAAATTTGCTCCTAAACAAAACTTCCGGGGCAAATTTGTTCCTAAAAAAACTTCCAGGGCATATTTGCTCCATCTTGTAAACTCCTGGGGCACAAATGATACCAAAAAAACTTCCGAGTGCTGGATGCTCCCTAGCCAATACTTTCGCGGCAAAAGTGGTATTTATCCCTATATATATATATATATATATAAGCATGTCGAAGTGAAAGGTTTAGGAAAATAATAGGATACTTGAAGGTATTTATTTACCTATAAATTTAAAACATTAATGTCATGCTTAATGTGGGAATAGCCTCTGGGAATTTAAATTAATTGTAGAGAAATAATAATAATTAGTAAAATAATAATAATAGACTAAATAAATAATAATAAATAGATATTGTTATTATTATTATTAGGAAAGGGAATAAATAATAACGGAAATTATTGATTAATAATAAATAAAAAAGTGGATTATTACTAATTAATAAATTAAAAAGTGTATTATTATTAAGGGAATTTTTAGAGATTAATAACCATTTTAATCCTCTAAAAATAATTCACGTAGTTTATAGGCATATCTTGACTAACGATAATAATAACTATTGATCCCAGAAGTGACTAACGATAATAATAAACGTTTATAGGCATATCTTGACACCTATATTGATCCTAACACCTTCGGACTAATTAAGGATTCAAGCTTGAGATGGGTAACTATTATCTTATTAGCTTGTATATATGTATTCATGTATGACTGATCATGTTTACTAGATAATTTACATATTTGTTTCCTAGCTATGGATTGGGGCTGTGGTCTTTGGCCGATAACTGCGGTTACGGTACGACTTGTTTAATGTGAATTATTCTATGCTTAACATGCGATATGTTGTCATTTATATTTCATACTTGCATATTAGATTAACTGTTATCTCTAGGGTTCATTCATTTAAACTCCAGATCACGTGAAAGAGATAGGTAGTGGATCGAGATCAAGAGGAATGATGCAGTTGTAAGGGTTACAACGGAAGGAACTTTTTGGGAAAATGTGAGTAGATGAACTATAATTTATCGTTTATCATTTGTCTATTTTGGATTACTGTATTAACATCCTACTATGGGATAGATTCGAATCACGAAAAAATGATCCTAATGTTTTCAAACTAAGTTATTTTAAGAAAGTTTTGTTCCGCAATAAAGTCATCCAAACTATTTCGATGCCTGTGCGCTATAACTCTAATAAGTAAAGGCGTATTAAGGACAGGCGTTACAAGATCTTAGGCAGCTGGTGGCCGGAGCCCGGGCGCCAACGATTGTAAGCCGTCCGGCGGTCAATCCTTCAACGGCCGGCTGTGGTGGCCCTCTGGTGAGGATGATTTTTCTTTTTAAAAAAAATTTATTTAAAAAGTAAGGGCAAAAGGGTAAATTCACCCAAATTTGAAAATCTCAATTGAAAGTGGAGCTAAAATACCCAAGAGGGGGGGTGAATTGGGTATTTTAAAAATTTTCGAGAATGACCCTATTTTTAAACAGCAAAAACAAAGATGAACAAAGTAAAGGGAAGAGCAGCTGGACACAGAGATTTATATTGGTTCGGTCCTAACAACTTGACCTACATCCAGTCCCCAGACTCTCTGGGATTTTCCACTATCAAAAAGATTACACACTCTGTACTCAAGAGTAGTTCTCTCACTAGAACTCACTCCCCCTTACAAGTTGTAATCAATGACCTCCCAAATCACCAAATCTCCTTGACTTATGATTCTTTACAATAAATGATTTACAGATAAAAACTCCCTCTAAGAGTGAATAATGATAAACACTGAAGCTTATGTATCAAAAGATACTTTTACAAGTGAAAACTGAAGGTAGGTGAGAAGCTTTTAAATGCAATTCGTTTTCAGCAGTTCTAGTTGTTAAGAAGACTTGAATGCAGCTCTATTTATACTCAGAGTGCATTAATTGACCGTTGTTTCTTTAATTGAACCGTTGGAGATGTTCAGCAATGGTTAGGAAGTGGTTTGGTCTTCTTCTCTCTCTAATCTCCACTTAATCCAGCTGTGTAGAAGTTCAGAGTTGACTTCCTATGAATTAATCTGTTGGAGAATCAGGTGCTGGATGTGGAAATCATTCTTTAATTCTTTGCTAGACGTGTGCAGACGGATTACCCAAAAGAATGCAACTTTCTGGGTTTGCATTTAATGTGTTCACGTCACTTTTTGCTTTTGCTTTAAACCTTCAATAAACATTCTCTAATTCATCTGAAACTCACTAACAACGTTATTAAACATAGCTAGGAATAGTAGAGAATAATACTGGAAAGTATTAAGATCAAACAAGAAGGTTTTCCAAACTCGTCATATTTGAATTTCTGAAAACAGCGATGTAAACTTGAGTTTGGTTTATCAAAACTCGAGTTTGAAGCTTTAGTATTTAAAAGCGTTTTAAGTTCAAAAACATCTAAACTGGAGGTTTCTTTCCAAAACTTGAGGTTTTCAATACATTAAAAACTGCGATGCTCTCGGGTTGGCCAAAACTTGAGTTTCCATACCCAAACTCAAGTTTCCTCCATCCAGAGAGGAAGGTCGCGATTTTGAGCTTTGAAGCACCTTTTAAGCAAAACATAAACTTGAGTTTATTAGTAGACAGGCTCGAGTTTGACACTATTCAAGTCAAATATTAGTTTTAGTTCTCAAAATGTAAACCAGAGGTTTTCAATGCAAACTCTAGAGTTTTCTCAAGTTAAAAATACATTGCTCTCTGTAAGACTCAAACTCGAGTTCAGAAGCTTAACCTCGAGTTTGTTTAGCTTAAAAACTTTGAATGCTCTCGGCCTGAAGTAAACTGGAGGTTTATGAAAACAGTCTCGAGTTTACTGTGGTTAAAATTCTTGAAACCTCTCGGCCAAGCGTAAACTCGAGTTTACAACAATAAACTCGAGTTTACATGTTTTGTAAACTCTTGTGAATTTTCAAACTGGAGAAAGACTTTGCTCTTAAAGAAATAAGGTCTGGTTTATGAAATTGAAAATTCTTCCCGCCAGAGGCAAACTCGAGTTTACAAACTCGAGTTTACATATTTTGTAAACTCTTTGAAATCTTCTCTGGAGGTGCAAACTTGAGGTTTAAGGGTAGAGGTCTCGAGTTTAAAAATACTTTGAAATTAGAATGCTCTTGGCCTCTCACAAACTCGAGTTTCCAAGTGTAAACTCGAGTTTACTCAAAGGATGAGAAAACTTTGGAAAAACTCTCAAGTTCAAACTTCTGGTCCAGTCTCAAGTTTATAGTGCAAACTAGCGAGTTTAGTCCTCTGTCAGTAGCAAACTCGAGTTTGCCAAAGCTAGGCTCGAGTTTGATGATGACAGAATATTTTTGGTTGAAATCAATAAGTTTCAAAATCATTTTAGCTTTTCTAAAGACATCCATACTTGTTTACAATTGTCAGTTATCATTAAAACACATAGAGAACTAACATCAATATGGTCCTTAGTACCTTTAAGTCCTTTAATAAATTTAACAGACATTTAGGGGTTTTACAAATTCAAATGGTATTTAAATATAATTTGCCCTTTTTTACATATCTGGTAGTAAGTGTTTCTAAATTTTATGAGAACATGAATCATGGACTTTATGTCAATGAATGTTAATTTTAAAATTTGTCTTCAGATATAATTTTTATAAAAATATAATCATACTTTGAAAAGCTCTACTTTGAAGCAACTTAAAGAAATTCTTCTTATAAAAATAAAATAAATATAACACATAAACGAACCATACCATAGGATTGAATCATTGAAGTTTTGAAAAATAATATTCACGACTAGTAAATGAGTACTATAACTAATCAGACATTAAGCACAAATATAAAATAATCCCTAATTGGAAACAAAATAAAATGAGATCATATATTTAGGATAAAATCTAACATTCAACAAGTTCTTATATTATAGGGTAATGTTGTCAAACTCGTTAGTTTAAGTAAATTCGTGAGACAGACATAAATTCGAAACATAAACTCGTGTTGTAAACTCGTAAGAGTTTACCTATATTAACAAATAACAATTAAAATTATATGATAAAACAATTAAAATACTAAAAATGACATCAATTTGATTTAAATACATTTTAAATCAAAATAATTGAAATTAAATTCATTAACATTCATAATTTATCATACTTAACATAAAAAGTTATACGAAATTCATGTACTAATATAAAGACACTAAACATAATTAAATATGAATAATTATGAATTCAACAAAGATTTTCGAATGTTGGATTATCATTATCTCCATTGTCTTCAAATTCTTCGCCTTCACCTTTATAATCTCCATTTGCATCACCCATGCCATCATTATCATTATAATTTGCCCAAATATCATCAATGTTAAAATCGATATTAAGGTAACTATCAAATAATGGATTAGTCATATTCTCATTAATTTTATGAGGTTGAAGAATCTCATCATCCACTTCCTCCACATCATCTTCATCTATCCTTCCTTCAGTAATCCATTCATCATTAGAATATATATCATCAAAATCATAATTAAAAGCTCTACTCTTTAGCTTCCTTGTGAGTTTCAAATTACATAAGACAAATGTCAAATCATTCATCTTCTGTTGATACAAACAATTTTGTTTTTCTTTTTCTGTTTTTGTATGAATCTACAAAAAAAAATTGAAAGAAAAAAATTCATTATTATTCTAACATTCAAGCAAAGTTACATTGAAAATTTAAAAAATAAAATAAAAAACCTTACGATTTCAAAAGCACTCCAATTACATTCATAGCCAAACAAGCTGCAACATAAGCTAAGAATACGAATTGCAATGCTTATACGGTTTCCATCTCCATAAGGATCCCACCATTTTGCCGGAGACAGTTTTTTTTTTCTTAATGCTTATACGGTTTCACGCCCAAACATATTTCCTACATTATGAAAGTCAGTTAATTGAAACTCAATTTTGTTAAGCTCATCTTGATCCCCAATCATCCTTGACAAACAATCATATAAACCTTGTTTAATCATATAATGAGGCTTAAAATTAGTGTCTAAAGATGGAATATCACCTAGAGGGGGGTTAATAGGTGATTTTGAAATTCTTTTGCTAATTGCTCAAGAACATTCAAAGCAGAGTCAGAGAGGAGAGCAGTGAACACAAGAGATTATACTGGTTCGGTCCAACTCTTGACCTTCGTCCAATCCCCAGAAACACTTTGAGATTTCACTATATCCAAACTTGATTACACACTTTGTAACTCTCGAGTAATCCTCTCACTAGGACTTACTCCTCTTTACAAGTTGTAACCAAATGATTGTGGACACAATTACACACTCTGTAAACAAAGGATGATCCTTTCACTCTCGGGCTCACTCCCCCTTACAAGTTGTAATTGATACACCCACACTCAAGATACATTTATCTTGAGATTTGAACGAATTGCAAAACAAATGATAAAACTCTCTCACAGAGTAGATGAATGATAAACACTGAAGCTCAATAATGTCTGAAGATATATACAGAATATAAATTGTATAATTTGAAAGCTTTTTCTGTGTATGCGTTGGTTCCTGCGATGAATTTCAAACCTTCGGGCATTTATACTAGTTGAAGCTTGAGGACCGTTGAAGGATTTGATTCTATCCGTTTTAATGTTTGAATATGTCCGTTGATGAAGCATGAAGAATAATTGTTGTGACTCATGAATACAGACGTTAGACAGATGAAACTTCGCTAGTCACAATCACGGTCGCTGACTTCTTTCTTCATAAACATTCTTTATTCCATTTGTCTTAACCGTTGAGAGATAGCATTTGTTGCATAGACGGAATATCAGAAGTTGCTTTACTTTGATCAGAGAAGTAGTTACTGAGGATATCACCGGTTTTGGTAACAACATTTAATGCTCTTCTAACACACAAAATGCTTTATGCCAATTTGTTGTTAATCCATGAAAAAATCATCTGAAACTCATTAGTAGACTGATTAAAAGCAATTAGGAATAGTAATGAGTAATGATATGTAGAAATGAAATCACAATAGATGATTCAAGATTTACGAAGACGGTGACTTTGAAAAATGATGATCATGCTCGAGCATGACTATCAGTATGCTCGGGCAACCAGCAGAAAAAGTACTTTGGAAGAACAAAAATCACCCTATGCTCGAGCAACAAATCATGCTTGCTCGGGCAAGTTTCTCTTGTTGTCTTTTGAAAAATAGTTTTTTATCGCTGATGCTTGAGCAGGAAAAATCTTCATGCTCGGGCAAGAGTTGAACAAAGGCGAAGATTTACAAATTCAATGATGCTGCTCAAACATGACTTCTCCTTTGCTCGAGCATGGTGCTCGAGCAAGGATCTGAGCTTACTTAGGCAAGCTTCTTCTTATGCCTTTTGAAAATAGATTTATATCGTTGTTGCTCGAGCAAGTCATTTCCTCCTAGAGCATAGGTCATGTAGAGGCGAAAGAATACCAATAAGATTGGTGATAATCAAGCATACCTTTATACTCGAAGCATAGGTCATGCTTTGCTCGAGAATGGTGCTCGAGCATGCCCTTATACTCTGCTCAAGCAAGACTCCTTATCTTATATATATTTTCTTGTGTAGCCCGATGATGCTCGAGCATGATAAATGCTCTACTTGAGCAACACTCTCCAAGAGCTCATCTTGCCATTCCCACGACGATGCTCAAGCAAGCTAGCATACCTTGCTCGGGCAAGACTCTCCAATTTGCAAATCTTTGCTTTAGCTCGATGATGCTCGGGCTAACCAAATTCCTTGCTCGAGTATGCCTGAATTGAAGCATTATGCTTGGGCATTTGAAGTCCTTGTGCAAACATCAAACTTCATTGACTTTCAAAACATAATAGCATTGGCAGTACAAGAGTCAACTTCCAAAGAGCGTAACGTCTTCGATATAGCTCTGATTTTGTCAAATCACCCAATCTCAGAAAGATATTCAAATATTCCTTCCATTTCAATAAGAATCAGCTCCAAACTAGCTGTATTTCATCCATTAACATCAGATGAATGGAGGTTGTTCTTATCCAACATTTTTACTACATCCAGAACAGACCGTCAACTTCAAAACATTATAACTTCTTCAATTGATCTTCTTTTTCTGTGTTCTTGATGTTTTTGAAAATTTATTTGAATCTAGTTTCCAATGGCACTGGTTTCAGCTCAATTGGATTTGTCGTTTGTCAAATACACTCAAATTACCGAAGGTTGGTTTGGACTGTGATGGTAATTTTTTGTTGCAACTTCAAAAACTCATATCTCCTTGATCTAAATTCCTTTGGGTTTGAATTTTATATCAAAATGACGCATTGGGAGTCTAGATTCAAACAAAATTGGTTTCACTTCAATCCGATCTCTGGTTTGGGAGATATCGTCGAATTACCGAAGATCGCTAGAAACAGAGCTGAACAGACTAGGTTGAAGGGCATTTTTGCTTGAGCATGGCTTTGCTTCTGCTCAAGCAAGGCACTGTTTATGCGAAAATAAGAGCTAGAACGATGTTGCTCAAGCATGGAATCATTTGTGCTCAAGCAAGGCACTATTCTTGTGAGGAAAAAAATGCTCAAATTGCATTAATGGCCCGAAACAAACTAGTATTCATCCGGAAGCTTGAACTTGCTTATTTTAACTCCAAACTGAGCCGTTCCAACTTCTATTTGATCACAGAGACTTGAATATTGATATTCTCATGTTATTTAACAAGTTCTTGTTTCTTCAAACTCCATTCTTGATTATTCTCTATAATTTAATTTGGACTAACCTATAATAAACAAAGTAGTTAGTCAATGTATATGATATAAACTTTTTACTCTAGATAATGGCATCAATATAAGACATCATCAAAACTAACCATAACTAACAGTGTCATGATGGAAATAAGGATTGAGGTAGTATGTCGGGGCATGTAAAAGCTTATGCAGTTGAGCTTCCAACCTTTCATCAACTATATTCCATATAAGCTCATAATTATCACAAACAACAGTCAATAAAAAGAAACGGTCATTCCAAAAGGAAAAAAAAATCAAATTATAAAAATTATAAAACTTGCATAATAAAATTAAGTACAAAAATTTAATTTGATACTTGCCTTTTTTTAACATTATTAAAATTTTGTTTGATCTTTTCCTTCGCACTTTCCATGACTTCATATATGAATCTCATAGCTGGCTTCTCTTCTGAATCTACTAGGCGAAGAATTTTAATAAGAGGAGCAGCACCTTGAAGGCATATCACAATATTCTTATTGTCCGTAGTACTTTTTGCTACTTCTTTTCCATCTTTAGTAGATGAAAATTTTCTATTCTTCCAATCTTGAGAATTAAACAAATTTACCAATGGTACTCTGTGCTCATTAAGACATGATAGAGACAAATATGTAGTGGCAAATCGAGTTGCAACAAGCCTAATTAAATCTTTTCCATTTTTATATTTTCTCAAAAGGCTAATGAGCATTGATATTGTATAAATATATGTTGTGAATTTTTTACCCTTGCTAATGATTTCTTTATGCAACATATTTTTTTTTTCAAAGTCCTCCAACATTAAGTCCATACAATGGGTTGCACATGGAGTCCAATACAAATGTCTTCTTTTCTTCACTAATTTTTGCCCTACTGCTTTATAATTTGCAGCATTGTCAGTTACTATTTACACTATATTTTTTTTCACCCACTTTTCTCACAACCTCATCAAGCATAACAAACACTTTATCAGCAGTCGTCTTAGAAATTTCAGAAGTATCTAATGAATATAAAAATATTGTCCCTTTGGGACTATTCACTAGAAAATTGCAAATTGAATGCCTTTTTCTATCAATCCACCCATTAGACATTATGGAACCACCTGTTGTTGTTGTTTTTTTTTTTTAAATATATATATTAAACCACCTGTTGTTGTCCATTCACTCTTAAAGTTCTCAAGCAAGGCTTGTGTGTTTCTTAATTCCAAATTTAAATATTTTTCTCTAAGAATGAGGCTTAAATCCTTGACCAAATCTTCCTATAATTTCACACATCTTTGTAAATTCAGGATTTTTTATGCAATTAAAAGGTATAGCACTTGTATAAAAAAGTCAAGCTACTTGTTCATAAGCCTCTTCCCTCAAGTCTCTCTTAAACTTATGATTAATGGTTGATTGTGAACAACCCCTTTGCTATTATTTTTTGTATTTCTCAAGAAATTCATTTGCCCTTTCTCTGCATTTTGAGATTCAACTTGTGCATGTGTACCTTTATCATCTTCATCACTGATATCAACCCATTGTTTTTTCCTTTTAGATGAAGCACATCTTGCATCATAAACAAGTTGCAGTATTGTAGTCTTTTCTTCTTCAGGAACATTGTCACAAGCTTCAACATCTATTTTAGTGCATGCTAGATGATTTTTGAATTTATAAATACCCACATTAACAATTTTTCCACAATAATTACACTTCACCTTTTTGCCATTCCTATCAACATTCATCCCATGTTTCCATCCTATATCAGATATATTACCTGGATAGTTTTTTCTTGCAGCAATAACTTTTTTTCTAGTACTTTCCTTTGTGCTTGAAGACATCTTCAATTCTATATACTACCTAATTAACAAGCAGTAAGAAATTATTGTCAAATTAAGAAAAAAGAGTAATCAAATAAAACATCTAATATCTCAAGGTTTAAAAAAAAAACTTCCGATTTAAAATGTTTATTAATTAAAAACAATGAAAAGTTGAAGGAAAAGACCAAATATTTTGCTAATGTGCAGCGTCTGATTTGGTCATTCACAATATTGAAAGAGTCTTCTTTAACCTCACAAGTCAAACCTTCACGCAAACCAAGAATAATGTTTAATAATAATAAAAATAAAGAAGAAAAGAAAGGAGCTTATAGGCTAAAAGGCAGTTTGCATGCTTGAAGGCATATGTTCACATATCACGAGAGAAAAAGCACACTACACACTCCTCATATATCACAAGACAAAAGACACACCACACTCCTCACATATCACAACAAATAAATTATTCATTAACCTATCATATTTCAAAATTGAAACTCTCTATGCCCTTACTTCTGTTCTTTCTTCTTGTTCTTCGTCTTCTTTCTTCTCAAAAACCAGCAAGAACAAACAAAAGTAAAACATGAAATGACGAATGAAAACCAAAAGCTGCAAACTTTGGTAAAGAAATATGGTGGGCAGTGGCACAAAGTCTACAAATTTAAAATAAGGCAAGTTCTATAAGTTATGATTTTTCTTTTTTAACTTTATACTAGCTTTTTTGTTTTTTTTTTTTGGGAAGATTTTTAGTTTTTTACTATTTAGATCTCAGACTTCTACTACTCTTATCTCAGACTCGTTCAACTCGGTCCAGAAATGGTAAGTTCATTGAGTTTGACAAAGTCAAAACTAAGTTTGACTGAGTGAATGTATAGAACGATTCTATAAACGAGTTAACTCAATTTCATTAGATAAAAACATAAACTCTTAAAACTAAGTGAGCTGACTCTCAAGTGTGACAACAATATTATAAGGTTTATAGCTAGTTCTTATTATTGATAGTACTTTATTACTACTTCCGGTCATAATTATAAGAGCTAGTTGACTTTTTTTTTAGAGATTAAGGAAACTAAATAAGTTACTTAATCATTTTATATGTTGTGTATCTCTAAATTATATATTAGTTTATTAATTAAACTAATTAGTTTAAAGAAAAAAATAAAAAATAAAAATACTCTAAAGTAATTTAATTTGCTCCATTAATCTCTCCAAAAAAGTCAACTAGTTCTTATAATTAGGACCAGAAGGAATACTAATTAATATATGTGGTATATTACCTTCTTTACACACGTATTAATTGTCTAGAGATTCATTGAATTTCACATATGAAGCGGGAATTATGTTAGCTCATTAATATTTTTTGGGAGAAAAAAGAAATAGGCTAGCTTATCAATAACTTGACTTTAAAAGAGAATTATAATTTTTAAATAAGCAAGCTTTGGGTCCTTACATGTATTTGTCTCCTGAATCTTATAATCGTGTCTAAGACGTGTGCGGTGCGCGTGTCAGCAAGAGTCACCCTCGCACAACCCTACTATTCACCAGTGTTAACCCAAATTGGACAAAAAGTTAAGGCTTGGAACTTGGGACTTGGGACTTGGGAGTAGAGATCAAATTATATGGAAAGCAAGCTTTAAATTGATTTTTATTTTTGCTTTTTTTGCTTTTTCCTTTTACAACCACCATAAAACGCGGTCACATCGCCTGCCGATAATAATTCCTCTCCTTCCCGTTAAGCGTTCTGTCTGTCTCATTTCTCCTCTTCTCTCTATTGTTCTTGTCCGAATTTCTCTCCAGCTTCTATTTTCTTTTTATTGTCTTTGAAAATCTGGGTTTGATATTTCCGTTCATTTTTCAATTTTTGTGGGTTCGAAAGCTAACTGCGTTTTGTTTCTGGGTATACTGTATGCAAATTGAAGTGGAAGAGCTTTCTGATTGGAGGTTAAAAGGGAGAAAAAAAGAAGAAGAAGAGAAAAGAAACCAATTCGAGTGATTCAATTGTGAAATTCAAAAAATGGGTCTGCAAAATTGAGGTAAACATTGTGTGATGCTGTCGGGGCGAGAGAGTGAGTGAGAGAGCTTCCTGATTTGGTAGCCTACATGAGGATGTCCGCGACGGACTTTCAAAATTCATCTCCTTCTTTAGCCCATTTTGGCCGCGCGATTCGGAGTCTTCGTCGCGATCACATTCAAGTTCTTTCAATGGAAGGCTCAGCAACACCTCAGCATAATCCAAACTCTAACTTGGAGCAAGAGCTTGAGTCGTTTCAGAAACAGGTCACTGACAAATTTTTGGATCTCTCTTCGGTTGGCCAGGATGATTTGCTTTCACTTTCATGGGTACGCAAGTTACTTGATTCGTTTATCTATCTTCATGAAGAATTTAGGTATATCCTTCACGATCACAGAGCTCTAGTGTCTAAACCCCCGGTTGATCGCATGATGACTGATTTACTTGAGCGGAATGTCAAAGCTCTAGATGTGTGTAATGCGATACGAGATGGGATTGATGAGATTAGGCAATGGGATAAGCTATTGGAGATTGTTCTTTGTGCATTGAGCAATCAGAAGAGTATTGGTGAGGGCCAATATCGTCGTGCCAAGAAGGCACTTATTGAATTGTCAATTGGGATGCTTGATGATAGAGATTCCAATGCGTCCGTGGCACAAAAGAACCGATCCTTCAGCCGCAATTCTGCTGGTAGGGATCATCATCATCATAATCATCACCATCGTTTAGCAAGTCATTTTCGATCACTTTCATGCAGTGTCTCTCGCAATTGGTCTGCTGCAAAGCAGCTTTTGGCAATTGGTAACAACTTGAATGCCCCAAGAGGGAATGATCTTGTGGCTTCTAATGGGCTTGCAGTGATCATTTTTACTATGAGTTCGATCCTGCTGTTTGTAATGTGGGCTCTTGTCGCGGCAATTCCATGCCAAGACCGTGGACTCCTGGTCCAATTTTCCATTCCGAGGACTTTTTCATGGGCTGCTCCATTACTATCAATATATGAGCGGATTATGGATGAGTCAAAAAAGCGGGAGAGGAGAAACTCTCGTGGTTTGCTAAAGGAGATTCATCAAATTGAGAAATGTACTAGGTTGCTGAATGAATTGGGTGATTCGTCACGTTTCCCGTTGGTGGAGGAGAAAGAAGGGGAGATCAGACACAGAGTGCAGGAGGTTTCACAGGTTTTTGAAGCTTTGAAAGATGGACTCGACCCCTTGGACCGCCATGTGAGGGAGGTGTTTCAAAAAATTGTGCAGAGCCAAACCCAGGGACTTGACACTCTAGGTAGGCTAAACCATCATGAATCTTGAATAACATCTTGTTCCCATACTTCCATGGAGAACAAAATGAAGAAGCTGCAAAAGGTAAATTGAGAATTACGCCAATAATGGTGAAGGGGGAGAGATTTCTTGTAATTTCAAAACTCCTAGAATGTACAGAGTTTAGGATATTTAAAGTAGTCATTTGATGTCCATTCTGTTTGTCTTTGTCACCTGTTTGGCTTTTTGCCTTTTGATGCTGCTATTGTATTCAAATTTCTTAGTATATTGCTTCATCCTTGTTGTAGCTGATTTTGTCCATGTACTAGTTTTGTTTTGCTCTTCACCCTTGTTCTTAGTATAGTGCTTTTGGTTCATATACTACTTTTGTTTTGCTCTTCTGTACAATGATATTTGAATTACATTAATATTAGTCAAGCTGTTTCTTTCTGTGTTACAGTCCCTACAATCTCTGTTAGAAGAATGATGTAAGAAAAAATTTTCCATAACAAAGTCGGTGTTATAAGTTTTGTTGAGATTGTATTCCAGATTCAGAGTATGTTATCTTTCCGAAATTCACACATTGTTGTTCCTGTTTCAGAACTTGCTCTTTTTCTCCATCAGTGTGAATTTCACAACTGAGCATTGTGCAATTGCATTGATGATTTGATTGGGTTTTGGTAATTTGTGACTTTCCGGTCAAGTCAATTGAATAGATTGGTGCCTGGTTAATGTATTCTCGATAGAACCCTTTTTAGGTATTTACCATTTTGGATAAACTAAGACATGGTTTTCTATGCCCTAAAATGAAGTGTATCACTTGTAAATAATACACTTTGATATTTATATCTTTTATAACTTATTTGAATATTGATTTGTATCCTAATTTATCTCTTTCTACTAGGAAGAATGCCAAACTTAATTACTCGCAAGTTTTAACTCAATCTTAGTCATGACCAAATTAAGTGCAGGCTACTGAATCATCGAAGATTTGTCTAACTCTCCAGGGTATTGAAATTCACACACACACACACAATGCTAGTGAAGTGTTGTGTTAAAATACAAAGTGCCACAGGCATTGCACTACAAATTTAATTTTATATTAAGGACGAGAGGGAGTGTTATTTAATCCTGCAAATCTCATTATCTGTTTTTTTCCCCTATAATCTATCCTTGTACAGGTCCGCACATGCGGCGTCTGCAGAAATCTTTTGCTTTACAACCAAACTATTTCTTTACAGCTCAATGTAACAACAAAGGCTTGATTCTTTCATTTCGAAGGAGCTACAAAATAACAAAATAGCCAAAAGGGTAGTCCAACTTCCATCCTTTATAGGAAGTTAAGGTCGTTTTATCAGCTGTAATAAACAGGCACTTTATAAAAAGATAAAAAGAGTTCGACACATGCCTATACCAAAGTTTGTTTGGTTGCTCAGTCAGGTCTCTCAGGTGAGCTCTCGGAATCTAGCTTAATGATTTTTTTTTTTTTTTCGTGATAAAAAGTCAAATAGTGTCGAGTTTACAAATGGGGACGAAATTTGACGTTTTTTTTTATAAGTGAAAATTAAGTTTGCCCTACAATGAACTAGAATAAGGAGCTGGGTTCTGTTATCTGATGTCAACTTCTGTGTTAGTGGGAATGTCTATTTCCATGATTCATAATGTCTATTTCCATGATTCATAACCTCAGAAAATAATGGTTATTATGCTAATTGGTCCTATCTCTCATGTTATGTTGTCTTTTGAATAGTGTGGTATGATACATTTATTATGGCTAGTTAGCTGCAAGGGAAGCTGTGGCTGTGGAGGGAGTTTGACGTATAGAACCAATCATAAGATCCCCTTTTTTTTAAGAACAAGAATGCAGTTTGTGGTATATAACTTCACTTGAAGTTATTACGTGTTGTATTGTCCCATGAGATCCTTCATTCTTGATGATCTGCTGAGGAATTTCTGGAATTGAAAGAAGTGAGATGTATGATGAGTTAAAAAAAAAAAAATTAAAAAGGGAAAATAACTAATGTGAAGTGATGAAGTAAATACAAATAACCAAATGGCTTTGTTACATTTTATCTATGCCAACACTTTGTTGGTGTAGTAGCCACCCTTTGGCGGCAGCAGTAAACACAGGTTCGATCCATTCCTGCAAGCCATAAGCTTACCAATAATAATAATAATTGATATGGTATAAGAAAATGTGGTGCTCCTATGGATTCAATTTGGAAATTTGGATCCCTTATCTTTGGATTCAACTGGCAAATGGGTCAGACACTCTCATAAAAAAGAATGGGGTTCGATCCTAGAATTGGTCAAGGCACTCGAGGAAGCATCCTAAGGGTATATGAAACAACAGTAACCGAGACTAAGATGAAGGCATGTATATTCTTAGCCTTGAATTTCTTACGAAGTGGGCTCTAAGCACCCTATCTTTAAATTATGGGTGAGCTTAATCCTTCTCCTAAAATTCTTGTATCCAAATTTTTTTAAAAAAAAAAAAAGAGAGAGGAAAAAGGAAAAATGGCTATTTGGATAGTTTAGATTAGATGTAGGCGGGCAAAAGTAGGTTCCACAAGGACATATAGGAAGGATGAACTTCTACCTACCGTCTACAAGAGAGTGACTTGCTAGCGACACCTTCAAAAACTAATCAACCTCCCTTTTTCTCTATGATGTCATTCAACCTTTAATAAAATGACAAATGGCCTTTATGTATATGCTACAACGTTAATCACATGAGTTGATAACAAACTTAACACTCTTTTATGATATCTATCCATCAATATTCCAACACGATTCATCCACAATAAAGTTGTAATAAGATAGGATTTGTTTAAACTTCATATTATATCTGTGCGTGTGTCTGTATATATTGAAGTGATGTAAAGTACTACATATTATTATATTAAATTTATACTCCCTCTTATTCTTAATATAAGACATTTAAATAGTTGATTTTGATCATAAATATAATACTTATTTTATATATATACATTTTTGTCAATATTTTCTTAATTTATCATTATTGATACTCCTTCAACAATAATTAAAAAGGAGGGGGTAGGAAGGAATTAATTAGAAAGATGATTATGGTGTTAAGAAAATACATATCATATTAACTAACTTCCTTAATAAAATTAAATAAATATATCTTATATTAAGGATTAAAGAGACTATAGTGTAATAAGTACTTTTTCCCTTGCGTCCCTTCATAAATAGGAAAAGCTGAGATACATAGAGATTAACATGAATGGATTAAATGGAAATTAAAGTGAGTGGTGACTTTATTTTTTTTAAGAAAATCTCTTTAAGGTTTCAAATGATTAAAAAAATTTTAAAAAGTTCGACAGAAGATTCTGATATCAAAAAAGTCTAAGGAGTTGTTAAAACTCACAGATGAAGTTACTAATCACATACTGAAAGAATTGTTAATGAGACCTTTTTTATATCAGAATTTTCTATTAGACTTCTTTTGATATTTTCTTGGTCTCTTGGGACCTTAAAGGAATTTTCTCTTTTTTCTAATATTGCTAACATCAATTAGTGTCACCTCAAGAAAGAGTAATTTTTTTTTATAATAAAATTTTAGGAAAGGGGTTTGGTTTACCCACAGTCCAATGGTAGGGCGCTTGGAGCCCAGTTCATAAGGTATACTGGCCAGAGAGTACACATGCCTCCACCTCTACCAGCATTTCCACTGCTTCTTAGACTCCTAGGATGCTTTCTCCAGCGCCTTGACCAACGCAGGGATCGAACCACCTCCCTTAAAGTGAGGAAGTCCGACTCTCACACCAGTTAAACTCAAGGACGAGGGGTTCAAGTAAGAGTAATTCTTATAAACGGGGGAAGCTAAGAAATGAGCCGGCTCAATCCTAATAGGTTTGACCCATGTAATCGTATGCGCTATTTTACAACAGAATATACAATTTACAAAAGTTGAGCTCTCTTTGCCATAAAATCTGCACATCTTGTTAAAAAAAATAAAATAATAATAATAAAATATGCACATCTTGTAAAAAATAATAATAATAATAATAAAATCTGCACATAACATTGCTTGGTTTCCCTGCAGCTATCATTGTTCTTGTAAATCCCAATCGTCATAGATGAGCAATCCATTAGAAAAAAGTCAAATGATATACATATAGAATTGAGCCTCTATACATCAGAAGAACATAATAACGAGGCCCAATCCTATGAAAACAAAACAAAAACATACAAAGAACACAAGACAACTACCACAACTGAACAGGGAGGGGGGGGGGGGGGGAGGAACCAAAGACCAATAGCCAATTTACCACTGCATTTCAAACAATGCACATATATAGAACATTTTTGGAGACAAGGTAGGTGTCAAAGAGCTACCAAAACACTATAGAGAGTGTTTTGGATATCCTCAAGGCTTGTTTGGTATGAGGAAGATTTGAGGAGGGAAGGAACTAAAAGAAGGGAAGGAAAGATTTTAAGAGATGAAAGAAAATGATTTGAGGGAAAATGTTTTGTTTCGTAGGAAGAAAATGAAGGAATAATAGTTGTTAAAGAATCAAAAAGAAAAAAAAATGTTTTACCCTCACAAGTAATTAATTCAAAATGAAAAGGATTTTTTTTTTGCTAAAATATATTTTTTAAAAATATCTTCTTATTAAGCTCAATTTTGTCTAAAATATTCTCCCACCAAGTTCAAATTATCTAAAAAAATTTCCCATAAAGTTTGAATTTGTCTAAAAATATTCCTGCTCAAACCTATCGCATAAATTTGAATTTAACCTTATTTTCTTGCATCATAAAAAATATTTTATAAGGGGTAAATTTATCCAAAAATGTCAGTATTCATGTGGGAACTTAAGATCTCATCAATTTTGGTGGGATTTTATCTTCTCACATATAAGGGAAGATTGGTGAGGCCGAAGTGGGCCTAGAAACTTGGGTTCTCGAGAAGATTTGTCTAAAATACGTGTTAAATAAGAGAACTAGCTAATATTTATTTCCCTTCTCATCAAATCCATGTACCAAACGGGGCCTAAAGATATTGAAAATGCAACGGGAAGGAAAATCCAGACGCGAGTGATTAGACAAAGAAGCCAGAGAAAGCCAGTACGAATCCCATGTGACAATATTCAAAAGCACATAGCAAACTGGCTGGAACTAACAAACAAAACTACTCCCTTGGTCTTAAATATAAGATAAAGTTAACTTTTTAGATAAATTAAGGAAGCAAATTAAACTGACCGCCAAAACGCGTCTCTCTCTCTCTCTCTCGCGAACAGTCTCGGCTCCTGTTTAACATTACTGTTTCTTGCTCGCCGGCGGCGTCTTTGCCGCCGGCGAGCCTCCTCCTTCTCCATAACCGCAGTTTGGAAGCAGATCGGGGCTTGAGGAGCTTGGAACGTGTGGGTTTTAGTTCGGAACAGGGACATAGTTCGGCGACCTCGTGTCTTCACCGGCGTCGGTTCTCCTCTGGTCTCTGTCCTCACCACCACTCTAGCTGCGGCGGCGTCCTTTTGCTTTCCCTGTGCGGTGACGGTGGTCCTCTTCCCCACCCTTTCCAGATCTGTCTTGTTGGGGTGGGATCTTGTGTTTGGGCTTCTTTCTCGCCGGCGTTTTCCGGCGTCCAGGCGGCGGCTTCCGGCGGCAAAGGGGAAGGTCCTTTTTATTTTTGTTTTTGGTCTTTAACGGTAGTGTTTTTTGTTGTGATTCAGAGTCCTCTTCCCCACCCTTTCCAGATCTGTCTTGTTGGGGTGGGATCTTGTGTTTGGGCTTCTTCCTTGCCGACATTTTTCGGCGTCCAAGCGGCGGTTTCCGGCGGCAAAGGGGAAGGTCCTTTTTATTTTTGTTTGTGGTTTTTAATGGTAGTGTCTTTTGTTGTGATTCAGATTCGTGATTTTGGGGTTAGGGTTGTGTTGATGGTCTTGGTTGCTATATATTCTATTTCTCAGTTGGCCATTGTTAGGATGGTTAGATGGTGGCGAATCCAAATCTCTAGTGTTAGTCTTAGTTTGTTCGGTAGGTGTTTGCCAGATTTGCTTGATTGAAGGAGTAGAAGTATTTTGAAGGACTTCGTTTGTTTCCTTTCTGAGGTTGGGTTTTTTCTTATTCTTGCCCCATTTAGGGGTAATTGTGTAGCTGATTTAATTGCAGCTTATCCTTATAAGAAGGTGTGCCCTGTAGGGTGGGTTTTACAACCAACACCTTCTTCTTTGTCACTTCTAACCTTGGTTGTTCAGGAAGCCGGTGCAGTCTTTGAAGCTACTTTTATTCCTACCTCTTCAGTGATTTTGTATTTTAGTTTCTCTTTCATTTGGTTTGTACTGGCTCATGTGTTTGTGTTCCCGTTGTTCTTGTTCTGGTTTATTTATTTCAGTTGTAATTGTTCTAGTTCTTTGTATTTCAGTTGTAATTGTTATGCTTTGATGTATCTTTTGATTTGAGTATTAATATAAGTACATTTCGACCAAAAAAAAAAAGGAAGCAAATTAAATTAAATTAGAGAATTTTTATTTTTATTTTTCTTCAAACTAATTAGTTTGACTAATAAACTAATATATAATCTAAAGAATACACAACATATGAAATGATTAAATAATTTATTTTATTTTCTTAATCTTTGCAAAAAAAAAAGTCAAATATGTCTTATATTTAATACCAGAAGTACTTAACAACAACACCACAACAACTAGGAAATAAATAACACTAAAAAGTATTCCCTCTTGTCCTAATTATAAGACCAAGTTGATTTTTTTTTTTTGAAGAGATTAAAGAAGCTAATTAAATTATTTTAGAGTAATTATATTTTTGTTTTTTCTCCAAATTACATAGTTTGACTAATAAACTAATATATAATCTAAGAATATAGAACATATGATATGATGAAGTAACTAATTAGAACGGGAGGAATACTAAGAACCAGCCCTGCAAGATGAACCTCTGAGTAGCTGCGTCTAGCAAACTTTGAGAGGTCCCCAACAAACTTCACACACATAAACATAGCTTTTTGGCACGAACTCGATCCGGTAGAACCCAGATTATGAGCATGGGGCTCATCCCGAAGGAACTTCCTTCTCCTAAGAATGCATGTTTCCTGAGATACAATTTAAGACATGCATGATGTGTTACAACACATAATCCAAGGGGCGAGTAGATGAAGAAGGGAGACACCACTCTTGACCCTATGAAAAGTAGATGATGATTGAGAAATAGGAGAAACCTCGTTGCTTGGAGAAACTAATTAAGACTAGGGGACAAAAAATAGCTTCATTTTGAGACGTGCTGAAGCTTTGCCCTTAAAAAAAAAAAAAAAAACGCAAACAGTGAAGCTGCCCTTTTAAAAAAAAAAAAAAATTAGGGTACTAGCCCTGACCAGTACTAAAAAAAATACTTCAAGATCATGAAGTATTTTTTTAGTACCAGTCAATACCTTCAAAAATATTTTTAATAGTAGTCAGTATCGTAAATTATTTTTTCAAGATCATGAAATATTTTTTTAATATCTTCCAGTACTATATATATATATATATATATATATATAAAAAGGGGTAGAGCTTCACTGTTTGCGTTTTTTTTTTTTTTTTTTTTTTAAACAAGGGCAAAGCTTCTCGTTTCTGGGGAAGTAGAAGGTTCATTACAGCGGATCATAGCCACTCCCCAGTGGAGCATCATAATTATGAGAGTAGCACAATGAGGAAGAAGCCCATATACAAAGCCCGATATCTCTGCGACCCATGTAACCTCAACCTGAAAAAACTGTATGACCCGACTTGGAACCCATGGTCCGAGAAAGAACCCGATCACATCTTGCCGCCATGCTACAATGATCTTGATGCAAAAAGTGTGAATATGCCGGTTATAGAGAACCTTGGCGAACAAAAAAGTGTTGCAGACAGTAACTCAGGCATTCTCATTCACGCTGGTTAACCCATATACCTATACTTTCACTTAATTTTTAATTTGGTATATGTGTATTTTTCTCTCTTAATTGAATAATTCATTTTTCCATTTTAATACTGTTAGCTCTTACAAAGTTTGCTCTATTAGCATTGTTAGCCTTTATACAAGAGTTAATGATACTAACATAGCAAAACTAAAGAATTAAATTATGAGAAAAAATACACAGGTAGTAAATTAAAAAATGAAAAAAAAAAAGTAGAGGTAGGAAATGGGTTTCCCTTTTTTCTTAAAAATATAGGGAAAATTGCACTTAGGTCCTGAACAAGGAAATGTATGATAAAATGATTCATTGAAATCTCAAAATTGTGGTGAATTCTTTGGGACTTCTTTGCAATATTTTCCATATGCAAAAAGACACAAATGTCTCCATTAAGGTTCATGAACTTGTCAACGTAGGCACATAGACTTGTCAAAACACGTTTATGGACTTGTCAAAACAGGCATATGGGGGCATTTATGTCTTTTTACATGTGGAAAATATTACAAAAAAGTCCTACAAGACTTCACTGCAATTTTACGATTGGATTAAGGTGCAAATTTGCTAACGAACTACTACCAGAGGAGCATCTAGCACAAAAAACAATTGATGGTACCAAAATTACCAATAAACAATCAAAAAGTGAAAAAAGTACCAAATAACTATTTAAAAAAAACAACAACTATCACAATTACGTTAAAATATGAGGCACTGGCGTAGGATGGTGGTGGAAACGCTAGAGAAAAGAATGGTTGAGTCTTCTTGTTGGACAAGGCAAATACCAATAAAGATGGGACCCATGCGAGCAGGCACTGTGGCAACAACAGCTGCTACTTGTGGCATCGAAGGGATGGAAAAAGGGTGTAAGGCACGTGCCGGTCGAAAGCTGTGGACTGTTGGATTTGGTTTCGGTGCGTAATTCTCGCCCTAAAGCTACATACGGACCTTGATGAGTTCAAGAGGGTGAGTGAAACACCCAGCAACAATGGAAGCTTTGAGATATCGACATCGCCGATACTATGACAATCAATGGAAGACGAAGACACCAAGACAATGGCGGGGTAACAGTGATGGGCTAATAGTTCGTTGGCCAATTTGCACCTTAATTGTGTTTTTTTTTCGTTTTTTAATTACTGATTGGTAATTTTGATACCTTCAATTGTTTTTTGTGCTAGATGCTCCTCAGGTAATAGTTTGTTGAAAAATTTGTACCTTAACCCTTTGAGATTTCAAGGAACTATTTTGTCATAAATTCCCTTGCTCAAGACCTTAGTGCAATTTTTCCAATATATATATATATATATAAGTAGATGGCATGACATCAATTCGCCTAAACACTTAAACACCTCATATGAAACCTGTGAGGCTCTGGGGTGCCTTACTACTACCTAGTGAAATCCCCTCTAGTTATAAGGAGTCCATATTATATGCTCCTTATGTGTTATTCTTCAAAACACATAGTTTAGTTTAGTGGGTAAAGCTAAGCCATATGTACAATCTTGGATAATGAGAAGCTGACATGTGGGCATCTTTTCACTAATGAGAGACCCTCATTCTTTAAACTTTTCCTCTTCATTAAGATTTTTTGCTTCACTTGCCAACCCCTTTACTTACACCACCAAATCTTCACTTCCATTTGATGCCTTCAATTCTTTGTCTTGAATATGAGCTTTTATCTTTATACGACGGCTATGTGCTGTTGGGAATTTTCAGGGTAGTGATCTAGCTTCCAGTGAATTATGTTTAGAGATCGATATGCTTTGTTTGATTGGTTTTTGGTGGTGGTGGTGTTTGAAAGTAGAGCTAAATACCTAAGAGGGGGGGTGAATTGGGTATTCTGAAAATTTTCAAAAATAACTCTGTTTTGAAACAATAAAAACAGAGGTGAACAGAGTAAAGAGAAGAGCAGCTAGACATAGAGATTTATACTGATTCGGTCCTAACAACTTGACCTACATCCAGTCCTCAGACTCACTGGGATTTTCACTATATTAATGATTACACACTTTGCACTCAAAAAATAGTTTTCTCTCTAGAACTCACTCCCCCTTACAAGTTGTAATCAATAAACTCTCAAATCACCAAGTCCCCTTGACTTGTGATTCTTTACAATAAATGATTTTCAAGAATAAATTCTCTCACAGAGTAGATAATAATCAATACTGAAGCTCAAGAATCAAAAGATACAATGTAGTTGAAAACTGAAGAAATAAATGCAAGACTTGAATGATTTTTGTTTTCAGCTGTTCTAGTTGTTGAGAGGACTTGAATTCAACTCTATTTATACTCAGATAGCATTAAATGACCGTTGCATCTTTAATTAGACCGTTGGAGATGATCTGCAAAGGTTAGGAGCAATTTTGGTCTTCTTCTCTCTCTACTCTCCACTTAATCCAGCTGTTCAAGTGTTCAGAGTTGACTTCCTCTAGATTAATCCGTTGGAGAAGCAGTTGCTTGTTGTAGAAATCATTCTTTAATGCTTTCCAACCGTGTACAGATGGATTACCCAAAAGTGTGCAACTTTCTGGGCATAGCATTTAATGTGCTAACATTGCTTTTTGCTTTTGCTTTAAACCTTCAATAAACATCTTCTAAATCATCTGAAACTCACTAACAAAGTGGTTAAACATAGTTAGCAATATAGAAGAGTGATAATGGAAAGTATTGGAATCAAACAAAAAGATTTCACAAATTCGAAAGATTTGAATTTCAAACTTAGCGACTGAAACTCGAGTTTTGTTCTGCTAAAATCAAGTTTTGAACTGTGCACTTAAGCAAAACTTGAGTTTTCATACACAAACTCGAGTTTCCTCCTTTCAGAGAGGAAGGTCGCGATTTGAGCTTTTGGAACACATTTTGAAACAAACTCAAAACTCGAGTTTCCAAAACCAAATTAGAGTTTTTGACTTTTAACGAAGTGTAAGTGTTTTAGTTCAAAACATCAAAACTTGAGTTTTCAGCTAAGACTCGAGTTTTCAAAACATTGAAAAACTTCAAAGCTCTCTGTTTGGCCAAAACTCGAGTTTCCAAAGTGAAACTCGAGTTTTCACTTTAATGTGAAAATGTTGAGAAATCTTAGTCAAGCCAAAACTTGAGTTTTAAAAGAGTAACTCGAGTTTTCAAAACATTGATAAAATGCATTGCTCTCTGCCTAATCAAAACTCAAGTTTTGAAATCAAAACTCGAGTTTTCATATAGTTATGAAAACCTTGAAAACTTGCAATGATCTCGGGTTGGCTCAAAACTCGACTTTCCAAATCTAAACTCAAGTTTTCATTTAAAGATGAAAACTTTGAAAATCTGTTCAAGTTGGAAACTTGAGTTTTCACTAAAGACTCGAGTTTTCAAAGATGATAGGGCAAAACTTTAAGCCTAAAAAAAACTTTGCAAGTGCACGGGCCGTATCAAGTAATAAAGTGATAAGAAAAGTATCGTTCCCACGAAGACTTAGTATCACAACTTTAGTTAAGCATTAATCTCACAATTTCGTTTAATTTGAGTAAAACAAATTGAATTTAATTAAGATAAAGAAAAAGAAAATCAAAACTAAAATAAAAATAAGAAAACTGCCACAATAATCAAATAAGCAACCTAGAGTCACTAATCCTTTATTTGATTCTTAGATTTTATCCCCACTAAATTAACTTTGACTAAATTTAATCAGCTAATCTAGAGTATTAATGTTTATAAGTGCCTGTCGGTCCACTTATACACCTACCTCAAATAATTATGTAATGTCTCAAACAACTAATTAAGGCGCAATTCAAATCGGGTTCACTCTAATTTGACTATGCGGAGCTTCTAGGTATATGTCTATCCTAGACGCAAATTAGATTAAAACCTAACTTCACGTTAAATTTTAACCTAATTCCACATTATTTATTCCCAAGGCCAATTTAGGATTCCCTCTTTCAAGTCCAACCCTAAATCCCCAAAACATGCTCAATGGTGATCAATCAATAAGCAATAACAATGAACACAGGATTAAATAAACTGAAATAAAATTAAGCAAAACTAACAAGTGGGAATAATCTCTAAAACCCAAACAAGTTCATAGATTCCCTAGGTTGCAAAAGAAAATTAGCCACACATGGCTATAAGAAAACCCATTACAAAAATAAGAAATTCAAATTCCAACATAAAGAGAAGAAGAAGAAGAAGAAGAAGAAGAAGAAGAAGAAGAAGAAGAAGAAGAAATCCCAGAACAACTCTGCTTCTTGAATTAATATCACGCTCTGCTTCTTCTTTTCGTCCCCCTCCTCTTTTATTCCGTCATGCCTCCTTATTTATAATTTAGGTCTTAGGTCACTGATTCTCTTTTTCTTATTACAAAGATATCTCATATCTTGTAATTTACTCCATCATATCACACAATTGATTTTGTTTCTATTTTTCTTGCGGGGGACCATCAAGTTTGGCTGATTGCATATCTTTTTATTGCCTTTTCTACTTCATTCCAAATCAGCTAATATTTCCTGCACAATAAAAATAGGATATGAGTAGATTTTATGTCGATTTATTTTTTGATCCCAAGTTTCATTTAATTATGGAAACGTTCATAAAAGATAATTAAATATGTATATAATATCAATAATTCCAATTAAATCTCATAAAATATACACCTATTTCATCATAAAATATATACTCATCAAACACCCCCACACTTAAACATTTGCTTGTCCTCAAGCAAAAGAAAGAGAATTCATTATCTGAAAAGAACATTGCTTATGAAATTCCTTAACAAAGAGCAATAAACCACCACGCTTAGATCATATCATCAAATCTTATTTAAGTTAATGTTTTATAAAAATAAGTCACTAATCCAAAAGAGTGTAACAATCTCTTAACGTCCCATGATCAAAAGATCGGCAAGCAATAAGTTCAACCATAAGATTAGTAAAAGAATATTACGCTACTCAATTTCTCTAGAAAAATTCAAATGTCCCCACCAAACCAAGCTTTTCATTTAATTTATTAAGAATTCTCAGGTAGGAAATAACTCATTTTTCCCTCTTTTTTTTTCTTTCTTTTTCTTTCTTTTTTTGATTTTTTTTTGTTTCTTGAGCCGTTGTAGGTTCCCTTTTGACGCGACCCTGCACATGGGTGATGCAGCACCGGTTACTCAGTTACTCCAATAGGCACCTCAAGAGGCTTTTAGCCCAACTCATAACCCTCTTTGACTTTACCGTTTGACGCGAGTGCCAACATTGGTGATGAAGTGCCCCCGGTTACTAAGTAAGGTCTAGAGAAGTCATTGGAGTTGTTTTTTTTTCTTTTTGCTTTTTTTTCCTGAGTCATTTCCCTACACAAAAGTTTTACTTGGTTAGCAAATATCATCATCTAATTTTCTAAAGAAATCTTGTAGCAAAATATTCTTAAACTAATAATTTGTTAATCACATTACAAACTAATCCTTATTCTCATAGTCCATCTCAAGATTTCAAAAAAAAACTCAAGGCTTAGAGACTTGGTTAAAACATTTTTTTTTATTTTAATTTTTGACTTGATAATATTCTCTAAGATGGGGAAAGCCCAAAATTAAGGTCAATCCTCAACAATGCAAAAAATCTCAAATCAACAAAAATCTTTTCAATTACATAAGGACAAACATAATTCAAAGAAATTATATTATAACCGAAGAAATTATATCCCTCCCCAACACTTAAATCAAACATTATCTTCAATGTTGCAAAAATATAAAGAGGGAAAGGAACTAGTACTCCCCTGGTTTAGACCTCTAACTCTAATGTGGAGTGCTAAAGCAAGACCTTGCAGTAACAAGAGAAGTGATCTTCTTCAAACCTGAATAAAACTGAAAGAAAGAAAACAACAAGAAAAATAAAATAAAATAAAATATGCATGCAAAACCCTTGGGTTGCCTCCCAAAAAAGCGCTAAATTTATAGTCTTCAGCCAGACTTCTCAAAACAAACCACTAATCATAAGTATCAAACACCATAATTACCTTGTCTTCATTCCTTTTCACGCAACAAGTTATCTCACACAAAAATTGATCATTCAAATTAATTACTTGTATTTCCTTAATCATAGACAATCTTGGATTACAAGCAATCATTGAATTCAAAGAAGGCACAACATGCATATTCTTGAAAATAAATATAGGCACATCCAAAAATTTAGAGCATTCAATAAAATCAACTTGACTCTCATCAATAAGAGTCAACACTTTAAGAGGAGGGTCATGACCATCAACAATTGGGACATCTACATCAATTTGATCACCAACATCACAAACCTTAGGCTCCACAGCCGGAACCTCTTCTAAACATCATCTATTCTCATTTAAATCAATTTCGAGTGCACAATCACTTTTTACATTATCCATAGTCACATGCAATTCCACACCTTCAACTTCCTCACAATAATCATTATCATCATAAGAAGTAGTACCCATGTTTAAGGGAGTATTTTGCACCATAGTCTCAAGGGTATAAAGCATTTGACTCGCATATACCTCTATAGTTTGGATACTTGACTTAAGGCTAGCGATCATCTCCTTTTGCTCTCTACTAGATTTCTCTAATGCTTCCCCATACTCCTCAACTAATTTTTCCAAATTAGATTTTTCCCTGTACTCAATGATGTGTTCTTCAACATACAGATAAGAGTAACAAGGAGGAGTATTTTCATAAGAACAATAGATATGTGGATCCCTAAAATTTTGTTGCTCAAAACCTTCACTAGGACAAAATGAGTTATCAAAACAAGTTTGGTTCCTAGTGAAATCATCTCTCATAAAATGACTAGTTGTACTATATGGACAATACTCAAATAAATGATTCCCTCCACAATAAACACAAGACATGCAAACATATTGAGAAGAATCAACATATGGACTACAACCATCATTTAAGCTCTTTTTATGTTGCCTAGATTCATTCAAAGAATTTAAAATAGCAATCAATCCATCTTGTATAGAAAACGAAGAATTCATCTCCTTCTCAATATTAAGACCAGTTGGTTGCCAATTGAAATCCATTTTTTATTTTTTCTTAAAATAAAATAAAATAAAATATTTACAAACTCAAACTTAAACTACTAATGCTCAATCAATTCCAACCAAAAAAGTTGTGGCACACAAGTCCCCGGCAACGGCGCCAAAAACTTGATAGGGCAAAACTTTGTAGCCTAAAAACTCCGCAAGTGCATGGGCCGTATCAAGTAATAAAGTGATAAGAAAGATATCGTTCCCACGAGGACTTAGTACCCACAATTTTAGTTAAGCATTGATTTCACAATTTCATTTAAGTTGAGAAAACCAAATTAAATTTAATGAAGAGAAAAGAAATTAAAACTAAAATAAAAATAAGAAAACTACCACAATAATCAAATGAGCAACCTAGAGTCACTAATCCCTTATTTGATTCTTAGATTTTATCCCCACTAAATTAACTTTGACTTAATTTAATCAGCTAATCTAGAGTATTAATGTTTATAAGTGCCTATCGGTCCACTTATACACCTACCTCAAATAATTATGCAATGTCTCACACAATTAATTAAGGTGCAATTCAAATCGGGCTCACTCTAATTTGACTATGCGGAGCTTCTAGGTATATGTCTATCCTAGACGCAAATTAGATTAAAACCTAACTTCACGTTAAATTTTAACCTAATTCCACATTATTTATTCCCAAGGCCAATTTAGGATTCCCTCTTTCAAGTCCAACCCTAAATCCCCAAAACATGCTCAATGGTGATCAATCAATAAGCAATAACAATGAACACAAGATTAAATAAACTGAAATAAAATTAAGCAAAACGAACAAGTGGGAATAATCTCTAAAACCCAAACAAGTTCATAGATTCCCTAGGTTGCAAAAGAAAATTAGCCACACATGGCTATAAGAAAACCCATTACAAAAATAAGAAATTCAAATTCCAACATAAAGAGAAGAAGAAGAAATCCCAAAACAACTCTGCTTCTTGAATTAATATCACGTTCTGCTTCTTCTTTTCGTCCCCCTCCTCTTTTATTCCGTCATGCCTCCTTATTTATAATTTAGGTCTTGGGTCACTGATTCTCTTTTTCTTATTATAAAGATATCTCATATCTTGTAATTTACTCCATCAGATCACACAATTGATTTTGTTTCTATTTTTCTTGCGGGGGACCATCAAGTTTGGCTGATTGCATATCTTTTTATTGCCTTTTCTACTTCATTCCAAATCAGCTAATATTTCCTGCACAATAAAAATAGGATATGAGTAGATTTTATGTCGATTTATTCTTTGATCCCAAGTTTCATTTAATTATGGAAACGTTCATAAAAGATAATTAAATAGGTATATAATATCAATAATTCCAATTAAATCTCATAAAATATACACCTATTTAATCATAAAATATATACTCATCAAAAGACTGAGCAAAAACTTGAAAATTCTCTGTCAAATCAAAATTCGAGTTTTGAAATCAAAACTTGAGTTTTCACTTAACTTAGAGAAAACTTAGGAAAGTTCAAAGTAAGTCGAAATTCTGGAGTTTTAGCGCGAAAATGAGTTTGCATTTGTTTAGAAAATTAGAGACTCTCTGTATGGGTAAAACTCGAGTTTCCAAATTAAGACTCGAGTTTTGTCTTTAGTTGAAAACATTAAGAAGTCTCTGTATGATTCAAAACTCGAGTTTTCAAACCGAAACTCAAGTTTTTTCTTGAGGTGAAAATCTGAGTGCTTTCTGTAAGTCCAAAACTCGAGTTTCTAAAGTGAAAGTGGAGCTAAATACCCAAGAGGGAGGGTGAATTAGGTATTTTACAATTTTTTTGCAAATAACTCTGTTTTCTAATATTGAAAACATGGCAGAACAGAGCAAAGGGAAGAGAAGCTGAACACAAGAGATTTATACTGGTTCTGTCTTAACCACTTGACCTACGTCTAGTCCCCAGACTCTTTGGGATTTCCACTATATCAAGGATTACACACTCTGTACTCTAGAAGTGATTCTCTCACTAGAACTCACTCCCTCTTACAAGTTGTAATCAATGATTCCCCAAATCACCAAGTCCTATTGACTTGTGATTCCTTTACAATAAATGATATTCAGAAAGAAAACTCTCTTAAGCAGCAGATATAAATGAACACTGAAGCTCTTGTATCAAAAGATACTTTACAGATGAAAACTGAAGAGAATAAATGAAAACTTGAATACCTTGTTGAAGGTTTATGCCACAACCTCCTTAGTGTGAGTCAAAGCACCGACAAGGGTAACCTTGTTATTTTTGATTCAAATGAATGTCTAATTGTGAAAAAGGATTTGCTTCCCTTAGAAGATTTAAAATCAAAAGCTTTATTTAGAGCACCTAGAGATGGTAATTGTTACACTCTCAACCTCTCTAGTAATGTTTCGATTTCTGAAAAATGTTTTGTAAGCAATTTGAGTGAGAGTTGGCTGTGGTACAAGCGTTTGGGTCATGTCAACATGTTTCAACTTGACAAGTTGCTTAAAAAGGATTTAGTAATTGGCATTCCTAAACTTAGTTTTAAAAATGATTTAACTTGTGAAGCATGTCAAAAGGGAAAGCAAACTAAATCATCTTTCAAAGCTAAAAATGTAATCTCTACTAACAGACCACTACAATTGCTTCATATGGATCTTGTGGGTCCAGCAAGGGTGAGGAGCCTTGGTGGCAATCTGTATACATTGGTTATTGTAGACGATTATTCAAGATTTTGTTGGACTATTTTCCTGTCTTCAAAAGATGAAACATTTGATCAGTTTGTTGTGTTTGCCAAGAAGGTCCAGAACGAGAAAGGATTTTCCATTTCAGGTATTAGAACTGATCATGGTGGAGAATTTGAAAACAATGCTTTTGCTGAGTATTGTAACAACAAGGGGATAGACCACAACTTCTCAGCTCAAGGGACTCCACAACAAAATGGTGTTGTAGAAATGAAGAATCGAGTCCTCACCGAGATGGCAAGGGCAATGCTGAATGAGAATAAAACTTCTCAAGTGTTTTGGGCTGATGCTATGAGCACCGCTTGCTACATTTCAAACTGAGCGTATTTGAGAAAGAAGTTGAACAAGACTCCCTATGAGTTGTACAAAGGAAGGAAGCCTAACCTAAGCCATCTACACATCTTTGGATGCAAGTGCTACGTGCGCAATAATGGTAAAGAGAATCTAGGTAAATTTGATTCTAAGGCAGATGTAGGAATTTTCATTGGTTATTCAAATAGGAGCAAAGCATATAGGATTTTCAATACTAGAACTAAAATTGTTGAAGAATCTATTCATGTTGTGTTCAGCGAAGAAAAGACTGATAAATCCTTGAATGATGAGGAAGAGAATCTTCTCAAAAATCAATTCTTTTCGAAAACTACTTCTTCTCCTTCTGAAAATTCAGAAAATGTTTTTGAGGTTGTTCCTGAAAACAATTTTGAAAACCCAGATCAGTCTCAGCCTAGAGCTTGGAAATTTATAAGAAATCATCCTTTAGACCAAGTTATAGGTGATGTGAGTCAAGGAGTAAGAACTAGAAATAGTACTTTGAATGAAGTTACCTTTTCTGCATTCATATCTCACATAGAACCCTCTAAAATAGATGAAGCCCTCTCAGACAATGATTGGGTGATAGCTATGCAAGAGGAGTTACATCAATTCGATAGAAATCAGGTTTGGGACTTAGTACCTAGACCCAAGGACCATCCGGTTATTGGGACTAAATGGGTATTTAAGAACAAACGTGATGAATCTGCAATCATTGTCCGGAATAAGGCAAGATTGGTTGCAAAAGGGTACAATCAAGAAGAAGGGATAGACTATGAAGAAACTTATGCTCCAGTGGCTAGATTGGAAGCTATAAGGGTTCTTCTAGCCTTTGCATGTGTTAAAGGTTTTAAACTTTTTCAAATGGATGTTAAAAGTGCATTTTTGAATGGTTTTATTCATGAAGAGGTTTATGTAGAACAACCTCCAGGTTTTGAAAATAAACAGTACCCTGATCATGTTTTCAAACTCAAAAAGGCATTATATGGTCTCAAGCAAGCTCCAAGAGCTTGGTATGAGAGATTAAGCCAATTTCTCTTAGATCAAGGATTTATCAGAGGAAAGGCTGACACAACATTATTTATCAAAAGGAATAAATTGAATGAAATTTTAATTGTCCAAATTTATGTTGATGACATAATTTTTGGTGCAACTAATGATGCTTTGTGTGAAGAATTTTCAAAGATTATGCAGGGAGAGTTTGAGATGTCAATGATGGGAGAATTCAACTAATTCCTTGGGCTACAAATCAAACAAAGAAAAGATGGAATTTTCATCTCCCAAACCAAATACCTCAATGATCTGCTGAAGAAGTTTGGGATGGACCATTGCAATGGAGCTGACACACCAATGAGTACAACCACTTCATTGGATGTTGACGAAGAGGGCAAAGATTTCAACATCACAAAGTATAGAGGGATGATTGGATCATTGCTCTATCTAACTGCAAGTCGCCCGGACATCCAATTCAGAGTTGGGATGTGTGCAAGAGTTCAATATGCTCTAAAGGAGTCTAATGCTGAACATGTGAAGAGGATCTTCAGATATCTTGCAGACACCAAGACACTAGGTTTGTGGTTTCCTAAAGGTCAGCCTGAACACTTGGTGGCATACTCAGATTCAGACCATGTCGGCTACAAAACTGATAGGAAGAGTACAAGTGGCCAATGCGAGTTCTTTGGCAATTCACTTGTGTCTTGGTTCAGCAAGAAACAAACCAGTGTAGCTGTGTCATCAACTGAAGCTGAATATGCGGCTGCATCAAGTTGCTGTGCTCAAGTTTTGTGGCTCAAGCAACAACTTGCTGACTTAGAAGTGAATCTGAAGGAGATCCTAATTTTATGTGACAACACAAGCACAATAAGCTTGGCCAAGAATCCAGTTCAACATACTCGAACCAAGCATATTGATGTGAGACACCACTTCATAAGGGATCATGTTCAGAAGAAAGATGTCAAAGTGATGTTCATCCCAACTCACCTTCAGCTTGCAGACATCTTCACAAAGCTATTAGCTAAAGAACAATTCAATTTTATAAGAAGAGAATTGGGAATGGTAAATCCCAATGAATTGTAAGTTTTTCCTTTACCTAATGTTAGTTTAGGTTTTGATGATTAATTGTTACTAACTTAAGCATCGGAGTGTCTAGTTGTGTTTTATGCAGGATGCTTTTGTGAAACCTGAGTTTTTGCTGATAAGAGGTGAAAACTCGAGTTTTGATATCAAAACTCGAGTTTTGACAAAGTATCGGGGAGAGAGAAGAAGGCTTGAGTTTTTTTGAAGAAGCTCAAAACTCGAGTTTGCCAACTGGAAACTCGAGTTTCCATCAGACAAAGAGCCATGAGTTTTTGAAGAAAGCTGAAAACTTGAGTTTCCACTGTGAAACTCGAGTTTTGGACAAGAAGTTCAAAAGTTCACAGTACACTTTTGAAGTCCAGGTAAGTCATTATTTCTTCAAAACTCGAGTTTTGGTCGCGACTATAAAATATGATTTAACACTTGTTTTTCAAAACTCGATTCAAAACTCAAGTTTTGCCCTAGCTTCTCTCTGTGTCCTCTCGTCTCCTCTCATCTCAGAACCTTAAATTCTTCACATTTCCTGGACAAATGTCTACTTCCACTCCTTCTCAAGCGGCAAAATCCTCTCCAAACCCTAAGGGATCCTCACAACCGTCGGCCACCTCCTCTGATCGTCCTACGCATCTCAAAACTCGTTCAACAAGACTGCGATTTGGTGTAGATAAGTCCATCAAAGGAGTTCCGGATGAAATGTCTCCAACGAAGTCTCATTCGCCTAAAGCAAAGGGAATTACTATCGACGACAGTGGTGAAGGAAGAACGAAGAAGAGGCATGACCCAGAAAAGACTCCAAGAGGAAAGGGAAAGATGAAGGTGTCTGAGGTACCTAATATTTCGAAGCCACCTAAGGCCAAACGATCCAAGAAATCTTCAATTCCTGAGCAGGGACAAGCATCGTCTCCACCTAAGTCTCCTGCCGAAGAATTCTTCCCAGAAGCTATGGTTTTTATGGAGGATGCAATTACAGAGATTTACAATCATTCCTCCCCACCTGAAGGATTCTTTGCTGCCACAACTCAACTATCAAAAGCGGAAGGAGAAATGTTTAAAGAATTCTTTGCCAACAAAGCTTTCTGCCCTTCTGTTTCAATTGACTTAATTAAATTGAAGGAGGATTTTAATTTGGATTTATCACCTTGGTTGAAGGATTATGAATCCTTCATGTCCATTTCCGCCCCTTTCACTCCCAATATCGTTAAAATCTTCTATTTCAACATGGTTTCTGACAATCTACTTGATTCTGAAGGATGCCTTGTGGAAGAAAGAGTGACCACAATGGTGAAGGGTGCTGAATTCACTATCTCTGCTTCCACCATTAACCAAGTTCTCAAAATTACAAAACCACCTTCGAATCCTGATATCAATCTCAGCAATCGAGATATTTTTACCACTCTATGTCCAAACACTCCCTTTCCATTAGATCAAACCCATACCCTGTCATTCAAGCCAGCTGATATATCAAACATAAATAGAATCCTCTGGTATATTTACTCCCGAAACTTCATTCAGAAGGGAGGGAGTTTCACACATTTCACCCAGAAGGATTATCCCCTTTTTGCTGCCTTTGTGAGACAAACCAAATTTGACCTTGGTCACTGGATTTTCCAAGAAATGATCAAGTTCAAATTTTCCTTCAGGCGTCCATCACATATCCCCTTTCCTTCTTTGGTGTCAGTAATTCTGTTCTACCATAAAATTTGGCATTTGGGCACTCCCGAGACAATCAAGAGGCCAGCTACATTTGGGAAGAGTCAATTGAATTATATGAAGCTAAATTTGGAAGGTGAAGGCTCAGAACATTCCCAGGCTCTCACAAGATCTCACACTCGTGCCACTCATTCAAGAGCACAAGAGGCCCAGTCAGCTCCTGCACCAACCTCTGCATTACCCCCTGATTTTGAGGATAGGGTCAAAGCTATTGTCACTGCGGCAATTGCTTCTCTCTCGATAAGATTGGAGTTTGAAATAGGGAAATTGGTCGCTGAGGTGAGAGACGGGAACCATGAGCTTGTGGATGCCCAAGAAGCAATGAAGATTTAGCTGAATGAGTTCAAAGAACAATCTGAGAAGAAGCAGAGTGAACACTTTGACCAGCTCATCGATCTTGATGCCAGGTTGTCCACAAATTTGATCACAACTATCAACTTAGATAACAAGGTGGACAAGATTCTGAAACACATGGGCATTGGATCCACATCCACTACTTTTGGCACCACCTCCACACCTACACCTGCACCAGCATCTCCTCCTTTCTCATTCCCAAGTCCTCCTGCATCTTCATCTCCAGCCTCTACTTCTACTCCTGCAACTGTGATTCTGTCATCTCCCTCCACACCTGCCACTGAGGTGCACCCTTCACCCACTACTCCATCTACAGTTGTTTTACCATCACCATCAACACCAGCTACTGAAATCCTTCCCCACTCCACTCCTTCCCCAACCACTCCTGCTACCATTGTCCTCCCATCTCCACTCCCTGAAACTATTCCACCTCCTCATTTTGACAATGACAAAGGGGGAGAGGAATAGGAGAGTTAGGAGAAGATAGGCAGAATTTGATTTTTTTTTCCTGAAAACTGTAGTTCAGTTTATGAAGTTGCTGTATCGACTCTGATATTTCTGTCTGATAACTTGCAGTTCAATTTATGAATGACTTTTGAAGTTTCTTGAATTGTGTTTTAGTTTCAGTTCATTCATGAAATCTGTATTTAATATTGCTTCTATTGCTTATCTCTGATATACTGACAAGAATTGTGAATGTAAACTCATGACAGTCTTTCTAAACTCAGCCTTTTTGAAAAATCCTGTCATGGTTTGTTAATTATCTCAAATTCTGTGATTTCTGGTTTACAAATGTTGTCATCATCAAAAAGGGGGAGAATGTTAGTTCACTATGTGTTTTGATGATGATCGAACAATTGCAAACCCAAAAATGAAGTTTTGTCTTTGTAAGTTGAAAAACTTACTGTTAAGACAAAACTCGAGTTTTGGTTTCAAAACTCGAGTTTTGGCCTTGACAGAGAGTTGCTCATTTTCATTAAACAGAGCAAAACTCAAGTTTCCTCGAGTTTTGAATCATACAAAGAGCACTCAATCTTTCATCTCAAGACAAAACTCGAGTTTCAGTTTGAAAACTCGAGTTTTGGTTCTTACAGAGGCTCATGACATTTTTCAACTAAAGACAAAACTCGAGTTTTGTTTTGCAAACTCGAGTTTTGGACATACAAAGAGTCTTTGATTTTTGAATCCAGTTTCGTACCAGGACTTCATCTTTTAAATTGCTTCAGAGTTTTTCAAGTTTTCTCTAAGTCAAGAGAAAACTCGAGTTTTGATTTCAAAACTCGAGTTTTGACTTAACAAAGAGGTTTCAACCTTTCACACTGTTTTGAAAACTCAAGTTTCAAAGAGAAAACTCAAGTTTCCAACTTAAGCAGATTTTCAAAGTTTTCATCGTTGGATGAAAACTCGAGTTTTGTTTTACAAACTCGAGTTTTGACTCAACCCGAGAGCATTGCCAAATTTCAAAGTTTTCATAATAATATGAAAACTCGAGTTTTGATTTCAAAACTCGAGTTTTGATCAAGCAGAGAGCAATGCATTTCACGATAATTTGAAAACTCAAGTTTCATTTTTGAAACTCAAGTTTTGGTCTGACTTGAACTTTACAATGTTTTCACTGCTTAAGTGAAAACTCGAGTTTCACTTTGGAAACTCGAGTTTTGGCCAAACAGAGAGCATATGTTCTTCCAACCTTTTTGAAAACTCAAGTTTTAATTTGAAAACTCAAGTTTTGATGTTTTGGACTTCCACGTGCTATTTTCATTAAAAGTCCAAAACTCGAGTTTTGGTTTGAAAACTTGAGTTTTGAGAATTACTCAAACTATGGTCCAAAAGCTCAAGACTCGACCTTGCTCTTTGAAAGTAGAAAACTCGAGTTTCAGTTTTGAAACTCAAGTTTTGCCTTAAGTGCACAGTTGAAAACTCGAGTTTCCATGAACAAAACTCGAGTTTCCATCGCTGAACTACAGATTTGAATTTAACGATTTTGGAATGCTTTGTTATTTGAGCTCAATACTTTCTAGCATTAATCTTTCATATTCCCTGTTATGTTTAACCACTTTACTTGTGAGTTTAAGGTAGATTAACAAAAGTTATTGAAGATCTCAACTAAAAGCAAAAAGCATGTCAGCATAATAAATGTTGTCCAGAAAAGAAGCACTCTTTCAGCTAAACCACATGTGCACAGTTGCAAAGCATTAAAGAATGTTTTCTACAACAAGCAACCTCTTCTCCAACGGACTAATCCACAGAGAGACAGCTCAGAGTCATTATCCACTTGGATTAAGTGGAGAATAGAGAGAGAAGCAGACCAAAGTTGCACCTGAACACCTCCAACGGTTTGATCCATTTTGCAACGGTCATTTATTGCCTTCTGAGTATAAATAGAGGAGCATTCAAGTCTTCTCAACAACTACAACAATTGAGAGCGAATTTCATTAAGTTTCATTAAATTCTTTTAGTTTCTATCTATACAGTATCTTGTGACATTTAAGCTTCAGTGTTTATCATTATCTGCTCTAAGAGAGAGTTTTCTTTGATTATCAAACATTCATTGTAAAGAACCACAAGTCGGGGGACTTGGTGGTTGGGATCATTGATTACAACTTATAAGGGGGAGTGAGTTCTAGTGAGAGAATCACTTCTTGAGTGCAGAGTGTGTAATCTTTGATATAGTGGAAATCCCAGTGAGGCTGGGGACTGGACGTAGAGCTGTCAAAACAGGCCACCCCAGCCCGCGCGGGCTAGGGCCAAAAAGCCCACAGGGCTAAAAAGCCCGCATTTTAACCAGCCCACACAGGCTAAAAAATTAAATAACCCTGAGGGTTAGGGCCAACCCGCGGGCCAAAAATCATTGAAGACCAACTAAAACAAAAAGCATATGCAATAATTCATTAGATGCATATTCCAACAGAACTTGAAGGCAATAATTACAACTAAACCTAAGAACAAAGTACATGAGTGTCCAATTTGCCTCAAAATTTATCCACCTGGGCAAGCTTTTGGATGGTCCCAAGAGATCTCATTTCGCAGCTGAAAGGTCATTAGTGCTACTGCTACAGGATCTTCCATCAAAACGTCAATCTCTTATGTACAGGGGAATGAAAATCAAGAACCTGTTAAGCATGACAATTTACCGAGTTCACAAATCAAATTGAAATCTCAGAACAGCAGAGAAAACTGCAGGACGAAGAGAACTTAGAGGAAATGCCACGACCACCAAAAAAATCAATACTGATGAGAGCACAAAAGAATCATTGCACTGGATGTTTTATTCAGCTGCCAATTAAGGAGGGACGGACCCTTTATTAAACAATGCACCGAATCTTCAAATTTTCAGCTCAAAGCAAAGGAAAAATTTGAACAGCTAAAGGGCCTACAAAAATATTTCTGATTACTATGAGAAAATATAGGACTTGGCTTCAGTTCAAAGCTGCCACAAATCAACTACCAAACGGTATGAATTGTCAAATATTTAACATAATTTAAAATAATACAACAAAGACAAGCATTATATATATAAAATGAAAGAATATATCGACGCCCCAGTTTAGCATCACAATGCCCTTAAGCAATAGTGTAAAAAAAAAATCACTCATTTTAATCCAAGACCACTGAAGGACAGCTCCATGTAAAAATTGAAAGAAAAAAAAATCACTCATTTTTTGCAATCAGAACAAGCTCGGTAAGAGGACTGCCCAGTGCCTAATCATCAACAGAAACGCAAATACATGCAAACATCACAGAACAAATAACTAGTAGCTTGAAGGGATCATAAGCAGACTTTGCTGGTTGTGGAAGAGATGAGAGAGATGATGATGAGGATCAGGTTCAGGTTCAGGTCACTTAACCATAACCAACAAGGGTTTTTAAATCTCACTATGGGCTCCACCAATTCTTCAGATCTTACTACTGCCTCCTCCACCGGGTCTTCCAATTTCAGTCTCAGTAAATCAAACACCAGCGGATCAGTCTGCGATGCCTTCGACGTGTTGAAGGTAAATGTCGCTAACTCATCCTGTGTTTCCTTTACGATTTTGAGATGAAATCGCCAAAATCTACAGCCTAGATGGTACCGAAATTTTCACGAGTTCAGATTTTCTGAAACCAAGCAAAGCAAAATAGTAAAGCTGAAATTAATTTTTATTTTCCTTTTCTCCTTTTTCTAGGGTTTGAATCGATGCGATGGTGTTTTCGAGAGTAACCTGTTAGCTAACACAGTGAAGATCTTTGAGAACAAGAAGTTCCATGCGCGTGAAGATGATTTGAGAAATACAGAGCTGGTTGGGGGAGCTAGTTTGGCCCAGTTTTGTTCGCCTAATTTCAAAAGGAAATATACAGAGTGAAGGGCAAGTTTATCGAAAGAAGAACTCGAACAGAAAGTAACAGAGCAAACAGCTAATAGCAAGAAGTCACCTCCACGTTCTTTCCCTCCTCCACTCCATTCACTTGCTCGTCGAGTGGGATGGTCCTTCACTTCACATGCGACCCCGCCGTGCCGACCGAAGGTTAGTCTGTGTCGATTCCTTTACTTCACTTCTCTGCTCAACGCCAAAATAGGTGGCCCATCGGGTTAGCCCTATCATAACCCCATAGGAATGGGGTTATTTCGGGCTAGGGCCAAAAATAGCCCCATCTTATTGGGGCTCAAAATCAGGGGGCTTAAAATAGGGTTAAATGGGCTGGCCCGTAGGGTTCAGCCTATTTTGACAGCTCTAACTGGACGTAGGTCAGTGGTTAGGACCGAACCAGTATAAATCTTCTTGTGTCTTGTTTTTCTTCCCTCACTCTGTTTTACCCTATTTTCTTAGTGCAAAAACAGAGGAATTTTGAAAATTTTGAAATACCCAATTCACCCCCTCCCCCTCTTGGGTATTTGACTCCATCTTCACATAGCATTTTTTTTCTCTCTCTCTCTCTTGATTTTTCTTCAGCCTCAATCTCTCCATCCCCTATCAACCCTAACCTCTTTACTCCACCTACCATGGCATCCAACTCCGACGCCGATGCTTCTTCTGCCACCAATAAATCACCTTCCTTGGCCTCACCACCTTCTACTACTTCTCCTCCCATCGTCGATTTGGCGTCTCCCTTTTATATACACCCCAACGAGAATCTGAAACTTATCCTCGTCTCTCCTCCTCTTGATGGTCCTAACTACCATAATTGGGCCAGAGCTATGCGTTCTTCTCTTCTTTCGAAGAATAAGCTTTAGTTCATCGATGGTTCCCTTCCCTCCCCTTCGTCGATGGCTTCCTCCTTCCGTATTTGGGAAGGATGCAATAATCTGGTCCAGGGCTGGCTTACATGTTCTCTCTCTCCAACTATTGCCAAGAGTGTCTTGTGGTTTGATTCAGACCCTGAAATATGGAATGACCTCCGATCAAGATTTTCTCAACTAGATTTGTTTCGTATAGCCAATCTCCAAGAAGAGATATGTAACCTTCGACAAGGTCCTTCATCTGTGAGTGACTATTTCACTTGTCTGAAGATTCTTTGGGATGAAATGTCCAACATTCGCCCTTTAAAGCCTTGCAACCGTGGATCAATTGGAAATGCTCTTCTTCATCGGGATGAGGATCAGATAATCAGGTTTTTGAAAGGTTTGAATGAACCGTATGCCTCCATCAAATCTCAGATTATGCTTATTGATCCTCTTCCTCCGATCACTCGTGTATTCTTGTGGTGACTCAACATGAGCGTGAGCTTCATATTCCAGTTGGCTTGACTAATTCGTCTATTTTAATGTCTAAGGCTCCACGGTTTCCTTCCTCTGGTTCCAAACCGAAGCTCTGCTCCTATTGTGGCAAGCCTCGCCACACTGAGGAAACATGCTACTGAAGGCATGGTTTTCCTCCTGGCTTCAAGTTTTGGTCATCCAATTCCTCCAACACAGTGAATAATTTCTCTGCTCAAGGTACTGGTTCTGGTCTTGCTCAATCGCCCTCTGTTTTGGCTTCTTCTCCAGCATCCTCACCTTCAACAGCTACTGTCCTTCCTCACCTGTCCGCTGCTCAATACACTCATCTACTCAATCTTCTTGATTCGTCCTCTCCACCACAACCTTCAGTCAATCACTTGTCAACCTCACTTTCGGTTCCTACTGAAGGTAATTTCTCTTCTCAACTCTCTGTATCATGGATCATTAATTCTGGTGCAACTGATCATATGTGTTGTTCTTTAGCTCTGTTTGCATCTTACACGTCTATACGTCCTGTCTCTGTAAATCTTCCCACTGGTTCTAAAACTATTGCTTAATTATCTGGCACTATGCGCAGTTTAGAATCTTTAATTCTGTATATTGTTCTGTTTTTACCTCATTTTTCTTTTAATAACCCATCTGCCTCTCGTTTAACAGATTCTCATAATTGTTTCATAACTTTTTCTTCCACATCTTGCCAGATTCAATCAACTCTTCCTTCGCGATGATTGGTTCAGCTAAACTTTTTCAGGGCTTATACATCCTCACTGCGGATATGTTTCCCAACCATGCTTCTCCTATGATTCTCTCAACCACTACTACTCATCTTACCAATAATGCTCTTTGGCATCTGCGTTTGGGTCATCCATCTAACTCCACTCTTTCAATTTTACATAAGCAATTTTTAGACATTACTGTATCCCCTTTATTTCCCTGTAATGCTTGCCATTTTGGTAAATAAAAACGTTTTCTTTCCTTGTAAGCACAAGTTCATGCAATGATATTTTTGATTGGATTCATGTTGACATTTGGGGCCCTTTTCCGGTTCCCTTTGTTCAGGGTCATCGTTATTTTCTCACAATTGTTGATGATTACTCTCGTTTTACGTGGCTATTTTTAATAAAAACTAAGTCTGAAACTCAAATTCACATTAAACAATTTTTTACCCTTGTTCAAACTCAGTTTTTCACTGCCATTAAAATTTTGCGCTCTGACAATGATGCTAAGTTTGCTATGCCTCAGTTTTTTGCCTCTCATGGTGTTATTCACCAAAAATCTTGTGTTGCTACTCCACAGCAAAATTACATAGTCAAACGTAAGCATCAACATGTTTTAAATGTTGCACGCGCTCTTCTTTTTCAATCTCACATTCCACTTTCTTACTAGTCTTTTCTGGTTCTTCATGCCACTCACATCATAAATTGTTTTCCTTCTCCCATTATTAAAAATTCTACTCCTTTTGAACGATTATATGGTTTTCCTCCTTCCTATTCTATGTTCAAAGTTTTTGGTTCTCTTTGTTTTTCATCCACATTAAGTCACAATCATTCAAAATTTGCTCCTCATGCACGTAAATTTATTTTCTTAGCCATTCGTCACGGCTCTAAAGCTTTTACATTGCTAGATCTTTCTAATCATCAAATCTTTTTATCTCAAGATGTTATTTTTCATAAACTTGTGTTTCCCTTTCAAAATGGTGACATTACTTCTCTTTCCACCCCTTGGCCTGAACCTCAAACCTCCTCTCCTTTATTCGAGGACATTTCTGGTCCCCCTTCCCAGTCTTTACCTTTTCCCAGATCCCCAACCTTATCTACAAGTCTAGCCACTCCTCCCTCCATTAATTTTGACTCTCCACGGCCTTCTCCCAATCCTCCCCTTCATCGGTCAACTAGATTACATAACCCTCCCTCATATCTGCAGGATTATCATTGTGCCCTCACTACTTCTACTAACCAATCAACATGTAAAGGTAGTCTTCGTTATCCTTTATCCTCTATTCTTCTCTTTCCCCTTCTTATCATTCCTTTGTTAATGCTGCTACTACTAATCCTGATCCCTCCGCTTTCAAACAAGCTGTGAAACTGTTGGGATCCGTACAACGCAGTGGATTAAAATTTTCTACGAATCCTATCCCATGGATCACTCAGGTGCGTTTAAATCAAGACTTAGGGACCAAATATTACCTTTGGAGAATTCGTCCGTGTCTCGTTCTTCCTTCAACGGTGGGCTACCTCCTCGATCAGCAGAAGAAGACTCTTAGAATCGTCTTTCTCTACTGGTATCCACACGAACGATCCTCATACACGTCTACGGCAGCGTGCTAGCGCCTCTTGTGCATCCCTCTCAATATTTCTAGTCTAGGGTTTCTCGCGGCTTTCTATAATACGCTCGACTAAAACTCCCGTAGGTTTTTCTAACCATCCACGTATTATATTCAAAAGTAATCCTATTAATTTTGAATTTCAAATTTCAAATTTCAAATATGGATTAAATAAATATTAATTAAATTTATCTATTAGATCTAATGTAACGTATTTATTTAATCCGATTAAAACCATGTCTGAAATTCGAATTTCGAATTTGAATTAAAAAAATATATTAATTAAATCTATCTGATAGATTTAATCTAATGTATTTATTTAATTCAAATTAAAAGCCTTCTGATTTAATTTATCTCCATAAATTAAATCTGAGAAATGATATCTATCTATTTAATTAAATATGAGATACTATATCTCAATTTAATATTAAACAGATATACAATATCTTTATTCGAAATTAAATGAGATACAATATCTCTATTTGTTTCAGATATTTAATTTATCAAATAAATTAAATACAAAACAAATATTATATATATAATATTATAATCTCCATTAATAATATATATATATATATATATATATATATATATATATATAAATTTTGAATTTAATCTATACACACACACACACACACACACACACACATATATATATATTTATCCTAGATTAAATTCAGTATTCATTTAATCTCAGATTAATCTTAAATTCAATGAATCTGGACACTTTTACCAGTGTTGGATTATTCTTGTGTGCGACCCTGCAGGCCCATATGAGATTGGCAGTGGGCCAAGACTGTATCAACCCACAAGTCGCAAGCGGTCTCTAGCAAGACATTGTGACTACCCAATTTACATGGGGATCGATGACACGATACTACCTATCGTACAACCAAGTCACATCCCTTTTGTCACGCGATAATTCGGTCAAGGATGAGGCATGGATAATGTCAACTTCCTGTTCTTGACCATTACTTTCTCAATTCTCGAGCAGTCTAATAAGTGAAATGGAAACTCCTTTCCATTACAATATGGCCATACATTTCTTAGACTCACTCATCGAGGGGCCCAGTATTATCTCTCTACAAATGTGAGGGACAAATTCCATCTTGACCATTCACATTCCTCTGCATGAAAACCACTGATCCCGATCCCAGCCTTTATCATCACCCGGTCAAAGGTGACTTTTGACTAGATCATGATAATGTTATTTTTGAAACCGACTGTCTTTCTCTTCTTGAATGTGTTGATGCCAAAGCTCCGGATATGATTGATTGGAGGAGTAGGAGCATTATTTTCGATATTATTTGTCTGTTAGGTACCAAGGTTGGGTTCTCTATGTCCTTTACCCCAAGGGGGGTAATCGTGCCGCTGACCTGATTGCAGCAGATGCTTATAGAGGGGTGTGCCCGATTGGGTGGGTTTTCCAACCAACACCTTCTTTGCTATCACTTCTAGTCTTGGACTCCCAGAAGATGAATGTTGTTCCTCATGATGTTCCTCTTCCCAATCACCCATTGAGGGGTGATTGTTTGTAGTTTGTTTTTATTTGTGTGTATTCTGTTTTGTTTGTAATTCATGGACTTGTGTTTCCGTTGATGTTGTTTTCTCCTTTTGTGGTTTTTCCTTCTGTGGTGTTGCTTGTAATGTTTTCTTGGAGTATTAATAGAAGCATCCTTTGATCAAAAAAAAAATTCCTATGAACTAGTCCTACAATCTTGTCATCTCGAAATAAGTTCGCTGCTAGGATGGAAAAGTGCCCCGTCTTTCTTTCACAAGAAGATTATGAGCTCGGTTGACAAAAAAAGCTTCATTGCAATTCCTTGAAAAATAAGAGTGAAATAACCCTAGTATATTGGGAAAAACACCATTCCAGCAACTTTTATCAAAAATTGTACCCAATTAAAGCATATAGGAAAAGATTTACCAATATAAGATAGTTAATGGCGTCGTCTGTCTGTGCACCACTAGTGGCGTCACAACTACTGACTAATGGCGTTAGGACTCCTGACACCACTAATGGTGTCAAGAGTATTGACCTAGTGGCATCAGGAGTCCTGACGCCATTAGTCAGTGGCGTCACAACTCGTGATGCCACTAGTGGCGCACAGACAAACGATGCTATTAACTATCCTATATTGGTAAATCTTTTCCTATATGCTTTAATTAGATACTCCCTCCAGTCCTAATTATAAAAGTTAGTTGACTTTTTTGGAGAAGTTAAGGAAACTAATTAAATTACTTTAGAGTATTTTTATTTTTATTTTTTTTTTCAAACTAATTAATTCAACTAATAAACTAATATATAATCTAAAAATATACAACATATGAAATGATTAAGTAACTTATTTAACTTCCTTAATCTCTCTAAAGAAAATCAATTAGCTCTTATAATTAGGACTGAAAGTAGTACAATTTTTAGTAAAAGTTACAACAATGGTGCTTTTCCCCTAGTATATTGCTTCAAGATTTATATTCCACCAATCTTGAAAAGCATTCAATTGTCACTCGTCGCTAATTTGACAATATTGTACTTTTAATATCTTGTCAAGAAATCAAGAAAGTTTAAAAAAGTAAATGGTCATTAAAACCCTCCGTATTGAAACTATAAATTACAAGTATATTTCATGCAAAGGACGTGTTTCCTTACAAGATAACACACATTCATCCCTTGTTATTAAACTCACTGGGCCAATTTGCAAAGATCCTCGTATTCCACTGCCTTGAGGACTCTGCCATCGTAAGGACCTCTCTCAATCTGCACTTTGGCACAAAAATGATCAGTATCAACCCCCAACAATCTTGCTGTAGATCCGCGATAAGCTCCATTGACAATCTTAACAAGACCACCAACTTGGGGGATCACAGTTTCAAGCTCTGCCTGATCAACTCTGAGCACATGCTTGCTTTCAAGCATTTCTATTTCCCCAACGTATTTATCAATCACCCTTCTCACAACACCTTTTTGCTTGTAATACCCTTTATCTGCCAAAGCTTTGCTCGTGACCTTAACAACAATTCCCTCGTGCAACCAGTAATCCTTTCTATTAATCTTCTCCCTTTTTCTCTCATCTTCTCGCATCAATTCGTCCAAGGTTGATTTTCCACTGCCACTTTCTTTCCTCTTCAAAGAGCCTCCAGGTTTCCTTTCTTCCATTTTGTCATCCTCAACCTCATCGAACAATACCTTTGGTCCCTCCCTTTTTTCCTTGGTTACAGGTTTTGCAGATGAACCAAGAGAAAAGCCAATCTTAACTCCATCTTCCACTTTTAACTCTCTTGGAAGTTCAGCCTGTGAAGGTTGATAAGATCCAGAGGAAGATGGTTGCGTCAACTGCTCCGCCTTTTCTATTTGTTTTTGTATCTCCTTCTCTTGCTTCTCTTCTTCTGCCATGTCGGACTTTATTCTCTTATTCTTCATCCTCTCTTTGAAAAGAGTCTCAGAATCTCTATCAATGTAGGTGATAAACCAACCCTTGGGTGTTTCTTCAACCTTACACTTTCCAGTCCGACCCAAATATTTGACAAACTCAGTTAGTGTAAGCCATTTAGTGGAATTCATATGAATGTGATGTCTATCACTAATGTATTCATTGTAAACTACTGTAGCTGCTATACGACTGAAACGGTGGCTGCGCTTCATGTGCTCAAGAAAGGTGTTCTCAAACTCTTCAGAATAGCCCTCAACTATCCGATTTGAGTTTTGTCCAAAGATTTGCATTTGACGCTGGTGACTTTCACTCATACAATGACACTTGAACCCATTCTCATCTCGACATTGTTTCTGACACATCTGGCAGTACCACCTAAGCTTTTGCAGCCCCTTTGCTTTGATTCGATTAGCTATTGCCTTTGGTGTGAGAAACTCGTTCTTCCCCATTGTCAATCTGCATAAAATGTTTTTAGAAAATTATTCACCCGTTTGATTCACTAATGATGTTTGGTTGATTCAGAGAGACATGAGAATGTGTAGAAATAATATATCAAGAGGCTAAATCATCCCTATCCACACCTACATTTAGTGAATACGAATACCTACATTTTACTTCATCAGGTGCTTGAACCTTTATGTGAGTTCTATTAGGTGGGAGAATATACACAAATAGGGGTGATAATTCAATATCTGGAACTCCCGGTAAACAAATTCAAGCTATACTAATTTATCATACTAATAATGATTGTGGCAATCTTACACGACAATGTAAACTACAAAGTCCCAATAGAATTTAAACAGAATCTGCTAGCATCAACCTGACGTAAAAATCCCAGCCTCAAACCAGGGTTACAATTTTTGGTGGAGAAAGAACGGTAGAAAATAAAGCTTTTAAACTAAAGATTAACGAAACCCCGAGGAAAACAGGAAAAAAAAAAACAGCCAGTTTCTGGAAATACGGATACAAAAGAACCCCTTATTGCTGACCAAATCAGATTAATTAAAAAAATGATGAAAACAAATATGGATGAACAGACGACGCATAGATGATAAGCATAAGCATTTTCTCACATAAGAGAATACAAGAATGCAGAGATGATAGGGTTATAAATATGAAAAGGCAGAAACAGAGATAGAATCCAGATGAAGGTAAAAAAATAGTCGCAAGATAGTAAAAGAATATCCAGAAAGAAGAAATTGCATACCAATTAACACACTTTCAAATTTGTTAATCTCTCTTATACGATGGACAAAGAATGAAGGCCGCGATTAGGGGTGAGCAACGGGGGGTTTTTACATACGGGGTAAACAGGTAAACGGGTCTAGGGAACCGTTTAAGGATCTGCCCCTTGTTCAGAACAGTTTTTACCAGCAAACCCAGACCACAGTAACAGGAAGCAAACAAAAAAATAAATAAATAAATAAACATTTAGCAATAATTTTGAGTAAAACCACAGTTCAATTCAGATTCAAAAACCACAGTTTAGCGTTAGGCGAGAAATACATTACAATGAGTACCTTTTCCGACGGCGACCGAGAGGCTGAGACTTTGAGAGAGACGGCGATAGTGAGCACGATCAAGATCGAGAGTAACGTCGAGAGGCTGAGCCTGAGGCTCTGGGTTGGATCCGAAAGAGATGAGAGACGGAGATTGTGAACTGAACTCGAGATCGAGTTCGAGAGAGATGACGAGAGGCAGAGGCGCTGGCCACTGAGCTTCGGGTGGCAACGGCGAGGAGACCCAAGAGGCTAAGAAAACACCTAAGTTCGATGGCGAGAGAGCGGCGACGGCGAGATCGAGGGTTTGCACTCTAAGCTTCGGGTTTGTGCGTTTCTTCTCCGTTCTCGACTGGCAACTTTGCTCTGAACTGATGAAGGAAGCTTCTGTCATTATTCTCGTTATCTCTAAATCTTTAAATCACATTTCTCTAATCAATCTAAAATATCACACTATTATTTTTCTCTAATCAATCTAAAATAGTAAAATATCACACAATTATTTTATTTTAATTTTTTCTCCTTTTCTAAATCAATGTTCTAAACGGTAGATAGGATGGGAAGAAAAAATGCTTATGAGAAGATCTTCAACCCACAAAATAGTCGTGAGAAGGGAACAAAAAAATTTATATTATAAGGGTAACGGATAAGCAGGGTGCGGTGACTCAAATTGCGACCTGCCCGTATAATACAAATGGTTAATAGGGTGCCCTTACTTCGGGGAAAATTACAAGGGGCGCGACTGATTGGGGGAGTCAGTTTGAGCTTTTCTTATCTGGGCTGTCTAAATGGGATCTGGACGTTAAATTTTTTTTTTTTTACTTTCTATTTTTTAAAAATAATTATTTTAATAGGTTGATAATCTAAAATAAAAATAATTTTTCAACAAAAATATTTTTAAAAAATAATTTTTTCATTTAAAAATTGACAGTTAAAAAGAAATAAATCTGAATCGTCCAGATCCAATCTGGACGGTATATATCTAGAAAAAAAACTCTCCCTACCTATATTTGGATAGGTAGGGTAGGAAAACTTATTCCTAGATTGGGTAAGTTGCGGGTCACTTGTTCACCTCTAACTGCGAACGGCAATTGGAGGACCTACTACCAGTCACTTACTCACCTCTAACCACAAACGGCGATCAGAAGAAAACCTGCTGCCAGGAATTTAAGGCTAGATTTGCAATGCATGAAAAGAAAGGGTAGAAAATGAAATAATATATTATATAATAATTAAAAGAAAAAGAAATTTATGTTTCTAGGCGAGGTTGGAATAGAGCTGGGAATCAGGGCCAGCCCTCCAAGGCCCGGAGTAAGAAAAACACCTGTATTTCAAAGCCCGGCCCGAGAGCACCAGGGCCAGGGCTGGCCGCAAGGCCCGAAAATTACTATTCCAAATTTTAACTATTTTTCCTCCGTTTTTTTTTTAAGAAATATAATTAGTAAATTGCAATACGAATTATCCAATAAATAACTACAATCACTAATTTATAATCCAAAGCAAACTATCTTCATAAATAACTCACATAAAACATAAAAAGCATATTATGAATTTCTTCTTCCGCATCATGAACACATCCATAATTTTTATTTGCAACAAATAATAAATCAAATCATAAAATTAGAGTATAGTTATTATATATTTGTAATTAAATTGATAAATAACTTTAAAACAAATACAAAATATATATAAATTAATAAATTTAGAAAGGAAAAAAAGTAAAAGCTACCGTGAAAAGGGCCTGCAGGGCCGGCCCATGGCCCTCCAGGGCTGGCCCGTCTAAGCCCGAGGCCCTTCAGGGCCGGCCCTCTAGGACCGATTTCAAATATTTCGTCTTTTTTTCAAGCCCGGCCCTTGACGGGCCAGAGTTAAATGGACCGGCCCGATAGGCTTGACCCGTTTTACCGGCTCTAGTTGGAATGATCGGCCAAATCAATTTATTTAAACTTTGTTTAACACTCTTCATGTTTAGCCCAGGCCCCAGAGCACAAAACAAAACCGAATCTTGATTAGAAGTGATATTTACCTCCAATTTAAACAGGCACTAATTATATTTAAAAAAAAAAACAGGCACGAAGATTCAAGTGAATTGTATCAACAAAAAAAAAAAAAAGATGTGGATTTCATGTGTATGTAGGTATTAAACAGGCACTAATTGTATAAAATAAAAAATTTTTTTTTAAAAAAAGGCACTAAGATTCAAGTGAATACGGTGTGTGGATCAGTTCAAGAAAAAAAATTTAACGTGCACCGTTTTATATATTTTTAGATAATGTTCTGTGATAATCTTTTTATATAATAATTTTAGTAATATCTTAAGTATTTAATCCTAACTTCGTTATATTTATTATTTTTGATATAATCTTTTTATTTGAAAGTGGGTTAAAATAATTTTTTGTCAGACAAATTTGAATGCCCAATCCCAAAAACTTTTCAAAACAAAACAAATTAATCTAACAATTCTAAAAGGGAAATACACTTCTCATGTTACAGGAAAAGTGTATCCTCATGTTTTAGATATTTCGATTTTCGTACTTAAGTTTTTTTTTAAAAAAAATGTAGATTTCATGTATATGTAGAAATCTTCTTCTTCTCATACAGCATGAGAAGTGTAAACCCCATTCTAAAAACATTTTAAGAGAGAAAATTACCAATACAGCTACTCCTTATAGGGTTCTTAAATATGCCATGTCCTTTTTTATAAGATTGGATTAGGGAATGTCTAAAAAGTTTGTTTGTAAACTTCTTATTAAAGCATTTCAAATTTTTTCAATCTCTCTTGTATGCTGCACAAAGAATGAAGGCGGCGATGACTAATGAACGGTGATTGGATGGCGTTTTGTCAGGAATTTAAAGAATTTTGAATTATAAAATTTCAAATAAGGTATTTCTAAAAAAAAATAAGTTTTAAATTATTTATCAAGTTTGGTTACCTTATCAACTCTAAGTAATAAACTTAATTTAGGATTTTACAATTTAAAAGTTGTTTTTATGTTTTTTTTTTCAATAAAGAAAACTTCTAACTGAATCTCTCTCTCTTTTTTTTTTAATATAATAAAAAGAATCAATTAAGACTCGGTGGATACGGTTTGGATCAGTTTAAAAATAAAATTAACATGCACCGTTTTATAAAAAAACTTGAAAGGCAAAATTACACTAAAAATTTGCTTTTTGAGTATTCAGTATTATTGAGAATTTACTTTAGAGTGATAAATTCAGTTTAAGTTAAAGCACTTTTTGAAAGTTAACGGTTTGGATAGAATTACACAAAAAATAATATTTTAAAAGTAAAATTGGACCTAAAATTATTTTAAAGGTAAAATTGCATCACAAAAAAGATTAAAGTACATGATACTTACTTTACCCTCTAAATAATTATACATGTGGTTAATGACATGATTTGTTCACGCATATTTTTGTTGATTATTGTTGTCGGTTGTTATTTTATTAGTATGTTAAAGAATGTTCTTAATTGTTTTTTAATTTTATAATATCTATGTTTTAAGATTTGTATGTTTTTCATTCTAATAATTTAATACTATTTTTTATTAAAATAATTTAATTATTGTAATTGTCTAAAAGTAATATTTTCTTAAAAGTAATTCTTTTTTAATATTATTTTGTGCAAGAATTTTATTTCAAATGATTTTTTAACTACTCATTAGTTATCTCCTCTAAAAAATTAGAGGGACTCATGTACAGAAAGATATACAAACAATAAACATGTACCACGTCGTAGGGATGGGTTCATACAGATATTGTTCACATCCTTGATAATATATGCATGAACCGTAAGGTATACTCATCAAAAGTATATGTTTTCTAACAAAATAATGAATTTATTATGAAAACTTATGGGTGACTGAAGCGTCTAATATATATAGCGTCTATTATATACAATTCTTTAACTCAAAATATTCCTGAGTTCTATTTCCTACCATATGAGTAAGATAAACCACAATATTTTATCTGGTTTATGGGAAGCTAGCCAAGATAAACTAAACAGGGCATAGCGAAGATAAACCAAACAGATCATAGCGAAGATAAACTAGATAGCTAGATTGAACTCTAAATATCAGTAATTACCATTACATAAGTCAAAGATTCGAGCAAATCTCAGTAATCACCGTACGACTGAGGTCAAGGTCCAGAGACAGGAGGAAGAAAACTTACCAGAGGACTGAGCTTGATTTACGTCGCGTATTTAGATTTGAGGTCGAGGACTGAGCCAGTTTTTGTTTTCTTAGGGTTTCTAAGATTTAAATAGAAGCAAGAAGAAAACTTGAAGGACTGAGGTTGAGGTCGAGAGACGGGAGAGAAAGTGATGGTGGTCGAGAGACGAGAGAAAAAGATCGATAGACGATAGAATTTTTTTCCAACTAAACTAGATATTCGAGGCGATATCGAATTTTTTTCCAACTAAACTAGATATTCGAGGCGATATCTTTCTGTACATGGGTTGTCCCATACTTGGGGGAAATAATGAGGAGTTAAAAAATTACTTGAAATACTGTATAATTTTCTTATTCAAATTAAATTCTTATACAAAACAATATAAAGACTTACATTTAAAAAATGGAGTATTACTTTTAGACAATTACAATAATTAAATATTTTAGTAAAAAATAATATTAATTTATTAATATAAAAACATACAAATCTTAAAACATAGATATTATAAAAAAGAAAATTAAGAACTTTTTTTTTAACATACTGATCAAATCTAAAATCTATAAAAACTTGGCAACAATAATCTAAAAAAATATGCCTGAACAAATAATGTCATAAAAAAATTAACTACATGTATAATTATCTAAAGGGTAAACTAGCATCGACCATCCTAAGGCATCATGCACTTTAATCTTGTTTCTAATGCAATTTTACTATCAAAGTGTTATTATGTTCAATTTTATTCTTAAAGTATTTTTTTTACGTGCAATTTTATCGAAACCGTTAACTTTCAAAAAATGCTTTAACCTAAAGTAAATTCTCAATAACCCTGGGCACCCCCAAAAGTAAATTTTTAGTGTAATTTTGCCTTTTAAAGTTTTTTCAAGTAGAAAACACACCCTACACTACAAAAAAATTGACTTTCGGCAGCGACGAAAGTCCAAAAGTCGCCACCAAAAGTTTTCCATAGCAACAAAAAAGTCGTTGCTGTTAGAGCCGTCGTGGATACTTTTGGCGCGCGACATTTCTTTGTCGCCACTAAAACATGTATCAGCAGCAACTTAAAAAGTCGCCACTGAAACATGTTTCAGCGGCGACAACAGTCGCCACTGAAAGTTAAAAAATTAAAAATTAAAAAAATTAAATGGCAAAAAATTCCACAAAATTTTCAATTGTGTAGCACCTAATTTCTAGCAACCAACTCAATGTAATTTAACAAGATGCATACACTTAAGTTCAAACATGGACAACATATCAAAAATTCCAAAAGATACAACAATCTGAACAAAGCAAAACACTCCCTAAACCAAGAAAGTTTCCAAGTCTTGAGCAGAACCTGATTGCCTTTCCTCACACAACTCTCATAGAAAAATATCCTTAACTTCCCCAATCCTCTCAACAGCTAAATTATTAAGAGCAAATGCTTCAGCCATTAATGAGCCTTTGTTTAAGACAACAAGAAATCTGCAAAAAAAAAAAAAAATCGAATCGAAACTTTCAAGTCAACTTACATTCGGAATCAGTCTTAACCCATTTACAGCCATCATCAGTTCTCTCCTATGTTTCATCTTCCTCATCATGATCATTCCTCTTCGGCATCTTCTTGTCCTTTAAGCACCTCTTCATTGACGTTGATCGAGAATTGTCCTTAAAAGCTGCGTGTATAAACAACGAGAGAGATTTTCAGGACACATGATAAAGCAGTACATAGTACTTCAAACATGAAACGCAAGTAACAAAATGAAAAGGCACAAGATCAACGAGTAGTGCCTTGATTTGGTCAACTCAATTCAAAATTTAAAATAGACTTGTAGAATGAAAAGGCATAAGATCAACGAGTATATGTATACAATACTTGCAAGATACGCGATACAATGCTTCAAAATATACTAAAACAACAACAAAACATTGAATCAAATCATAGAGTTCCTAATTCCGGTGACTATTGCCGCACAGTTATAAACACTGCTTTGATATATTGGGAGACTGACATACGTCAACACTTGAAGTTTGCTCTTCCTCCATGCCAACAACAAAAAGAAAATCAAGTATTCATATTCATAAGCTTCACTCTTTTAGATTCATACGCTTCAAAAAAAAATTCATATTATTTGCACAACTGGTTTATTCCTATGATTGCCGAAAACCATGAAGATTATTAATCTTCTATTAACAACATGCTCTACCATCCAAAACAAAATAATATTTGATGTATTTGCATACATCCAATACACATATTCAATGTTCTCAAGAATTCTATCAATACTAAAAATGTAAAATGAAATGAATTGAGCATCACACAGAGAAATTGGAGAAAAGTCATCCATATTGGCCATATGACTGACTACTATGACAAGCTTAACCCAAAATTAAGGAAATCCGCAGCAAAATAATACAAGAATTCCCGTAGTATAATTGATATACACAGTACAAGAATTTCCTGTCAGTGTTCAACAAAAGAATATCAATACAAAGAAGATTAATATATAGAAATCCCTCTTTTGCATACAAAGAAACGCACACACAACCTCACATCAACCAAACAAAGATTCTCGAAAGGTATGCTCAGAGACCAAAAAGACTGCACATGTACAAAGCGAACCGAATCCTCACAAATTAGTGTCAGTGGGAAATCAAAAGAGACCCAACAATACCGAGAACCCAAGCACAATCTAGAAGATTAACCAACGAAAAGAAAGAACTCCAATTCCTAAAATTAACCAATGAGGAACAATCGATCAACAGATTCAAAACTTAAAAAAAAACATTACGGTGACAGATTGTGTGGCCAAAAGATTTAAAACTGGATAGAAAAAAAAATTGCAGAGAAATAAACCAACGAGGAACAATCGATCATCAACAAACCAGAAAATTAAAAATCTAGAAGCTTCAAATTAGGTAGATTATCATCAGGCAAAAAAGAATACACACCAGAAGATTCAAAACTGAAAAAAAATTGTAGGGTTCGACGGCGCTGTCAGCGGAATGAAGAGATACAAACGCTATGCTTGATTCGCCGCCGTCATTGATGGAGAAGATGATGTCCTCTGCCGGCGGTTCGGGGATCAACCAGTGGTTTCGGGTTTGTAGGTTTTCACTCTGGATCCGCACGAGCCTAAGAGGACGGAGGAGGCGCCTGAACTGACGAATGAAGCAGAGAAGTCGAATCTGTAGACTAGGTGAAGACCTGCGGCGGAGTTTGAGAGCAAGAGAGGAATGAAGTCCGACTGTCCGACGGCGATGGAGTTGGAGACCCAGAGAGGAATGAAGCAGAGGCGGTCGAAGTGCAGAGCGACTCACAGTGAAGTGAAGAGTGCCGTTCCTAATGCGTCTATTCCTCCCAAGTCCTAAGTAAAACTCCTAACCCTAATTGGAGGGAGGACGAGCCTGTGTCATTAGAATCTGTGGGAAACCAATTTTTTTCTTTTAAAAAAAAGACTTTTAGCGGCGACATTAAGTCGCCACTGAAATAAACTTTTGGCAGCAACATACTTTTGTAGTGCTAGGATATGGAATAATTTACACTGTATTAATTATCTTCTAAAAAAAGATGGCAAAATATGTTTCATCAGATTCTACACATTCTAAAGGAGAACTACACATCATTATAAAGAAGCAGACCTTCTGCCAGAGGATATTATTTCATTTGCTACTGTTTCTTTTCGTTGTATTCCCATTCTGTCCTTAAATTCATGGCAGCACGCCGTCCTTTGATCGTCATTCGTTAGTCGTCGCTGTCTTTGTTCTTTGTGTCTCGTGCAAGAGAGATTGAAAAATTTGAAAGTGTGTTAATTGGTGTGTAAGATATTCTTTTGGGAAAATTACGTGTAGCTCCCAAGAACCAGAAATGATTACAATTAGGTCCTTTGAAATCACCAAATTACATAGAAGTCCCTAGGGACTTTTTTGATATTATTTGTATTAACAACAGGAAATGTCATATTTACAACAGAAAGTGTCATATTTACAACAACATTTAAACACCTGACCATTTACAACAGAAAAAGCTATATATACAACAGGAAATACCATATTTACAATAAAATTTAAAAACCTGGATTTTGTTTCCATACAAATAATACCAAAAAAGTCTCTAGAGACTTCTGTGTAATTTGATGATTTTAAGGGACCTATTTATAATTATTTTTTGTCTTTGGTACCTGCACATAATTTTCCCTATTCTTTTACTATTTTACGACTATTTTTTTTCCTTCTTTAGGATTCTATCTTTGTTTCTGCCTTTTCATATTTCATATTTTTGACTCCATCATCTCTACGTTGTCTTCTTTAGATGAGAAAATTCCTTTTTTTTTTGTAATTAAATAAAGCTAAAATATGGGGTTTAGAAAAAACTTGTGAGACATCCCCTATAAGGGTGAGCATGGGCAGGGCTGGGCAGGGCGAGACTCCTGCCCGATGCCCAACCCGAAGAATGAATGGGCTGCAAAAGGCCCAGTCCTGTCCGATAAAAGCCCTAATCATTTTTGGACTGGGCAAGCATGGGCAGGGTAGGGCGGGCTTCCCCTGCCCAAATAGTGACGCCATGTTCTACTCCATGAAGATTCTAGTTCATATTTTACAAAATTTTAAAGCTTTAAAGATACCTGAAGTATAATATAATATATTTAGATATAATAATATAATATATTTTAAATAAAATAGTATATATAGAATAATATTTATTTAAATATATATCAATTTCTGGGCAGGGCCAAATGAGCAAGGTAGGACCCCCTACCCGATGCCAAGCCCTGCCCAGTTATTGGCCCAGCCCAAAACTGCGCAAATTTTCTTTGGGTCACTATTTTAGGGCTGGGCAGGGCAATTTTTTACCGGGCTTGGACGGGCATACAGGACATCTGAGCACCATGCTTACCCTAATCTCCTAATCCAATCTTATTAAAAAAAAACTGGCATACTTAATAATTCTATTTTATAAAAGGAACAGAGGAGTAACTGTATTGGTAACTTTCCCTTTTAAAGACGTCCTTATAATTGTTAGACTAGTTTGTTTTGTTCTGGAAAAGTTTTTGGGACCGGGCATTCAAGTTTGTCTCACAAAAATTTATTTTAACCCACTTTCAAATAAAAATATTATATAAAAACTATAAATATAATGATGTTAGGATTAAACTATCATGATATCACTAAAATTATTTTATAAAAATGTTATTGCAGAACATTATCTAAAAATATAAAAACGGTGCACGTTAAATTTATTCTTAAACTAATCCAGACTGTATCTACCTGAGTCTTAGTGTATGTTTGGATTAACAGTAAAAGCTGTTTCTCCCACGTTAAATTTATTATTATCAAAAAAGATTTGGCTGGAAGTTTTCTTTTATAGAAAAAGACATAAAAAAAACAATTTTGAAATTATAAAAGGGTTAAAGGCCTAATTTAATTTTCCATGAAAGTTTTGCTAAGGGAGCATCTAGTACCCGAAAGTTGTTTTGGTACTAAATTTGCCACGGAAGTATGAAAAAGATAGCAAATTTGCCCCGGAAGTATGAAAAAGATAGCAAATTTGCCTCTACGTTAATTTTGCCAGTTAAGTTTGTTTGAGTGTACACGTGACATGCCACCTCATGACACGTGGCATGCCACCTTATCAACCCAATAAGAGTTAAGTATCATTTTTGCCTCGGAAGTTTTCACTGAGAGCAATTTTGCCCTAGAAGTTTTCACTAAGGAGCAATTTTACCCCGGAAGTTTACAAAACGTATCAATTTTGCCCTTCTTTCCCACATATTAAATCTAACTATTAAATCAGTCAAAGACCACACATGTCATGCCTTGAAAAGGTCGAACTTGGAGTCAGAGAAGGAGATCCTTGAGATGTTGAGCTCAAGGCGGCCAGAATTTGTGAAGCCGAACTATTCATAGGAAGCATCACTTATAATTTAAGCAAATAATCAGTTTATACAAACGTAAATAGTATCACTATTGATTTGTTTTACTGAACCAATTTTTGGAACAATTCATTTCTCGTTTTGCATTTCATTTGCTTGGATCATAAATGATGCTTCTTCTAGGTTTAGCGACAGACCTTTCAATCCCTGTGAGCAGTCTGGCTTCACAAATTCTGGCCGCCTTGAGATCAACATCTCAAGGATCTCCTTCTCTGACTCCAAGTTCGACCTTTTCAAGGCATGACATGTGTGGTTTTTGACTGATTTAATAGTCAAATTTAATAATGGGAGAAAGATGAGTAAAATTGCTACTTTTGTAAACTTCCGGGGCAAAATTGCTCCTTAGTGAAAACTTTCGGAGCAAAATTGCTCTCAGTGAAAACTTCCGGGGCAAAAATGATACTTAACTATTATTCGGGTTGATGAGGAGGCATGCCACGTGTACGCTCAGTCAAACTTAACGGTCAAAGTTAACGAGGGGCAAATTTACTACTTTTTTCATACTTCCGGGGCAAATTTAATACCAAAAAAAAAAAAAACTTCCAGATGCTGGGCGCTCTCTTAGCAAAACTTTCATGACAAATTAGCTCTTTAACCCATTATAAAATTCTAAGTTTATTATTAAAAGTTGATAAGAGAATGACGAAATTTGATAAGCAATCCATAACTCATTTTTAAGGAAATACTTGATTACAAATTTTGTAAATTGAAAACTTATTTTCTATCCTTTTTTTTTTCTTTTTCTTACCAGAAGCTTTAATCAAGTCTAATTCTGAAAAAGTGAATAAAATATTATTCATAATCAAGTTCCAATTCTGTTTGGTACTCTTGGTCTGGCTGGTCACTAAAGGCCCGTTTGGATGGGTCTTTTTGAGGAAAAAAAAACACTTTTTAAATGCAAAAAAAAAAATAAAAGTTTTTTTAAATTAATTTATGTGTTTAGATGATATTTTTTTAAAAAAACCAAAAGTCACAAAAAAAAAAAGCTAAAGTGCTTTTTTTTAAAAAAAAGCTACAATTTAGAGCTTAAAAATAAAACACTTAAAAAAAGCACTTTGTTTTTTTTAAAAAGTCCATCCAAACGGGCTCTAAGAGTGTAAAACAAAGTTAGAATAAATAATTGTTTGGGCAGATCATTGTCTCGCTTTGAAACGTAAATTTCTTTTTCTTTTAATTATTATAAAGGATTTACTCTCTCTGATCCTAATTATAAAACCTAGTTGATTTTTTTGGAGAGATTAAGGAAGCTAATTAAATTACTTTAGAGTATTTTTATTTTTATATTTTTCTTCAAACTAATTAGTTTAACTAATAAACTAATATATAATCTAAGACTAAATATCTTTTCTGGTCTCTGACAAAAAAAACGTGATCTCCATTTTGGTCCCTTACAAAAAAAAATCTATTTTTCTCCATAAAAAGGACGAATAAGGGTCATTGGTTGACATTTTGATCCCTCACAAATTTCCAAAAGGTCTTTTTTAGTCCATAAAAGGACGAATAAGGGTCGATTTTTTTAAGGGACCAAAATGGAGTCCATGTTTTTTGTCAAGGACCAAAAAGGGTATTTACTCATAATCTAAAGATACACAATATATGAAATGATTAAGTAACTTATTTAACTTCCTTAATCTCTCTAAAAAAAAATTAACTAGGTCTTATAATTAGGACTAGAGCTAATATTTCATTTTCTACGGTTTCTTTTGGCTACACTCCCGACTAGACTTAAATTCATGGCAGCACGCTGTCCTCCGATCGTTGTTTGTTAGTGATGGCCACCTTCATTCTTTGTGCATCGTACGAGAGAGATTGCCAAATTTGAAAGTGTATTAATTGGTATATAATTTCTTCTGTCTGGATATTCTTTTACTATGACTATATTTCTCCTCCTTTTCATATTTCTGACCCTATCTTATTGTCTTTTCTTAGGTGAGAAAATGGTTGTGCTTATCATCTATATGTGGTTTGTTCGTCCATATTTATTTTCATCATCCTTTTAATTAATCTGATTTGTTCTCCATTCACAGCAATAATGGATTATTCGTAATTTAAACTCTCCATCTTTTCTTACATGTAAAATGTTTTGTATCCGTATTTCCAGTCCTCCAGGATTCCACATATTATCCTTCCCTATCATGTGTTTCTAAGTTTTCATCTATGCAAACCAACCATCTTAGTATTTTAGTTGTTACAGACCTTTATCAGGCCCAATAGCAAGATGGTCCAACAAGGAATATACTCCATATCGGGATCTGCTTATAATAAAAGGGATCCTATCTTATCTATAATCCAAGAAGAGTTAAATCTAGATTTGGCAGTTATGATACTAGGGCCACAAATTACAAGGCCCATAAGTCCCAATCTAAGGTACACCCTATAATTACAGAGGTTAAACCCTAAGGTACGCATGTTCTAAACCTAGATTATTTACATACGGTCATCACTGTGCACACACCCCACTCCCTTGTGCAAAAGCCTCATCTATGTACAGTGATCCCTAGCTCTCCTGGCTATCTACCTCATTGATACTCAAATTGGGCAACCTGATCCAATATCAACATACTAGTCTATTGGGCTAGACATCTCTATTCTCATACAAAACACTAGTGTTTTCTCTACCTTATTGATACTCAAATTGGGCAACCTGATCCAACATCAACATATTAGTCCATTGGGCTAGACATCTCTATCCTCATACAGAACACTAGTGTTTTCATACTTGAGAAAATGCTTATGCTCATAAAATTTCTGAACCACTTCTGTGTCTCTTCTATATATGACGCCTTAAGGCACCCATGAGTTTTCACAATAAATTCGTTATTTTGTTAGAAAACGTATACTTTGGATGGGTATGTATTATTGTTCATGCATATTTTGTCAAGGATGTGAACAATATATGTATGAGCCCATCCCTGGGATGCAGTAGATGTTTATTATTTGTATATCTTTTTGGGGTTCACATTAGGTGCACATAAGTGTGCTTATCCTTCTATTAGAGGGATGAGCACATTTTTTTAATATTTTTTTAAAATTTTTTAATATAGTATATTTATTTGGATTTAAATTATATGTGGTTTTCTAGAATTTTTTTACACCCAGTATCTCATATTAATTAGTTTCCAATCCTGCATTCAGAAGTGTTTCTCCTGTAATACTAGTATCCTGGAAATTAATTAATTTGAAATACTAGGTCTAAAAAACATTTCAGAAAGCAGCATATAATTTAAATCTAAATAAATACAATATATAAAAAATTAAATCCCTTTAATTAGAGGGATGAGCATGTAAGAAGCACATAAGGTGCTTTCTTTTTGTACATGAGTCCCTCTAATATGTAGAGGAGATAATTAATGAGTAGTTAAGAAATTATTTGAAATACTGTATCACTTTCTTATTCAAATTAAATTCTTGCCCAAAATAATATAAAGAATTACGTTTGATAATTAAATTATTTTAATAAAAAATAGTATTAAATTATTAATTAAAAAAGCATTCAAATCTTGAAACATAGATATTATAAAAAAAACAAAATTAAGAACTTTCTTTAACATAATAATAAAATCTAAAATCTATAAAAACTGACAACAATAATCTACAAAAATATGCCTGAACAAATCATCTCATCAAAAACTAACTACATGTATATCTATTTAGAAGGTAAAGTAACATTCAAGTACTCTGACGTATCATATACTTTAATCTTATTTGTGATGGAATTTTACATTTAAAGTATTTTTATACGTAATTTTACTCTTAAAGTATTTTTTTTATGTGCAATTCTTAGGGTTGAGCATGGAACCCGCAACCCGGTGAGCCAGCCCAAAATCTAATGTAATTTAGTCATTTTGAGTCCAGCCAAAAAGGCTTATAGCAGGTTGGGTTAAAACCGGCATATTTAAAACTTAAATTTTGGGGGGGGGGCTGTGGGTACACCTTCAGACTGCTCGTACCCGCCCATTTAGTTATATATATATATATATATTATTAACTATATGGACACTTGGACAATAGTACGCCATATTGCCATGAAATACCCATTTCCCTATTTAACCATTTTCCCATTTGGAGTTTGAACGTCAAAATTATGTTAACTGATTCATCTCCAATATTCAAGCATCATAATTGGCATCATCAGAATAAAAGTTCATGATTTAGTGGATGAAATTTCTACTGTATGCTCATTTGATGCATTGTAGCCTTTCTAGTGTTGGATCTTCTTTTATTTGGATACTATAGTATAGTTTATGTACTGTAAAAGATGGCTTTGCATTGTTAGATATGATTAGTTTTGATGATGTCTTATATAGATGTCATTCTTAAGAGCAAAAAGGTTGCATACTACATTTATCTTCTCATTTGACTAATTTTTATATTTAATGTAGCTGCAAAGTTTAATATTGAAGAATGATCAAGAAAGTAGATTGAAGAAAGAAGTTCTTGCACACAATATAATGGGAATATCAAAATGTCAAGGAAGCAAGAAGTTATCAAAGGATTTTGGAAATAGTCAAGAAGAAGAGGAAATACTGAAGAAGGTTGAACTAGCAGAGAATGATGAATATAAGATTGAATGATGGAGAACGATGAACAAGAAGATCAATAAAGAAGTATTGAATTAGAAAAAGAAATTAAATGAAAGAAGACGTAAAGAATGATAAAGAGAAGATGGAAGAAGGAATAATTTGATGAATGAAATGAGAATATAATTATTCAAGTTTTTATGTTGAAGCTAGAAGCCTCCAAGATCATATGGAAGTTAGAATGACTCAATTCAGGGTTAAAACAAGCAAAAATGAGGTTCTGGATGAGCAAACTCGAGTCTCCAAGTATTAAACTCGAGTTTACCACCTTGCTGCAGTATTTTGCCTCTCTGACATGAACAAACTCGAGTTCAGGACCTCAAACTCAAGTTTAGGACTTCAAACTCGAGAAAGGAATCACAAACTCGAGCCAATAGGTGTCTTCAGCATTTCTGGTGTCTCTGGACTAGGCAAACTCGAGCCTATAAGTGCAAACTCGAGTTCACAGCGGTCATCAGCACTTTAGCTCCACTCTGTTTCATGTTCAGCTCGGGCGAGGTCTGGTAATTTGACAATATCTCCTAAACCAGAAATCGGATTGAGGTGAAACCAGTGGCATATGAAACTAGACTCCCAATGCATCATTTTGATATAAAATTCAAGCCCAAAGGAGTTCAGATCAAGGAGCTATGATATTTATAAGTTGCCACATGAATCAACGTCACAATCCATACCCACCTTTGGTATTTTGGGTGTATCTCACAAACGACAAATTTGATTGAGCTGAAATTGGTGGCATATGAAAATAGACTCAAATGGATTTCTATCAAGCTTTGAACAGACCAAAACAGAGTTCGGACCAGGGAGATATGGCCTTTGAAAGTTGACAAAGTTGCAAACTCAAGCCAGGCCAAGTCAGAAGCAACCATGTCACAGTACAACTTACAAACTTGAGTTTATCAGTCACAAACTCGAGCTCGAGAGTTCCAGAGAAGAAATGAACATTTGGAAAAAGCCAAACTCAAGCCTATAAGTGAACAAACTCGAGTTTAGCTCAGATAGAGAGTAATGTGACTTTTCAGTGTGTTGAAAACCTCAGCTTCTGTTTGTAAACCTCAGGCTTAGACAAGACATAGAGCATTGCAGTTTTTAAAGTACTGAAAACCTTAGGTTTGGAATGAAAACCTCCGGTTTTGATGTTTTGGACTAAGATCAATTTTTCACATTAAAGTCCAAACTCGAGTTCACATGAACCAAACCTCAGGTTTACATCGCTGATTCAGAATTTCAAATCTGACGAATTTGCAATGCCTTCTTGTTTGATCTTAATACTTCCTATGATTAATCTCTAATGTTCCTAGATATGTTTAATCACTTTGTTAGTGAGTTTCAGGTGATTAAATGAAGGATTAGATGCAAATCTTCAAAATATCATATTTGTGTCAGAACATCAAAAGCTGTGCAAAAGTTCTAACGACTATATTTCTTTATCCAACAGTCATTGAATCTTCTCAACGGTCATATATTGATCTCTACCTATAAATAGAAGACAGATTCAAGCAGAAAAATGCAGAGATACAAGCTTACATCTTCAACATGCTAATACTCTGTTTTTACAACATTTACTCTCTGTTTTTCATGTTTAGATAGCTTAGAGAGTGAAATGATTTGTATTGATCTTCAGTGTTTATTTATTCACTTCTGAGAGAGAAGATTTATTGTAATCATTCTAGCTATCTGAGAGTTACTCAAGATTGGGTGATCTTGAGTGGGAAACACATTGTGTTAATTACAACTTGTAAGGGGGAGTGAATCCTAGTGAGATGATTACTTCGAGTATAGAGAGTGTAATCAAGCGGTGTAGTGATTACAATTTGTAAGGGGGAGTGAATCCTAGGGAGAGGATTACTTCAAGTACAGAACGTGTAATCAAGTTAAAGGAAGATAGTGGATTAAAAATCCCAAGTGAAGCTTGGGGACTGGACGTAGGTCAAGGATTGGGCCGAACCAGAATAAATCTCAGTTTGCATAATCTCTTCCCTTATCTCTTATGTTTCCAGCATATAAGTTTGAATGACTACCTATTGTTTTATAACTCTTCACTATCATACACACTGGTTTTACTAAGTTGAAAAAGATTTTAAAAGGTTCCTAAATTTTTATACTTCACCCAATTCACCCCCTCTTGGGTTCAGCCGGTACTTACATGCATCTTTTCTGGTTTTATTTAAATGACAAGCCTCAAAAACCACTACTGCAAAAAGGATTATTAACGACTATTTTAATGACACTTAGACAACTGTTTAGAAGGAATCGTAAAAAAAGAGCGTCGTAGAAAGTTTAAACATATAGGATTGCTTGATATGCAATCATTTTAAATGAACTTACAATGACAAATAACAACAACCTCTTTATTATCTCAGTTGTTTTAATCCATCTCAGTCGTTTTGAAATCCCAATTTATAACGATCATTTTAGTAGCCAGTCATCTAATATTGCCTAATCTATTGTTTAATGTAGCTTACAACGACGAATTACAAAGACAATTTTTATTCACAACAGTCGTAGTAAGTATAATAACTACAACCGATTTCTTAAAGATGTGGTATATTTTAAATGACCGATTTTACAAACATGGACGTCTAATATTCTGTAATTGATTAAAAATATAGCTGACAACGACATAATACAAAGACATAACTATGACCGTTTTGCTAAAGTTGTCGTATATTTTAAACGACTAGTTTTACAAATACATACGTCTAATATTCTATAATTGATTAAAAATATATCTAACAATGACATAATACAAAGAATGTTTTAAAAATAACAATCTTAGTTACTTCATTAAAAACGACCGTTTTAGGTGTGAATGTCGTTTTAGAATATCTTTTGTAGAATATCTTTTACTACAACTATTTTCTTAAATCCGTTGGCCATATTACAAAATACAAAGAAAATTTGTTTTTCCGTCCATATCCTTATCCTTTTTTAGATACAAAACCAGAATAGAGAATAAAGAAAAATGGGCAATAATAATCAGCCAATTCCCCTAAAACACAGAATAATGTAAACTGAGAGACATCATATTATAACACCTTGCATATATAAGTTATCAAAAACATGGCTAATACAAGGTGTGCACAAGTTCATAAGTATTTCCACATAAAAACAAAACCTTATCAGACGTCCCGCCTTTAGGTTTTGTGTGTTTTAGTACGTTCATGTCATCGAATAGGGTTCCTCTTGACCAAAAATATGCGGGGAAATTTATGAACTAGTTAACATAAATCATTCAATCAAATCAATTAACGAAGAATTCACTTACAGGAACAAAGTATACATGTACAAAAATGTCTAGGTGACTGTCTTAGAAATTTTATATACGTGTATGTCTATACTTTGTTCCTATTATATAAGTTGTTGAGGTGACTGTTTCAGAAATCCCATTTGTTATTAGATTGGTTTATATAGCATGAGAACTATCAGAAATGTCTCTAACGTGTTTGAAGCCCAAGTTGCAGCAAAGTTTTAACCACCCTCTTGTAATCCCTTGTATTTTAATCGATCATTAATATTAAAATTTAGAAAATCTTACTTTATGTGTTTTCTCATATTCCTTCACAATCATCATTTCCAGCTGCATAGTCTTCATCATCTATGAATTCCAAAACTTCACTCACTATAGGTAGATTTGTAGTGAAAGGTGGTCTGTCATCAAGATTCAAAATTGGATCACCATCCTTTTGTTTTTTTACTTTGGAGTATAATGGACAATTTTTTATTCTCAAGATTGGTGACATAAAATTTTTGTTTTGCCTGCCTTGCTAGAATAAAGGCCTCATCTTTATAACTAGCTCTATGAAGATCAACTGAGGTAATTCTAAATTTATCTATTTGCACAGCATTATTGTTCACCCACTGACATTTGAATAAAGGGACCTCAACTCGTTTATTTCAAATGCGCACCAACTGATGACTTCAAGAGAAGGCCCCCAAGCTAACCGTTTGATTGTCTCAAACACATTGGTCTTGTGCAAGACCTTTTCCTTGAACCACTCTATGAATGTCTTGTTTAGCTTGTTAGCTATCTACCTGTCATTTTGCCTTGGATATATATACTATAAACTCTCTCTATGTTCATCTAAGTACAACTGAATTTCTTCCATATTAGTTAAGATATATAAGTGTGCTTGCAACACCTCTTCACGTCTCATACTCTTCACTCTAAGCCCTTGTGTTCCCTAACTTCTACCATTTTGATTACGAGACCGAGTCTTCAACGTTGACATATATTCTTTACAAAAGTCCATAGCCTCTTCAACCACATATCTCTCAACAATTGAGGCTTTAGGTCGATAAGGATTTTAAGAATACTCTTTTAAGATCTTCATGTATCACTCAAAAGGGTACATCCACCTTAGATAGACTGGGCCACATAGTCTTATCTCCCTTACCAAATGAACTATCAAATGCACTATTGTATCAAAAAATGCAGAAGCAAAATGCATCTCTAGTTGGATAGAATGAGATAACCCTCCATTTCCAATTCGTCCAACTTTTCAATCTCAACAACTTTGCTACAAATAGCATTAAAGAAAAAAACAACCTTGTTATCGTGCTTTGCACATAGTCTTTCATAATGCCTCTAATAGCTACTGGTAATAGTTGTTGCATCAGTATGTGGCAATCATGGGACCTCATTCCTATTAACTTCAAATCTTCCATCGAGACAAGCCTTCTCACATTAGATGAATACCCTTGTGGCACCTTAATGTCAAGCAAACACCCACATAAACTTTTTTTTCTCGACTTTTGACAATGTATGCTTTGTTGGCTCCAAATTCGTTCTCTTACCATCATCTTTTAATTGAGCTGTAGCCATTCTCTTATTCCCATTTCAACCAAGTCCAATCTAGTAGTAATTCCATCTTTAGTTTTCCTTGATATGTGCAAAAGAGTACCAAGAAGGCTATCACACACATTTTTCTCCACATGCATCACATCAATATTGTGTCTCATATCAAGACTGTGCCAATATGGAAGATCAAAGAAAATTGACTTCTTCTTCCATATGTTCTTCTCACCCACAGTCTTCTGATTCTTATTGAATAATGTGACATTTATCTTTTCAACCTGACTATAAACCTCCTCTCCAGTTAATGGCTCTAGAGCCATTCCATGCTCCGGCAGACCGTAAAAACTCTTTTTAGCCTACGGCACGGGTGTGACTGAGAAAGAAATCTCCTATGGCCAAGGTAGACCATTTTTCTTTCGTGCTTAAGTTGATGAGAGTGTGTGCCAGCTTCACATATCAGACATGTTTTATGCCCCTTCACATTGTACCCTGACAAGTTTCCGTATGTAGGAAAGTCATTTATCGTGATGAAAATCATTGCACGTAGCTTAAATAACTCCTGCTTATATGCATCAAGGACATCTACGCCATCCTCCCACAACATCTTTAAGCCCTCCACCAAAGGTGCCAAGTAGACATAAACATAGTTCCTTGGCTATTTTGGTCCCAATATCATCATAGAAAGCATCATATGCTTGCGTTTCATACACAACCGGGGAGGTCAGATGTAAATCACCAGGAGAACCAGCCATGCACTATGTGTACTACTAAGAGTACTGTAAGGATTGATTCCATCTGTGCAAAGCCCAAGCCAAAGGTTTCTTGGCTCGCTGCCAAAACCTGGAAACATTTCATCTATTTTCTTCCATTGAGGAGAGTCAGCCGGGTGTCGAAGGTATTTTCCATCACATGTTCTCTTATCAACATGCCATCTCAACTTCTTTACTTCTTTCGCATTTGCATAAATTTGCTTCAACCACGGTATAATTGGAAGATACCACAAAACCTTCAAAGGTTGCCTTTTACTTGTCTCATCACCACAGCTACCTTCTTTCTTCACTTTGTATCGTGAAGTTTTACATTTCGGGCACTCACTTAATCCTTCATACTCCTTTCTGTACAATAAGCAATCATTAGGGCAAGCATGTATCTTTTTATATTCCATACCCATCGTAGACAAGATTTTCTTGGCCTCATACATACAATTTGGAAGTACATTATCCTCTGGAAACATATCACATAACAATTTAAGTAACATAGTGAAACTACTGTCGATCCACCCATAAGTTGCCTTTAAGTTCACCAAATGCAAAATAGCTTACAAGCATGTATACTTAGTACACCCAGGGTACAAAGGTGTCTCGGCATCACTCCGCACGCTATCATATACACTCGATTGTGCAAAATACTCCACCTCAACATTGTGAATCATTTCCTCCATTCTATCTTCACCTATGACATCCGAAACTTCCTTCTCGTGGGACGTATGGGCAGTCAGTTCCTCACCATGCCATATCCATCTTTTGTATCGAAGATTTATTCCATCAGAAATTACGCAATCTCTTATATCATCTACATACTATGGAATCACATTTAAACAGTTGGCACAAGGATAAAAATACTTCCCATCTACACAAGGCGCATTCGTTTTGGCAAATTCAATAAACTCTTCCGCTCCATTCTCATATCCATCATTAGTTCTCAATGCATTCATCCACCAGTGATCTATTTTATTACCACCTATTCTAAATTCAATAGCACACTCAACCTTAGAACAATTGTCATTATGATATAGATTCTAAAAGCAAGCAATATAATATATTCCATTCAACCTAAGGGAGTAAGAATTGAATGCAATATGATAATATTCCCCACTAATTAAATATGCGAACCAATACAAAAAAAGTCATTAAAAGTATGGAGATCAAAACCAAAACTTGTATTTAACTACAGTTAACACATCTTAACATCATCCAAAAAAAAATCAATTGTTGAACTATAAGGATAAAAAACTATAATATTCTGAAAACTAAAATGGTTTAATCAAATCAAATTCAATCAAAATGAATATGGGTGAAGTAATGGGATGCCTTACTCATTTCTTAAAAATTTCAGCAGCATTTCCCTTTATAGGTAAGACATCCGAAATATAGAATAAAGATATACAAACAAAGTCTTGTGTACCTTGACCTTCACTTCTTGCTGACGGAGTCCCAAATCAGGTCAACCCACTTGAATTAGGATAGACCACACGGCGGAGAGAAATTGCTTGATGAACTATCAGCTAAAAAGTCACATTTTGAAGAGGAAATTTAATCAATTTCTGGTTCTTCTTTCATGTCTTGGATCTAAGAAAAAATAACATCAAATAGATAGAGAGCGAAGAAGTAAAAAGAAACACAACATAATGAAGACAGAGCACAAACCTGAAGGAGAATAGAGCGGATATACGGCACAAACACAACAAAGTGAAGAAAGGGGCGACAAAGAGTAATAGAAAAATAAATTGAGGAAGCTTTTTACGACGAGTAGCATTGAAGTGAAGGTGTGATGGAGTAGGAGGTAGAGGGACTGTAGCTCGAAGAATAGAACAAGCTTAGGGAACAAAGGAGGAGGAGGAATTGTAGCTAGAAACCATAGAGTTAGAGAAACAAAACAGGTTGGCTGCTTGTTGGTAAAAAGCCTTCAAGCTGAAGGGTTAGACGAGGAGGTTCGCAACTGGCTGCTTCTTCGTAAAAAAGCTTGAGGCTGAGGGGTTGGAGGAGGAGGTACATGAGCGTAAGTGATGGAGGGTTAGTTTGAAAATTTTCATTTGTAAACGATTGGTTGAAGAAAACATGTCTTGAAATAATGTACACTGTCATTTATGATTTACTTTACACGCTCGTTAAAATGAAAACAATCTTTATATCAATTTCTTACCTGAAATAATTTTTAAACGACTGTTTTCAGAAAATATGTCATTGAAATAACTGATTGTAAGTTATTTTAAAGGTGGTGAATTTATACACGACTGCTATAAGAAAATGTCATAGAAATAACTTTTTTATAATGCCCTTTCTTAACGACTGTTTTTAATATCTGTCGTGTATTAGTACTTTTAAACGTCGGGTTTTATTACCATGGTCTTTGTTATTGTAGCAAATTAAATAATAATTGTAAATAATTATGATTGGATTAGCTTATTAGTAATGCCTATTTAATGATGATTGTTTTGTGTAGTTGGTCGTGTATGATGTACTTTAAACTTCCCTGTTTATTAAAATGGTTGTTTTAAAACATGTACTTGTATTTTAGCAAATTAGATAATTCATGTAAATAACTATTGTTGACCAGGCTTTTCTAGGTTAAATTTTTTTCAATAGGTTATTAATAAAACCTTTTTGGAACCATTATAGTAGTGGCAAGTAATATTGTAATTACGTAATTGATGTTGAATACAATTAGTTTTGATGATGTCTATAGATGCCATTGTTATGAGCAAAGAGTTTGTATTATTTATTTATCTTCTACATTGACTAACTACTATATTTAATGTAGATTAGTCCAAAATGATTTGAGGAAAATGATCAAGAAAAGAAAGGAGAAGAAATAAAGAGTTGAATTATGGAGAATGATCAAGAGAAGAGAAGAAAGAAAGAAGAACTTGTTAAATGGAATGAGAATATAATTATTCAAGTTCTTAAATTGATACTAAAAGTCCCCACAATCAAATGGAAGTTGAAATGACTTAAATCAAAGTTAAAACAAGCAAAATTAAGTTCTCAGAAGCCAAAACTCGAGTTTGGGTCTAAACTCGAGTTAAAACTTACCAAACTCAAGTTAGGAGTGATTTTTAGCACTATTCACCTTTGTTTCACGTTTCACTTGGGCGAGCTTTGGTAATTCGATGATATCTCCCAAACCAAAAATATGATTGAAGTGAAACAAGTGACATATGAAACTAGACTCCCAATGCGTCATTTTGACACCAAATTCAAGTCCAAAAGAGTTTAGATGAAGGCACTATGAATTCTAGAAATTGGACCTAAAATTCACGCCATACAGTAAACCAAGCTTTGATGTTTTGAGTATATCTCACAAACTACAAATCCAATTAAGCTGAAACTGGTGGCATATAAAAGTAAACTCAAAATGCTTTCATCAATGTTTGAGCCAACCAAAATAGAGTTCATACCAGGGAGATATGACCTTTGAAAGTTGACAGTTAGTTCAAGATGTTTCAAAGACACTAGTCCTGGATAGCTTCTATTAATCTAATCACAACGCTCAACATAGAATGAGTTTGGAGCTGATTCTTCTTGCATTGAAAAGAAGACTTAAAAGAGGCATAAGTGGATTAACAAATTTGGAATGAACTTCTCAACTCGAGCATAGCCAAGTCAAAGAGAAAAGGACTTTCGAGAAGGGTATTTGACTCAAGCCATGGAGTGCCAAACTCGAGTCAAAAACTCTTCTTAAAATGCCTAACTCTTGGCTTTCCCTTGACTCAAGTTTGGCACTTCATGACTTAGGCCGAGAGTTAGGAATTTTAAGAAGGGTTTTTGACTTGAGCCAAGAGTCTTGAACTCGAGTAAAGTCAAACCAGAGCAACTTGATGAAGAGCAAATTGATATGCAAACTCAAGTCTTCAAATGCTAACTCGGGTCTAAGTCCAAACTCAAGCCAACAAGTGGTGAACTCGAGTCAAGGGTATTTTTTCAATTGTTCACAATAAGTCCAGCCTTACTTTAACTCGAGCAGAGAATGAAGGACTCGAGTCAAACAGCAGAGCTCAGTTCTACAACATCTCCGAGAATTTAGCAATGATTGTTATCAATTGATTTCTACTTGCTATTAATCATGTTTGTTAGCAAGCTTTAGATGATCAAACGAAGGATTAACATCAGATTATCAAAGTGAATGATTACGTCATAGCTCACAACGATAACTTTGAGAAGTCACAACGGTCAAATTACAACAGGAAGAATTACTCAACAAACGAATGCTCACAACAATTAAATGATCTTCATTGCCTATAAATAGCAAAGTCTTCAAATCGGAAGAAGTGACGATTGATGAATTACTCAACAAAGTCAATGAAATGATTTTACTACTTCAGATCTTTCAATAACTCATATACTATGTTTCTCATGTTTATATAATTTACAGTAGAGAGTAAGATAATCGATTATGTACTTCAGTGTTTATTCATTTACTTTTGAGAGAGAGAAAGAGAGAGAGAGAGAGAAGATTTATTGTAATCATTTTGTTTTTTTATCTGAGAGTCACTCAAGATTGGATGATTTTAAGTGGAAAACAGATTGTAACCTTACGATGAGTAAGGGGGAGTATCTCGATGAAAGATTTGGCCTCACAAGTGCCTGAGTGAACTTGTGGGATTGTAAATGCTTTTCTCTTGTGCCCAGATTAAACAAGAAGATAGTGGATTGGAAATCTCAAGTGGAGCTTGGGGACTGGACATAAGTCAAGGATTGGGCCGAACCAGGATAAATCATAGTTTGCATATTCTATTCCCTAAACTCTTACATTTCCAGCATATATGTTTGAATGATTGACTTTCGCTTTATAAATTATTACTAGGAAACGAACTGCTTTCAGTAAGTTGCGAAAAGATTTTCAAAGTTATCTAAAGTTTTATCTGACACCCAATTCACCCCCTTGAGTGATAGCTAGGTCTATCAGTTAATTGATGCCTTACTGCATGAACACCCTTTTCTTTAATTATTTCACAATTTGAAAGAAAGAAAGGAAGAAATTAATTACAAGAGAGAAATTAAATGAAAATTTATAAAAAATACATAACTTGATTAAATAATATTACATGTCTAATTATTGTTTGACATGGTCTGTACAATTTGCTCTCTAATTTGGTCACGATAATGACTCATTTCTTCAGATTCGAAGTAACCAAAATTATTTGTCAATGCCAAAGGTTGTTCATCATTACTATCATTATCTACATTATTCCTCGCTTTAGCCGAAGGCTGAAAATATGAGTCTCTGTTAGAATTTGTCCTAATAAAATTATGTAGTGTCATTGTTGCACAAACAATGGGACTTGTGTATCGTAGTTGTACGGGGGCATTTTTTTTTAACACTTGAAGTCGATTCTTCCATACTCAAAAAGTCCTTTCTATAGTAAGCCTCAAACGATTATGATACAAATTGAAGGTCTTGTTGGCTTTTGTAAATTCGTGTTGACACGTAGTAGGTCTATAAGGACCAAGATACCCAAGTAGTGTCAACTAGGCAGCATCAACCAAATAATATTTGCCTGATAAATGTTGAAATCATTTTAAAAGTGTGAGAATATAATATTTAAAATTTGAAATGAAAATAAATGAATTGAAGGTGACGGAAATATACCTCGAGGTGGATGAGGGAAATTCAAAGATGAATCTGAGACAACATATTCAAACACACAATTATCAGGTACAAAACCGTGCCAGCCCGCCAACACGAATGTAAAGAACATGTTCCAATCACATACAGCCATTACATTCTATGTTAGATAGTTGTCTTTCTTCCCGATAAATCTACTCCAGTTGGGAGCAGGGATCACACACTTTATGTGAGTTCCATCTATAACTCCAATAGCATCACGGAAGTGTGGATAATGTTGGGGATCGTTGCTTATTTTTGATGGCATTCACGGAATTGGGGATCGCATGCTTTGATATTTTCACGCTATAGATGAAAGCAGAGCAAATCACCAAGGGGGTGAATTGGGGATTTAAAAAATTCTTTTTCAAGTGCTCTAAAACTGAACACGAAAACAAGGGAAAACAAAGGAGATGAAAGAATAGCAAGACACAACAAATTTATACTGGTTCGGTCACAACTCTTGACCTACATCTAGTCCCCAGACTCTCTGAGATTTTCACTATCACTTAGAATCAGTTATACACTCTGTACTCGAAGTTATACTCTCACAAGGATACACTCCCCCTTACAAGTTGTAAGCTGATATACCCAATCTCCAAGTCCCACAACTTGAGATTCTTATAGTAAATGATTTCAATAAATGAAACACTCTAAGAGTAGTTGAAATGATCACTAAAGTACAAATGTATCAAAAGATACTTTACAAGTAGAAAACACAAGAAGTAGTTGAAACATTAAATGCTTTTCATTTTCTATAGATTGGTTATTGAGAAGACTTGAATGCAAATACTTATATATGAAGAAGGCATTAAATGACCGTTACATTGAACAATGTAACTGTTGGAGACATTGGACTAGCTGTTAGGAACACTTTTATCACTTCACTCTCTAATCTTCTGTTAATCCAGGTGCATAGAAGTTTATGGTTGACTTCTCTTGATTAAATCTGTTGGAAGAGCAACTTCTTGATAGGGAAAGAAAACATTAATTCCTTAGCAACGTGCAAAGAATGACTGTCCAAAAGCATGCAAGATTTCTGGACTTTGTAATAAATGCGCTGATGTCACTTTTTACTTTAAGCTAAATCTTCATTTAATACTCTTTAAACCATCTGAAACTTACTAAAAATTAATTAAATATGGTTAGGAATAGTAATGAGTGATGATAAGAAGTATTAGGATCAAACATGATGATTTCGCAAATTCAAGCAATTTGATTTTCAAACTGGGCGACACAAACTCGAGTTTGTTCATCCAAACTGGAGTTTGCAACTTTTCTTCAGAAGCCTAAACTACAAAACTAAACTCAAGTTTACTTCATCCAGAGAAGAACGTTGCTATTTGATCTTCAAAGCATATTTTGAATAGAAAAAAACTCAAGTCAATAAGTGACCAACTTGAGTTTTGAACTTTTATAATGAAAATGTGTTTAAGTTCACAAAACTCAAAAACTGGAGTTTTAATAAGTTTAAGACAGAGCAAAGCTCTCGACTTGATACAAACTCAAGTTAACAAAACTAAACTTGACTTTCCTTAAAATCTTGGAAAACATGAAAAACTCTCTGTTAAATGAAAACTGGAGTTTTCAATGCAAACTTGAGTTTCCTCAAAGTGAGGAAAACTAAGAAAGCTTTCAGCCAAGTGCAAATTGGAGTTTGCTAATACAAACTCGAGTTTTCTTGAAATTTGAAAAACTTTGGAAAACATTTAGCTAAGAGCAAACTGGAGTTTGCAAATCAAAACTGGAGTTTATTTATGCTAAAAAACATTGGAAGCTCTCTGTCCAACACAAACTCGAGTTTGTCTTAACTTGGAAAACTTATAGTGCTCTCTGTATGACACAAACTGGAGTTTGGCCATGTTTAGAAAACTTGAGCTACTCTCTGTCAAGTCCAAACTTGAGTTTACAAAGCTAATCTCGAGTTTGTCTTTGATAGTAAGTTTTTCAACCTAACAAAGACAAACTTCAATTTGAGTTTACAATTGTCAGTTATAATCAAAACACATAGAGAACTAACATTAGACTAATGCAAGCATCTAATACCAAGTGGAAAAGACTACTCACCTTTTCCACAAAATGCCAAAATATTACCTTACCACCTTATTGTCAACTCTATGGTCAACAATAAACAAAAACATGGCAACCATTTCCTTGACTCGTACATTTGTATGCTGCAGTACTAACCCATGATGTTCGACCAATGTACGACACAAACCAAAGAAGATTTTTTTATCCACTCTAAACATCTCTTGACAACGTTTCCCATGGGTTGCCAATATATCTTGGACCCATTTATGACTAGTACTCATTCTACTACTCGGTTCTTTACACATGGAAGGTAATGAGTACTATTTATGCCATGTTTCCTTATATTGTATGACTGTTTTGTAAGGTGAATATGAGTTTAAATGCATTTAATCTGAGCAAAAATGTGTTAAGTCATGCATTTAAGGAAATAAAGGGGGAGTCTCATAAATTATAGCAATTATATAAGCATCCTATTGTTGGTCGATTTTCTTAATGACAAGTGAACCAGTCGAACAAGTAATAAAGAGTAAGTAGAGTATCGTCCCACAAAGACTGGATACCAGATGATGAGACAGAATGAGTTGTGTTAAAAAGAAAATAACTTTGATTGGTTTGGGAGTTTTGATAGCTATACTAATAAACAGGAAAATAACTAAATGAACGTAGTCGTAAAAAGATATCAGTAAGAAGATAGACTAAACTTGGAATCCTTTCTAAACATATCATTCCCCCAGCTTCCTATACGCAATGCTATAGCATTCATATTGTACAGCTCTCGCAATTCCTACAGCATGAACACCCTAAGCAAAGTTATTCAGATAACCACACCACGCTAATCTACCAAAGCTCTCGTGTCTGATACATACAATCCTATTCTGTACTTCTCCCATATGTCTATGGTGATTTTCTAGTTGGATTATCAATACAAATCAAGGTGTATAGTCATGAGCGATAGACCCATTCTTAAAGTCTACAATAATAGGCCAAGCCTTGTACCAGCCCGCCTAGCAATCACTGCTTCTCAAATGTCTAACCCCGACTCCCTCTCGGTAAGCCATGGCCACTAATCTAGCCCTTAGCTCTCGCTAATTGACAAGAAATTAAATCACTGATAGGCAACTGAATATATTAAATTAAGAACTAGCAACTGGGTTCATTCTATACTTAGAAAAGCATCCTCGTTCAGCCTTAGGAAATTAGTTCATGATTGACAAGGGAATCACAAAACAGAGTACTACAGAATAGCCATGATAAAAGATTAAAATAAAGAAACAGAAAGATTGATGGAGGTTCTGACGGCGTGGAAGAAGCCCTATCACGTCACCACTCCACGTCTTCTTTACTCCGTCTTACTGTAAGGAAGGATGTTGGGTTCTCTTAGAGTCCTCGTGCTTTGCAACTTCTCTCACTCTTCTTTCAAGTCTGGCCGTATAGGATTGGTCTTTGACTCTCGACGACTTGATCCCCTTTAGGGTTGGCTGTTGTTCCCTTAAATAGTCTGGTCTTATTTACAGCGTAAGTTCAATGATTTGGGCCTTTCCTAATCTGTTGAGGTCTAATCGTATCTTCTTTTCCAATCTCAGTAGATTGATTCTACTGATACTACAGAATTCTTCAAATCTTTATTTTTGATCCTCCGCATCTTCTATTTCAATACATCAGCAATCTAACCGTTATTCTAGCCCTGCAATAAAACAACCTTGACAAAAGATCAGGACATATGCTGCATAGCACTGCGTCATTTACTCTACTATAGCTTCAGAGATGCATTGTATTGCACTTCGGTAAAGCTATCCTGATGCTATAGCATGACATCGGTTATGTTATACGACTTTCTCATAAAACCTCAAAACTTGTTTTTTCTTAGCACATGTTTAGGATGTAAGTGGTTTTTATCCTTCAGTTCCCTATATCATGAATTAATGTCTTTTTGCTTAGATTAACTACAGTTAAGCTTATATTTACCATACAATTAACTCATAAAATACAAGGAAAACATGGCATAATTAGTGCTAATCAAATAACTCCACATTTAGCTTTTTGCACTCCTGGGAAGAATAGGAGATAAAGACAATAGAGTAGAACGTCAACTAATAGCAGTAGCACACTTATCCACAAAACTATGCTTGCATTAATGCTCTTAAGTTACGTCCCGTGCAGGCAATCCCACTGCCCAGTACTAGCAGCTCGTGATAGGAAATATTGTTTAGATAAGGAAGTGTCAAGAGACTCTCAGATTCAGTGTTTACGCTCTCTTACATTGGGGATTTTATTTGTCTCTCTTGTCATGCTAACCTAGAAGTTCCATAGCTTTGTCAAATTTCTAAGATTACTTCCTAACATCTGAGCTTTCATTCGTCAAAAGGGCTTTTTGGGTTGTAATGATGTGGATGGCTATACATGTGTGGGCTAAAAATGAAGGTCAATGCTATAGCAGGGTATAAAACAAATTAGACAGGTTTCTTAACTTAACCGAATGGCTCCAATGAACTTTGTATTACTTTGTTGTTCTTTATTCTCAATTTTCCTTCTTTCCTTTTCTTTTTCTTCTATTTCTTCTTCTTCTTCTTTTTTGTTTTCATAGGATGAGCAAAGCAATGGCTCTTTTGTAGCATTTTTTAGTGGAGGCACTCCACTCTAACATTTCTTCACAGGTTTCTTTGAGCTCGTCTGTCTAACTAGTTCTACTATAGCACCATCGTGTAGGCTCAATGGGGTAGCAATATGGGGATGATGTTAAATGGTTTATGTATGGGAATGATGGGTATGACATGAATGCTTTATCCTACGAACTAATTGCTCAGAAATCAGACAGTTTATCAAAGAACTAAGACAAAGCAAAGATCAATCATAGGTTAGCTGACATACACACCTAAATAAAAACAATTAGGCTCAAAATAAATCCTTACATAGTGGGTTCTCTCTTTATTCTTCGTCATCGCCACTTTACCACACACCACGTTAACCTACACTGTCAATTTCCCAAACCTAACAGTTCAGTTTCCATCAGGCAATCATGCGATGCCTAGTTCTACAGATATTCGTCCTACTACTACATGTTCTGTTAATGCTCTAGTAGTTAAAAAACGTTTAAAATTCTGCCCTTTTGCACATTAGCTAAATCTGGGTTATTTTAAGCATAAACATGAATTAGCGATTAAGTTATCCCTCCCCCATACTTAACCAATGCAATGCCCTCATTGCAGCAGCTAAGAATCAGGAAAAATGAGCGCACGAGGTGGTGGGAGGGGAAAAGCAATATCGAGAAAGCAAATTAACAACATTATCCACAAAATGGCCCTGGGGCAAACGCCCAGGGCGGCAACATATTGTCAGATAAAATGAAAAAAGAGAAATATAACAGTATAAAAAAATGTAAACTAAGGGGCAAGAGGGGCGGGATCACTGGTGGTCGTGTCCTCTTCAGCAGATGTGTCGCCCAAGCCGTTGACGACCGAATTTGCAGAGTGGGAGTGGGGAAGAGAGATGGCCGTCGGCAAGCCAAACCCATGGGTTATGGTGGATGGTCTTCAACTCCTTGCGGACCCGTCGAAAGCGTCAGAAAAATTTACACTTGTAGTCCACATCGGTGGTAGGGCGCCAGTAAAGGGGAGCGTTGGTCAAAATATAGGACCGGTCGGATGAGGTAGTAGTGCCGGAAACAAAGGAGGGTTCTGGGGAGGAAGAGGAGGGGGAGGAAATCTTGATGGGAATGGGTGGTGCTGATGGCGATGGAGGAGCACAAATGGGGGGTTGGTGAGCATAAACCGATGGGGGCAGCCAGCCACGTCATGCCGCCCACTTGACTCTTGGCATGGCAAGTCGGGAAGTGAGGGATGGGAAAAGGGAATCGTAGGAAGGTCAAAAGACGTGGGATGAAAGGATGTAGAGAGTGGACAGGATAAAGGTGAAATTGGAATGTGAGGCATTATGACTCTTCGACAATGAGTTAAAGTGATTTGGCGTGTAGTGAGCCCAATGAGGGTGGCCCGCTATTTAAAAACTCATGCACATAACATTTAATCGAGAGATAGGTGATACCTGACAAGCTTTTGGTGGGCTTCATTTGGGTTGCTGTGCTGGGGCCGAACTGCCTTTTATCATGCTATAGCATTGACCATGCCAAACTCGTCCCCTACTGCTGCTAATCAACAAAGAAAAGGAAAAACATGACGTTGTGCTGCCTCCCAATAGTGCTTGTTTTAGAGTCTTCAGCCTAACTTGCCTAAGCGATTAGTCCAAGCTGGACACAGGGGCGTAAGCTAGCTTACATCTCCATCCTTGTTACCTTTCAGCGGTTGGCCTCCTTCAGCAGTTTTCAAGATTGAAAAGGTCACATGGTTATCATTGACTCTCATCGTAAGTTCTCCTTTTTCCACATCTATCAATGTTCTTCCTGTTGCCATGAATGGTCTCCCCATAAGAATCAGAATCTCCTGATCTTCTTCAAAATCAAGAATAATGAAGTCCACTGGGAAGATGAGTTTGTCGACCTTAACCAGGACATCTTCAATTTTTCCTTCTAGTAGGACAATGGAGCAATCAGCTAACTGTAGCATAACTGTTGTGGGTCTTGCCTCCCCAACTGCTAATCTTTTGAAGACAGACATCGACATTAAATTAATACTGGCTCTGAGGTCGCATAAGGCTTTCCTTGAGTATTGGGATCCAATTGCACAGGGTGTGGTGAAGCTGCCAAAGTCTTTCAATTTCGGTGGTAGTCGATTTGTTAGCATGGCGTTGCAGTCCTGGGTCAATGCTACCGTCTCGAATTCCTCTAGTCTTCTCTTTTTAGACAAGATATCTTTCATGAACTTCACATAGCTCGGCATCTGTTCCAGCACTTCCACTAGAGGGATATTGATATGTAATTGTCGTAGCATGTCGAGGAATTTCCGAAATTGCTTTTCTTGACCCTACTTTTGTAGTCTCTGTGGAAAGGTGGGCTCCGCTTTGGCACACTAGGTGATCCTAAATCACGGTTCTGTTGTGATGATGAGGCTACCACATTTCTGTTTAGGAGATGCACGTGATCATCTAGTGCGACGACTGGAGGCAATGTTGTAGTAGCGATATCTTGCTCAGTCTGTGACGGCGTTAGAACCAAAACTCGAGTTTGTCTTTGATAGTAAGTTTTTCATCTTACCTAAGACAAACTTCATCTTATGTTCACAATTGTCGGTTATCATCAAAACACATCGAGAACTAACATCTTCTACAAGAGAAAAAATTCATTAGCACTCAAGTGTGTCAATAAGTGCACTTGAGTGAATCTGAAACCACACTTGAGTATCTGTTCTTGCTGCATTAAACCATCATCTCCAAGAATTCAAATTTACTGATTAATATATACTTACATTTGATTACTACTCATACTACTTCTCAATGCTACTAAACTTCTTTGCTTATGAGTTTTTCGTGATTAAATTCATGGATTACATCCAAAATCTCAAAAGCAAGGTTCTATGTCAAAGCAATAAATGCGATGACAGAAAATAGAGTACATGGAAGCGATCTCATAATAGGTCAAATCAATATCATTTAAGCGTCAATTGCGGCAAAGACGAAAGTGGGCAACCTTTAGCAATCCCAAAGCAGGATGTCGTGTGAATATTTATCGCAGAGAAGCAAAAGTGACAAAACCTCAATGTCTTCCAACCACTCCAATCTATTTCTAATAGAAAGCTTGACACTCAAACGGATAGTTTGAACACTCACAACGGAAAGCTTGAATCTTCACAATGGTCATTAATAGTATTCAACTATAAATACCTGAGCATTTAAGACGGAGCAACCAACTAAGCACACGATCAATTACTACTCATTTATTGCTCATAAATTCTTGTGTTATAATATCTTCTATTATTATATGTTCATCAGTGTTTATTTGTATACTCTGTGAGAGTTTTACAAACTATTCGATTTCTATAAAATCTCAAGCTAGGGGGACCTTGAGTGTGGTTGTTAGATTACAACTTGAAAGGGGGAGTGAGTCATAGTGAGGATTACTTTGTACTGAGGTATCAAGAACCTGTATAATCTTGGAACGTTAGTGAAAATCTCAAAGACGCTCTAGGAACTGGACGTAGGTCAGGAAATTAAGGCCGAACCACTATAAACCATTGTGCAAACTTTGATGATATCTCTCTATCTCTTTCTCTCCAATTTAATTGATTGTCATCTTTGGTTTAAATTTTTTTATATCACCCAATTCACCCGCTCTTGGATGAAACATTGGCACTAACTGTTCAGAGCTTATAGCTTAAACTGTCTTTTAGTTGTGGGATATATTGGATGGTAGGCAAGAGGAAGAAATAGAGTGGATATGTGAAATAACACAAGAAAAATTTAGACCAGGTGTTATAAATATCAAGTCTAAAAAGAATAAATACGCGAAGTATAAAATATGGGGTCTAATTCTTGAGTCCGGTTTTAATAATATAAAGTCTAAAAACTACTTTTAAGACCTACTTTTGAAACAACTAGTCTTTAAACTACTTTTAAAACTTCATATTTTGAACATCGGTCGTAAAAGCCTTACTTTTAAGACCTCATATTTTAAAAAACCGGTCCTAAAAATTTTACTTCCAAGATTGGTTTCTCAACCGGTCAAAAAAATAACAGACTTTGAAGATTAGTTGTATCCAGACTAGATCCAAGGCATTTTTTAACCCGGCCTAAAAAGCGATTTTTGCACTACTGTATATATGTCTCATTTTAAATAATTACCCATCACCAACTAACGTTGTTGTGATTCAAGTTAATTTCAACATTCATTGATATTATTAATGATATTTTCTTAACGGGAAGAGCAATGATATTCATGTTGGCATGTCAAAAAAATTATATTCACGTTGTCCATAGTAGGACTGCCATTAAGTGCTTTATTTTAAAAGGAAAATATGGATGCATTACCTATTGTGTTAATTAATGATTTCAGCTATAGTAAATATATTTTAAATTCAGTTTAAGTTATATGATTAGCAAAAATTATTCATAATAAAAAAGTGTAGATATCGATATGAAAGTTTAAGTTGTACTAATTATAGTGTGTTAAGGAGATATATAATGTAGGACAATCAAGATTATGGAAGAATTATGTCTAAATATTTTATTCTTAATAATGAGCTGACCACTAATGATAAATACTCATTGTTTTACTTATAAATTTGTGTTGATTAGCCAATAAAAATTGGTCTAATTGATAACGACCAAGTTGGGTTATCATAATCCATAAAGTGTTGAATTTAAATTCCACTCTTGATTTAAGGACTTTGTTATCAAGTATATACTAAATGTAGACACTTCTTCAAATAAAATTTGGAACATTAGTTTGTCACGTAAAAAGGAGTAACTCCTCGTGCTCTAGCCAACACATTGGTAAAAATTGAAGCTTTTAACTTAAATACACGGTATGGAAAACATAAAAAAAAATAAAAACAACAACAACAACACACACGGTATGATAAATATCTCCCTAACCTTGGACCCTTTGGGCCCCATCATTTTTTTTTTTTTAAAAAAAGAGAGGCCTATGCCTTATATATTAATTAGAAACTAAAAGGGAATCAAGTCCTATAGAATCATGGTTAAACACAGTCCTTAGATTATCTGGACAAGAATGATAAAAAGCAGAATTATAAGAGCTTCCTTGGCTAACCTTGGACCCTTTGGGCCCCATCATTTGGTTAGTTATTGGGCCCATCATTTGAATTTTGTGGTTTGAATGAGATGAGGTATGTTTTTAAAACCCCCCCCACCCCCACCAAAAAAAAAAAAAAAGAGGTGTGTCATTATATTATTGTGTTTTCTATATACTAGTAACGCACAATCACAACCACTAGTCAATTCCCAGCAATTAAAGATGACCAATACAATTAAATAAGGAATCTTAAATTAATTTACAATATTATCATTATTATTAATTAATCAACCTGTAGCATACAAAGATGTATGAAGCACCACCTAGCGAGAAAAACCAGTCCCCAAACTCACTCCAAAGTTCGACCAAAAAAAAACTCACTCCAAAGTTATTCCCATAAACAATAAAAAGAAACACAACTGACAACACATAATAATACAGAAAGCCGAATAATATGCAACCAGATAGAGATAATGGTGATGCTTCAGTGTGCTTATGTATTTAATGTTTAACCAAAGAGATTATGGTGCTTCTTGCCATGAGCCTCCTCGTTTTCTTCCTTAGCTTCCTTCTTTTCGTGGTGCTCATGGAAGGCTAAGCCACCGGCTCCGACAGCCACAGCGGCAGCAACCTCCTCTTCTATCTTGTGCTTGTGGGCATGCTCTGGGTCTTTTTCTGCCTTGTGCTTCTCATGCTATAATATATCATTTCATTCATTCATCAATATCAACATCAATCTATATATATAACAAGTTAAGTTGTATCCAAAGCTCTAAACCATTTTTCTAGTAGCACTCATTATCTTCTTTTGTTTTCTTTTTTCTTTTTAAACAATTTTGCCCTTAAAAGTATCTTCTTAGTGGTAATGATCACACATTAAGTTAGTGCTACTAGAAAAATACTTATAGTGCTCAATAAATCAAAAATTAATTTTACTGAGTACTATGGGAAAATTACTCTAGGGTGATGCATAAAATTACTTTAGGAACTTTAATACTACTGGAAAATGATTTAGCGAGTTGTTACTTTAAATTAGTTATTAATATATGCACAAATATGATAAAATGTTGTTTTATTAATAACCACAGAATTCCTCCTATTAGAAGTAATCATATTTAAGGTATTGTTAGGCACTATTTGTGAGCGTCTCTTCCAACGAAATTCAACATTGATTCGCTACATTGTAAATAATTAGCCATTTCTGCTAAACCTACTCACTCTTGGCGATAAAATCCTACTCCTCTGATCCTTAATATAACACATATTTATCAATTTGATTAAATTAAGAAAGTTAATTAAATTAGTTAATATAATACAGTATGTATTTTCTAAAGCGCCACGCTCTAACTATTTTCTTTAATCCCTCACTCATTCTCCTTTTTTATTATTGTTGAGGAAGATTTGATAATAGTAAATTAGGAAAAGATTTACAAATATGTAAATTAGGTCTTATATTTAAAACCAAAATCAACTCTCCAAATAAATCTTATATTAAGAACCCACGGCTAGTTTTCAACTTGAAACGACACTGTTTTAGGCTTAGCAAGGGAAGAAAGAAATGTAATACCCAATCCAGTAAACCCGTTGAAAATTCTTCGTTACTGATTCACCCGTTCTCTAGCATGACCAACTCATCGAGATTGAGTTTTGACTTTTGAGACAACACACAATTAATCACGCAGAAATAATTATTTTTTATAAAAATTGAATTGATTTCAAGTCGGCGCACCAGCGATAAATAACACCACACACACACACACACATATATATATATATAAAACTTCTATAGAGATTCAGAAGACAGAAACAGAGAAACAAAATTAAATTAAATCACAAACAAGTTGATTGGAGGCCAAAACACAAGCGATCAAGCCATCTCACATCCTAATTAATAAGGAAAGACCAATTTCTTAAGAACAGAGATCAACCGTATCCTAATAAAACAAGATCAAAAGACTGGGAGAATTAGAGGAAATCACAAAAATTAAGAAATTAAAATGATCGTGTGTCTGTATATATACATACCAGAGCATAAGCACCAGCAGCTGCAGCACCAACCTCACCAAGGTGCTCAAGATGCTTATGTTGCTTCTCTTCCTTCTTGTAATCCTCAGGAGGTTGATCTCCATAGCCACCTTCAGGATTTTCACCACCATAGCCGGCATCTACAGGTTTCTCGTCCCCTTCTTTGTGGTGGTGGAACAGGTGGTGGTGGTGCTTCTCTTCAGCCATGCTATCTGCTTCTGGTTAATCACAAATATCAGAGGATGACGATGAAGAAGAAGAGACTTGTGTTTGTGTTGTGTGTTTCTATGTGTATATGTGGGCGATTGGAGGATGTATTTATAATTGGTGATGAATGCGATTGATCACAGAGATAAAATGAATGGAGATTATTAGATCCAGATGGATACTTCTCATTTGTTTGCTTTAAACACGTTAAATCTAGTTGTGGTTAACTGGAAGGTAGCATATTACTTTTATATCTTCAACATTAAAAAAATCTGATTCTACTTTGATTTTTTTTCCTTAAATCTCACACACACGCCCGTTTCTCTTTCCCATTGGAAGGACTTCACTCCCAGAATCGAACCGGAGACGTCCTCAATGCTGGAGGACTATCATGATCAAGCCCAGCGGCGTGGACAAAAATCTATATATTTTTATATCAAATAAATATTTTAACGACTATCTTTATTTTTTTAAAGGTTAAGAGTGAACACGTAGATTGGCAACGGAGTTTGTTTTATGGTTAGAAGTACCAAATACAAAACTATGGTCTTATTTATAAGTTTACTTTGACTAAAAAAAAAAGATTCTATTTATAACTCCAGATTCATGTAATAAATGATATTCTGATAATTTTATCCATATTAATTTACTCATAACGTAAGAGAGAGAAGAAATAATTGAAAAATATCTAATTATAAATGAAAACAAAGTTGAAAATTTATCCCTATAATCATTAAGTCAATTATCTCTCCTTGATATATGAGATTTAGTCAAACTGGACTTATAAATTAAAGAAGATAAAGGAAGATAAAATATCAATGAAGAATTAAAAATGAAAAAAAAAACAATTAATCACCAATTTAAAATTAGAAAATAACATAATTCCTTTAAATTTAACCTAACCGTCATTTCATCTCTCCTCCAACGCTCTGACTGACATCTGAAGCGTGTCGGAAAAAGAATGGTCGAGGGGATTTTCTGGGTAAAGCCGATATATACAGCGAGCAAGCGCTGCTTCGGTGAAGTAGGTCGCGACCTTTCGCATAGCTTCGGCCTGAGACACTGCCAGGAATCCGATTTGTTTGACCAAAACTTCTGCGATAGTCAAATTATTCTGGTGTATGGCATACACACAAGTCATCAATGCATGAACAAGTCGAATTCAATTTTCTTGCGAATTGACAAGGACAACGGGACGAGTCGATTCGTTGGGTAATGTATAAGACCCCAGAGGAGAGGACATTTACTAATGTCCAACCTCTCTCCTTTGCACCATCAAGTTTAATCAAAACCATTCAGTAATAAATCTGAAAAAAAAAAATCATTTTAAGGTGAAAAAATACAATCTTGTGGTAGTGAAAGCAGAGGGCAAGTGTGAATTCTTCCCGAGTTTCGATTAACATTTAGTTAAACTAACCTGAAGGAAGCTCTGGTTTGAGACTTCTGGTATATCGATGGTGTGGCTCGAGTCTTTGGAATGGGAGGTTGAGGGGCGCCGACTTATGCACCATTCTAGTAATCCCACCTGAGAAACTATACTCGAGCTTCTGTTGCCCAGGACGACACTGCTACCCAACGAATTTCCGATTCCGATCAGCATCGACACAAGGGGAAAATGGCAGGAAGATGTGGGGAATCGAAGGTTTAAATATAACGACCCTTTCTTCAAACTCTACAATACACCAGACCCATATGTCATAGAAAGAAGACAAAAGCAACGCATAAGTATAACGACAAATAATGGTTAATAATGTAAATAAACAGACAAAATTCATTGCGATTTATATCTTGAAATGACAAACTCTTGATCGAATCAAAAAATTATACACTTACTTTTGTCGAACTCCAAGTTCGTGTCATTAAAATATAGTCAAAATTTTTCAAATATAACTTTATAAGTGTATTGTTTGTTTCACAAATTGTGAAGTACTCCCTCCAGTCCTAATTATATAAGACAACATTTGGAAGTTGGTTTTAGTCCTAATTATAGGACAACATTCTAAATTTTGTCAGTTTCTTCCTAAAATACCCCTATTTTATTCTCTCAAGTGTGTTTGGTTTTTGATGAATGTAATTATATGTATGTGGATGTGTACATTGAAACTTTTAAATTGTTATATTTTAATCTGTTTATCGATCAATCAACATTAATTTGCCAATATATATATATATATATACACACACATATACATATTCATACACATAGAGATTTATATGTGTGTGTTTTCATATGTGTGTCTACACACAAATATACATACATATATACATAGACACATATATAAACCCACACACACACACATATATATATATATACATATATATATATATATATATATATATTTGTGAGTGTGCGTGTTGTCAATATATATGTGTATGTGTACATATATAAATACACACACAAACTTGTGTGTGTGTGTATTCATATATATATATATATATATATCAGTGTGTGTGTAGATATGTGTGGTGTATGTGTGTGTGTGTTTTTATATGTGTGTTTACACACAAATACACACACAGACATATCTGTGAGTGTGTGTGTTGTCAATATATATGTGTACGTGTACAAAAATAAACACACACACACATATACATATATGTGTGTGTGTGTATACCTATACATATATACACACATATATATGTGTATATAACAATATCATTATTTCAAATAAAAAGCGTGTAGAAAAGAAAATTTTAGGTCGAAGAAGTATGTGGTATGAGTTGTTATTTACTTTTATTTTTGTCATTTTAAATTTATATAAGGGCATTTTAGGAAAATGAATAAAATTAACTAATTTAACTTCTCTGCTTGATCTCTCCAAAGTTGGTTAAATATGTCCTATAATTAGGACCGGGGGAGTATCAATTTTTATTTATCTAAAAATCACATACGTACTGATTAGGGAAAATTTCACAAACAAAAAACCTTCAAGATATATCAAAATCTCAAATCAATTTTGTTTCCTACAATAAAATAAATATTGACTACATTTGATTACGAACTCACCACTCATTTTAGTAGACAACCACTAAGTTGAGATTCTCAAATTTTGAAAATATTTTTCCAGAATTTTCCCTATTGTTGTTGTTTCTTTTTTCATCCTTTTTTTGGTTAAATCTTTTTTTTGGGTGAAAAATCAGAATGTTATTTTATATTTTTCTGTTATAAATACTTAATTAAGATATAATAAACACATATAAATTTATCTAAATATATCTTAAATTAGTGATTTTCTATTAAAATAAGTTGTAAATTACTAATAAGTATAGTTAATATCTAATCTATTGTAAATTTGTAAGGAACAAAACTAATTTAGTATTTTTGATATTTTGAAGGTATTTATTTTTTTGGAATTTTGGTATGCAATTTTGCCTCTCGAAGTGTTGAAAAGGAACAATTTTATTCTGGCCATTACCCCCATTAATTTTAACTATTAGTTGACCAACTATACTAAGCTAGTATTCTGCACGTCATCCACACCATTTTTGCTAAGGTACAAATTTGTCCCGAAAGTTTTAAATATAACTTTTAAAAAAGATAAAGTAGATGGCATAGGAACTTCCGGATTTGCACCTCAAAAGCGTTGATGACATGTGGACTTATTAACTAAATATATTTGTTCAACTAACTGTCAAAATTAACTATGAATTTAACATTTCCCCTTGACCCTTGAATTGATGATAAAAAATGATAGGCTAAAGTATACTTTTAGTCCTTTATGTTTACATGAGGTATACTTTTGGTTCCTTAACTTTATAAAGTATACTTTTAGTTCTATAATTCTAACACCGTTAATTTTACTAACGGAAAACGTAAACTCAAGTGATAACGATGTAAACTTAAATAGTGGTTGTGTAATTAAATGCTATTAAGCTTAAATTTAAAATATGGATAAATTGAAAAAAATATAAAATTTGTGTAATTAAATACTATTAGTCATTACTTGAGTTCGTCGCGTCATCATTTTCCGTTAGTAATATTAACGGTGTTAGAATTTAAGGACAAAAAATATACTTTATAAAAATAAGGAACCAAAAGTATGCCTTATATAAAACTTAAAGAATTGAAAAGTATTCTTTAGCCAAAATGATAATAGAGCTCAAACTTTAAGCAGTTAGTTAATAATCACTTGAACTTTCCTGCGTAACTTTCGCCTCAATCCCATGCACTTACACTGATCAACAGCAATTTTTATTGTCGTTTTATCCATATAATGATAATGATTATTTCAATATTTTTATTTAGATTAATCTATATTTCAAGTTAGAGGATCTTATATAATTTTTTAAGAATAATTTTTCAAAGCTAAATATTAGATTAGTTATATAATGATACTGAATAAATATGATAAACAATAACATTAAAGTGAAAACTTTCATATAAGCCATTTTCCAGTTCCCCCGTTACATATGGATTTCCTATATATAGTTAATTATACATTTAACCTTTGATGTTTATTGCTCAAATCAAGTTTACATGATCTAAAATTGATTAAACTTTGGTGTTACATTAAAAATATAATTTAGAGATAAATATCATTTTTGTCATGGAAGTATAGCCTAGAGAGCGCTGGTCACTTGGAAGTTTTTTTTATATCAATTTTGCCTTGAAAGTCTTAAAAACGTAGCAATTTCACCCAATAGTCACGGTAGGTCCACAACGTCTGTTAAAATGACATGTGGCATCGAAACAGACACAATGGACCTCCTACTCATCGCCACCTCATGATCTTCATCCTTCTTCCTCTTGCATCTTTCGTCATCTCTGATCAACCCCTTCTTCCTTTTCGAAAAAAGAAAGAAAGAAAATCATACCTAGCACCGCTCATTGGGAAATTGGATTTTGATCCATTGCTAGCATCTGTCTTCAGCACTCTCTTCCTGCGTGAAAGAGATCAACAGATTCATCCTTACCTGTGTCACCTTGCTTCAAGGATGTCCTTTGTTCAACGGTGTTGAAGATCGATGTCGATGATGTTGTAGCGTTGTAGATCTCCATCTATCTTCATCACGTCTGTTCGTTCATCCATTTTAGATCTGAAAATACTTCATCGATGTCAATTTTTTCGCCTTTTAATCTTGCATATTCATTTAAATTTAATGATTCAGATTTTGATTGGTTTTTTATTTGCAAATTTGTTTTATGAGGTTTTAGAAGTGAGCAAACTCTAACAATGGTGGATCTTTTTACGATTGAAACCATCGTGACCCAGCCTTCATGCCCAATTCCAATAAACCTAGATTTGGAGGAGAGAAATTCAAGGAAAATACTCTGGCATTATATGTATAGTGCTACAGATTCATTGCGTTTTTTATTTTTGATAGTTGCATGTTCATTGTTAAAGTAGCTTATTTTCCACCACAATGACTTCAACTTCTTCAAATTCCTCTCTTCTTTGTAATTTTCTTTCTTCTCCATAATTACTTGATTGTCGTTTTTTGTTTATCTTTCTACTTTGATCAGACTTGGATTTTCTGAAGTTTTAACCTCTAGCTACCATAAGAGAACAATGAAGAGTGGTTAAACAAGTCATATGGAACCCACAACCTATCCAAAAGGCATGGCCTTTCTGCATCAAGTTTCAGCCATGGCTTCCACTTCCCACTCCAGTGAGATTGTCATCGCCCAGTCCATGCTAGCTCACCTATGATCCACCCCTTCAACATTTTCAACGAACACCAACAAAGAACCGAGCTTGTAGATTAGATGCCTCTTCTGAACCCTCATCCATGTCTTTAGTTTCTCTGTTTACCTACCCTCCCTCCATTTACATAGATCTATGACCATCACACCTGTGTTGAAAGACCAGGGTTTCCGGTCACGAAAAGATGCCACATAGACTGTGTTTGACCAAAATTTGGCTCCCAAAACCTTTTAACGTGGCAAATAACAATCCATGTGTCAAACGTGCGAGCTTGTGTGGCGTTTTATCCTACATGGCAAACCTCCGTTTGAGATTCCGTGACTGTTGGGCGAAAATGCTACATTTTTAAGACTTCTAAGGCAAAGATAATACCATAAAAAACTTCAAGGTGACCAGTGCTCCCTAGGCTATACTTCCATAACAAAAATGATATTTATCCCTATAATTTAATGTAGACAATCTAATTTAAACATTAGTTCCATGTGTATTCCTTAAAGATATTTTAAGGGATTTTGATGCTCTTTCCACCCTTTAACTCAATATTTCTTAGAAGACCCCAATTACTTTTTTAAAAAAAAAAAACTTGGCCTCTTGTTGTCGATGATATCACTGGTACAAAAAATGACTTTTAGACGGTCACATTTAGACCGACTATAAAAGATTAGGTCTAAAAAATATGACCAGTGACAGTTTTATAAATATAGAGAACTTTTTAGACTGGTAGCAATTTTATAAATATAAAGAACTTTTTAGACCGGTTCTTGTAATAAAAGGTCTAAAAGATATTATTTAGACCAGTTTTTCGAACAACTGGTCTAAAAATACAAAAATAAAATAAAATGTCGAAAAGGTCTAAAAAAGTATAACTGATGGCATTTTTGTAATTATTATGAACTTTTGAGACCAGTTACTTTCAGATAAGGTCTAAAAGATATTATTTAGACTTGATTTTTAAACAACTGATCTAAAAAAGATAATATTTTTTTTAAAAAAAATCATATATATAATATATGTTTTAGATTGGTTTTCTATATAACTGGTCTAAATATATGTTATGCATTAAAAATAATAAAATATTTATTACTTTCTAGACCTAATTTTCAGTATAACTAGTTTAAAAGATGAATATTTTAGACCTAATTAACGCCTAAGATAACCAATTTAAAAGATGAGTACCTAAAATCAACAGCTCTAAATCCCTCTCTCGCGTGATTTACTGTGAGTTTCTTCTCATCTCCTCCGTCGAACATCGCTCCTCAATCTTCACTGCATGTTGCTCCTTAGTCTCTGTCAAACGTCGCTCCTCGGTCATCATCGTGTGTCTCCGTTGCACCTCTCGCTCCGATTATGTAGCTAACAGCTATACTCGCTCCCATAGTCTCGATGTTTGCGTTTTCACTTGTATTGTCGATGGTCCTAACACCAACAACTATGGCAACAACCGGAACATCCATCACACTATTGGTTTGCCCTATTTCAGCCAAGAGGATATATGCTTCCAAACTATCACTTGCTACCGAGTACTAATTTCACTGTAATTTTTTATTTTACTCTTAGTTATTGTTTCATGAGCTCGGAGGTTACTGTTGCCTAAGAAGTTCTTAGTTCAATCCTTAGTCCTATTCGTTGACACTTGCTACCTCTCTCTATCTCTAAGCCCTTGCTACTATTCTTTCTCAAGTACATTTCCCTTGATCTTCTATGTTCTTTTGTCTTGTCAGTTTCTGGTTTTTGCTTGTGTAAGATTTAAACCTTCTGATCAAGTTTTGTGTGTTTGTGTGTGGGTGTGTCACTTTGACTTTGTACCATTGTAAAATCTAATCATTCTTTGAGTTAGATGTAGTGCAAGGGAGTTTGAATTGACTACAACCAGATCCTTTTTTAAAAGAATGGTTTGTTATGTTTCTTTAATTCCATGTCATTTTTAGGTCTCCGATTTCAAGTGAACATTTATTGAAGGTGTCCTTGTTCTTCTTTGGGATTTGGGGATGATTAGGAATTTGTTCATATATAAAGTCCCAAGCTTAACTATTTTTGAAGATTTTTTTTTTTTCATTGGAGGGTTTTCTCATTTTTGTTTTGTATTAGTTCCCTAAATCTGCTGCTTTAATCATTTTCCAAGTCTTTGCTTTTGCTACTTTATTTTACTTCATGGTTACTTTCTTTTATTCTATGCTATTAATTTAAGGGTTCAATTGGAAGCATTTTTTCAATTCCATTCCCTTATAATTTATGCAGAAACTATTAAAGAAGGAAAAATCGCTAACATCTAGGTCACTTCGTTGAAAAAATTGACAGGAGAGTCTTGTTCTCTTAAGTTTCAACTAGAAAGTTACAATAAGTGCCATAGCCATATATAGTTGAATATGAGGTTCAAAGCATATCACAATGATGTGTCACAATTAATTCTTGTTGTAAGCAGTCTATATTTGGTTCATCAACTGACTGTTTTGGATTATTCAGTAAGTCATCATTCAAAATATAAATAGAATTTGGATGTCTTGTTTGTGAGATATTGCAGAGAAATATAGAATTAACATGTCTTGAATTTAACAAAAGTTGAACCAGCACTTTACTTTTGCAAAACTCCATATTTAGTTTCTCTGTTCATAAAGAGATCCAACAAATGTGTGTGTGTGTGTTATAGAGAGATTTCATGCTTTAGCATTTGAAGGCATCCCAATTTTTGACTTTCACAATAAATCAGCAACACATAAGTTTGTCACTTTGATCGTTGTAAGTCCATTTCCTGTCTAATGTTCTTTTGTGCGTTTTGTTAATAAAATGAGTTAAACGTATTTTGTTTTCATTGTTACTTTTGCTTAATAATCTTATGCATTGCCCCTCTCCTTCATTTGTTCTTTTCATGCCCTGCAAATTGTGGTTACAGGTGACATGAGAATAGGGCAAGGTTACTATTACAACCCTCAAGACCTTTTTTCATGGACAATTCTACTTTGTGCATTTTATTATAGCTCCTGATAACTCAATTGGAACCTCTCATAAGGAACATACATATGTTTGATCTTACTGATCCCTTTACTAGATAAGATATTGACTTCATCCATAAAAGTTGTTTTGAATTCATTTATGAGCTCTTAGAACAATAGTGAGTTTATGTCTTGTGTTCATCATCATGTATGTATTCATCATTTGAAGGTTGTGAAATGTTGTGATCTGTAATGAATAATAGTTATTATATCGATTTTATTCTCATTTGAATTAGAATATTGTTGGCATTATATTCATTTTCAATAATTGATCAAATTATATGTTCATTTCCAATAATTTTATTTGTAACTCATATTAAGTTGTTCATGTTAGTTATCGCTTTATGTTTTGGTTTTGATGATAACAAACTTGGAAAAAGAAAGAGGACTTGTTGATTCAAGTCACTCGAGTGTATGTTTCAAAACCCTTGAGTGAACAACATTTGTTTAAATTAAAACTTGAATCAGGAAACTTTGCAAAGTGATCTGAGATGATCACTCAAGCGTTGCGATCAATATTTGAGTGATAAAGCTCAAAACACTCGAGTGTAGTGTAGAAGTGAACATTCAAGTGTTGGCTAACACTTACAAAGATTTTGCAAGACACTCTCTTAATTTCTGGAAGTGTTGTGATGGAAATTGGAGTGTATAAGTGAACACTCGAGTGGTGACTAACACTTGCAAATACTTTGCATAACACTTGCTTCACCTCTGGAAGTATTGTGATGGATACTCAAGTGTGAGCTTTGACACTCAAGTGAAAGTGAAAGGTAAACACTTGCAAGCTCAATGCAAGACACTCACATGAATAAAGAGTGTTATCTCCTTTTATGAGATGGACTCGAGTGAAACTTGTGACATTCAAGTGAAGCACTCGAGTGTGCCTCTCTGACACTCGAGTATCTGGTAGAAATTTAAACCATTTCAACTTGCACTCGAGTGTGCGTTTCAAAACACTCGAGTATCTTATTTTTCAATAGTCTTAAACTAGAGACAAAATTTATTAGCACTCGAGTATGTTAATAAGTACACTCAAGTGAGTTTGAAACCATACTCGAGTATTTGTTCTTGCTACATTGAACCATCATCTCCAAATATTCAAATTTACTGATTAACATATGCTTACATATAATTACTACTTATACTACTTCTTAATGCTACTAAACGTATTTGCTTATGAGCTTCAAATGATCAAATTCATGGATTACATTCAAAATCTCAAAAGGAACTTTCTACGTCAGAGCATTAAATGCAATGACAGAAAACAAAGTACACAGAAGCGATCTTATAGCAAGTCAAATGGATATCGTCTGAAGCATCAATTGTGGCGAAGACGAAAGTAACCTAACCTTAAGCAATCCAAGAGCAGGAGATCGTGTGAAGATTTATTGCAGAGAAGCAAAAGTGACCGAACCTCAATTTCTTCCAACGACTCCAATCTATCTCTAAGAAAAAGCTTGACAACTCTAACGGATATTTTGAACACCCACAACAAAAAAGCTTGAACCTTCACAACAGTCATTAATGGTGTTCAACTATAAATACCTGAGCATTTAAGATGGAGCAACCAATTAAGCACATGATCAATTACTGCTCATTTATTACTCATAAATTCTTGTGTTATAATATCCTATGATATTATTTGTTCATTAGTGTTTATTTATCTATTCTGTGAGAGAATTTTACGAACAATTTAATTTCTATAAAATCTCAAGGTAGTGGAACCTTGAGTGTGGTTGTTATATTGCAACTTATAAGGGGGAGTGAGTCCTGGTGATGATTACTTTGTACTAAGGTACCTACCTACCTAGAACCCACATAATCTTAGAACATTAGTGAAAATCTCATAGACACTCTAGGGATTGGACGTAGGTCACGCAATAAGGGCCGAACCAGTATAAGCTATTAGATATGATTAGTTTTGATGATGTCAAATATAGTTCCAAACATTGAGAGCACCAAGTTTGCATAGTATATTTATCTCCTATGTTGACTAATTCTTATATTTAATGTAGATTCAAATATTATAAGATATGAATTATGGAAGATGATCAAGAAGAAGATCAATAAAGAAGCTACTGAATTGGATTGATTAAGAAGAAGAAGAAAGAAAAACAATTAGTTGAGGCTCAAATTTCAAAAAATAACAATTTGGTACCACAAATTTCAGAAATGACAGTTTGGTACCACAAATTTCTAAAATGTCAATTTAGTCTATACTTGAAGTGCTAAACATGTACACTTGAAGTGCAGAACCTGTATACTTGAAGTGCTGAACATGTACACTTGAAGTGCTGAATACACTCAAGTGTAAATTTTCAATACTCAAGTGTTACACTCGAGTATGACACCAATACACTCGAGTGTGAACATATGCACTCAAGTGTGCCACTAAACATTCAAGTGTGAAGTGAATTTCAGCTCCTCTGTTCCCCCTGTTCAACATTCTACTTGAGCGAGCTTTGGTTATTCGATGATATCTCCCAAACCAAATATCCGATTGAGGTGAAACTAGTTTCATATGAAAATAGACTCCTAATGCATCACATAAACACCAAAATTAAGCCCGAAGTAGTTCAGATAAAAGAGCTATGAATTTTAGAAGTTGACACTTGAATTCACGCCACATATTAGACATAGGTTAGTAATTTGGGTGTATCTCATAAAATACACATCCAATTAAGGTGAAACCGATGACATATGAAACTACACTCAAATACATTTTCAAAAAAATCAAGATCATGGAAAACAAAGATATAATGGTAGAGATATGATTTTTGAAGTTAACAATGAGTTTAAGATCTTGCATAAATGATGGTCAAGAACAACCTTTACTAATCTGATTGAAATTCTTAGCATACAGCTAATTTGGAGCTGATTCTTTTTGCATTGAAAAAAAGACTTAAAGATCTTTCTGCAAATAGGTGATTTTGGAAAATTTAGAACTATATTGAAGATGTTATGCTCACTAGAAGTTGAACATTCATGCTTCCAATATTCTTGTACATGTTTTTAAAGTCACTGCATTCTTGAAATTGATTTTGTACAAGATCAATAGATTGAACTGTTGGGATCCGTACACGCAGCGGATTAAAATTCCTTACGAATCCCTTCCGAAGGATCGCTCAACGACGTTTAAATCAAGGTTAGGGAAACCGAATCATACCTTATATTGAACTCGTCCGTGTTCCGTTCTCTTTGATCAGGTGGGCTACCTTCTCGATCAACACGTCCGCGTCTCGTTCTCTTGATCAGGTGGGCGATCAACACGTCCGTGTCTCTTTCTTTTGATCAGCAGAAGTCGACTCTTAGAATTGGCCTCCTCTACTGGTATCCACACGAACAATCCCCGAACACGGTTGCGTCAACGTGCTAGCGCTTCTTGTGCGTCTCTCTCAATCTGCTCTAGGGTTTCTCGCGGCTTTCTAATACGCTCAACCAAAAGTCCGTAGGTTTTATTTCTAAACCCGATAGGTGTATTATATAATCAAAATTAATCCTTATTAATTTTGGAAACTCGAATTCCGAATCTGGACAATATATCAATCAAATCTATCTCATAAATGTAATCAAATATATTAAAAGCCAGATTTGAAATCCGAATCTTGAATTTAGATCAAATCTAAATTTAAAGCCTTTTGATTTAATTTATCATTATAAATTAAATCCGAGATATGATATCTATCCATTTAATTAAATCTGAGATAGCATTTCTCAATTTTATATTAAACAGATACATGATATCTTTATTCGAAATTAAATGAGATACAATATCTCTATTTGTTTCAGATATTTAATTTATCAAATAAATTAAATACTAAACAAATATCATATATAATATTATAATCTCTATTTATAATATATATATTAATTTCGAATTATATATATATATAAATCCTAGATCAAATTTAGTATTCATTTAATCTCAGATTAATCTGAGATTCAATGAATCTGAACACTTTTACCCGTATTGGATTATTCTTGTGTGCGACCCTGCAGGCCCATATGAGATTGGCAATGGGCCAACACTGTATCAGCCCACAAGTCGCAAGCGGCCTCTAGCAAGACATTGCGACTACCCAATTCACATGGGGATCGATGACACGATACTACCTATCGTACAACCATGTCACGTCCCTTTTGTCACGCGATAATTTGGTCAAGGATGAGGCATGAATAATGTCAACTTCCTTTTCTTAACCATTGCTTTCTCGATTCTTGAGTAGTCTAATAAGTGAAATGGAAACTCTTTTCCATCACAGTATGGCCATACATTTCTTAGACTCACTCATCGAGGGGCCCAGCATTATCTCTCTACATATGTGAGGGACAAATCTCATCTTGACCACTCACATTCCTCCACATGAAAACCACTGATCCCGATCCGAGCCTTTATCATCACCCGGTCAAAGGTGACTTTTGACTAGGTCAAAGACCAGTGACTCATCATGTAGGAATCTATGATGGTCTCAGGTCATAGGGCGTCGTGACGCGGTTATACATGAGATAAGCTTATGACTTAATCCATGCAGCTTTCTCATAGTGGGTCGGTCCAGCACCTTGTACTCTTACAAGTGCCAATGACTTTGATTCGTATCTCCATACCTCATCAAAGTCATACTGGTCTTATTTCATCTTCACTCCGGTGTAGATGACCGACCAAGGACATTTAGGATAATCTATAAGATTATCCAGGGATGCAGTTATCAATACGAACATGCAAACGAAAATGATAACAAAAGAGAATACTTTAAATAACTTAAATATCCAAAGTACAATGAATTGCCCCTAGGGCATAATTTCCAACAGACTCCCACTTGCACTAGATGCAATCATTGATTACTCTAATTCCCATTGCCCTAACATGACGCTCATGTGCTGCTTGTGCAAGCGACTTAGTGAGAGGATCTGCTACATTGTCTTCTCCTGGTACTTTGCATATGTTTGTATCACCTCTTTCATTGATTTCTCTGATGAGATGAAAACGCCTGAGTATGTGCTTGGTCCTTTGATGTGACCTAGGCTCCTTTGTCTGTGCAATGACACCGTTATTGTCACAGGAGAAGTCTATTGGATCTGAGATGGTAGGAACCACCCCCAGTTCAGTGATGAACTTTCTGATCCAAACGGCTTCCTTAGCTGCATCCGATGCTGCTATATACTCAGCTTCCGTTGCAGAATCAGCTACAGTGCTCTGCTTAGAGCTTTTCCAACTCACCGCACCACCATTCAACATGAATACATATCCTGATTGCGATCTTGAATCATCTTGGTCAGTTTGGAAACTCGCATCTGTGTAACCAGTCACACAGAGTTCATCCTCCAAGCCATCATATACCAAGAATAAGTCCTTAGTCCTTCTTAAGTACTTAAGGATATTCTTGACAGCAGTCCAATGACCCTCACCGGGATCTTGTTGATATCTGCTGGTCATACTCAAGATAAATGACACATCCGGTCGAGTACATAGCATGGCATACATGATAGATCCAATGGCAGAGGCATATGGAATCTTACTCATGTGATCTCTTTGATCTTGTGTACTAGGACACAGATCCTTACTGAGATGAATGCCATGAGACATGGGCACGTTACCCTTTTTAGAATCCTGCATACTAAACCTATGCAGTATCTTGTCTATGTATGTGCTCTAACTTAGGCCTAACAGCCTTTTGGATTTATCTCTATATATCCTAATCCCAAGGATGTAAGTGGCTTCGCCTAAATCTTTCATTGAGAAAGACTTTCCTAACCAAGACTTGACATTCTGCAAGGTAGCAATGTCATTCCCAATGAGTAGGATGTCATAAAAATAAAGCACTAGAAACACAACTGTGCTCCCACTAACCTTCTTGTAAACACAAGGTTCATCCATGTTCTGAATGAAGCCAAACTCTTTGACTACTTCATCAAAACGATGATTCCAGCTCCGAGATGCCTGCTTCAATCCATAAATGGATCTTTGAAGCTTACATACTTTACCAGTGTCCTCTGGACGCACAAAACCCTCAGGTTGTGTCATATACACATCCTCAAGCAGCTTTCCGTTAAGGAAGGCCGTTTTGACGTCCATCTGCCATATCTCATAGTCATAATATGATGCAATGGCAAGAAGGATTCTGATTGACTTGGCCATTGCAACTGGGGAAAAGGTCTCATCATAGTCCACACCATGAGTTTGAGTGAATCCTTTTGCAACCAGCCGTGCCTTGAAGACATTTACTTTGCCATCCATGTCGGTTTTCTCTTTGAAAACCCATTTGCACCCAACGGTTTTTACACCCTTAGGTGGATCGACTAAGGTCCATACCTTATTGTCGTACATGGATTGCATTTCAGACTTCATGGCATCAAGCCATTTTTCGAAATTAGGTCCCACTACGGCGTCTTGTTAGGTTGTTGACTCATTCTGCTCAATGAGCAAAACATCATGACTTCCAGTAATCAGAAATCCATATCTCTGACGCTGTAGCCTTGATCTATCGGACCTTCGTGGGCCTTGTGTTAATTGAGTAGGCTCAACAACTTGTTGTGAGTCTTCTCTAGTTTCCATCTGTGGTTCTACATTGTCCTGTGACTCTCGAACTTCTTCGAGGTTCACCTTGCTCCCACTGGTTCTTTTAGAGATAAACTCTTTTTCCAAAAAGATACCATTTCGAATGACAAACACTTTGTGATCGGTGGGATTGTAGACGTAGTATCCTTTAGTTTCCTTAGGATACCCCACAAAAAGGCATTTTGAGGATCTAGATGATAATTTATCAGAGACCTATTGTTTAACATAAACCTCACATCCCCAAATTTTAAGAAATGACAAACTGGGTTTCTTCCCAGTCCATATCTCATATGGTGTCTTTTCAACTGCCTTTGACGGAACACAATTTAGTGTGAATGCAGCTGTTTCCAGGGCATGGCCCCAAAAAGAAGGTGGAAGGTCTGTTTGACTCATCATAGATCGAACCATATCTAGTAGAGTTCGATTCCTTCGTTCAGAAACACCATTCCATTGAGGTGTTCCTGGAGGAGTAAGTTGTGAGATGATCCCACAACTCCTAAGATGGTCAATGAACTCTTGGCTCAAATATTCACCACCTCGATCAGATCGAAGTGCCTTAATTGTTTTGCCAAGTTGGTTTTGTACTTCATTCTGGAATATTTTGAACATTTCAAAAGATTCAGACTTATGTTTCATTAGATAGATATAGCCATATCTACTAAAATCGTCTATGAATGTAATGAAGTACAAATGACCTCCTCTGGCAGAAATATTCATTGGTCCACATACATTAGTATGAATGAGGCCCAATAAATCGGTGGCCCTCTCACTGTGTCCAGTAAAAGGAGCCTTTGTCATCTTCCCCAATAAACAAGACTCACATGTATCAAATGATTCAAAATCAAATGAATTAAAAAATCCATCTTGATGGAGTTTCGAAATGTGTTTCTCATTTATATGGCCTAGACGACAATGCCACAGGTAAGTTGGATTCAAATCATTTGGCTTGAACCTTTTCATAGTTATGTCATAGATTCGTCCATTATTAGGATGTTCTAAATTTAATACATAATAACCAGCATGCAAATCTCCATGAGCATAAAAAACATCATTAAGATAAATTGAACATTTACGGTTCCTAGTAATGGAAGTGAAACCTTCCTTATCCAAATAAGAAAGTGAAATAATGTTACTACTCAAAGCAGGAACATAAAAGCAATTGTTCAAAATTAACAAAAGCCCATTGGGCAGAACTAATTCATAAGTGCCTACGACTAAAGCAGCAACTCTTGCTCGGTTTCCAACTCGTAGGTCAACTTCGCCCTTCTTCAATCTTCTACTTTCCTTGAGACCCTGCACATTAGTACAAATGTGAGATCCACATGCAGTATCTAATACCCATGTAGAGGAATACCCATGTAGAGGAAGTAGAAAAATGAATATCTATGACATAGATACTTGAACCAATAGCCTCGCTATCCTTCTTGTTCTTTTTCAGACCTTCTAGATAGAGTTTGCAGTTCCTCTTCCAATGACCCGATTCATTGCAGAAATAGCAGACCCCATCCTTTGGAGGCTTTGCCTTCTTGGCTGCAGGCTTAGATTCGGGCTTGTTTGACTCATTGGTCTTACCAGCTGAGCCTTTACCCCATTTCTTGCCCTTGCCTTTCTTTTTCATACCCTTTCCTTTCTAAACCATCAAAACAGTGCTAGGCTTTTTCTTAATGCTCTGCTCAGCTGTTTTGAGCATCCCATGCAGTTCAGAAATTGATTTCTCCATGTTGTTCATGTTATAGTTCATGACAAACTGGTCATAACTATCCGGGAGTGAGTTTAAGATCATATCTGTGGCTAACTCCGGAAGCATGGGAAATCCTAGCCTCTCAAGGTGATCAATGTAGCCTTTCATCTTCAAAACATGAGGGCTAACTGACGCACCTTCAGCCATCTTGCAGGAATTTAAGGCTTTCATGGTTTCATACCTTTCTTGCCTTGCTTGTTGCTGGAACATTTCCTTGAGATGACCAATCATCTCAAAAGCCTCCACATGTTCCAGATCTCTTTGGAGCTCTGGAACCATGGTGCCAAGCATCAAACATCCTACATCCACAGAGTCACGAGTATGCTTCGTGTAAGCATCTTTCTGAGCTCTTGGAGCATTGGCTGCAGGCTCCTCAGGAATGGGTTGATCAAGGACATAAGCCTTTCCTTCCTGCTTGAGAACAATTCTCAAGTTTCTAAACCAGTCAAGAAAGTTTGTCCCATTCAGTTTTTCCTTCTCAAGGAGTGATCGCATTGATGTTGTTGCAGTGTTAGTGGTCGACATGATTCTACAATTAAAAGATTTGCAAAGTCAGTTAATATTCTCCCACTAAATTAATAACCCTCATTATAATTAGTGGGCTAAGATCCATATTTGGCTTAAATTCAAGTCCGCTTTGGCAAGACGCTTAAAATAAGTTATTTAGGTAGGCAACTGCTTTGCCAATTACATCACATGTAACTCTTAGATCATTATGGGATTCGATCATCATATGATCTGGCATGTTTAATCCCATCCAATGCCTTGAGATCCAAAACCGTTTTGATGATCTCAATTAAGTCAAGACAATAATGAATGTTGAGTATCACCATTACTCTTTCTTGCCTCACCAAGATTACTCAGATGCATCCACTTTGGTGGAACATACAAATGGGTGATCGAGGTTTTGGCAAGTATTCATTAATTGACGGCATTGTGACTTAAGATTTTATTTAGAGGGTATTATTGGATTTGTGAACTAAGTCTCTTATTATTCCTACCTATATGAATGCAATCATTTATTGTATATCATATAGGGTCTAAACTAATCATGCAGTGATCATATCAAAACATAATTAAAACTCGTGAACAACATGGCTCATCTAACCTGTAGTCCCCTCAAGCCAATGAGAGGACTTCTCTAAATAATATAAAAGAAAATACATAGTTAGAAACCTCGTTTCACATACGAGGGGAGTGAGATGAGAAGAGAATGTACATCAAGATTATTTAGAGAGAGGCATGGCACGCAGGCCATATACAAAAATTTCAATCCTAGAGCCATCTTGTTCACCATACCCAAACAACACTTTGAAAGGTAAATTATAAACATATTTTAATTCATACATTTATGAAATAAAATATTACTCATGATAAAATTCTCTAATTTATAACACTTTGATTTGATTACTCGCGTTACGACAATCAGCCGGTCCCTACGGCGGTCCCGCTGCGTAAAATCAAATTTTAAAAGAAAATTTATTTCATAAAATCAAATTTTAACCCCCAAAAGCGTCGTCTGAATCGAATTCTTTCATCCGCCATCATGAACGTCCAAGTCGTCATAGGTCTCCGACGCGTAATCGACGTTTGAATCTTTCAGAACGTGATCTGTGCGACCAAAAACGTATGACGTCTCTGATCATGATTGACCCCTGCGTTATCATCTTCTAATCTCTACGATTCAGAACCACAAGAATAACGGCCGTGAAACCCTGACGCGAATTATCAAATAGAGCATTCAAAATTTGATTTCTTGATTCAAAATTCGGTTTATTACATACATATCACATATATCGGCATGTAGAGAAACCCAATTTAAACGTATGCTGAGTTGGCTCTGATACCACTGTTGGGATCCGTACACGCAACGGATTAAAATTCCTTACGAATCCCTTCCGAAGGATCACTCAACGACGTTTAAATCAAAGTTAGGGAAACCGAATCATACCTTATATTGAACTCGTCTGTGTTCCGTTCTCTTTGATCAGGTGGGCTACCTTCTCAATCAACACGTCCGCGTCTCGTTCTCTTGATCAGGTGGGCGATCAACACGTCCGCGTCTCGTTCTTTTGATTAGCAGAAGTCTACTCTTAGAATCGGCCTCCTCTACTGGTATCCACACGAACAATCCCCGAACACGGTTGCGTCAACGTGCTAGCGCTTCTTGTGCGTCTCTCTCAATCTACTCTAGTGTTTCTCGCGGCTTTCTAATACGCTCAACCAAAAGTCCGTAGGTTTTATTTCTAAATTTAAAGCCTTTTGATTTAATTTATCATTATAAATTAAATCCGAGATATGATATCTATCCATTTAATTAAATCTGAGATAGCATTTCTCAATTTTATATTAAGCAGATACATGATATCTTTATTCGAAATTAAATGAGATACAATATCTCTATTTGTTTCAGATATTTAATTTATCAAATAAATTAAATACTAAACAAATATCATATATAATATTATAATCTCTATTTATAATATATATATATATTAATTTCGAATTTTATATATATATATATATAAATCCTAGATCAAATTTAGTATTCATTTAATCTCAGATTAATCTGAGATTCAATGAATATGGACACTTTTACCCGTGTTGGATTATTCTTGTGTGCGACCCTGCAGGCCCATATGAGATTGGCAATGGGCCAACACTGTATCAGCCCACAAGTCGCAAGCGGACTCTAGCAAGACATTGCGACTACCCAATTCACATGGGGATTGATGACACGATACTACCTATCGTACAACCATGTCACGGTCCTTTTGTCACGCGATAATTTGGTCAAGGATGAGGCATGGATAATGTCAACTTCCTTTTCTTGACCATTGCTTTCTCGATTCTCGAGTAGTCTAATAAGTGAAATGGAAACTCCTTTCCATCACAGTATGGCCATACATTTCTTAGACTCACTCATCGAGGGGCCCAGCATTATCTCTCTACATATGTGAGGGACAAATCCCATCTTGACCACTCACATTCCTCCACATGAAAACCACTGATCCCGATCCGAGCCTTTATCATCACCCAGTCAAAGGTGACTTTTGACTAGGTCAAAGACCAGTGACTCATCATGTAGGAATCTATGATGGTCTCAGGTCATAGGGCGTCGTGACGCGGTTATACATGAGATAAGCTTATGACTTAATCCATGCAGCTTTCTCATAGTGGGTCGGTCCAGCACCTTGTACTCTTACAAGTGCCCATGACTTTGATTCGTATCTCCATACCTCATCAAAGTCATACTGATCTTATTTCATCTTCACTCCGGTGTAGATGACCGACCAGGGACATTTAGGATAATCTATAAGATTATCCAGGGATGCAGTTATCAATACGAACATGCAAACGAAAATGATAACAAAAGAGAATACTTTAAATAACTTAAATATCCAAAGTACAATGAATTGCCCCTAGGGCATAATTTCCAACATGAACATGGTTGCCCATATAAGTTTTCTCAACACTTGATGTTCCTCTGAAAGAAAGTACTTGCACTCGAGTGTTGAGTTATTCATGTGTATTTGCAACACCAACAATATAGGTACTCAAAGTGAAGAAAGAGACACTCAAGCGTAGATTCCAAACACTCGAGTCGCTTCAATATCTCAGCAGGTCTTCAACACAAAAGTGTTCTGAACTGATAAACACTCAAGTGTACCTAGCAGCACTCGAGTGTTAATCTGATGCTTCAGTTCCAAAATGTCTCCGAGAATTTAGAAATTATTGTTATCATCTTATTACACTTGATTAATACTCATTATACTTCTCAATGCTACTAATCTTATTTATGTATGAATTTCAGATGTTAAGATCATAAACTAGCTCCAAAAACACGAAATTTTTTCCTTTGTGTCAAAGCATTAAATACACTGCAGAAAACAAAATAGATGAAAAGAATTGCAAAGCAGACCAAAGAGATTGCGTTTGAAGAATTTGTTGAAGCAAAGATGATAGCGACTTATCATTAAAATCCTTCAACAGCTCTAATCTATTTTTAATGGACGAATTGGAATATCACAACGGTCATTTAATGAAGTTAAATGGCAGACAAAGCAAAGGGAAATCACAGAAGCTTCAATGGCTACTTCCAATGGTCATATTCTAAGATACTCAACAGAAGAATGTTATCAACAGTCATATGATCCGTATCTACTATAAATAGAGACTCATTCAAAACAGAAAGATTAAGAGAAAAACATCAACAAAGCCAATGACAATAGTTTGTCCCGTCATTGTCAAAATGCCAATACTCTGACGCTTATATCACTTACTCTTTGTTATCTCAATGATCATATCATTTACCATAGACAGAGAGAGATTATTTGTAATGTATTTTGGTGTTCATCTTATTCACTTCTAAGAGAGAAGACTGATTGTAATCCTTCATCACAAAGGTTGTATCCTTAAGGCATGTAAGGGGGATTATCTTCTTAAGGGATTTGTAAACGGCTCCACGAGTGCCCGGCTAAACTTGATAGATTGTATTAGTTCTCAAGTACACTGTTAAAGCTTGAGGAACATGGTGGATTTGAAATCTCAAGCGGAGCTTAGGGACTAGACATAAGTCATCATGGATTGGGCCGAACTAGAATAAATCACAGTTTGCTATTATCTTTCCTAAACTCTTATATTTCCAGTATATATGTTTGAAAAACTAACTATTGGTTTATTACTCATTACTGTCATACATGCTAATTTTACTAAGATGCAAAAAGATTTTCAAAGTTCCTCTGTTTTAATTATACACCCAATTCACCTCCCTCTTTAGTGTCAACCAGTTCTAACAAAAACCGTTGTGCACACTTTGATTATATCTCTCTATCTCTTTCTCTCCGATTTAAATGATTGTCATTTTTTTGCTTAAATTTTTAAATATTACCCAATTCACCCCTCTTAGCAAGGGCAGATACAGGAGGTTAGGGTGGGCCATCGCCCTCTAAAAACAAAAGAAAACCAAATAATTGAAATAAGCTTATAAGCATGACAGTATTGACCAAAAAATAGGAATAAGCATGATGATAGCCACAAGCCACAACCAAATAATAAGAAATGGGGTGTTGGTCAAATTCCCTTATGGCAAGCGAACCAGTCGAACAAGTAATAAAGTGTAAGTAGAGTATCGTCCCACAAAGACTGTGATACCAAGGATTGACGCTCGATTGCTATGATAGTTGTGAAAAGGAAATAAATAATATGATCGAGGGAGTTAGGTACTATGCTACTAGCAAAATAACAATAATGAGAGAAGATATCAGTGATGGATTAGGTTGGACTCGGATTCGTCCTTAAGTGCTTTAATCCCCCAGTTGCGTTCACACAATGCTACGGCATCCACACTGTGCAGCTTCCGTGTGCTCCAGCACAGATGCTACTCACAAAGCTATCTGGTTACCCCACCTCTCTTGTCTACCGAAGCTTCCGCGTCCGATACGTAGGATGCTACCTGTACTTATTTCATATTCCTATAGTAACTTTCGAATATAGATCTTTGCAATGGGCAAGGCATTCAGGGTGGCGAGCGGTAGACCCATTCCTGAAGTCTACAATATAGGTCATGCCGTGCACAGGCTGCCTAGCAAGTGTCTGTTTCTCGTAGGTCTAACTCCACTCCTTACCAGTAAGTGAAGCCACTGATCTAGCTCATAACTTCCGTTAACCGACTAGTAATTGAAACAACGATAGCAAACCAAATTTATTGAATTGAAATCATGCAACTGGGTTCTTTCGACACTTAAAGACTCATCCTCATCCAGCCATCAGAAAATTAGTTCATGACTGACGAGGAAAACACACAACAAAAATCAACAGAAAGACCCATGATTGAAATACAAAGAAACAAATAACAAAGAAAACAGAAAGCTTGAACGGAATTCCAAAGCGTTGAAGGAGCCCTGTCACATTGCTGCTCCACGACGTCTTCTCTCCGCCGAACTCAAGGGAAGGATGCTGGGTTATCCTGGAGATTGCGTGCTCTGTGATTTTGCTCACTCTTCTCGAGAGACTGCCGAAGATAGATTTCTGTCTAAGGTTCCCCAACCTCTTTAGGGTTCTCTGGCCACCTTTTATAATAGTTCCTTCGTGCGGCGCAGCGGTTGAGACTTTCCTATTCTGTCGGGATCTTCAGTATCTTCTTGATGGGATTAGATTGCCTCTGCAGATCCTGCAGGATTCTTCCAAATCTTTCGGTTCCGATTCTCCGCATCTTCTTTTCCATTACGCCAGCAATCTATTATTTCCTCTTTTATCTGTTTCCTGAAATCATCTAGACAAAAGAAGTTCAGATCATAAATTGGATAGCATTGCGTCCTCTACTTTGCTATAGCATCCTTGTGCTTTGTATTGCTCCTCGGGTTGCTACCGGAATGCTATAGCATTGTATCAGCCCTGCTGCACAGTTTTTCCTTTAAAAACATTGCATTTTAATACATTCAAATGATTTCCGTCTCTCGTCCCTTAAATCATGAATACATGCATTTTTGCTTGATTATTTCACAATTAAGCTCACGTTAACCATTCAATTTAGTCGTGAATCATAGGGCAAATTTGGTAATATTTGCACTCATCAAATACCCTCACACTTAGCTTTTTGCACTCCTGGGCAAAAATTAAGCTAGAGCGAATCAAGGTTTGTAGCCTTAGCCTTCCTGCCCGTATGGCCTTGCTTGCACGTTTGCCTTCAGTGCAATTCCCTCTTTGGCAATCCCACTGCCCAATGCCAGCTTTTCCTCCGTGTGGTGTTGCTACAATGAAGAAGTCTACAGGGGCTCTCAGGATTCAGTGTTTGCACTCTCTTTCTCACCCAAGGGATTATGGTTTCTCTCTTGTCTTAGCGGGTCTAGAAGATCCATAGCCTTGTCAAAGTTATAAGATTACTTCCTAGCAGCTGAGTATCTGCTCATCAAAAGGACTTTTGTGGCTGCGCTGTGGGAATGGCTAAGTGTAGTGAAATATGAGGGATGGTGGATGATGGGTGCTGGATGCTATAGCAGCCTAGGCTGCTCAATCTTCCTCTTACTTTGGTTGCTTCAGCCAAGCATTCTTTCTTGCACCCAGGACTTCATGCTGCTTCTTTATTCAATTCAACTAATACCCCCCTTTCTTTCTCTTTTTTTTTTGAAACAACGGGTGCAGACCAACAGCTTGGTCGTTTCTTTTGTCCTAGGGATGCTCTGCTGCAGCAACGTCTACTCAGTCTCCTTTAGTTTGGCTTCCTGGCCTGTTCTACTATAGTAATGCAAGAAGTGTCAAAAAAAAGAAAGAACAAAGATAAACAAGGCTAAACAGGCAAGAATCTAAGATATTTAAACTACAGGGAGGGGGGAACAGCAGGGGCCGGCGTTGGAGAACTAGTGGCAGTGTCCTCTTCATCTTCGACTCCTGTAATATCCAGGAGTTTGGAGTGGGACTGGGGGAGGGAAATGGTGATTTGGGCACCCCGACGGTGTGCAGCAAAAAATGCTCGTGGGTCGCTATGGATGGTCTTCAATTCCAAGCGCAATCGGCGAATGCAATTTTTGTACCGTCATGGGTGTTTGGCATCTGTGTCCGGCCGTCGATACAAGGAGGCGTTGGCAATGATATAGGCCTTGTCGTAGATGTACGCAGGGCCCGGAGTTCCTGAAGAGACGGATGAGTCAGACGAGGAGGAAGACGTGGGTATGGTTGGTTCGCGCTCTGGCCTCGGAGTGGCTGGGCTGCAGCGACGAGCCGGACCTCTTGCTTGGTGAAGCCTCGTAGTCTTCAAAGTTCTCGGCATGGTAGTCGGGTGGTGTGGTGGGGGGCAGAAGGAAGTGGAAAGTCGTGAATGGAGTGGGTAAGCAAACAGTGGATGAAGGGAGAGAAGTACTGTTTGAATACGAATGGTCGCGGTTCCTTGTATGGAAAGCTAAGTCGATTCACCACATGCTCACCGTCGGGGCCCACTAAATCTAATTTTGTATAGATAACCATGAAGGATGTGAAGTGCGTACCTGGTCAGTTGTGGGCCTTTAATGCCTTGCCCTTGCTGCCCTAATCTCTGCCGTAGCATTGAACTACTATCTTGGGCTACCTCCCAATAGCGCTTGCTTTAACGTCTTCAGCCGGACATAATGCTGGTGGCTTATGTTGATTTCAGCTCGATGGATAGCTTATCCCTCTTCACTGGATCTGACCAATAATGTTTAATCCGCTGTCCGTTGACTTGGAAGCTGTTCCCTGTTACCAGATTCCTGAGGTTGACTGCACCATGTGAAGTCAAAGCATCAATAATGAAGGGTCCTATCCATCTGGATTTCAGTTTCCCTGGAAACAACTTCAGGCGGGAGTTGTATAGTAAGACCTTCTGTCCAACTTCAAAGGTACGGGGCATCAAGCATTTGTCGTGCCATCGCTTAACTTTTTCCTTGTAAAGCTTCGAATTTTCGTATGCACTTGAACAGAATTCGTCTAGCTCATGTAACTGAAGTAAGCGCTTCTCCCCTGCTGTGGCGGAATCCATGTTTAGCTGTGCTATTGCCCAATAGGCCTTATGTTCCACCACAACTAGAAGATGACAGGATTTTCCGAACACCAATTGATATGGGGATACACCAAAGGGGGTCTTATAAGCGGTCCGGTATGCCCAAAGGGAGTCATCAAGTTTGTCGGACCAGTCCCTTCGGTTTGGGTGCACCACCTTTTCTAGGATGCGTTTGACCTCTCTGTTTGAGACCTCTGCTTATCCATTTGATTGAGGGTGATAGGCTGTGGCAACTCGGTGCTTGACTCCTTATTTGGCAAATAATGCTACAATTTTCCTGTTGCAGAAGTGAGATCCTTCGTCGCTGATTAGAGCCCTTGGTGTACCGAACCTGGTGAAGATCTGTTTCTTCAAGAATCTGCTTACAGCTTTAGAATCATTGGTTGGCAAGGCGATTGCTTCAACCCATTTAGAGACATAGTCGACTACGACCAGAATATACTGATTTCCTCTAGAAAGGGGAAATGGGCCCATGAAGTCAATCCCCCACACATCAAACACTTCTACCTCCAAAATGGGTGTTAAAGGCATTTCATGCCTGTGGGATATGTTGCCAGTCCGCTGGCAATTGTCGTACTTGGCCACAAATTGGTGGGCATCTCTAAACAGGGTAGGCCAGTAAAATCCTGACTGAAGTACCTTAGCGGCTGTGCGAACTCCCCCGTAATGCCCCCCATACGGGGATGAGTGGCAGTGTCTCAAGATATCCTCGAACTCGTCATCTGGTATGCACCGTCTAATCATCTGATCTGGGCATTGCTTAAAAAGGTAGGGTTCATCCCAAAATATTTCCTACTGTAATACAGGAATTTTTTCTTTTGGTGACATGAGAACTCCGCTGGGACATCTCCTGTGACTAGGAAGTTTGCGATATCTACATACCACGGCGTGTGGACGCATGATATGGCATAGAGTTGTTCATCTGGGAAGAACTCCTATATCGAGACCTTTGGCGCGTCTGCCGTGTTACTCTCCAATCGCGAGAGGTGGTCCGCCACTTGGTTCTCAGTGCCCTTTCTGTCATGGACCTCCACATTGAATTCTTGCAGAAGTAAGACCTACCTAATTAACCACGGCTTAGCATCCTTTTTATTTACTAGATATTTAATGGCAACATGGTCTGTGAAGACTATCACCTTGGCGCCCACTAGGTAGGATCTAAATTTCTCAAAGGCAAATACCACAGCCAGCAGCTCTTTTTCAGTTGTGGTATAGTTCATCTGTGCACTGGACAGCATTCTACTAGCGTAAAGGATGGAATGGAACATTTTATCATGACGTTGGCCTAATACAGCTCCTACTGCTGCATCACACATGAGCTCAAAAGGTAAGTTCCAGTTAGGGGTTGCAATGATTGGGGCAGTTGTGAGCCTTTCTTCGAGAGTTTCGAATGCTTCCATACATGCTGTATCGAACTCAAATGGGGCGTTAAGCTCTAGTAGGGCGCATAACGGCTTAGTAATCTTTGAGAAATCCTTGATAAAGCGTCTGTAAAAACCCGCATGTCCTAGGAAGCTCCTGATTCCCTTAACTGTGGTGGGTGGTGGCAGCTGCTTGATAACTGCTATCTTGGCACGATCAACTTCTATTCCCTTTCTTGAAATCTTGTGCCCCAGCACCACTTCTTCTGTTGCCATGAAGTGGCATTTTTCCCAATTTAGCACCAGGTTTGTTTCTTCACAGCGCCGGAGGACTGATTCTAAGTTCTGCAAGCAATCATCATACGAGTTTCCAAATGCTGAAAAGTCATCCATAAAGATTTCTATGGATTTTTCCACCATATCTGAGAAGATTGCCATCATACATCGTTGGAAAGTGGCGAGTGCATTATAGAGGCCAAAGGGCATTCTCCGAAAGGCAAAAGTTCCGTACGAGCAGGTAAAAGTGTTCTTATGCTGGTCTTGAGGTGCCACCACAATCTGGTTGTATCCAGAATACCCATCTAAGAAGCAATAATATTCTTTTCCCGTGAGTCGATCCAGCATTTGGTCAATAAATGGCAACGGGAAATGGTCCTTGAGTGTGGCCTTGTTTAGTTTCCGATAATCCATGCATATTCTTCATCCAGTGACAGTTCTTGTGGAAATTAACTCGTTCTGATCATTTTCTACTACCGTGATTCCTCCCTTCTTGGACACGCATTGCACTGGGCTGACCCACTCGCTATCGGATATAGGGAAAATGATTCCTGCATCCAGCCACTTGATAATTTCCTTCCGCACTACTTCCTTCATGATAGGATTCAGTCTTCGTTGGGGCTCGACTGAGTGTCTGCACCCTTCTTCTAGGCGTATCTTGTGCATACATAGTGAAGGACTGATTCCTCTTATGTCAGCTATTGTCCACCCGAGAGCTCTTTTGAATCTGGTGAGTACTGTCAAAAGCTTAGTTTCCTGATCGTTGGTGAGTTGTGTGGAGATTATGACTGGCAGAGTTTGATTTTCCCCCAGATAAGCGTACTTTAGGTTATCGAGCAATGGTTTGAGATCAAGGATCGGTGGCTCCTCTATAGAAGGTTTGGCTGGGTGCCTCCGTTGCTGGCCATTTTCTAATAATTCGAGCCTCACACTATTTGATAGATCAGAGTGCGTGTGGCTAACACTGTCCAGTTCTGTCGGCTGCACGGGACTTTCCATCTCTAATTCCTCGGGTCCCTTGTTATATAATTCCTGAAAAGCTTCGTGTATGGCTTCATCTACTCCATCCCTTAATGAGCGCGATTCTGGATCATCGTGATGCCGAATTGCTTGGGATAGACTGAAACTTGTTTCCTTGCCATCTACGTTTAGCGTAAGCTCTCCTTCGTCGACATTCATCACTGCTTGCCCCAAGGCGAAGAATGGTCGTTCGAGAATGATGGGTGTTTCACCCGCATCATTTTGATCGTGAATGATGAAGTCTACAGGCAGGGTAACTTTTCCCACCTGCAATAAGACGTTACGTCTTTCACTGGTGGGATGAATCATTGTCCTGTCCGCCAGCTGTAAGCTTACATCCACAGCCTGTTCGTTACCGGTGGTTATTTGCTCCGCATTCGATCTTGGCATCATGTTTATCTGCGAACCTGGGTCACATACCACCATCACGGTAGTGTGATGGTTTACTGCACATGGGATTTCCAGGTGGCTAGTATCTTGCACACTGGATTTCCTTCCTGGCCAGCATGACTCACTTGTCAAGGATGTCAAAGGGACGATCTCAAATCCCAATTGTTTGTTCTTCGGGAATATAGTGTCCTTGAGGAACTTCACATAGGTGGGCAGTTGGGTCACAGCTGCTGCTGAACCATGTGAACATGGGATTGCCGTACTAGCTCTATGAATTTTCGAAATTGTGGGCTGGAGGTTAGTTGGATGACCCTGTTATCCTCCATCCTTTTAGATGCGTCACCCTTTTCCACCTTCTGCATACTTGTTGTTGGCCGTAGGTCTGCTATAGCATCGTCAGTTGAGCTGCTTGGTTGTGTCCTTGCTTCTTGCTTCTCATGCTTGGTGACCGTCCTTGTCATGCCGCGGGGCAGTCTTCATTGGCGCTCCTTAGTGAGGGCTGCTACTTGCTTAATTTGTTCTTCTAGCGTCTAAATTGCCTGCTGTTGACTTAACATCTCCTTGTTCTGTCTCGCTAAACAGTCCCCAAGCACCTCGATAGTACCTGTTTGTAGGCGGACCGGCGTGTCACCTTCCTAGCAGTTACTATAGGTCCTAGTTCGTCCTCGATTGGCCTGGGTGCCGAGACTAAGTACCATTTGAACAGCAGTAGTTAAAGCGGCAACCTGGTTAGTAAGTACTGCTAGTGCTTCTGTTGTATCCGTACCGACGACTTCTTTACTTGGGAGCTTGTTGTCGTTGGTCCATCGAGGCCCTTGCTCTGTAACTGTCTCCAATAGCTGGCATGCTTTGTTATACGGCTGCGCGAGGAGAGATCCATTTGCACAGGCATCCACAAAAGCTCGAGTTCTACTATTCAGCCCACAATAAAAGGTTTCAACCTGAGCCCATTCTTGCAATCCATTTTGTGGGCATTTGCTAAGCAGATTTTTGAATCGATCCCAAGCTTCATGAGCTAGCTCCTCCGGATTCTGCGTGAAGCTGGCTATCTCCTTCCTCAGTTGAGAATTTCTTGTTGGTGGGAAGTAGTAAAGCAGAAATCTCCTTCCCAGCTCCTCCCAGGAGTTGATTGAGCTGGTGGCTAAATTGTTGAGCCATGTGGGTGCTTTTTCCCTCAATGAGAATGGGAATAATTTGATTCGGACGGCGTCGGGAGGTATACCAGGGATTACAAAAGAGTCGCACACCTCCAGGAAGGTCTTGAGATGCAAGTGTGGGTCCTCAGATGGGAGTCCTCCAAATTGTCCAGCCGCGTTCAGCATCTGGATCATGACACTCTTGATTTCAAAGTGTCCAGCTTGTAAAATCGGCGAAATGATGGCCGAAGTCAATTTATTCAGATCTGGAATCCCAAACTCCATAATGGCCTTGTTCCCATCTTCATTTGGTGGAGGGTCCTGGTTTCCTCTGTGCATCACTATACGCTCTTGCTGTTCTCGTTCATGATCATTAGGTACTTCTGCCATGCTTGCTGTGTCAACGCTTTGGCTTCTCCGCTTCTGCTTCCTACGCCTTTGCTTATAAGTACAGTCTATCTCGGGATCGTAAGGTTCAAGATTGGATGCAGGCGAATTACGCATGCACTACAGATTGTACCTGAAAAATCAAGAAAAAGACAAGTGAGCTAAGTACGAAATGGGTCACAACTATTAAGCAACGGGGTGTCGTTACTAGGGGTAACAGCAGTCCCCGGCAATGGCGCCAAAAACTTGTTGGTCAAATTCCCTTATGGCAAGCGAACAAGTAATAAAGTATAAGCAGAGTATCGTCCCACAGAGACTGTGATACCAAGGATTGACGCTCGGTTGCTATGATAGTTGTGAAAAGAAAATAAATAATATGATCGAGGGAGTTGGATACTATGCTACTAGCAAAATAACAATAACGAGAGAAGATATCAGTGATGGATTAGGCTGGACTCGGATTCGTCCTTAAGTGCTTTAATCCCCCAGTTGTGTTCACACATTGCTACGGCATCCACACTGTGCAGCTTCCGCGTGCTCCAGCACAGATGCTACTCACAAAGCTATCTAGTTACCCCACCTCTCTTGTCTACCGAAGCTTTCGCGTCCGATACGTAGGATGCTACCTGTACTTATTCCATATTCCTATGGTAACTTTCGAGTATAGATCTTTGCAATGCGCAGGGTGTTCAGGGTGACGAGCGGCAGACCCATTCCTGAAGTCTACAATATAGGTCATGCCGTGCACGGGCTGCCTAGCAAGCGTCTGTTTCTCGCAAGTCTAACTCCACTCCTTGCCAATAAGTGAAGCCACTGATCTAGCCCTTAACTTCCGTTAACCGACTAGTAATTGAAACAATGATAGTAAACCAAATTTATTGAATTGAAATCATGCAACTGGGTTCTTTCGACACTTAAAGACTCATCCTCATCCAGCCATCAGAAAATTAGTTCATGACTGACGAGGAAAACACATAACAAACATCAACAGAAAGACCCATGATTGAAATACAAAGAAACAAATAACAAAGAAAACAGAAAGCTTGAACGGAGTTCCAAAGCATGTAATGAGCCCTGTCACGTTGCTGTTCCATGACGTCTTCTCTCCGCCGAACTCAATGGAAGGATGCTGGGTTATCCTGGAGATTGCGTGCTCTGTGATTTTGCTCACTCTTCTCGAGAGACTGCCGAAGATAGATTTCTGTCTAAGGCTCCCCGACCTCTTTAGGGTTCTCTGGCCGCCTTTTATAATAGTTCCTTCGTGCGGCGCAGCGGTTGAGACTTTCCTATTTTGTCGGGATCTTCAGTATCTTCTTGATGGGATTAGATTGCCTCTGCAGATCCTGCGGGATTCTTCCAAATCTTTCGGTTCCGATTCTCCGCATCTTCTTTTCCATTACGCCAACAATTTATTATTTCCTCTTTTATCTGTTTCCTGAAATCATCTATACAAAAGAAGGTCAGATCATAAACTGGATAGCATTGCGTCCTCTACTTTGCTATAGCATCCTTGTGCTTTGTATTGCTCCTCGGGTTGTTGCCGGAATGCTATAGCATTGTATCAGCCCTGTTGCACAATTTTTCCTTTAAAAACATTGCATTTTAATACATTCAGATGATTTCCGTCTCTTGTCCCTTAGATCACGAATACATGTCTTTTTGCTTGATTATTTCACAATTAAGCTCACGTTAACCATTCAATTCAATCGTGAATCATAGGGCAAATGTGGTAATATTCGCACTCATCAATGGGCCCAACACCAACACCAAGCATCCAAGCCACGAGTTCAAAAGAGATTGGGGAGAGGGGGAGCCCACCATTATCTAAAAGTCGCACAGTCATATATATATATATATATAAAGTTGCGGCACACACTGCTCGTGTATAGTTTACACTAAAAGTTAAAACCCTTTCAGCCTTCCATTTTTTCATTCATCTTACGACTTGTCGCACAATCAGCACACAGGCATAGTCAAAGAAGATTAGAAGATTATAGTTTAGGTAAGCGATATAGTTTACTTGCTTTGAGCATAGAAACAGGTACAAGTCATTTAATAGTGATGATATTTACAAACTTGTTGATAAATTTTATTATAGAGATTTCACATAATAGGAAAAATTGCATTTGAAGATGGAGTTACAACATTTTGATCTTGACATTCCTAAGCATCCAGATTTGATTAATTTATCAACTACATCTGAATTATGTCAAGGACTAGCAAGAGATGGAAAGTCCACAATTTACCCTCTTATTGATAGAGTGGTTAGACTTGTACTCGTTCTTCCAATTTCTACAACAACTACTGAAAGATCTTTTTCTAGTATAAAGATAATCAAGAACATATATCGAAATAGAATGGAAGACCAATTTCTTGATAATTCTTTGATTACATATATTGAAAAAGAAATCGTTTCGAGTTTTAGTACGAATTCAATTGTAGATAAATTTAACAATATGAAAATAACTAGAGTAAGAATCAAGTAAAGTTATTTTAATTTCTGTAATAGATTTCTTTCAATTTTTATTCTCACCCCCTATCATTACAATTCCTGGCTCTGCCACTGCCTCTTAAGCGAAACATTAGCACTAACAGTTCAGAGCTTATAGCTTAAACTGTCTTTTAGTTGCTAGATATATTGGATGATGGGTAAGACGAAGAAATAGAGTGGATATATGAAATAACATGAAAAAATTTAGACCAGATGTTATAAATATAAGGTCTAAAAAGAATTAATACGTGAAGTATAAAATATGGGGTCTAATTTTTAAAACCAATTTTGATAATATAAGGTCTAAAAAACTATTTTTAAGACCTATTTTTTAAACAACCAGTCTTAAAACTAGGGAAAATCTATATGGGGCTTTTTTGAAAAAAAAAATCCCCAAAAGGGCCCCAAGATTCTGAAAATCCCAAAAAAGGCCCAAGGGCCTTTCTGGTATAAATTCATTAAAATTTAACAACTAAATCAATCAAATTAACAACAAAATCAATACATGTTAACAACTAAATCAGTCGCATTGACAACAATATTTTAACAACTAAATCAGTCACATTAACAACAATATCAGCCCCAGTTAACAACTATATCAGCCCCATTAACAACTCACGTAGATTCTGAAAATCCCAGAAAAGACCCTTGAGCCTTTTTTGGGATTTTCAGAATCTTTGGGCCTTTTTTGGGATTTTTTCCCCAAAAAAGGCCCTTAAATGCATTTTCCCTTAAAACTACTTTTAAGACTTCATATTCCAAAAAAATCTATCTTAAAAGTCTTTCTTGTAAAACCTCGTATTTTACAAAATCAGTCTTAAAAGTTTTACTTTTAAGACATCACATTTTAAAAAAAAATTGGTCTTAAAATTCTTACTTCTAAGACTGGTTTCTGTTAGCTCCTAAGGTTTTGATGATAACAAGAATTCAGGTTTTGAAAATGAAGAACTTGAGGAAATTTGTTTTTAGCATGAATTCTCGAGAATAGGACTGTGATTCTCGAGAATGATAATTCAAAGAGTTTTTGTTTTTCAATATGCTAATGAATCAGCCTTCACAGACATTGCCAAGATTCTCGAGAATACACTTGTTATTCTCGAGAATATAACTAATCCCCAAATCTGTTTGTAGCATGAATTCTCGAGAATAGGATCTTGATTCTCAAGAATGATAGTTCAAAGTGTGTTTGTGCTTCAACATGATAAGCCAATGAATCAAGCTTCACAAACATCGCTAAGATTCTCGAGAATACACTTGTAATTCTCGAGAATAAAACCAATCTTCAATAAACTGTAAAATTAGCCAAATTCTCAAGAATGATCACTTGATTCTCAAGAATGTATTATAAATGTTCATTAATATTTGCTTCAAACAAATTCTCAAGAATAAGAAGCAATTCTCGAGAATTAGTGATATATCTTTCATAATCATTCTCTGATGTTCAAGCAATTCTCGAGTATTAGACATACATTCTCGAGAATGCCCTGATAAACTCAGATTCTAAAATTCTTTCATTATACTATTCTCAAGTATTAAGTTACAATTTTCAAGTATGGCTAAAACTTGATTGCTGGAGTATCATCTTCTTCAATTCTCGAGAATCATAAGAACAATTCTCGAGAATGCTCACTATTTTTCTGAACTGAAATCTCGAAGTTTAAAAATCCCTGATTATGGAATGGGTATTTTATATTATTGACTTATGACTATTCTAATTAAGTTTAAATGGTTTATTAGTACTTTTCAGAGTCATCTATCATGGTTTAAACCTTAACCCTCCATAAAGCATTCCAGCGTGTCAGAAGCATTTATTATGGTGGAAAAAGCAGAACAAGTAAACAAAATTAAAGCGTGTAGCAGACGAAGACATTCCTTTGAGGCATACTAATTCCAGCTATTACTCTGAGTGAAGCTCTTCTCTAAGACAATCGATGGCGAAGCATTTAATGAAGCAACGGTCCATTAATTACAAACGGAGTACATCTGTAACTAACGAAAAATATGAAGAGTCTCAACATCTAGTTTGCGAACTCCTCCAACGGCATTAATGGCAAACACTATAAAAGCTCATTGTATTCAATTCTACCAGCTACTGAAATGTTGTGCAATTAATTCGAGTTCATTCTTATTCGTTGTTTCAACTGTTCCATTAACTGTACTTCAGTGTTCATCATTTTATTAACTCGTGAGGAGTAATTAAACACTTACTTTCTTTATCAGTTGAATCTTAAGGTTGTGGAACCTTAAGAGATGGTGTATCAATTACAACTTGTAAGGTGGAGTGGAGTCTGAGAGTGAGTGGACCATCCTTCGTTTACAGAGTGTGTAATTGTTCTTGAAGATAGTGAAATCCCAGGTGTTCTGGGGACTAGACGTAGGTCAAAGATCTTGGACCGAACCAGTATATAAATTGTCGTGTGTCTATTTCCCTTCTCTGTCTTATTCCTCTGCTCTTATCATTATTGTCTTCATGAGTCATAAGCAAAAAGAATTTTGAGATCACCTATTCACCCCCCTCTAGGTGATATTCCATTTTCAGTTTCTCAACTGGTCTAAAAAATAACAGACTTTTAAAATAGTTGTACCGAGACTGAATCTAGAATCGTTCTTAAAAATGTTCTTTACCCAGTCTAAAAAGCAAATTTTGCTCAACTATATATGTCTTTCATCTTACATAATTACCCATCACCAACTAACGTGGTTGTGATTAAAGTTGATTTCAACCTTCATTGACATTATTAATGATATTTTATTTACGCAAAAAAGAGCAATGATATTCATGTTGGCATATCAAAAAAATTATATTCATGTTATCCATAGTGGGACTGTGATTAAGTGCTTTATTTCAAAAGGAAAATATGCGTGCAGTACCTATTGTGTTAATTAATGATTTTAGCTATAATAAATATATTTTAATTTAGTTAAGTTATATTATTAGCAAAAAAAAAAATCATACTAAAAAAGTGTAGATATTGATATGAAAGTTTAAGTTGTACTCCCTCCAGTTCTAATTATAGGACGACATTTAGGAGTTGGTTTTAGTCCTAATTATAAGACAACATTCTAATTTTTGTCAATTTATTCCTAAAATACCCCTGTTTTATTCTCTCAAGTGTGTTTGGTTTTTAGTGATTATATGTATGTAGGTGTGTAGATTCTTTTAGTCAGTAAAACTTTTAAATCGTTAAAAGAGTAAATACCCTATTTGGTCCCTGAAAAAAAAAACACAAACCTCATTTTGGTCCCTCAAACAACGAAACCCCTTTTTTGTCCCTGAAAAGGATGAATTTCCAAAAAAAAGACTCTCAAAAATTTCTAAAAACCCCTTTTTTAGTCCATAAAAATGTCTCATTTTAGCCCCTGAGGACGAAAAAGGGTCCGTGTTTTTTTCCAGGGACCAAATAGGGTATTTACTCTTTAATTTATTTATTGATCACATATGTGTGTGTCTATTTGTGTATGTATGTATGTATATGTGTGTCTACACACAAATATACATACATATATATACAGACACACACATGTATAAACACACACACACACAAATCTGTGTGTATGTGTGTGTCTGTGTCTGTGTATATATGTGTGTGTAGATACATATTTGTATATTTGTGTGTGCACTTGTCAATATATATGTGTGTGTGCACATATGTGTGTGTGTGTGTGTTTATATAGGTGTGTCTCTATATATGTGTATGTTTATATATGTATGTCGATGTATGTGTGTGTGTGTATCTATATGTATACACACATACATATGTATATATAGTAAGACCATTATTTCAATTAAAAAGCGTGTGAAAAGGAAAATATTATATTGGAGAAGTATGTGGTAGAGGTTGTTAATTGACTTTTATTTATGTCATTTTAAATTTATATAAGGGCATTTTAGGAAAATGAGTAAAATTAACTAATTTAACTTCTCTTCTTAATCTCTCCAAAATCGGTTAAATATGTCTTATAATTAGAACCGGAGGGAGTACTAAGTATAGTTTGTTAAGGAGATACATAAGGTGGGACAATCAAGATTATGGAAGAATCATGTCCAAATATTTTATTCTTAATAACGAGTTGACCACTAACGATAAATACACATTGTTTTACTTATAAATTTTTGTGGATTAGCGAATAAAAATTGGTCTATTTGATAGGTAGTTGAGTCATCATAATACATAAACTCCTGAGTTTAAATTCCGCTCTTAATGTAAGGATTTTGTTGTCAAGCGGGTATTAATCCCTTCAGTAAAAGTTGAACTTTTAACACCTTTGTTTTTGTTTTTGTTTTTTTTTTTATATGATAAAGTTTTGGAGGGGTTCGGCATCAGTTCCCCACCAAGGCCAGGGTACGGCCCCGGGCTCTATGAGCACTTACTGGGGACTTACGAGATCGCCTACTAAAGGAATCCCAGCGACAGTAGAGGGGATCGAATCCATGACCCAAGGGCCTAGTCCTGGATCCCTTACCATCTATGCCAACTCTCAGGCGTTGAACTTTTAACTTAAATACCTGTATAATAAATATCGCCCTAACCTTGGCCCCATCATTGGGATAATCAATTTATAGTATAATTGGTTATTGGGCCCATCATTTGAATTTTGTGGTTTGAATAATATGATGTATGTCATTATTGTGTTTTCTCAATTCGCACAATCACAACCACTAGTCAATTCCCAGCAATTAAAGATGACCAAAACAATTAAATAAGTAATCTTAAATTAATTTACAATATTTTCATTATTATGAAAGACTCAACCTGTAGCACACAGAGATGTATGAAGCACCACCTAGTGAGAAAAACCAGTCCCCAAACTCACTCCAAAGTTATTCCCATAAACCATAAAAAGAAACACAACTGACAACACATAATAATACAGAAAGCAGAATAATAAGCAACCTGCAGATAGAGATAATGGTGATGCTTCAGTGTGCTTATATATATAATGTTTAGCCAAAGAGATGGTGGTGCTTCTTGCCATGAGCCTCCTCGTCTGCTTCCTTAGCTTCCTTCTTCTCATGGTGCTCGTGGAAGGCAAAGCCACCAGCTCCGACAGCCGCAGCGGCCGCAATCTCCTCTTCTATCTTGTGCTTGTGGGCATGCTCTGGGTCTTTCTTTGCCTTGTGCTTCTCATGCTATAATATATCATTTCAAACATTCATTCATTTATACCAACATGAATCTATATATAAAACAAGTTAAGTTGCATTCACCACCCTAAACCATTTTTTTTAGTAGCACGTATTATCTTAAATTAATTTTTTATACAATTTTGCCCTTAAAAGTATTTTCTTAGTAGTAATGATCAGACATTAAATTAGTGTTACTGAAAAAGTATTTTAAAGTGCTCAATACATTAAAAAAAAAAAATTACTCAATAACACTTAGTACTATGGGGAAATTATTCTAAGGTGATGCATAAAAAATTATTTTAGGATATTAAGTACTACTAAAAAAGGATTTAGCGAGTTGTTGCTTTAAAATTAGTTATTAAAGCACAAATATAATAAAATGTTATTTATTTAAATAACCATAGGAGTCCTCATATTAGAAGTAGTCATATTCAAGGTATTTTCGGGCATTATATATATATGAACGTTTCTTCCAATGAAATTCAACATTGATTCGCTACATTGTGAATAACTAGCCATTTCTGCTAAACCTAATCATTCTTGGTGATAAAATACCACTCTTCTGGTCCTTAATATAATAAATATTTACATAATTTGCTTAGGTTAAGGAAGTTAGTTAAATTAGTAAATATGACATGTATTTTCTAAAATATCCTAGCTATCTTTCTTAATCTCTCATTCCTTCTCCTCCTTAATTATTGTTGAGGAAACTGTAGTAATAAGGTTAAATTTGGAAAATATTTACAAATATAAACTATGTCTTATATTTAAAATTAATATCAACTCTCCAAATAAATCTTATATTAAACATCGGATGAGTAATTTTCAACTTCGAAACGACATTGTTTTAGGCTTAGCAAGGGAAGAAACATATGCAATATCCAACCCAGTAAACCGGTTTAAAATTCTTAGCTACTGATTTACCCGTTCTCTAGTATGACCAACTCATCGAGATCGAGTTTTGAGACAACACACGATTAATCACTCGGTAATTATTATTTTTCAGAAAAAAAAAATAATTGAATTGATTTCAAATCAACTCACCAGAGATATATAACACCATATATATAATAACATATATAGAAAACTTGTATAGAGATTCAGAAGACAGAAACAGAGAAACAAAATTAAATTAGATCACAAATAAGTTGATTGTAGGCCAAAACACAAGCCATCAAGCCATCACACATCCTAATTAATAAAGAAAGATCAATTTCCTAAGAACAGAGATCAACCATATCCTGATAAAACAAGATCAAAAGACTGGGAGAATTAGAGGAAATCGCAAAAATTAAGAAATTAAGATGATCGTGTGTGTGTGTGTACATACCAGAGCATAAGCACCAGCAGCTGCAGCACCAACCTCACCAAGGTGCTCAAGATGCTTATGGTGCTTCTCTTCCTTCTTGTAATCCTCAGGAGGTTGATCTCCATAGCTGGCATCTATGGGGTTCTCGTCAGCGTCTTTGTGGTGGTGGAACAGGTGGTGGTGGTGCTTCTCTTCAGCCATGCTATAGCTGCTTCTGGTTAATCACAAATATCAGGGGATGATGAAGAAGAAGAAGAAGAAGAGACTTGTGTTTCTATGTGTATATGTGGGGGATTGGAGGATGTATTTATAATTGGTGATGTGTGCAATCGATCACACAGATAAAATGGATGGAGATTATTAGATCTAGATGGGGAGAGTATTATATCTAGATGGGTCCTCCACCATTTAATGAGCTTTCACGTGTATTTAATTTTTGATCAAGACTTTGCATCCAAATGGTGGAGTCATTTCCTGTATTATTTTGACACTTGGATGCTTCTCATCTGTAAGCTCTAAACAAGTTTAATCTGGTTGTGGCTAATTGGAAGATTTTATTTTTATATCTTCAACATTTAAAAAAAAAAAAAAAAAATCTGATTGTGCATTGAGGTTTTTTTTTTAACAAAAAAAAAAAATAGATATCTCACACACCCTCCGTTTCTCTTCCCCATAGGAAGGACTTCACTCACAGAATCGAACCGGGGACGTCCTCAATGCTGGAGGACTAGCATGATCAAGCCCAAGGGTTTTGACAAAAGCTATATGTTTTTATATGAAATAAATATTCCCATATGCCAGAAAAAGAAGATAAAATCAAGGCATAAATATAAAGACAAAATCCTTTGGATCTTCAGTTAAAGTCCTAGAGAAGACAAAATCCTTTGGAATTTTCCCATAATAATAATAATAATAATAATAGCAACATTGGTAAGGAAATAAGGTTATTTGAATATGAAAGGGCTATATGTTTTCTTAACCTTTTTTTAAATTGAGGGTTAAGGAGTATTTTTGTCCTGAAAGTATTTTGGGGTACAATTTTACCTCTCAGAAGTGTAAAAAAGGGAACAATTTTAATGTAGTCGTTATCCTAATTAATTTTGCTCGTTAGTTGACTAAACAAATTGAGTTGCTAGTCAGCATGTCATCAACGTCATTTTTGTTAAGCTGTAAATTTGTTCCGAACGTTTTAAATCTAACTTTAAAAAAAGTAAAAAAAAATAGATGGTATATGAATTTCTAGTGCAAATTTGCATCTTAACAAAAATGGCTTTGATGACAAGCAGACGGTTAACTTAGCATATTTGATGAACTAACGATCAAAATTAACTAGAATAACGGCCAAAGCAAAATTGCTCGAATTTTAACACTTTCAGGACAAAATTACCTCTTAATCCTACAATTGATAATACGAAATGATAATAGAATTTAAATATTTCAACAGTAATATTATTAACTAATATTTATTTTTGAGTTAAATTAATATATCTCTATCTCTTAAAAAAAAAAAGCATATCATGGTAGAATTTAAATATTTCAAAATTAATTGAAAATATGATTTAACATTAATCTACATAAAAATATATATCAAACTAGCACTACTTCATAATTGCGCATATATAATGCTTAACAAATAATGGTTATAATTAATAAAAGTCATGTATGTCGAGAGAGTTTGCGCTAGAATATATAATTAACACTAAGACTTAGCGGCTAAATAAGCTCACAATCATGTATTATGAGGTAGAATTCGTGAAAACGAAAATATAACCGTTGTGATTATTAACTATCATTTATTATTTAATGACAAAAATAATGGTTTTTACAAAATAACGTAACTATCAAATAACACTTTTAAACAATTTGTCTTTGCATATTTATATCATGAAAAACAAATATATAATGTTTATAAATAATTAACTCTAAAGTATGATTCATAAATATAGTACTTGTTTTTTAAAGAATACTTAATGATTAAAAGTGATAACCATCTAATATAAGAAGGCAGGCAAAAGAATTGATAATATTTTACCGTTCTTCACAAAGAAATGTTATATATTCTTCAAGGATACTCAATAACTAAGAATGACAATAGTCATATATATATATATATATATATATATATATAATGAGATTATGAAAAATGTCAAATATAAAAAGGTGAGATTCTAAAAAAAACTATTTGACGATACGTTAAGTAATATATATATATATATATATATATATAAAATGAGATTATGAAAAATGTCAAATATAAAAAGGTGAGATTCTAAAAAAAAAAACTATTTGACGATACGTTAAGTATTATTTAATTTAAAAAATATGGAATTCTGAAGATATCATATATATATATATATATATATATATATATATATATATATATATATAAAGAGGTGGAATCCTAAAAAATATAATTTGACAATGCATTATGGTTCTTCACAAAGAACATTATTCAATATAAATAAATGTGAGATTCTGAAAGACATCATATATATGGGATGGTATACTAAAAAAATTTGACAATATTCATAAAGAACCATATTTATTAATATAAAAAAATACAGGATTCTGAAAGATATCAAATATAAGAAAATGGGATTATGGAAAAAAATTATTTGACAATATATTATGGTTTTTTACTAAGAACTGTTAAGTATTCTCTAATATAAAATGTGTGTTTCTGAAAAATATCAAATATAAGAAGGTGGGATTCGAAAAAAAATTATTTAATGCAACTCTTCAAACTCCTTCTCAAACGTTTTTTGAGCTTCTCTAGTAGGTCTCATACTTTTTTTTTTTACAAGTTTTGTTTTGCTGCTACAAGTCTTATCCTCTACTACTACTATTTCGTCTTGTGATTCTTCTTTTTGTAAGCTTTTATTTTTTTTTCAATTTATTATTTTTAGTTTCATTTTATATTTTTTATATAATGAGAACTCACTAGTTGGGATTATAATATCTAATATGATGATTGCCGTTGATTTGAAGGTTAACAGAAACACCCAAAAAAAAATCCTGCAGGAGAAAAGTAGAAAACACGAAAAAAAAAAAATGATGAGGTAAAATGCTGATTCTTATTTTTTTCGAGCATCTTACGTTCCTAACTTTTTGCAACCCAAACTATAGGTTGAAATCAAGTTTGTTGAATCAGCTTTTGAGATTTGCACAAGTTTTTATGTTTTCCATTTTTACTATTTCTAATTTTAATAGTTACATTTTGATATTTGTTTAAGTTTTTTATATTTGCTTATTTATATTATATATATTTTTATTTTCATATTTATAATTATATTATCTTTTTACAGTTAAAGGATGTATAACGGGAACTATTAAAGTACTCATACTTGATCTTTCGACAATCTACAACAAAGACATTAAAGAATGTTTTGGAATTTTTTATTAATTGATCTTCTTTTAAAATTCAAAAAATTATAATATAATGTTCTATTGTAAGAATATTCAAGTGTTTAATTTCTTTTAAATTATATGATGTTTATCTATAGTATAGTAAATTGTGAATAGAAGGTATTATTTAATATTATTATTAATGATTACATTATGTCTTATAAAATAAATATAATATTAAAAGTAAATAAAAATAAATAATTAAAAATTGTCAATGCATTATGGTTATCAACAAAGAAGCCTTATGCATACCCTTATTATATTATCTTTCGTGATCATTATGTATCTGTGGTGATAAAAACAAATATTTTTGTAATAAAAATCATTTTTTATAGTAATTGGAATTGAAATAGGGAACAAGCTTAAGCTAATACTCCTATTAATCCTTAATATAATACATATTTATTTAGCCTGATAGACTAAAGAAGTTAGTTTAGTTAGTCAATATGTATATATTTTTTTAAAACACTCTAGTCATCTTTCTTAATTCTTTCATTTTCTCTCCTCCTTGAATATTATTGAGAAAGCATCAATAAAGATAAATTATAAAAATATTGACAAATATAAAAAGTATATATTATATTTAGATCCAAGACCAATTCTTGAAATATGTTGGAAGGAATATTGTATAATGCAAGCTATTAAATATTAAATTACTTCAATAACATAATATACATTTCTTTAGATCACATGCTAGCTAAAACGAATTATATTTCTTTTTATTAACATTTTAATAAAATATGTATAGAATTTATAAAACAAATTAATCACATACAAACTTATAATTTTATTGAATAAAAACGTATATTTTTATATATTTTCCGAGGGAATATTTTATAAATTCTTGTTTGATTTATAATAATTTTGACTAGTTATTAATAATAATACTTTAACTTAGCTTCTTTCAGAAATATAGTCTTGAACTCATACAATACCACTTTTCATTTTAGTATCGTACAGTATATTAGTTTAAGGTATTTATTGTCAACAAAGCGTAGTAGATCATACAGGGTTCAAACCACAAAGTGGTAGCTTTGGTTCAATTGACACTAAGCATTAAAGTTTAACTCGGGTGAACATGTCTTTTTCAACCAATAAAAAAAAACTTCAAGTACAGGGTGAATATGTGTGTGTGATTTGACCCAAAAAAATGGGAAAAATTACGTGCAGGTCCCAAGAAAGAGAATTTATCACAATAAAGTCCCCTGAAATCATAAAATTAAACAGAAGTCCCTAAGGACTTCTATGTAATTATTTGTGAATGTTAAATTACCAATCTGACCTTCCCTCTTCCAATTCCACTCTTTCTATTCTCCTTCTTCCTTCTCCTCTCTCTCTCTCCTCTCTCTCTCCCTTTTTCTTCTCTCTCTTCCAATATTTATTCCAGTGAGAATTTAGATGCAACTTCTCTAGACCTAGGAGCTCCTTCCAGCGACTCGAACACCTCGGAGCCTTCGGCCAAACCAAGTAAGGATTTGTACTGGAGATATCGGCAACGCGCCCAGCCTTGGCTGCCTCCGGTGACCTCGCCTCGGGCAAAGTCGACTCGTTCATGGAAGAAGGCTTAATCGCAGAGAGTTGAAGCGGTACGAGCTTCCCATCAAACTGAAGATCCAATCACAATGCCGGGAGCATGGTGACTGGATCTTCAAACTGAAACTTGAAATCTCCCGCCAAAGGTTGGGCTCTGACTTTTCTGGTGGATCCAAAGGCTTCTCCATGGAATGCTCTGATATCACTCCATGAATCTTCGACGAGTCACCACCTTCGTGTGACTCACGGTTGTAAACCTAGATTTTTTTTTATTTCTCACATCCAGAAGCTATTTACAACAACAAATGATATATTTACAACAGAAAAAGCATTTATTCACAACATCTTCTGAGAATTTTGACAGCTATATAAGGCTAGCTTAAGAAGTGAATATTATTTCAAAATATTAAGTTGTATAAGTAAGTGACTATTTGCACCTACTCATTGAACTTAATATCTGGACTTAAGAATAATTTAATATATTGTTGTAAATATATGTTTTTTCTGTTGTAAATATAGCATTTATTGTTGTAAATAGCCTCTGAACGTAAGAAATGAAAAAAATATCCAGGTTTTCAAATGTTGTTGTAAATATAACATTTGTTGTTGTAAATAGCCTCTGGACGTGAGAAATGGGGAAAAAAAATCCAGGTTTTCAAAGCTTGTTGTGAATATATACTTTTCTGTTGTAAATAGCCTCTGGACGTGAGAAATGAAAAAAATCCAGGTTTTCAAAGGTTGTTGTAAATATATACTTTTTCTGTTGCAAATATAGCATTTGTTGTTGTAAATAGCCTCTGGACGTGAAAAATGAAAAAAAAAAATTCTGGTTTTCAATAGTTGTTATTAATATATGTTTTTTCTGTTGTAAATATAGCATTTGTTGTTGTAAATAGCTTCTGAACTTGAGAAATGAAAATAATTACACAGAAGTCCAAAATAGTAATTTAATATTCACAAATAATTACACAGAAGTCTCTAGGGACTTCTGTGTAATTTTATGATTTTAAGGGATTTTATTGTGATAAATTCTCTTCCTTGGGACCTACACATAATTTTCCCAAAAAAATATGTATGTGATGAGTGAGGCTGGGGCCTCCTTATGAGCAGGGTTAGGACATGATAAAAATATATATAATTTCAGGGGTAAAAAGTATATACTTTTATCTTTAAAAAAATTACTTTGTAATATGGTTATTTAAAAGATCATTAAAACTTTTAATGGATTCATTATACTATATTTTTCATTGAAAAGAAATAAGGGATAAGGGTCTTAAATGCCATAGAAGTTTTCGCTCAGGAGTACTGGTAAGACGGAAGTTTTTTTTGGACCAAAAATGCCATGGAAGTTCACAGGAAGTATCAATTTTGCCCCAGAAGTATCATTTTTGCCACGGAAGTTTTGGCTGAGGAGCACTTTTGCCCCAGAAGTTTTCACTAAAGAGCAATTTTGCCTCGGAAGTTCACAAAACGTAGCAATTTTCCTAGCAATTTTTTCCTACTGTCCCAAAATATTAAATTTGACTACTAAATCAGTCAATGACCACACATGTGAAGCCTTGAAAAGGTTGAACTTGGAGCCAGAAAAAGAGATCCTTCAAATGTTGATCTCAAGACAGTCAGAATTTGTGAAGCCAAACTGGCTAAAGGGACTGAAAGGTCTGTCACAAAATGCAAATGAAACGCAAAACGAGAAATGAATTGTTCCAAAAATTGGTTCAGTAAAACATATCAATAGTGATAATATTTACGTTTGTATAAACTGATCATTTGCTTAGATCATAAGTGATGCTTCCTTTGGGTTTTGTGACAGTCGACCTTTCAGTACCTTTGATCAGTTCGGCTTTACAAATTCTGGTTGCCTTGAGCTCAACATCTCAAGAATCTCCTTCTCTGGCTCCAAGTTTGACATTTTCAAGGCATAACATGTATGGTCTTTAACTGATTTAATAGTCAAATTTAATATTTGGGGACAAAAGGGCAAAATTGCTCCTTAGTGAAAACTTCCGGGGCAAAATTGCTCCTTGGTGAAAACTTCCAGGGCAAAATTGCTCCTTAAAGAAAACTTCTGTGGCATTTTTGGTCAAAAAAAAACTTCCGTCTTACCAGTGCTCCTGAGCGAAAACTTCCATGGCATTTAATACCCTTATCCCAAAGAAATAATTTATGGTACTTGAAACACCTAAAATAATAACTTAAAATATTAGATGTATTGTAAAATACTTTAAGATATTATATAAACCTTAAAAATACTTAGGAGAAGATGACCAGAAGGATAGAGAAGCCTCCCTCAGCCCTCCCCTGCCATCTCATCAAATTTGTTTTCTTTGTTTTTCTACCTTCCTCATCATATTTGTTTTCGATTTTAAAAAATAATTATATGTTACTTTTTTTGTATAAATAACTACTTAATAACATTAATTTGATTAAAAAATATATTACAGTAATGTTAATATATTAAAAAGAGAAAAGTCATTTTAATTTGGTAGTTACTACATAGTGTTCCCTATTTTATATTTTTTTTTGAACAAACCCTTTTTGTATATTACTACGACATTTATAGATCGATTGCCTTTTCTACCCACGAAAATTAAATTGATTTCACATTCTAATAAAGTGTAAGTATTTTATTTTATTTTGAATTAAATAAATTTCTCTCAAAAAATAAAGAATACTAAGCTGAAATGATTAGGATAAGATTGATTTTTTTAACTTTTAAAAAAAAGATTGACTTTTTTGTATGTCCTTTTCTACGCTCGAAAATTAAATTGATTTCACATTCTAATAAAGTGTTAGCATTTTATTTTATTTGGAATTAAATCATTTCCTCTAAAAAAAAAAAGAAAATAAATAAAGAATACTAAGCTGAAATGATTAGGATAAGATTGATTTTTGTGTGGAGCCATCACTATAATATGGTCGGTTTTGTGGGCCCCATTGGACTACAAACGTTTGTGACTGTGTGTCGGCAACAAGGAATATTCCATGATCATGATTTTAAACATTTACCTTTTTAATGTAATATACAAATATTCAATAAATTCCTTTAAATCCTTAAAAAAATATTTCAAAAAAAATTAAAAGCATGACTCTTTTTATGTAAAAAGAAAACCATTCAATTTAAATATATGACTCTTCTAATAATCAAAGTTTGAATTAAAATCATTCAATTTATGGTATATAATAATTATGTACTTGAATTTTATTTATACCAAATATTAATGATTATTGATCAGCTAGTTATTTATAAAAATTGAAAATTTGAAGAATTTACTGCTAATGGCTAAAGCATATTTTTGGTCATTTAAGTTTTACATAAGGTATACTTTTGGTCCTTTAACTTCATAAAGTATACTTTTGGTCTTAAAATTCTAACACCATTAATGTTGCTAACAGAAAACGCTGATGCAGCGAACTCAAGTGATGACTAATAGCACTTAATTAAAATTTTTTTACATATTCTTCAATTTACCCATATTTTAAATTTCAGCCTAATAGTATTTAATTACAAAATCATCACTTAAATTTACACTGTTATCATTTGAGTTTGCATTTTCCATTAGCAAAATTAACGGTGTTAAAAGCTTAGGACCAAAAGTATATTTTATGAAATTAGGGGACCAAAAATATACTTCATATAAACTTTAAGGACTAAAAGTATACTTTAGCTATTGCTAAATTTAAAGACAAGAAAAATACTCACATAGAAACAAAATTACTTATCTTCATTTGATTATATTTATTACTCTAATTCTCCCATCAAATCTTAGCACTTAATTTTTTTTTAAGAATAAAAATTCATATAGATAAAATTTCACAATTCTATTGAACTATTATCAATCATAAGAACCACTAGGACAATATTTAACGAAAATTGGACTTAATAAATATAAGACAATGAACTTCGGTTTTGTGAAAAATAAAAGAAGGATCTCAAAAATTAAGATCAATATATAATAGAGATGAGGGTATTTTACACATTAGTTTATGACATCCAACCACACAAAATTGAAAAGCAATCATCTAAAAAAGGATCTTTATAGTTGGCAAAAAAAATATTTATATATATATCTTTATAACTTGATTTATTAAATTGAATATAATTAAAAGTTTCAACTTGTTCAATCATGATGTCTATTGTCTAACTTTACTACAAATATCTATTTCATTATTTGCTTCCCCTTTAAATCAGATCAAATCCAATGTAGGCCCATCCCCTAATAGAGGTTTCTTCAACTGAGTTATAAAATAGCATACAATTATAGCATGGTTAAATATCTAATCTTTCTGTTTTACAATATTAAATATCAAGTGATGATGAGTCTGAAAACGTTCGGCATGAGTTTCAAAGTTTCATTGGAGTCACAATAACGTGGTTAAGAATTTTCATACTGTGACGCCCAAGAAAGGGGCAATTTTTTTTTCTTTTTAATTTTAATACTTCCCTTGACCCCAAAGCAGGATCTACTTAGAGAATTTAATTTTAGTCTTTAATGTAAGACGTCAATCATTTTGTTTTTTAATTTTAGTGTTAAATACCATTTTGGTAATGAAATTGTATCCTAAGGAGTGCTGGTCACCCAAAAGGTTTTTTGGTATTATTTTTGTCCATGACATTAACAAAACGGAGTAAATATTCCCCGAAGTTTTTTTTAGGAATAAATTTGCTTTGAAAGTTTTTTATGAGCAATTTTACCCATGAAAGCTTATAAAAAAGAACAACAATTTAATGATCAAGATCAAAGATGAGTAAGATTGCTATGTTTTTTAACTTTTAGGTAAAAAATGACACAAAAAAACTTTCGGAGAATGATCAATGCTTCTTAAGCTAAACTTCCATGACAAAAACGTTATTTAACTCTTAATTTTATAATCTCTTTTTTAACTATTCTTTTTTATTGCACCCTTTAGATGTTTTCCTCAAGAATAGTTCCAATTTGAATAATTAAAAAGTGTATTCCAGGAAAACCATCTTGGGTACAAAAAATAAATTATTTTTAACCACTCACTAGAACTAAGAAAAAATGATTAATTTATTAAATATGTCTTAAATTGAAAGTTTTTCAATTTTATCCCTATTAATTAATGATGTTTGGAAGTAGAGAGAAAACTACAAGAAGCCATGTAAAGCATTAATTGCAAGGCCTGAATTGACAAATATATATTAGTTACTCTTCAAGTGACTAATATTATAAATCAAAGAATCTTTTTAGAAAATAACTTATATCACACACCCTCTAAATAACGAATTACACCATTTATGAAAGTAGCTAAAATTAATTAAAAATAATAAATATGTCTAAAATAAACATTATTTTTTTAAATATATCTTTATTTATAAGAAGTAACTAAAAGAGAGAAATAAAGTAAAAATAAGTATCATCAGCCTTTTAATTAATACAATACATATAATTAATGATGGGTAAAAAAGCCAAAAATCCATTAAATGTTTGGATAATTCTTGTCGGGTATTCAAATTTTAAGCTCTCACAAAAATAATCGGTGGGAGTAGCTTGGATGAAGTATACTTTATAAAAACTAATTTATATATTTTTTTAAAAATCTTCGTACACTAATTATTAAGTTAAGGATGGTAGAGAGTGCCATTTTGATGTTAAATGAGAGAAGAAAAAAGATGATATAAGAAGTAAAGATGAGAGGTAGGGACTATTTGGTGGGGGGATTAAGTGGGGAAGGAAGTAAAGTATGGAAGAAGAGAGGTGAGATTGTAGGTTAAGCAAAGCCTACTATTGCTCGCCACGTTCTCCAATTGTCTTTCATGTGGTTTTGTTCATACCAGCCACACGATCCCATGTTCTTCTTCCATGTGACTTGGTATGGTTTAATGGGGTATTCAATCCTATTCCTAATGACTTTGTCAAGCATTTATTATGTTCACTTTTTCTAACTCTTTTGGCTTTATCTTCCTGGCTTACATTATTTCTTACTCTTCAAGCAACAAACGTATATCATACGCGTCTTATGGCTGAAACAAAGTATACTTGGCCATTTCTTATTACCCAAACGAGTTAATAATACTCCATCATGTCTGGTCCTTATCGGACCGGCTATTGTTTCGTCAATTTATTGTAATAGAAAATCAACTCGTATCAATCAATTGAATTTGTTGAATAAATAGTATTAATTAGAAAAATTGGAATCTCAAATTTATGAGCTAGTATATGGAGCCTTACTTTGTTCATTAATATGACCTCAATATATTTTATCTCTTAAATTAATAATTATATTTTTAAAAAAAACTATTCGTATTATATGCACATATAAAAGGGGAATTTCATAAATGGGAAGTTTCAATGCTAATAATTAAAGATGATATTTTAAAGGGGGAAAAATCATACATTTGTTATAACTAATTAAAAATTATACATTTGTTATAACTAACTAACTTAATTAATTTCTTTTAATATCTGTATATAGGTCTTACATTAAAGATATTCTAAACTTCTTAGTATATTGCATTTCAAAATTAAATTGCTTAGTTCTTTTTTTTTTTTTTTGATACAATGCTTAGTTCTATATTTTGAAACGATAGTTAGAATATTTTCTAGTGCACAGGAAAAGGGGCATTAATTTTGTAAAAGAATTGGGAAATTTTTGAAGTTAGGGTATTTTAACAATATATTTTATTCAATTATTGTGCGAATAATAATGTTGATTTTAATTTCGAGATGATTTCTTTGGTGGAATTTTAGGGATAATTTTGATTGAGTAAAATAAAATGTTAATGGTTTTTAAAAAATTGAGATAAAAATTTCTTACAAATTAAATTGATTAATTTATTTGTAAAAAAATAAATTAAACCCATTTTAAAAAATTAAAAACACTCATTTTGTGAAAAAGACGCCCCAACAGTGTTATGACCTACTTACATGATTTATCATACATTTCAAATTTTTTTCTCTCCATTTCTTTCTTTTTATGAGATGCAATTTAAATAATTTGAGTGTCCATACAACATATATCTATATATATATAAAGAAGTATTCTCCCCTGTGTGTTGCACAGACCAGTGGATTCTGCACGTTATTTATGTTTTTCAACAGATATTGGATAAAGAGGTATTCTCCCCTATGTGTTGCACAGACCAGTGGATTCTGCACGTTATTTATGTTTTTCAACAGATATTGGATCACTTGGGAAAGAAGATGCCAATTAAGAAGCCATTGTTGGAAGTTTGTGAAGATGAATTTTGTGAGGTGTTTCTTTGATGTGTCTATTTAAATTGCGAATAGAGTTCATGTAGTTGGAGAACTATGGAGAAGGAGCATTGAATTTCGTTGGTTGGAGTGTGTAAAATCAATTCTCATCTTGAAAATTCTTCAAGTCAATTTGATGAGTTTTCTTTGTTCAATTTTGATCTTGTTCTATTCTGGGAACAGGATTAATTGGACTTGACTAGGTGTCAAGCCTAGAGCCTACGTATCCGATGAAGGGATCAAAGTCCACGTAGTTTGAGACACTTGATGGCGTTAGCCAGAGGGTGGTGTGTGTGCTCTGTGTGGCAGAAATTAAAGTAAAGAAGTTGAGAGTTAGAACGTGTGCACCTTGGTCATCAGTCTCCGTATTTATGGAGAGTACCGTGGGTATGATATCTCGTTCTGGTGAGATCCTAGGTGCGAGTATCATGGATATATCAGTTGGATACTCCTCTATCATGGCATAATAGGATCTTCCTATAATGTAGGATCTTCCGCTATTATAAGTGAGATCCAATAATGGTTATATTCCTAGTTGGGCCACACACCGAATATGAGCCTTATGCAGGTCTGTAACAAATCTATTGTTTGCAGTTAAGAGACTTAAAATTAGTCCACAATTTCCACCCCAATTACAACCCACATGTTATCTATATTTTGTTTGCTTCAAGTCCTCTGGATGCAACTGTGAGAAATGGAAGATAAGAGTCGTCAAGTATGTGGAAATGTCACTAACAAAGCCAAAGCAAGTAAGATTACAATTTCATCATTGTCATGTTTGTGGCTGAATCAGGGTGTTGTGATATTTATTAGGTCTCCTGTCTATTATATTGCTATTGCTATTCCCTTGAACAATGCCACCAAATTTGTTCAAGAGTGTGATTCCTACACCTTTTGCAGTATTGCCTGGCAGATAGTGATGTTGGCTCTATAAATGGAGGAAATAATTGAGGGTGTGCCTTGTCACATTTTTGTAACTACGGATCTACATGGTTCTTGAGAAATGTGTATGAAAGTGTAGCTAAATTAGTTGAGATGATATTGAGACTCATGTCTTCCATGTCTTGTTATCTATATTGTTCCTATAAAACAAGTTTAAAATTGGCCCAATATTGCAAAATTGCATAGTGTGGATTCTAAACATATGAGTTAGCAATCACTGCACACAATTATCACATATTTATTCAGCATCCACATCACATCAGTTAGCAAGGTTTGCCTAATGCCTCTCTATCACTTAAACATTGCAGTGTCCTCAGTGCAAAGGGGGAAATTTGAGAGGAAGCAAGAAGATAAAAGTCAATGTAAAACCACTTGGGTGCAGCATGTACATTCAGCAAGCACAAAAATATAGCAGCACAAAATAAAAGTGAGAACAGGTGAGAGACAAAGGGATGTGTCGACAGTGCTAAGCAATAGAAAGATTGAAAATGGGAATTTTTTTTGTTAGGTTCAAGTACAAGAAAATAGAAAAAGGAAAAAGAAAAGAAAAACGGAAATTAAAAACAAAAAGTGTCAGGATGAAGCAAGGGGACCATTAACCACGCCCAGGTGGGACTGGAGCGTCGGAGCTGGCACCCTGAAGACCCCATTGAGGAGGAGCATTGATGGCAATGTCCTCCAAGGAGGAAGAGTCCAAGGCTAGGTCCCCGAAGGGAATGGAAGGATGGGAATTAGAGAGAGTGATGGTGGCGGCTGCATCGAGCTCAGGAACAAGGGTTGGGTTGGTAGGTGGAGGAGGAGGCAAAGGGTTGTCTGGTGGTGGCAAAGGCAAAGGATGTTCTGGTGGAGGCGAGGGCAAGGGGTTGGGGGAACTAGGGGCGGTCTGGGCTGCCGTTTGTTTAAGGTGGGAGGAGTAGGTGTAGGGAGCAGAGGAGGAGCCTAAATTCAAAGGAAGGGTTGGGGGTAACGAAGTTGAGGGGCGACAAGGCCGCGCCTCACAATTTTCTTGAGGCGTGGCATGGCTGAGTGAGGAGGCCTATGATGTGGGACGGGAATAAGGGAGAACAAAGTGGAAGGAGGGATGGTGGTTGGTAGGGTGCGGGTAGCGAAGCAACAAAGTGATGATGGCAGTAGTAATTGTGGGTGCAGAAAATAGAGTGCAAGTACTGGTGAAATAGGAAGAGGTGCTGAGGAAGGAAAGGAAATGGGAGGGGTGGAAAGGCACGCGCATTAATAATTGCAAAAGTGGTAGTTATGTCATCAAGTTTGGTACATACCACAAGTGTTGTAAATATAACCGTCGTTTGTACCAGTTATTGCAAGAAGGGGGAAAAATGTAAAATTTTCACTACTTTTTTTAATAAAAACAGTCATTGTAGGATTAAGTTAACACGGCTTATGTCTTTAAATAGTCGTTCATATGTTCTTTTAAGGACTCGATTTTTATACCAATTGTCTAATTTTGAGACAAAATTTCAAAAATACCACCTCCACTAATATCTGTTATTAAAAAAAAAGGATGTTAATATGAGGTCGTTAAATCTACTTCTTGTATAGTAGTATTGTGAACTATTAAACTAGTATTTAGTCCTTCTTACTTTCTACACAAGAGAAGTGTGAGTCATCCATATCCATTAATATAAAATTTCTTGGAATATTAGCAATTTTGAACATATCCAAAACGTTTATCTCCTCTTAGCTAAAAGCGGTTCTATAATATGGTAATTAATTGACGAATACTGAATGCTAACAACATACAAAAATTTCAGATCCATCTCTCATCTACACTCATATTTCTACTAACAAAGAAAAGGGTTAAGTAGTAAATTTGTCTTGGAAATATACCTCAAGGAGCAATTTTGCCCTGGAAGTTTCTTTTAGAGAAATGTTTCCCTAGAATTTTTTTTTTCTTTTAGCAATATTGTCCCTCCGTTAACAACCTTAACGGTCAACCGTTAGTTGATCGTTGATCGTTAGTTGACCATTAACGGAGGGGAAAAATTGCTGCAAAAAAAAAACTTTCAAGGCAACATTGCTCCAAAAAAAAAACTTCTAGGGCAAAATTGCTTCTGGGGATATACTTCTAGGACAAATTTGCTACTTAACCTAAGTATATTTAATATTTAATTTTGCAATAATGACTCATTAATGAAAATGTAACCCTTTTTTATCTCTGTCTTCGCTGATTTATGTAATTCGGCCTGTTTAAAGTAAGTCTATTTTTGGCCTATTTGAAGTAAACTTGTTTTGCAATGAGGCCTGTGGCCTGTTAGCCTAATTATAAAATTTTAAAAAATATAGTTGTTCCAACGATTTAGGGGAGGGTGGTTTAGATCAATCTATACAAAGATATATACTATCACTATTGCTTTGTCATACTGAACCAATTTTCGAGAAATTCCTATCTCGTTTTATGTTTTATTTACTTAGATCTTAAGTGATATTTCCTCTGGGTTTTACGAGAAACCGTTCAGTTCTTTTGATTAGTCCGGCCATCTTGAGCTCAACTTCTTAGGTATCTCCCTCTCGGAGTCCAAGCTCGACCTTTCCCAGGTTGGCTTCTTTCTCTGTACTCTCGATTCCTAGCTTTGCATCCTTCAGCAACTCAAAGAAGACGAGATTTCCTATGTTCTTCAGTCCGATATTATTGAGTCTATTTATCCCTTTAATTCCTTCAATATCGATGATTCCTTCAACAAGACGAGATTGATCTCTTTCCGTATTCATTTCTTTATGCTCACTGTATTGGGCTAAGTGATACCCTCAAAATTGATGATTCCTTCAACAAGAAAGAGATGACGAAGTGTGATGCCACGTCATATTGGGCTAAGATATGTGAATGATAAGGTGGCATGACATGTGTGTTGTTTGACTGATTTAATAATCAAATTTAGGACAAAATTGCTCATTAAAAAAAAACTTCCAGATGCCCATTGATCCTCAGCGAAACTTCCAAAGCAAAAATGATACTTAAGCCTATTTTGATTAATGAGGTGGCATGCCAAGTGTATAGATCAGTTGAACTTAATGGTCAAAATTAATGGAGTTGAAGGGCAAAATTGCTACATTTTGTTAACTACCGAGACAATTTTGATTTTAAAAAAACTTTCGAGTACCTAGTACCTCTCAGCCAAAACTTCTGAGACAAAAATGATACTTATCCCTGTATATATAAATATATTCATATTATTGCAATAATATTTGGTATTTTACCTAGCTTTGATGGCAAAAGATATCCATGGGGAAAATGAAGAAAAAATTCATCGCAGAAACATCAATATCTCTACAACCCCTAACTTTACCCAACACCTAAATACCCATATTTCCTTCATTCCCATACCCACGCCGAAGAAAGGAGATGACAGAAAATTTAGAACTGCATAATCCTCATAAAGTCCTTAATCAAGCATCTAATTAGCAGAATAGGTGTAGAAAAGTGAGGGGTGAGATTTTCTAATACATAGCCATGAAATCTACCCTTTTGCCTCACCACGCAAAACGAGAACAGAATCAACTGCCATGGTTTTCATTTTTCCTTCCGCTATGGTTCACTTTTATAGAGCGCCTAAAATTTTCACAAGCCCCGACGAGGAATAGGGTTGAGTATGAAACCCAAAACCCATAAGCCTGCCCAAAACCCAATGTAATTGAACTATATTGAGCCCGCCTAAAAGATTTTATAATGGGTTGAGTTAAAACCCGCTTATTTAAGATTTAAATGGGCGGGCTATGGGCACACCTATGGGCTACCCATACCCATCCATTTAGTGTAATTTTTTTTATTAACTACCTATCCTGTTCCGCATTCCACTTAAAACATTTCCTGAATTCCTTCCTATTTGAGTATTCAACCACCTCTAATACATAATCATAATGACCATCAACTCTCAAGATTATATAATGATGGTACTTGTCTGAATTTATATTGTTTTGTGTGAATTATAATTATGGAACTTTGAAGATTCAGATTTCAGAAATTAGAATGATGAATTTGGATGGTTGCTTAATGCTTATGTATTATTTTTTTAAGAAAAATAAACAAGTCAAATATAAATGGGTTACCCAAAACCCGGTTAGCCCATCCATTTATGTTCTAGCCCATTTACATGGGTTTAAGTGGGTTGATGTACAGGTATGGGCTAACCCATACCCATTTAAAATTAATTAGGCGGGCTATAGGTTTGGCCTCGGGTTATCCAACCCGCCCATTGCTCTGCCCTAACCAGGAGGATTTAATCTATATCACATGAACTAGTGGGCTAAATTTACTTTATTAGGCCCATGGTTTTTTTGATCCAATATATCCTAATCAATACACTTGAATTAACCCCTCGTCCTTAGGCTTAATTAGTAAAGGGGTCGGATGTAACATCCCAAATTTTGGGATTTAGAAATTAGAAATAATATAAGGGAATTAATTATGGAAAGATTTGGCCTTAATTATTATAAATTTAATAATTAGAAATTTAAGGCATATTTTCCTGTAAATTAAAGACAATCTAGTTGGAAATGATATTTTAAAGCCAAAATAAATTAATTAAAGAAATAATAAAGTCAAAGAATATTTGGAAGGGATAATTTATGGCCTAAAATAATGATTGGAAGTTAAGGCCTATTTTCCTTGACTTTTCAAGAAAAGAATAAATAAGAGATAATTTGTGGCTTAAAATTCTTGGAATCAATATTATATGGCCAAATGATGTAAAATAATTATTTGGGAAATTAGAATTTATTTTCCTTGTTATATTTAGAAATAAATATCAAGAATAGTTTTGGAATAAAACTCAAGTAACTCAAAGCCCAACACGTGATGCCACATATCTATCAGCAAGATAAATAAATATACCCTTCTTCAATGGTTATTGGCTTATATACTACATATCAGCCCATTTAATCATGTGGCCCATGCAACTAATTGAATCACTCCATTCCTTTTCCCAATGGCCCCACACGAGAAACAAAGAAAGAAATGAGAATAAGATATCCCAACATAAACCCATATGTGACTTTGGCCCAACCATATATCAAAACCTAAGACACAATGAGCAGGGAAATATAGATATTTCTAACTCATTATCATATTGGCCTCAACTAGAGCCGTCAATCAGGGCCGGCCCGTGATGGGCCAGGGTCCATCAGGGCCGGCCCTCCAGGACCCGGAGTAAGAAAAACACCTATTTTTCAAAGCCCAGTCCGAGAGCACCAGGGCCAGGGCCGGCCCGCAGGGCCTGAAAATTATTATTCCAAATTTTAACTATTTTTCTCCGTGTTTTTCGCACAAATATAATTAGTAAATTACAACAATTAAAGCTCTAAATTACAACATAAATCATCTAATTTATCAAAAATAAATGTTGTCAACATTTATATCCAAAAAACACAATCATTCAACAAATAAGCATTCACGAATTCATAATAAAAAATAAATTATGTTCTCAAATAACTTACATAAAATATAAAAAGCATACCACTAATATATATAAATTATGGTCAGTGAGACGCGAGAGCTTAAAAGAGTTGCGATCGAGGAGGAGACAAGGAGTGGAGGGGACATGAACATAGTTCATAGTGTAAGGATCAAAGGAGTAGTCAATAACAATATTAATATATTAGTTTAAAATTTTTAGGGTTGGAGGGAACATAGTTCATGGTGATTGGGATTGAAAAAAGGAAGCTGCGACTGAAATGTGTCTAAATTCATGATGGACTATAGAATTTTGTTTTTTTAGGGTTACCCACACTTCAATTTTTTAACATTTTAAAAAAAAATATATGACGGGCCAAACGGGCCGGCCCGTAAAAGCCCGTGGCCCGTCAGGGCCGGCCCTGCAGGGCCTGACTTCACCTCTCTCTTCCTTTTTTGAGGCCCGGCCCGTAACAGGCCAGGGTTAAATAGGCCGGCCCGACGAGCCCGGCCCTTTGACTGCTCTAACCTCAACACGCAAAAAGATTTTTTTTTTTTAAAAAAACGCAGAGAACACAGTCAGCATAATTGAATCACAGCTCCTATATCAGCTAAATCACGTAAATGCAGAAAAGGAGATCTATTCAGCGACTTCCACAGGATAACCCAGATCATCAAGCCATACCTCCACCATACTTCTTGAGCCTCACCCAGCGTTGAATACCCTCTGGTCCGTCATTCATTTTTCTCTCTCAGACTGGTCCAAGGGTCCCTATATGTATGTAACCATGCTCCTTATTCATTCATTCCTTCAACCCAGTTGAGTCCAAAAATGAGAGTTGAGAAAGGGTGTACGTGAGGCTGAGAGTGAGAGAGAGGGAGAGAGGGAGTTCAAGTTGCTCTGTTTTTGATCCGTAAAACAGAGTTTGATGTGGTTGAAGAAGAGGCCAACGTGGAGAAGATAATCTATGGGCACGTGATGTGATTCCCGAAGGAAACGGACAATCGGATCAACTAGGAGTGGAATTTCGCACCAGAACAGCCTCTGACGCGTCCTAAAGAACGGAATGGATCTCACGCTAGAGACCTCGGAATTGAGTGCTTCCAAAACGAGCTGAAAGATCACGTTCTGAAATACGATTTTGACTAATTAAACACCGAAAAACGATAAGGGAAACGGGAGATACGAAATGAACAAATTTAGAACGAAAACTGGATTAGGTAGGCGCCACAATTCCAAAGAATTGATAAGCCGAAGAACGCCACAAGGATTGAAGCCCTTGATAAGTTCAGAGATTCTCAAAAGAACCCTAGAGAACTTGTCTCTCACCAAAATGGTTGAAATCTCAATTCAAATCTGCCGTTACAAAAGCTATGGCGTTCCCTTATATGGGCAACATCCATATTAAGTTTAACCTAATTTTGCTTACACATAAAGCCCAATAAACAAGCCCAATAAGCCTTATTACAAAAGTTTAACTAAATGTAAGAAAATAAAACTAAATGCAGAATTTGGGCTAAGGCCCAATGAAGCCTCCATGCATATCCATTAGGGCTTTTTCTTCAAGGTCTTCAATCTGGAGCCTTTTTAGTTCTTGCTCTTGTCATTGGATCTCCAAGACCTTGTATGTCCTCCAAGTTTGTTGCCTTGGTCATGTCGCCCCCTATGTCCGCATCATTCCCTCCTTCTTTAGAAGAATTTGTCCTCAAATTGCAATCCTCGTCTCCGTCTTTATGCACTTCCTTGAAGAACAAATCTACAGTGTGGATTGCATCATCAACCTCTTTAAATTCCTGCAACAAATCAGAAACCTCATTTGGAAGAAAGTTAGTAGGACTTGCATCTGTAACATTATTCTCTTTACTCAAAAGTAAGAGCATTGGCTTTTTTAAATGCATTGCCTTTTTCACCTCTTTTTCTTTTATAAGCAAGTTTGGCGCTTTTCTCTTTTCCTCTCCTTTTTTTTCTTGCTCTCTTCCACTCTCTTTTCTCTCTTGCTTTCTTTTTTCTCTCATTTTTAGATTATCCTCACTAACTTCTCTTGGTGTCAAGGATGCAAGAATAATCTTGCGTTCTTTATGTACAAAAGAGAACTTGTTGGTGTATCCATCATGCATAGCTTTCTTATCATATTGCCAAGGTCTCCCAAGTAGCAAATGACAAGCCTCCATTGGTACCACATCACATAAAACTGTATCATCATATTTCCCTATGGAGAAGTTCACCTCCACTTGTTTGCTTACGGTCACTTCACCATCCTCACTAAGCCATTGAAGCTTGTATGGCAGTGGGTGAGGTTTGGTTTCCATGCCCAATTTAGACACCATTCTAGCACTTGCAACATTGGTACAACTCCCTCCATCAATAATTAGAGAACATACCTTTTCTTGGATAAGGCATCTGGTATGAAAGACGTTCTCTCTTTGACTATCATCCATGTCTTTTGCTTGGCTGCCCAACATTCTTCTTACCATAAACAAATCTCCTTCTGGAATTATTTCTTCAATATCATCTTGTGAAGCAGAATCTGAAGAAACAGAATCTTGCGAAGTAGAATCTGAAGAAGACTCACTAGTAAGCTCCCCATCCTCTTTAAGTAACATAGTCTTCTTAGTTGGACATTCAGAAGCTATGTGACCTCTCCCCAAACACTTGAAACATTTTATTTCACTACTCCTTGTCTTTTTAGGAACCTCATTGGATTTAGTTTGAGTCCTTTGAGGTGTAGCAGTGGGATTGCTTGATGATGTACCTTCCTTCTTCTTATTTCTATCCTTCCAACTTGAAGAATAAAAATTTGAAGAGTTTTTCCTCATGACACCCTTTCTCTTGAGTTGTTGTTCTACCTTACTAGCTTGTTGCACCAAATCCTCCAACTCCACATAATTTTGCAACTCCACAACATCCCTTATGTCATTATTCAGCCCATGCAAGAAACGTGCCATAGTAGCCTCCCGCTCTTCACTAATATTTGCTCTAATCAAGGACACCTCCATCTCTTTAAAATACTCATCTACACTCTTGTTACCTTGTGTGAGTCTTTGAAGTTTGTTGTGAAGGTCTCGATGATAATGGGAAGGAACATATCTTCTTCTCATTAGCCTTTTCATCTCCACCCAACTATCCACCAATGGTTCTTCATATCTCGCTCTCTCCTTTTGCAATTGGTCCCACCAAATGAGAGCATAATCACTAAACTCCATGGCTGCCACCTTCATTTTCTTCTCTTCACTATAATTGTGACATGCAAACAAGTGCTCAATCTTCAGTTCCCACTCTAAATAGGCTTCCGGATCACTTTTTCCCTTGAAGGATGGTATATTAAGCTTCACTCCCTTAATTCTATCCTCTCTAGCATCATTCTCATGATCTCTTCTTCTCCTTCTTTCATCCTGATTCCTCTGATTTTCTATTCTCTCAATTCTCTCATATAACTCCTCTGTGTGTTCTCTCATCATCCTTTGCATTTGAGTTGTAATTGTTTCAATTAGCAATCTGTTATCTCCTATAGGAGGAGGAACGTCTTCACCACCTGCACCTGCCATAATTCAAGGAAAAGAACAAAAGTAATAGGACCTTACCACTCGCTCACGTGTTTACACTCTTAAAAATGTATCACTCGTGTTTGTTGCTCTCTATAAGGCTTTTGTGTAGTGTTCTCTCTTGCCTTTTACCACTCAATAGCCCCCTTTAAGTTCTTAACAGAATCTCTAAGAACACTCAAGAGTAGAATCCCAAACTTAGGAATTGGCGGTGACTCACAATACAATTTGGAAAAGATGTGAAAGAAGACAAGACAGAAAATTCAAATCAATTTGGAGGAACTATTCAAGAACACTTTGGACTCAAAGAAGACAAGACAAAGAAAATCCAAAACCAAAAAAAAACAATTTGGAGGAATTATTCAAGGAAGACACTTTGGAAAAGATTCACACATAGTAGTGTGTGTAATTGAATACCAAGGTGCTGTATAGCATTTTTTTTTCCTCTTTTTTTTTTTTATTTTTATAACAGCTGATTCTTTTTTTTTGTTTTAATCACAACTGATTTTTTTTTCTTTTTTTTTTTAATAACACCTGATTCTTTTTTCTTTTTTTTTTCTTTTTTTTTATCACAGCTGATTTTTTTTTCTTTTTTTTTTCTTTACAAAGAGGAATTTGTGATTTTGGGATCAAACTTTGAAATTATACTAATTCAGAATTGAATTAGATAGAATTCCCCACAAAACGAGCTATTACTTAACACACTAACAACACAATACTCAAGAAACACGAATCGAAAGGATTAAAATTGAAGAACAATGATGAACAAGGGATGAACACCAAGAACAAAGTGCAGAAATATGTGAACTGAACAAGAAATTGAAAGGGAAAACAACCAGAAGATTGAAAGACAAACTAAGAACAAAGAACGACGACTAAAACAGAATTTCACAATTCAAAAATCAAAAACACAAATTTAGGGATTAGGGTTACCAGATTGGGATGTAAGCAATCAAGAAAATATAACCCAATTCCAATCCTAGAACCGTGCTCTGATACCAAATGATGTGATTCCCGAAGGAAACGGACAATCGGATCAACTAGGAGTGGAATTTCGCACCAGAACAGCTTCTGACGCGTCCTAAAGAACGGAATGGATCTCACGCTAGAGACCTCGGAATTGAGTGCTTCCAAAACGAGCTGAAAGATCACGTTCTGAAATACGATTTTGACTAATTAAACACCGAAAAACGATAAGGGAAACGGGAGATACGAAATGAACAAATTTAGAACGAAAACTGGATTAGGTAGGCGCCACAATTCCAAAGAATTGATAAGCCGAAGAACGCCACAAGGATTGAAGCCCTTGATAAGTTCAGAGATTCTCAAAAGAACCCTAGAGAACTTGTCTCTCACCAAAATGGTTGAAATCTCAATTCAAATCTGCCGTTACAAAAGCTATGGCGTTCCCTTATATGGGCAACATCCATATTAAGTTTAACCTAATTTTGCTTACACATAAAGCCCAATAAACAAGCCCAATAAGCCTTATTACAAAAGTTTAACTAAATGTAAGAAAATAAAACTAAATGCAGAATTTGGGCTAAGGCCCAATGAAGCCTCCATGCATATCCATTAGGGCTTTTTCTTCAAGGTCTTCAATCTGGAGCCTTTTTAGTTCTTGCTCTTGTCATTGGATCTCCAAGACCTTGTATGTCCTCCAAGTTTGTTGCCTTGGTCATGTCGCCCCCTATGTCCGCATCAGCACGTCAGTCTTGGAATCAAGAATCTGAAACGGTGAGAGCATGAGAGTCGGAGAGAGAGTGAGACCGAGAAGAAGCACCGGAGAAGGAATAAGAGGAAGGAGGTCTGCTCTCATGCAATCAGATTTTCTAGGTTTGTGAGTCCCAAATCCCTATTTTTCTCTTGTATGTCCCATTGATTCTGTTTAGAGATGATTGGGACCGATTAAAAAGGAAGCTAAGTGATGGGGTAGCAGTGACTGAATCAAGGGTTGCTGTTTATATTTATGCTGCTTGGTTTCTTGGTTATAGACTTCTTAGATCATTTAAATGGTACACATCGCTGCACATACAAGTAAAATAAAGAAAGGAAACAAAAAAACCTACTACCATATATAAATATATATCATTGAGTTATGAAGAGAAAATTAACAAGTATTTAAATCAAATATCTATTATGCATGGTATTTGGCAACGTTACTATCAGATCTAAAAGAAAAAGAAGAAGAGAAATTGTAGATTCCATAAAAGCATTTTAACACATTTAACCACCCAGTAAGGATTGACGTTCCATCCTGTAAGCATGCTGTAATTTGTAAACAACTACCTAAAATATTGTTCTAGTTAGCGTCAAGTCAGGGGAATTAATAAGAATACTCAAGTTATAATTTTCCTAAGGGGCAGTGATATACTCGTAGATAGATACATTGTTACTAAATGTTTTAAATTTAATGATTCAATTAATAGAGCCAAAAGTTTGATAAAATCCCATCTATTATTGATTCCAAAACCTCTCGATTTATTGCTTTCACTTCTCCATCAAAGTCAAACTACTTTACAAGTCTAATTTTTTTAAAGTGAAATATGAGGTTTTCCTTAACTTTACCTACATGATTTAGTAGAGAATTTTCCCTGATGCTTCATTCATTAATAAGATGTTATATTATGAATATCTAATGAGTATATATGATTTCAATAATATCTAAAGAGCATAATTTATATAATGATTGTTACTTATAACTCCTAATTTAAAGTATTAGGGTAGCATTTGTGAGTTTAGAATAATTATAGAGAAATAATAAGAAATAGTAAAATAATAATAATAATAATAATAATAATAATAATAATAATAATAATAATTTTAAAAAAATAGAAAAGGAATTAATAGTTACAATGGTCTCATTGATTTTTTTTTCAATCCCGACAAGCATTCTAAATAAATTTATTATTAAAATTTGTATATTTTAATTTTATAAAATTATAAGTTATAATTTTTGATTATGTGGAGTTTTAGAAAAGTTATTAATGGTTAGTAAATTGGTTGTGGTAGATTGATTTTTGGAGTATGTTTGAACTTTTGGATTAGGAGCAGTGTGATAATAGTTAGCTGTGGCGAGAGGTAACCACTTTCCACTTATTATGTGTATTAGTATGTTGTTTGTGAGTATTTTGTGAAATGATTATGAATATCTTAATAGAAATTGCCTTACGGAACCTTATGATTTGAATTGTGAATATATACTTATTTATTTATTTATAAGAATTGAGAATTGAGATATTATTACATATATATGAGAATGTCTTTTTTATTACATGATATGAATGGGAAAATCTTTGAAAATCCCTATCGAGTTATTTACTTATTGTGATAATTATGAAAAGGGTTGAATTGGGAGGAAATGGAGTAGTTTATTCCATCACGTGGTGAGGCCTCCATTAATGCATTATGGTTGGCTTTATATTGTCCCACCTGTTCAATGAGGACTGGTCCACTAGTTCAGTGAGGGTGTACGACCCCCTGCTAGTTCAATGAGGGGGAAAGACCCATGGTCTGGGACATGTGCTCTGAGGATTTTGGCCGATTCTCATCACATGACCAATGAGCCTTTGAGTAACCAGTAATATGGATGTAACTTAGCCCATAGGTCTAATCGGAGGAAATAAGGCGGTTCGGTTGGATTGGTGGGAGGTATCTTGGGAATGGTGTTAATGAAAACTGTGATACATAATTTCTGATATGAGATTCTGTGATGAGGATATTGACAAATTATATATATTATTTTATTTAAAATACTTTATTATATAAATTGTTCCACATGGCATCTCACTAGCACATATTAGTATTTGTAATAAGTTGGATTGATGGTTATCACATTTTTCCAGGTGATAGTTTCCATTCGAGTCCATCAGGGAAGACCTCGGAAGCTTAGGCTACTTCTACCAAAAGTAGTGCTTCTATCTCTTTTGGTATACAATGGATGATTGTATATTGCCACGTTAGGACTCATTCTACATACTCTGATTTATTTTGTATATGTTGGTAATTGATGAAGTATTACTCAGTGGTTGATCAACCCTTAATTAGTCTTTATGTTAAGTAAAAATGGAGGACGTTACATCAGACACTTTCACCAGGGGGATCGAACACTCTCACCAAAGGGAGGGGGTTTGATTCTGAAGTTAGTTAAGGCGTTGGAAGAGTCATTTTAGCTTCTAGGTGCTTAAGTAGACGCTTGAGGGTAATAGACGGCCCGCCTTACCCAACTCAGTATGATTTAGGAGAAAGGGAGATTTCGCTCTGCCTTTGGATTGTGGGTGAACCCAACCCCTTTCCTAAAATTTTTTAATTAAAAAAAAAACTTGAATTAATGGCTATTTTTTATTTTAAGAAAATTCGTTGAACATCTCCCTACCTCATATTTAATATCTTATTATTTAATATTTAGGAACAAAATCCTAGAATATTACACGCCAAGTCCATGAACAAGGTAAAACATAATTATATTTTCTAGGGTTTTAGATGGAAGGAGTTGTGGCCATTTGCTGATTACTTCTCTAAACCAGGCATGGCAGCATTTGTTACCATCTCACGTTGTAAGGAGGAATATTGAAGCAAAAATTTTTTAAAAAAATATAGTACTTCAAAATATAAGATCATAGACAGATTTGTTAGCATCTAAAATTTAGAATGAATAATAAATCCAAAATATTATACCAATAAATTCAAATACAAAAATTAGGCTGTTATTTTTTTTTTTTTTGAGATTTTTAAAATTTTAAATATAAATAATACACAATCATTTATGATGTCCATTAAAGAAAAATAAAATAAAAAATATTTAAAAGTTCGGAATCAGAAATAAACATGATCAGGCATATTTAATAAATCATAAAATTGTCAATTCAAAACAATCATCCATCATTTTATATATATATATATATATATATATATATATAGATTAGCATAGAAGGATAATGTGAAAATTTTGAATTCAATATTTCATAATTCTACATAGAATCATTTCATTCATCCGTGTGGTAGCTTGAGAATGATGTCTTTTGCGCTTCCACCTATAAAATAAATATAATAATAGGTTGAATATATAATACATAATTCAATATAACAGATAATATATAGATCGATTTCAGAATTATAGTTGGAGTAATTTTATTAATGCCTTTGGTGGCATGAGAATGATTTTTTTAAACCTATTATGTATATAAAATAGAAGATAGATAGATGAATATTTTATTTCTACTCAATACTTAAATAGCAGTTAATATTTAATATTGATGATTGGGAAAAAAACCTGTATTACAAGATTTTAACAACAATATTTAATTTTAGGTAAAAAAATATAATATTTAATTAATTCATAATTAACTCTAAAAACAATTTCCTTTATTCTTTTTTATACTAAACTTTTAGAAAAGTGGCTGGGTTCACCCACTATACAAGGACAAGCCAAAATCTCCCTTCTTCTTTGGTGATACCAATGTTGGGCATGGCGAACCGTTTATTATCCTCAAGCGTTAACCTCAGCACCTAAGAGCTAGGATGCCTCCCTCAGTATTTTAACCAACTCCAGGATCAAACCCCCTCTTTTTAGTGAGAGTGTTCGACCCATTTACGTGGGCTAACAACTTCCTTTATTGAAATGGGGGAGAGTACAATTTTACCCGATAAAAACAAATCGGGTATATTCTGGCCCAAAAATTCCAAATCGGGTATTAATTTCAATAGTAAGATAGATTCTTCTAACCAAGCCTAAAATCCCAACCCAATAATTAAGGCCCAATAGAATTACCAATGGAAGACGAGACTTTTCTTTTTTTTAATCAAGAAAATGAGGCTTCAAACCGATGCCACTAAACACAATTCTCATATAAAACATAACTTCGGAAATTTTGGTTCCATATGACCCAAATCAATAGCCTATTTTATTGGGCCCGGTTCAAGCCCAATCAATGTGTACTATAAAAAAAACCCTATTCTGCTTTTTAGGGTTTAGACTGAAGGTGCTGGCTGTGGTTATTCCATCTTCGAACTAGGCACTGCCGCATACCTGAATCTCAGCTTCAAAGATGGTACGTTCCTTATCGTGTTATCATCTCTTCATCTTTTCCCTGTGTGTTGTCTAAATGTTTGTATCTTCAAATTCTCAGTTTTGTTTGATGAGCTGAAATCTGCAGATTTTTGTTGATTATATTGGCTGCTCCTAATGAACTTTTAGACTTCGAATCTTCTCCTTCTTTTAATTTAGATTGATTTAGTTTCATAAATGTAATTCGAAATCTGTGTCTTTTTTATGTTAGTCTCTGGTAGCGAACGAGGATTTCCAGCACATTCTTCGTGTTTTGAACACAAACGTCGATGGGAAGCAGAGGATTATGTTCGCTATGACCTCTATCAAAGGTATTGGCAGGCGATTCGCTAACATTTGCTGCAAGAAGGCTGATATTGACATGAACAAGAGGTTTGTTTTCATAGGTTTTCACATTTCTGATTTGTGTTAGATGATTTGAGATAGTGTCTACGGCTGACTGACTTAGGGTTTGTTTCATATGCGTTATGCGCTTTTGATTTTTAATCCTTCATTTTGAAAGGAGGTTAAATATATAAAGTTATGTTATTTTACCATCAGGGCCGGTGAATTGAGTGCTGCTGAGTTGGATAATCTTATGACCGTGGTTGCGAACCCTAGGCAGTTCAAGATTCCAGACTGGTTTTTGAATAGGAAGAAGGATTACAAGGATGGCAAGTATTCTCAGGTTGTATCAAATGCTTTGGATATGAAGTTGAGAGATGACTTGGAAAGGCTGAAGAAAATCAGGTGAATAACATTTTGGGTTGTAGCGTTTTTTCATCCATGGAACAAATATTCAGATTGTTCTGTCAAATATGTGTCCTCTGAACATGTGTTGTTTTTATCTTTTTGCTCTTAATCACATCCTCTGTATATTTTTACTGAAACTTAGCTCCGAATCACAGTGGACATGCGCAGTGTTAAGCATCTAACTTTTTGATTTATAGATTCTCATACTGTTTTCAATCTTTATTCTTTGAAGTGCATATCTGTTGAATGGGCTTCAGACACACAAATATACTGAATATGTAATATTTAGGAAAATATTTTTAAGTTCTCTGCGTTGTGTTTTTCTTACTGTCCTGACCTTAAAGTAAAGGTTGATTTGTTTATATCTTCAACTTCCTTGGCCGGAAGAACTGTCTATTGGTCCTTGATTTTGTACTTGGTTGCGAACTAGATTCTGGCTAGTGAAACATACGGATGAAGTGTAACATCTGAAACTTTGTGTGCAGGAACCACCGTGGTTTGAGGCACTACTGGGGTCTTAGAGTTCGTGGTCAGCACACCAAGACTACTGGACGTAGGGGCAAGACTGTTGGTGTCTCTAAGAAGCGTTGAGCTCTTGCTTGTAGTGATTTACTACTTGTTTTAAAGAAATTAGATATGTGGTCGGATAATCAAGTAATTTTTGTTTTTGAAATGCAGTTGAATTTTGTTTGTTTGAACGTGAGCCTGTTACTACTAGCCATTTAATATGAACTCTTTATGAAATCTTATGGTTGTGCTTGAAATACAATTTGGTGTCTAAACAGCCATATCTACTCTGGTCCATCTTCAAAGCTATTTAGCTTCTTGATATAAGAATTGCAGACAAATTTAGTTTAAATCTCATTGGTAATATGATAATCTTATTGACGGAGGACTTGTAGGTGCTTTTGTAAACATTCTTCAAGTCATCAAACTTGTTCCGGCTTTAGTTAACTCGAGCCTAAGCTTATGTTGCCCTATTCGTTACAAAATTTTGCGTTGGAATAATTGAACATTTGTTGGAAAAAACTAATAACTCAATTTATCAAAAGCAATTAAATAAGCATTCAATGAAATCTAACCCAAACTTTATATATAAGAAAAGAGGAATGATAGAATTCAAGTCACTAGATCGATCGAATGCCCATCCCTTGTTAGCTAGTTACAGATCTTCTCTCGTGAGCATTTCTTGTTAGAAAAACATTTCGCCAAAATGCTTTGTTTTTGTAAATTTGAGATAGTTCTTTTCGAGCTGCGTAAATGCCATAAACCGTTTTGAGAAACTTGATAGAAAATCATTTTACCAAAATGCCCTGTTTTTGTTAATTTGAAATAGTTCTTTTCGAGCTCGAATCGCGTAAATGCAAAAAAAACTTTTTGAGAAAACTAACTCAATTAGGTCCGAAACATCTAATCAAATAAAAATAATGCGCATTGTGTATTTCGTTTCGTGCCGTTCAAAAGTGCAATGCTCTACTTCACCTGTTCATATGACAACTAGTTTATGGTCTCCATTGTGTATCAACTTTTATATCGTTAGTAAGACCATCTCAAGGTCTTTTAGGCTTTCAGAGAGAACTTAGCTTCGGCTCCTTCAACTTCTGCAGAACTATTGGCCCTCTTAACTAGTCTTCGAATATGTAAGGATCGTGGTTTTATAAACATTTTAGCATAGGGATAAGGGTCTTAAATGTCATGGAAGTTTTCGCTCAGGAGCACCGGTAAGATGAAAGTTTTATTTGGATCAAAAATGCCATGGAAGTTCACAAAACATAGCAATCTTGCCACCTCGTTAATTTTGACCGTTAAGTTTAACTGCGTGCACACGTGGCGTGCTACCTCATCAATCAAAAGTATCATTTTTGCCTAGAAGTTTTCGCTGAGGAGCAATTTTGCCCCGGAAGTTTACATAACGTAGCAATTTTGCCCTGCTGTCCCCCAATATTAAATTTGACTATTAAATCAGTCAAAGACCACACATGTTATGCCTTGAAAAGATCGAACGTGGAGTCAAAGAAGGAGATCCTTGAGATGTTAAGCTCAAGGCGCCCAGAATTTGTGAAGCCGAATTGGTCAAAAGGACTAAAAGGTCTGTCGCCAAACTCAGAGAAAGCATCATTTATGATCTAAGCAAATGATCAGTCTATATAAACGTAAATATTATCACTATTGATTTGTTTTACTGAACTAATTTTTGGAATAATTCATTTCTCGTTTTGCATTTCATTTGCTTAGATCATAAGTGATGCTTCCTCTAGATTTTGTGACAAATCTTTCAGTCTCTTTGACCAGTTTGGCTTCACAAATTCTAGTCGACTTGAGCTCAACATTTCAAGGATCTCCTTTTCTGACTCTAAGTACGACCTTTTCGAGACATGACATGTGTGATCTTTGACTGATTTATAGTCAAATTTAATATTGGGGAATAGTAGAGCAAAATTGTTACGTTTTGTAAACTTCCGGGGCAAAATTGCTCCTTAGTGAAAACTTTCGGGGCAAAATTGCTCCTCAACAAAAACTTCCGGGACAAAAATAATACTTAACTCTTTTGATTGATGAGGTGACATGTCATGCGTGCACTCAGTTAAACTTAACGATCAAAATTAACGGAGGGATAAAATTGTTACGTTTTGTGAACTTCCGTAGCATTTTTGGTCTAAAAAAAACTTCTTTCTTACTAGTGCTCCTGAGCGAAAACTTCTATTATGGCATTTAAGACCCTTATCCTTTTAGCATATATTCACTCCCTTTAAACTTCTCATTTGAAAACAAAAGGAGGATCTAATCATCCACTGAGGTCATTAATGAAGTGACAGATATGATTTACTCGAATTGGACATCGAGATTCAATATGCACCACGCTAAGCTACTTAGCATGTTGACTATCTGGCACCTTGACGAGGGCATGTTTTATGCAGGTCCACGTCCCGGCTGTAGTGCTTCACTTGAGAGCAGATTATCTGCAGCAACTTTGTTTTTGTTTTGACTGATGTTGTCTGCTTTGTGATTTTCAAGCTGGAACTTGCCTCTTAGAAATGAAGAAAAGAAAAGATAGATAAATGATTGATTTTCCCTATTATTGTTTTATGTCTCTGTATGAATTTCCCTTTCCTTTTTTTTTTTGGGGTGATTAAATATATTATTTATTCACGGGGTCAAGACAATCCAGATGCAATTGGTAAGTTCAGAAGGTACAGAATATTAAAGACCAGTAACTACTGCAATATCATACTCCTCCTATCCACTTTTATTTGAAGAGTTAATTTTATCCTAAATATAAGACATAATTTTCATTTTTGTCAAATTTTTTTCTAATTTACCCTTATTGATGTTTCCACAGCAATAATCAAAAAGAAGAGAGAATGAGGGAATTAAGAAAAATTGATTAGAGTATTTTAGAAAATACACGTCATATTAACTAACTTAACTAATCTAATCAAATTAAATAAATATGTTTTATATTAAGGACTAGAGGAGGATTAGTATAACAACAACAATGATGCTGAAGCAGGAATTGTCATTTTCCAAGCTAGACACAGTTTACAAAATCCAGTAATACATGCATCAGACAACACCCACTTTGGTCTAGTAGCTTCATAACAGCTGAAGATAGCTTTCTCATAAAAAAATCCCAATGAATAGATATTTTTGGAGCTAAGTGTGGGGGACATTCTACATCTAGCTGCTTAGAGATATGCCCTTAAGAAAGTATCTTTATTACACTTATGCTAACCTACAGAAAAAACAATAGTCTAAGTATGATTATTGCTTAACCTTGAGACTGGATTCGATCCGTTCAATCAGCTGATCTGCAGTAAGTGCTCCCTCCTGAAAATCATCAAATTCTTGTTATTCATTCTCTTTGTTCAATTCAATTTGAAGTTAGGCAATCTGCTAGAGGGCAGATTGATTTAAGAGAGATTAGATGTTTCTTTGATTTTACTACCTCCATTCTTAAATATAAGAGCTAGTTTAGAAGTAATTTAGTCCTAAATATGAGATCTTTTTTCATTTTATCTTATTTTTTTAAAACTAATGTGAATAACTTATAAACTGATATATAATTTAATGATACATATAAGTATTTCAGAGGGATCATGCAACATATACTATGATTAAGTAATTTATATAGCTTTTTTAACCTCTCCAAATTAGTCAACTAACTATTATATAAAGCAATGGAGGTAGTACTAAAAAAACAATATTCCATAAGAAGCACTTTGTAAAAACACTAGCCCTGCTCAATTCATAATCAGAATATTGCAATCTTTTTTCATTCTATGTATTTTTATCATTATGCACATAAAGGAGAGGTGGAGCCATATGAGATGAAAATCTCATGTACGGTTACAAGAAATAGTTTGACAGCTCGATAAATTTTGACAGGCAATTTAAACAAATATGGCCAGAAAGTTTGATAATCTTAGTCATAAAAAGGAACATTGTTGGAGGGTATTAAACTTCAAGAGACCGATATCCTGTTTTAATCATAATTTAGAAATCACAAGATTTGTCCAATGTAAAGCAAGTTGATGCACTTTCACAAGTGCCAGGAAGTGATTCCTATTTTTAGTTTACACCTACAAATTGAAACAAAATAAGAAAAAGGAAAATTCTTTGGCTAATCTACCCTCTCTTCCTACGCATATAAATCATTTACAGCCATTGATGTAAAAATTTCATCGGTGAAATATAATTAAAAAAAAAAAGGAAATTTGAACATATGTGATATTTGAATATTTCAGATTCTGAGAAAAAAGGGAAAATCAAGTTAAAGTCTTCTTTCAGGGCTGTTAGTCTTTTGCTAAATTGACTTCAGAAAATGAGGAAAGAATGCAATAGCAGGCTTCTCACAAACCAAAACCATTCCTTTCTTTCCTCTGACCACTTAGCCATCAAGCACAACATTATATTGGTTCAAGAAATTTAGCAATCATACAGGCATCAGTCACTTACAACTAAATAATCATTCAAAATAAATTTCAGCTTTTATGTCACTAGTAAATTTAAAAGGACTATTTATAAATGCAACTTGAAATTTTCAGCAAAATTGGAGAGGTCCTAAGCATAGGATATCTCAAAAACATTCATAAGGATGAATACTTCATGATGCATGCTAAGCATCTAATTTCGAAGTTCAAAACTTCATGTTATGTAATAAAATGCCAGGAGTCTATGGCAAAAGCTAGAGATGAGAGGCTTCTGCCCACTTTAAAATGTTGAGAGACAGTTAACCACAATCTGCCCACTTTACAATGTTGAGAGACAGTTAACCACAAAGAGAGGGTGTGAGAAGAGAAGAATTCAGATGAAAGAAAAAGATAGAATCAACTTACAAAGCGATCAATGGGTTTTCCGTCCTTAAAGATTATGAGAGTAGGCAATGCCTGAATGCTGTATTTATCAGCAATGCTAGGATACTTTTCTGTGTCAACCTTTGCTACCTTTATGACATCTGTAAGCCGAGAGCTTACTTCGTCAAGGACGGGAACCATGAATTGACAAGGACCACACCTGGAGACCATGCCTTTGATTAAATACATTTGAATTACGGGATATAGAAAGTTATGATTTGTATCAAGAGAGATGCCAAGAAGTGAATAAATTACCAGGTTGCATAAAAGTCAACCAATACAGGTTTTTCAGAATTAGCAAGCAAATCATCAAATGAGGAAAAAGTTTGTTTCTTTGCCTCCACCTACAACAACAGTTTTTCAAAATTGCTAGTCAGAGTTAGAAAATCAGGAAGAATAGTCTGCAATATGAATAATGAAGCGCACAGATTACTCTGGCCTTGCTCTGTATATATAGTGACTGAATACAAGGACGCCTGGAGCGTATAGCGAATCTTACAGTAACAGAAAAATGATAACAAACCCTATCATTTAGTGACACGTGTATGGGTGAGTACAGTGAATGCTATACAAGAGAGAGAACAGAATATTACAGGAATGCAAATCTACAGAATACAGAATATTGCAAGAATGTGATTAATACAATTTATATCCTATATTCTAACAGTCAGCTCTTCATAGACAACAAAACTGAGATTAAGCCAACATTGAAGATGCATGAAAGCACAAAGAAGGTCAGAAAGAACAGCTATCAGCATAAGCACAGATTTATAACATGACATAATCAACTTCACACATCCCCAATCAATTTTATACTCCATTAAATGGGAAGCATCAATCTGAATTAGTTTGCAGTTGATGTACCATGTACTTACCAGATATGAGCAGAATAAAAGGAATATATGCATTAGAAAGAGGTGGACAAATCACCAGCCATCTATGGAATTAATAGAGAGAATCCAGCAGAAATTTCTAAATGAAAAACCAATATACTCCATTGCTTTGTATCATAATCCTTTTGAATATTGCTCACATTCACTTTCTATTTTCAAAACCTACATAAGAAAATTTTGTTGAAGTATCAAATTATCTAAGCATGTTTTACTAATATGATTCTGAAACAGCTATTTATACATGGTAAATTCAATTCTATCCATCATGATTTTATACTTCCGGGAAACCATGAAATCTTCTTCGCGGAACGACTTACACTTGCTTTTCTGTTATCAAGTGTCAACCATACACCCAAAAAAGCAAGAAAGTCTTCCCGTCTAAACCCACAAAGATAAATCACAAAAGATTAGAAAATAAAAGAATAAAAAAAAGGAAGCAAGTAACCCAAACTAACAATGCATTAAACATGAGGCGAACAAATATAACAGATAACAAACAAAAAGCCAGGAAAATCATCAGAAGAAGCTTAATCAGACAATATGGAAAAACAAGTACTAATCTCTCCCACTGGAGTTCTAATCAACAATAAGGCAAAACACAAATGGAATCACGACCAATAAAGGCAGGAATTGTTACCAGAGGAAGAATTCGAGGCCGCGGGGAAGTGACGACCCCTACGCTTCCATTTCGAATAAGACGGGTCCGTACAGGAAATTGCAGGGGCGAGAGAAAAGAAAGTTTTATCGAAGAAGACGATGAGGAAGAAGAAACTGCTGCAGAAGCAAGACCGAACCGTATGGAACAGTCCCAGTTCAAGCAGAGAATCTTGGAAGCTGAAACGGATGAGACTGCCATGGGACCTCAATTAAGGAAAAGAGATAATCTACAGCTCGAATCAACTCAACGTTGTAGTGTGTATGGATAAATCAGGAAGAGAAATGAGAGAAAATATCTGTTTGCTTAGCGACAGAAGAAGGTACCTCTAAAATCTGAAAATGAGATCGAAGAAAGGAGCCAGAAAAATATTGTTGTCTGCACTCTGGATCTCCAGCTTTCTTGTAGTCGCCTTATTAATTTATTATTCAATAATTACCGACTTTTGTTTTCCAAATATTTTTCACATGTCAGGGAGTAAAGGAAATGATATAATACTCATGCCAAGGGTTACATGGATGCATTTATTTTTGGAAAATCTACTTCAGGGCCCAAATAATTAAAAAATTATAAAAAATCTAAAAAAAAATCACATGTTAATAAAGGCTTCAAAGCCTTTTCTGATATAATTTTTTAGTTGTTAACATGTACTGATATAGTTATTAATGAATACTAATTTAGTTATTAACGGGTACTGATTTAGTTGTTAGGATAATTTTGTTAACATCTACGGACTTAATTGTTAATGTTATACTGATATAGTTTTTAACATTTATGAAATAATATCAAAAAAGATCTTGGGGGCCTTTTTTAACATGTAACTTTTTGTTAAACATTTTTTGACAATTTTTTATTAATTTAAGCACTGAAGAGGATTTTCCCTTTATTTTTTGATAGTTAAAAGTTTAGCTGTGTTAGATCGGCTCATTAGGGTTAAAAACTATCTCTCAAATTATGAGTAGCCCACCAACAAGATTTTTATAATTGATAATATTATCTCCGGTCCTAATTATAAAACCTAGTTGACTTTTTTTAAAAAGATTAAGAAATCTAAATAAGTTACTTAATCATTTCATAAGTTGTATATCTTGAAATTATATATTAGTTTATTAGTCAAACTAATTAGTTTGAAGAAAAAAAATATAAATACAAATCCTCTAAAGTAATTTAATTAGCTTTCCTAATCTCTCTAAAAAAATTCAACTAAGTCTTATAATTAGGACCGGAGGGAGTAAGATTTAAATTCATAAACTATGTGAATTAACTTTTTTATTAATTAGACCAACTTTTTATTGGATACAAATGCATTTATTTTTTTTTATACAAGGCGATAGAGGAGGGGAGATCGAACACAGGACCGGGAGAGGGAAATTAATCCCAATACCACTACACTACTAGTAGTGCCGGTACGAATGCATTTATTGACCGTGAATATGAGATGAAATATTTCAAACCTCCAATTAAACAAGCGAATTGGTTCTACCATGAGCAGTTTTTTTTTTTTTTTTGAGAGAAAAAAGTTTTGGAGGGGTTCGGCATCAGTCATCTACTAAGGCCAGGGCACGGCCCCGGGCTCTATGAGCACTTATTGGGGATTTACGAGATCGCCTACCAAAGGAGTCCCAGTGACAGCAGAGGGAATCGAACCCACGACCCAAAGGCCTAGACCTGAAAATGAGCAATTTATGAATCAAATAGTATCAAAATTGAACCGTCATTGAGCAAAAATTGGCCCAAGAATTAGAACAAGATTTACAAAACTAAGTGGGTTTTGAGTCTGACAGAAAAAGAGGCTGAAAACTTGACAAACCCAAAAACAAACTGACTCTATAAAAAAACTCTATATTTCCTGACCATTTATAATACTAAATACTGTTATTTTATTGAAAACATTGTATATTGTGGTATTATTATATGGAAAAATTAATTTATTATCTATTTTTTTTACCTCAAAAAGTTTATCTCTGATTCTAAATATATGACATAGTTTATAATATAAATTGTACTATAAATTATGTCTTATATTTAAAATTGGAGTTAAGTATATACTTATGTATTATTATATATATGTTTGTCATATAGCTTACTACAAACAAACGTGTTAAATTAAGTAGTATAGTGTTAAGAAAAGTGTCATTCCCATGAATATTATAACAAAAGTGAGATAATTATTATAACAATGTTCTTAATTAGGCTGAATGACAACATTTGAATTTGTTCAATTTAAATAAGACTTTTTATGAAAAACAATAAAAAAGAAGCAATGAAAATCAGAAAATTGTTTTAGAATTTCAGGAGTTTAAGGGCATAGGATTACTTTTTCACCATTACATTTTACGAAACTACTTCAATTATCTATTTATCAATGATCAAATGAAAACTATATTTTTTTAAGGCAAAAAAAAAAAAAGGTCAAATTATATGTTAGTCAAAGGTTCTCAATCCATCAATCAAGCTTTCTCAAGTCAAAAAAAGATTTTTAATCCCCATGAATAATAAATTCAATCTCTTGTTCCATGTAATAAATAAACTTTAAATTTAGCATGATTTTTCTTAAATTCCACAATCAAAATAGCTTCTCAAGCATCATCTAGTTGAACAAATATAACAAAGTGGTGATTAAGCACACGATAGCTTTAAATATCAAGCAAAGTCCACATATGGTCTCATTAACCTGAAAGTGGAGCCAAATACCCAAGAAGGGGGTGAATTGGGTATTTTGAAAATTCTTGCAAATAACTCTGTTTTCTAACAATGAAAACAGGGTAGAACAGAGTATGAGGAAGAATAGCAAGACACAAGAGATTTATACTGGTTCGGTCTTAACCACTTGACCTACGTTCAGTCCCTAGACTCTCTGAGATTTCCACTATATCAAAGATTACACATTCTGCACTCAAGAAGTGATTCTCTCACCAGAACTCACTCCCCTTTACAAGTTGTAATCAATGAACTTCCCAATCACCAAGTCCCTTTGACTTGTGATTCCTTACAATAAATGATTTATAGATAAAAACTCTCTCTAAGAGTAGGTAATGATAAACATTGAAGCTTATAATGTCAAAAGACAAGATACAAGTGAAAACAGAGAAGTAGTTGAAGAACTTGAATGCTTATGCGTTTTCAGTTGTTGTGGTTGTTAGAAAGACTTGAATGCTCCTCTATTTATATATAGAGATCATTAAATGACCGTTGCTTTCCAAATAGATCCGTTGGAGAGGTTGTCCAAGTGTTCTGAAGTGGTTTTGGCAACATCTCTCTCTTGATTACTCTTAATCCAGCTGGCTAGATGATCAGAGTTGACTCTCTGCGAATTAATCCGTTGGAGAAGAGTTTACATGATGTAGAAAACATTCTTTAATGCTTTGTAGACGTATGCAGTTGGATTAACAAAAAAGGAGCAACTTTCTGATCAGCATTTAATGTTTTGAACTACCTTTTTGCTTTTGTTCCAACTCTCAATTAACCTTCATTAATCTGTCTAAAACTCACAAATAGAATGGTTAAACATAGCTGGGAATATGAAAGATTAATCTTGAAAAGTATTAAGATCAAATATGAAGCAATTCCAAAAACGTGAAATTTAATTTTCAAACTTAACGATGGAAACTCAAATTTGTTCCTCAAAACTCGAGTTTTCAACTGTGCACTTAATACAAAACTTGAGTTTCAAAACTGAAACTCGAGTTTTCTACTTCCAAAGAGCAAAGTCATGTTTTAAGCTTTTGGACCATAGTTTGAGAAAATCTCAAAACTCGAGTTTTCAAACTAAAACTCGAGTTTTGGACTTTTAATGAAAATAGCACGTGGAAGTCCAAAACATCAAAACTTGAGTTTTCAAATTAAAACTTGAGTTTTTAAAAGGGAGCAAAGTCATATGTTTTCTGTTTGCTCAAAACTCGAGTTTCCAAAGTGAAACTCAAGTTTTCACTTAATCGTGAAAACAGTGAGAAATTAAAAAAAGGTCAAAACTTGAGTTTCATAACAGAAACTCGAGTTTTCAAATCATCGTGAAAATGCATTGCTCTCTGCCTGATCAAAACTTGAGTTTTGAAATCAAAAGTCGAGTTTTCATATAGTTATGAAAACTTTGAAATTTGGCAATGCTCTCGGGTTGGGTCAAAACTCGAGTTTTCAATCCAAAACTCGAGTTTTCATCCATCAATGAAAACTTAGAAAATCAGCTCAAGTTGGAAACTTGAGTTTTCTCTCAAAGACTCGAGTTTTCAAAATCTGGGTGAAAACGTGAAATTCTCTGTTATGTCAAAACTCGAGTTTTGAAATCAAAACTCGAGTTTTCTCTTAACTTAGAGAAAACTTGAAGAGATGAAGTCTTGGCACAAAAGTGGATTCAAAAGTCAGATACTCTTTGTATGCCCAAAACTCGAGTTTCCAAAACAAAACTCGAATTTTGTCTTTAGTTGAAAAGTGTCATAAGTCTATGTAAGAGTCAAAACTTGAGTTTCCATACTAAAACTCGAGTTTTGTCTTGAGATGAAAATTGAGTGCTCTCTGTAATATTCAAAACTCGAGTTTCCTTGAGTTTTGCTCTTATTTAGTGAAAACGAGCATATCTCTGTCAAGGCCAAAACTCGAGTTTTGAAATCAAAAACTCGAGTTTTGTCTTGACAGCAAGTTTTTCAACTTACCAAAATAAAACCTCATTTTTGGGTTTGCAATTGTCAAATCATCATCAAAACACATAGAGAACTAACATAACCATTAAAACAAAGACAATTCAATAGTTCCAATCCATACAATGGGAAAAATAATCCTAAATAAAAGGTTTAGCTATACATAGCCGTAAACTAAAGCCATATAAATAACTCATATTTATACCAGATTATAACAAAAAAGAGAAGGAAATATGAAAAGAACAAAAGAAAACAATTGAATTTCTCTAAGAATCCTCCTAAAAGAGTCTAAACTTCAACAACTACTCTCATCAAATGTGCCTCCTTTTGATCCTTAGCTTTTAGAGTGTAGAATGCTTGCATTAGAGCACAAAAACCTAGGGTAAAACCTTGCAACTGCATTATTTTCCAAAACACCGCATTATTTTTATGTGTTCGCTGTCACTTCATCGTAGTGAAGCCGCGGTTTCATCATGGCTTTGTTGGGTGAAGCTACAACAAAGAGAGATAGAGAGGTTGCTTTGAAAGGTGTTTTTGTTGTGGATTCACCACAACGAAGCCATAACAAATACAAACAGAGAGGTCACCTTTTGAGGTTAGTTCATTGTGACTCCACAAGGGCGAATCCACAAGAAATGCAAGCATTCATTTCAATATCTTCTCTTTAATCTTCCTCTTGCATTTTCCCCCCTCTTTTTACAGCTTCCTATGATCTTTGAAAGCTTCTTCCTCTAGTCATCATCCTCCTATAAGAAAAAGAATTTATGAGCTCTTTAACTTTCTTCAATTAATCACAATTACATTTAGCTCATGAATTATCAAAGGTTTAGGTTTGATTTGGCCACATCACATTTTTCTTTGTCTATTTCTATTTTATTCCCAAAAAATTCTTTCAAAACCAGAAAAAAGTGGGGGAAATGTGAAAGAATGCATAAATTTTTAGAGATTATCAATATATAAGTTTTTTTTTTGGTTTAAACTTTTATTTAACTATTATGTGCTCAGTCTCGCATGGATCCTTTTTTTTAAAAAAAAAAAATGTTTCAAATAGTCGGTGATTCATTCTATAGAACAGGGTCAGTAATTTTACTTTGACTTTAAAAATTAAATTAAAAAAAAAAAGACTTAGTGCCTGTTTGGTACTAAAGATTTGAAGAGGAAAATGAATGTAGAGGAGAGAAAGGAAAGAAAGTGAAGATTTTGAAAATAAGAGAAGATGACTTAAAAGAAGATGAGTTTGTGTCTGCGAGTGGGAGTTGGGCTTGGGATCGCTTCAAACATGATCTACCGGCACATGTTCTCTCGCGTATCTCGGGAATAAAGGTACCAACGGAGGAGGATGGGGATGCACACTGTTATTGGGACTTGACTTCTAATGGCCGTTTCTCGGTGTCTTCTGCCTATGATTTACTCAGAGACAATGATGCTGATGTGTACTTGCCAAGGCTTTGGGAGGAAATATGGGGATGGGAGGGTGCTCAAAGGGTTCGTGTCTTCCTCTGGTTAGCAGCGCGAGAAAGCCTCTTAACAAACTCTGAACGACACAGACGGCACATGACGACTGATGATGTATGCTCGAGGTGCGGCGAGGGTCCGGAGGACGTGAACCATGTGCTCAGGCTCTGTAAACACGCGAAAGATGTTTGGAACCAGCTGGTGCCAGCGTCTCAGTTTCAACACTCGGCACATTTAACCCTTCAGGAATGGATGCTGCAAAACCTCAGGTGTAGGCGGCGGTGTGGCCTGGGTCAATCGAGTTGGGCGTGCCTGTATGGCTTGACCTGCTGGAAGTTGTGGATGGCTAGAAACTTGGCACTTTTTGAGGAGAAGCAGGTGTGGGCTGATATCATTGTAAGGGAGGTGGAGCTTTTACCTAATTTCAATAGGCAGGTTGCTGCGCATTTCAATGTGGGGGGGGGGGGTGATGGCAGACCAACGAAGCAAGAGCGCCTTATCAGTTGGCCCCGACCCCTATGCACATCTATCTCTCTGAATTGCGATGGAGCTAAGAAGGCGGATTCTATGATGGCGAGGGCCGGTTGTCTCATCCGAGATCATGAAGTTCATTGGTTGATGGGGTGCTGCAGGAACATTGGTGTATGCACCTCCCTTCAAGCTGAACTATGGGCTCTTATGGATGGTCTTGATATGGCATGGTCGGCTGGCTTTCGGGATGTCATTATCCAGGTGGATTGTCTGGTGGCTTTTGTAACATCCTGAATTTTGAATCTAATATCTTGAACATAAACCTATTTTGGGAAGACTAGTAGGCTCTATTTTCAGAAAGTGATAAATTTGAAATTAGTATTTTGTGGGAACCGTGAATAGTATTTACTATTCACGTATACATTTTTACTATTTACAAATACGTATTTACTATTTAAAAATACGGTATTTACTATTTATAAATACGTACTCATTATTTGAAAATACGTAGGACCCACGCCAAATAATTTTCCCACCAGCAGCCTTTCCCTCGTGGTGCGCCTCGTGGGAATTTTAAATTCCGCGGGACCCACATACTTTTTTATAATTTATTTAAAAAAAAAAAAAGGAAGGAAGGAACCACGAGGAGCACCTCGTGCTCTTTTTTTTTTATATTTTTATAATTTTATAAAAATTACGCCTAATGACCCATTTTCCAACTATAAATAGACCTTCCATTTCATTTCATTCTTCACAACTTCTAAGAGCCATAGAGAGAGGTAGAGAGAGAGAGAGAGAGAGTAGAGAGATATTTGCTTGAGAGTTATAATAGCTGGTTGGTGATTCGGGTATTAGCAAGTAACAGGTAACTCTGAATATTCTTCCTTATACTTGTGAATTATGTATGATTATAAATTTGTTTGTTTACTATTTTGGCAAGAATATTTAGAAAATATTTATGGTTTTAAGATCTGGAGTGGGAACTTTGACTTACAAATCTGTAGAGGTACTATTTAAACGTACGTTACTATTCACGTATACCGTATTTACTATTCATGTTACTATTCACGTATACCGTATTTACTATTCATGTTACTATTCACGTATACCGTATTTACTACTTATTTTACTATTCATGTATATACCGTATTTTACTATTCACAGATACGCATAGTATTTTACTATTCATAAATACGCATATCAATGTATATAATGGTATAATAATGCATTATTTTTTTAGTAAATACATTCATCATGGCGGTTGTATTGTGATGGGTGGAGTAAGGAGGGAATTGAATGATAAGAATTGTTTATGCCACCACTCGGTGCACAGTGGATGGTACTTTTCAGGGCCCCATCTTCCATGTTTTCCTCTGGCCGGGATTTCATTGGAGATGTGGGACATGTGACACCTCCTTAGTTGTTATTTTAAAGGAGGGGAGCCATAGTCCAGATTTAAGCTCTATACCTTTGGCCGGGTGTATCTTAAGTTTTGGTGAGCTTGAAACCATCCAGTCAAATGAATGAGTTTCTATTGGACTATATGTTAGCCTATGGTTCCAGTCAGCGGTATACGGTTGGAAGGGGATATAAGGGAGGCTGCATACTGCATAGTGCATTTCTGAATTATTCAATAAAGAATGATGAGTATTTTGTAAAGGCATTTGTTGTGAACAACGGTATATCTAAAAATATCTGAGTATATTAAATTCACATTATTTATTCTTGTCATATGTAATTTGCTCGTGTAAGGTAGAAATATTCAGTAGTTACTGAGACGTGGAATCTCATCCCATATTAACATTTTTCAGGTGATTATTCTAGTAGAGAGCAAGGGAAGGCACCTATGGAGTGAGCTCTGGAAGCTCTTTTGATCTCCAATAGATTATGTTATGTTATTATATTTGCCATGAACCTAAGACTTCCGTTTTGTACTGAACTCTGAAATATTTTCTGAAATTTATTCTGATTATGTATTACGGGTTTTTGTTCAAAATGGTAATGTTGTAAGAAGATTTGGATATTGTTAAACCTTTTGAAGGAATTTTTAATATTTTGATCGAGTTTTTGGGTATTAAAATTGTGGTGTTACATTTTTGGTATCAGAGCCAAAGGTTCCATGGCAATTTTGTTTATTTTCTAAAGTGATTTCTTCAAAAAAAAAAAAATTTAAAAGTTCGTGGCAAATTAAATATCATAACATGAGCACTTCCCTTTGTTAGATTTAGAATTTATTTAGCTATTTTTATTTGTTTAGTGTCCTTATAGTATTAATCATAGGAGGAGATAATGGCAAGAACTCGAAGAACTAATTCAACCTCTGCTCCATCCCAAAGAAGTCTCCCTCCGCATCAAGATGGTCCCCATCCTCAGGATAACAATGCCCTTTTGGCAGAATTACGAGACGTCATCCTGGAGATGAGAGAGAAAGTGAATAGACACGAGGATGAACTAGCAAAAGGAAGAGGCCAAGGTGGTAAGGAAGGAAAGGAGAAGGCTCTGGAAGTCACACCTTCTGACCATCAATCTAGGGGAGGAAGTCATTCTCGCACTGAAGATGGAGGTAGTAGCGGTTCTCATTCTCAGTATCATCCCTTACCTATTACTGAGGTTTGGGAAAAATTTCGGAAGTTTACTCCACCGATGTTCGAGGGGAAGCTAGATCCGATTGCAGCACTGGAGTGGCTGAAGCGTGTAGAAAAGATTTTCAGAGTTATCGAGATTAGCTCACAACAAAAGGTGATGGTTGCTGAACAATTGTTGCAGAAAGCAGCTGAAGAATGGTGGGAAAGCACCAAAACAAAAGGGAATGCTGAGATGACGTGGGAAGAGTTTAAGGAAAAGTTCGAAAATTATTACTTTTCCCCTTCAATCAGAATAGAGAAAGAAACTGAATTCCTCACATTCAGGCAAGGGGAATTACATGAAGACGAATTTATTACTCGCTTTTTGGAGTTGTCTAAATTCTGCGGATATTCACAGAACAACTCTAAATGGTTGAGTGCTCGATTGGTTGAAAAAGCTAGACCAGACCTAAAAACAGCTCTATCACCGTTCCTTGATGAAACAAGGGATTTTGAAGAAATATGCGACAAACTGCGCACGATAGCAAGGAACAAACGAGAAGAGGAAGCTGAGAAGATGAAGGGTTTTCAGGCCAGATCTACACACCTCATGAGACCAACGGGAGGAGTTACTAAGAAGCAGAGTCACAACTTCAGTAATACGCGGTTTAGCCAACCATCCAGAAATCACTTTGGTGGACCATCGAGGAGTTATTTTACTGGACCCCAAAGAAGTCATTTCAGCAGACCACCGAGGAGTCAATTCAAAGGACCTCAAAGGAGTCACTTCAGTGGAGGTCAGAGTTCATATAGGGGATCCACAGCTCCTGCTGCAAGCACCGCCAACAATCAGATGTGTGCCAAGTGTGGAAGGATACACCAAGGACCATGTGTGACGTGTTTCAACTGTGGAAAGCCAGGACACATTTCCAGATTTTGTGAGGAGGAGCCTCGAGGAGCCAAGGATGCTAGAACTGCAGTGCCAGGGAAAGTGTTTGCACTATCACATCAGGAGGCAAGTGCTTCACCAAATCTGATTAAAGGTATCCTCAAACTCCAAGGTCTTGAAGTAGAAGCCTTATTTGATTCTGGTGCCACACACTCTTTTATATCATACGACTGTGTGCCTCGATTGAATTTAAGAGTGAGTGAATTGCCTTATTATATGATTATTTCTACACCGGCGGGAGCTTCAGTAAAAACTTCTAGGGCTTGCTTAAATTGTACGATTGAGATTGATAATAGGATCTCAAATATAGACCTTGTTTGTTTACCCACGAAGGGTATCGATGTAATAATAGGAATGGATTGGTTGTCAGCTAATGACATCATCCTTGACTGCAAGAGGAAGACTATCTCTCTTGCGGATGACTCTATGAGTCATAGTAGACCACAATTGTTGTCTATAGCACAAGATGAAAAGCCTGTTCATCATGGTTGTCTTGCGTACATGGTGTTTTTCTCCATTCAAACAGAAGTGGAGGAAGGGATAGAGAACATTGAAGTGGTGAAAGAATTTCCGGAAGTATTTCCGAAAGAAATGACAGGTTTACCCCCAGAGAGAGAAGTAGAATTTTCTATTGATCTCGTACCTGGAACAGAACCTATATCTAAGGCTCCTTACCGAATGTCTCCATCGGAACTAGCAGAATTGAAGAAGCAGATCGAAGAATTGTTAGAAAAGGGTTTTATCAGACCCAGTGTATCTCCTTGGGGATCGCCCGTACTCTTTGTGAAGAAGAAAGATGGGAGCCTGAGACTATGCATTGACTATCGCCAGTTGAATAAAGTGACTATAAAGAATAAATATCCTTTACCCAGGATCGACGATCTACTTGATCAGTTGAAGGGAGCATCCATATTCTCCAAGATCGACCTCAGATCAGGTTATCACCAACTGAGAGTCAAATCGGAAGATGTCTCAAAAACTGCATTCAGAACTAGATATGGCCATTATGAATTTCTTGTTATGCCATTTGGGCTAACAAATGCTCCAGCAGTATTCATGGATTACATGAATAGAATTTTCCGACCATATCTAGATAAATTTGTAGTGGTTTTCATTGACGACATCCTTATCTACTCTAAGGATGAAGAAGAACATAAAGAGCACCTTAGAATCGTGCTACAAGTGTTGAAGGAGCACAAGCTCTATGCGAAACTGTCTAAGTGCGAATTTTGGTTGAAGGAAGTAAAATTCCTAGGCCATGTCGTATCGGCTGAAGGTGTTGCAGTGGACCGTACTAAAGTTGAAGCAGTTCTCCAATGGGAACGACCAAAGTCCGTGACTGAGATCAGGAGTTTTCTAGGTCTAGCTGGCTATTATAGGAGATTTATCAAGGGCTTTTCGCAAATAGCTATGCCTTTGACAAAGTTAACTAGGAAGGGTCAACCATATGTATGGGACGAAAAGTGTGAAGCAGCTTTTCAAAATTTGAAGACTAAGTTGACTACGGCACCAGTACTTATAATTCCAGATCCTGCTCAGACCTTTACTTTGTATACAGATGCTTCCAAGAAAGGTCTTGGGTGTGTATTAATGCAAAATGGTAGGGTAGTAGCTTATGCTTCTCGACAGTTAAGGCCACATGAAGGGAATTATCCTACTCACGACTTAGAACTGGCAGCAGTAGTGTTTGCTCTGAAGATTTGGAGGCATCACCTCTACGGTTCAAAGTTCGAGGTTTATAGTGACCACAAAAGTCTGAAGTACCTGTTCGACCAAAAGGAGCTCAACATGCGACAGAGGAGATGGATGGAGTTTATCAAGGACTACGACTTCGAATTGAAGTATCATCCAGGAAAGGCGAACGTTGTAGCAGATGCCTTAAGTAGAAAGACAATCCATGTAGCCCAGATGATGATCAGAGAACATAAATTACTCGAGGAGATACCAAGTACATCTATTGATGTAATGTCAGGTTTGGTCGCTACCATGGAAGCATTAACTATTGAAAGCACAATTTGGAAAGAGATTAAATTCGCTCAGCTCGAAGATGAGTATCTATTAAACGTGAGGGAAGATATTGAAGAAGGAAAAGAATCGAAATTTGGGATCGATAGAGATGGGATATTAAGGTATAAAGGAAAAGTGTGCATACCTAATGATGGAGAAATAAAAAAGCTCATACTAGAGGAGGCACATCGGAGTAAATACACTATCCATCCCGGAGCAACCAAGATGTATCATGATCTCAAGCGGAATTGGTGGTGGCGGGGCATGAAGAAAGATGTGACTGACTTTGTCACTTGTTGTTTGACTTGTCAGAAAGTCAAGATCGAACATCGGAAACCTCCTGGATTATTAAAGAATTTGGATATCCCAGAGTGGAAATGGGACAGCATCTCTATGGATTTCATCATGGGGCTTCCTCTAACGACATCCGGACATAATGCCATTTGGGTAATTGTCGATAGGTTAACTAAGTCAGCTCATTTTCTAGCAATTGCAGCAGAATACTCATTGGAGAGACTAGCAAAGATCTACATGAAGGAGATTGTCAGATTGCATGGGATACCGAATAGCATCGTATCTGATCGTGATCCACGATTCACTTCACGATTTTGGAAAGCATTGCAGAATGCTATGGGAACTCGGATGAGTTATAGTACCGCTTATCATCCTCAAACTGACGGGCAGACTGAGAGGACTATTCAAACTCTGGAAGACATGTTGCGGGCTTGTGCAATCGAACTAAAAGGAAGTTGGGACGATCATCTTCATCTTGCGGAGTTTGCATATAACAATAGTTATCACTCCAGCATTGAGATGGCACCTTATGAGGCTTTGTATGGAAGAAAATGTAGATCTCCTATTTGCTGGACGGAATTGAATGAGCGAATTTTAATAGGTCCAGAACTTGTGGATGAGACGACTCAAAAGATTAAGGTGATTCAACAGAAACTTCTCACTGCTCAAAGTCGACAGAAGAGTTATGCTGACAAGAGAAGACGACCGTTGGAGTTCATGGTGGGCGAACATGTATTCTTAAGAGTCACACCAATGACTGGCATTGGTAGAGCAATACGAGCAAAGAAGCTTTCACCTCGTTTTATGGGTCCTTATGAGATTTTGGAGAAAATTGGACCGGTAGCTTACAGAATTGCTTTACCTCCACAGCTTGCGAATCTTCACGATGTCTTTCATATATCGCAACTGAAGAAATACCAACCGGATCCTTCCCACATTATAGAAGTAGAAGAGGTAGAACTCAAGGATAACATGACGTATAAAGCCGAGCCGGAGCGGATTGTTGATGCAAGGGACAAGAGATTAAGAAACAAGACCATTAGACTTGTAAAGGTCGAGTGGAAAGGAATGGCTCCCGGAGATGCTACTTGGGAAACGGAGGAGAGCATGCGACAAACCTATCCTCATTTATTTAAATAGGTTAGAATTCTTATTATAGCGAAATTTTGAGGACAAAATTTTCTTTTAGGAGGGGAGAAATGTAACATCCTGAATTTTGAATCTAATATCTTGAACATAAACCTATTTTGGGAAGACTAGTAGGCTCTATTTTCAGAAAGTGATAAATTTGAAATTAGTATTTTGTGGGAACCGTGAATAGTATTTACTATTCACGTATACATTTTTACTATTTACAAATACGTATTTACTATTTAAAAATACAGTATTTACTATTTATAAATACGTACTCATTATTTGAAAATACGTAGGACCCACGCCAAATAATTTTCCCACCAGCAGCCTTTCCCTCGTGGTGCGCCTCGTGGGAATTTTAAATTCCGCGGGACCCACATACTTTTTTATAATTTATTTAAAAAAAAAAAAAAGGAAGGAAGGAACCACGAGGAGCACCTCGTGCTCTTTTTTTTATATTTTTATAATTTTATAAAAATTACGCCTAATGACCCATTTTCCAACTATAAATAGACCTTCCATTTCATTTCATTCTTCACAACTTCTAAGAGCCATAGAGAGAGGTAGAGAGAGAGAGAGAGAGAGTAGAGAGATATTTGCTTGAGAGTTATAATAGCTGGTTGGTGATTCGGGTATTAGCAAGTAACAGGTAACTCTGAATATTCTTCCTTATACTTGTGAATTATGTATGATTATAAATTTGTTTGTTTACTATTTTGGCAAGAATATTTAGAAAATATTTATGGTTTTAAGATCTGGTGTGGGAACTTTGACTTACAAATCTGTAGAGGTACTATTTAAACGTACGTTACTATTCACGTATACCGTATTTACTATTCATGTTACTATTCACGTATACCGTATTTACTATTCATGTTACTATTCACGTATACCGTATTTACTACTTATTTTACTATTCATGTATATACCGTATTTTACTATTCACAGATACGCATAGTATTTTACTATTCACAGATACGCATAGTATTTTACTATTCACAGATACGCATAGTATTTTACTATTCATAAATACGCATATCAATGTATATAATGGTATAATAATGCATTATTTTTTTAGTAAATACATTCATCATGGCGGTTGTATTGTGATGGGTGGAGTAAGGAGGGAATTGAATGATAAGAATTGTTTATGCCACCACTCGGTGCACAGTGGATGGTACTTTTCAGGGCCCCATCTTCCATGTTTTCCTCTGGCCGGGATTTCATTGGAGATGTGGGACATGTGACACCTCCTTAGTTGTTATTTTAAAGGAGGGGAGCCATAGTCCAGATTTAAGCTCTATACCTTTGGCCGGGTGTATCTTAAGTTTTGGTGAGCTTGAAACCATCCAGTCAAATGAATGAGTTTCTATTGGACTATATGTTAGCCTATGGTTCCAGTCAGCGGTATACGGTTGGAAGGGGATATAAGGGAGGCTGCATACTGCATAGTGCATTTCTGAATTATTCAATAAAGAATGATGAGTATTTTGTAAAGGCATTTGTTGTGAACAACGGTATATCTAAAAATATCTGAGTATATTAAATTCACATTATTTATTCTTGTCATATGTAATTTGCTCGTGTAAGGTAGAAATATTCAGTAGTTACTGAGACGTGGAATCTCATCCCATATTAACATTTTTCAGGTGATTATTCTAGTAGAGAGCAAGGGAAGGCACCTATGGAGTGAGCTCTGGAAGCTCTTTTGATCTCCAATAGATTATGTTATGTTATTATATTTGCCATGAACCTAAGACTTCCGTTTTGTACTGAACTCTGAAATATTTTCTGAAATTTATTCTGATTATGTATTACGGGTTTTTGTTCAAAATGGTAATGTTGTAAGAAGATTTGGATATTGTTAAACCTTTTGAAGGAATTTTTAATATTTTGATCGAGTTTTTGGGTATTAAAATTGTGGTGTTACAGCTTTAAACCTAGTGAAGCGATTGGATGGGGGCCCTACAGCTAACATGAGTATTGTGAGAAGGATCCAACGACTTATGTAGCAGGACTAGGGAGTCACGATAGCTCATGTCTATAGGGAGGGGAACTAATGTGCGGACTTTTTGGCATCTTTTGCGTTGAACATGGACACTGGGTTCCATCTCTTACAGGAACCGCTGGAGGGCTTATCGGGTTTCCTCCGGGAGGACATTGGCGGACCCACCTATTAGATAAGGGGGGCAAGTGCCCCCCCTTGAATTTTGTTTTTTTGTTTTTGTTTTTGTTTTTTTTAAAAAATTATTATTATTATTATTATTTAAAAAAATAATATATATGCCTACTTTTAATACATTAAGACTATACTTCATAATGAGATGTGGATAAATGGTTGAATGATTGTTTAATGCCTTATATTGAGAAAAGATGTATTTAATAACAATCATAATAAGACAATTATGATAGAATTTCAAAAAATAAGACCTAGAAGGATGACATTATAATTATTTTTATTGTAATATACTTTTTTTATTAAAATATGTGTACTCAAACTTATTGAGTGTCCACCCTTCATTGTAATTTATATAGCTACATTTCTAACAATACTTAGCCTTGCTGTTCTAAATGACAAGTTTGTAAAATAATTACCTATTTTATTACATCATCAATATTCACTTAATTTTATAAATATTTTATTAATTTTTTTCTTGTTTATATTATTTTGTTTTTTTAATATATTTAAAATTTTCCTTAAAAAAAAGTTTTTCGGGGGCGATGCCCCCAAACTCCCGAATCCCCCACCCCGCTAATTGTGCCCCCCTCCCGTAAATTTCTAGATCCGCCCCTACGGGAGGATGCCGAAGGGCTTGAAATTGCACGTTTCTGCTGCAGTGATACCTGATCACCTTTGATCAGCCATTGTAAACCAAAAAAGAAAAAGGAAAAAGAAGATGAGTTGTTTGTAGGAAGAAAATGAAAGGGTTGCATTTGGTAGACAATAAAGAAATACATATTTTATCTTCAAAAGTAATTAATTCAAAATGAAAAGGAAGAGATATATATATACTTCGAATTTGATACAAATTTGCTTACAATAAATTCCAATTTATGGATCAAATTATAATTCTACAACAAAGTATTTATTTCCCAAAAAAGAGAGAGAAGAATTTATGGGTTAAATTTTATGACGAAGGATTTACTTCGCCAAAAGAAAAAGTTTGAATTTGTCTAAAATATCCTTATATCAGTTCGAATTTGTATAAAATATTCCCCCGTCAAGTTTAAATTTATTCCATAAATTCAAATTTAATCTTATTTTCTTGCCTTATAGAAAATAAATATTTTGTCTGAAAATGTCACTGTTCACAAAGGAACTTGGATTCTCACAAATTTTGGTAAGATCTTATCTTTCCACTTTTAAAAGAAGATTGCTAGACCGGGGGTGGGCCCAAGAATTTGAGTTCTTTGAAAGATTGAACACAAAAGTGTACATTTTCCCTTCTTTTTACACCTATTCCACGTACCAAACAGACCCTAATGACCTGCTAGGCGGGTCCTACTTGACGTTTTGTTGTAACCCACAATTTTGGGCTGTTTGCCCATTACGCCGAAGACAACTCCGAATGGTGTAGAGAGAATTAAAGTTTTCTCGTGGAGGGAAAAGCACCAATGTAGCAATTTTTACCAAAAATTGTACCTAACTAAAGCACTTTGGAAAAAAGTTATCAAAGTAATGCAGTCAAAGGCATCACCTATAACATCCCAAATTTTGGGATTTTAAAGTTTGAATAGTATATGGAAATTATTTATAAATTTTTGGTTTAAAATAAGGGGTTTATTTTTCTCATGTTACATGAGATAAAGAAGATTTACACACACATAAAATGGTGGGACCCACATATATATATAATGCTAATTATATATATATATGTGGGTCCCACCATTTTATGTGTGTGTGGCATGAGAAAACATTTCTCCTACAACATGAGAAATGTTTTTCCCTTAAAAATAATTATGAGAATAATTATTTGGGAAGTTTAGAATTAATTTCTTGGTGATAATTAGGAAATAATTGCAAGAGATAATTTTGAGAATAACACCCAACATGTAATTTTTCTTCATTATTCAATAATACCCAACCCATTAACTCTCTTAGCCCAATACGTGATAATAGCCATATTCTCTCAATTTATTTAATACATTCAACGATAAGGCCCAACAATTAAACCAATTCATTTGACTTGCACCAAAACGCAACACAGAAGTAATATTCATTAAATCAGTTTTCTTTTTCTTTACTTGCACACTTCGGCCTAATCACATAAGAGACGCTGGATACAGTCAGTAAATCAGCCATCATGATTATCCCACTCTTGGTTCACGCAAAAACTAAAGACACCATATTTTTCCAGCGAATCATACACTTAAGGCAACAGACCCCCATGCCTCTTAATTGTCGCCATTTTTCTTCATTTGTACGGGACCCTTGGGTCCTTATATATAGTTCATTGGTTCTCGTTTAGATCCAGTACCTTCCACCAAAAGAAAGAAAACAAGAAAAGAAAGAGTTTGATAGAAGGCGAGCAAGGAGAGAAAGAGAGAGTTCAAGCGTTGGTTGCTTTGTTCCTGCTCTAGAAAACAAGGGTTGTGTGGTGTTTGAGAAGCAATGATAACAAGGAAGTTTGAGCTTTGCATGAGGTAATCTTTCAACCTTGTTTTCATGGTTTAGTTGCTGCTTATGGGACTCTGTTCTTAGGAGTCTAAACAGAGGAGGTTTTAGCATATTGAAAACAAAGCTTAATGTTTATATGAAGTTAATAAGTTGATCATATATATAATGAAACAGATTAGTCATTATTGAGTTAGTTATTTATATATATATAATCTCTGTGTGTAAGGAAGAGTGAAGGGAGCTTATGGATTTTTGAAAGATATTTGTGGTTGATGTTTATAGGGAGAGAACCAGAAAAGTTGCTTAGGAAATGGCGAACATAGTTGTTACCCATATATATATATATATAATCAGATATGAAACTAAAACATGCCGAGATATATATGCGTTGCTGTCATAGAAATATATAAGTGTAGGGAAAGACTTTCCAACACTCTATCTCAGATTCTGATACTCTATCTCGGATTCTGATACCCTAGATGACGCCACTAGTGGCGTCAAGATGCTCAGGACATGTGATACCTTTGACTGCATTACTTCGATGATTCTTTTCCAAAGTGCTTTAATTGGGTACAATTTTGGGTAAAAGTTGCTATATTGGTGCTTTTCCCTCTCGTGGATGGTGGTCTTAAACAAATTGTCAACCAACAAATGAAGGAGTTTATGGTCTTCTACTGTGCCTTTCTGTGATTTCTATCATACCGAGGTTGAAGATGTTCTACATATTCTTTGTGATTTCTATTATGCGAGGGAACTGTGGTCGGCAATTCTTTCTCCTAGGTATGTAACTGCATTTTTTTCTGCACAACCTAGGGAATGGATATCTATGAATCTTAGTGGAAGATTTGGTAGAGGTATTGGTTCTAATTAGTGTAATGTTTTTGGAGTTACTATTAGGAAGTTGTGGGGTGGGAGGAATTCTCTAGTCTTTCAATCAAATTTTGTTAAGCCTCTAAATCCTGCTTCAACCATTCTTCATGTTTGGAAGAGTTTCATAGTGATGCAAGACCTTGATATTAACAGCTATGATATGAGTGATAGTCAGGTATGTCATAATTTTTGGATTCACCTCCTTGTTGACTGGATTAAATTGAATGTAGATGGGGCTATGTCTTTACGTACCTCTAGAGTGGGTTGTGGGGGTGTTTTGCGGGATTGGCAAGGTCAATGGTTAGCTAGTTTTTCCAAATCTTTGGGTATATGTGATGCTTGCACGGCTGAGGAGTGGGCAATATATGAGGGGGTTAAATTAGCATGGGAGCTGGGGTACAAGATGGTGCTGCTTGAATCAGACGCTAGTGCTGTTCTGAACAAGCTGTTGTCTAGAAACATTCAATCGGTTAGTTTGTTGGGTATCCGCGTGAAAGAGCTTATGGATAGAGACTAGAGGGTGTCTATTCGAAGCATATCTAGGGACTGTAACAGAATGGCTGTCGCTCTGGTCAAACTATGGCTATCTAAATCTTCTTTTTATGGAGAGTGCCCTGTTTTTTGAGTCTCAGGGTTGATGAGGAATGTTTGGGAATTGTTTGCCCAGTTGTTTAATTTTTATTATTTGTAATATGGCTTTTTAGCCTTTTATTATAAAAAAAAACCCTGAAGAATGACAGGTCCCACGTGTTCTCACAACCCGTGTGAGGAATATGTTTTCTTATAACTATTTTTTATAATATATTTCAACAAAATTCTCTTTATAATGCCATTTTTATTTATTTTATACCAACTTATGTAATACTACCACCTCCTGTCTCAATTATAGTACACAATTTGTAGTGCATTATAAACTATGTCCTACGTTTAGGATCTAATAAGTTTTTTATTGGTTTAATTTTGACTCTTTATAAAATTAATTTTTGAATTTTAACTTTCCATTAAAAATCATGAAATGATAATTGTGATGGAGGATGTGCTATAACTAAGATTTTCCTTGAGGATTGTTTTCTTTGTCTCTCCCTCTCTGTTTTTTTTTTCTTTTTCTTTGACAAGATCTGTTTCCTCATCTCTATGACATATGTTGTCTCCACTTGAAAACTTACAAGGTATGGAATAGTTTAAATGGAATTATAAAATAAAGCTCGATATATTGTCATGAATCCGATATTCTAAAGGATTAAGGATATCTTATTGGCAACCAAAAAAAAGAAAAAGAAAAACCTTAAAATAAGGGTTTCATAAGGCATTGACTTTTTAGATCCAATAATTAGTTTTTGAGATGTCATTCTTTTAATGGCTTGTACGCATTACAATGATGCTTTTATTGAGAGTCAGAGGCCTTAGTTTCCTAGTGTTTCCCTCTTAGTATGGTTCGACTTAAACTTTGCTTGATCATATCAAACCCTAATTGTGTGTTCGGTTTCCAATTTACTCCTCTGGTTTGATTTGATATATTAATAAAGATAGTTAAGTTATTTAATTACAATAAATATGATATTTTTTTATTAGACAACCCATGTTTAAAACTAAATTTCTCAAAAGTGATTAGTATATTATTGAGGGAGTACCAATAGAGGTAATTTGGGGGAAAAAGATAAATAAGAGAAATAGGTATTATATCTAGAATCAAGACAAGGCACACCAATACTAGGGAAAATCTTGTTCAGGGCCTATATTACCAAAAAAATGCGAAAAAGGTCCAAAGACTCTGAAAATTCGAAAAACGGCCCAAGATTCTGAAATTCCAGAAAAGGCCTAAGGTGAGTTGTTAATGAGGCTGATATAGTTGTTAGCTGGGCTGATTCAGTTAACAACTAAATCAGCCCAGTTAACAACTATATCAGTACCCCAATAACAACTATATCAACCCCATTAACAACTATATCAGCCCCTGCTAACCTTGGGCCTTTTTTCGAATTTTCAGAGTCTTTAGGCTTTTTTTCACATTTTTTTAGTAAAAAGGGCCCTGAACAGGATTTTCCCCCAATACTATAAGGCCACGTCACAGAATAGGATGAATGAGGCAGTTGTTAGTTAGATAAGTAGCCACTAAGGTCAGGGCTGTGTCCATATGCTATATACATGGTAAAGTGTGGATTGACTGGATTGTCTATTGAATTTACTGACTGTGTCTTCTTGTTACTTTTAATTCTACCCTCGATATGGGACTCTGTTCTTAGGAGTCTAAACAGAGAAGGTTTTAGCATATTGAAAACAAAGCTTAATGTTTATATGAAGTTAAGAAGTTGGTCATATATATAATGAAACAGATTAGTCATTACTAAGTTAGTTATTTATATATATATAATCTCTGCATGTAAGGAAGATTGAAGGGAGCTTATGGATTTTTGAAAGATATTTGTGGTTGATGTTTATAGGAAGAGAACCAGAAAAGTTGCTCAGGAAATGACGAACGTAGCTGTTACCCATATATATATATATATATATATATATATAATCAGATATGAAACTAAAACATGCTGAGATATATATGTGTTGCTGTCATAGAAATATACAAGTTTAGGGAAAGACTTTCCAACACTCTATCTCAGATTCTGATACTTTGTCTCGGATTCTGATACCCCAGATGACGCCACTAGTGGCTTCAAGATGCTCAGGACAGGTGATGCCTTTGATTATATTACTTCGGTAATTCTTTTCCAAAGTGCCTTAATTGGGTACAATTTTTGGTAAAAGTTGCTACATTGGTGCTTTTCCCTCTCATGGATGGTGGTCTTAAACAAATTGTCAACCAACAAATGGAGGAGTTTATGGTCTTCTACTGTGCCTTTCTGTGATTTCTGTCATACTGAGGTTGAAGATGTTCTACATATTCTTCGTGATTGCTATTATGCGAGGGAACTGTGGTGGGCAATTCTTTCTCCCAGGTATGTAACTGCATTTTTTTTTCTGCGCAACTTAGGGACTGGATATCTATGAATCTTAGTGGAAGATTTGGTAGAGGTATTGGTTCTAATTGGTGTAATGTTTTTGGAGTTACTATTTGGAAGTTATGGGGTGGGAGGAATTCTCTAGTCTTTCAATCAAATTTTGTTAAGCCTCTAAATCCTGCTTCAACCATTCTTCATGTTTGGAAGAGTTTCACAGTGATGCAAGACCTTGATATTAACAGCTATGATATGAGTGATAGTCAGGTATGTCATAATTTTTGGATTCACCTCCTTGTTGATTGGATTAAATTGAATGTAGATGGGGCTATGTCTTTATGTACCTCTAGAGCGGGTTGTGGGGGTGTTTTGTGAGATTGACAAGGTCAATGGTTAGCTGGTTTTTCCAAATCTTAGTGTTAATGTGATGCTTGCACGACTGAGGAGTGGGCAATATATGAGGGGGTTAAATTAGCACGGGAACTGGGGTACAAGATGGTGCTGCTTGAATTAGACGCTAGTGCTGTTATGAACAGGCTGTTGTCTGGAAACATTCAATCAGTTAGTTTGTTGGGTATCCGCGTGAAAGAGCTTCTGGATAGAGACTAGAGGGTGTCTATTTGAAGCATATCTAGGGACTGTAACAGAATGGCTGTTGCTCTGGCCAAACTGGGGCTAGAGTGCCCTGTTTTTTGAGTCTCTGGGTTGATGAGGAATGTTTGGGAATTGTTTGCCCAGTTGTTTAATTTTTATTATTTGTAATATGGCTTTTTAGCCTTTTATATCCAAAAAAAAAAAATCTAAAGAATGACAGATCCCACGTGTTCTCACAACCTGTGTGAGGAATATGTTTTCTTAAAACTATTTTTTATAATATATTTCAACAAAATTCTCTTTATAATGTCATTTTTATTTATTTTATACCAACTTATGTAATAGTATCACCTCCCGTCTCAAATATAGTACACAATTTGTAGTGCATTACAAACTATGTCTTACATTTAGAATCTAATAAGTTTTTTCTTGGTTTAATTTTGACTCTTTATAAAATTAATTTTTGAATTTTAACTTTCCATTAAAAATCATGAAATGATAATTGTGATGGAGGATGTGCTACAACTAAGATTTTCCTTGAGGATTGTTTCCTCATCTCTATAACATATGTTGTCTCCACTTGAAACCTGACAAGGAATGGAATAGTTTAAATGAAATTACAAAATAAAGCTCGATATATTGTCATGAATCCGAGATTGTAAAGGATTAAGAATATCTTATTGGCCAAACCCCCCCTTCTTTAAAATAAGGGTTTCATAAGGCATTGACTTTTTAGATCCAACAATTAGTTTTTGAGATGTGATTCTTCCAATGGTTTGTACTTGTTACAATGATGTTTTTATTGAGAGTCAAAGGCTTTAGGGCCCGTTTGGTTCAAAGAATTTGGAAGAGGGAGAGGGAACTTAATTAAGTTTCCATGCAAAAAGACCGTTTGGTTCCCCAAGTGCCCGGAAGCCAACTTCCCGGGCCCACCACTCTTCCCTCATATGTGGGAACTTGAGATCCCATCAAAATTGGTGGGTTCTCAAGTTCCCTGGTCACTATTCACATTTTGGACAGATTTACCCCTGAAATTCAAATTTGGCGGGAAAGTTCGAACTTGGCGGTAACGTTCAAACTTTGTGAAATTTTTTTGGGTCAGAAGTTCGAACTTAACAGGGACATTTTTTCAAAAAATATATTTTAGCAAAAAAATATTTTCCTTTTTTATTTTGAATTAATTTCTTTTGAGGGTAAAATAGACATTTCTTAATTCTTTACCAACTATCATCCATTCATTTTCTTCCAATCAAACAACTCAAGCCATCTTCCCTCATCTTTTAAATCTTCCTTTCCCTTCCTTTAAGTTCCCTTCCCTCCTTAAAGTTCCTTTCCCTTCCCCAAATTCTTTGAACCAAACGGGCCCTTAGTTTCCTAGTGTTTCCCTCTTAGTATGGTTCGACTTAAACTTTGCTTGATCAAACCCCAACTATGTGTTCGGTTTCCAATTTACTCATCTGATTTGATATATTAATAAAGATAGTTAAGTTATTTAATTACAATAAATATGATATTTTTTTACTAAACAACCCATGTTTAAAACTAAATTTCTCAAAAGTGATTAGTATATTATTGAGGGAGTACAAATAGGGTAATTTGGGGGGAAAAAGATAAATAAGAGAAATATGTATTATATCTAGAATCAAAACAAACTCCTGAATTAGATCCTAACGACTAGAGGAGTATCAACAGTCCTTTTACCAAGCGTTCGTCAAGATAAGCTCACATAAATTTTGAGAAAGACTACCTACGTTTATGAGGCATTTTCAAATGAAAACTTATAAGGGACCCTCTACCCTATCAAATGCTTTTCAGATAAAACTCTTCATGTTTCCAATGACTTTATAATTTAGTGACATCAAAACTTCCATATAAATGGGAGGTTGTAAGTTCGATCCCACCATAACATCATGCTGTTAATATTTACTCTTCCAACTCAAAAGAAAAAAAAAAGATATCCCTTTTAATCTCAATCATTTGTCCTCAACTTCTCCCAAACCATGTTTCTTTTCTTTTTCTTTTTTTTTAAATACACATAGTAGGGGGCAGGGTTCGAACTTTGGACATGGGAGAGGGGAGCCAAGCTCCCATGCCACTACCCTACTAAGGCGCTGGCTCCCAAACCATGTTTCTACCATAAAACAAAGGGTGAAAAATGCTTACAAGCAATTCAATGCCTTGAAATAGGGATCTTATAAGGTAGTATGCTTTCCAACTCTAACAACTAGCTTTTGAGATGTAATTATCTCAAGAATTTGTACTCATTATAATGATGCTTTCATTGAGGACCAGAAGCATTGGGCTTTCCCATTTCAACCCTTTTTTTTTTTAAAAAAAAGGGTTTGTGCTTGTTACACATATATGATCCTGCTAATGATTTGCAACCCTCTGCAATTATGAAGGGGTTAGATCTGTGTGTGGGAGAAAGGCTATGGGAAGGTCCACATATTTAGGGCCCGTTAAGCACAGTAAGCGTAGTAAAATAGCTGTGTTAGGTGTTTATCACTCTCACTCATCCCCTTTTTTGTTTGTATTCTGTTTAAGGTTAGTTCAGTGAAATAATAGTGTATTTCCTCCCTCAGTGCTAGATTACTTTGGCATAAACTGATTCATGTATAATGTCTATTTAGTCCAATATTTGTTTAGGTTCCGAGGATTTTGGGGTTCTTCTGCCATACGGAGGTTGGAGGTTGGTTTGATCTAGCCATTTCGGCTTTCTTCATTGTTTTTGACTTAAGCCATTCGGCCTTTTGCCTCTCTTTCACATTCTTCATTCACAGGCCAAGCATCACTGTAGGCTAGTGTCGAGCCCAGTACATCTAAAGAGACAAAAAATCCTTATCAAGAAAAAAAGAAAGACAAAAAATTGAAAAAAACCCATGACCCAAATTATTATGATTTCCTATTTTTGCCCCTCTATTTGACTTAAACTCCACTTGATTGCCAATAAGGATTAACATAGTCAGCTAAGGCATTGACCTTCACCCTAAAAAAGAGGAGGTTCGATTCTCGCTAGTTGATGTGAAGGTCTCGTTAGTGTGCGATCAATAAATATTTCTATAAGCGCTCCTTGAGTCTGGAGGTATGCCCTAATCTTGGTGGGATACCAGTATCTATCCCCACCTAAATTTTTTCTTTAAAAAAAAGAAAAACTCCACTTAATCAAGCCCAAACTATGTTTAGTTTTCAGTTGGAGAAACCATTTCGCAAGCACTTGTACATTTCCATAACTTTTAATTTGGTACCTGCACTTTTCTTTCTGTAGATTATTATTTAGCTTTGCTCGTTAGCATCCTCAACTCTTGTAGAAGGGCTGACAGTACTGACAAAGCAAAGTTTTAAAGGTTAAAAATACAAACATAGCAAAATTACAGTATTTAATAAATTGAGAAGTTTTTTGGCCAAAAAAAAAAAGTAATTAGAGAAGAAAGTAAAAGTGCCATATTAAAAATTGAGAGGAAATATAAATAACTGCAAAATGATTTTCTCTTTTTAATTTATCAAAAGTCTATTTATCAAAGTGTGATAAGCTCCATACCTACATTGAGTAACACAATAACTTTCCGAAGCATTATCAAAATGAAAACTTGGAAGAGACCCTCCTCCACACTAAAACTCTCTCTATTATCAATGGCCTTACAATTTAGTGATATGAGAGCTATCATATAAATAGGGGGTCACAGGATCACTTTTGCTCTAGCCTTAAACCATTAATGTCTGCCCTTCTACCTTTAAAAAAAAAAAAAAAAAACCCGCTCCCAATTAATTAATCTCATTCATATCCGCGCCCAATTTTTCCCATCCATGTTTCTACCAGAAAACAAGAGGGCGAAAAGTGCTTACAGACACTTCAATGCCAAACACCATGAATCATGATCGTGGGAAAACAATTACTATCCTGAGGGGATTACCCATCACTTGTCAAAACGAAAGCTAGAACAACTATGACAAGCGCAAAGAACATTGTCGAGCAAGTAAACCACCATGGATACTGTTCCTTTGAACTCAGATTCTTGTTCTCTTCACTAGATGACCCAATGTCTTTAAGAAGGTCCCTCACTTCATCCATGTCTGAATCCTTCGCAGCTTGGATTAGTTTACCCTGAATTTTCTCCAGCTTACTCAACTTAGCATCGGCTCGTTTTGACCAGATGAAACCTGTCATCTTCCACAAGAGGATCCCCACATAGATGGCTACAATGCAGTCTACAGAGTAATGATGACGTTCTCTTACTTCTCTTTGAGCACTGTGTAATACAAGAAGCCATATAAATGCTGAACTAACACCTCCATAAGCTTCCTGCAAGAAGTTTTAGATTTTAAAATTTAGAGAAAAAAGTTTCCTGAAGCCTGAAGCCACGGAAAGATTAACTAACAGAATCTTGTAATAAGGCTACACATCATACCGTCCAAGCCATAGCTGTAAGTACAGCAACAAGCATGTGGCCACTATATATGAGGTCATTGCAACCACCTTCAGCTTTCTTCAAGAGATGGTACCATTTAGGTCCTTCTGAGGCTGTAGGTCGGAGAAAATCAATTAAAAAGTTCATCCTACCCCAATCTGGCTGGTAGTCAACGGTAGGTTTTCCAATGTCAGCTGTGAAAGAACAGCAAGTTAATTATTTGCAGGATTTTCAGTAGAAAGAGAATACCTGTAAAGGTGGATAGACTCAGAGATGCAAAATATGAAATTGATTATAGATTATTCACTAAATTATCCATAATTAAAATTAAAATGATTAAAACTTACCGATTTTAGGTTTAAGGAAGGCAGGAATACAATCTAAAGTCATGTCATTATTAAAAATGTCATGGTCGGAATTTTTAAATATCTACACCATGTAAAACCTACAGTGATTGCGGATGATTCCAAGATCTGATATTTTTCAATTTCAGTCCAAAGCATATCTTTCTGAGAGCGAAATGCTCAGAGAAGAATCAAGGGGAATTTTGAAAAAGCTTCATAGACAATATTCTTGTTTTATAGTTAATACACCACCAAAATACCAGGACAAGCACAAATACAGGCAGGCACATACACACAATAATATCCGCATGCACGCATTTAGAGGTTCAAGAAATCTGCTTGGGCTCATTCAGCCCTGAGGAAAAAGGGCAGTAATCCAGACAGTACTGGTACCATGCCTAATTGGCACTGTTATCAACTGTTGGATAAATCTTAAAATCCACATGCAATAAAATATATCACGAACAAGTAGGCAGGGTTTTGATGCATTGTAGGCAACACTCAAATGGCAACCCAAGTGTAAATCAGCTTATAGTTTCATAAACATCAATTTTAGGAGAAAATCACTAAAATCGAGTGCACAAATGTACTGCATACCATAAGCTAAATCTTGCTTAATCAACTGGCTGATAGCATAATGGTCTGAAGCATAAGGAACATAATATTTCTGAGCCCAAATATGAGGATATGCTGGAAATCTGTACTTCATGGTGGCACACCAAGGCCTTGCTGATGGTACAATTGTAGATGTAAAAGTTATAACCCGAAGAAGGCGACCTATTGCCATTGTAAACATATATCTTGCACCTAGTCCAAAGCCTGGAGCCTTCACAGAGTCAAACAACACAGAGAATGCCAGCATCATAAACAACATCAGGTAATGGTGAAGGCCAACAATTCGTGCCCTTAATATGTCAACTACTAATTGAGGAAGTTTCTCATTTAATGCCAGGAGCAACCACTGGCCAGTATCTGGCAGCGGTGGTGTATTACTGTCAGAAGTGAAAGAAGAAAATCAGTATCAATTATTTATATGAAAATACTGCCGGAGTTTAAGCATTGTCTATGATAAATAGGCTGAGTACATACATACTGCTCATGAAAAGAAACAGATATAAGCAAGTAGATTTGTTATTAGCAAAAGTTCTTTTGTTGAAGAAAATCTTGAACCCAATACGAATAGAACAGGCCATTTTCATCTGAAAATAACAATTAAAAAGGCTGAATGATTTTGTCAGCTAGTTAAATAAGCAAACTTTCTCGGTCACGGAACATCGAAGTTGCCAGGCTCTAATACTAGTGAATATACCATTTATTAGAACCTATTTGAAGCTCCTACTGCAGAAAGTCTGCCAATTACTCATCACTTCTCTAAAATGAGCTGCAAGCAGTCTCAGTCTCTTATGGGAACCAGAAATAGGGTTATTTTATCTTTATTTTGTTGTGAAATCAGGAGTATTCTCCAACAGCACCAAAGACTAATCTTCCTCAGAATACAAAGGGCAAAGGGCAAACCTCTCTTAATTTGTTTTGTTCCATACACAAAGCTTGAGAATTGAAACCCCTACTACTTGTGCTAACCCAACTTGGTTTTGAAATAGTTATTTTAATTAGGGTATTTACATAAGCTTTTAAATTAATGTAGCTGCATTACAACTTATGCTTAGCCTAATACTCAATCTTATTTAGGATTATCTCATTTTATCTAGGATAGTTTAGATCAATTTTATTATTTCAACACTCTATGCTCCATAAAATAGGCCTTAGGTTTTTAGTTTGATGTAGGCCTTAGTATCTTTCCCCGTTTCTACCTATTTCACCCTCCTTTCTTTCTATCTCTTCCTCCTTCCCTTCCCTTCCCCATTTCTACATTGTCCTACACCAATCTCTTACGTACCATAGACACTCTACCACAATGGACTAGAAAATGTGAGGGGAAACTTTATTTTGCTTTGGTCTTTTATACTGCAATATTAAGAATATGCTGCCAAAAGATAATGAAGTAAACCAAAACTCATTAATTTTATCACCGCCAATGATAGTCCCAAATAAGCTTGAGGGCTCTCAAATTAACATTATTAGACCACTTGTAAAATAATATGTCATAATCAAATCAATTTTACTTCAAGGCAATGGAGATTAATGGCTATGAGACCACGGACAGAGACCTAAAACTTCATAACGTTTATATTGAAGGCATCAAATGTAAAATTAAAGCAAAGAGATCTCAAGATCAAAGCATAGACTGGAAACCAATAAACTAAATGAGAGAAACCCAAGTTACGTTCAAACTTGAAACGTAAATACATACTAGACTCACTATCATTGCTAAACAGCCATATTGTGGTCATTAATATAATAGGTCAGAGCTCCTTGTAGTTATTCACTACACCTGAAATGAAAGAAACTAGTTAAGCTCCTAATCCAAGATTTTTCTTAAATCCATATTTCTAACCAGCTTTAAGAATCGCCAATACTGAATCCAAAATGAGATACAGCAGCCTTAAGAAATAAGGGGGAAATAGAAGAACATAGAAACGCTACAAAATGTATTGTATTTACACGCAATTTGAAGTGTTTTGTCAGATATGATACGAGTGACATATGAATTCAACACAACAATGTCTCTGATTACCAGATCCTCTTCCCAAAATCCTGACAGATTAAGTGGCAAGTTCATCAGAACATAGCATTAGCCTACATACCCAACCAGAGGTGAAAGGTAGCCAAGACTACATATTGCACTGAGTCTCAATGAAACACACTACAAGACGCAGACCGAGCTGGACTCGAATAAAGCGGAAATGAAATGAAATGGATCCGCACATCATACAATTGCGCACTACACTAAGTAAAAATGAAGTTCGTTTAACCCCATTAACGAAGGAATGACCATACCAGAAAGAGAAAGAGAGACATTTACCGGTGCCAATCGAGGCCGAGCACAGCAGTAACGGAGCGAACGGAGATAATTTCAACGAGGAAAGCTGAGAGCATGAAGACCATGGAAGCGAGGAACGGAATCGCCGCACGAAATTCAGCGGACCAGTGCTTGTAAAAGGGTATGCGAGATATGGCAATCAAAGCAAGGAGGAACCACAGAGCCGGTTGCAGCCGCGAGTGCCAGGTCGGCGATATGTGACGGAGGTAATCGATAGTGATGTAGCACATGGCGGCGATGCCCAAGCCACCAGATCTGGCCGCCGGCCATCGCATCGTTTTGATGGAAAGGAGACAGTCAGCGGACTGTCGATGCCGAAGCTGATGAGTAATGACTGGGCGAAGAAATGCGGGTCCTCCTACAGGAAAGGAATGGATGGTGTCCCTTTTTGAGAAACGAGCATGTTGCTACCCGGACAATCATACTAAACAAAATGCTGCTCATTGTTCACTTAAAAAAACAAAGTTCTAGGCGACAAACATACTTGAGCCAAAAAAAAAAAAAGGCGACAAACATCAATGTCCATGCAATGGAAATAGGGAAAATAACTTCGATCAAAAAAAGAAATAGGGAAAATAACACTCAGATCATAAAGAAAATACAAAATATCAAAAAAAATTCCAATCCAAAATCATATGTAAAAAAAGTCGACTTTTTTATATTAGTTGTATTTACAATATATATTCACAACAAGAAGTGCTATATTGACAACAAAATTTAAAAATCTGGTCATTCACAACAGAAAAAGCTATATTTACAACAAAATTTAAAAACCTGCATTTTGTTTCAAACTTAGGTCCCTAAGCGTACAGAGGCCATTCACAACAAAAAAACTATATTGACAACCGTAAGTGCTATATTCACAATAAATTTACAAACCTGGAGCCATTTTGAAACTCAAGCTAATATAACACTTCCTGTTGTGAATATAACACTTCCTGTTGTTAATATAACTAATATCAAAAAAGTCCTTAGGGACTTTTAAATTTTATTGTGAATATAAAACTTCATGTTGTGAATTTAACTTTTTCTGTTGTGAATGACCTCTGTACGCTTAGGGACCTGAGTTTGAAACAAAATCTAGGTGTTTAAATTTTGTTGTGAATATAGTACTTCTTGTTGTGAATTTAGTTTTTTTTATTGTGAATGACCAGGTTTTTAAATTTCGTTGTCAATATAGCACTTCCTGTTGTGAATATTGTACTTCCTGTTGTCAATACAACTAATATTTGATATGTGATTTTGGGTTGAGACTTTTTTGATATTTTGCATATTCTTTGGGACCTGAGTGTTATTTTTTCATGGAAATATAAAGTAATAACGAAAATTGTTGTCAGCCTACGTCAAAACAAAGACCAACACGATATGGTTGAAGTTAAATCAGACGAGGAACAAAACTCTATGACATTACATCTACATTCCAGAAAACCTCCTTGTAGACCACATTTTTTGTTGTTGATTTCCCTCCACCTTCATCATTTCCCAACACAATCTTCAAACCTTCCATACTTTTGCACTCTAGACAATGCACCATGAAGTTGACTATGTGTGAATACATGTTTTGAAAGATATAAACCCACATGACTCAAAGATTGGCCTTGACTTTTGTTAATGGTAACAAGACTTTCGACCCGTGCGTTGTACGGATTACATTTAACTAATAATTTATCAATCTAAGGAACAACGATGCTAATATAAAAACTACTTTACATGAGTACATCAAAGGACTCATACAAACAATGTGAACTAATGAATTTATACAATATTGCTAATTACATTTGTGGATGAGGCATAAGGTTTTGGAAAATTTCCCTATACACAACATTCACTGTAGTGTCGATGCACTTCTTAAACTCATCCAATATCAATATCTTCAAACCATTGAAACTTTTGACCCTAGATAGAGCAACATAAAGTTGTCCATGTGAAAACACAGGGCTTGGTAGGTAAAGACCTACGTTTGTCATCGATTGTCCTTGACTCTTGTTAATAGTCATTGCAAATGAAATGATTATTGGAAATTGCCTTCTTGTCATCTTGAAAGGTAGTTTAGATTCTGATGGGTTCATATCCATTCTATGAATCAAAATATCTTCACCAACACTTGTGCCATTCAAAGCCTTTGCCTTAATGACATTTTTGCCAAGTTGTGTTACTTAAAGCCTAGTACCGTTACACAACCTAGAGGCTTGGTCAATGTTCTTGATTAACATGACTGGTACTCCAACCTTTAATACCAATTTATGATGAGGCATCCCTAAACATTTTAATGAATTTAAATACTCAGTGTCGTACAGATCATCAAAACTCTCATTTGCATTATCAATACGATTTATAGAATCAGCACTGAAGTATTCCATAGCATCCCCTGGCAACAAAGAACAAATATAACCATTCAAACAATCGACATTTTCTGTTGTTGGTGTTAGAATAGACCTGTTGTTTAGATAATCTTTTTCAAATATACGCTCCACTAAATTAGGGTACGTAGCATCAACGATGCACCTCATTATCGTCATAAAGCAACAGGTCTGCTGGTAATGTCATGTTCGCAGTTCCGTCATGTGGTAATCCAATGATGCCATCTCTTACAAGCAAAAGCCATTCAGAAAATGCTTTCAATTTTTCCTGCTCAATTCAATTGTCAGAAGATCGCAGCCTCATATTTTTTGTCAACTGCAATATAGTGCATTGCTTCCAAAGTGGAGAAGCATTGATAGTTGCATATACAATTTCAGCTCACCCACTTTTAGGAATGACCGGAAGTATTTGTCTGAAATCACCTCCCATGACAACACATTTTCCTTCGAAAATGGAATTTGTCTTCATTAAGTCCCTCAATGTTCGATCAAAAGCCTCAACACAATGTCTTTTGATCATTGGAGCTTCATCCCAAATAATTAGATTTGCAGCCTTGATCAAGTTTGCTATTGGTGATGTACGAGTAATTGAACACATGGAATCTTCATTGATGTCAATAGGTATTGAAACCTTGAATGTGTAGTTCTACCAGATGGTAGTAAAGTTGCTGCAATTCCACTTGATGCTACATTTAGGATAATCCCCCCTTTAGACCTAATGTAAGCTGTCAAGGCATTCCATATGAAAGTTTTGCCAGTCCCACCATAACCATGTAAAAAGAAGAAGCCACCTTTTTCTGAATACACAGAGCAAAGTATCTGGTTGAATACCTTTTTCTGCTCATCAGTCATTAGATGCTGCAATCTTATGGATTCATCACTCTCTCTTTGTTTGTTGAAGTTTAACTCTTGCAGTATCAGTTGATTCGACATGTCAATAATGTTGTCTTCACTTGGTCTAGGCATAGATGGATAGTCATCTAGGCTTTTCCCATTGTGCAACAGTAGCTTTTGAATTTCAAACAGGCCTACAACTTCTTTATTGGTAGATGAAAACTGCAAATATTTGAAACTCAGTATATACTTTTGCAATTAAAAAAAAAATTATAACATCAAATTACATGTAGTAAATGGATTTTACGATGTATTTTAAAATGTTGAAAAAAGTAGATGCATTTGAAAAACAAAAGTATATTATTGACACATATGTGAATATGCATAAATATATTATATGAAATTAATAAATGACTAATAAATTTGGTTAAATATATGATGTAAATTACAAAAACCATTGAACATGTATTTACCTACTTTGACAAAACCAAATATCTTATTATCTTTCAAAGTCCGCATCAACTTGCGCAGCTTAATGTGAAATACTCTGCTTAACACTTCTGGTTTGTCGCATGGTTTCAATCCATCTTTGTCACAATGACGAGTAATTTCAGGCCATATAGGGTTGCAAGTAAATGTAAAAAAAAATATCTGGATAACCAAACCAAACACAAATTGCCATAGCATCTTGATAATTTTGAATCATGTATCGTGCACCGCCAGTGAACGAAGACGGTAGAATGACTCGTCGTCCTGTTGATGAAGGGTCTATCTCTCCTCGTGTTACCGCGTCTGAAAGTCCACTATAAAGATCAACCCTCAATTCCTTTTGATGCTTCCTTATGTAGTCAAGCCTATCACTTTCAACCATTGAATACCCATCCACAATAAACTGCTGCAGCAATTTTTTCCCATGTAAAATTACAGACTATTCTGAATTTCTCCTCATTAGCCGGAACACCAAGTACTCCCTAGGTGTCAGTTTTTTCTTCTTCTTCTTCGTTGTTGACAATGAGTGATGTGCATGGTCATTTGTTGAGTCATATCCATTGTCTCCAAATGGAAAGAACAAAGGATACTGCAATGGTAGATATGCCATGTGTAGTTCATCTATCCTCTGCAAATGTCCACTCTGTCGTTTCATGATGATGTCTCGCTTGGTGTATGAGTTGTCAAAATCACCAACTATTAGTGCAACAAGTTCAGATGCTGTTGGCATGTTATATTGTCTAAAATGTACATTTGAGTTGCTATTTCTCAACAACCTTATGCCAACGTCAGGTATAACATTTTCGTTGATTATGTCCGCAGCTTTTGTATAATTTTTTACTTCACAGTTGTGCTTGTCAAGACACTCCTTTAGCATTTCAACAATCCTAGCATCCAAATGTTCGTTACCAGCGTGACGACTGAAAAATAAAGGAAATAATGTTAAACATTTATTTGATATTATGTTTTACTATACAAAGCACTTGGACGCGAAGAAATAAAAATTGTACAAACACTTACGTAACAGATGAAATTCGGTTTGAGACTTCATTGTCTGTGTCATAAATGTACAGCTGAGCGTATACCGGAGGGTTACCTGGAGTGGGAAGTACCAATCAAATGATGGTTCTGGCCCAAAAGGACAAATGAATAAGGGCCTCCACCATTTGCATTTACTGAATGGTTAATTTTCCCTCCCATTGAGGTGAAACAAAACATGTTATTGTAGGAACGGATATTTTTCAAGAAATTTTTTGAAATAGATGACTGTTTGCTAAAATATAAGTTGGCAAGTTCTTCTGGAGCATTCTTTAAAAGAGGGACAATAACTTTTCCATTAGAGCAACACATTCCAAACTGTGGGCTACTATTTTTTTCAACACTTTTTAAACTTTCTGCAAACCACATTTAAGCACCAAAGAAACAACACTCATGACAGGCATCACCATCGTCTAAGTAGCTTGTTTTGTAGGAACGATTCACCAACTCCTGCACCTCTTCCAGAACCGTTGCATTATCACTTTCTTGCTGATTGAATTCCGAGTTGTCTGAAACGAAGAAGCCCATTTATATGTGTTCAGAATGCATACGATGACTATTTTATTATAATGAACAAAAATACTTACTTGTCTCATACTGTTGATCAAACCTGATGGTTAAATTACTTGCAACTTGAGAGATTGAAGAACTGAACGACCTCTTCTGAACCTTCTTTTGATTAACTGATATTGATAATTGGTTAACATTAGGAGTATTACTTTTTTTGGTTACAGACGTTAAGCCACTGCAACTATTCTCGATAACAGGCGACTTTCTTGTTCTGTTAGTAATATCACAGAGAATAGAAGGTGTGGTGTGGTGTGACAATGGAGACGTCATTGTAGATTGAGGATGTTGAATCTCATTGTTTGTGATAGAGGAACCAAAATTGTTTGTAACCGGAGTGATTGAGTTTGAAGTAATAAAAGAGAAACTACGTGGGACATTTTCATCGAAACTTCTTACGCACGTTCGTTTGCCTGCATTATTAGTTAACACATTATTGGAAATAAAGAAAGTGCTTGATAGGAAATTTCTTTGACTGAAAGAAGTACATAGTAGAAGTTTAAAAATCCATACCTCTGCCTTCATCTCGATTCTTACTGGAATAGTCAGAACGTTTTTTTCCTCATCTTTAATTTCGTCTTGTAATTTAAAACTGACGACTTAGTTAACCATTATAAGATTCACTAATGGATTAGTATACAGGTGACAGATGGCTTTGCGTAATAACTGACCGCGCGATCCGACAGTTAATTTTCATGATGCATTTGAACCCATGGCAAGGATTGCCATACCAAACTCATTTAAAGACAGAAACAATCAATAATAGGCATTTCTCAAACTGGCATAAATCTTATTGGTTGATTGTATGGTGATGCCATATTCTGACTTTATATTTCAAGTCTTACATGCCTATCTGATGCTCTGATGCGTGCCATGCGGCGTATTAACCCAATTAGAAGAAGATTGGGGTGGAAAAAACCTCTTATACACGAACATGTATTGTCATTAAATGCTTATGACCACAATAGGAAAAGTAGCAAGTCAGAGTGGAGACACTCCTCATATGGTCTTGCGGCAGCATGCATGTTGGGAACATGAGCAATAACACCCTGGAGCCTGTTACTTGATGCTCTTACGCACGCCATGCGGTGTATTAACCCAATTAGTACTAGATGAAGGTGCAAAAAACCTCATATACACACATCTCTATTTGCATTAAATGCATATCAGCACAATAGGAAATACAAAGTCAGAATGGAGACACTTCTCATACGGCCTTGCGGTAATAGGCATGTTGGGAACATGAGCAATAATACCTTCACACCTATTACCAAAAAAACACCCAACTAACAACAGCTTCATAATGACCACAACCAGGACCTTCTCTACGTCCACTATTACTGAATCATCAATAGAATAATCACAGTACTTATTCACAGGTTTATGTTTTGAATACGTTTTACAATTAAATAAAATTATATTTTTGTTCTACATTAGAAATGATTAAAAATGAAATATATTTTCCTTTAGTATTTGTTGATTACACAATCATTTAAAATCAATTAATAAATAAACTTTAATTGTATTAAAATGTCGTTCTCGTATTTTTGAAAACATAAACATGCTAAGATGATAAAAACTGAAATATGACAAGCTTAATAAACAATATATGCATAACAATCATTTGCTATAGGATATAATTCTATTTTAACTGGAAGATAGTAATAAATGCCCAAGACCATAAATTTAATTGCATGCAAGTAACTGATTAAATGGTTAACCTATTTGTTTTAAATAGGCATACCTGATGCTTCATCGTGGACCTTCGTAAATGATGGAAAATATTCAATTTGGAAACATTAAAGACGTTGCCGCTTACTTCGCCCAATTGTTACACTTAGCTGATAACTAAGCATGCAAATACATTGGGAAAGATATTAGTTGGTTGAAAAAATAGCAATATAAGTGCGCTGGTTCAACTCACGTGTGAAATAGCTAATGGTTTTATGATGGACATTGAAAAAATGAGCGGCCACATGAAATAACACCCGATGAGTGCAGATGTGGTTTTTTTTTTAAAAAAATGTTAATTTTAAATTACACAGTTTCATATGTATGTTTATCTAGTATAGTGTCATTTTTTTTTCAACGTATCTAGTATTTTCACAACAAATAATATTGAACTTAATTTATACATTAATCACATGGAGATGAATGAGTATTTCATGCTTCAAAAGAGCATAAACGGGTTGTTTCATGCAATCGGATTCATGATGGAAACAACTAACATTTATCGTTCATAATATTAAAATTCAACTGACTTTTTTCAAAAAGCTGAAACTCAGAAAAGTACATAACTCCTTATTTGACATCTGATCTATTATGTGAAGCATGTCAAATTATCATAGGATAATGGCTAAAAGAAGTAAGACAACGTTCACAACAAAATAACAATGCGGAATACATAAGTCTGATCCTGAAAACATAATAATATCACACTGCTATGTTTAAATTTTAAACATCATTTCTCCTTCTTTATGTTCTTTAGTGGTTTGGTTGAGCTTAATTTTGGTGTGCACATCTCAGAAATGCCAAGGTCTTCACACACAGATGGAAGATCATTTCCAAGAGTCTTCCTTTTTGCGTTTGCATCAGGTGGTGTTGTCAGGTCGGAAGATGTGTTGACGTCATCAATGACATCATTCACTTGTGAAGACGTGATGGTAGTGTCCCTTGAAGCAGTCGATTCCTACGTTAACAGGAAAAAATTTAAAAATGCGAAGACAAGGTATAGTTTGAAAAATATGGTAGGAAAAAATTGTACCTCTATCATGTTTTGTGTGTGTTCCTACAAGTTAAACATTTTTAGAATGTGAGTAAGTCAAATAGGTAAATCAAAGTTTTAATGATGATTTTATTATAAATGTTATTAGGATCTACCTCAACATTTGTATACTGAAATTGTTGTACCAAGTGGGTATCAACACACAATTGACTAACGCCAATGCTACTTGACTGATGCTTGATGTTGTGGCCCTTAATCCTTAACTTGACATTGACAATCACAACTTTCCCTGCAATTTCGTCCAACTCACTAGGAATGGTAGAATTCTTACCCTCCTATAAGTTAACCAATGACAATAAATATATGAATGATATAACCAAAATATAAAAACAAACTACAGAAAATATAATTCACCAATCAACATATGGTTAGTAGGAAGACCCCACCAGTTAGTATCATTTACAGAATTGAGTATAAATAATCTCTTTGGTATGTAGTTGCTAAATGAAGGAGCTATTGTAGAAAAAATTAGTAATGATAATGTGAATCAATGGATGAGTTCCATCACCACCATCGTGAACCAAGAAATGTGAGATGTCATAAACACCATCATCAATAAGTTTCCAGCAATGCCTGTCCATCAGTTCAATTGACATAATCCGAACTAATATGCGTGTATCTTTCTGATTGCAGAAGTAAATGTGTCAAACAATATTGTTGTCAAGAAATTAATTTGAAAAGAACAAATGAAATTTATTTAAAACAGATGAAAGAAGGATAACCGTATCATCAAAAACAATCGATCGACAGATTCCAGTTCCAGCAATGGACGTTTATGGGTACTGCATTTTCGCTCCAAATATCTATGGATGATACGATCAACTCTAACCTTCAACATCATTTGAACAGGACCTTCAGAAAGATTCTGCAAACTATGTATAATGTTCATTTCCATTTCGAGAGGGAAGAGTTTTGAAGAAAGCTGGTTGAAAGGCAAAGAAAACCAACAACAGTTCAGTTTAAATAATGAGCGAAGCGTCGTATGAATCGAGGGTTAACTATGATTTGACGGTTGAAATTGTGGAATGCGCTGATTGGTAAACAATTTATTAAAACGCATACCAGTAAATGGAAAGAAATAACACAAGAGTGGTTTATGTGTTGAGAATTCGAACCAACATTCTAATTATTGATAAGATTATTATTTGTAATGTTATTGTTTTGATATAGATTATAAACTCCTTATAATTGACAATGTACATAACAGAAGTAGGAATTAAATTGTATCAATAATAGTGGAAAATTTCTTGTCATTTATTCTGACGGTTAGTAGAAGTTAAAAATGAATTACTTATCTAAATACAATTCCAGTTGGATGGAAAAGTGACATTAACCTAATAAATTATGTATATATTTTCAAAAGTTTATAAATACAATTTAAAAATTGAAATAAGATTGAAAAAAGATTTAGGTGGAAACAATGTAATTTAATTAAAAAAAAAAGAAAAGGAAAACTAATATCTAACAATTAGTGATGTCATTCAGCATGGTTTTAACGTCAACATTTGTCACGTGTCATTTTTTTTTTCGAACTTTGCTATTTTTTTAAAAAAAATACAGAAAAACACAGGTCCACAAAATATACATTCCCAGTGTTTACGAAGCATGGATGTCTCATCAAAAAGTGTGTTGATGACAAAAGACACTTATAAAACAAATTCGTAGTAGGAATCCGTTAATGACATATTTAATTAAATTGATAGGTTGAAGCATTCATTGCATATGGGGAAAAAATATAAAACATTACATGAACTACAATATAGATAAAGTTCCATGGATAATTACAAACAGCGATTGTAACAAAAAATTAACGGAAACATCTTGAAAGCTTTTAAATAATAAAGGCAAACACAAATATGGAGAGTATTGTTCATCTATTAAGGGGAGACTTGAAAGGATGGGCGGGATGATCTAGCAACTTCATTGTCACGGGTCAAATGAGTAGCACTGAGATGGTTTACTTGGAAACGAAACTCAACTATTGCATGGTGGACGTAATTGAAAACAGCTGCCGATACGTCACAGTGACTGAGGAAAATAATTTCCCCATCTGCAATGTAAACGGGATATCACTTACAAATGGAAACATTATGAAGGAACAAAGAACATAATCTAATTAACATGACAGATAGGAAAATACTAACCACCAATCCTAATCATCTTAACAAAGAATAAAGCAACAACAACATCTTCCTCATCTATAACACTGCCATAGCTGAGTGAGGCCCAAAAAGCAGGTGACCCTCTAAAACAACAGTGAAATGGGTGTCCACTACAAAGTGTGAAGGAAATTAATATTGGCAATTACATATGTAGTTGTAAGTTACGGCTGAACCCAAGAGGGGGGTGAATTGGGTGAAGTATAAAAATTTCCATTCTTTAAAAGATTTTCGCAGTTTAGGAAATTCATCTTTGTGTAATAAAAGTAAGATCACAAACAATTGGTAAATACTCAAATGTAAATGCTGGAAATGCAAGAGATAAGGGAGAAGAGCTTGCAAACAGATTTATACTGGTTCGGCCTTATCCTTGACTTACGTCCAGTCCCCAAGCCTCACTTGGGATTTTCAATCCACTATCTTTAATCTTCTTGATTACACGATCTGTAACTGAAGTAACCTTTTCTCTAGGATTCACTCCCCCTTACAATCTGTAATCAACACACTGCTTGATTACACACTCTGTATTCGAAGTAATCCTCTCTCTAGGATTCACTCCCCCTTACAAGTTGTAATCAACACAATGTATAACCCACTCAAGATTACCCAATCTTGAGTTGCTCTCAGAAAGATAATGTGTTTACAATAAAATTTCCTCTCAAAGGAATGAATAAATGATCACTGAAGTTCAGATACAATTCATTTCACTCTCTAAGCTATTTAGATATGAAAAACAGAGTGAGAATGATGTAGAAGTAGAGTATCAGTATTTTGGCATTGTAAACTTGTATCTCCTCGTTTTTCTGCTTGAATCCATGTCTTTTATAGGTAGAGAATGATGTGTAACCGTTTTTGACCGTTATAGGATGAATCAGACCGTTGTAGTTGATTGTCATTAAGTGTGGTCTGCTTCTCTCTCTAAACTCCAACTAATCCATATGGTAATTTGATATGAGGTGGCTCTTTGAGAATTTGCCCGTTGGAGATGACTTTGCTTGTTGTAGTAAGCAATCTTTAACGTTTAGAAGGTGTGCTCAGATGGATTAGCTGAAAGTAGGTTGATTTGCAGAAGTGCATTAAATGCACTATTCACTTTTTGCTTTTTGGCTTTGACCTCCAATAATCTTCATCTGATCTTACTGGAATTCACTCAACAAACTTGTTAAACATAGCTAGGAATATGATTGAATGAATTATGGAAGCAATAAGATTAAACAACAGTGATTTGCAAATTCGTGTAATTCAAAAATCAATTTTGACCGTTGCATACCGCGGTAAGTTCCTCTATACTGGAGTATGACATTGTGCATAAGTGTCCATACTGCAGTATCCAAAGTCATACTGTGGTATGCAGCTTCCAGAGGCAAAACATCGTGACTTGTGTTTGAAAGTCATAACCTATACTGCGGTATGTAAGTAGCCTACTGCAGTAAGCGAGTTCTTGACAAATTGAGAATTAGTTTAAGAGCCCAATACTGCAGTATGCAAACCTATACTGCAGTATGCAATAGTTATAAAATTTGGCAGCTCTCTGTATAAGCCTATACTGCAGTATACATATCCATACTGCGGTATTGACTTGCTTGAAAAACTTGGTTGCTCTCTGGATGGCCCTATACTGCAGTATACATACCTATACTGCGGTATTGACTTGACTGAAAAACTTGGTTGCTCTCTGGATGGCCCTATACTGCAGTATACATACCTATACTGCGGTATTGACTTGACTTAAAAAAACTTGATTGCTCTCTGGAAGTCCAATACTGTGGTATAGCACCCTATACTGCGGTATTGACTTAACTTGAAAAATTTGGTTGCTCTCTGTAAGTCCAATACTGCGGTATAGCACCCTATACTGCGGTATTGACTTAACTTGAAAAAATTTGGTTGCTCTCTGTAAATCTAATACTGTGGTATAGCACCCTATACTGCGGTATTGACTTATAATGGATTTGAGCAACTTCTTGAACAGACTATCAACTTCTGAGGGCCATATCTCTCTGGTCGGAGCTCCGTTTTGGTCCATTCAACTCTTGATGGAAAGCTCTGTGAGTCTACTTTTATATGCCACTGATTTCAGCTCAATCGGATTTTTCGTTTGTGACATATACTCAAAATACCGAAGGCTGTCCCTGACTGTGACGCTGATCTTTGTGTCAACTTGTAAAATTAATCAATGATTCATCTGAACTCTTTTGGGCATGAACTTTTGTCACCAATACGTGTTAGATGTCTAGTTTCCAATGCTTTTGGTTTCGTCTCAATCCGATCTCTGGTTTGTGAGATATCATCAAATTACCAGACGTCGCCCATGCTGAATGTGGACTGAGTGGAGCAGAAGAGCTAATCACGTTGCATATGATCTTGAAGCCTTCTAGCCGCTGATTTTTGCTGACTTTAACTCCAAATTGAGCCATTTGAACTTCCATATGATCTTGGAGCCTTCTAGCATCAATATAAGAACTTGAATATTTATATTCTCATTCCATTCAACAAGTTCTTCCTTCTTTAATCTCCCATCTTGATTAATCTTCATAATCCAACTCTTTCTTCCTTCTCTTCTTTTGATCATTCCATATCATTTGACTCACATCTTCTTTGATTCAATTTCTTCTTCTTGTAATTTCTTATCTCCTTCTTGATTATTCTTCTTTCTAATTCAACTTGAACTAATCTACATTAAACATAGTAGTTAGTCAATGTAGGAGATATATTATATAAACTTTTTGGTTTTATATTAGACATCATTAAAACTAATCATAATCAACAGTAGTTGAATTGATATTAACAAATAAGAAATAACAAACAAACCGTTCATCAATGATTTCAAAAGTAAACTGAGATATGGTCTCTCCCCCATCAACTATCTCTGTTAGTTGGTGAACTAAAGTTACAAGACCAACAACATCTGAAACATTACAGCCAAATAGTGAAGAGGATGAATATTTATAAAAACATATAAAAGATATACTGCAGGATTGGTATGAAAACTAAAATGTGGGTAAAGGGTTGCTACTTATAAGAGTTGTTTCAAGGATGGTAGTTGTTGTTAGAGGCAGTAGGGGCTAGAACAGATGATCCGGTGTGGTGATAGCATCTCTAACCAATACAACCTGAGTGAATGGTTGTAACACAATTTTCAAATCTGGGTTTATGATATTTGGGCCATGTTCAACAGTAAATTGTTTTAAAACAAAACAATATCCTGGGATAAGGACTCCTGAAAGTTTGCGTATGACATCTCACTTATGCAGTACAACCAGGCATAAATAACCCTACAACAAAATGAGAAGCATTAAAAATATAGGGTTTGTAACAATTTTAAAACTTTCTGGCACAATATTAAATAATACAGGTAGGAATAACACCTTTGAATCTTCCAGGAGGACGTTGAAGGTCATGGGACGATCGTCCTTGGTATATGGAATATCCCAGAAGGTGTAGAGGACATTCACTATGATCTGCCAGTTGTATTTCTTTCCATCCAGAAGTAGAAATGAAGCAACATTACTCGTGGTCATTGTATGCAAAGAGGTAAATGATGAAGAGGATAGTATACTGTTTGAGGAATGCAACAGAATCGTAAATCCTGAACCACTCTGGAATAAATATTGGACGTTGCAGAGTGAACGCATCATAAATGATGGGTAACATTTAATGCTAGTAATGATGCGGTAGCCGCTTAGATGCTGCAATGCTTCATTATGGCTAATAAATACTAATGCCAATAGTCAGGAATGTGATGAGTTAGTTGAAAATATAAGTAATATAAATGCGACGATTGAACTCAGGAATGAAATACCCAATGGGTTTATGATGCAAGTTGAAAAATTGAGTGGCCACATTGGATAATAATTGATAAGAGTGGATGTGGAGTATTTGTGGGCATTTCCACGAGCCTCAGGATCTTTCTGCATGGGAATGCAAATAGTTTGTGGAAAGTAAACACACTATGAATGCGATAGTTAACATTATGGAGATGCATAAACATTATTATGAAGGTGAGTTTATTGGGAACTTCATAAAGACTGGCATAACAATTATGATCCATTATGGACACGGGTCACGTAGTTTTGGATTTAGATTTGAAAAGATGACGCCATATTGAAATAATAACATAAATAATAGTATGAGTTTTGACGATATGATACGAATACCTAAGTATTGTTGCAACTTTGAACAATAATTTTTTCCAAAAAACAAAAAACAAAATGATTATTTCATGGTTGATTGTATGGCCACAACAACATATGCCTTGTCCACAACACTTGCATAGCTATTTGAGGCCCAAAAAGCAGGGGAACCTCTTATATCACATTGAAAGGGATTTGCATTACAAAAAAGGAATGGAGTGAATTTTGGGCTAGGAAATTTGATGAACTAACAAAATAGAAGTCATCATCAAACCATTCATCCATAATTTCGAACTTCAACTAGTAATTGCATTCTCCACTATCCATTATTTTTGAAAGTGCATCAACATGAGTGACAAGTCCTACAACATCAGGTACGAAAACAGTCATATAATTAGTGAGTTGAGTATTGATAAACACATTTGATAAAGATCTGAATATATATAAAAAGGAACAGTAGGAATGAAAAAAAGTATTGATACTTATGAGACTCATTTCGACAACTGTTGTAGTAGACAGAGGCAAGAGGGGTTGGAATGTCATAATTGGAGTCCTTATTACTTCACTCACAAATGTAATCTGAGTACAATTTTCTAACACGATTTTCAGATGGTGGTTTATGAGATTGGGGCTATGTTTTACGCTAAAATGCTTAAGAACAAAACAAAAGCCTGGAATAAGCACCCTAAACAGTTTACGTATAACCTCGCGCCTACGCAATGCAGCCAAGCAATGGTACCCCTACAATAAGGAGGGGAGCATGAAAAACTAAATGAGCGGCAGAATGATTAACCAAAAAGTATATCATTAACAAACATAAAACAGTAAAAACAACCTTGGAGTTTGCGAGTACAACATTAAATGTAATTGGACGACGCATCTTGGTGTATGGAACATCCCAAAAGCTAGCCACGACTTTCGCAGTAATGGACCCCAGATTTGTTCCCCTATCCAGCGAAAGAAAAGACCATACATTACTCATTCTATGCTGGATCCACTACTGAGATTCTGGATCAAAAAGACAATAGGGTATGAGTTGTACAATTGTGCAACTGAAGCTAAAATTGTACAATTGTGCAACTGAAGCTAAAGTGGTTAACCTATCTGTTTTAAATAGGCATACCTGATGCTTCGTCGTGGACCTTCGTAAATGATGGAAGAAACTTAATGGAAACATTAAAGACGTTGCCGCTTACTTCACCCAATGGTTACACACTGCTGATAACTAAGCATGCAAATAATTGGGAAAGATATCAGTTGGTTGAAAAAATAGTAGTATAAATGCGCCGCATCAACCCATGGAAGAAATAGCCAATGGTTTTATGATGCACGTTGAAAAAATGAGCAGCCACATTGAATAACAACTGATGAGTGATGATGTGGTATATTTTGGATGATCACCACGTCATGACCAGTAATGTTGAGAGAGATGTACACGTCGGACTGACAAGTGGACCAATGAATGATGGGCTAGGAGATTTAGTAGTATATATTTGATAGCAAATGAAAGTGTTATTGGGAATTGTCTCCTCTACATGTGAAATGATCATTTATTAGATTCTAAAGGGTTAATGTTCTTTCTATGGATAAGTACCATTTCATTTGGCCTTAACACAGTTAACTACACTTTACAACATTATCATGTTGCCTCTGGCTTCTTAGAGAGGGTAAATTGTAATATTCTCATCTGAAATTGCTTTCCTATTAAAGGTTTCCCTTGATTTTTACCTATTCTTAACAAAGGGTAATTGAGGATAAATAATGCTGATCATTGAGGGTTTTTCTTTCTCTAGAGAAATTAATAAATCACATCTTGTTTGGGTTATCTCAATTTAATGATCAATAAGTTCATTAATAAGTTGCTGAAACTATTGTTTGGACATTCTTTGTTGTCATGCACAACTCCTATGTACCTTTGGTTTTCTTCCTTAAACCTTCAATCATAAATGCTTTTCTTAATTTTTTTCCCTAGGAGAACAATTACTGCAAAAGTGGATTTCTTTCCCATGTGATGATGGATTCTAACTCAGAAGTTTGTGGAAGATTTTGCTTATTTTCATATCATTTAGACCTTATTGAAATGAAAAAACAGATAGAAAGAATGAATCTAAGTTGCATGCATACTATTTAGTAGGTTTTATATTTTATATTAATATTGATTGGATGTGATCAAAATGTGATTTGGTAGATTGTTTGAACATTCCAGTTGGAGCATGAGGAAACCATCATCTGAGACTATGAGGCATGTAAATATGTTGGTTTGGAAATGTTTGTTTTGTTAAGTTAACCATGTCTTTACTATTCTTAGCTCACATACTATTGACAACTAATATGCTTCATATTGAATAGTATATTTACAACATGTTTAAATTAGAAATATTTTTGCTGCAACTGTCACGGGGATTAATTTCTCATATTCATGCCCACTTTTTAGGTGCACATATATATTACTCATATTCCATACTAAACCCTTTATATAACAACGTTTGGGCATGAATTTCTCTTATCACCAATGCATGTGTGCATATTTGTATAGAATATGATGCATTAATAGCAATAGCGGTAAGTCGATCCTTATGCAGAAAATTCAAATGCACACTACAATGAACACACATGTATGTGTGCATATTTGTATATTACTCATATTCCATACTAAACCCTTTATATAACAACGTTTGGGCATGAATTTCTCTTATCACCAATGCATGTGTGCATATTTGTATAGAATATGATGCATTAATAGCAATAGCGGTAAGTCGATCCTTATGCAGAAAATTCAAATGCACACTACAATGAACACACATGTATGTTGGAAGGCATATAACTCAGTTTAATCCCTAGATTGTTCAAGGACATGTAATTACTAACTTTAATTAATTGAGCTCATATGTTTGGCCTCCGTGGATGTCAAGACAAAATTTATTGTGCATTGATTTGTCTAAGACACTTGCTTGAATCTTGTTTCCCTGATCATAGTAGCAAAAAAATAATTAAAAAAAATACATCAAAAACTAGCGATAATATGAATGCGTTAGTTGAAGGAGCATGTGGAGGAAGCATTAAGCAATAGCAATGAGACACAAAATAATTCGGAAAGGGCAGCCTTTTGGCAGACATTCTGTTTCCTCAAGAACACGAATGACTATAGTCCACATATCAGAACCATCATGGACGTACTTAAGCAAAGAAGATGACATGCTATCTAGTGAAACAGTAATCAGTAAGTGAAAGGAGGTGGATGAGATATAAGGGGTTTTGCTACAAAACTCAGTATTTGCGGATGAGAATTTGTTCCCTATGCCCTGATTTTGGTCAGACCTGAAACATAGGGAAGGGATATGATTTTGAAGGTTTTGATGCTTCCAATGAGTTTAGAAAATGAATTTTCTAAAAACTCAGTATTTGCGGATGAGAATTTGTTCCCTATGCCCTAATTTTGGTCAGACCTGAAACATAGGGAAGGGATATGATTTTGAAGGTTTTGATGCTTCCAATGAGTTTAGACTAAAAAATTGTGCGGGATAAGGGTGCGAAAATGATCTTGGAAGCATCGATAAAGAAAATGAATTTTGGCCAAAAACCCTAACATTTTGGCAGACCAGCTCTTGTGGCAAGAGATTGGATTTTGTTAATTTTAAGGTTTAAAATGGATTCCTTGGGAAAAATTGTGTGGGAATCGGCCTTGATCATGATTTTAGAAGGGTTGGGTTAAAAACTCAAAGATTAGAACTAAGGTTGGTGTGTTGCCATATTTTGTTTTTTTGGAGGAAACCCAACTGTGTCGTGATTTTGACTAACCAAATGTTTCCCAATGGCCCTGAAACTTTGCAAAATTGTAGTAGACATCCTAACCTTTAGTTTGATATGTAATATAGGTCGAATGGATCTGTATATTAATAGATATGAATTGTTAAAGTTTGGGCACTGACACTGGAATACAATCTGGGACTGTAACATCCCTACTTTTCATATGCCTCAACGTGGATTTTATTTGCATAAGTGAATTTTATTTTTATTAGGTCTTGTGAATTAAATTTGATCCAAGGGGGATGTGAAGAAGGTTACATAAAAATTTATTAGGGACTGTAGACAAGAAAATTAATTAAAGAATAATTATTAAGGTGTGATTTTGGTTTAGAAATTTTTAGAGGCATTATTTTATGGCCTAGAGAAGTCAATTGAGGAAGAGAAATCCTTATATGGGATTAAGGATTTAATTTTTGATATGAATCCAATCTTTGCAATTAGGTAAACAATGAATTATGTTGCAAATAAAGTCATGTGGGTGATTAAAGGGATCATATTGGTACATGCTTCATAAGATGACGTTGAATCAACCCTCATGAATTTTCGGTGCATCAACAATTAGGATTAATTAAAAGCATGGCATGTAGGTAATTAAGTGAATTATTGATGTTGAATTAAAATGTTCAGCTTGCACCGTACAGCTCAAACCGACCTAAGAAATCTTTGAATAATAATTGGAAGACTTGTTGAATTAATTAGGGAACCATAAGCCTTAAATCCCAAAAGCCACGGTCAGCAATTTGGTTGAGATAGAACCATATGGCAATATGTAAATTCAGCAAAGTTCAGGTCTGGACATTAAATCCCTTAGCTCAACCGACATGCTAAACCGACAAGCCAAGAGTGATTAATTCAAGAGATCAATTTCCCTATCTAACTCGGTCAAAACACCAAGCACACCGAAAAGAAAATCAAGAGTGAGAGTGACCAAGGAAAATGCTAAGACTCACCGAAAGAGTGTTGAAGTGTGAGTGACTAAGTAGGACTTGAAGAAAGAAGAGGAACCGAGGAGGCTGGCGGATTCATCAAATTGATCAAAATCAAATTGATCAAAAGGTAAGTGTCTAATACTTCTTGCCAACATGTATGGTATTTAGGAAGGCATATAAAATTCTGAAAATTTGGTTTTGGGATAAGAAATATTAGAAGCTAGTGGTGAATTATAAATTGAAGCTTAGGAATTTGGTATGAATGATTGGGTGTGAAGTAGTATGTGGAATCAATGCTTTGTCATGTTCTCTTGCTGTTTTGCCACCGAATGAAGGAAGGAAAAATGTTTTGACATATATATATATATATATATATATATATATATATATATATTCATGCTATTTTATCATTGAATGAAGAAGAAATTCGGATGTTAGTGTGAGTTGAGTTTTGAAGTCGAAAGCTATGGACTTGTTTTCTTTATTTCTTTCGGTCAACAAGTTCCTTTATGGAGGAAATGGATTTTTGGTAGAATTAGTGATTTTAAGGTGTGCAAAATGAAGGGTTATGTAGGCTAGGCACGGTTTTTGCACACTAAGTAAGTGTATTTTTATGGTTGATAGGTTTAAGAGATCCTTGGAAAGTCTATAGGCCTACTAAATATTAAGGACAATAATTATCACAATAGGTAGTAACCGCTTTACTCAGATATCTCTATGTGTTTTGCTGTATGTTTGTTTTTTCCATGTATGTTTTTCCTTGTATATGTTTGTGCCAAATATGCATACAGTATTATGTGATTCCTAGCGCTGAGGATGTTCAGTCCGAGGCCAATTTTGGTTGATAGCTGTACAGGTTGAGTTATCAGTCCGGGGCTAGCCTAGAAAGGGCGGCTCTATGGGTTGTGAGTCCAGTGAGTCCGAAGCTTGCCTTGGTAAGGCAGCTGTAGGGGTTCTTGAATTGTGGTATGTGCTTTACTGTAATATGATCTAGATGTGTATATGGTATGTATTTGGCATGATAATATATTTCTGTCTGCATGGTAGCATACGTACTCTTGACACATTTGGTATTTGAGTACTGACGGTTACTCTAGGGCCCGAACCACAGACTCCAGATGTTTCTACAGCTGCAAAGGAGCGTACTGATAAGTAAGGACATTCTGTGATAAGGTAGGACCCAGTGATGCGGTGAAGAGTAGGGGATGCCCTACCGTATTTTGTATCGTGCTTTTTGGATGACTGTATTATATACTTAGGGTTTTACTTTTGGATTACTGTACCCTTAACCCTCCGAGGACTCGTATTTTCTGTTGTTTTTACTTTTATCAGTACAATAGTTTGTCCAAACCGATCCTGCGCTCTGTTTCACATACTTTGATGCATGCTAAATAACCTAATAATTAAAGGAAAGGTAATTCGGTAAAAAAAATCCCTCTAACCCGCCACCTGGAAGGGCGAGGCCGGTGGAGGTGTAATAGGGACAATTTGGGTTGATTGAGGTTTTCGGAATGTTATATGCCCTATTGGCTAGGGACATTAGTTTTCATTGAATATGGACCTAATATGGGTCATTTAGTCTCTTAAACTACCTCAACTGGATCTTTTTGGATTTAGTTGTGATAGTTAGACAAGGAAAACTGGGAAACTCTGTTTTTCAGAATTTGGGCTCCTATGTTGTGAGAGGTTTTGGCCTAGTAAACAATCTGTCTATTTGTGAAATTTGGTCAGAGAATAAAAGACCTTATAAGCTTTAAAATGAACCTTAGAACATGTTAATCAGAGGTCTAGAAACTAAGTTATGAATTTTCTAAGTTTAGGCATGTAAATTGGAAAATTCTATGTAAGTATTAATCCGTCGTCTATGGATGTGTATTTATCTGGGATGACGAAAAGATTGGGAGCCAATTCGGGAATTAATAAAGTGTCTAGGTACTAACTCTAATATCACACACTTTGTATGACTGTATATATTTGTTTGAACTATGTATATGAGAGTCCCATCTCGTGTGGGGCCAAAACTAACGCGGCTTGATTAAGTGGAATAGTGGCTAGGGCCTATTGAACTGGTAGTCCATAGGTAACAAACCTAATTGAATTTAGAAGACATGGGCAGTTCCCCGTTAATTATTCCTAGCAATATGGTTATGTAAGCTATATATGTCGATATTGCTGCATGTGATTTGTAATATGAATTCTAAATGTTGTTGTGGACTATTTGTTGTTTGTGATTAACTGCCGTATACTATCTATATTTTGTACTTGAGATTAATTATTACTCTGGAACCTTCAGGATTCAAGCCCTTGTTACTACCTGTGATTTGTATAGCATATTGGATGTGGCTCCCAAGGCAAGGCATCAAATGTAGGCAAATGGAGATACCAGACCTAGTTTGGATATGTTGTAGATTATTTATCGAGGAATTTTTTAATTATGTTTAGAGTTTGTTATCATGGTGTATTGATCTTATGGGCATTTTTGTAATGTAATAAAGAAATTTACATTAGTAAATAATGCTATTTCTGTTTCCCCACCAAAATGCATGTAAATACTCTAATGAATGTCAGTATACTGAGGAGTATTACACTAATAATATAAGGTTTTAGATTTATGGTTATTAGTGTTATATATATATATATATATATATATATATTCTTTATGCCGATTGCATTTTTAATTTTAGGACCATTTGTTTGTAGAGTTTATATTGCATAATATTGCTTTTAGATATAATAATAATATCTAACAGGGCTTCTATGAAACAAAATAAGTTGTACACTTTTTTTTTTTTAAAGCCCACCTTTTAGATTGAGTATGAAATTACTTGGTCTAAAATGTGTTAGTAATAGAGAAAATCTGTAAGAATAGATTAGCATCATTTCTATGTTGTAGTATTTGATTATTAATAAATGAGCGCATTTTATCTTTATCATATTTATGTCTCACCTTTATTTTAAGGTAGGAATAGAACATGTGTTAATCTTGAGGATCAATGATAGAGATCATGATCATGAGGACTCGAGAACACTGGATATCTATTGCCTAAAACTTGTTCATAGTCTTGAATCACCAATAAAGGGCATTAATGATCTCAATAAGACTAATATGTCATCATCTACATGTATAAGATAAAAGGTAGGGTCTTCATGGAATACAGACATGGTGATGCCTTAGCTGATATCGTAGGTAGATCTGTTGGAAATTAGATAGCACCGAACAGACCTGTCAAGAGACTCCACAAAGATTCATTGTAGAGAGTATCGTTAGATATGTAAAGTCTCTCATTGTTTGGTAGTGCAGATCGTCCGGGATTTAAGGATGCCATTGAACACTGTCCTAGGGTTATACTTGGACTGTATAACTTTATCCGCCTGAAAAAGGGGAGAACAATGTACTCTTAGGTATAACTTGAATACATGAGTATAGATAGACATGTCAAGAGGACTCACAGTCCCTTACAAGAGATTAGTCATTCACAAGACTAGTAGAGCTTAGATAGCTTCTAATTAACTCAGGAGACTATGTGCACAACAAATAATTATGAAGAGTCATGATCCGTTATAGAGTAATACAAGAATATTTCTAGTTCTGTGAATTAGCTACATTTAGTCAATTAAGAGAGATGATACTCTATCTTTGCTCTCGACTAAATGCAAATGACGATGTGAGAGATGACGCCTACATTGTATCCAAATATGAAAGGTAGATCACTTGATTAACTCAATTAGTTTTGGGGTCGCAGAGCATTGCTAGTGTCTTATGAGATCATTATATAAATTGGGCCAATTAAAGGAGTTTTAATTGGTCCAAGTTTATTTATGTTAGTGATTAATTGGATCTAATGGGTCATACACAAAGGTTATTCCCGATTGCTTAAAATTAGTAAACTTGGCCTAATAATTGTTATTAGCTTTATCAAAAGTAAAGGTGTAATTGGGTTGGAGTAGGACTCCAAGCCCAATAAAGAGAAAATGGCATCGTATATGGTGTCCCCAGTAGGAAATCAGTTTCTCCACAAAAGGGCCCAAATATGTTGGAAGACCCAACGGGGTCTTAGGCCACGTTGAATTTGGAATTCGAATTTTGAATTTAAGTTTGAAATTTAAATTTGAATTTTAATTCAAGAGGTTAGATTATAACAGATAATTATGATATATATATATATATATATATATATATATATATATATATATAAAAGTGATTTTGAGTTTTAATTTAAAACATGAATGTGATCCATCATCTTAAATTATTATTCAATCAATCAATCAAGATATGGATATGGTTCATCATCTTAAATGATTGACTCAATTAATCAATCAAGAAATAAATGTGATCCATTATCTTAAATGGTTGACTCAATCAATCAATTAAGAAATAAATATGATCCATCATCTTAAATGATTGGTTCAATCAATCAATCAAGATATGAATGTGATTTATCATCTTAAATTCAATCAATCAATTAAGATATGAATATAATTCATTATATTAAATTCAATCAATCAATCAAGATGTAAATTTAATATGAATTGGTTAACAAATAGTGGGCCTATTACCTAAAACCCCTTTTTTTAGTGCATAGGTTGAAAATCCTAAGGCAATTAGGACTTGAAATTTTCGGCCCATGAAGGCTATTTAAAGGGGTGTTGGCCAAAATTATACGTGCCTTATGCTCTGTAAATTTTGGTCATTACCAAAGGTTTAGAGGGAAAGGCGTCATCCAAGAAAAGTAAGGTTCCAATCTTGTTACTCCTATCTCTGACCTAATTCCAAGAGAACACAATCTTCTTGAAAAGAAAAAAAATCAAGGAAACCAAACTTTAACTTTGCCTTCGCCTATTAAGCATCCAAGGAGTGGAAGGTTTTTCAAGAGAAAGAGTTCACATTGCAATCGGGGGATAGCTGTGTGGATCAGCGTTAGAGGACATCAACCACATTGAAATCTTCGAGTGATCTAAGGTAATCCTAATCTCCAATAATTGTTTGAACAAGTAATGATGAAACTCAAGAATAACATAAATTGTCACAAATTCTCATGAGTGCTATAAAGAGTTACGGTTTAATGATTAATAACTAATTAGCGTAATTGGTTAAGGTTAATAATTCACGAGGATCATAAAGAGTTACGGGTTTCTGCAACAATTAAACAAAAATTTTGTTTTCAACCTCATGAAATTTTGCATGAGAGTCGTGTAATAGACAAAATTAACTATCAAAAGTTGGGCATTTTTTAATTATAAATTGACACTTTTAACACATGTCATCTAACCAACCGGTTTGAAAGGATAACTTTTAAGTTTTGTCTTAATATTTTTAAACTGATCGATACAAAACTAAACCTAAAACATGTTTAAAAGGCCAATTTCAACTAATCTTAAAAGCCTCTTCTAGTAGTGACTCTCTCTCTAATACTGATACTATTAATAAATAATTCACTTACTTCTTCTAATCATCTCACTCTATCCAACTGTCTATTATTATCAATCAATCTAGCTTGTCTCAAATTCTTTTGCTAAGGTTTGTCAAGTACTAAAATGATCGCAACTTACATATCATAGTTTCTAACCACTACTCTATTTTAACATTTACTCTATTATTGCTCTTACATTTTAGTATTTATTCTTATCATTGCTAATACTATGAAGCATGCTTTAGAGACACAATTACTCAAGGGATTCCTTTGCAAACCCACTTTAACAACCAAGTTTCCCTTCAGTAAAAGACAATAACCCGTTCGCAAAACTTTTTTTTTAAATATACTCAATAATATATTTATTGAAGGGTTAAGGGGCAAAATTGCCTTTATAGTTTTCCTAGATGTGCATCTAACACCATATACTTTACTCGGATGCAAAAGTGTCTATAAATTTCTGTAAATAAGGTAAAAATGCCATTTCCATTAACTAATACTAATGGTGTTACTTTTTAATTTAGTGGGCCCACACTATTATTTTCAAAACTCCTTACACCCTCTCTCTCATTTCCCCATCCTTCACTCAAACACCTATGACCCATCCCTCCTTCTTCTTCTCTCTCTAGATCCATATGGTTACAGGAGGCACAACTATCACAACCCATAGCACCAAGCTCCCAAGCAGAGACATCTCTCCTGCCAATATTGATATCCCATTCTTATCCCATTTTGACATCTTGTCTCTCACCATAACTCGACATTTTGGTGTTTGGCGATGGAGTTAAGGAGAGAGAGAAGGAGAGATGAGCGTTTGACCTAAGAGGAGGGGCGTACAAGAGAGAGAGAGAGAGAGAGAGGGTATGAGGAGTTTTTAAAATAATTTTTAAAAATAATATTGTGGGATCAATAAATCAAAAAGTAACATCGCTTGCATCAGTTGATGGAATTAGCATTTTCCCCCTATTTTCAGAAGTTTATTAGCACTTTTGCATCCAAATATATGGTACTAGATGCACATCTAAAAAATATATGGGCATTTTTTCCCTTAACCATTTACTTAATTATTTTAATGAAACATATGTTCCTACTATATAACAAAGGGATACATGACACAACAATTTACAATCCACAATTCACAACGTAATTACAATAATATACCATCTATCACCCATAACATAACAACCTAATTCTTTAACAACATTCGACATTTACAATCATTTATATATAATTCTTTAACAACATCCACAATTCACAATGTAATTGCAAACTCATTTTTTTCTCCTAAAATTACAAGTGTTGTTATTATCAAAAAGGAGGAGCATGTTAGTTCTCTATGTGTTTTGATGATGTCTAACAATTGTTAATGTTTTAAAAATGACAAAGCTTTGAGCTCCTTGAAAAATCTTACAAATTTAGCAACTCAAGTTGTCAATCACAACTCAAGTCATAGTACTTAGAAAATCTAGTTTTTGCAAAGCCCATTGTAAGAACCAGCTGTCACCCAAGAGGGGGGGTGAATTGGGTGTCAGATTAAAACTTGAGTTACTTTGAAAATCTTTTCGGCACTAAATGAAATCAGTTTGAATGACAGAACTAATTTATAAAACAATAATCAATCATTCAAATGTATATGCACATTCAAACTTATATGCTGGAAATGTAAGAGATAAGGGAAGAGAATGTGCAAACAGAGATTTATCCTGGTTCGGCCCAATCCTTGACCTACGTCCAGTCCCCAAGCTTCACTTGGGATTTTCAATCCACTATCTTCTTTCCACTTGATTACACGTTCTGTACTTGGAGTAATCCTCTCACTAGGATTCACTCCCCCTTACAAACTGTAATCAACACATCACTTGATTACACACTCTGTACTCGAAGTAATCCTCTCACTAGGATTCACTCCCCTTTACAAGTTGTAATCAACACAATGTGTTTCTCACTCAAGATTACCCAATCTTGAGTATCTCTCAGAAGAATAGAATGATTACAATAAATCTTCTCTCTTAGAAGTGAATAGATAAACACTGAAGATCAAATACAAATCACTTCACTCTCTAAGTCATCTAAACATGAAAAACAGAGTGCAAATGGTGTGAGAGCAGAGTTTCAGCATGTTGGAAGTGTAAGCTTGTTTCTCCACTTTTTTCTGCTTGAATTTGTCTTCTATTTATAGGTAGAGATCAATATATGACCGTTGAGAAGATTCAATGACTGTTGGATAAAGAAATATAGCCGTTAGAAACTAGCCGTTAGAACTTTTGCACAGATTTTGATGTTCTGACATCACTTTTGCTTTTGTCTTAAACCTTCAATAAACTTTCTTTGATCTGTCTGAAACTCACCAAGAAAATGGTTAAACATGTCTAGGAACATTAGAGATTAATCATGGGAAGTATTAAGATCAAACAAGAAGGCATTGCAAATTCGTCAGATTTGAAATTCTGAATCAGCATCGCGAACTCGAGTTCAGTTCTTGCAGGCTCGAGTTCGAGGCTTCAGTGTTCAAAAATAAGTAAGTTCAAAAAGTGTGGACCTGAGGTTTGTATTTTAAACCTGAGGTTATTAAGTCATTGACAGTCCAAAAAGCTCTCGGGTTGAAATGAACCTGAGGTTCGCAATCTAAACCTGAGGTTCGCAACTCATTGAAAAGTTACATTACTCTCTGTCTGAGATGAACTCGAGTTCGTTCACTTATAGGCTCGAGTTTGGCTTTTTCCAAATGCTCATTTCTTCTCTGGAACTCTCGAGCTCGAGTTTGTGACTGATGAACTCGAGTTTGTAAGTTGATTTGTGACTTGGTTGCTTCTGACTTGGCCTGGTTCGAGTTTGCAACTTTGTCAAATTTCAAAGACCATATCTTCCTGGTCTGAACTCTGTTTTGGTCCGTTCAAAGCTTGATGGAAAGCCCTTTGAGTCTATTTTCATATGCCACTGATTTCAGCTCAATCGAATTTGTCGTTTGTGAGATATACTCAAAATACTAAAGCTTGGTCTGGTCTGTGACGTTGATTCTTGTTCCAACTTGTAAAATTCATAAATAATTCATATGAACTTATTTGGGCATGAAATTTTGTCACCAATACGTGTTGGGAGTCTAGTTTCCAATGCTTTTGGTTTCGTCTCAATCCGATCTCTGGTTTGTGAGATATCATCGAATTACCAGACGTCGCCCGAGCTGAACGTGAAACAGAGTGGAGCTGAAGTGCTGATGACCGCTGTGAACTCGAGTTTGCACTTACAGGCTCGAGTTTGAGGTCCTAAACTTGAGTTTGGGGTCCTGAACTCGAGTTTGCTCATCCAGAAGCTAATTTTTGCTGACTTTAACTCTGAATTGAGTTGTTCCAACTTCCATATGATCTTGGAGGCTTCTAGCTTCACATAAGAACTTGAATACTTATATTCTCATTTCATTCATCAAGTTCTTCCTTCTTCCATCTCCCAACTTGATCATTCTTCTTCATTTAACTTGGGCTCATCATTCTTTGCAGCTTCTACCTTCTTCAATATCCATAAAGTGATGAAGCTTCATTCCAACTTCTGCTTATCATAGAGACTTCCAGTACCACAAGAACTTGAATGTTGATATTCCTATTATATTGTGCAAGTTCTTTTGATAACATCTTTCTCTAGTCTCTTTTCTTCTTCTTGGTTATCCTTCAAAATCTATTGATAACATCTTGCTTCCTTGACAACTTGACAACTTCTGCAAGTACTTCTTTCTTTCATCTCTTTTCTCCTTCTTGATCATTCTTCTTAATTTAACTTCGAATAATCTACATTAAATATAGCAGTTAGTCAATGTAGGAGATAACTATATTACTCAATATACTACTCAATCTTTTTGCTTTTAACAATGGCATCTATATAAGACATCATCAAAACTAATCATATCTAACACCCATAACTCAAGTTGTCACTTAACAACTTGAGTTATGAGTTGTACTTCAGTTTTCAAAAATGACATCGCGACATCAGATTTTCCTAAGTCTGATATGACTTGAGTCATTTCTGACATAACTCGAGTCATAAAGAGTCACAGAGAGCTTAAATGATATATCATTCTAATCTGACTCCAGTTGCCTTGGATAACTCGAGTCATTTTATTTGAAATTCTTCTCTGTCTGAAAAGTGTCACAATTATGACTCGAGTTGGTCTTACTAACTCGAGTCGTCTTATTTGAAATTCCTCTTTGTCTGAAATTGTTTCAATTATGACTCGAGTTGCCCTGAATAACTCGAGTTATACTATTTGGAATTTCTTCTCTGTCTTGAGATACCACAACTATGACTCGAGTCATCTGATGTAACTCGAGTCATCTTATTTGAAAAATCTTCTCTGTCTCCAAATAGTTTAAGCACAACTCGAGTCATCCTGAGTAACTCGAGTTATTGGCATCAGAATTTTGAAATTCATCGTCTTCGTAATCTAAAACTTTTTGATCAAAGATTGGATACTGCATACTATTGATTATTATTGTTTCTAACCAAGTTTAATCAGTTTGCTAGTGGATTTCAGACATGATTAACAAGTTTTAAACTTAAAAATTCCATAAAGCAAAATCTTGTCAGACGCATTAAATGCTAAACCAGAAAGAAAGCATGAAAGAGGAAAATCAACTTCTGAACAACATTAAAGCATTTCAAGCATTCCCAGTCAAAATTCTTTCTAACTCTTAACGGACAAATCGAATGAAGAATGTCAACGTGGAATAACGGCTAATTCTCAGAAGTATACGAAGAGACGAAGCCCAACTAAACAAATATATTCATTACTCTCAACGGTTCATTAAGTCTCATCTTAACGGTCATTAAATGCAAGGATCTATAAAAGCTAGAAGCATTCAAGTCTTCACCTACCGAAACTTTGCAAATTCAATTAGCAATTAAGATCATATACTGTTTCATCTCTAAGTGTTAATATCTTCGGATATATCAATCTTCAGTGATTATTAATCTGCTCTTTTAGAGAGTTCTTTATTGATTATCCTTTCTTATAAGAATCTCAAAGTATTGGGATTTTGGGATTGAGTTATTTGATTACAACTTGTAAGGGGGAGTAAGCTCTAGTGAGAGAATTGGTCCGAGAGTACAGAGTGTGTAATCATTTGATTTAGTGAAATCCCAGAGAGTTTGGGGACTGGACATAGGTCAAGGATTTAGACTGAACCAGTATAAATCACTTGTGTTCATTCTTCTTCTACCTTACTCTGTTTGTCCTTGTTTTTGGTATCCTAAAACAGAGCATTTCCAGAAGAAAATTTAATATCCCCAATTCACCCCTCGCTCTTGGTGATATTCCGTCTTTCAAACTCAACCTCTAACTTACAAAAACAACATGAAAATCACCCCTATTTTCATACTCCTACACAGAGACTTATCTTGAGAAGAACTCAACACCGTAGACTCAGATTTCATGTTTTGAGTTTCAGTGGGCCAAATGCAGAGCCAAATAACCTCAAATTATGCTTCAAAATCAACATGCAAAGACACTCAAAGCCAAAAATAGAAACGTGATGACAGCAACTACACCGTAACTCTTCACTTCAGCAACTTAATGACTCCAAGAAGCCAAGTATCTATCAAAATGAGGTTGGAAATGAGCTTAGGAGGTTCATCTAGACTCCAAAAATAGGTTGTATGAACAGAAACGTGATGACAACAACTACATCATAACTCTTCACTTCAGCAATTTAATGACTCCAAGAACCCAAGTATCTGCCAAAATAAGGTTGGGAATGAGCTTAGGAGGCTCACCTAGACTCCAAAAATAGGTTGCATGTAAGTGTTCTTTCTCCTTCTTCCTTTTTTTGGTGACCTCCAACAGTCTGACTCTCAGTCTGTTACTGTTTGACTCTCGGTCTCGGTGTTGCAGATGGAAGGAGGGAATTAAAGGTGAAGGAAGGAGTGTAGGAGTGTGTGGCGTGAGGTTGCTGCCGTGGAGGGAGGAAAATTGACGGGAAGGAAGAAAGAATGAGATGAAATGGACTAGACGAAGAGGGTGTGTATGTGTATAGGAGTAAGAGAAAATTTAAATGGAATGTGTGTGTGTGTGTGAATGGAAATTGAGGGATTGAGTTTCCCTACCTATCCTTTGGATAGGTAGGAGGAGCTCCTCTCCTCTGGACCGTCTAGATCAAATTTGGATGGTCCAGATCTTATTTTTTTGACTTTCTATTTTTTCAAAAAAAAATTATTTTCATGGGCACATAATCTAAAATAAATATAATCTCTTAACTAACATTTTTTCAAAAAAGGATTTTTTTAATTCAAAAAGCAGTAGTTAAAAAAAATAAAATCTGAATTGTCCAGATCTGATTTAGACGATCCAGATCAGACAGGCAAATGGATAGGCACCAAATGTATATATGTGCTGTTAGGAGAATAAATGAGTGAAGTGAGGGTAATTACGTGGCATACATGCAATCAATTTGGGTTCTAATGTTGGGCCACTATAATGGGTATTAAAGCTAGTGGGTTGCTTCTGCGTTTTCCTGTTGTGTTGTATGTTTTTTGTAATCTAATGCTTGTTGGGCCAAGAGATGAGAATTGGACTAAGTGTTATGTATATGGGCCGAAGGTGTGTTGAATTATGAAGGAATGTGTGCTTTGCTTGTATGGTCCAACACAAAAATACTACTAATTACTGAGGACAGCAGTGTAGTGGCATAGCTGGTGGTATTGAGATACCTTATATCTCCCCTCAGGTCCCATGTTCGAATCCGCCCTCCCCTCACCTTGTACCAAAAAAAAAAAACTACTAATTCCTAAATTCTCCTTTTTTAACAAATATTAGGTCATAATCTATCCCTTGTAATCAATCCTTGGATTTATTCTTTTCTCTAATAATTTTTTTAGGCCCTAAAATATTGTTCTTAATTCATGGAAAATATGCCTTTAATTCCAACAATAAATTCTAAAATTTGTTAAGGCTAAATTTTTCCATAATTAATCCTAAATCATATTTAATTCTCCAATTCCAAATTTTGGGATGTCACATGCATAGAGCTTCAAAAATTGTAAAACACCTATCAAATTAAAGCTCTATGTGTCCTCTTTCTATCTGGAAAGTTTCACAATTTTACTATAAGCCAGTCATTCCCAATTTTAACGTCTTTCCTCATTGTCCAGATTGAGTTTCCAGAATCTTAACTTTGAAAATCATTAACTCAACGTATAGAACTTCAAAAATTACCCATTTTATATAAAATTAAATCTTTGCATATCCTCTATCCATCTGGAAAATTTCATAATTTTCTAAGTTCATTTACCTAGTCAAATACATTGCACAAGCATACTGCCCAATTTAATTTTCTAAAAACTTGGGTCATTTTGTAAAAATCATAACTCTTTGTATATCACTTCAAAAATTTAAAAATACACATAATCTTAAAGCTCTACATCTCTACTTCATTTCTGGAAAATTTCACAATTTTTAGACTCCATTTGATTAGTCAAAACACACATATAAGCTAAATGACTCCAGAATTACAAAACTAACAGTTTTCACGTTTTTGCAAAACTTATGATTTTATGTACCAAAAAGTTTTTCAAAAATTATTCCCAACCTTATTCCCACTCCATTTTTTGTGGGGAACACTTTGGTAACGTCAAAATCACAAAAATCCCTTTGGTTTCCAGAGTTTTTCCTCAGACCAAAATTTGAAGATGGAGCTAAATCACCAAGGGCGGGAGAATTGGGGATTTTAACAACTTTTTGCAAATACTCTGTTTTGAACAATAAAAACAGAGGTGAACAGAGAGTAGAGAAGAATAGCGAGACACAAAGATTTATACTGGTTCGGTCCAACCTCTTGACCTACGTCCAGTGCCCAAACTCTCTGGGATTTTCACTATCTCAATTGATTACACACTCTGTACTCAAGAGTAATTTTCTCACTAGAACTTACTCCCTCTTACAAGTTGCAATCAATGAACCCAATCACCAAGTCCGCTGACTTGTGATTCTTTACAATAAATGATTTACAAATAAGAAACTCTCTCTAAGAGTGGATAATGATAAACACTGAAGCTTAGTGTATCAAAAGATACTTTACAAGTGAAAACTGAAAGAATAAGTGTAAGACTTGAATGCAATTCATTTTCAGCAGATGTGTTAGTTGAGAAGAATTGAATGCAGCTTTATTTATACCAAGAGAGCATTAAATGACCGTTATCATCTTCAATATAACCGTTGCCTTCATTAGACAATGATTAGATTAAGCTTTGGTCTTCTTCTTTCTCTACTCTTCACTTAATCCAGTTGCACAGAAGTTTAGGGTTGGCTTCTTGAATATTAATCCGTTGGAATAGCAGCTACTGGAAGTGGAAAGCAGACATTAATCCTTTGTAAACGTGTGCAAAAGGATTTCCCAAAAGTATGCAACTTTCTGGGTTTTGCATTTAATGTGCTGACGTCACTTTTTGCTTTAGCTTTTAATCTTCAATAAACATCTTCTAAATCATCTGAAACTTACTAACAAAGTAGTTAAACATAGCTAAAAACATAGATGATTGATGATAGGAAGTATTAAAATCAAACAAGAAGGTTTCACAAATTCGTCAGATTCGATTTTCAAACTCTGCGACACAAACTCGAGTTTTTAACTGTGCACTTAAGCAAAACTCGAGTTTCCATAACCAAACTCGAGTTTCCTTTATCCAGAGAGGAAAATCACGATTTGAGCTTTGGAACACATTTTTGAATGAAACTCAAAACTCGAGTTTGTAAAACTAAACTCGAGTTTTGGACTTTTAATGTGAAGTATGAGTTTTAGTCCAAAACATCGAAACTGGAGTTTTCATCCAAAACTTGAGTTTTCAAAACATTGAAAAAGTGCATTGCTCTCGGCTTGACCAAAACTTGAGTTTCCAAAACAAAACTCGAGTTTTCATTTAAGTATGAAAACTTTGAAAAATCTGTGCCAAGTCAAAACTGAAGTTTTCAAAAACTGAGTAAGACATGAAAACTCTCTGCCAAGTGAACACTCGAGTTTCCAAACCAAAACTCAAGTTTTCTCACAATTTTGAGAAAACTTAGAAAACTCATGGTAGAGTGAAATCCTGGAGTTTTAGATTAAAACTGAGTTTGCATATGTTCAAAATGTTGGAGACTCTCTGTATGACCAAAACTCGAGTTTCCAAATCAAAACTCGAGTTTGTCTTTGACAGGAAATAATGAGAAGTCTCTGTGTAATGTAAAACTCAAGTTTACCAGTCAAAACTCGAGTTTGTTTCAAGGTGAAAACTGAGTGCTCTTTACAAGACCAAAACTTGAGTTTTCTTATGAAAACTGGAGTTTTGCTTTGTTCATTGAAAATGAATTACTCTTTGTCAAGGTCAAAACTCGAGTTTTTAAACCAAAACTCGAGTTTGTCTTTGACAGTAAGTTTTTCAACTTATCAAAGATAAACTTTAAGTTGTGTTTACAATTGTCAGTTATCATCAAAACATATAGAGAACTAACAAAATTTGGGTTTTACAATAAAAACTTTAAAATGTCAATCGGAAGGTTGGAATCTTACCACTAGCCTTTGATCTTCAAGAGGAATGAGGAGAGGGTCTGACCGTGGAAGGAAAGGAATGGGTGAAGGGTCATTGGTGTTTTGAGGAAGAGAGGTTTACAGTTGGAGAGGGAGGAAGAGGAAGATGTTGGTGTTTGAGAGAGGAGGAGAGGACAGTTTGGAGAGGAGGAATAGAGGAGAAGTTCAGAGAAATCTAAATGTGGGGAGAAGGAGGGAGTATGTGATATGATTTTGAGTTGTCTGTGTGTGATTGTGTATGGGTGCTAAGTGGCACCGTGCATGTATGTGTGTGACAAGTGTTGTGTGTAGAGCCGGGAAATTAGGCTGAGCTTGTCGGGCTTACCCTTTTCCGGGCTTGAAAATTAAAGAAATTAAATGAAATTGGCCTTGCAAGGTTAGCCTCAAGCTTAAAAGGGCCGGCCCTGCAAGGTCTTGGGCCAACCTGTTAGGCCTTGTTAAGTTTTTCTTTTAATTTAATAAGGAGTTGGAAGAGATGTCCCCAATTCAAATATTTATTGAAAATGAAAGTCAGCTTGCTACTTATATTGACAGCCTTCTTATCACAAGTCATAGGGTCAATCTTATCATAAAAATGATGTATAATAGTTTAAATTTAAAATATAGGTATGCTTCTTAGGTTTTATGTGAGTAATTTGTGGACAATATTTTGCTTTTAATTAGGAATTAGTGAATGTGTTTAGTTGTTGGATGATCGTATTGTTTGGATATTAATGTTGACAACATTTATTTGATAAAGTAGAACTTTAATTGTTGTAATTTACTAATTATATTTCTTTGAAAAAAATGGAGGAAAACTAATTAAAATTGGGAATAGTAACTTTCGGGCCTTGTAGAGCCGGCCTGGCCCTAGTGCTCTTGGGCTGGGCTTTGAAAAACAGATGTTTTTCTTATCCTGGGCCTTGTTAGACCCTGGCCCTTCAAGGGCCGACCATAATTCTCAGCTCTAGCTGTGTGTGTAGGAGAGAGGGAAGGAGTTGTTAGTTCTCTGATGGTTTTGATGATTGCCAACAACTACAAACAATTAAAGAGGTTTTGCTCTTAAGTGTTAAAATCTTGTTGAAGAGCAAACCTCGAGGTTGTTTTTTCAACCTCGAGGTTGAGCCTTACAAATGGTTTTAAGGTTAAGTGTCAAAACATGGTTTCACAAAAGAAATACGTGAAACCTCGAGGTTGGCAAGTTAACCTCGAGGTTCAGGCCTTATTAAAAAAACCCAAGTTTTACATTTAGACTTATAACCTCGAGTATCAAGAGCTAACCTCGAGTTTTTGATCCATCCAGAGAAGTCATGGTTTTCATCAAGCATGGAAACCTCGAGGTTCATGTTTCAACCTCGAGGTTGGACATTTTATTTTGAAACTTAAGTTTGAAGAAAAACCTGTTGACATCGAGTATGGTATTTCAACCTCGAGTATTATGACTTACAGAGAGCAACAGGTTTTCAAGTCTTTATGAAAACCTCGAGGTTAAGGTTGTAACTTCGAGGCTAAGATTTATGATTGAACACTGAACTTCATTTTCTCAAAGGCTAACCTCGAGTATGGTTTTCTGACCTCGAGGTTGTCGAGTTTCTATGAAAACTGAAGGTTTGAAAATAACTTCAAACCTCGAGGTTACCTCTGGAACCTCAGGGTTTGTGAGTTTATGAAAGGTTTGAAAAGGGTTCTTTTTAAGGGAAACCTCGAGGTTCATATTGCAACCTCGAGGCTGGACGTTTTAAAATCAACAAATTGCCTGAACCTTTCGAGCTAACCTCGAGGTTGGATGAACTGACCTCAAGGTTAGTGACCGTTGGTACTTTTTCGAATTTGTAAAATCTGCTATATCTTGCTGTTTGATCTAATTGCTTTCATATATCATTCACTCATGATCTCAGATATGTTTAACAAGTTTGTTGAGAGTTTTTCAGTTAGCACAGATCAAGATTATTGAAGATTTGTGAGAAAAAGCAAAAAGGTGAACAGTGCATTTAATGCATCTGCACAATCTCACCTACTTTCAGCTAATCCTTCTGAGCACGCTTAATGAACGTTAAAAGAAGCTTACTACATCAAGTAAAGTCAAGTCTAACGGGCAGAAACTCAGAGAGCCACATCAGATCGCATTAACACTTGGATTAGCAGAAGTTTAGAGAGAGAAGATGACCAGAACCCAAGCTAATCACTTCCAACGGTTGGAATCATCTTACAACGGTCATTTAATGGTCTCTGCCTATAAATAGAGAGCATTAACTTCTTCTCAAGTTGATACACCTACTTTGAGCGAAATTCTACTAAGTTCATTTATTGTGTATTAGCTTTCACTTGTAAAGTATCATACTTGATACAAGCACTTCAGTGTTCATTATATCTACTCTGTAAGAGAGTCAAATACTTGTAAATCATTTATTGATTGAGATAACTACAAGTCAGGGGACTTGGTAGTTGGAGTGTATTGATTGCAACTTGTAAGGGGGAGTGTGTTCTAGTGAGAGAACAACTCTTAGTGCAGAGTGTGTAATCAACTACATTGAGTTAGTGGATTGAAAATCCCAAGTGAGGCTTGGGTACTGGATGTAGGTCAGGAAAGGACCGAACCAGTATAAATTGCATTGTGTTTAGCTTCTTCTCCTTATCCTCTTTGTTTTACTCTGTTCTAAGGTATTAGAAACAGAACAAATTTAAAAAATTTAAAGATACCCAATTCACCCCCCCTCTTGGGTATAAAGCTCCTGCTTTCAGGAGTGAATCTAATTTGTTTTGTGTGAGTGTGTGGTGTCATTGTGCATGTATATACATGTGTCATGTGGCATGAAGGGGTTAAGTGTCATGTGTTTCTTTGCATGTGAGCCAAGTGTTAAGGCAAGAGGAAGGGAGAGGACAAGTGGCATCATATGAGAGTGACATGTGGCGTTATGTATGAGTGTGTCACTTTTCGAGGAGGTATCCAGGATTCTTGCTCAGGTCTTACTCGGAATTATGACACGTATGTCGAGACCCATAAAAAGATACCATATGCCAAAGTCTTCTTAAAACGAAGGGCACATCCATCTACCCTGGAAATGCTGTATGCTTACTTATACCAGCATATTTTTTCTCGACTAATCGTCCTATACCATAAGACATAGTTGGGTCACATCTTTCTATCATCTAATTAACACCATATAGGATTTCTATGCCTCTTTTCACTGGCTTTTTTAACTCTACGGCTTATGCATAGTAGATCCCCTGACCTGTATAGCCATACCACATAGTCCTTGAGAGGCTTTCTATCTCTCGTCATTCTTGGGACTCTTCCCAAATAGGGCTTAATCATTAGCCTAATTTAGGCTTATTCTTAATTCTCAAGGCCCAAAATTCAGGATGTTACAAATTATGTAGTAAAAACTTCTTAAAATAAAATTTAGCAATAAAAATATATGTATAAATAGGCCTAACGAGCCAGCCCCTTTAAGCTTTTGGCCCTATAGGGTTGGCCTTTTTATGCCCGATTTCATTTTGAAGCTCCATTTTATAAGCTTGACCCTTGAAAGGCCAAGGTTTAAACGGGTCGGCCCGACGGGCTCAGCACAATTTCCCAGCTTTAGGTGTATGTGGTGTGAGAAGGAGGAGGGAGGTGTGTTAAGTTGTCATATGTATATTGAAAGAGGGAGGGCGAGGGAGGGCCACGTGTTATTTCAATGTAAGAAAGAAAGGAATGGTTAAATTACCTCTAAGGCCCCATCTCCCACAAGCTTATTCTACAAACTTGATTTTGTAGCATTTTATCCTTCTTTATTGGAGTTTGGTTACCAAATAAATTCCCGAAATAAATCCTTAATCCATAATAAGGATTTTTCTTCCTCAATTAGATTCTCTAGGCCATAGAATGTTGACTCTAAAATTTCTAAGACAATATTTATTCTCCAACCATTTTTCCTTGAATAACTGATAAAATAGGCCATAAATTCAAAATAATAGCTTAACACTATTTAGGCCTAATTCTTCATAATTAATCCTTTCATAATATTTCTATATCTTCAAAATAATATTTCATAACTTTTCCAAATTTCCAAGGTCTAAAATAATTTTAATAATTATCTTAAGCTTTTTCTTATGATAAGCTTAAGACTTTGAACCCTCACTGGCTTAGCAGCCTATTTATCTCAGTCTTACTCCAAATCTTATAGTTCCAAAATTCGGGATATTACACAATATCTATATATTTTATAACATCAACCTAGGATTCTTCTCATTTCATTAATAATTGTCAAATTAAACTCATTGATTATGTTCTCAATTTGATAAGGTCAAATGTTTACAAAAAGATTTTTGGTAATTAATATGGTCTCTTAATCTAAAAAGAAGTCTTTTTTTTTTTCTTAAAAAATGTACTAGGTTCCAAAATGCATGTCCCCTCTATATTAAATGCTCATTTTTCGCAAAGATCACAAATTAGAATTCTTGGAATAAGATGGATAAATAGTAAACACAACATATATTTTCTTGAAGAAAAGTAATAATGTATTATACAAATTCAGAATATCCGAAAGTATCTTAAACAATACTTGACTAGCTGAAAATAATACATTCTTTATTTTGGCTGGATACAGATAAAAAAAAGGGTGAGAAATACACATAAACAAATTATATGATTCTTCAACTCACTCATAGCAACATACATAATTAAATTAAAGTACGGGAATGATAGCTTTAGAACCCATTTTTTTCGCTTCCATTTTTCCTTCAGCTATCTTTGCAAAGAAAAGAAAGGGATAATAGGACATATATCGAAAGAATGGTAGGATGAAGTGTAAAGCAACAAAAGGAGCAAGTACAAGAACCCAATCACGAGGATCAAGATCACACCAATCACCAAAAAGGTAGTGGCCAACCAGTTGAGTTTGCTAACTATAAGGTACATACCTGCCAAAAATGCTATAGATAGTGTCATCAAGGAAAAACCTAGAGGGGGTACTACACAAGTAAGAGCAAATACTACTAGATGGAGATCCCCTAGTCGAGCCCATAGGAGAATGATGGTGGAACTTATAGCACCAAACAAAGAAAATGTAAGGGAAAGAATAAATAGATGGAACAAGTGGCGATTTAGCAAGACAGGAATTCCATGATCAACATCACCTGGGATGGTAAACCCAGCAGCAAATGATGCTGTTATTATAAGGGTTGAAACCAAAATCAAAGTGTCAATTCTATCTTTATATTTTTCAGTGGTATGAGTGCGGTTATGAGTGAAACCTTCTTTAGTTTCATCATTTGAATGAAATCTCAAAGAGCTTCGAGGTGTTCCAGCAGATTTCAATGCATTCCAGGTAAGTCGCTGCAAATAAATAGTTTGATTGGTGTTAAAAAGGGCCATCGACACTTCAAGAATTATCATAACCTTGACAAAAAGGATCGAGGATGAATCTTTCAAATTATGGATGGATACTTGCCTGAGAAAGGGAAACACTTGTGCCTAGACGCACTTCTGCAATGTCTAGAGCCGTTTGGTTGTCATGGTTAAGTAAAGAAAGATCGACTCTATTGTCCCAGGTCAAGGCTTGTACAATTTTGGAATGCCAGGAAATTGTAGCTAAATGCAAGGGAGTATTTCCTTTAAAGTCCTTTTGATTTATCATTATCTCAAGCCTTGGATATTTGAGTAAGTACCTAACTACTTCATAATTTCCACTTTTGCATGCAAAATGAAGAAATTTTGGCCAAGTTCATTTACCATATCTGCGGGATCTAGCCACCATTTTAGTAACTCTTGAAATATTTTGACATGTCCTCCAATACATGCCAAATGAATCGGTAAGTAGCCCTTGTTGTCTCTTTCCATGGTGCAAGAAGGACATTTCCTTACTAAGTAAGAAACACCTTGAAGATTACCCAAAAACGCTGCATAATGAAGTGGATACCATCCCTGTTCGTTTCTCAAATGCTTCCAATCTGGTATCTTGCTCAATATAGTTCCGAGCATGTCTACGTGAGAGAAATATTAGTGTGTTTAAATAGAAATATCTATCCTCTCCTTTCTTTGTTTAAGTAGGAGTATGTAGCTGTGTCTTGATAATTATAAATGTTTAAGTAGTGCTAATGTGATTTAATGTGATCTGGTTATAATTGTTTTTTGATCTTCAGTTGATTGTAATATCTTTTTATTTTATTTAGGTTGAATGATTTTAGTATTTACTAGTATCTCATTATAATGATCTTCCTCTAATACTCTTTGTAATGTCCTAATCTATCAGATATTTCTTTTTCTTTTTTTTCCTTCCTTTTTCTCTTGATTGCTAGATTCTACATAAAATGAGCAACATTTAGATACTTTTACAATGACAAAATTGAGTGGTTGAATTTTTTTATGAGCTTTAAAAAAATCACTAAAATTGTGCAGCTTTAATCTTTTTTAAAAAAAAAATCATAAAAATGTTAAAACTACACCATTTTATCACAACAAGATATTAAAAAGCCACAAATTTTATGTTGATTATAATGATCAAAAGAAATAAAAGAAACAAAATTTATGAAATTAGAGCTTTACAAAGAGAATAAGAGGAGGACCCGTTAAAGGCCTCTAAACTCTTAATATTTCTTATAAATTATCATATGAAGAATAGATATAACGCAATTGTTACACAATTGCACCTCTTGCTCTCTTTTCTTTCATACTTTTCTCGAAGTATCATGTTTCGAGCAGGGGTTTCCTATTGCGCCTTTGGTGTTGTGCCCCTACTCTCCTTCATTTTTGGTGCCCTCCCAAGTGTTTTATCTTGATTCTTTTGACTGTTAGATTTTACTTGAAATAAAATAAGTAACACATTGATACCTTATGCGTAAAAAATGAAGTTGATTTCAATTTTTACGATTTTTAAAGATTTAATACTCTAAAATAAATTGAAATGTTTGAAAAATCATAAAAAATTAAAAGCATTTCCATTTTTTACGCATAAGTAATTAATTCAATAATATGTTCAAGAAATTAAGCAATGAGTCAATGCAAGAGTTACCTGAATTGTTCTTAATAAGCGTCGGAAGAAGGGGTGATTTTCCTTGAGGCTTCAACTTACCTTCGACGCAGAAATCCAACAACTGATTGACAACTTGCTTACAGTTAACGTCAATGGTCATGTACAATAATGATCTTTCTTCCACGTTGACTGCAAATGGTGCCAAATGATTAACGATTCTCTTAAAGCTGGCCTCAAACTCTGAACTACCAGTTATAATGAAAGGAGCTTCAAAAGCTTGGAAAATCGCAGCGCCATTATGGCTACTGGTTATAAAGGCCTCGTGAAGGAAGGTATTCCCTTGTTTATTTCGAAACAAAGTTAGTGATACCATGAGCATCATTTCCAAGATGGACTGATGATCATGACCATTTGTTTCAGATCTTATATAAAGCAAGAATTTATTCAAGAGTAACTTAATGGTAGATCCATGTCCTCTTTTTGCAGCAACATGTAGGGCAGTATCATAGTTGTTGTTAACAGAAGTGAAAAGTTGGGGAGCATGTTGAGCTACCTTCTCTACCATTGCATCATTTCCATAGCCAGCTGCTAAGTGTAAGACTGTATTGCCAAGTGGGGTACGTTGCATAAAAATGGCATTATCAGATACAAGGAAATGTGTCTTTGAGGCAGAGACAACATTGACATATGCATCCTTTAGCAGATCAAAATCCATGTTGGGTCCGTGTCCTTGTTGGATTAACTTACGTTTCAAATGTGATACAACTTCAAATCTTGACAAGGGTTGTTTATTCTGTTGCATTTCCTTGGCACCCATGGTATATCCCTTGACACTTGATATTTCCATCATGTCACTAGATTTCAGTATCATGTCATCAGCGGCATCATTGTCACTAGTTTGCAGTCGCATTGTCATGTCATCCACAATTTTATAGCGCCTGACATCCATGCTATCACACACGACACCACACACAGAACTAGAATTGAGTATCATGCATTCATTAGTAGTGGCATCACACACGGCACCAGATTCTAGTATCATGTCATCAGTGGCTCTAGACTGTTGTGACATTCTCATATCATCAATGAAAATAGATGTTTTTAGATCACGCTTTTTCTCTTCCTTTTTCTTTTCCTCTTTGTTTTCTCTGAAGTTGCTCTCTTTCTCTTCGTCGTCATAGAACTGAGAAAACACATTTATTGTAGATAGCTCACTCGGCATTGAGAAGACATTCTTCAATCCCAAGTTTTATGAAAACAGAGTTTAAATCCCCATTATAAAGGGGAAAAAAGTATGGATTCTTTTTTGCATAATGGCAAATCACAATAATGGGATACTCATCAAAGAACAATAATGAAATCTGGCATACCTCTGATAAATTTAGAGGATTCACTTGGCAGTGAGAAGAAGACATACCAAGACCTTGGAATTAAATCTGCCATATTTGCTTGAATTAGTGTTTCAATCCTAACAACACACACACACATTAAAAAGTATTCATTCACCTTTTTAATATTCCTGCAAGTCTTTAATACAAGATATATTTCGGGAGTTAAACTAGGTCCAAAAAATAAGACACCATTGATACTCTCTCAACAACCTTTAAAGAGGAGAAAAAATGAGGGAATTAAGGAAGGTGACTAGTATGTTTTAAGAAATACATTAACTAACTTAATCAACTTTCTTAATATAATCAAATTAGGTAAATAGGTCTTGTATTAAAAACAAGAGGAGTAACAAATAAATGTATTAATTCATTTTGCATGACTAGATTGGACTCATATATTTCAATGTTTAAGAAACGGAACGCATTTTTAATGACTCGTTATAGTAAGTTTGCTACGTTGTTGATTCCAGTAGATCATGTTACCTGTATCTGTTTCTTTTCCATTGATTGTTGTATATTGTCTAATTTCGAGCACGGGTTCTGATCTATCCTCTTGCAGTTCGGGTAGATGCCAACGGACTCCATCTTCTCGTTTAACCAAAAGAAAAAAAAGGTTAAATTATAAACGTCATAAAATTATTTACCTTCTCTTTCTAAGTGATGACTTAGAAAACGGCATCAATAATATGAGGGAAATTTGAGTGCGAGAGTGGCTTTTCTTGAGCAATTAGTGTAATACCCTAATTTCCATAACTCATATAAATATTGTATTTTGGCAAATAATTAACTAAAATACAAAGGTGAATTTATTATAATCTATTGATTATATTTTCATCCAAATTCCACTTAGGAATCAATTAACTCATGGTTAATTATAAGACTACATATTAGGGATTATAAAACGTGATATTTAATCACATGAAATAATAGCTATTTTAAATAAACCAAGGACTAAATTTAGGACCATATTTAAGGATTTGTAAAATATGATATAAATATCATATTTAATCATGGTTTTTGTATAACCAAAAGAGATAAGGAAATGCTATGAGAACACTTAAATTAATTAGTAACAATAAAGGAACAGTTTAGCTTGTGTAACATCCCGTCTTTTTTAAAAGTGGTTTTCAAAAGGGAATATCAGAGCGTTTGAGAAAATAATCAAAGTGGCATCAAAAAAAGTTTTTCCTTCAAAACAAAACGAGTAACTGATAATCATCTGTTGTTGATATTAGTACAGTCATCCGAGTAATTCGAGTATTCAAAAATAAGCCGAAAACAAAACAGAAAGACAATATCAGCAGAACAATCCCCCGCCCGTATCCTCAAGCTGGCTGCTTACCCTTGTCAGCAACTCTGCCTCCACCAGAACCTGAGGCTATGGTAAGTGCTGAGGTTCAATTCCCATTGAACCTCAGGTAACGGTTAACCTCATGCTCATAAACAGTTATATATGACAGGTATTTCATGACAGTATAGCATAATCACATATCAATTCAATCATCACATATTCACATCAATCCAGTCTGCACTCTTCACCAGTGCCACGATGGCCTATCGTGTCCTCAGCGCGCTAGGAAAACTCAGACGGCATTACCAAGACTATAACCCGTATATATTCAAATAATTTTCAAGCAGAGTCACAGATTTCTTATGAGCATATCTACCACATACAAGTGTACAATAAGCATCAGAGTTAGTGTTACAGTACGCGTCCGTACCTTTGTCGGTGGTCACGGTACGTCGTCGGTTGCGCAGCGATCACAGATTTCCTATGAGGTAATATTTCATTTATTAATTTGTAACCAATATCCCAATAGATATCCTAGCCACAAATGACTTCCTTACCCTTGGTGGATTTCATAATTCAGTATTTCCCTTTATTATTTGAGAAAAACGTTGGTCCTTAAATCTGGGCAGAATTTCGCCTAACTTTGAAAAATCATAACTAATTCTAGAAAAATCGAAATGAGGATCCGTAAAATTCCTCAGAATCCTTAGGATGTCTAGTTTCAAGAAAAAATATCAGAATTTTCCCAGAATCCACGGTTCATTCCCAGGTTTTTAGTTTTGAACATCTGTCCAGAATTTTCCAGAAATTCGTAGCCCTAACTTTGGGAATTTTTATCTCCTTGTACAGAAATCATTTGGACATGTTATTTACATATTTAAAAATCCCTATATGTCTACTTTAACCATGAATTTTTCCAGAATTTTTCAACCATGATTTCAGCATAAAATAATAGTATTTTCATGACTGGTTCAGAAATTCCAGAACCGATGAAATTTCACCAGAACTTCGTTACTTCGGTGTTTCTCTATCGGATATTTTGCTAAAACCCTTTCTTCACTATTTTTCAAAATAAACCAATTTTAACTATAAAAACATGAATTTAAAATTATTCTAAACTATTTAAGATCTAAGCTACTTCTAACTAAGAATTAAAAAGCTAGAAACTAAAGAATTTGCTTACCTCTTCTTGAACTCCTTCAAGCTTCTTCCACTCTCTCTAATATTCAGATTGCTTGGTTTTGGTGTGAGTTTTGTGAAGGGCCAAGGACCCCTATTTATAGTAGAAGGGTTGGGTAGAGTGGTAATTAATTGGAACTTCTTCTTAGCAATTCTTGGCCCTTAGATCTAGGGTATTTTGGAGCACAAATCCTAACCCTTCAAATTGCTTTTGAGTCACCTACATGAGTCATCACCTTAGTACATTATCCTCTTCCACCATTTATGCCTATTATCCAAAGTGTTTTAATTTTTGCCTAAGCTAATTATCCTTGGTTCATTTTTGGTGAAAAATTCATTTGAGAATCCTAATGAAGTTGTTTGCTCAATTGCTCATTGGTTTTGAACTCTACAAATTTTTAGCTTCCTTTTGAGACCAATTTTGCCTATCTTTCCTATTGATTCCATTTCTCAAACAATCATGAAAATGACTTTGGTTATACTTGTCTTGAAGCTTGATTTATGCTTGTTATGAATCTCAACTTGGTTTTCATACTTAGTTCATGGATTTCAAGATATGATTTAATTTGTATAGGTTTTATTAGTTTTTATCTAGAATTATTTTTATAAACCAATTAATTTATTTTAATTATCTTTGATCTCATTGGTCCACCTATAATCCCCTTGCATCATCCCTTGCATCATTCCTTACCTCATCTTATCTAGTTAGGGTTGTGATTCATCATGTAGGAGTGTGACTCATGTAGTTTAGGATGATGATTCATTAGCTAGAGTTGTGACTCATGCAAATTTAGGTTAGTGATTCACTCTTGCTAGGTTGATGACTCATCAAAGGGCATATGTGTGTTTCAATCATTTAATCAATTCTTCTCTTTCCCCTTTCTAAAAAAAAACGCACACCCTCCCCCCTCCATTAGTTATAATTTGTTTTTCTTGCTTTGCAATAATTGGAGGGAAAAATCGCATTGGTTAGTCTCTTATCTCATGGATTATGCTTTATTAGAATTGATTAGGGCCTTTGGATAAGCTTTTCAAGATGAATTCTTAGCCTTTAGATCTTAGTTGCAATTGTTGACTTTTCAACTCTTGATTAGTATTTGATTAACCCCTTAATCCTAAGCTTAATTACCACTTGGTTGTTGTTTATTGGTTCATGGAATAATTGTGTTTGTTAATAATTCATTTAGTGTTAATCCCAATCTCTTATTGGTTCTTTACTTTTAATTGGCCTAACTCATCTCTAGTTAATAATCATTAGTGCTAATTACAAATAATTAACTAAACCTTCCATTAGTGTTAATTAATTACTTATTCAATGTTGGTAATTGTTCTTTTATTTGTTCAAGTGTTTTGGGAATTTATTATGGCATTTTATGAATTAATATGGGCTAGGTATTAATTCTAGGGCTTTAGAAAATATGGTTTCTTATTTAATTATGAATTTTAAGATTTATGTCTTCTTTATTTAATCCCTTGATTAATTATAGAAATTTACATAATCATTTTGTTTAGTAAAAATTCAAGGGTTTACTAATTCCTATTATGTTTCCCTATTTATTTAATGTGTTTTCCTAATTTTTCCTTGCTTTCTCTTGGTCCTATAAAATCCCTAATTTAATTTGGGAGTTGTCAGTATTTTTATGGTATTTTATGATTCCAATCAAAATTTTTTAGATAAATAAAATATTAGCTACCTTAAATTCTAAGGGAAAATAACCTAATAGACAAAATAAATACATCTCAAAATTTGAGACCACATATTCACCTATTTTAAATAGGTGCCATCAAACCAAATATTGCATTTATGATAATTGTTAATTTGGGGTATTATAGCTTGCACTAATTGAGATTTGTTACATAAAGCTTCAAGATGATTAAAAGTAAATTAGGATCATCATGTAATACCCTAAAATCCCTATTTATCATAAATACAATATTTTGATAAACCATACATGATAAATAAAAGGGAATATGTTGTCTCTTATTTAGAGATTTATTTATTTTGATTTTTGGGCAAGTTTACCTTGAAATTTAATAGATCAAGGTTAAATATTCTAATTTCATTTAGGGATCATAAAATACTCTAAAATTATCATATTACAATATAGTTCATATTTAATCATAAAGAGCCATAAAGTGTTATAAAAATACTTAAATCAATTAAAGGACAATTAAAGTTACAATAATTAATTTAATTGTATTAATTTGCAAAATTAATTAAAAGGCATATTAAAGTCATCAATTAAGGATATATTGCTTTAATTAAGGACCAAAGGCTAATAAAGGATAGAGATTAGCATAAAAGGGATCAATAATGATCATGATTAATATAGTAATCAATCATACAATTACAATTAAGCATAATAACAACTAAATTTAATAGCATAAGTTAGTTACATAATTAAGAGAAAATTTTGAAAAGATCTAGATATTGATCTAATGAACATGTGTTATAAAATAAAAGTCAAGATTAAAGTTAAATAGCCTTGTTGGCACAATGAGAGTCAAGTGTTCTAAAAATAATATCTCAAGTAATTAAAGCTTATTAAATCAACCTCAAAGGTCCAATTTTTCGTTCAGCTGAGGGAAGGAAGAGAAACAAATTAAACATTGTTAACATATGCTGAAAAGTCAAACTTTTCAACTACCCAATGAGAAGCCATGAAATAATTGGTATATTGTTTATTCAAAAAATACATTAAATGGCTATTAGAAGAGAGGGATGTCGACTGAATTAATGGAATGGACTGAATTAATGGAATGGAGAGAGAATTGATCATTTTATATTATAGTTGAAAGGTCAACAAAAGTGGCTCATCATTCATGAAGGAGTTTTGGATGAAATTGAATATTAAATAATCAAAGCATTGGCAATTAAAAAGCAACATAAATGGCTAAAAGGGAGAAGTACACAGTTTTTACAAGAGGAAGGAAGGAAGGAATTGATCTAGAAGCTTGGCAAACTTAATGAACAAGTTGGACCAAGTCAAAACTAGTTGATTAAGTTGAAACTTTTTCTAAACTTGTTGATTAAGCTAGGGTTTTCTAAACACAATGGATGGATGAGATTAAAATTTCTTTACTAAGTTTAAATCCAATGGCCAAAACTTGCAAGATGTGCTAGGTTTAAGAAAATTACCAAAGTTGCCATACCATTTCCCTATAAATAGAGGGCTTCCCTCTTCATTCTCTTTACACCAAAAACCATTCTAAACAAGAGTGGAGTGAAGCAAGAAGGAGGAGGGAGTAGCAAGAGTCTTCAAGAGGTAAGCTTGCTTTTAGTTTTCTAGTCTTTAGTTTTATAGTTCTTAGTAGTTTTTAGCATAAATAGTAGTTTGATCTAGGAAATTGTTAGAAATGTCCCCTTTCATGTTTGGAAGTCTCCATTGCTTTTAAAACGCAAAATGGAGTGGAAAACATGTTAGGGAATAATTTTTAGAATTAACAGATCATTGTGATAAAAGTTTGGAAAAGCTGAAGGGGGAAATCCTTTGCTGGCAGCGAAAATAGATGCTATTATTTTATGTATGAAATGAAGTTATTAAATCATGGAATTTTTCATAAATAAAGTAGACATGTAGGGCTTTCTAAATATATAAAATATGAAGCGTTTTGAGTTCTACACAAGGAGTAATAAAATTTTGAAGTTAAGCCATGTTTTCTGGGATTAAATCTGAGTAGCGTTGAGAAAATATTAAACTGGGAATGATTCTTGATGTTCTAGATTCTGGGAATATTTTCCTTGAAAATAGACATGTCAAGGATCATTAAGAATTTTACTGATCCTCATTTCTATTTTTGTAGAATTAATTATGATTTTTCAAAGTTACCAAAAAATCTGCCTAGAAAATACTGTACTGCATTTTTGAATAAATGTAAGGGCAAAATTGTAAATAGTAAGTCCACCAAGGTTATAGAGGTAAATAGAGGTGGGAATACCTCTTAGGATATTATTCTAAGTGATATGGTGATAAGTTAGGATATCCGGGAAGTCTGGGGTCGAATTCAATGGTCGGGCATGTTGGCCGTTACACGGTGAAAGGTACGTTCGCGTACTAGTAACTTTAATCGTCTATATCTTGTATGATTATATATGATTGATTGATTCATGAAGTGATGGACAAGACTAGGTCTTGGGTCATGCACCGTGTCTAAAACTCTGTCTTAGTTCACTGTTTATACATTCAGCTTTATTTATACGGGTTACAGTCTTGGTAATGCTGTTGAGTTTTCCTAGCGCTGAGGACACGAGGAGTTGTCGTGGCACTGGTTAGTGCAAACGTGGATGACTTTACATGTGCTGTGTGCTATGTACTGTTGTTGTGTTGACATTACATCTGCTGTGTGCTTATGTATTGTTGTAATCTTACATCTGCTGTGTGCTTATGTGTTGATTAATGCTGATATGTAATGAATATCTGTCATCTACTGTGATATCTGCTATAGAGGTTAACTGTTACCTGGGATTCAATCCGATTGAATCCCAAATTTGTCTAAGGTTCAGAAAAGGAACCAGGATCAAAGAAGGCACTGGTAGATGGAGCCGTGAAAAGGCACTGAAGGGAGGAGCCGATAAGAGGCACCGGTTAAGGCAAATGTCGGAAGGGCGTCAACAGAGCAATTCATTCTGGCACGGATTTAATGAAGTTATTTCAAACCATTCGGTGCCGAAGGTAGGGCTAGTCTATATGGATCAGTCAATCATTCGCTGTGAACTCGGTGAGACTCCCATGATAGACACCTACCTGGCCGAATTGGTTGATTAACGGAGTTAGGTTCATTGCCCCAAGTCTACCTACGGCTTTGTTGAAGATTGTATGGTTACCATAAAGACTTGTAATTATACAAAGCTCTATAATTGTATCACATGAATTATTCCTCCAGGAAAATTTTTAATATATCAGCTTATGTCAGGGCATTGGCATATATCCGGGTATTTTGTATCAGTTACTCATTGTCCAAATGTCAGTGCATGCTCTCCGTTTCCGCAATACTCTAAGCTGTAGCACCTCAAACTCTGTCCATTTTTCTAAAACTAAGTGTCAGCTAACACATTTTGAACTGTGGAATTTGGGGTGTTACAATTAGTAAGAGTAATGGATAGATATTTGGATTGTTTAAAATCTTCCAGTTGCAAAAAGATATCTTAACATGCAAATGTAGAAGCAGGAAACAAAAAAAAAAGAAAAAAGAGGGGGATATTGGTTTAGTCCCTCTTGTCCTTACAAGTCATCTTTTATAAAACAACTTTTAGAAGATTTGTATGGTTCTAAAAGTAAGACACTTTGCAAAAACTCAATAGCATGAAAGTCTTCTTTTCCACAAATTCCCTTGTTAGTAATTGTATTGTATAGAGATTGCATAAGAAATGGATTAGATGTAATTAAGATATATATGTTTACTTTGATTGGAGGATAATCTTTGAAAGTAGAGGCCATTTTTTTTTACCATTATAACCATACAAACTACTTTTAACTACTTATTTTAATCATTTAGAAGTACTAGTTAAAACTGTATCATATCAATAATCAGAAGGAGTATCACTAATCAGACAACTCATATTGACTATTTGATGGCTTCATCAGAATCTCCAAACACTTTTCCTTTGGCTGACGCTGGGCAATGCAAATTGCCACCAGACAGACCACTGGCGGAAGGCCAGGATGAGCGAAAGAAGAAGAAAAAGATGGAACCTGCAACAAATACCATTATGGATGATAATATGTCGGAAAATGCAACAGAGCAATCTGATCATCTGAATGGAAAATCTGAGCAAGGAGAAAGCCAAGACAAGGATGGAAACAATGAACCCAAATTCCCTTCGTACAGAGCGTCTTTAATGGGCTATAATGGAGTGGCTCACACTAGTTATGTAATGGAAGAAGAAGATCTCTTCACTGATGATAAAGAGATTAGTTGGAAACTACCAGAGGAGTCTGAGGAGATCAAGAAGCTTAAGGAGTTGTACCTGGTAGCACCGTGCACGGAAGAGGAGTATAACGAGTGGTGCGAACCATGGAACTACTCCTTAATCATTACTGTACTTGGAATGAGATTCAATGTGTATGTGCTAAAGGAGATACTGATTAAGCTCTGGGGATTTTCTAACTTTGAATTAATTGATATCCCGAACAACTATTTTGTGGTTAGATTTCAGGATCAGGAAATGTGGAAATCGCACTACAGAAAAGTTCTATATGAGGGCCCTTGGACTATAAGACAACATTGTGTTCTTATTCAGAGGTGGACACCCTATTTTAATCCCTATCAGAACCCTCTTGGAAGAGTGGCAACGTGGGTGAGGATCCCAGATGTCCCGATGCACCTATACAACAAACATTGTATTTCACGCTTAGGAGACCGCATAGGACACACGTTAAAGGTTGATATGAACACACTCCAAGATGGCCAAGCATCAGGACCAAAAATTCAAAGAGGAAAATATGTGAGGATTTGTGTAGAATTAAATTTACAGAAGAAATTGGTTCCTAAGGTTATCGCAGCTGGGTCAATGTTTAATGTAGAATATGAGGGTCTTACGCTTATATGTTTTGCTTGTGGGAGAGTTGGACATCGTAGAGAGGTATGCCCATACAAAGCCTCTGCTTCGAGCTCTAATGGAGAAGCTAGATCTGTGCAGCAGCATCATCCAAATCAAGCACAGAAGAGCGTTGGGAACCCACCAGGTGCGAAGCCGTCGGCGAATTCTGCAGAAGATGGCTTTGGTCCATGGATGATGGTCCACCGGAGATTCAATCGGAGTCGGGGATGGCAACGGTCTGATTACCGGGAAACACACAGAGAAGCATCGGGATCTGGATCAAAGATTGTAAAATCGCCTCCTGTCAGACAGAGTACATGATTTGCTGCAATAGAAGATATGGAAGAGGAAAATCTGGGCCACGGTAATGACGCTGTACGGATGGAAGATGATGTGGGGGCTGAGCAAATAGTGCACACGCTGAGAATGGAGAAATCAAATGGGAATATTAAAAATCAACGTGGTGAGCTGGTTCATAAGACTAAGGCAATGTATAGACCTAAAGCAAATAAAGCTATAAATGGGCTGAATAAAACAAATGGGGCAGCTGGCCTAGCTCTTCCAATGGCGTGGATCAGGTGGACCAAAGTGGGGCTTTGCAACAAATAATCAAGGGAAGTGATAAGGTTAATAATGGAGGCAATAATGGGCCAACAAAATTCAAAGAGGCTACTGGGCCTGCAACTGTTATCAATGATTCAACACACCAAGAAAAGGCTACTGGGCCTGCAATTGTAATCAAGGATTCAACACACCAAGAAAAGAGCAGATTAATTGAGCACACGCCAAATGGGATATCCAATGATATTAGGGATGTGACTGTGCATATGAATTAGAAAAAAAACAAATGGAAAAAAGAGCAAGACTAAAGGTCAATGTATTCACGCCATGGTCCAGGGAAATATTTCCAATTTTGTCCTTCAAGATTCCATTAATGCCTTTGGAGGGGACCATATCCAAGATGGACCGTGTATGGAAAATAATCAAGATTTGCCAGACCAATGGGATCCAAACGAGGATATTGCCTCGGAGTTTTTGGAGGAGAACGGATCAATTGTGCCAGAAACCCAGCTGCAACAACAGCAAGGAGGTAAAGCCGGATAGCACAGGTAAGTGTTTCTGTCTCTCTCTTTTTTTATTTATTATTAAGTATTTTAATGATTATTGCATCTTGGAATTGTAGGGGGGCCGGTAGCCGTGCCTTCCCTTTAAATATTAAAGATATTGTGTATAATTATGGTGTTAACATTTTGTGCCTTTTGGAGCCCCGTATTAGTGGTGATAGAGCTGATAAAGTTTGCCATAGACTCAGATTTAGTCATTGGATTAGGGTTGAAGCAACTGGATTTTCAGGGGGCATTTGGATTTTGTGGGATAATAGTTCCTTTGATATCACTTACCTTACTTCCACAATTCAAGTGCTTCACTGCCAAGTTCGCGATCTTCAAAGTAGCACTTTAAGCTTAATAACGGTTGTTTAGGGTGAAACCACCACGGCGGGCAGAGCGGCCTTATGGAATTCTCTTCGTTCTCTTAATAACTCCAATCTTCCCTGGGTAGTATTGGGGGATTTCAATGCTTATCTATCCCTTAATGACAAACTTGGAGGAGCTGATCCGCTATGGGCCTCTATGCAACATTTTAAAGAATGTATTGAAGATACTTATCTTATTGAGGCGAAGATCTAGGGTGAAAGGTTCACTTGGGAAAAGCACGGATTGAAGGAAAGGCTAGACTAGGTCTTTACTAATTTTAACTGGATTAATTCTTATCCTGACTTCTCTGTCCGGCATGGGCTTAAATTCAAGTCTGATCATAGGGTGGTTGTGGTGAGTGTCAAGTCTTCAGTCCCGAGGAGAGGTTTTCGAAAAATATTTGCTTATCAAGCTGCGTGGACTCTTGAGAATGACTTCAAAGACATTACCAAGGAAGCTTGGCATGGGAAAAATTGGCTTCAAGGCCTACAAAGCTTTCAAACATCGGCTGCTGAGTGGAACGATAATAAGATCGGTAACTTCACTAAGAAGAGGAAACAGTTACTTCGTCGTCTGGAGGGTATTGATAGAAGAAGGAGAATGAACTTACAGACTAGTTTATTCAGGCTGGAGAAAAAGCTATGGGAGGAGTATCATAAAGTAGCTACCAGGAGGAAATCACATGGTACCAAAAATCCAGAAGTAAATGGTTGCAAGGAGGTGATAGGAATACAAGGTTCTTTCATGCCTCGACCGTGATCAAAAGAAAGAACAGAGAATTGGGGCCATTCGTAATGAGGCGGGGGAATGGGTGGATGATCATGACACAGCTAAAAAGATGGCCCATGACTTCTTTCTCAATCTTTACACCCGTGATGAGTCTGTTAAAAACCCTAATGGCATGTGCTTGAATTTTCCGTCCATCGATGATCATGATCTTCGTATGCTGTCGAGGAGAGTCACCAGAGTTGAAATTAAAAATGCTACGTTTGCTATGGGAGCATTCAAAGCTCCGGGTCCAGATGGCCTTAACGCCCACTTTTTCTAAACTCAGTGGGATGTCGTGGGGGATAAAATTTGCGATTTCGTTGAGCAATGTTTTGATAATCCTTCCAATATGGCCACCATCAACAAGTCTAAGATTGTTCTTATACCTAAGGTTGATAATCCTTCCTCGTTGAGAGAGTTTCGCCCTATATCCTTGTGTAATGTGAGCTTTAAAATAATTACAAAGATTTTGGCGAATAGATTTAGAGGCGTTATGGGACATCTTATAGGTCCGGAGCAATGTAGCTTTATTGCAAATAGATCCACATGTGATAACATATTGATTGCTCAGGAAATCATTCATTCAATGAGAATGAAGGGTAGGAAGAAGGGTTTCGTTGCTATCAAGGTGGATATGGAGAAAGCGTACGATAGGCTTGATTGGGGATTTATTGAAGATATGCTTACAAGCCTCAATCTAGAAAGAAGCCTAATCAATATTATTATGGCCTGCATATCCACCACTTCTATGTCTATTCTGTGGAATGGTGATGAAAGTCTGAGATTCACTCCCACTAGAGGTGTCAGACAAGGAGACCTGCTAAGCCCGTATATCTTTGTCCTGTGCATGGAGCGGCTTGGCCATCTGATTAAAGCTGAATGTCAGGCTCGTTGGTGGAAGCCATTTAGCTTTAAAAGAGGAGGACCTCAGATATCGCACCTCTTCTTCGCTGACGATCTTATCCTTTTTGTTGAAGCTTCTTTAAATCAAATGATAGAGGTTCGTAGAGTGATGACGACATTTTGTGAAGTCTCTGGGCACAGGATAAACTTGGACAAGTCTAGAATGTTTTGTTCGGCAAATGTGAACTTCAATAGAGCGCTTGAGCTTAGTCAAACGATTGGAATTGGATTGGCTTCAGAGTTGGGGAAATATTTGGGAGTGCCTATCATTCACAGAAGAGTCACAAAGGACACGTATCATCCAATTGTGCAAAAGGCTAGAACTAAGCTGTCTATGTGGAAAAGTAAATTCCTAACTATTGCTGGTAGATCTGTCTTGATTATATCTGTGCTATCCTCTTTGCCAAGCTATTATATGCAATCAACTCTCCTCCCCATTTGTACTTTAAATGAAATTGATAAGCTCTCGAGGAAGTTCCTTTGGTCGCAGGATGAGGATGCCAGGAAAGTGCACCTTATTGCTTGGGATAAGATTACCCAAGCAAAAAAGCAAGGGGGCCTTGGGTTCAAAGATCTTAGACGGCAGAATAAGGCGTTCATTATGAAACTCTGTTGGCATATGTTGACTAAAAGACAGGCTCTGTGGGTTCAATGTCTCTGGGCAAAGTACAATTGTGGAAGTTCATCCGTGCCCAAGGTGTCAAAAAAGAGGAATTCGTCGTCGGCTTGGAAGACAATTGTTCAAGTGTGGGACAAATTTATAAGTGGAGTTGGGAGGAAAATTAATAATGGGGAGGACCAAGTTTTGGTGTGACTTGTGGCTTCCCATGGATCGACCTCTTTTAACCTATGCCCATAGTCCATCTCTGATAAATGAAGACGAGTCCGTGAAAGATCACACCTTGATGAATGGTCGGTGGGACATGAACAGGTGGCAGGGAATTCTCCCTCTTGGTATTATTAGCATTATCGCTAAAATTCGTCCACCTGGCAATAGCTACACTGATTGTTTCACTTGGAGGGCTGCGAAAGATGGAGCTTTTCTGTTAAATCGGCTTATCAATATCTTTCCAGCCGTGATGGTGAGAGTAGAAATCACTTTTAGTCCTTGATGTGGAAGTGGCAAATTTCGGAAAAAAATAAAATATTTTATGTGGCAGGTTGGCCATGAAAGACTTGCCACTAATTCTTTTAGAGCTAGAATTGGGCTTACAACTGAAAATCTTTGTCCTTTTCATTGTAACAGTGCGGAGACTGTTCTTCATATTATCAGGGACTGTGGGAGAGCTAGAAATTTGTGGAAAGAAATTCTAAAGCCTAATTATTTTTCCAAGTTTTTTGCAGGTAACTTGCAGGGTTGGCTTAACTGGAACACCAAGCACAAGCCAGGAAAAGGAAAATTTCAGAATTTTCCTTGGTCCAGAGTGTTTAGCTTGGGATGTTGGATCCTATGGACATCGAGATGCAAATCCTTATTCCAGGGCGTAAACGTAGATATCAGGGAGATGCTTCATTTGTGTAAATACCTTTTGTTGGAAAGTACTGCCAATCATAGCTTATCTCACCAAGTTTTTCAACTTGACAGGAACGAGGAAAAGTCTTGGACCCCCCCCCACCTAGAAATGTGGTCCGCATTGACGTTGACGGATCAGTTTGGCATCAATATCAAGTAGCGTGTGGAGGAGTGATCAGGGATTCTCGAGGGAAATGGTTGATGGGATTTTGCAAGTCCCTTGGGTTGTGTACAGTTATCGAGGCGGAATTACACGCTATCTTGCTTGGCCTGAGAGTGGCCAATCAGTTGGGCCACCAGCAAATTTTGCTTTATTCGGATTCGTTTGACACAATCAACATTCTCTGGAGAGACTCATGCCATGCTGATCACCCACTAAGGGATATCATCAGAGAGATCAGAGATTGGCTGTTTGGCGATTGGGATGTGAAGCTATACTATACATCAAGGGACAACATTGCTTGTGCTGACTATTTAGCAAAGGAAGGACAGGATGTTCCTGTTGAGATGGATGTGGTTCTTATTCCAACAATTCCTATGGGGTGTCGGGATATGGTGTTGAAAGATCAGCTGGTCTCTGGGTCTTAGTGTTTTGCTTTATGTGATGTATTTAGGGCTAGATTTTCATGGTCTAGTTCTTACTTCATAGTCTCAAGCCACGGCTTGCCTTCTACGCAAAAAAAAAAAAAAAAGGAGTATTAAGAAAATTCTTACCTCAACTAATTGGTGAAAAAAATGGAGGTATATATCAAATTGGTTTAAGTTGTTTTGATACAAAGAGAAATTAAACTTAATACTCCATCCGTCCATAAAGATAAGATCCTCTTAACTAAATTGTGTTGTTTATAAAAATAGTTAAAATTAGTTAAAAATAATAAATACGTAGGAAATATACTTTTTTTTTAAAACACGCCCTTACTTATGAATGAAACAGGGAGAGTTATTATTATTTTTTTGGTCAAAAAACAGGGAGAGTTATGAATGAAACAGGGAGAGTAATAACGGAAAAATGATAAAAGATAATGTATGGCGGAAGATCATGTGCGATAATAAAGGAAATAGGTCAACATTTAATCAATGTAATATACTCCATCTCGTCCACAATATAAAGCACTTCTGAAAGCATAACTTAGTCTAAGATAAAGTCACTTGTAAGATATTAATGCTCATTTTTTAGTTTTGTCCCTATAATTAATGTTCAATTCCAATTTTTCGCACTCATTAAATTTTCAATGAGTTAATTGTCATTTCTTTCTTGTTCCTTGTGAACTAGTTAAAGAGTTATATATTATCAATTTTGTCCTATAATCATTAATGAATTAATTATCACGATTTGTTTTCCGTGAATTACTAAAAGTACCCTATATTATAGACTGAAAGGACGATGGAATTAATTGAGGATAAAATTAATTCTTTTTTAGTGAGAATTACTCAAAGTGATTTTATAAAAATGGAGAAACCTATTAATAGAAATGAGACTTTATAAAGGGACGGAGGAACATATATTTATTTGACTAAAAATCTAATAGGGTATCATAACCATTGGATAAGGGGCATAAAAAACCACAATTAGCGAGAATCAAAAAATGAAGATTGTAGACTTGAGGCTTTAGTGACTTAAAAGAAGTACTAGCCAACCCAAAAGGAGGGAAAGAAAAATAATAATGGCAAGAATATTAGAATATTAAGAGAAGTCTCATATCTACTCATTTATTAAAAAAAAAATTGATGATATATAATGTCAACTCATATTAAATTGACTTAAATTATTTTCACGGAAACTAAAGCAAATATATTGAGCATCAACCTAAGGTCTGTTTGGTTTTAGGAGAAGGGACGGGAATTGAGGAGAGGGGATATATTTTTGCTCCCCTCCTCTTGTTTAGCAATATAAAAATTTAAGACGGGAGGGAAATTTTCTTAAAATTTCTCCTCCCCTCCTCTCCCTTCCAAAATGGGAGGATTTGGAGGGGAGGGGGTAATATTTTGGCATAGTATGACTATTATGCCTATGAAAGTTATAATTTATTTAATTATAAAATTATAATTTTATATAATTATTAAATATTCTACAAAATTCAAAAATAAACTTAAATAAAATAAGGATAAAGTTGTTCATATGAAAATATTTAATTCCTCTCCCCTCATCAACCAAATAATATAACATTAAAATCCTCTCATCCCCGGTTGAACCAACCGGATGGACGCTAAGAAAACCATTCCAAATGAAACAAACAAAAAATTCTCGGAAGGGAAGACTTTCAAGAACACTTACTGTTGCTTGGCCACTGTGATTCCATTTGCGAAGGAGTGATGAAGGCTCAAGTTTGCCTTTTGCCTCTGCGTGTGCTTTTGATTTCAGAGCAACTTTCTGATGCTAGTGGCTGAAGGTACCAAGGAGATGGAATGTCGTATGTAGGATTATGAACGACCTCTCATCAATTTATATACAAAAATTCAAGGCTTCAATTGTGGAGTATTTGCGAAGTTATAGTGTCTGGATTTATCAGTTTATAATACTTCTCTCAATAAGTCCATTGTGAAAAGAATTTTTGGTCCTAATGCGAGAGAGAGAGGATGATGTGAGAATGATTTGTAAATGTAGAAATTGAGAATTTTAATAAGGATAAATATAAATTTTTTTACCAATCTAAGACATATTTAATAACTCAGTTAACAATCATCTCTTAATATGTGAAAATAAGTGAAAATGGATTTACACGAGCTTTCAATGTTGAAGAGTGTAGATGAGCACACAAGGTTAAGAAAAAGGGAATAAATAAGGGTTAATATAATCATTAATCATTTAAATTTGTCTATATTTTGGTTTTAATTCTTAAACTTTAAACAATAGGTTTTAGGCCTTTATGAAGCAACATGGTCTAGCTTTCTGATCAAAACTTTAAAAGAAATGAAGCTTTATAGACTAAAACTAAAATAAGGATATATTTAAATGATCAAATATTATATTATAAAAGAGACCATGTGACATTCGCGATTGGTGGATGTGGGAGAAACCTATGAATATCGTCCACCATCGTTTTTTAATCTTTTCCTACGTTAGTCAATTTGATTGCCTGGAAGTGACTGGACTTCATCGTGAAACACGAGAGCGGAGCCGGCGGGGAAGGGACGCCCAGTGCGCCTAGGTGTACCATTGCAAGGTCAATCCTTCTTCCAACGCGCCAGAGATGCTGGAAGTGGCAAAGGTTCTTAATGCTTCACCAGTGATGAAGATTCAAGTTTGCCTTTTGGATCAGTTTGATCCAAAACAAGATTAAATGAAACATGCAAGTAAACGTCCATAAATAAAGCATACTCCCTCCTGTCAAATTATATTAATCCAAGGATGTTGGTTAAGTTATTTAATGTGTTTCAAATTGATACTCTCCAGTTCAAAATATTTGAGCAAAACTAACGAAGTGATGTGGTTTTTTATATAAGATTTATTTTGTTCTTGTCTTATCATTTAATAAATTTTTTAAATTTTACCCCTAATTAATTATATACATCTCTTATCTATTTTTTCCACTCCTTGTCTTTCATCTCTTATTATACTCATTCTCTCTCCCACTCATCCTCTCCATAAATAGATAGGTATTTTTTAGGAAAGTAAGTTATGTTATGTTTACATATTTATTAATCAATTTTAACTAATTTTCGAATCAAATAATTTATTTATTTGGTTCTTGTATTTTGAACCGGAGGTAGTAAAATTAATTGAACCATCTTTTTATATGACATTTCATAATTAATTAGGATTTTTAATGCATTTTATTGGACATTATTGCATGATTAAGTACTAATTTGAGTTAGGGACATTTTTATTGAATCAAGTGTAATTAGGGGTAAAATGGTTATTATTTCTTAATTATTAATGCAAATGGTTTCTTAGACTTTTGATGCTATATTGTGCTTAATCTTGCATTGTAGGTGTTTAAAAAGAAAATTTGAGATTTTGGAGGTCAGAAGTAATATTTTGAGGATTAGGAAAAAAAAAACAATACAGAAAAGGTCCCTTAGAATTTCTAGAAATTACAATCAATGATGAAAAGGGACAACAAAAATTACAGAATTTTACCTATATTTTCAGGAAATTATATATTAGCCCCATAAACATTTCAATATTTTTATTTAATCTCTAATGAACTTTTGAATGCAAATTGGTCCCTAGTCAAAACTTGTGTTTTGACCAGAGACCATTAGGCCTTCTTCTTGACACATACTTGGAAAAAAACAGAGAGTAGTGCCGCGGAAGCTTGAAGGAGGGCCAAAGAGTGAGAATGGAGAACTGGAGGGAGTCGAGGACGTCCTTCCTCAAGACCACCAGCGTCTTCTCTTCCATTAAAGTGCTGTAAACTAAGAAAACTCAGATTTGGGAAGCTCAGAGCTGTCGAGCACCATCACAATCATCATATCTCAGCCTTAGGATCTTCGTCGATACCTCCTTCATTAGCCTCATTTGTCTCTGTTGCTCCTCTACCATCCGCAGGGAAAACACTCAGAGCCTCTAGCTTTCATCTCTCTCACCACAAGGTTGTCACTAGAAGTCATTGTCTTCCCAGGGAACTCAGCTTCATCATTTCCTTCTTCTTTTCTCCTTCCTCACTCCCTGATAGGGCAAAATCTTATAGCTTATAACTCCGCAAGTATACAAGTCGTATCAAGTAATAAAATGATAAGAAAGTATCGTTTCCACAAGTAATAAAGTGATAAGAAAAGTATTGTTTCCACGAGGACTTAGTGTCATCAACTTCTGTTAAGCATTAATTCTACACTTTCATTTAAGTTGAGCAAAGCAAATTGAATTTAATTAAGAAAATATAAATTAAAACTAAAATTAAAATAAACAAACTACCAAATAATCAAAGGAGTAATCCAGAGTCACACTAATCCCTTATTAGCTTCATAAATCTTGTTTTCACTAATTTAATTAGCCTTAATATCAATTTTGTTAATCTCGAGTATAAATAGCTATAAGTGCCTGCCGGTCTATTTACAACCCTCTCTTAAGTGTATTTTGTTATGTCTAACATAAATACTAAAGAGACAATAAAACTCAAACACACTCTTCAACAATTATATGGGGCTATTAGGTATATGCCTATCCTAATTGCAAATTAAATCGTAATCTAATCCCATATTACTTAATCTTAGAGCCTAATCAAAATTTCCTTTACCAAGGTAAATCCTAATGCTCAAATTCATATTCAATGATGGCCAATTACTAAATAGATAAATCTAAACAAGATTAAGTAACCAAACTTAATATAAATTATAACTAAACAATAAAATTAAAATCTAATTCACAAATAAATTCATAGCTCTTCTAGGTTGCAAAGAAATTAGCCACATATGGCTAGATTAAAATCCATCGAAGCAACACAAGGTTCAAAACCATACTGAAAATCAAAGGGAAAGAGAATAGGAACAGAATATTGAAATTAAGAACAAAAGCGTTCCCTCTAATTCAGTTGATGGTGAGCCTTAGACAAAGAAGATGAAACTGCTGATTGTGTTCTCCGTTGCCTCCACGACCCTTCTGTCCTTCCGTGGAGATGATGAAGAGAACCGAAACGCTCAGCTGCTACTCCTCTACTTCATCGTTTTTCCGCCCTTGTGTCTTTTTTGCTTTATATATATAACATAAATATAACTTAAGCCATGGGTTACTTATTCTCCTTTTCTTATTAAAAAGATATATTATATCTTGTAATCTCCTCCACTAGATCACACAATTGATTTTGTTTCTATTTTTCTTGCGTGGGACCACCGAGTTTTGCTAATTGCATATCCTCTTAATTGCTTTTTCTACTTCTTCCTAAATCAACTAATATTTCCTGCAAATTATAATAGGAAATAAGTAGATTTTATATTGAAATATCTTTTTATCCTATAATAATAGTAAAGTATATAAAAGATAATTAAATAGGTATATAATATTAATAAATCCAACTAATTATATCATAAAATATATACTTATAACTCCCTCTCCACTATCACTGCTTCTGTCTGTTCACCACTGCAACACCCTTCCCCTTCTTCACCTTCGTTAGAGTCTTCAACCATCGTCACTTCTTCTCTCACTCCTCTTTATTCCACCATCATCTTCTTCTTCTTTGTTCACCATCATCCCTTCTTTTTCTTCTTCTTCTTCATTGTTGAACCACCGTCACCTTCTCTTCCATTCTACTCACCAAGGCCAGCATTTTCGACCTCATTACTCTTCATCACCGAATCAGTCTCACCTTCCTATTTTTTTTCTTGGGTGACAGTGTGAAGGAGCTTGTTGGAGGTGGAGTTGAAGCAGTGAGAGGTTGAGTTCGTTGCCTCTTGGAGATAGATTAAGTGGCAGGAGTTTTGAAACTTAATTAGAGGAGTTTATTTTGTTCAATCTATTTTCTCTTATTATATTTTGGATTTTCTAGTTTTAGGAATGTTTTGTATTGTTGAGATTTAGTTTACCATTTGGATGACTTTGTGCATTGAACATATGTGATTGGATTGGATTTTTGCAGCTTGTTAGATTTATATCTATGTATTTCCTTTATTAATTCAATGATATTGTGCTTTCTACATGTTATTGTTAGATAGTATGATTGAATTGGATTAATTGAGTGTCATGTTATCGCATTCATATTGCATTAATCTTATCCTAATTGCACACTAAGCGCACTTCAATAGTGTGTTAAGAGGCGATTGCTAGCTATGTTAGTAGGAGTAATCAATAATTAAGAAAATTAGACTCAAGTGTTTGTTTGGAATTTTTCATCAAGACTTGGTAAAAGTTTACTCCTACATCTAATTGAACTATGATGGCCACCACTCAATTTTCAAGATTATCTATTATACATTCATACCTATTTTCATACTCCATTCCCTTATAAAGAAAATACCAAAAAATAGTAGTTTATGATTTAATTTTGTTGCATGCAATTAGTTGTAGTTAAAAAATGATTTTCAAAACCAATCCTTTGTTTTCATTGCATTTATATGACATTTAGATTACTTAGGAATTAATAAAAGGCTTCTTGAAAAAGAGAATGATCTTATGTTTGCCTATATGTAATCCTTAGTTCATTTTTGACAAAAGGACCTCATCAAATGGCGCCGTTATCAGAGAGCTAAGTAATTATCAAATGGCGCCATTATCAAAGAGCTAAATAATTGGCTCCCTAGGTAATATAATTGTCAAATTTATTTTTGGCAATGGCTTTCTCTTGTAAAGCTTGTTAGTTTTGCATTTTGATTTTTCATTGCACATAGTTTTGGATTTGTGCATTTAAGGTAGCTTGCATTGCATTATTGCATTATCTTGACTTGGTAGCTTCTGTGTGGTGTGTTTGCAGTAAATTTGATATGATTTTGAGCTCACAATGTCTCTAAGCTAATTCATAACATACTTGCATCTTTCATCATTTTGAAACTTCTCTTTCTTTTTCACTTGCATTTGTATTTTCTTAGATTCTTTTTTCCTTAGTTTTTATAGTTTATAATTAGATAGTCATCTTGTAATTCATTAGGAATTTATTGTCTTGAATTTCTAATGGCTTGATTTAATTTTTAATTTTTTGGTCAAAGGCTTGGTTTAATGATTATCAAGGAAATTTACTCTTTCAATCTCACTTTTTTGTAGGAGATTCGACTGGAAATAAAGAGTCTATCTCTCAAAGCATCGATTCTATTCAATAGCCATAGTGACTTCTTCAAATCAAATTGGGATGTCAAGATTGTCTAATTGGTCAAGAATGTCATGATCCATTTCACAACCTATCCCATGAACTTTACAAATAACCTTCATTCCAACCTAATCACCTACCACACTTACCCTTTAGATCATACAATGAGCTTTCTCAGCTACCATACAACCCATATTATGAGCCTTCTTCTAATCCTCTACCATACAACAACATGTCATATCATGAACTTCCTCCTTCATTTTAACCCACTTCTCGACTATGTCATCCACCTCATGAGACTTTATGCCTACCATTTGAGCAACATTATGGGCCTCCCTCCCAACCATGCATGCCAAACCAAAAACCTATCATTGGTGAAGTCATTAGAGAATTCCAAAATCAAATGACTTGGACTATAATTGAAGAGCAGTCACACAAGGACAACTTTGATCATTAAATGGACTTTATAATCAAAAGAATGGAACACCAAGAGAAAGAGAATGATAGATTGGAAAAAGGAAATTGAGTATTTCACTTAGCAATTGCAAGTGTTAAAGAAGAATTTCCAAGCAAATCCTCCTCCTATGTTCATACATACACAAGATGCAAATCGATTAAAGAAAGAACATGAGAAGTTGGAAAAAGTAATGGAGTGTCTTGCACAAAAGTCTTCTAAGTGAAACACTCCACAAGATAGTTATCCTCCATCGCCTACTTGTAAGTCAACTACCTAAGCCAAGAAAATCAAGAAGGTCCATTTTCAACTTCCAGAGGAGTCTTCCTATCCTATGGAGGAAGAACAAGGAGTCCAAGCTCAAAAGCCAAATGCCACTTCATAAGTGGAAGCTTCCAAAATATTTTGGTGTATATTCTCACACAAGCACAAGAAGTGAAGCAAATACAAAAGAGCATTGAAGAGTCTTCCTTACCATTTGGTAATGATCCTATCCTTATAGAAGTAGCCTCTCCTACTATTTTAACTAATGAACCAATTCATGATTTGAGTAATGATGAGGTGGATGAAGAAATCATTGTTGAATCCCCTCAAATGTTTGAAAATGTAATTGCTCAAGCAATTAGCTCTAGTAGTAGTAATTTGATTGTACTTGTTGATGGGTGAGCTCCTATTTTTTTATGTGATGCTTTAACTGTTGAAAATGTTTCTCTTCATAATACTAGGGATGATTATGATAAATTGAATGACATATTTTCATACTCTTGTGAGGAAGAACAAACATGTGTAGACTATTATAATTTACCTGTAGAGTTTCGAAAGAAAGCATTTAGTTCAATGGTTGATTCTGTCATTGCCCATTATAGACCCACTTGTACTATTGATGATTGTAAACATGAGTATTGCAAAATTGTTGAACCCTACATGGATGCCACTATGGTTGATTTGATTGAGAAAGATTATAACCTAGAATTCCAAATGTATAAAATTCTCATTGGATTACTTCCTTGTCTTGTTGGTGACAAAGATTATGAAATTTTGATTGATACAATTCTACATGTTGGTGAATCTTTCCAACAAGTGCTCTTTTGTGATTTGCTTCTTGACTTAGAAAAAGCAAAATAATTGTTTTGAATCTTCAAACACTAGTAATGCTTTGAAAAATTCTCTTCCTTCTTCCACTCTTTTGATTTCCATCTCTTATGATTGCAATGATGATGTGGTGTGCCTTAGCACTAAGTTAGACTCCACACCTTCAACTTTGCAAGCGTAAGAAAATTTTCATAGTATAACTAATTGCTTCACTCCTATTGATGGAAGTGTCATTGATTTCCTTGGATGTGATAGTTATTTGGAAAGTTTAGTTCCTAAAATGTATTTCCGTCACTTAAAATCTCTCGAAGTTTCTATTTTTGGATGGGATATTGCTATTTGCTTGTCTTCTTTTCAAGCACATTCTTGGAAAGGTTGTCAGGGGAGCCAATCTCCACCATACATTCTTAGACCTCTTCTGATTGATCTTGAACAACCTTCACCAAGGAAATTCAATGCGGGAGAAGATGTCTTAAAGGACAAATTCATGATTCTCATCGAGGATGAGAACTTCTCCTTCAAGCAACTGAAGATACTCTAACAAAAGTTGTCTCTTTCCTTACTTATTTTCTTCCTAATTCCTATGATTCTTGGGCTTAATTGTTGTATGAGGAAGATAAGTGTGGGGGAGGGACACAATCTAGTAGAAAAGAAAAAGTAGAAGTAGCGTAGCTTAGTAAGTAGAATAAGAACCCCATTTTGTATGCTTTACATTTTTTTTTTTGGCTACTACCCTACTTGATTCACATGGTGTCCTAAATTTCATCTTGTTTACCATTCTCTTTAGATTGGTTTTACAAACATTGAGGACAATGTGTTGTTTAAGTGTGGGAAGGGGAATACATTTTGAAACCCATTAATTTGTTTGTTTTTGAATGAGAAAATGCCTTAAACTAGATTTTTTTTTTCCAAATTTTTTTCCTCTAATGCATGTCCTAAGTGGTAAAAGGTTGCATTTGCAACTTTGGAAGTGTAATTTGTAGGAGATTCTTTGATTTTTCATGAGATCTAGTGTTTTGATTTTTTTTTTTTTAAACCATGTTGAGTTTATATATCTTTATTGCATTTAAGAGTTTAAAATTATTGTAATTGATTGCAATGTCTTCATTAATTGTATCTGTAAGCTTAGCCCTAGGAATATTTAAGGAGATGTTTTATGGTTAGCTTACTATATGTAATTGATTGTGCCATAGAAGGAGTATTGGAGATAAACCTTGTTGGAAGGTTATTTGGGCTTTGAGTTCTTTCCATTTGTGTATGACTCACTTAGCTTTTCACGTTTTAGAACTTATTTCCACTCTTTTTCAAAATGGCATTTGTGTTAGTGTAACACCCCTCCAGTAAACGTTATTTATTGTATTAATTAGCGCAACAGAGCATGCATAATGACTTGAACAAATGAGTACTAATAATATATACATACATAACTTCGTTAAGATTAGAATTAATCCCCTTAGGGATATTAGTAATACAGTCATCTAAAAGCAAACTAGTATGAACTACTAGTAATATACGGTCCATTAATCATAATATAACTAAATTATTACATAACCCTCCAGAGTCTGCCCAATCCTCCAGCAATCCTCACAGCTTACTACATACTGCTTTGCTCCTTGATCCAACATTACTACCTGAATCTTTAGTTAAATTTGAGATTCAAAATTGAATCTCAAAGTAACAGATTAATATCATATTCAAAGTATATCCAATATATGTTAGTCTACCATAATCATGAAGAGAACAACACAACATTCAACAAACAACATACATAGCAACATAAAACAACATATTAACATAGCAACGTTGACTACAAAATGTAGCACCCTACAAGTCCAAAATCCACAACACTTGGAAAACAAACAAACAACAACTAGGCTTCAAATCCAAAACAACTGAACGCAATAAATGCGTGTCCCAGACATGGATTACAACTATGGTACAAACATGCATACACAGATATACAAGGTATATGATATTAAAGTTATTACTTGGTCTCCAAATAGCTAATATCAAATCACTAGGTGCTTGGATGATGTTCTAGGAACCGTCAACTCCTATAATAGTATCATTATAAATGATATTAATCCTCCTTTTCTATAAGGTATTAGGATTAACCATCATACTATTCTCCAAATATGTTAAATGGGTTTCCATCATCACTCAAGACTCCTACAACCCTTAAATAATAAATTATTCATCATTAACTTTAGTTGTCCTTATTTCGGACTTTGTCAGTTTTCCTAGGATTGCCACTGAATCTTGAAAATTCATGATTAATTGTGAAAAAATCCAATTAAGGTGATTTCAAAGGCTATGTGACCCTTGACATATCTACTTTTAAATAAAATTATCAACAACAGGCAAAAAAATATGTACTATTCCCGAGTAATTGAAATCACTCCATTGCCCAATTTGCACTTTTAGAACAATGGGTCAACTTCAAAAATTCACATCTTCATCCACAAAACTCCACAATTAATAAATGACCTATCAAATTAAAGGCCTTTGTGTATACTTTAAATCTGAAAAATTTCATATCCTTTGGTCACCATTTTCTTATTCAAAATTTATTCACAAATTGACTACCTCACAAAAATTTAAAATTGGCAATTTTGAGATTTGAACAATTTAACCTTAATGTTTCAAAAAAATCATTTCTATCCTTTACCACACACTATTTTTCACTTTGAACATTTTGGAAACATCAAAATCCTATTGTTCCTTCATGTTTGGTTCAGCCAAAACATAACATGCAAATGAACACCAGCAACTTCCAAGTTCTCTTCATAATCACTAGGATTCTTGCCTTAGATTACCTTCTTGTTTATTACCTAGGCCTTAACATACTTTAACACACTAACCATTTAGACAACATTTCCCTTTAGGAATACATACTTCCAAAATTCCCATAAATCAAAGAAGAATAGATTCCATCACCAACAACAACAAGAATAACCACAATGCTAGAATGATCACGTACTTGTGCTTCTTGTTTTTCTTGCACTTCCTTCTCCCTTTTGGGTCCTTAGGGTTTCGACTTTGTCTTCAAAATCATCATGCAAAAGGACTAATTAAGGTTAGAGGTTTACACAAGAAAAGAGGTAGAAGAGATGAAGAATAGAGTGTCCATGCTTACCTTACTTTCTTGACTTTACCTTTCTTTCTTCTTCTTTAACGTTTTGTTTTGCTTTTCTCCTTTCTTGCTCTTCTTATTCTTGGCCGAACATGCATGTAAAAAGGGAGGATTTTGAGTGTTTAATATTGCTTGGAGAACAAGCCCTTAGGTCCCACATCCAACTCGACGAAATTGCCCTTACATTTAATCTTCCCATGTGAATTATTTTCACATGCTTCTTGATTCTTCTTCCTTTTTCTTGCCTAGGCCGAAACTATACCCTTTCTTAGGCTTCTTAAATTATATTGGATACGTGTCAAATTATTAAAGTTCATTCTCTCACTTTTCCCTTCCTTGTTGGGCAAGAAATCCCAAGATATTTTGGGGGATTGTACTTGACTCATTTTGACTAATTGGACTTATCTCTTTGGCTTGAGATCATGCTTCTTCCTTCTTGACTCTACTTGGCCGAAATTCTTGGCTTGTTGGCCAAGGATTTAAGTCATCATCTTGTCACAAATGTCTATTCTTAGGTGTCCCTTCATAAATCCAACTTGTTATCACATCAAGACAAGTGGCATCATGGGATAAACTTTGTTGACTTTTAATTACAACATAAGTTAAATCTTCAAGCTTCATCCAATTCCTTCCTTCTTCTTCTCTAGGCCGAAATTATGGCCCCTCATATGAAGCTTTTAATTCTCTTCTTGCCATGAGGACACATGCACACATGGCTAATTGCCAGCTCAACTCTTCCTCCAAGTCATTACTGTTAGTTCTCTGATGGTTTTGATGATTGTCAACAACTACAAACAATTAAAGAGGTTTTGCTCTTAAGTGTTAAAATTTTGTAGAAGAGCAAACCTCGAGGTTGGTTTTTCAACCTCGAGGTTGAGTCTTACAAATGGTTTTAAGGTTAAGTGTCAAAGCTTGGTTTCACAAAAGAAATACGTGAAACCTCGAGGTTGGAAAGTTAACCTCGAGGTTCAGGCCTTATTAAAAACCCCAAGTTTTACACTTAGACTTATAACCTCGAGTATCAAGAGCTAACCTCGAGTTTTTGATCCATCCAGAGAAGTCATGGTTTTCATCAAACATGGAAACCTCGAGGTTGGACATTCTATTTTGAAGCTTAAGTTTGAAGAAAAACCTGTTGACCTCGAGTATGGTATTTCAACCTCGAGTACTGTGACATACAGAGAGCAAACTGGTTTTCAAAGCATTGAAAACCTCGAGGTTAAGATTGTAACCTCGAGGCTGGGCTTTATGCTTAACTTTGCTCTTTGCATTTTCAAAAGGTCAACCTCGAGTACATATTCACAACCTCGAGGTTGTCGGGTTCCAGTGAAAAATGAAGTTTTGAAACAATCTTCAAACCTCGAGTTTACCTTTGGAACCTCAAGGTTTGCAAGTTAATGAGATTTTTCAGAAGGCCTCTTTTTGAGTGAAACCTCGAGGTTCACTTTACAACCTCGAGGTTGAAGGTTTTAAAACCTGAGTCTGGGTGAAGTTTACTGGTCAACCTCGAGGTTGGATGAACTAACCTCAAGGTTTGTGACCGTTGGTGCTTTTTCAAATTTGTGAAATCTGTTATATCTTGTTGTTTGACCTAATTGCTTTCATATATCATTCACTCATGATCCCAGATATGTTTAACAAGTTTGTTGAGTGTTTTTCAGTTAGCACAGATCAAGATTATTGAAGATTTATGTGAAAAAGCAAAAAGGTGGACAGTGCATTTAATGCACCTGCACAATCTCATCTACTTTCGGCTAATCCATCTGAGCACGCCTTGTTAACGTTAAAGAATGTTTACTACATCAAGTAAAGTCAATTCCAACGGGCAGAAACACAGAAATCCACATCAGATCACATAAACACTTAGATTAACAGAAGTTTAGAGAGAGAAGATGACCAGAACCCAAGCTAATCACTTCCAACGGTTGGAATCATCCTACAACGGTCATTTAATGTTCTCTACCTATAAATAGAGAGCATTAACTTCTTCACAAGCTGATACACCAACTGAGAGCAAAAATTTATTAAGTGTCATTTATTGTGTTCAGCTTTCATCTGTAATAGTATCAATTTGATACTTTGTACTTCAGTGTTTATTCTATCTACTCTTTGAGAGAGTTATCATCTTGTAAATCATCTACTGATTGTGATAACTACAAGTCAGGGGACTTGGTAGTTAGGGTGTATTGATTGCAACTTGTAAGGGGGAGTGTGTTCTAGTGAGAGAACAACTCTTAGTACAGAGTGTGTAATCAATATTGTTGAGTTAGTGGATTGAAAATCCCAAGTGAGGCTTGGGGACTGGATGTAGGTCAGGAAAGGACCGAACCAGTATAAATTGCATCGTGTTTATCTTCTTCTCCTTATCCTCTCTGTTGTGCCCTGTTCTGAGTGACCAAAAACAGAACAAGTTTCGAAAATTTTTAAATATACCCAATTCACCCCCCCTCTTGGGTATAAAGCTCCTCTTTCAATTACATGTGACAATTTTAAGTACAAGGTGCATTAAATGCTTTAGCTTTATCCCATCACATGCCTTGAATGCCAAATCAATTCATCTTATCCTCTTTCCCTCTTGGACACTTGGCACCTATCATAGTCGTGCACATGTAACCTCTTGACTTTGATTCATAGCCCTTTCATACAATTAAACATTCCATTATTCCCTTCTCTTGTCTCTTGGCCGAATTTGGCTTTTAAAAGGATTCTCAAGTGTTGAATTTTATTATCAATTGATGCATATTCTTGTGACAAAGACATAATGTCATTATTGTACAAAATTACAAAATGACAAAAATTCTCCTTCCTTCTTTACTTCTAGGTTAAAAATGGCCTTGACTTGGTCACCATGTTACACCTTTTAACCAACTAAGTGTAGTCTCATGACTAATAAAATACCACTTGAATTTCCCTTTTACCCCTTTTAGGCAAAAATATGTCTCAAAATGATTAATGGATTATCAATCCCATGTCAAATATTCTTTTATCACAATATATTTCAAAATTCATATTTTCAAGATATTCAACTAATACTTTATTGAATATACACATTAAACATGAAATTTTGGTGAAGCGAAAATTGAGATATTACAGTTAGTGTGAGGAAAATAAAAGAGACATTCAATTCTAAACCATTTTCACCCAAACACAAACCTACATTCATTTACTCTTTGATTACCCCTTTTGAGTCATTCCTATGTTGTATCCATACTCATACTGTTCATAGTATTCAAATGAGAGTTTCTGAACTAGTTGATATCCTATATGTGTATGTGTTACACACACATACATATATAATAGAACAACAATACCTTCTACATCAAGTGGCTATGTAATTTAATTTGGCATGGATTAAGACCTTCCAACCTTTATGGGGAGAAATAATGGCAATTGTTGACGTATATTAGTGATATTGTAATTGATGATCTATGCATAATTGTGTCTATTAACAAGAATTAACCCATGAAAAACAAAGGACTCTGAGGAAAAACATATACCTTTATCCAAAAGGGCGTAAGGGTTATGCAAACCCTTGAACTCAACGGTTTGTATATCCTCTGCACCCTTTCTGATAAGGATATTTGTTTTTTTCCCTATCTTCCTTTGCTTTTCTAGATTAATTGCTTTAGAGACACAATGCATAAGTGAAAACTTACATTATTATATATATAGATCAGAAGTGCGATTGATTCTAGCCACAAAACCTAGAAAATCTTGATCCATCCAAATTGCATGGCCACTCGATGTGACAAGTACTACTCTATTATAGATATGAGACGAGACCAAGTAGTACATAAACTCTCAGATTGAAGAGTCTAAGATTAATCATAATGTTGAATTTCATCGCTTTTAACTTGGTGCCACCTACTCAATAGAAATAACCGTTACTTTTAAACATTATATATCCTTGTGTGACCTCCGCATTGACATACATTATATTTTTCCTATGTAACCGTTATTAATTAATTAAGCATTATATATGCCCAAATCTGTAGTGTAGTGAAAAATGTTAAGAGAAAAAAAAATTAACACATAGAAAGCCCAAAATTCCCATAAATTAATATGAAAAAAATAATAATGGTCCAAATGGAGAGGGCTTTAGTTGCTTAAACAAGAAGTCTCAAATTTGAGTCCATATGAATGCAAAGTTCAATATTTATATATTTTATAATATCAACCTAGGATTCTTCTCATTTCACTAATAAATTGACAAATTAAACTCATGGATTTGTTCTCAATTTGGTAAGGTCAAATGTTTACAAAAAGGTTTTTTGTAATTAATATGGTTTCTTAATCTAAACTAAAGTTTTTTTTTAAAGGTACTAGGTTCCAAACTGCATGTCCCCTCTATATTAAATGCTCATTTTTCGTTATTATGACAAATTAAAAATCTTGGAATAAGATGGATAAATAGTAACACAACATATGTTTTCTTGAAGAAAAGTAATAATGTATTATACAAATTTCAAAATATCCAAAAGTATCTTAAACAATACTGGAGCAGCTGACAATAATACATTCTTTATTTTGGCTGGATACAGATAAAAAAAAGGTGAGAAATGCACATAAACAAATTATATGGGTCTTCAACTCACTCATAGCAACATACATAATTAAATTAAAGCACGGGAATGATAGCTTTAGAACCCTTTTTTTTCTTCTATTTTTCCTTCAGCTAAGCTATCTTTGCAAAGAAAAGAAAAGGATAATAGGAAATATATCGAAAGAATGGTAAGGATTGCGTGGAAAGCAACAAAAGGAGCAAGTACAAGAACCTAACCACGAGGATCAAGATCACACCAATCACCAAAAAGGTAGTGGCCAACCAGCTAAGTTTGCTAACTATAAGGTACATACCTATAAAAAATGCTATAGATAGTGTCATCATGGAAAAACCTAGAAGGGGTACTGCACAAGTAAGAGCTAAAACTGCTAGATGAAGATCCCCTAGTTGAGTCCATAGGAGAATAATGGTGTAACTTACAGCACCATATACAAAGAAAATGTAAGGGAAAGAATGAATAAATGGAACAAGTGGCGATTTAGCAAGACAAGAATTCCATGATCAAACATCACCTGGGATGGTAAACCCAGTAGCAAATGATGTTCTTATTATAAGGGTTGAAACCAAAATCAAAGTGTCAATTCTATCTTAAGACTCCATCCATAATTTCATCATTAATTACAAACACGCATTCTATAGTTAGTATATTTCCCACTCTCATTATAAATTACATAATTCTCACATATAAATGAGAGTTATTTATCTCAATAATTATAGACTAAATTTTTAATTTTACTCTTATTTTATGAGTGAGTGTTTTCACCTCTTTCTTCTCTCTCTGCCTTTCAATATAATTAATAGGAGAAAAATTATAACACTATCATTTATTACTAACATAAAGTTAACAAAAAAAAAAAATCAATATAGACTTATAAATTAGATAAGAGTGACATGTTGAAAAATAAGTAGTAAGAGAAAATAATGGAGTACTGTGAGGCTTTATATATATATATATATATATATATATATATATATATATATGATTATAATTTACTTCTCATAATTAAACAGGTTTTTTAAAATTAGTGTGCATGAAATTATAAGCAATGTGAAATTTGCAGTATCCCATGGAAGTAGGGAATCTCTGGTATCAGTAGAGTATAACAATTACTCTGTATTGAGTATGACGAAAAAATAATGAATTTTCCCAAGAATAGATCAATGGCCATCACAATTCTAACAGATATGGGGTTATCAATTCAATAAGTCCTACACATTGAAAAAATCTGGACGAATGCCATCGATCTTAATTATATAATCGATAATTATACCTAAGAAACTAGCTTATATAATTACCTCTTAAATAACAGTTAAATATCACTTGGCACGTGAATTGAATTCTCAATATAATTTGTTCCTCTAATTAGAATAATCTATCCTAATAGAATAAGAAAATGCTATATTCAAGAAAATATAATCAACCAGGTGATTCAATTACTAACATAAAAGAATAACAAGATTAATCATATGAGGAAACTAAATTAAAGATTAAGAACTAAACATCATAATTGCTCATAAAGTTCACAAAATTTTAATTACAAAGATTATCCAAACCGTAATCAAAGTCTTGAAAATATAAATCCAATCCTAGAACTAGAAAATTATAAAATACAAGAAAAGATTAAACTAAACAGCATCTCTCAATTAGAGAATAGAGGACTCAAGATGCAAAATCCAACCTCAAGAGGATGACTATTTAACCACACACGGTGATGGAAGAAGAAAATAAGTGTGGTGTATGGTCACGCTCTTGGAATGAAGCCTTGAGCTCCCTTTTATAGCCTTCTTGATTATCCTTGTTGATGAATCTTTATCTTTTTCTTGCATTTGAATTTAAAAGGAAGGTGAGATGGCATGATATCTTGAAAAATATATTGGAAAGATGATAATTTGGCCCTTGATATTTAGAGAGATCATGGCACCTCATTTTTCTTTGAATATATTTGAGGCAAAGAATTAAATTTAATTCTCAATGGATAAAAAGATATAATATTTTGAATTTAATCTATATTGGAATTATAATTAATTGTATCCTTTAGGATTATAAAGACACGTGGCATCATGAGAATTAAGATTTGATAATATCTTTTGGATTTTCTAATGAATTATCTCTAATTAATTCTATCAGGGTTCTGAAACTTGGATGGGACCGACCGGTTTGGACCGGAAAGCATCGAACCAGCTGGAAAATCGGTCCAAGCTAGGGGTAAAACTGGGGTCACGAGTTGACCCCGAGTCAACTCGACCTGAACCAGCCGAGTTGGCCGAGTCACAGAGTGAGAGACAGAAATGCAAAATGAGAAGGAGAAGAGAGATCTGAAGTGCTTAATGTCGACGCCGGCGACGGTCCACAGTCAAAGGAGGAGCAGCGATCTCGTTGAAGCTCTCTAGGTGGACTCCAAGCTTCTTTAAGCTTTTCTCTGGTTCGACTTTCCCTGTGGGATACCGAGACATAGACTAGAAAGGAGAAGAGAGAGAGAGATATATCTGAAGGGCAAAGTGGAGCTGGTGAGTGGTGAGGCTAAGGAAGGAGAAGAAAGAGAGAAGCTGCTCAAAGTTAAAAGAACGAGAAGCTGCTGCAAAGTTCAAAGAACGAGAAGTTGCTTCACAACTCACGCATGGTCAGCGATGTGATGTGAGTGTGACTACTCTTAGCAGATTTTGTGTGTAGTGCAAGGATTCTCACTTTCCCATCATACACATGACAAGCAAAGAAGCTATATTGACTTTTTCTTCATTATATTTTATCCCTCTAAAAGCTATTATTATTATTATTATTTTTTGCTCAAAGGCTAAAAGCTATTAATAATAGATAGGAAAATTCAAAATTGAAGGTAGGCAGTGGAATGGATATTGGGCCTAGAAATGGATTTGGATTAGATATTAATGTTAACTCTAAAATATTTTATATTATTAAAATATGAATATTTTTACCTGTTTAATTAAATTATATATTTTAATTAATACCGGTTTGACTTTGGTTTGATTCCGGTTTGACCCACTAACCTTTAACCCAATACCTTCATCGGTTCAATAACCGATCCGGATTTCAAAACCTTGCTCATGATGACATGTAGCAACTTGGGTGTAAGGGTTGGTCTTCATCCTCTTACGTGGCGCCATATGGTAGCTTGTTGGAAAAGAAACCATGAAAAATGACCTTTATGCCTTTCATTAATGAGGTGGCATATCTTCTTATGATTTGGAGATGAGGCAACCTTGTGAAATCACCTTCCTACACTTCATTAATTGTAAGTGGCCACATTTTAGCTCTTCATGGGTCATTCAAGACATGTATTTGGGCTTAAGTAGTGGTCATAGAGCCTATTTAAGGAGCACAAGTCATTAGTCAACAAATATGAGCCTTAACGAGCAATATTAAGGCCTTTTTTTTTCATGCATCCTTTTGTTTATGCGAATTTGCACCTTCATTTCCATGGCTTATTGTCTTTTTTTAACTCCAATGCTTTAATTTTCCGATAATAAACATAACCAAAAATACCTTTGTGTAAGTCAATTAAATTTAGCGAAATAAAAATATAAAAATTCTATCATTTTTATAATTTATTTTACGCAATACTTTCTAATCTAAAACAATCTTAATAATCTCATTTAAGTACAAAAACAATAATAAAGTTCCAAAAATAGATATACAAATATATAATAAAATAGGGATATATCAATTATACATATAAACATGCTTGAAAGAACACAATAATTCAAAAATATAATAATAATTAATATATTAAGTGTGTGAATAAAATGAGTTATAATTATTTTTAAAATATAATTAATTTTTTTATCTAAAATCTAAAATACTCTTGGAATTGTATATCAAAATTATCTGCTCTGATTTAAATTAATAATTTATCATGGGTACAAGGGACTTGAAGGGGAGGGGAGAGAAAAATTTAATGAGCTGAAGTTTAAAAAAATAAAAAAGTGGGATTATAAAATTTTAATAAAGAGAAAATGTAAGATATATAAAATAAAGACTAAGAAAAATTAATTAAAAACTTTTAACCCTACTTTTCTAATTTTCTTAAATCTAACTCAATTATTTTTCTGCTCTAATCATTTTCCCTCCCCTCCTACCAAACAACCCTAGACCGACATGCACGGGTAAAAACATCTTATATTTAAATAAATGAAGTCAGATTTTTTTTAAAAAATGATTTTTTAATAAGAAATCAATTGCCTCTGATATAATTGGGGCCTTCTGGCCCAATAACATTTCCCTTTAAGTCATTTTTTTAAGTATGAGATTGGAGTTTAAACCTTATAAGTCATGAATATGTGTGAGTTCCATCCATTTGGTGAATGATGACCAAAAAAAAAAAATTTGAGATTTATGCAAGCATAAACGATTGCACAAACTATTGGGATAAAATTTTTTTTTTTAAAAAAAGAGCATTTTAGGATTATGACACACAAGAAAAATTACTGACTTGAAACAAGAAAATAAGCTCATTTGTTAGAAATGAGCAATTTTTTGTTTCAACAAATCTAGCTTGAGACCAACTAAGAGATGAACCAATCTTTTTGGCCGGGAGAGAAAACTTGCCATCCAGCTGGGATAAGGTTCTGGTTCAACTAATTATCCCAAATAAAGTATATAATGAGAAATAATAGTATATTAATCTGTGTCTACAACACACTAGTCATTTTTAGTTGCCTAAAGATAAAGGTAATACATGATTATCCATTTACGAAATTTCATAAAAGTATATTACCGTTATCTTTCTTCAGTATCTGTATATTACCCTTTTTTTATGGTATTTTTTACCATCAGAGTTTGAGGGTATGTTTTTTAAGCCAAAATCTAGAATTAGAGAAGTTTTGAGACACAATAAAGGATAAAAACAATTTATTTTTTGGGAAAAAAATATGTAAAAATGATCCTCTTTAAAATCACAGTCTGTAATCATATGTTGTTATTTTACTGAATATACTTTGGCGAGATTCCATTTGCTATAAATTTATTTCAACTATTTAGTCTTCAGTTCGACCTTTGTTTCTTTGCTTCTTTAATTCTTAAAGTCTATATAGATAAATACCTTCAATAATCAGAGTATGTGTTATTGCTCCCCAAAAGAACTTCTTCTGGAACAGGCTTATGTTTTCTCATCTGTGTATATCTTCACCACTATTCTCGAACAGCCAGGTGAAGCCAAAAACAGCTAGTGTGCAAATGAACAAGCAATTTATAATATTATATTGATATTGATATAAGCAACATAGCAACAAATACAAATTTATTTTACACATCACTAATTAAAGACTTATCGTTTCTCACACTACAATACATATAGCCCCATACGTGTACTTGTTACCCCTTAGATATATGCTTATTAGGACGTAGCATGTATGCATCAGCCTCCACCTGGTGGTTTCTTGTAACCTCCTCCACCGCCAACCGGTGGTTTCTGATAACCTCCCCCAACCGTACCTTTACCCGCACTGTCACCGTATAGCACCTTTGGCCACCACCCTCTCGATGTTTCTTTGCTTCGTTCCCCTCCTTTGCCTCCACTGCCACCACCTTTTTCGAAGATCACCACCTTGTCCATTGCCGTCTATTTTTCAGATGTTGGACTAGTAGATATATGACTTCAGTTAACTTCTTTCGGAGAGGTATTGTAAGTTGTAAGGCAACGTACGATTACGATGATTCAATCAAAGCGTTATTTATAGTAAATAAAAATGGGTGTTACCAATGAATGCTCCAAAGTAGAGGTGTAATTAAATAGTACTCGTATTGCCTCTTATGCTTCCCAGTTCCCAAAGCATACATGCATGAATCTATGGGTTCAGTGAATATATGAAGAAATATCTTCAAGCCCATTGCAATACCAGTCTCGTGCTCATTATACGTCCATTTGAACTTAATCATATATATACTAGATGACACTTAAATTATTAAAAATGTTTGATAAAATTTTTCAAATGTACTCTTATTACTAAAAATACACTCTTAAAAGACCAGTCTCTCTCTCTCACTCTCTTTACATTTACAAATTATTCTCATTTCTCTCTGTCTTTTTCCAACAAGAATCGAGTAAAATTAGAAAATACTACTTTTAATCCTTAATATAAAGGTCAGTTGACTTTTTTTTAGTAAGTTGATGAAGCTAAACAAATTATTTAATCAAAATATATATGTTGCATTATTAGATTATGTTCTTTTCACTCCTTAATATAAGATTCAGTTGATTTTTTTGAAAATGGAATTAAATAAATAACTTTAAAGTATTCATATTTATGATTTTCTTCCAAATTAATTTGTTTGGCTTATAAAATACTATATAATATAACGATTCATAACATATATTATGATCAAGTAGTTCAGTTAGGTTTCTTAATTTCTCAAAAAAAAAAAAAGTCAACTGAACCTTATAGAAGAAAGTATATCAGTTTATTATAGGTCAAACAATTAAATTTTGAGAAAAAGAATGAATATAAAATTTTAATATAACTTCTTTTCTTAATAGTAATTACCAAGCAAGAATTTCTTGGAGAACGTAACTTATGATAAGATTGATATGCGGATATTGTTGGCCGGTGGAAGTTCAATCAATTCTCAAGGTAATGAACTTTCATGATATTCTTTAAGTCGCCATACAACAGCCCATATTTCAGCGTACGTGGAGATTGTTCCTCTTCCAATTCTAAACATGAAAATGGAGTTTAGGAGTCCACCGTCCTACACCCGCTAACCTATCCAAATCCCAGCCACGTGACGCAGAGAATTGAAGTAATCCAAAATCATCAATATCCACCAACGCGTGAATAGTTAGGCAGCCCCATGCATCTTCCCAGAACGTACCTCTACAACCATCAAGCACGCCTAGCTAATACCCTTCCATGTTTGGAATAGTTTAGTACTTTCCACGTAGAAATCTGACCCACAAATCGTGTTTCTATATAGATATAAAAGGAGTGGTAGAAACGTAATCATAAAAATAATATGAAACGTAAAGTTTCTACTTTCTACTACTTAAAGTCTGAGTTTAAAATATTATATATATATAACTATATAAATCACTACTCAAAATTCAACAAACAACTTCGTATAACTATATAAAACATTAAAAAAAAAACTTACGTTTCTGAGCGAAAAAAAAAACTTATGTTAAAAAAACTATGAAAATATGTTAAAAACTATATATAACTATCCAATAATCTTGAATCTAAGATGCATGATAGAAATAGGGTTTTCAACTTTTCATTCTTTTTTCAGGAAAAAAAATCATCTTTTTTTTTATTAAAGTAAAAACTTAAATTTTTACAGTTTTTACGTGTTTGGACGGACTTTCTATTAGTTTCTACTTAAAACAGTTTTTACTTGTGTTTTAGTACGTTTTTGACAACACTACAATGCACCACGTACGATTTTGCACCATTCCCCAACTCAGCCAACTTCATCACAAAAGCCTGTATTCTGTTTCCTTGCACTTTGCAACCCAAGCCCTCCCTCCTCCTCACGTCTGCAAATATCATTCCAAGCAACCAGTGAAACCTTCCTCGTCAAGAAACTCTGACATTTCTTATCAATCTCCTTAGACGTATCTACCGGTAGTGGCATGGATTGTATAGCGTATTGTCACGCCCGGAAAGGAACACTAGATGATTGGTAGGCACAAACACTCCTTATTAAAGGGAGGTTTAGACTTAGAGTATGGATAAGTCTAAAAACTTCCAAAGTATTGTGGATATGTGTATATAATTGAAGAGTTGTATAGAAAATTCTAGAATCTCTTAGGTAAGAGGTAAATATCTAGATATTTACAAGGAAGGTTCTGGAGAGCTATTCTCCACCGTTGGATGTAATCGATCTTAGCCATTCATTGAGGAGTGGTAGGCTATAACTAGGGGTGCCTTCCTTATTTGTAATCCATCTAAAAGTCTTCAAGCATTTGTTGTTTAAGAGCTTCTCTCTCTAAGTTCTCTTTCTCTCTCTAAGAGTTCTTGTGTTCTTTGTCTTTCCTTGCCTACTTGAGGGGATTCAGCTGACTTAGCCAAGATCGAGGGAGTGATCAAGTTAAGGCCAGCACGGCATTTGGATGATCAAGTCCAAGGCCGTGACAGTACGCTGGTATAGTGGCTGCAATTGAAGACACAAGGGTCTGCCAAGCTGCCATCGATAGATGTTTGGAAAAATTTCATATAGGTCCCAAATAAGAGAAGATACGAGAAAATGTTTATTTGAAATCTTAGAATTGCATTTAAGTCCCATAAAGCTTTGTTGCAATAAACTCCACTGCAAGTGCTATACTGACAAGTCCATGAGCATTCATTAACATGTCCATAGACCGTTGATAATTGGAATTTATTGGAAAAAGGTCTCTAGGACTTAAATACAATTTTAAGATTTTAAAGGACCATATTTTCTCTTACACGGGTGATGAGTATATATTTTATGATTAAATAGGTGTATATTTTATGAGAATTAATTGGAATTATTGATATTATATACCTATTTAATTATCTTTTATTGACTTTTCTATCATTAAATCAAACTTAGGATCAAAGAATAAATCGACATAAAATCTACTCATATCCTATTTTTATTGTGCAGGAAATATTAGTTGATTTTGAAAGAAGTAGAAAAAGCAATTAAGATGATATGCAATCAGCTAAATTCAGTGGTCCAACGCAAGAAAAATAGAAATAAAATCAATTGTTTGATCTGATGAAGTAAATTACAAGATATGAAATATCTTTGTAATAAGAAAATGAGAATTAGTGACTCAAGACCTAAATTATAAATAGGGAAACAAAGAAGCAAGAAGGGGGAAAGATCGGGAGGCACAGAACGAGAAGGAACGAAGAAGCAGAGAAGTAGATGTTGGGATCCGTACACGCAGCGGATTAAAATTTTCTACGAATCCCGTCCCGAGGATCACTCAGGTGCGTTTAAATCAAGGTTAGGGAACCCGAATGATACCTTATAGAGAACTCAGAATCATCTGGAGCCGGAGGTTTTCCTTTGATTTTAGCGAACTGGTAGCTCAAGAATCTACACAAACCCTTTGCGCACATTTTCTCATGGCGATCAAGAAACTGTAGTGAATTCGTTCGCGTCTCGCTCTCTTTGAACTGGTGGGCTACCTTCTCGATCAGCAGAAGACGACTTCTTAGAATCGGCTTCCTCTACCGGTATCCACACGAACAATCTCCGAACACGGACGCAGCAGCGTGCTAGCGCCTCAGACTGTGCATCTCTCTCTTTTTGCTCTAGGGTTTCTCGCGGCTTTCTAATACGCTCGACTAAAAGTCTCGTAGGTCTTTTCTAAACCCGATAGGCGTATTATATAATCAAAATTAATCCTTATTAATTTCGAAATTCGAAATTCAAATCTGGATAATATATTAATTAAATCTATCTAATAGATATAATCTAATATATTTATTTAATCCGAATTAAAACCAAATCTGAAATTTGAATTTTGAATCTGGATTAAAAATATATTAATTAAATCTATCTGATAGATTTAATCCAATCTATTTATTTAATCCAAATTTAAAAGCTTTTTGATTTAATTTATCTCTATAAATTAAATCCGAGAAATGATATCTATCTATTTAATTAAATCTGAGATACAATATCTCAATTTAAATTAAATAGATAATGATATCTTTATTCGAAAATCTAATGAGATATAATATCTCTATTCATTTTAGATATTTAATTTATCTGATAAATTAAATATAAAACAAATATCATATAATAATATTATAATCTCCATTAAATAATATTATTATATTATTTTCGAATTTTATATATATATATCCTAGATTAAATTCAGTATTCATTTAATCTCAGATTAATCTGAGATTCAATGAATCTGGACACTTTTACCCGTGTTGGATTATTCTTGTGTGCGACCCTGCAGGCCCATATGAGATTAGCAGTGGGCCAAGACTGTATCAGCCCACAAGTCGCAAGCGGCCTCTAGCAAGACATTGCGACTACCCAATTCACATGGGGATCGATGACACGATACTACCTATCATACAACCATGTCACGTCCCTTTTGTCACGCGATAATTTGGTCAAGGATGAGGCATGGATAATGTCAACTTCCTTTTCTTGACCATTACTTTCTCGATTCTCGAGCAGTCTAATAAGTGAAATGGAAACTCCTTTCCATCACAGTATGACCATACATTTCTTAGACTCACTCATTGAGAGGCCCAGTATTATCTCTCTACAAATGTGAGAGACAAATTCCATCTTGACCATTCACATTCCTCCGTATGAAAATCATTAATCCCGATCCTAGCCTTTATCATCACCCAGTCAAAGGTGAATTTTGATTAGGTCAAAGGTCAGTGACTCATCATGTAGGAATCCATGATGATCTCAGGTCATAGGGCGTTGTGACGCGGTTATACATGAGATAAGCTTATGACTTAATCCATGCAGCTTTCTCATAGTGGTTCGGTCCAGCACCTTGTACTCTTACAAGTGCCCATGACTTTGATTCATATCTCCATACCTCATCAAAGTCATACTGGTCTTAACTCATCTTCGCTCCCATGTAGATGACCGACCAGGGACATTTAGGATAATCTATAAGATATATCCATGGATATAGTTATCACCATAAACATACGTATGAAATGATAACTTAATGGAGAACAATGACTTGCCCCTAGGGCATAATTTCCAACAGTAGAGGCTGAGCGTTTCGGTTCTTTTCATCATTGTTAGACCGGGTTATCACCCAAGAGGGGGGGTGAATTGGGTATCTGATAAAAACTTTAGATAACTTTGAAAATATTTTTGCAACTTACTAAAGGTAGTTCGAATGACAAAAATAAGTTATAAGGTGATAGTCAGTCAATCAAACATATATGCTAGAAATGTAAGAGTTTAGGGAAGAGAATATGCAAACAGAGATTTATACTGGTTCGGTCCAATCCACGATGACCTACGTCCAGTCCCCAGGTTCCTCCTGAGCTTTCAATCCACTATCACCTTGTTTAACCAGGCATAAGAGAAAAGCCTTCACAATCTCACAAGTTTAGTCGGACACTTGTGTAGCCTTTACAATCTCTTACCGAGATGCTCACTCTTACAGGGATACAATTACACACTCTATAAACGAAGGATGGTCCTCTCACTCAGACTCCACTCCCCCTTACAAGTTGTAATTGATTACAACAGATACACACTCTTTAAACGAAGGATGCTCCTCAACCTAGGACACACTCCCCCTTACAAGTTGTACTCTGTTTTTCCCAATCTCTAAGTCACCTGACTTGAGATTCTTACAATGACTGAAATGCAAGGAAATTGACTCTCTCTAAGAGTAGATAATGATACACACTGAAGTACACATCGATCACCTCACTCTTTGCAGTAGATTAGACATTGAGAAACAAAGAGTGTATGAGATAAGTGTTGGATTCAGATCAGCATTTCGATAGTGCAAGCTCGTATCCTCGTTATATCCATTTTGAATCCTTCTCCTTTTATAGTTGATCGTCCTTAATAGCGTTGAGAAGCTAGCCGTTGTGAGCGTCCGTTGGAACTATTTGACCGTTGGAGAAATGTAGCCGTTGCTTCTGACGTCATCATTCACCTTTTGATAATCTGATGTTAATCCTTCATTTGATCATCTGAAACTTGCTAACAACCATGATTAATAGTATTGAAAAGTATAGCAAGTAGAAATCAATTGATAATAGTCATTTCTGAATTCTCGGAGACGTTATGGAATGGTGCTCTGCTGTCTGATAAGCTGTCTGCTTCTTCATATAATCATCATCTGAACCTTATACAAAAATGATATAAATAATGTTAAGAAGTAGTATAAGTTCATTTGGAATCCATCTGGATGTTCTTGATGAGAAGCCAACATTTTAGACACGGTGAGTTTGAACTATACGCTTGAAATGCCTCTGACTCGAGGGAACAGAAACCTTGACTCGAGTTTGTCCTAAGACTCGAGTTGCATTTGAGGAGGCTCGAGTTAGTTCTTCACATTCGTTATGTATTAGACTACTTTGGCTCGAGTTAGGATAAGCTGGCTAGAGTTTTGGCCTTGGCTTGAGTCACCAAAACTTGGCTAGAGTCAGATTGCACATTCAGATCAGAGTTTGGCTTGAGTTAGAATAAGTTGGCTTGAGTTTTGGCCTTGGCTCAAGTTAACCAAACTTGGCTAGAGCCAAATCATATATTTTGACAGTGAGCCAATCTGACAGATAAAATTGCAGATTCAATTTTCGCAAGGCAAATGAACTTGATCAAGATTCTATGAAACACTTGATGAGTCTAGATTCTTATAGAGTTTGTCTCACTTCATTTGGTTGCTGAAATGAATCCAGAATTTCGAGTGTCAACTTTCAAAGGCCATATCTCCTAGGTCTGAACTCTGTTTTTGTCCATTCAAATCTTGATGGAAGGCCTTGTGAGTCTACTTTCATATGCCACCGATTTCAGCTCAATCCGATTTGTAGTTTGTGAGTTACGCTCAAAATACCAAAGCCTGTTCTGCTGTGTGACGCTGATTGATGTGGTCACTTCAAAAATTCATATTTATTTCATCTGAACTCCTTTGGGCTTGAATTTTATATCAAAATGACGCATTGGAAGTCTAGTTTCATATGCAACTGGTTTCATCTCAATCTGATCTCTGGTTTGGGAGATATCGTTGAATTACCACACCTCGCCCGAGCTGAACATAAAACGGAGTAGAACAGAGTTGCTGAAAAACATATCTGGCTCAAGTCAGCTTCCATCAAATGCATAAAATACTGTAGAAAAATGTTCTAACTCGAGTTTAGACCCCTTGGCTCGAGTTAGTTCATCCTGAAGCTTGATTTTGCTTATCTTAACTCCGAATTGAGCCATTCCAACTTCCATATCATCGTGGAGACTTCTATAATCAATCTGTGTAATGATCTTCCAATTCCATTGAGCAATTTCTTCTTTCTTTCTTCATCATTCTCCATGATTCAACTCTTTCTTTGTCATTCTTTGCAGATTCTACCTTTTTCAATAACTCCTTTTCTTCTTCTTCTTGCTTATTCCCAAAATATTTTCATAACTTCTTGCTTCCTTGATATTCTCTGCAAGTTCTTCTTTCCAAAACCTCTTATTTCCTTATTGATTAATCTTTATAATTCAACTTGGACTAATCTACATTAAACATATATAGTTAGTCAATGTAGGAGACAAATATAGTATACAATCTTTTTGCTCCTAATAATGGTATCTATATAAGACATCATCAAAACTAATTATATCCAACAATCATCTCCACGGAAGGACTAAAGGACTGTGGAGGCAACAGAGAAATTTTCTTTTCTCTCTCTCCTTCTTCTTTAAATCTGAATTCTTATCTTTTTGTTATGGATTTTATTAAAGCTATGTGTAACTAGTTTGTTTTGCAACCTAGAGTACCTATGAACTTGTAGGTGAATTGAATTTTGTTTTCATTATTTAGTTAAATTTGATATTAATTTTGGTTACTTAATCTTGGTTAGTTTTATCTATTTAGTGATTGACTGTCATTGAATATGATTTTGAGCATTAGGATTTATCTTGACGAAGGAGATTTTAATTAAGCTCTGAGATTAAGTAATATGGGATTAGATTACGATTTAATTTACAATTAGAATAGACATATACCTAATGGCCCCATATAATTGTTGAAGAGTGTGTTCGATTTTTGTTGCCTCTTGAGTAACTATGTTAGACATAACAAGTTATACTCAAGAGAGGGTTGTAAGTAGACCGACAGGCACTTATAGCTATTTATACTCGAGATTAATAAAATTGATATTAAAACTAATTAAATTAGTGAAAATAAGGTTTATGAAGCTAATAAGGGATTGGTGACTCTGGGTTGCTCATTTGATTATTGTGATTTTTTTTTTTAAATTTTTTTCTCTTAATTACATTCAATTTTGGTTTTCTCAACTTAAACGAAATTGTGAAATTAATGCTTAACTAAAGTTGTGATACTAAATCCTCATAAGAACAATATTTTTCTTATCATTTTATTACTTGATACGACCCGTGCACTTGTAAAGTTTTTAGTCTATAAAATTTTACCCTAGACCTAAATACAATTTTCTCTAGATGTTTCGCCTTCCAACTTGACAATCGAGCATCCAATCATCTATCTTATTCAGGACGTACTGACAGTGATAAGTACGCTGACACTCTGGAATGATTAAAAAGCACCCTCAAGTACATACCCAAATCAACAGTAGGAGTGAAACCGAAGAATTGGCTAATTTCCTGTCGTCTCGCATTCTCGTCAAACTTCTAGAAAACTGGAGTTTAATTAATGTTTCCTATTGTCAAACTAATTTTTTTTCCACACAATAAAAAATAATATCTATTTAAAACATTTTATCACTTTTATTTAACTTTTTTTTCACCAAGTCAAAAGGCAATGTATTAATGACCATTATGCTATTCACCTCACCATTTTAGATACGATTTCCAAAAGTACTGATTCAAACAGATTTTTATTTTTTTTATTTTTTTTTAAATTTGCTATTTCTAAAACTTGTTCTGAAAAAGCCATGTCACTGACCTCAACCTCAACCTCACCCTTAAAATAAAACCGATGGCTCTTTAAAATCAATGGGCAAAGTGAAGTTTTCTGTAAAATTAAACGAAGATTATTTTGGGCCAAATAAATGAAAGAGAAGTTCATTCTTTGGATTATATTGGATTTTGTAAAACTACTATTAAAAGAAAGTGGATCTGATCTTCAGTCCAAAAATCACCCTAGTCTTCCTGAGAAATCCAAGAGATCTTAATATAACAATCAAACATCAAATATTCCAAAATAGCAAAGCCTCTTTATTTACACAAGGCAGAAAACAAGCCTAATCTACATCTTACAACATGAATTATTAATCAAACCCTCAAAATAGAGTTTGATACTCAGTCTAAAATGAATGGAACATCATAGCAAATCACTATGTTGCAAAATTCAGGAATTAAAAAAAGGACATTCTATTCTATTCTATATAAATATTAAAAAAGAAAAAGAAAATAAGATTGAAGTTAAATTTAAAAAAGCCTACACACCACCACAAGGCACACAGCACCACTTTGCAACCTGAAGAAAAAACCACTGCAAAGGAAAAGGTTGGTCCTGCTCCACCGGCTGCGATTGGCTTGGGAAGGATAAATCCGGAGGCAGATGGCGGTGAAATGCATCCATGGCGGCACCAACACCATCTTCACTCTCAAGCAACTTGGCTATTTCTACTGCTCGAGATTTCACCTGAAGATTTAAAATTCCTTTACATATTATGATCTTATTATAATAGGGTTGTTCATGGGCAAGACTAGTTGTTGGATATACTTCACAAGACTGATGCACAGCATTATTCATAAGAGTTTTGCAAGATGTCAGCACCTATACACTTGACGGCTAAACTATCAAATTTCAATTTGCAGGCTCGATATAAAGTCGGAGAATCCAAATATTGAAAATAAATATTGGGCGAAAAGAAGGAACACATTTATTTTTATCATACTTCAAAGGGAGATATACTAAAGGTCCCAAAAAAGGAATTTAATTACCCAAAAGTCTAATAACAACTGAGGAACACGAAATGACTTTTTTTTTTTTTTTGGGCCCAGAACATAATGACAAGTTCCAGTGCACGAAATAATAACAGGTTTATTCTACTCACTTGTTGTTGGAACTTTTAGGTTATTAAATCTCTTCCTCGAGACCTTATAGTAATTCTCCCAACTTTAAATTTATGATTCAATAATATCACTAAGAATACAGAGCCATTGTCTGCATATGTAATATGTCTACTTATATGGGTGGCAGTAACAATCTATGGCAAGACAAAAAAAGAAATAGAGGGAAATACCATAATCAGAGAACACTTATGGTGTAGACATTTATTTTAGGATAGAAAGCCATATATCATAATTGTTGAATCATCACATAAATTTCATAAAAATCATAAACAAATATGACTATCTCATAAATGAGTAGCCCTCTATAAATAAATCACATTATTCTCTAGAAATCCAGTAGGGAATATTGATAAGAAATCCAAAATGTTGTATGCACAAAATTAGAATTACCTCTGGCTGGAGCATGAACTTTATGGCATTTGACAATTTCTCGCAAGTGAGCTCAGAGATTGGAATTGGGGCTGGTCCCAATCCTTTCTCGTATATTCGGTCCCCCCAGAAGAACTGATCTCCGAAGAATGGAACTATGGCAGTGGGACACTGTCATGATATTACATTAAAAAAATTCAATACCAATTTATTTCAATGAGCCCTTTATCATAACATCAGAAACAACTTGGCCGACCACCCAAAAAAACGAAACTCAACTTGGCAAATGTTGGACCAATAAGTATAGGGCCAAGCTTGTAACTTTGGGCTTGGTGAGGAGAGAGTGATGGAGGAATAGAATCATCTTGGCATTAAATTTCATAGTTTATTGCTTAATAGAGTCTTGGACAAGTGATGGCATTCAAACAGATTTTTGGATTATGGAAAGGAAGGAAGGGAAAAAAAGAAAAAAACACACTTATGAAGACAACATTACCCCAGCTTTTAATCCGGTGGCTGTGGTTCCAGCACCACCATGATGCACCTGCAATTTTGCACCAACATATCTTCCAGTTAGTTTGTTTATTCACCCCCTGGCTCCTCTAGATTTTGTTGAGAGTGCAAACTCAGCCACATGCTAGAGAATGAATTTCTTTCATCTTCAAAGAAACCCAAAAAAAAAAAAAACAAACAAACAAACAGAATCTTACCACGGCAGAACATTGAGGAAACAACCATTCGTGAGGACACTCCTCCAGAAGGAAAGCATACTCCGAAATTTCTTCCACTGCATACCAAAATCGTAATGTAAGTGAAACTACGATGATATTCTAAAATGCATGCAACAAAATATGTTTTTATTGTATCGCATGTACACCGTATCAAATACAAATCATTTAATTCTTGAGGTGGTTATCAACAGAAATGATGAAATTCAAGGCATGGTTATCATTGTCTCAATTCACTAATGGCAAAGAAACCTGTGACTCTGATGAGGGCATTTCAATAGCCAGTGCTAAAATGGAAAATTTAGTCAAAGGCAGTCTTAAATGTATTAGCTGACACAAGATATGTGTGTGTCGATATAACCTGAAATATACAGTCACTAGGTTACTTCTTATTTTTCGCATTACTTAGGTGTTAACTTTTCCCTTCTTGGTATTTTGACATGCAAAGTTCAAAATACCTCAAACCTTTTTAAGGTAAAAACCTAAACATGTGAAAACATGCAAGAAATATACTGACCAGGACATGCACTGAAAACCCTGAAAAGCTCTTTCTTACCAAATAAATAAACGCAATTTGTTATTTTGGAATGTAGGCCTTCTGTTTTTCTTGGACTTTTCCCACAGAAAAAATTTTACAACTCCTCAACTTTATAATAACAACAAAAAGTGAAAACCTTGTTTTTGACAATAAAAATGAGTTAAAGAAATAAACGAGAAAAAGAAGAATTAATATAAGATTTGATTAGACAGTCAGAGAAAATTAATTCCAGCACAAGCAAGACTACTTTTTCAGAGTATTGCTATACTTTTTTAACCTATTTAATAAAAGAAGACTCCTCATTCCAATTCACAGAATCCCTTTTCAATTTGTTCAAGATATGTTTCTTGGACCTTAAAGGTTCTCCTCATCATCCCGTAAAATGATTATTAACTCATATTTACTCCTAAATATACAGGGGCAATATCAAGCCATGTCGTTTCAAATGCTATCCCTGGAGAATCCAGATTCAAACTCTAAAGAATAAAGGAGCATCACAAAACAGTTATCCTTCCGCAAAGAAAAAAGGCCCCAGAAGTTATGCAACAGTGAGAGAAAACTGTCAAATGAAAAATTCTATGATCTTGATAACATTTAGCTATGGAATCCATAAAAAACTTGTAATACTACCAAAAAGAAGAAGGAGAAGAAGCCGAAACTAGTGACATTCATGATGTATACCAGGAATTAGAAATACTGACATAGTACAGAATATAAAACCTAACTTTCAAACTCGTTATATTAACTCTCAGTAACACACATTATGTACTTTGAACATTATGTAACTTGATACCAATAAGTGACTTAAGATGAAACAAGAATTTGAAATAATTATATGATCTCCAACATCAAATAAGAATCTGTATTTTGGGATTGAGGAGGCAGGTATAATATAAAGATGGAGATAAACACTTACAATTCCCTAGATTTCCCCAACCTCGATCGATAATACCTCGTTGTCCTGTATCCTTTAGTGCCTCCAATATAACATCGAAAGTTTTTTTGGAATCTTCAAGAGGCTAGTAAAGTAAACCATAAAGTTCATATTTAGAATATTTCCAAAACTACCTACAAAATGTCAAGCAGTGCCAAAGCACATGGAATCAAAAGTTCACAGGCATTAAGCATACATTCAAAAAAAAGCTTTACTTATGACAAGCGAGCCATTAGAGTAAATTGATTCTAGATTGAATTCAAATTTTATAAATAGATCGACATGACATGCATGCCCATAGTGCATTAATCATAAAAATGCTCCAAGCTTTTTATTTTAACATTTATTCATTAGTAATATAAAGTAAGTTTAATTAAATTATGATTGTCATTCTCTTGTGATTTGAATTATTGTAGGAAACACAAAAGAAAAGTGGCCATTGATCCATTGTAGACTGCACGTTAGCTGATGCAGCTGCAGAGCGCACTGTGACTACAATATTAGGGCCACATCAGACGGTGGGGTCATACAGTCCACAGTTAAAGTTACAAATTAGATGGAATTCTCTGCACGCATGGCAAATCTAATTAGAACCCCGTTTGAGTTGGGTTGCAGAAAATTAGGACAAAAATGGGGGGAAATAGCAGCCTAAACAGAAGACTCTGTTTTGAAAGGTCCAGAAAATTCAGAAAATTGTTATGAAGAGCCTGCACATAGGAGCTTCTAAATATAATGAAATGAGAACAAAACATCCCTAGCCTTTTCTATGCTCTCCCTCATACTGAGAACGTGTTGAACCACCTCATTCACACAGACAAGCACTTCAATGTTTAGCAAAATTCTTTGATACTGCTTTTAAAAAATATTTAAGCAGTTTGTGTTTCATTAATCTTTCAAATAGTGCATTTAACTATCAAATTACAGAATGAGGACATACAGATTTGACATTATAATAAGGATATGATAAAATAATGATTGAGTGGGATAATGATTGTCTTTTAAGAATAATTTTCTACTGTGATTGCTTCCAAGGAGAATAATTTTTGTGCTTCATGGAGCAGGAAAACTGGTCATGCTACCACACAAAATATTTTCCCCCAGAAGTTTTGTAAAACATCTTCATGCTACCACTCAAAGTATCATCTACGCTCCATTTGCAGGAGATGAAGTTTTGACATTTCAAGAAGTATTGAATAATAAAGATCACAAGCCAAAAGCTATAATATGTTTAAATGATATAACATGAATAATTACCACTCAAAAAAACTAGAAATAATTTCTTCAGAAACTCATTTAGCTGAATGAATTTGCCATACCATGCTTCCAAAACCAACATATATGGGTTTTGGTCCCTTTTCAATCCATTGGACAAAATCTTCCCGTGGTTGGTACTCTGATCCAAGGTTTAAGAAGCAATAACCAACAACATCAACTAAAGGGCCCCAGTCTGCAAATATGTTAAAACATTATTATTCCTAGTATTGAGACAGATTAAACAAAACATGTCTACCAAACATTTCAAGACAACTATTTTTTCACAACTCTCATTAAGCATAGACAGCTTAGTATTGAGTTTTGAACTGGAGCAGAGTCACTGTGTTGTCCTGGGGGAAAAACTTCACTAATAGAGGAAATATATCCAAATTAAAGGAACTTTATGCAATAAAAATGATATGAGCAAGCATCACCAATCAACAAATGTTATAATAAATGATTAATTGCATCCTCGACCATACCACTTGGCTTTGGAACAACATGAGGACTCCACATATAGCCAGTTGGTAAATGAGATATCGATCCACGATACATACTGAAGTATGCAATAGGAGCAAGCTTCAATTTTTGTTTCCTGAAGTCATTGATAAGTCCTCTCATCCCCCACCACAACATTAGTTCTACAACAATGTAGGACAGCTGGATGCAGAAGAAAATATAAACAGATTTAGTGGTAAATGTAATTCTCCAGTTCTGTCATACTAGTAAACTCTAATTACCAAAACATTTTAAGAAGGGACAAACCCAATAACCAGCACTTCGAGGAACACGTGCCAAAGGGTGAGGGAACTCATGTGTTGGCCTGCCTATTGAAAAGAAAACATGTAAGAAATGACACCAGAGGCATTGGAGCAGCAGCTGTGTGGCCTATTTTTCCAATTTAATTCGTTGTCAAAGTCTGTACAGTTAACAGTGATATATGCACACACAAGATGTAAAATTACACATACAGGTAATAATCCCTATACTTTCCCTCCAAATCAGCTTTTTAGTTGATTCTAATCTTACTTTTTTTTTTGGGGGGGGGGGGGGGAATCTAATATAATTTTAATAAGAAAGAAAATATTTGACTATAGTATCTACAATGACGATCATATAGCATGGATATCACATAAATCTTGCCATAATACACAATATAAAGTGCATAAGGGGAAACATAAAACTAAAATTTCCAGATCATGCTTCAGATTGAAAATTGGCATATTGCAAAATATTACAATTGAGTAATGAGTAACAATTTGCCAGAAAAATAAGACGTATTCAGCATAAACTACTTCTCCAGCGAGAAGCACTACATTGGCTACATGAGCACGGAATTATTCTCACATCACCTTAGTATCATCTTTTTATTTTCTAGTTAAGAGATTGCATTTCCAGATACTACCTACACCAAGCAAAATTCCATGACAATATCAAAATGTTCATCGTGACATTGGAGCCCTGCCTAAGACTTTTAGTACTGCATTTTATCTTACTTAATGTGTAATTATTGTTGATAATAAAAGGCATTTATCATAATATTCAAAGCTGCAGTTATTCCTTTACTTAGTTTCTGTACTGTATGAATATTTCATGCCAATAATAAGTTGTTTATTTGTCGGTAACACCATATCTTTCAGCTAAGAGGTCTCTTGTAGTCATAATTCCCACTTAAGTAATATAATAATAATAATAATAATAATAATAACAACAACAACAACTACTACTACTCACGTCCAAGGCATTGTGAAGAAGATGTGAATGGGCACGCCAAGCGCTTCAGCAACATGTACATGTCCTACAAAACAAAAAGAAGATATATTTCTATCAATATTCTTCACAAAGTAAGTGCAATTAATTCACATTCTAATGGACTGGGGGGAAAATGGCAAAAAATGTGCATTGTCCAAACATCAAATGTTATAGGCATCAAGCTTCATCCATAGCCAATACTTATTTATGTGGCCCAAATTTCCCATATTTTCCCCAAGCACATGTTCAACACTTTTTCTCCATTATAAACATTGGAAGCCAAAGAATATAAGACCCATATCAACAGACTATTTTACACAACTTCATCATAATACTTAGCCATGCTACCCAACTCATGCATCCCATATGACACAGGAAAAGAAGAGAGACAAAGGATAAGCATAGTACATTTATATTTCTAGGTTAAGAATCACAAAAGTCACTAAGCTTGTAGTCACTCACCATATGCAGGAGGATTGGCAATAATAGCCTGAGCTCTGAAAGGAACACCAGTTTCCAAATCAGGTGCCGTGCATGCTGGGAGAAGAGATTCAATAATGCTCTTCAGTTGCTTTCTTTGCAACGATATATCTGATGGCCCTGATGGGATTAGACCTTTATTTCTTGCCATATCTATAAATAAAATAATTCATTCCAAAAAAATTGAGGAAAATGAGCGTGAAATTAAAATAGAGTCACAGAATTAATCATCCTCAATATTCTTCAAATGAAAATTACAGAGTCATGAGTTACAGAAAGATTGCAATTTTGGAAGTCTTACGGATCAGTCATTGAGTACATTAGCTTGATAGAAATTTGGGCAAATTTTGTAATCCTCAGCATTAGTACAACATGAGGGAGAATGTAATGAGAATTATCTTGATATAATTCTAAATTAATTTTAGAGATCAGCATTATTGATGTAATACGACCACCAGATTAATCACTTCTGTTTTGAGATATACAGCTCCAGTAGTTACTTGTTTTGGCAAGCAGAAATTTTTATTTGACCTATGATCACCAAGGCCAAAGCATGTTCCTTACACTAACAGAATTAGAATTATTTGGTGTAGCCAGATGTTCAATATATATTGACCCTTCAGCTCTCCTCTCTTTCATATTAAAATTTTTACATTTTACCCTTCAAATTTGGTCGTTTAAGATGCCATGAAAATCATCCTTGACCTTCAAGTTCATGGTCCTAGAGATAATATCCTTTTCCTGTCAATCATACAAGCAAATATTTTTTCATCTAAGATGTTTATGGACCATACCAAACTTTCATAATTGTTTCTCATTATTAAACCTATCGACATCTAACAGCTAGAGGTGTGTTCAAAGAGCAATATCTCTTGTTTCTGTACTAGACAAAAATTTCAAAGAAACCTTTGACAACTAACTTGCAGAAATCAGTCTGGCATCAAGAAGAAAAAAAAAGTGTGTTCTGGCATCATTTTTTTGGAGGCAAAATCCAATAAAGGAAAGGAACTATGTAAAAATTTCTGCATATCCAATTAAAGATAAAAAACAAACACTCTGAAATAAGAATTATTAGACATGAACACAAATATCTTAGACTTAGGGAACCCTTACATTCTGCCAAAGATCGAGGATCACCGCCCAAAGGATAAAAATCTATACCAGCTGACCTTACAAATGTCTCAAAATTAGCATGAGTTGCTAACCTAACATGATGACCATACTCCTGCATGAAGGCATCAAATCATCATTGATAACAAATCAGACAATTGGAGAAAGTGACATTCAACAAATATAACAGTCAACAGGTAGAATATATCATCCTATGAACTTCATGACAATAATCAAGATGTACAAGCTAGAAATCAACAACATGAAAATGACTATAACTCAATAAAATATTAGAACATTCTATACCTTTTGTGAAAGAAATACTTGGAATACTAACATTATTTAAGGTATGAATGATTTCCAAATCACAGGTCAAGAAAACTAAGTAATTACAGGGACCGAATCAGCAACAAGATGACATTTGATTAATATCTAATAGACTTGCAAAATAATGCACTTGTCAAAGGGCAGAAGTCAAGGGCATTGCTTCAAATGATATTAACACATACAGTGTACAGTAGCCAGGTTGGGCCAGGGCTTTAACCAACCCTAGACCTGGCACAGATAAATTCGGGCCCCCCTAAAATGAACCCTGAACCCTGCTTGAAATTCCCCTCCAAACTGTGAGATCATGCATATCAGTAAGAATTAAACTTGGGACTTCAACTTTGACTATTGAAGTAAATGGAAGACCAGAACCAAGCCCTACCTTCAAACAAGAAATAAAAGAAATCCTATAAAAAGAAGGTACATCTTAGAGGCAATGGCCATAACCTGTTTATACCTTTGATATCTTGTAGCTAGCATCAACTGGGAAAGAGACTTAGACCAAGGTGAATGAAACAAACCCAAAACATATAGATGTCATTAACGGACATCAGAGAAATCATGACTTAAGAACACATGCATAAAGAAGATTCTATTATTTTGAATGAGTTCAATCATCTACTATGAACACTTGATATTCATCTGTTCCAATTGACAGGCAAGAACAATAAATAATAACGATAACAACAACGGTAATCATAATGATAACAATAACATGGTTTGACAATGAAACTCTTTTAAAAATCAAGGTTAATTAAATAGAAACATTCAGACATGCCTGTAGTCTCTTTGCAATGGCCAGAAAAGGCTGTACATCTCCTCTAGTTCCAACAACAAGTATAGCAATTTGCAACCTTGGAATTTGTTTTTTGCATTCAGAAACAAGAATTTCCCTCACTGCCAAGTCTTCAAATGATTGAAGCTCCAACAATTCTGATGCAACAGCCTCACTCTTTTCTAAATCCACTTCAACAGTCCCATCACTTTGTATCTTCGCAAGGTTCTCAATCAATTTTTTCTGGGGAGCACAATAAGGTGTAATCACCAGCCTAAAAGTTTTTAACTAAAAAGCATAAACAGGAAATACAGACTTCAAGATCAAGAGAGAAAACAACAACCGCCAACATATTTTCCAAAATAACCCAAAACAATGGGATGGCTTAAAGACATAACCAACCTTCAAAGCATATGAAGATGAATTTTGTTCCAGCAGTATAATCAAAGGCCAAATAATAGACAGTTATTAATTATTTCAGTGGAACAAAATTGCACAAGCACAATTATAAATATTAACCTCATGTATCTGTGATATGACATTTGTGCCTACCTTTTCACACTCTAAAAGTCTGTCGAATAATAACCTGCGCCTTGGAGATGCTCTCTTCTCTGTGAAGGATCGAGAAAATGTAACCTCATTATAATCAATAAGCAGCTCCTGCTCAGTTCCAACAGGTGCCGTTATGCAATGGTTCAACCCTTCAAGAAAAATGTTCAATATTATGATCCATAAAAACAAACTTTATGAAAGGAGTAAATCAAAATTAACAGTTCAACAGTATCAAGATTGAGAATAAAAGACAATGAATGGCATGTGCCCAAGGTAAAATTTGGACGTTGAGTTCTTTAAATTAAAATGAGATCATGCCATTAACGTCAATACTTACAAATTACAATTATGTAGATTTAAATTTGTGAAACACAAAAGAGGATGATCACTATACGTATTATTGGTATAGGCAATGCCTAATTGGATGAGAAGATTTTTATATGAAAGCTGGTTTACCTGGGTCCAATTAGATAAAATAATGAAAAATGCGTAAAGCCTTTCAAGACCTTGACGTTGAGTTCTTTATTATTGCTTATACCGCATGAACCAGATGCGCGGGACAGCAAGAACTTCATTAGAATTAAGTCTGAGAAAGTAAATTAAGCTATGAAATAGACCACAGCAGCTCAAGCACTTCTTCCACAGTAAGGACCAAAAACAATAAAAAAAAATAAAGCCCGCAACAAATTGGCCTCATTTCAAGGCATGAAGCACTACTTTTATGATTCACGTAATCCCATAAATAGTATTATCCTAGATTTTTAATCATGAATTTATCCAACTAATAAACCGACGAGATAATTGATACCACACTGAATGCTTCATTTATACTCTAACCTTTAGTGATGACAATGCCATACAACGATCAAATATCTGATAGAGTGACAATAAACTAGTGACTCAGTCAATGAGCACTAACCTCTACGAGGCGAACAACTAGCTTCTGGTTCTTTTGCTTTAGACTTCTGTGGCTCCTCACAGGATAACAAAGGTACTGTAACCGAATCAGCACCTTCCATTTCCTTGAATCTTTCTTTTATTAACTGGTTCGTTGGAGAAATTTTGAACTCATTACCCGCTTATCCAGAATCCCCAATATCAATTCTCGACACTTGAAGTGCTCTTAACTCGGCAAAACTTGCAAATTCTAACAAACGCCCAGGACCAAAACGGTAATGCTCTGTGAACGGACTACAAAATCACCATATAGCTGACGATGAAGAGGATAAAAACCCAATAAGCAACCAAGAATCTCTTCACTCACGAGCTCAGAAGCAACAATTTCTGAGTAATCTGAGCACTTGAAGCTCGCTTGAAAGCTTGAGTAGTGAATGTAATCAGCCAACTACGCAAACCAAACAGCCATTCAAGCAGGAAGAAAGTTTGGTAAGCGCCAAAACCAGTTGAAACAAAAGCAAAGAAAATCCAACATAGAAAAAGCCGCGAGAAGAACCAGTTAAGGCAGATGCAAGGGAAGTACGGATTGAAGCTCCGAAACTCAGCAACGAATTTATAAATATGGAAATTTTGGGGAGGAAATACCAATTTCGGTAACACTCATATTCACAGTTCAAAGAAGGAAAACAAATTATTATTAATAAATAAATAAATAAAATTGAGAATCTTTTTTATTGGGAAAGAAAAACAGAGATAGAGATGGTACTTGTTTTGGACAAGAAAGCTGAGTACTCGGGCAGATGCTTAGCAAGCAAGGATCTTCCCCAGGAACCCATTTTCCCCACGAGCCCAATGGAAACCAGTAACGTGTAAGAAAAATTAAAAATTAATTTTAGAATATTATTATAAACTTGAGGGAAAATGATACAATTTTATTTTTTTTCATATTATAAGATTTTAAATTAGATATTTTCCCCAAAAAAAAAAAAGTTGTGGATTGCTTATTAAATTTGTCATTCCATTATCGACTTTGATTTGAGATTTTACAATTTTAAATATTTTTTTATCATTATCCCAAACATTAAGTGGATATTTTTAAAATTAAATTTAGAAATTTAATCATTAGGGGATTCTTTTTGGAGAGGGAATCATAAGGTTTGAAGTTTGAACGTCTTTTCTTTCTCTCGCCACCCTTTAAACTATCATTAAAATTTATAAATATTATTGGCAATTTATGAATAGTGTTTTTTTTAAAAAAAAAACTAAATCTCATGTTTTTTGTCGAAATTTTTTTCAACATTCATGAAATATGCACCATAAATTTTATAAATTGTAGATTTAGGTATAGAATAAATAATAAATATCCATACAAATATTATTTATATTTTGATTTATATGAAAAGATTCAAAATTAGAACATGAATAAGGCCAACAAATTTAAATAAATAAAAATTAACTTGAAATATAAGGGGAAACAAATTCATACTCACATGATTTCAAACTTTGAGAATAATTGGATCATTTGTGCAGTCATAAGATAAAATGGATTAGGCAAAAGTGCCCTTCTGCCGATATATATATATAACGTATTTTTAGTTTTTTAACCTAACCTTTCGTTGCTAATTTCAAATTATTATATTTTTTCATTATTAGAAATTAAATTTAATATATTAATATTTAATAATGACTTAAAATTTTTGTGCCTACGTTTTTTATAAATAGAACTAACAGTAGTAAAGTTAAGAGATTGAAAATATATTTTATTAAAAGGGAAAAACATTTCTCATATTGTTGGAGAAATATTTTATCATGCCACACACACATAAAATGGTGAGACCCGCATAATTATATATATATGTGGGTCCCACCATTTTATGTGAGTATAGAAATCTTTTTTCTCTCATGCAACATGAGAAAAGTAAACCCCTTTATAAAATTATGGTATCAAAATAAAAGTTTATATAACATTACTAACAAACAGTTGATTAATGTGATAAGCAGTCTTACTTTTATAAGAATGAGAACATAAATTCAAACTTAGGGAACACAATTATTAGGAAGGCTTTAGGGAACACAATTATTAGGAAGGCTTTAACTTTAACATTTTTGATCCGACCAAGGTTAGAGTCAAATATTGTAGACTTTTTGTCAAAAAAATTCATCAATTATTAAAGAGAGTGATCAAATATGAAATTGAAGGAAAAACGTTAAAAGTATATTTTTAGTCTTTTAAGTTTTACATGATATATATTTTTAGTTACTTCACTTTATAGAGCATACTTTTGGTCCTATATTCCTAATATTGTCAATGTTGGTAAAGAAAAATGTTAACGTAGTAAATTTAAGTAATAATTGTGCATCTGACAAATCATATTTGAGTTTTAATTTTTTTTAATATAATAAATTTAATTTATCAAACTAAAATAAACCCACAAAGTGCTTTAAATGAAATGGAGATGTTGATATTTATATTATTAAACTAAATTTTTTAAATACAATTGATGTTTTGGTATTGATTGCTTCATTATGTCATTTATACATATTTTAAATTTCATATTAATAGCATTTAATTACATAGTCATCACTTGAGTTTGTTGCATCAAAGTTTTTCGTTAGAAAACGAAAATTAAAATTGTAGGATCAAAAATATACCTTATAAAGTTAATGAACTAAAATTATATTTCATATAAATTTAAATGACTAAAAATATACTTTAGCTTACAAAAATATTAGAGTAGACTTTTGTCAAGAGATTCATCAATTATTTTGTGAACCATTTATTTGGAAGGCCTACTTATTTATTAGGAACAATGATAGAGAAATATCATTTGAACTTAAAAATCTTATTAACAACAAGGGTAATGAGATTGACAATAACAGTAAAGCAATTGACAACTCATCTTATTATTAAATCTCCTATTTAAGATTTTGATGTTCAAGTAATATTTTTATTTTTGGAAATTTCCCTATTTATGAGGGGTTCAGCCCCTTGACTTTTTTATTTAAGATCATTATTATGAAATGCCAAAACGTGTTTTCAAAAAGAAATCTGAACTATTTTATTTTTATTATAATCATAAAAAATAATTTAGTATTTCGATATTTTAAAATTCTATAAAATATGTGCATTTTTATATGAATTTTAAGAATAATCTTTCTTATCTACTGTATCTAACTTTTTTTATCTTCTTAAACATAACTAGTTATTCTTAGAAGTAACCTCACAAAATAGAAAAATATCATTTTAAAAAAATATATAATTTCTTTCTTAAATATTAAATAAATTTCTTGAAACTATTTTTTTAAAAAAATGTATTTAATTAAAAAATATGAAATAAGTGGGCCTCTAGTAATGAATACACTAATTTCTAATGGCCAATGAGCATGGTCCTTCCTTTCCTCATGGCAAAAAAATTTTAAAAAAATGGTCCTTGCTTCCCTCGCGTTCCACGTGGGTTTTTTTTTTTTTTTAAAATATTTGTTTTTTGCCGGAGTCGTTCCCCGGGAGTGAGGGATTAAGGAACAGCGACGTATTTGGCGGGCTTACGTCCAATTTTAAAAGTCAGTGAAATAGAAATATCTTTATTTTATGGCTTATTTAGTTCATTTCCTTTAGTTAACCCAAAATCCGAAGACTAAAGTATGAAAACAGAATATATATTAAGAATTAGTTAGTTAGTTAAGCTCATTAATAAATTAATAGTTTTACTAAACAAGTATAACAAAGTTGATGGCTGATTCCCGAATATTCAGGATATGGAGAAAGCATTTTTTTTTAAAAAAAAAAACATTTTGGCCAAATTATTTCAAAAAGGAAAAAACTCATCAGGATGAGGAAGACTAGAATAGAAGAAAGAAGTATAGGAGTTGGATCCTCAATTTAGCATCAATTAAATATATATATATAGAGTGAAGGTGCAGATTTACCAACCAACTATTACCCGAGGAGGGTCTAGGCCAAATAATTATTGAGGGGACCAAAATTGTCAATCAACAATTAAAAAGTGAAAAAACACAATTTGGAGCAAATTCGCCAGCGAACTATTACCCTGTCACTGTCTTGGTGTCTCCGTCTTCCATTGACTGTCATGGTGCCAGTGACGTCGGCATTTCCAAAGCTTCTATTGTTGCTGGGTGTTCCACTCACCCTCTTGAACTCATCCAGTAGTTCACAGCATTTGACTGACACACACCTTGCACCCTGGTTCCATCCCTCCAATGCCACAAGCAACAACAGCTGCTGCCACAATGCCTGCTCCCATGGGTCTCATCTCTGTTACGTTGGTGTTTTCCTTTTTCAACAAGAAGGCTTAACCGCTCTTTTCTCTAGTGTTTCCGCCACCATCCTACGCCAGTGCCTCACATTTTAGCTTAATTACGATAGTAGTTTTTTTTGTATTAGTTATTTGGTGTTTTTTTTTTCACTTTTTTTATTGTTGATTGGCAATTTTGGTCCCTTCAATAGTTATTTGGCCCAGACGCTCCTCGGGTAATAGTTGGTTAGCAAATCTGCATCTTCACCCTATATATATATATATTTTGCCCTTAACCTAAGATTTAATTGGGAAGTTTATTTTAAACTTACACATGTAAGACATATTTTCATATTTATTAAATTTTTCACAAATTACTCAAATGGATACTTCCTTAAGAATTGTTAAATATAATAATACACATATGTATTTTATAAAATGAGTTGCTTCACATTAATCTCTCAAACACTGTTTTTTATTCTTAAAAGTCCACATTCCTTTTTTTATCCCCTAAGAAAAATCCTAATTGAACCAATCTAAAATATCCAAATCTAAATTCAAATATGCACTTTTAACAAATTCCTAACAAAGACATATCTAAGACATAATTAGAAATTTTTAAATATTGTTAAAAGACTATAATGTTCCTTTACAATTAACTAATAACCGTCTTAATTACAATTTTAATTATTTCAATTAAATTTAATCGGAATTTCCCCTCTGTTTTCTTAGCAAACAAGTTTCATGTAATTTCCACCAATTGTGACCTTTCGTAAAGCAATTTGTGGCGTCAAAAGCGGGGGCGATGGGTGACAAAGATTAGAGACATGCATTTGTCAAGAAGTCGCTCGTTACGTTTGACATGACAAAGAAAGCGACTTTACTAATGTACTACCTCTTATCTTTTATATAAAATCTCGTTGGTAGTACAATTGATGATGTTTTCGAAGAAGAATAAGAAAAGAGCTCTTGTTCCTAGAAAGAAAAAAACATTCATTTCAAATTGATGATGATTTTAAATTGGAAAATCCAAAAAAAAAATACGTCATAAATTTTAAAAACCCAAAATTTCTTTTGAATACGCAAAAGGACAAATTGGTAAAAAGGTAGGAATATGGAGTTTTGAAATGTTGATTGTATAACATCCCAAATTTCATCTCTATAATTGATTTCGAAAGGTAAAAATACTAAATTATGATTCTAATTGATTGTTATAGATCGTTTTATGAGTTGTGGTTGAGTTTGGAGCTTGGATTCTTGTGGTAAACTTAATTTTGACGAGAGATAACTACTTTCCACTTCTTATGTGTGTTAAGTATTTTATTAAATGATTATGAGAACAAAAATGATATATTAATATTGATAAGATATTTCAATGAGTACTTTGAAATGTTTATGGAGATTAAGAAAGTTATTATGATGTTTATGAGTATTTTGATATAATTTGCTTTGTAGAACCTTATGATTTGAATTGCGACACGCACACGCACACATTATATTTCTTCTTTTTAAACTTCTAATCGTACAAAAATTACTGGGTTGAGTTAGATCTATTTGTTGCGTTTTGATCTTATTTGTGTTACATTCAAATTTATTGGCATTTTTCCTAATAAATTTCTTTGATAATCATCATCCATATTACTCCTTAAACTTAAAGTTCTAGATCATCCTCTTCTTGTTATTGGTCTAGGATAATCTATACTTTGTCTTTGACGATTTATATTTATATTTATATTTAATGTTGATGTCTATGGTGTATTTATTCTTAATAATTGTTGTCCGATATTATTATTAATCTCTATTCTTCTTAGATTATTTTCATGATAACTTATTGTATTATCTAGGTGTATCTATAATTGTTGTTGAATAGTTATATTAGTGAGATCTAATGGCACTTCATGTTGAAGATGGAATATCACCTAAGAGGGGGGTGAATTGGGTGATTTCAAAAACTTTAGTAACTAAAACCGAAAATCAAAATAACAAGGAGAGGATAGAAGAATAATGGGCATCGAGAATTTATAGTGGTTCAATCCAAATTCTTGACCTTCATCCGGTCTCTAGACACTCTGAGATTTCGACCATCTCTTTCATGATTACACACTCTGTTTCTCGAAGTAATCTTCTAACTAGGATTTACTCCCCCTTACAAGTTGTAATCGATACGCCCACACTCAAGGTCCATCTACATTGAGATTTAACATATAATCAATCAAAGAAATAACTCTCATAGAATGAATGTATAATCACTGAAGTATAATAAATATCTGAAGACATCTCACTAAGTTAAACTAAGCAGAAAGTAATAAATGAATATTAAGCATTGGTATTTTTTCGATAGTTGCTTGCATTCAATGCTCTTTGTATTTATACCCGTCGCCATTAATGATCGTTGATGAAGCTCAAAGATAGCCGTTGAGAGACTCCATCGTTCCGTTAGACACAGACGATCGTTGTTTGAAGATTCGAGGATAAGTCATTTTCGGATTGTTGTCATCTATCTTTATATAATGTGGCTTTGGTTAATAGTTGACTTAGGAGGTATCGTAATCACTTTCACCGGAATTGGTGTCTGCGACAATGATCATTTAACCTGCTTTGAATTCTATTCTATGTGTGTGCTCTGTTTTCTGTAACTTGATTAATGTTCTGACACATTCGTTTCTTTTCAATGATTTGCACAAAAACCTTTATTTAATGATTTGAAACTTATTCAGCAAATGGTTAATAGCATTCTAGATAATAGTGAGTGGTATTTAAAATGAAATCAGATGATAATCACAAACATTTGAATTTATGAACATGGAGAAGACAAAGTGATTGAAGCTTCTGTAAGAATTGTGGTCGGGTAACATTTCTGCTTGCTCGAGTAACATTCAAAAATTCTTCAAAGAGCAGGCTTAAATGATAGGCTTACTCGAGTAAATATTTTCACTTGCTCAAGTACCGTGCTCGAGTAATTCTTAAAGATAGAAGCAAATAACATGTTAGAATGAGTATGCTCGAGTACACATTTGCTTGTTCTCAAGTAAGGCTTAAAAACCGCTTGAGTAAATATCTACAGAGAAGAGACATTAGACATCAGGAAACATCTACTCGAGTAACAATGATCCCCTACTTGAGCATCATGCTCGAGTAACATTATAATCATACTTGAGTAGATCCTGCAAATGTAATTCAGTAGCTAAACAATACAATTGTGCTTGAGTATAAAAACAATGTGCTTGAGTAGCTTGCTTGAGTAAGACTTTGATTTTACTCGAGTAACTTCCTTAAAGGCAAGGGAACAGCTTTCAACAACGACATGCTTGAATATGCATTCATTTTGTGCTCGAACAACTTGCTCAAGTAAAGCCACTGGACTTACTTGAGTAAAGGTCTTGCTCAAGTAGATCATCTTCTGTACTCTGCAATATGCTTGAGTAAGCTCTCTAGATGTGCTCGAGTAAGAGCCTACAATGACTTAACAAAGGAATTAGCATGAAGCTTGCTCGATTACACTTTGGACATGCTCGAATAAGAAGCTTGCTCGAGTAAGCTATTGCTTGAGTAAACTTATCACTTGCTCAAGTAAGCTCTTGACTTTGGCACTTTTCACTAATTTAAAACCTTATATATTTACAAGTCTTATTATCATCAAAGCATATAAACCGAGAAGTAACATATGTAATATTGGCATGAAATATTTGTCTATAATTACTTTTTCATGAGACTTTATATATAATTTATGTTCATTTGTAAATATTAGCCCAACCACATTTGTTATACTTATGTTCTTGCTCCTAGTAATAATCTTACTCCTCCTAATTTATGATATATCATTATAGATTTATTCTTATGTTCATCTGCTCTTGATATTGCAAAATTCATATTTAACGTAAATTTTAATTTTTGATATATTAAATTTCTTGTTAATACTCCTAATATACTATCTTACACACTGCTTAATATTCTTCCATCTGTTATTAATAATTCTATAGGTGAATTTATTCCTTCTTTGAAATATGCTTTTACTAATAATTGAACTCCTGCAATATATCTTGGTGATGCTCAAGCATGCCATATGTATGCTATAGCAATGGTATAAAAATTCCCTCTGATGAACTACAACATTTGGAATTATACTTCAGCAACAACTAATGTGCTCGAGTAATGTTGTGATTCTAAATCATCTCTGAAAGCTTGTGAAATCTAGTGCTACAAATGTCACGGATTGGGCCATGTTCAGTATGAATGCCCAAATAAAATAATTTTCTTCATTAAAGAGGATAGGGGAGCAATTAGTGCTAGCTCTAATTGTGATGATATGCAATTTATAAGAAACTTGTTATGATCTCAATCATGATTTTGATGCCCCTATTAAAAAAGAGATATATGTTGCAAGGCAAGCTTTAAGTGTGCAACTCAAAGCAAGATGATGAATAGAATAAACACATATTTTTACAGCTGATGCTACATTGGGGATAAGGTATGTAGCTTAGTAATTGATGGCGACATTTGTGCAAATTTAGCTAGTATCTGATTAAATTAAATTTTCCTGCTATGAAGCACCCTAAGTCATATAGGTTGCAATGGTTTGATAATAATGGGGAAACTAAGGTCACAATGTAAGTTTTGATTTCCTTCACTATTGGGAAATATCATGATGAAATAATGTGTGATGTGGTTCCTATGTGTTCTAGTCATGTATTGCTTGGCTGCCCAAGGTAGTTTGATAAGAGGGTTCAACATGCTGGTTATAAGAATTGCTATTTCTTTGACTTTAAAGGATGAAAAGTCATGTTGACTCCCCTTAGGCCAATTCAAGCTTATGAAGATCAAATGAAAATTGATACATAATGCAAAATGAAAGAAAAATAAAAGAGAAAAAAATAGAGAGCAATACAAAAGAAAATGAGCAAATGAATGAAAACAAGAGAAAACAACAAAAACAGGCTTGAAAGAAAAATAAAAAGGAAGAACATGAGAGAGAAAAATCAAAGGCAAAAAAAAAAGTGCTTGTTTGTTTGTTTTTTTTTAAAAAAAAAAAAGAAAGAAAGAAAAAGAGGTAAATAGAGCTCTTATGGATAGGCAGCAAGTTCTTGTGCTTGTATACAAAGAGACCTATTTTTCAACTAATTAACTTGATTCTTCTTTTTCTAGTCCTATCTTTGAGTTGTTGCAACAATTCAAGTTGTTCCCCAAGGAGATATGTAATATCCTATTTTTTTTATTAAAAATAATAATTGTTAGACCTGGCTATCACCCAAGAGGGGGGTGAATTGGGTGTCCGATAATGTTGGGATCCGTACACACAGCGGATTTAAAATTTCTACGAATCCTGTCCCAAGGATCACTCAGGTGCATTTAAATCAAGACTTAGGGAACCCGAATCATACCTCTATTGAACTCGTCCGCGTCTCGTTCTCTTTGAACAGGTGGGCTACCTCTTCGATCAATAGAAGACGACTCTTAGAATCCTCTTTCTCTACCAGTATCCACACGAACAATCCCCGAACACGGTTACGGCAGCGTGCTAGTGCCTCGAATTGTGCGTCTCTCTCTTTTACGCTCTAGGGTTTCTCGCGGCTTTCTAATACGCTCCACTAAAAGTTCTGTCTGTTTTTCTAAACCCGATAGGCGTATTATATAATCAAAATTAATCCTCATTAATTTTGAAATTCGAATTTTGAATCTGGATAATATATCAATTAAATCTATCTAATAGATCTAATCTAATATATTTATTTAATCCGAATTAAAACCAGATCTGAAATTCGAATCTAAATTAAAAGCCTTTTGATTTAATTTATCTCTTATAAATTAAATCCGAGAAATGATATCTATCTATTTAATTAAATCTGAGATACTATATCTCAATTTAAATTAAACAGATATATGATATCTTTATTCGAAAATCAAATGAGATATAATATGTCTATTTGTTTTAGATATTTAATTTATCCGATAAATTAAATATAAAACAAATATCATATAATATTATTATAATCTTCATTAAATAATATTATTATATTATTTTTCGAATTTAATATATATATATATATATATATATATATATTTACCCCAGATTAAATTCAACATCCATTAAATCTTAGATTAATCTAAGATTCAATGAATCTGGACGCATTTGCTCGTGTTGGGTTATTCTTGTGTGCGACCCTGTAGGCCCATATGAGATTGGCAGTGGGCCAAGACTGTATCAGCTCACAAGTCGCAAGCGGCCTCTAGCAAGACATTGCGACTACCCAATTCACATGGGGATCGATGACACGATACAACCTATCGTACAACCATGTCACGTCCCTTTTGTCACGCGATAATTTGGTCAATGATGAGGCATGGATAATGTCAACTTCCTGTTTTTGACCACTACTTTCTCGATTCTCGAGTAGTTTAAAAGGTGAAATGGAAACTCTTTTCCATCACAGTATGGCCATACATTTCTTAGACTAACTCATCGAGGGGCCCAGTATTATCTCTCTACAAATGTGAGGGACAAATTCCATCTTGACCATTCACATTCCTCCGTATGAAAACCACTGATCCCTATCTCAGCCTTTATCATCACCCGATCAAAGGTGACTTTTGACTAGGTCAAAGGTCAGTGACTCATCATGTAGGAATCCATGATGATCTCAGGTCATAGGGCGTTGTGACGCTGTTATACATGAGATAAGCTTATGACTTATACCATGCAGCTTTCTCATAGTGGGTCGGTCCAGCACCTTGTACTCTTACAAGTGCTCATGACTTTGATTCGTATCTCCATACCTCATCAAAGTCATACTGGTCTTATTTCATCTTCACTCCCGTGTAGATGACCGACTAGGTCATACTGGTCTTATTTCATCTTCACTCCCGTGTAGATGACCGACTAGGGACATTTAGGATAATCTATAAGTTTATCCAGGGATGCAGTTATCAATACGAACATGCAAATGAAACTTTAAATATTCAAAGTACAATGAATTGCCTCTAGGGCATAATTTCCAACAGATAAAACTTTTGGAACTTTGAAAATCTTTTTGAAACTTATTGGAAGCAGTTTGTATGACAGTAATAATTAATAAAGCGATAGTCGGTCATTCAAACACATATGCTGAAAATATAACAGATGAGGGAAGAGAATATACAAACTATAATTTGTACTAGTTCGGCCCAATCCACAATGACCTACGTCCAGTCCCCAGGTTCCTCCTGAGATTTCAATCCACTATCTCCCTCAAGCTTTAATCGGGTGCTTGAGAACCACTACAATCCTACAAGTTTAGCCGGGCACTTATATAGCCTTTACAAATCTCTTATCGAGATACTCCCCTTTACCCACTGTAAGGATACAATCTTTGTAACGAATGATTACAAATAATCTTCTCTTTCAGAAGTGATAAGATGAACACTGAAGTGCACTACAAATAGTCTCACTCTCTAATAAATTATATGATCACTTAGAAAGTAGAGAGAAAATGAGATAAACGTCAGAGGGCATTTTGACTGGGAAGGAAATTCTGTCTTTGTTGATTGTTCGTTAATCGTCACCCCTTTCGGTTTGAAGACTTTACAATTTATAGGTATTTGTGTTTCGACCGTTGCGAGTATTCGACCGTTGAGCTATTCTTCTAGTTTAGAATATGACCGTTGGAGAGAGATTAATGAGCCGTTGAGAGTAATAAATATATCCATCGCTCTGTCTCTTCGTAATCGTTGGTCAATATACTCCATTGACATTCTTTGTTCGATTTGTCCGTTGAGGCTTAGGTAGAATATTGACTGGAAATGGCTGGAGTGCTTTACGGTTGTTCAGAAGCTTAATTTTCACTTTCATGCTTCATCTCTACGTCGTCATTTAACGTGTCTGACACAGTTTTGCTTTATGAAAATTTGATGATTAAAACATGTTTAGCATATCTGAAAGGCACTAGCAAACTGATTAAACTTGGCTGAGAGAAGTATAATCCAATAATATAGAACACCCAAGACATAATCCATGATTTACAGTTTACGAGGACGAAGGTTTGAAAAACAGCATGTATTCTCGAGAATTGTTCTTCTCATTCTCGAGAATTGTATGCTAGAGATGATTTTCTAGAAGCTATGTTCCAAAGATACTCGAGAACTATAACCTAAATACTCGAGAATGACACGTTAAAATATTCTCGCAAATGTTCACTGATAGTGCATTCTCGAGAATCTCTATACTCATACTCGAGAATTGTATTTTAAGAATTAAACAGAGAAGAAAACGATTAGAACATTTACCGTCCATTTTCGAGAATCCTTTACTGATTCTCAAGAGCCATTCTCAAGAATTGATTTCCAATTCTCGAGAATTGCATCAGAGAAGTTTTCCATGATTCTGACTTAGTCATTCTCAAGAGTCTCTTGCTGATTCTCGAAAATCATTCTCACGAACTCGTTACCAGTTCTTCAAGAATCCATGCATAGAAGACTTGCTATGATGAAATTGTCATACCCACTCTTGAGAGTTGTTCTTGATCAAGAAGAGGAATATAATCAAAGAGGAAGGAATATACTCAAGAATTAAAAACTCATTCTCGAGAATCATATTAGAGAATGCATCTGCGATAGAAAAATTGTCAAACTACCCATGATCAAAAAGCTCTTCAGGTCTTCTTTCCAATTCAAGAAGAATCTGCTCCAAACTTGTTGTATTTTGTCCGTTATCATCAGATGAATGGAGGTTGTTCTTGACCAAGGTTTTTTGCAGCATTTTGACCTGACTGTCAACTTCAAAACATCACATCTTCTTCATTTGATCTTTTTTTTTTCATGATCTTGAAGTTTTTGGAAAGGTATTTGAGTCTAGTTTCAAATGGCACTGATTTCAGCTCATTTGGATGTGTCATTTGTGAGATACACCCAAAATACCGAAGCTTGCTTTGCTGTATGACGCTGATTGATGTGGTAGCTTCAAAAATTCATATTTATTTCATCTGAACTCCTTTGGGCTTGAATCTTTGTCAAAACGACGCATTGGGAGTCTAGTTTCCAACAAAATTGGTTTCATCTCAATCCTATCTCTGGTTTAGGAGATATCATCGAATTACCAGACATCGCCCCAAGTGAAACGTGAAAAAGAGCTGAAAACCACAACCATTCTTGAGAATTGACTGATGATTCTCGAGAATGACTGATAATTCTCGAGAATTGTTGTTTAATTCTCAAGAATGACTGAAATTTGTGCATGAACAGTACCATACTCGAGAATTACATTGTCATACTCGAGAATGACTTCAGAAAGCTTATTTTAACTCCGAATTGAACCATTCCAACTTCCATATAATCGTGGAGACTTCTAAAATCAATTTAAGAACTTGTATAATGATTTTCTTATTCCATTGAGCAAGTTCTTCTTTCTTTCTTCTCTTTTTTTGATCATTCTTCATAATTCAACTCTTTCTTTCTTCTCTTCTCTTTCCTCTTGATCATTCCCTGTAATGCAACTTAGACTTATCATTCTCAACAAGTTCTTCTTTCTAACCTCTTATCTCCTTCTTGATTAATCGCTATAATTCAACTTGGACTAATCTACAAAATATATAGTAGTTAGTCAATGTAAGAGATAAATATAGTATACAAGCCTTTTGCTCTTAACAATGGCATCTATATAAGACATCATCAAAACTAATCACATCCAACATTCTCCCCCTTTTTGATGATGGCAAATACTCTAAGAAAAATATGTATGAATATGAAAATACATTAAGCCCAACATATTTTTCTTACCATTCTCTCCCCCTTATTTGTCATTAGCAAAAAGATTGAAGTAAAGAAAAAATACAGATGGAAAGGCAAATATGAAAACAAGTTAGAAATGACTTGTCTTTCCTTAACCATATGTCAAGAAAACAATTTTCTCTCCCCTTTTTGAAAGAATTGTCATTCTTAACATGAGGCAATTTGGAATGTTTTTATGAAAACAAATTTGAGAAAATGTGAAGAAATTGTTTTCTCAAATTTTACCCATTTAGACAAACTCTAGTTTTCACCACACAGAGACTCCACAATATTTTCTAAAGTAAGCAAAACTCCAATTTGCGTTAGTAAACTCGAGTTTTGGGCATACAGAGAGTCTCCAATGTTTTAAACTTAAGAAAACTCCAGTTTGCACTTAGGCAAGAGTTTTCTAAGTTTTCCAAAGTTTTGAGAAAACTCGAGTTTGTATTTGGGAACTCGAGTTTAGGTTTGATAGAGAGCTTACATGTTTTATTCACTTTGAGAAACTCTGGTTTGTTTTAGAAACTTCAGTTTTCACTTGGAGAGAGTTTTCAAAGGTTTTTAACTTTAAATGAAAACTCGAGTTTATATTTGGAAACTCGAGTTTTGGTCAAGTCGAGAGCTTTGCTCATTTCAGTGCTTTTGAAAACTCCAGTTTACATTGAAAATTCCAATTTTAAGCTTTTTGGACCTAAACATGTTTTTCACTATAAAAGTCCAAAACTTGAGTTTGTCATTAATCAACTCGAGTTTTGCTCATGTGTTAAAATGTGCCTCAAAGATAAAATCGCGACGTTTGTCTCTGGAAGAAGAAAACTCGAGTTTCAGATGGAAACTTCAGTTTTGCTTTCGAGCATAGTTACAAACTCCAGTTTTGATAAACAAACTTGAGTTTGTGTCGCTGAGTTTGAAATTCAAATCTGATGAATTTGAGAAACGTTCATGTTTGATCTTAGTACTTCATATCATCACTCATTACTATTCCTAACTGTGTTTAATCACTTTGTTAATAAGTTTCAGATGGTTTAGAGAACTCTAAATAAAGATTTGAGCAAAAGAAAAAAGTGATGTAAGCACATTAAATACAAAATTCAGAAAACTTGCATCCTTTTAGATAATCATTCTACACATGTTGCAAAGGGATTAATATTTCCTTTCCACATCAAGTAGCTGCTCTTCCAACGAATTAAAAGTCAAGAAGTCAACCATAAACATCTGTGCCACTGGATTAACCAAAGAATAGAGAGAAAAGAAGACTAAAGCTTAACCTAATCCTTGCTTAATGAATGCAACGGTTATATTGAAGATTACAACAGTCATTTAATGCTCTCTTGGTATAAATAAAGCTGCATTCATTTTTTCTCAACAACCAATCTGCTGAAAACGAATTGCATTCAAGTTTACCAACTATTCTTTCAGTTTTCACTTGTAAAGTATCTTTTGATACATTGATCTTCAGTGTTTATCTTTATCTACTCTTAGAGAGAGTTCATTGATTGAAAATTATTTATTATGAGTATCTCAAGTCAGGGGAATTGGAGATTGGGTTATTGATTGCAACTTATATGGGGGAGTAAGTTCTAGTGAGAAAATTACTCTAGAGTTACAGAGTGTGTAATCAATTGATATACTAAAATCCCAGAGAGTGTCTGGGGACTGGACGTAGGTCAAGTTGTTGGACCGAACCAGTATAAATTCCTCGTGTCAAGCTTCTCCTACTCTGTTTTATCCTGTTTTCCATATACTAAAACAGAGCTTTAGAAAAGAATTTTTAGAATCCCCAATTCACCTCCCCTCTTGGTGATTTACTCCATTTTCATTAGACGATATTCATTTGACTTGCTCTGAGATTGCTTTTGTGTGCTCTATTTTCTGTTATCACAGTTAATGCTTAGATACATAAAATTGCTTTTGTATTTTTGGACGTAATCTATGATTCAGATCATCTGAAACTCAAACAAAGACATTTAGTAGTATTGAGAAGTAGTATAAGTATCAATCAGGTATAAATAAATGTTAATTAGTGAATTTGAATTCTCAAATATGATGGATCAATGCAATAAGAACAGACACTCGAGTGTTGTTCTAGATACACTTGAGTGGACTTGATGTCACACTCAAGTGTTGATGAATTTAGTCTTTGGTAGAAGACTGTTTATGAATAAGATACTCGAGTGTTTTGATTAAATGCACTTGAGTACAAGATTAAATTGTTTCAACTTCTACCAAACACTCGAGTGTTATAAAGCCATACTTGAGTACTTTACTTGAAGTGTCACATTGAGTCACTTGAGTGCTCTTGATGAAAAGGAAAACACTCTTGATTTATCAAGGAATGTCTTGCACTAAACTTGTAAGTATTTACCTTGCATTCAAGTGTTAGAGTTCACACTCGAGTGTATATCTCAATCTTCCAAGGTTGAAGCGAGTGTCATGGAAAATTCTTGTGAGTGTTAGCCAGCACCAAGTGTTCCCTAATGCACTTGAGTGCTAAACATAATACTTTTACAAATCAAGCGACCGGAAAAATTCCTGCGAGTGTTGGCTAACACTTAAGTGTTCACTTAAACACTCGAGTGTGATGAGCACAAACCATACCCTGTTTTCCCTATACTTTATGATTGAATTGAATGGTAAATACAAGCTTAATTGCAGATAATCTAATCAAAAAAGCATACATTCATGATATAGGAACTGAAAAATAAGCAATCGTCTGCATGTGCTACAAACAGAACAAGTTGCATGATTTTTAAGGAAGAACGTGTAGCAGGGCTAATACGATGGTATAGCAATCTGACAGCGACTTGGAATGCAATACAAGGCATCCCGAATGCTATAGCAAAGTAGAAGACACAATGCTATGCGGCATATTTTCTGACCTATTTACCCAGATGATTTCAGGAATAAATAAAAGGGCGATACTGATGGATAGGTTACTAACATAACAGAATAGAAGATGCGGAGGATTGGAACTAGAAGATTTGGAGACTATCGTGGTGGGTTAACCAAATAGCTTTGTAGATAGTAGCTATGTTGTAGCATTGCGGAAGCTGTGTAGCATAGACGCTATAGCATTGAGTGAAGCAACTGGGGGAATGAAGCACTTAAGGGAACTTCTGAGTCCAGCCTGACTTCTTACTGATATCTTCTCAAGTTAATTTACATCGTTTAATTTTACTATTAGCATAGTATTAGAACCTCTCAACCCAATTACTTTACTTTCAGTTAGCGCGACTATAGTAGCAACCGAGTCACTCTTTAGTATCTCAGTCTCTGTGGGACGATACTCTATTTTCACTTTATTACTTGTTCGACTAGTTCGCTTGCCATAAGGGAATTTGACCAACAGAGTGTTAAACACAACACTTCCAGATATAACACAAGAGTTAGGCAAGATTTTTGTGAGTGTCATGTGTAATATTCTCTAGCACTCAAGTGTTCATCTCAAAACACCTTAAAATAGTTCCCCGATAAGTTTTGGTTAAAATAACGGTTGCTCACTCGAGTGTTTTGTGTTAGTTCTCTATGTGTTTTGATGATAACTGACAATTGTAAACACAAAATGTAGTTTTGTCTTGGTAAGTTGAAAAACTTACTGTCAAAGACAAAACTCGAGTTTTGGTTTTAAAACTCGAGTTTTGAGCTTGACTGAGAGTTGCTCATTTTCAATGAACAAAGCAAAACTCAAGTTTCCTTTTGGAAACTCGAGTTTTGGACTTACAGAGAGCACTCAGTGATGAGTATATATTTTATGATTAAATAGGTGTATATTTTATGAGATTTAATTGAAATTATTGATATTATATGCCTATTTAATTATCTTTTATGAACGTTTCCATAATTAAATGAAACTTGGGATCAAAGAATAACTCGACATAAAATCTACTCATATCCTATTTTTATTGTGTAGGAAATATTAGCTGATTTGGAATGAAGTAAAAAAGGTAATAAGAGGATATGCAATCAGCCAAACTTGATGGTCCTCTGCAAGAAAAATAGAAACAAAATCAATTGTGTGATCTGATGGAGTAAACTACAAGATATGAGATATCTTGTTAATAAGAAAAAGAGAATCAATGACCCAAGATCTAAATTATTATAAATAATGAAGCAGAGACAAGCAAAAGGAGGACAGAGCAGAAAGATCGGGAGACGCAGAATGAGAAGACGAGAAGGAACAAGGAAGCAGAAGAGTAGAGTCTGAGCGTTTCGGCTCTCTTCATCATCTCCACGGAAGGACGGAAGGACTGTGGAGGCGACGGAGAAATTTTCTTTCTTCTCTCTTCTTCTTCTTTGAATCTGAATTCTTTTCTTTTTGTTATGGATTTGAATAAAGCCATGTGTGGCTAGTTTGTTTTGCAACCTAGAGAATCTATGAACTTGTTTGGGTTTTAGAGATTATTCCCACTTGTTATTTTTGCTTAATTTTATTTCAGTTTATTTAATCCTGTGTTCATTGTTATTGCTTATTGACTGATCACCATTGAGCATGTTTTGGAGATTTAGGGTTGGACTTGAAAGAGGGAATCTTAAATTGACCTTGGGATTAAATAATGTAGAATTAGATTTAAATTTAATTAACGTGAAGTTAGGTTTTAATCTAATTTGCATCTAGGATAGACATATACCTAGAAGCTCCGCATAGTCAAATTAGAGTGAACCCGATTCGAATTGCACCTTAATTAGTTGTGTGAGACATTGCATAATTATTTAAGGTAGATGTATAAGTGGACCGACAGGCATTTATAGACATTAATACTCTAGATTAGCTGATTAGGTTAAGTCAAAGTTAATTTAGTGGGGATAAAATCTAAGAATCAAATAAGGGATTAGTGACTCTAGGTTGCTTATTTGATTATTGTGATAGTTCTCTTATTTTTTTATTTTAGTTTTAATTTCTTTTCTCTAAATTAAATTTAATTTGATTTTCTCAACTTAAACGAAATTGTGAGATTAATGCTTAACTAAAGTTGTGATACTAAGTTCTCGTGGGAACGATACTTTTCTTATCACTTTATTACTTGGTACGACCCGTGTACTTGCGGAGTTTTTTAGGCTTAAAGTTTTGTCCTATCACTCAGCTTTCCACATCAAGACAAAACTTAAGTTTCAGTTTGAAAACTCAAGTTTTGCATCATACAGAGACTTCATAATGTTTTCAACTAAAGACAAAACTCGAGTCTTAATTTGGAAACTCGACTTTTGCTTATACAGAGAGTCTCTAACTTTTGAACATATGCAAACTTAGTTTCACGCTAAAACTCCAGAATCTCAACTTGCTATGAGTTTTCTCTAAGTTAAGAGAAAACTCGAGTTTTGATTTCAAAACTCGAGTTTTGAATTGACAGAGAGTTTTCAAGTTTTTACTCAGTCTTTGAAAACTCGAGTCTTCAGAGAAAACTATAGTTTCTAACTTGAATAGATTTTCAAAGTTTTCATCCTTAAATGAAAACTTGATTTTTGATAAGGAAACTCGAGTTTTGGCCAAACCGAGAGCATTACAGATTTTTCAAGGTTTTTATAACTATATGAAAACTCGAGCTTTGATCAAGCAGAGAGCAATACATTTTTCAATGGTTTGAAAACTCGAGTTTCACTTTGGAAACTCGAGTCTTGGCCTGACTCAGATTTCTCAATGTTTTCACACTAAAATGAAAACTCGAGTTTCACTTTGAAAACTCGAGTTTTGGTCAAACAGAGAGTTTTGAAGTTTTTCAATGTTTTGAAAACTCGAGTCTTAGATGAAAACTCAAGTTTTGATATTTTGGACTAAAACACCTACACTTCATTAAAAGTCCAAAACTCGAGTTTAGTTTTGGAAACTCGAGTTTTGAGTTTATTTCAAAATTTGTTCCAAAAGCTCAAATTGCGACTTTCCTCTATGAAAGGAGGAAACTCGAGTTTTAGTTGCTAAATTTGAAATTCAAATCTGAAGAATTTGTGAAATCTTTTTGTTTGATTCCAATACCTTCCAATATTAATCTTCTATATTCCTAGCTATGTTTAACCACTTTGTTAGTGAGTTTCAGATGATTTAGAAGATGTTTATTGAAGGTTAAAAGCTAAAGCAAAAGTGATATCAGCTCATTAAATGCTAAGTCCAGAAAGTTGCATACTTTTGGGTAATCCATCTACACATGGTTGCAAAGCATTAAAGAATGATTTCCACAACAAGCTACTGTCTTTCCAATGGATTAATCTTGAGGAAGTCAACTTTAAACACTTGGACAGCTGGATTAAGTGAAGATTAGAGAGAGAAGAAGACTAAACCACCTCCTGACCATTGCTAAACATTTCCAATAGTTCAATTAGAAAAGCAACGGTCAATTAATGCACTCTGAGTATAAATAGAGCTACATTCAAGTCTTCTCAACAACTACAACAGCTGAAAACGAAAATCACTCAAGTCTTGCATTTATTCCTTCAGTTTTCAACTGTAGTGTATTTCTGATATATAAGCTTCAATATTTATCATTATTCACTCTTAGAAAGAGTTTTTATCTACAAATCATTTATTGTAAAGAATAACAAGTCAAGGGGACTTGGTGATTTGGGAGTTCATTGATTACAATTTGTAAGGGGGAGTGAGTTCTAGAGAGAGAACTACTTCTTGAGTGCAGAGTATGTAATCATTGATATAATGAAAATCCCAAAGAGTATGGGGACTAGGTCAAGTTGTTAGGACCGAACCAGTATAAATATTTGTGTCCAGCTTTTATTCTCCCTACTCTATTCATCTCTGTTTTTACCGCTTAAAAACAGAGTTATTTGTGAAAATTTTTAGAATACCCAATTCACCCCCCTCTTGAGTATTTAGCTCCACTTACATTTTGAAACATACATTCGAGTGACTTGAATCATCAAATCTCTTTCTTTTCCAAGTTTGTTGTCATCAAACATAAACTGGGAACTAACAAATGTTTGAGCCAATATTAAAAGGAAGAATGAGTTAAATGCAAGAGCTTGAAATAAAGGCCGAAGGAAGTTGGTATTTGAACCCAGAGATTGGGCATAGGTGCACTTTAGAAAGGAACTTTTCCTAGATCAACAAAAGTCTAAACTCGCACCAAGAGGATATGGACCCTTTCAAATACTTCAAACCATTAATGATAATGCGTATAAAGTGGACCTTCCATGTGAGTAAATTCTTAGTACTTCCTTCAATGTTACTAATTTTGCATCTTATGATGCATGTAGAGATTCGAGGACGAATCCTTTCGAGGAGGGAGGGAATGATGTAGATCAGGGAGCCTCTCAGTCACAGCCCGCAATAATGCATGATCTATTAAGAGGAATTGGAGGACCAATGACAAGAGGAAGGAAACGTGCCATGAAGGAGGCCTTACGGGGAGTTATTTTGGATCTTCAAGCCAAGGAGAAGTTGTTTGAGGCTCAAGATGGCCAACCAAGGGTTATCACTTATCTATGCGCTAAGGAGTTTGGGATGGCAACAAATGAGACCCAAATTGAAGAGATAAGTGAATGAAGCTTTCACATGAACCAAAAAGTGCTAAAGAACGTGCAAAGGCTTAAGTAGATGGGCTTGGATCAGTTATGAGTGAGCCCAAGTTGCAAGTGGCATTAATATACTTATAATCACCAATAAAAAAAAAAGGGAGGGGGGGGGGGGGGGGACAACAAAGACGTACTTAATTAAAAATCAAAAAACATCCTAAGTTTCCCTTACATCTATCCATCAACTTTTATAATCCAATGATACTCTTCCAATGAAAAAAAAGATATAATCGAATTTAACTGAAGAATAAAACAAATTATTATATAAGTTCATTAAACTGTACAATTAGACCATAACAAGTCTGGGTTGTTCCCTCAAGGCTATACTTTACTACTAATGATTTCCTTGGCAACCAAAGCTCTTGCACGATTGATGGTGACAAGACACAAGTACACATGTTCTTCAAGTTCCTCAACTTGTTTCCTAAACCCAACCTCACTCTTCCTCAACTCCTTCACAATCTCCAAACCCAACTTTCTCTCCTCTTTCCTTTCCATCCAAAACCTTATCATCTCTCTGTTTCGCTCGATCTCATCGTGAAGCCGAGCCACTAAACAACTCGTCGTATCAAAGTCCCTACTCAATATATATGTTCCCTTGGCTGCTGCATCAAGTTGCTCAAAAACCTTACTAAGAAAACCATTTCTGAAAACCATAATTTTTCCACTTAGCTTCTCCTTGAAACCCTTCAATGGAAAGCACAATAGTGCTGGTCCCATAATGATTGTTGCGAGAGTATGTGTTGCTATAATTACAGCAGCAGTTGCTAATACCCCACATGCTAAGGTTGCACAAACCGTACTTGCTTTCTTTGTGTATTTTATGTACTTGATCTTCCTCATCACTTTGTTCCTCATTGCCTTTAGATTTTGAAGCACTGATGAGTTATTCTCATTGATGGCTTTAAAGTCGAAGTTTTCAGGTGGTAAAAAAGGGTTCTTGGAAAGCATGAATGATTGGAGGAGCTCGAATGCGACAAGTTCGAAGTTGCTTGAAGATTCTCCTTCTTCTTCTACATAATGGGGTTTGTATTGCTCTTGTTGGTCTATGATGTCTATTGATCTTCGGATGAAGCTGTGATTAGAGTGAACTTGCTTGATGCTTTTGAGGAGACGAATGCAAAAGTTTGAAGCTGAAGCAGTGATGTCGAAGTAAGAGAGCATTAGGTGTTTGAGTTTTGGCTTTTGTGAAAGCATTGATGAATTATTAAGAATTGAAGGTATGGTTTCTTGGGTTGGTTCAAGGAGGATTTCGGAGAATTTAATGTGGTTGTCATAAAATGAAGGCTTATTGGTGAGTAGGTTCTGAGCTTTAGTGAAAAAATCAGCATAAGATTTTGTCCTCAGAGCCATGTGGTATTCCTCATGTACGTTGATGCTTTCTTCCATCTTATTGTCATCTAAATGAAAAAACACAGTAAACGTAAACACACACACACACGTATACATATAAACCTTCATTAGTGTCAAATATAGTTATACGTAAGTGAAGGATAGTACGAAATAATTAAATAATAGGACATACAATTAATGAAAATCTATTAAGCATATAGATACATGCATGAAAACCATTAATGGTAATGAAACTCTGCGCAAAGTTTCCTCCCCATGTGGGTGATCTTTAACCTGTATTTTGTGTCTTCTGCAAAATAATGTCTATATTGAGCTTTGTTGCTTGAATATAACTTAAAATTGGAACTTGTTTCCGAAATATGAAGCTCAAATTGAATCTATGGAATATAAACTATCTTTGGTTCTTAATATAAGATCTTATGTAAAGTGCAAATTTACACTATAAACGAGATTTAATATTAAAGACCAGAAAGTAATTATGCATAAATAAATAAATAATTATATATATATATATATATATATATATATATATATATATATATATATATATATATATATAGTGATGTATTGCTAGCTGTTGATACTGTTTTGTGTATCGTGCTTGTGTAGTTAGATTGCTTGTATCTTGTGTTCAACTTAGCGTGATCGCTTTTTGTTAGATGCTATTTTATGTATGCAAACAGTTTGAGAATATTGATAGAATTAGATCCTAAAGTACTGTGAGGAATGTGAGAAGCCGTAGACAGGAAGAAATTCATTCGAAGCTTGACAAACAAAATACACACTAATAGATGGAAATATTCATCGTCACAAAAATTAAAAGGTGGCATCGATAATAAATTTTGCTGAAGAAAATAAATAACACTGACTTATCAATGTGTAAGAAAACTTTGCGGAGTCATTTCATTTGGACTTTCAAGCAGCTGTTTAACACTTGGTCACACATTGCTAGACAAAAGAAATGTAATTATTCCCCATCTTTAAAAAATATGTTGATTTTCCTAAAATACCATATTAAATCATTTGCATTGAATATTTACTCATTCGAAAAAATATTAAGATTTTTCAAACTCATCTACTAGCTCCTATTTGGTATGAGGGATTTAGAGGAGAGGGGAGGGGTAATTTTTGTGAGTTGAATTTTAAAAAACTTAGAGAAGTATGATTAAAGTTTTTAATTAATATTTTTACTCAAATTTTGTAAACCCACTTCTCTATTTCTTTTTAATTGAGCTCATTAAAATTTTCTCTCCTCTCCCCTTCCATCTCTTTTTCCCCCATATCAAATAGTTGGAGAAATTTTGTAAACTTTTTTCTTTCTTTCCAGTGCCATCATCCCATTCAATTTCCAAAGAATAATATTCAGAGGGAGGAATAGATTCAAATAAAAAAGAAGGTAGAGAATAATTAAATTAATCCATGATGAATTAACTAACAACATTTTCATCCATCTGCCAAGCTAGAAATTAAACCAGTCACAAAAACCTGAGGACAACCACAATAACAGATGAAAAAATCTCCAAGCATTTCATAAACAGATATCTATCTGCAAATGAAAATAAGTCGAAGCGTACCTTTGTTGATGACCTTCCCAGCTCTTATTAATTTTGCCGACATCTTTTGTTGATCTTTTCCAACAAACCTTCGTTTGATCAATAATCACTGAGGAGATCAGGTCCATGTTCAATTATATATATATATATATATATAACAAACAACTTGGTAGTCTGTTGATGAAGATGAGGCCTGTTTGCTTAAAAAAGACTCGGAGGGTCGTTATAAGGATTCACTCTCAAGTTTCATAATAATGTATTCTGCTAAATAATCTGTAACAGAAAGAGAGAATGTATTACTTTTTTCCAAGTTATTTTTGCAGGCTTTCAGACTGAAATTGATGTATATTTTTTCCTATCCCTTCTCCTTCTTCAGGACTTATTGCCTTTTTGGCTCATTTTCTCTTATAAGATTTGTCCCTTTTTAAGTTGTATGATCTTGCAAGCTTACACAAATTATATTCCTTCTCATGTATATGTGTAAGCGTGACAAACAAGGGTGTATGTCTATAATATTTAAATGTGAAAGAGTTTGATTGAGTTCCATAAGCCTACTTGTGAGAGTACAAAATTTTATAACCCTGAAATAGTATAAATTCGCATAATTTCTACAATTCGAGAGGCAAACTTAATTTAATTATCTTATAACTGTCTCACTGGTAAATTGAATGAATTTAGTACAGCAAACATTTTATTGCATTGTTAAAAGAAGTAAAATTCGGGTTAGAATGATAAGTAGATTCTTTATTACTTTGCATATAATTATGATTAAACATAAATTTCTATGTTAACGTGTACGCTTTTTGTAAATGGAGTTAAATACCCAAGAAAGGGGGTGAATTGGGTATTATCAAATTTTTGGTAAGTGCTCTATTTTTAAACAATGAAAACAGGGGTAAACAGAGTAAGGGAAGAGATAGCTGGACACAAGGATTTATACTGGTTCGGTCCTAACAACTTGACCTACATCCAGTCCCCAAACTCTCTGGGATTTTCACTATATCAATGATTACACACTCTGCACTTAAGAAGTGATTCTCTCACTAGAACTCATTCCCTCTTACAAGTTGTAATCAATGAACCCAAATCACCAAGTCCCCTTGACTTGTGATTCCTTTACAATAAATGATATTCAGAAAGAGACTCTCTCAAAGAGTAGATATAAATGAACACTGAAGCTCTTGTATCAAAAGATACTATACAAATGAGAAACTGAAGAGAATAGATAAAAACTTGAATGCAATTTGCTCTCAGTTGTTGTGGTTGTTAGAAAGACTTGAATGCTCTTCTATTTATACTCAGAGATCATTAAATGACCGTTGCTTTCCAAATAGATCCATTGGGGAAGTAATGCCAAGGTTAGGAAGTGGTTTAGGAACCTTTTCTCTCTAGTACAGTTTACTCTTAATCCAGCTGGCTAGATGATCAAAGTTGACTCTCTGCGAATTAATCCGTTGGAGAAGAGTTTACTTGTTGAGGAAAACATTCTTTAATGCTTTGTAGGCGTGTGCAGATGGATTAGCCAGAAAAGAAGCAACTTTCTGGTCAGCATTTAATGTTCTGAATGAACTACCTTTTTGCTTTTGCTTTTGCTTTCTCCTTCAATAAATCTTCATTAATCTGTCTAAAACTCACAAAGAAAGTGTTTAAACATAGTAGGGAATATAGAAGATTAATGTTGGAAAGTATTAAGATCAAACAACACTGTATTCCAAAATCATTAAATTCAAATTTCAGATTCAGCGATGGAAACTCGAGTTTGTTCACCAAAACTCGAGTTTTCAACTGTGCAATTAAGACTAAACTTGAGTTTCAAAACTGAAACTCGAGTTTTCTACTTCCAGAGAGCAAAGTCGTGTTTTGAGCTTTTGGACCATAGTTTGAGTAAATCTCAAAACTCGAGTTTTGGACTTTTAATGAAAATAGCACGTGGAAGTCCAAAACATCAAAACTTGAGTGTTCAAACCAAAACTTGAGTTTTCAAAACGTTGGAAAGTCTTATGCTCTCTGTTTGCTCAAAACTCGAGTTTCCAAACTGAAACTCGAGTTTTCACTTTATTGTGAAAATGTTAAGAAAGGTTTTAAGCTCTCGGTCTGATCTAAACTCGAGTTTGTAAAATAAAACTCGAGTTTTCATTTGATTATGAAAACTAAGAAAAGTTCAGACCTTTCTACCAGATCAAAAACATGAGCTTTGAAACCAAAACTCGAGTTTTCACTTTAAGAGTGAAAACATTGAAAGTATTGAAACCTCTCAGTCTGGCTGAAACTCGAGTTTTCAAAGTGAAACTCAAGTTTTCATTTTTAAATGAAAACTTTAAAGATTTTGAGCCAGATCACTTTCTAGTTTTCAAAAACTGTGTAAAATGCTAAAATAGCTTAGTCAAGCCAAAACTCGGGCTTTCAAAACAAAACTCGAGTTTTGTCTTTAGTTGAAAAAGTTTATGAGTCTCTGTAAGAGTCAAAACTCGAGTTTTCAAATTGAAGCTCGTGTTTTGTCTTGAGATGAAAATTGAGTGCTCTCTGTAATGTTCAAAACTCGAGTTTCCAAAGGAAACTTGAGTTTTGCTCTTACTTAATGAAAACGAGCAACTCTTTGCCAAGGTCAAAACTCGAGTTTTGAAATCAAAACTCGAGTTTTGTCTTGACAGTAAGTTTTTCAACTTACCAAGACAAAACTCTATTTTTGGGTTTGCAATTGTCAGTTATCATCAAAACCATAGAGAACTAACACTTTTGATTGTTATGTGTATTTCTGAAATAATACATAAAAAGGTAAAATTACATACAGGTCTAGAATAAGAAAATTAATTGTAACCATAGGTTCAAATTTGACTTTTAAATTAGACTAAAAATAATTGATTTTTTTAAAAAAAAAAATTTAGGACCTAATTTAAATTTTAATTCTTATAAAAACATGATACTAATTAACAATGTTGAATTTCGATTGCCATTTGAAGAGTTGAAAAGCCCACTTAAACTTTAAAAAGCAAGATAATTAACCTATATTTTCTCAAACCATATGTAATTAAAGGGATATTACTACTGCGGTAATTAGTCCTATATATGTTGAACGAACTGCATTGATTGAGAAAATCGAGTTTAAATATCTAAGGGGCATTTTGGTATGAAGGATTAGGAAGGGAGGGAAAATTTTTATAACTTATATTTTTAAAAAATTGGAATAGTGGGTTTATAACATTTTAATTAAGAGAATGAATGTGTGTGTGTGTGTGTGTGAGAGATAAAATAATAAAAAACTTTGGATTGATTTTAAAATCAACTGTGGACGGCAAATCCTTGATTTTCTTCATATCCAACAGCCCCCAAGGGACTCAATTCATCTTAAATATTGTCTAGGCTTAAACTATGAAGATGAAAAAGAACTAGCGTTATGATGAGAACCACCCTCAATGAGATCTGAAAATACTCAAGATTTGATCATCAAGTGACATTAAGTTTCTTTTCGGATTGATTTCAAAATCAATTATGGATGGCAAAACCTCGATTTTCTTCCAAATAATTGAAACAGCCATCATACCAAAATTTATTAAATTCAAGATTATTTGGTCATAACACTGGTACAAAAAGGGGCTTTTAGATTACCACATTTAGACCGGTTATAAAAGATCAGGTCTAAAAAGTATTACCGTTGGCAGTTTTATAAATATAAAAAAACTTTTAGACAAGTTCCTTTAATATAAGGTCTAAAAGATATTATTTGGTACAATGATATCCTTACACGCTCCTCGCTTTAGTTCTAATAAGCTTACTTTTTGCCCAAGTTTTTTCTTTTTTTTCCAATTTTTGGTACAATGATGCCCTTACACGCTCCTCGCATGCCATTATCCTAACTCTAAAGTTAATGTAGTGCAATTTAATTTGTTTGTTATCCTCTTTTATCAGAACCACATATGGCTTCAATAACGCTCAATTAATGGAGCTTAAAATCTTTTTCGTTCTTAAGTAATAGAAACCCAAATAAGTTAAATTTTATAGGGATGGATTTGCGTTGAAAGAATCTCCCAAGAGTGGTTTTGTTAGTTCTGCTAGAGTTCCTACTTATAGGACAATAGCACCTAAGAGCTGAAAGAACCCAAATAAATGCGTTTTCTGTTTGCTTTATTCCTACCTCCTAATTTGGCCTTGTTGTTAGCATATTATATAGAATAATGTGGACTTTAGCATCTTATAAGGTTTTATTTTTTTTTTGCTTTAACATGTATCTTATATATTGGGATAATGTAGGTTAAATATTTCCATCAATAGGAATTTGAATATGGATATGCTTTGTCATCACAAAAGAATCGCCACATTCTTTATTTAACACTAAAAGGTTCTTGATTTCTTCATTGTATGGTGTTTTTGTTCGTGCAGGGAATCCAAATGTGGTGTCTGTGTTCTTGAACAAAAGGAAGGAATTGCACACAACACATTCTTCGGAGTTTCTTGGATTAGAGTCTTCTCACGGAGTAGTTAATAATGGTTTTGCTTGGGTAAACACTAAATATGGTGAAAATACAATCATTGCAAACCTTGACACAGGTTACTTAACCTTGTATTCAAAATTTAATCTTGTACCATGTCTTTCTATGAAGAATCCAAAACATTTATGGGTTTTTAGAGATTTCACAAACTTTTGCCTGTTTATTTATGTGTTTGCTTAGAATTTTACTTATGGCTTTCTAATAAAACACAATTCCTCAAAGTCATTGATGCTATGATCTTCTAATCTTATTTATCCTTGCTTTAGAAAGATTAATTCCAATTAAACATTAAAAGTTAAAAAAACCTTCTTCTTATGCACCATCTTCTTGAATAGGTGTTTGGCCAGAATCCAAGAGTTTCAATGATGAAGGATGATGCCGGAATTTCAATGGAAAGTCAATGGGAACAAACCAAATTTTGCCACAGGTATGCGCCCTAACTAAGTGGTCTGATGTGAGTCGATACAAGAAGCATCTTGATAGGAGGTGGGATACCGTATGGAAGGCGCCATTTACTAGTTGGGTTAAACTGAATGTGGATGGAGTATGCAAGAAGGAAAATGGTGAAGTGGTGTGTGGTGGGATAGAGATAAATCATGAAGAAGGAATCCTTGGAGGTTTCATGTTTAACTTTAGACGACGAAATTGTTTACAAGCAGAAATATGGGTTGTTTTATTGGGTTCAAACACTACTTGGGACTCAGGATGGAAAAAAGTAGTTGTGGAAACAGATTGTTTAGTTGGATTTAATCTAGAGTGGTTGGGAGGATGAACATCCAAACAATGATCTTCTTTATGAAACGCGTCAAGTTTTGGAAAGAAGTTGGGAAGCTTGGATTGAATGGTGTATCTTATATGTGTTATCATAATAGAAAAGGTATATTGTAACAAAATATGGTTTTGGGTGATATTGGTAAATATATTTGTTTACTATGGATTCAATTCAACTCGCTCTGATTTTGCATATAAGATATATGGATAAGTTGCTCATAGTTCTTTATGAGATTTGAAAGCTTTTTATTTCCTTCTTTCCTTGTGAAGTTTCCATGCATGAAAACATTTCTCTCTTTTTCGTATCATATCATTGGGATTGTATTCCCTGCACATTTCTCTCTTTTTTTGTGCCATTTTAGTATTGAAAATGACAGTGTAGTAACTGATTTTACTATTTACCATATGAATTGAAGTATATTGTCTTCTTGGCCTCATGTTGTTATTTTGAATAATTGTAGACTAGAAGAAGCCGTGGTTGAACCCTAACACCTTGGAGGTATCTTGGGCTATGGCTTATGATGAATAATAGTTGTTAGATCAATTTTGTTCCCTCTATGAATTGGAATATTGTTGGCATTATTATTCATTTACAAAATTCAATTTGTATATTCATTTCCAATAATTCAATTTGTAACTCATATTGAGTTGTTTAGAGCTTTTAGTGCTCAATCTATTATACTCAAATATCTAAAATCAACTTTGCCATTACTAATATATAAAGGGTTAAGGTGAAGATTAGCTAACCAAGTGTTACGATAGGAGTACCGGGTACAAAAATGTTTTCAAGATATTAAAAATACCAATGAACAATTGAAAAGGGGAAAAACCAATGTTCGGATGCAAGTAGCACAATCCCCGTTTTGGTCTATTCACTGAAGTTTTAAATTATTCATTGGTATTTTTGCTCTCTTTCACTTGTTCATTGGTATTTTTGATACCTTCAAAACATTTTATGCCCAATGCTTTTAGCGTAACACTTGGTTGGCCAATTGGCACTTTAACCCATATATAAAAGCACATAAAACTAGGGTTTTTCCCTCTTGATAATTGCATGGGCTATCTCCAGCTAAGGACAAAAACTTCTTCAAATTTAAAAATCAAAACCGTCGAACAGAAGAGTTTTTGCTGGCTAAACCTCACAAAGAAATTGATTGTGTTATTGTGGTATTATTTGAGCACAACGCATTCCAAAAATCTCAAAAATGGATATATAACCCAAGATACCCATCATTAATTATTGTCATCATCATTTGACCAATATTTAAATTTTTTGTTCATGTGTTCGATCGTAAATATATTAATTGTGGATATTTGTTTTGGCTTCTCTATAATTAATGAATAAGAAGATATTTTACTCTATGTTACGTATTTGTAAAGGGATAAGTATATAAACTTTAACAAGTTATAAACCTAATCAGTAATGAAATTGGCATCAGATAGGTGTTATTGAGACAAGGTATCTTTTAGAGTAATATAATGAGCCAACTTAGATATTTCTGATGCTTGTGGTTGTGCATCTTACTAGATGCTTATTAATTATTAATCAGATTCTTAATTAATATCAAAAGATAATCTTACATACATGGACCTCTAATGTCATTAACTATCATAGAGGTTCTAGCTTTCCTTATAAAAAGATATATTTGCATTGCATTTGAAGGTCAAACTTACAAGATCTTTTTGGGCAAAGTCAAAATTACACGATCAAATGTCCCTGCAATCCAAAATTAAACCGCCGCTAATTTCAAAAAAAGAGTATAACGTGTTAATCTCTTGATATATAACTTAGACAATTCAACTTTAATTGAAACGGTTTATATTTCTAATTTCGTTTGTTTTATTTATATCTTTAATTATCAATTTTTCATTTCCTTCCAACATATTGATTGATCAGATGATCAAATATTCAGTACGGAAATATGGTTGTCTCTATTCAATATAATTAAATAACAGTTGATCAAAAAACTTGCCTGGATTAGTTCAATTATTGAAGATATTTTTTATGAATTTGCATGTGAAGTCATCGCTTAGAAGGAGAAGCTACGTACCTAGCTTGCTAGCTTGTGTTGCGTTGTGTTGTGCCACGTCCATATTTTTTCTTTCTGTTTTTCTGTCTGTTTCTCGGGAAAGCGAGAAAGGAAAAAAAACGAAGAAGAAGAAAAACGCATATTAAAACAGATATATATATATTTGAGAAAATCCCACAAAAAAACATCCAAGATTTCAAAATCTCAAATCAAGTCTTTTTTTTTTAAACAATTGATAAGGGATTGCCTACACTTGATAAAAAATTCATAACTCATTTTAATGAAAAATCACTCAATTGATATTTTAAAATTTTGTAGGTTTTTCTTGGAATTTCCCTATTTTTTATGAGCGTCCTCCCCAAGGAGACAAGCCGACCAAATCAGCAGCAATCTGTTGAATATGAGTTGGGAATTATAGAGAGAATCATGCGTACGTATTGGAGAAAATTAACCATTTTTAGGTTATCCAAAAGATATACACTTCAATCGCCATCCATAATTAATGCATGAATGGTTCCTTCAGTGATTGGATATTCCGTGAGAGAAAAGAAATAGAACAAAGAAGAAAATGATGAACATGTATATATGCATGCGTGGAGATTTCAATTTGTGGTGACATCTTTTAGGGAAAGATATATTCATATCATTATGATATTTATAATTTCGGAACTATTAAAATGAGAGTGGTTTTCTATATCTAAATGAAATATTTTACCGGTCTTTAATATAAGAATTATTTAAGTGGTTGATTAGATTTAAAAAGTGAAATAAATTGATTGAGCTGAACAAATGTGACATAATCTCCCTAAAATATCTATAACATTAGATTATATATAATTTATAAGTTAGATAAATTAATTTGGAAAAAAATAATAAATACATAGGATAAAATGGATTTACATATTATATTTTAGACTAAATTCAACCTCAATTACCTCCTCAATCCTCATATTAGAGATAAGAAGTAGTATAAGTCATACAATTGTCTATTTATGAGCAATCCAGCTTTCTTCCATGGTATTAAAACTCAAAAACACTCTTTCAAGATTATATATGATTATTTTATTTATTTAAATTAAATTATTTTTATTTTAATCACAATTGAGTTGATTCTGTTCAACCACAATTACACCACCAGCCCCTGAACTATCTCGACCTATTTGTAGATATTTTGATTTTATCTTTGATTAGAGTTACCTCCTCACATGCTCAACGTGCTTCAACTTTATCCACATATATCTTAAATATTCTCTTTCTGTCTGTAACGTCATTCATTATTTTCTGGGACGGGGTGGCAATAAATACGTATAGTACAAGATTACTTTGGCCTTGTATGATATATATATATATATATATATATATATATATATATATATATATATATATATATATATAGTTATATACTTTAACGATTTGGGTGTCTGTTATAATTTAGATTTTATTTAATGAATTCTCGTCAAGTGGTTTGTGCGTTGTCTTTTTATTTCATCTTTAGATTCAAGAGTTTCAGCTTTGTAAAGAAAATGTTTGTCTTTTAGACATGAAGACTTTCAATGGTCAATAATATCAAAGGAAAAAAATTCCTATTTAAATGCAGTTAAAATATCAAAATTATAATGTAGTCTTACAATTAAGAAATTCCTAATTATAATGCCAATAGAATTAAGGGAAAATGAGACGTAAATACCATGTGAAATTTCTAAACCCACAAAAGCTCATTGAACTTGTGAAAGAAAAGAGAAGGGATAAGGAGCACAAGAGAAGCCTATACAACTTGATTATACGCTCCATACTCGAAGTAATCCTTTCACTAGAATTCACTCCCCTTACAAGCTGTAATCAATACACCCACTTGATTACACACTCTGTACTCGAAGTAATTCTCTCATTAGGATTCACACCACCTTAAAAGCTATAATCAATACAATAGGTTTCCCACTCAAGATCACCCAATCTTGAGTAACTCTCAGATAAACAGATAAGTAATTATAATGAATCTTCTTTCTCTCATAAGTGAATGAATAAACACTGAAGTATAATGCAAATCATTTCAGCTATGTAAGCATTGAGAACAGAGAGCATATGAGATAATGTTGGATTTAGAATGTCAGCATTTTGACAATGCAAACTCACGTTTCTTTGACTTGAATGCTTCTTCTTTTATAGTTGATCGTCATTAATGATCGTTGAGAAGCTATGATTATAGCCGTTGAGACACTTCGTAATTCTGTTAGGCACAGATAGTTTCCATTGAGTACAGTCGACTGTTGCTTTCATTAAATGGTTCGTCGTCAACATACAAAAGATGGCTTAGAATAGTTGCCAAGATAAGTATACCTCGAAGGAATGATTTCTTCTTCTACGAGGTTTCGTTCCATTTGTTGGCTCTGTTTCTAAGTTGCATTTAATGCTTCTGACACGTCGGATGGCTTTCCGAATATTCTCAACTTAAACAAGGTTAATCAACTGAAATTCACTCAAAAAACTGATTAGAAATAATAGAAATGAGTTTGAGTGAGATTAAGAACAAATAGATAATGACCGCATAATGATTAGAACAGACATTAACAACATAGCGAAAGTTTCTGGAATTTGAAAGAAACTTACTCGAGTAGCTTAGTCAATTACTTGAATAATATCACACATTTTCAAAATAAAATCACACTGGAAAGATATTATTTGAGTAACAACTTTTGTTACTTGAGTAATATTGAAGATTTTCAAAAATAGAAGCCTCTGTAATGTATAGCGAAATTACTTTCAAAGAATGTATATATTACTTGAGTAATAGTCGAAAGTAATATCAAATAGTTCTTTGAAGATGAGCAACTGTTTCAAAATTACTTGAGTAACATCTTATGTTACTTGAGTAATATCTAAATATTACTTGAGTAACGTTTTGTCTTACTTGAGTAATTAAGAAAGACCTCTTGCAATAGTAATGTTTTGAACTGAAAATTACTTGAGGAACAATATTTGTTACTTAAGTAATTTCGAAAGACTTCTCGCAATAGTATTGTCTTGAACTAAAAATTACTTGAGTAACAATATTTGTTACTTGAGAAATTTTGTATCAGTTAAGAATGATTGTTCCTTTAGCGACATTACTTGAGTAATTAATTAAACTTGCTCGAGCAACTATATTTGACAACCTCTGTCGACATTAGTTCAAGTAATACCAAGAATTACTTAAGTAATTTTCTACTAATTCCCCAAACTATATTTTGCATTTCTGTCATCACTCAACAACTTCATTAGATGGAGATTACTTGAGTAACTAAAACAACTTACTCGAGTAATTATATTATCAACATAATTAATATTTACTGATTCAAAAACACAATTTCTTTTCAACAAAAAGGCTTTAATCAACTAAGTCTTGTTATCATCAAAACTCTGAGAACCAACACGTGGAGATGCGTGGCCGGATGAGCATGACAGATTTCAATCGGCAAAATTCACCCTGACAAAAACCAAACAAGGAAATCTTCCTCGTGACTTTGAAGAAATAAAAGTTCCTGACGGGTATTCAAGCAACATTTTATGATGTGTTGACTTGAAGGCTCAAAAGGTTACTGGGTTGAAGAGTCATGACTCACATGTGTTTATGCAGTAGTTACTTCCGCTGGCCATCAAAAATACGCTGCCTCTCAATGTGTCGATCATTTTGGTCGAACTGTGTTCTTCCTTTTAGAAGTTGTGTTCCAAGGTTTTGGTCATGGAAGAGCTCGACCAGCTGCAATAAAAAATCATTCTTACGCTGTGTTATTTGGAGATGATCTTTCCTCTGTTAGTTTTCACGGTCATGGTTCACATGACAATACACCTTGTTCATGAAACAAAGCTTGCTGGCCTAGTTCACTACCGATGGATGTATCCTATTGAGAGATACACATTTAAAATTAATTACTTTAGGATTACTTCCTAATCGCACATTTCAACATTAATGTATCGACATTTTTCCTTCATTACTTTATAGGTTTCTTGAGAAAGTGAAATCTTATGTGAGGAATAAGGCGTGGCTTGAAGGTTCAATAGCAGAAGATTATATTCGAGATGAGGTCTTGTATTTTTGTTCCAGGTACTTTGATGACATTGAGACGTCATTCAACCAACCGCCTCATGTAGATGATTGTCTTGAGTCTAAGCCAGAGCCATTAGCAATAGAGTTGTTAATCCCTCGTGTTGGTAAACTAGTTGGTAGAACTAATAACTCCAAACTAACAGCACTTGAGAAGTTTCAAGCACATAGACATGTCTTGATTAATTGCACTAAAGTTGAACCGTACCTTCAGTAAGGATTGCACACAAATATATGTTACATATATATTTCCTTACATTTTATACTCACATTTCATGGTCGTCATCGCATGTTTAATTGCAAGGAATTCAAAAGTCATGTCAAACGTCAACTGAGGATCCAAACACAAACATCGTTTGAAATTGATAGAAAGGTCCACAGAGAATTTTAGGTTTGGTTTAGGAGGAAAATAATGAATGACTATGACCCGCACTCACTAGAATTCAGAGCTCTTGCACTTGGCTTGCTTGACCATGCATAAAGATTTACGACATACAAGGATTGCTGACCCAAAACTCAAGTGTATATGGCACATTTGGGACGAGGAGTTATGCGAGCAGCAGTGATGGGAACATGCAGTTCAATGACGTCCCGTATTAAGCAAAGCTACTTGATGTGGTCAAGATAAATTACCAAGGCCATTTCACCATGATGTTATTCAAGTGGTTGTGGGCAAATACGACAACGCCCCGGAGACTCACGACTGACGATTTAGGCATCACATCAGTGAATTTCTCCTGGCCTATTCACACTGGTCAATCTGAAGATGATGAGTTGTATATTCTTGCCTTAGAGGCCTATCAGGTTTATTATGTCGCCAATGAGAGGCACATGGATTGGAATATGGTGGTTCACTTAAAGCCTTGGGACCTTTACGACGTGGGCGATGGTGATAACGTTGCCTACGAGAGTGAAGCGTTTCAACCCGCCAGTTTCAAAAACTTCTTCCTAGATGGCGATGACAATTTACCTATAGTTCGGTACGTTTTTTAATATACGCTTTATGGAATAATAACATTTAACTAAAGTTTTATTTGTGTTCAAATACATTTAACTCACAAGTAACATTTTATCCAAACTTTTTTTGTAGAGATAGTGACGAAGATTGAGAGAAAAAATTATGCTTACGATTTAATCTGTAATCTTCTATTTTTTTTTCTTAAAAAAAACATCATAATAGGATTTGTCGTGGTTATAAACCACTACAAATCCATAAGGGCTACAAAAACTATATCCTTAACCGCTACAAAAAGCGTAACCTCAACCGCTACAAAGTGGTACGCAAATATCTATATAAACACTCCCACCAAACCACATTTAATATGCTTCAGTTTCGTTTTCTAACACGTTTTCTCTCTGTTTTCTCTCATATTTCTACGTTTTCTTAAAGAGTTTAAGTATTTGAAGAACGTGAGTACTATTCAACTGGATCAAATATGATGATTATCGCAATATTTCTTTTTTCTTCTTCCTTTGTTATTCTAATTTTTTTAATTTAAAATTGTATTAATATTTTTCAACTTTCTTTTCAATTTCACACATTATTCCATCTACTTTCACACACATTATTTTTAAAATTAAATATTATTTAAATCAACTCACAATTAGTTATACCTCTATAATAAACATATATATCAAGGGTAAAGGAGTAAAAATACACATGTGTTTTACCCTTAAGAGCGCTCAGCACCATATGCTTTTTTTAGGAACAAAAATACACATGTGGTTACATTTTAGGAGCAAAAATCACACCACCATTAAAATCTAACTTAATGGTGCATTTGCAACAGAAAATGTCATATTTACAACAGAAAATGTCATATTTACAATAACATTTAAACATCTGGATTTTGAACATAGAAAGGTCATTTACAACAAAAAACTGCTATATTTACAATAGGAAGTGCTGTATTTACAACAAAATTTAAAATCTGGTCATATTTACAATAACATTTAAACACCTGGATTTCGAACATAAAAAAGTCATTTACAATAGAAAAAAGCTAGATATACAACATGAAGTGCTGTATTTACAACAAAATTTAAAATCTGGCTATTTACAACAGAAAAAGTCATATTTACAATAGGCTAGATTTACAATAGGAAGTGTTGTATTTACAACAAAACTTTAACGATGGTGTGACTTTTGCTCCTAAAATGTAACCACAAGTATATTTTTGCTCCTAAAAAAAGCATATGGTGGTGAGCGCTCCCGAGGATAAAGCACATGTGTATTTTTGCTCTTAAACCCTATAATCAAATATCATATTTTAATATCATTTATTTTACTAAAACTATAAATTATTGATAATACAATATTAAATTAATTAAATATAATGATTAAAAAATTAATTTTTAAAGAAAAATTATATATTTGTAGCGGTTTATTAACCGCTACAAATATGAGCTAAAATTTGAAAACGAGGCCAAATGTTTTTTTAAAATGATGGGAATATTTTGTAGTGGTTTAAAACCGCTACAAATATCAAAAAGTTGGAAAAAAGACGGCAAAACTTTTTTCCTAAAAAAATGGTGGGAATATATTGTAGTGTTTGTAAACCGCTACAAATATGAAAAGAATTAAAACTGGCGGCAAAACTTTTTTCCCAAAAAAATGGCGGGTATATTTTGTGGCAGTCACGTAACAGCTACAAAATAATTTTAAAGTTTGATGCATTTTTTATATAATTAGTAGCAATTTACTAACCGCCACAAGTTTTGTCAATTTCAATTTGTATCGGTTGACTAACCGCTACTAATGTCTCACATCGACATCAGTGCAGCTCCATATAGTGGCATTCATTAGAAACCGCTACAATACAGTAACGGTCAACTCATAGTAGTAGTGTTTTTTTTTTAAAACCGCTACAAATACACTTCCAACGGTACATTTTGTAGTGGTTTGATTAACCGCTACTAATATCATTTGTAGCATCTAAAACTACTACCAATACACAATTTTAACCACTATAAATGGTCTTTATTTATATTAAATAATACTTAATGATTCTTTGTGAAGAACCATAATGTATTATCAAATATTTTTTTATAACAATCTTGACTTCTTATATTTGACATTTTTCATAATCTCATCTTCTTATATATGGCAGCTATCATTTTTAGCATATAAGTATTCTTAAAAAATGCTTAACCGTTCAATATGAAGAACTATCAATAAATTTCATATAAAAAAAAATCTTTATAATTTATTTAGACAAAAGTATGCTCCACAGTCTTATATTTTTTTGTCCAAAGCCCAGGAGTCTTATATAACACCTTTAATTTTCTATCAACATCACGGGTTACACTATATGTCAATACTCAAGAGTTCTTAGGATAAATTTTTAGTTTAAATTTATTTTTTAATTAAAATGGAAAAAAATGTACTTTTATGTCATCTTTTATTAAATTCTCGTTATTACTCACTTGTAAATTGTAAAATAGAGCCAGTGATTCAGGCGGATGAGCTTATTCGGGTTAGCAAGAAAATATCTAGACAAAACAAAAAAGGGAGAATTCCAATAAAATACCATATGAATTTGCAAAACCCCCAGAAACCCGTCGAATTTGTAAAAAGACAAAGAGGTGACAAAGATTTTTCAGAGTCATGCAAATTTGTGGAAAATGACTCTAATGCCCTTCCTTCCTCTCTTCTTCTTCCCCCTTCCTCTCTCTCTGAACCACAACCGCTGGCACTGACGAAAAAGAAAACGAAAAACTGAAACACGAAAACGCGAGAAAATGAGAAATAGTAAAAAGAATTTTATTGGTCGGTCCAGAAAAAATTGGAAGAAGAAGACGTGAAGGAAGGAAGGAAGCATGAAGAAGGAACAAGGAAGAAGGAAGAAGAGAAAGAAAAAAAAAACACAGAATGCCATGGGCATTCTCGCATTCTCGAGAATGCCTTTCTCGAGAATGCCTTAAGGCATTCTTACTCAAGAATGCCTTAAGGCATTCTCCAAGAATGCCCGACATTCTAGAGAATGCCCAAAGGCATTCTTACTCGAGAATGCCTAGAATGCATTTGGGCATGCATTCTCTAGAATGCCTAAAGGCATGCATTCTCTAGAATGCATTAGAATGCCTTAGGCCATGCATAGTGTTAAGGTGGAAAATTCACCAGACACAGTTAGGTTCCACACGCAAGTTTGGTCGAGGGGAGAGTTCCGGATTGTTATGGAGGAGATATCCCTAAGAACGTCTGGAGATAGCAGGTGTTGAAATAGGCCCCAATTCCAGGAGCCATCTTCGTTTACATAATCAGCAACAGTCGTTTGGAGGTCCTGTTCAAGAATGGGGGAAAAAGCCAAATTTTTTAAAGGGCCATAATTGCTTACCCTGAAATCAGTCCAGAAGCGTGCATGCTGGCCATTGCCTGGTTTCCATTTGATATGAACATAGGTTTCCTCCCATAGTTTAAGCATGCTCCGCCATAGGGATGACATACGTGCTCGCTTGGTCACTCGGCTTGAATTGGAAGCTCTGTATTTCTAATGAAGCACCTGAGCCCATAGGGAATCAGGTTGTGAGTGAAATTTAAAGATTAATTTCATCAGGAATGCCTTATTCTGAGTCTCAAGTTTTAACATGCCACAGCCACCATATTTAATCGGTTGGCAGAGATCCTACCACTTAATTAGATTTATTCCACGATGTTCTCCAAAGTGGCCCCAAACAAATTTTATGATGATTTGTTCAACCTTCCCTATGCACGACGACGAGAGAGCAGTGCTTTGCATAGTGTAAAGGGGGATGGAGGACAGTATAGACTTTGCAAGGGTGATACGCCCAGCCAAAGAAAGGGACTTGCATTTCCAACCAGCCAGTTTAGATTGAACCCTTTCGACAATGTATGCATAAGTAGAGGAGGAGGCTCTCCCAGTTAACAGAGGAACACCCAGATACTTCCCAAGGGAGATTGTTCTTTGGTAACCCATCCTATCACATATTACCTTGCAGGATCGAGGGGCCATATTTTTTGAGAAATAGATCTTCGTCTTTGCTTGACTAATCATATGGCTAGAAGAGGAGCAGAATTCTTGCAAGATGTCACTGATCAGATCAGCTTGCTTCAATGTCGCATGCCCAAAGAGAATTAAATCATCAGCAAAGAATAGGTGAGACAGGTGCACACCTTGACCAGTTCACGCTGAGCAAGGTACGACAGAGGAAAGGAGAGGCCCTACAGAAGTACCTGGATCGGTTCCGTGATGTAGCCATGCAGGTGCGGTCGCTGCCCGAAGACATCCACGTCCACTGCCTAGTCAATGGACTAGATCCTTCATCCCGGCTGGCTCGACACCTATGCAAAAACCCGATGTACACCTTGACCGAATTCTATACAGAGGCGAAGAAATACCTGGAAATGGAGCAGATGGAGGCGGCCAATGCCGACGAACCCGAACAGACTAGGAAGAGCCCGCCCAGTGATGAGGAACGGCCAGGAGGGACGAAGGCCGGCCCCAGAAGACGGAACCGAGAAGGCCGAGCCAAGCCTGACCGAGCCGATCAAAAGGCCAAGTACGATAGCTATACCCCGCTAAATGTCCCTCGGTCTCAAGTATGGAAAGAGGTAGCCCAGGTCGAGATGAAGCGGGTGGACAAGCCGAGGGCGCTCCAGCATGGACCGGTCCAAGTTCTGCAACTTCCACGACTGCCACGGCCATATGACTGACGAGTGCTATGATCTCCGCGACGCTATCGAGAAGTTCGTGAGAGATGTGAAGCTGCGTCAATATGTGATCAAGACTCAGGGAAGGACGAGTGGCAAGTGCACTGACTGCAGCCGCAGTAGAAGTCCGCCTAAAGAAACTCGGAAGCAGGGGAAGAAGCAGAGGACGGCCTCAGACGACGAATTTCCCGACGTAGATTTCCAGTGCAACGTCGTCAGCGGAGGATTCGGAGGAGGAGGAGACACTATAAGCCAGCAGAAGAAATACCTCCGCGAGGTACTGACCGTCCGAGACCTCCCCAAGTTCAAGGAGGACCCCAAGAGGCCGAAGCCTCCTACCTTGACCTTCACCAGCGAGGAGCTGAAAGACGTCATACCCGGCCACCTGGATGGACTGGTAATTACTGGAACCTTCGTTAATTGCCGAGTTAAAAGAATTTTCGTGGATGCAGGGAGCTCGGCCGATATTATAAGCTGGGATGCCTACAAAAGGATGCACCTCGACAAGGAGGACCTCAAGCCATGCAAAACCACCCTGATTGGGTTCAATGGCGAACAGTCTTTTCCGAAAGGATACATCAACCTCAGGCTGACCCTGGGGACCAAGGAAGCTTTCAAGTCCGAGCGAGTAAGATTTGTAGTCGCCGACTTCCGATCCCCCTACAACATCATCCTGGGCAGACCAACGATCCACAACTGGGACATTCTGGTATCCACCAAACACCAAAAACTGAAGATGGTCAACAATAAAAACCAGATAGTTGTGGTATCCAGAGACCAGAAAGAGTCGAGGCAATGCTACTTTGAAGCTCTCCGGGTCGAGGAAGGAGGACCCTGGTCCCCACCTCGGCTTGGATCCAATGAGCAAGTAGCCGAAGCCGGCTCGGACGAGCGCCCGCGGCAGCAAGTCAACATGGTAGAGCTCGATCTCTGAGAACAAGATAATCCAAGGCCTGAGCCAGAAGGAGAGTTGGAGGAAATAGTGCTAGGCGAAGACCCGTCCAAGACCGCCAAAATTGGCCGAGACATGGAGGACGGCCTAAAGGCTATTATGATTCGCTTCCTAAGGCAGAACCAAGACGTCTTCGCATGGACCTCGGCCAAAGTACCCGGCATCGACCCCCACTTCTGCTGCCACAAGCTCGGCATATGGCCGGGATCAAGACCAGTGGCACAGAAGAAGAGGAACATTGCGGACAACAGGCAGAAGGCCCTGGAGGACCACGTAGAGGAGCTCCTAGCGACCGGCTTCATCCGAGAGGTGCAGTACACCACCTGGCTCTCCAACGTAGTGATGGTCCTCAAGCCCAGCGGCAAATGGAGAGTCTGCGTCGACTACACCAATCTCAACAGGGCCTACCCAAAGGACTCCTACCCGATGCCTAACATCGATAAGCTTGTGGACAACTCGGCCGGGTACCAACTCCTCTCCTTCATGGATGCCTACTCCGGTTATAACCAGATCGCCATGCATCCGGACGACCAAGAAAAGACCGCCTTTATGACTGATAAGGCGAATTACTGCTACAACGTCATGCCTTTCGGACTGAAGAATGCCAGGGCTACCTACCAAAGGATGATGAACCGGGTTTTCGAGGATCAGATCGGGCGCAACATAGAGGTCTACATAGACGACATGATCGTCAAGTCGAAACTTCCAGAAGACCACATCCGGGACCTAGAACAAACGTTTGAAAAGTTAAGAAGACATCGAATCAGGTTGAACCCGGCCAAATGTGACTTCGGAGTTCCGGCTGGGAAATTCCTAGGCTTCTTGCTGACCAACAGAGGGATCGAAGCCAACCCGGACAAATGTAAGGCCGTGCTCGATATGCAGCGCCCGAGGACCAAGAAGGAGGTACAGCAGCTAACAGGCCGACTAGCCGCCCTGACGCGTTTTCTACCAAAGTCGGCGGAGAAAGCCCTACCGCTCTTCAAGTTGTTGAAGAAGGAAACCTGAGGCGGCTGGAACCCAGACTGTGACGCCGCCTTCTCAGAAATGAAGAGATGTTTGGCAACCCCGCCGGTTCTTACCAAGCCGGACAACGGGGAGACCCTATTCCTCTACCTGTCAATCGGCAACGAAGCCGTAAGCGCCGCCCTAGTGAAGGAGTCCGAAGCCGGGCAGACACCCATATACTTCATCAGCAAGGCCTTACAAAGCTCTGAATTCCAGTACCAGAAACTGGAGAAAGTAGCTTTTGCCTTACTCACCGCGGCACGAAGACTCAGGCCTTATTTCCAGGGGCATCGGATCGTGGTACGAACTAGCCAGCCGATCTGACAGATTCTCCACAAGCCTAATTTGGCCGGAAGAATGACCAGTTGGGCCATAGAACTGTCCGAGTTCGACATCACATTTGAAGCCCGACAGGCGATTAAGTCCCAGGCACTCGCGGATTTCATCAGGGAACTCACCCCAGCCACCTACGGGATTTGGAAGGTCTACGTGGATGGTTCGTCCAACGCAAAGGGCAGCGGTGTAGGAGTCATCGTAGAAAGCCTGCAAGGGGTAGCCACCGAGCACTCTCTTCAGTTAAAGTTTCAGACCTCCAATAATCAGGCCGAGTACGAGGCCCTGCTGGCCGGACTGCTTCAGGCAAAGGACAATGGCGCCCAACGGGTAAAGGTTTTAACCGACTCGCAGCTCGTCGCATCTTAGATTGACGGCACCTATCAGGCAAAGGGCACACTCATGGCCAAATATCTGAACCGGGCCAAAGAACTCATGGCCGAATTCGAAGAGGTGACGGTTTCCCACATCCCAAGAGAGGAGAACGCCCGAGCCGACATCCTCTCTAAGCTGGCAAGTACAAAGGGGCCGGATAACCACAGGACCGTGATCCAGCAAAATCTGACCGAGCCGAGCTGCATCATGGCCATCTCAGCAGGCCTCGACTGGAGGAAGCCGATAGAAGACTACCTCGAAAGGGGAATCATCCCTACCGACACCACCGAGGCCAAGAAGCTAATCAGAGAGGCCGCCCTCTACGCCATGGTTGATGACCAACTATACAAAAAGGGGCTTCATTGCCCGATGATGAGGTGTCTCGGCAATTCTGAAGCAAAATATGTGCTAGCCGAACTCCACGAAAGTAGCAACGGCCACCACATGGGGGGCAAAGCCCTTGCCAGAAAGGCCCTACGCGCCGACTATTATTGGCCTACCATGAAGCATGATGCTATGGAAAAAGCCAAGACATGCGACAGCTGCCAGAAACATGCCAGGATCATATGACCGCCGCCCTCAGAATTGAAGGGGATGCCAGCCCCCTGACCCTTCTACAAGTGGGGCATGGACATCCTCGGACCGTTTCGGCCAGAACAGGGATAATGCAGATGGCTCATAGTCGCGGTAGACTACTTCACCAAATGGATCGAAGCAGAGCCCCTCGCCACCATAACCTCGGCTAGAGTGATAAGGTTCTTCCGGCACAACATCGTCTCCCGCTTTGGAATACCAACCGAGGTCGTCACGGACAATGGCACCCAGTTCATGGACCATCGTTTCCAAGCGCTAATGTCCAACCTGGACATCAAGCAGCACTTCGCGTCCGTGGAACACCCTCAGTCAAATGGCCAGGCCGAAGCCGCCAACAAAGTCGTCCTGGACGGGCTGAAGAGACGAATGTTGCAAGCCGATACCAGCTAGACCGAGCAACTCCACAGCGTCCTGTGGGGATATCGGACGAGCGTACAGTCTTCGACCCAGGAAACACCCTACAGGCTAACCTATGGATGCGAGGCAATGATCCCGATTGAAATCGGACAGCCATCCTGGAGAAAGGTCAGAGCCAGACAGGAAGGGCAGGAGTCGAACGACGACGCCTTGAGGACAGACTTGGACCTCATTGACAAAATCCGGGTCACGGCGCACTGCCGGGAACTAGCCGCCAAGCAGCTACTCGCGGCTAAGTACAATAGAAAGGTCCGACCCCGGTCCTTCAACCGAGGCAACCTAGTACTCCGACGGACCGACATAGGCAACAAGAATGTCAAGGACGGGAAGCTGGCGGCAAACTAGGAAGGGCCCTACCGGATTAAGGAAAAGCTCGACGGAGGAGCATATACCCTCGAGACTTTGGCTCGAAAGCCAATCAAAAGAACTTGGAATGCCGACAAGCTAAAGATCTACTATAGCTAGACCTCTTCTCGGCAGTGTTTGTTTGCTTTATGAATTTTTCATTGAGTGTGTTTCCTTATCGTTACCTTCACTTTAAGTCCAAGTTATGTCGTTTCTGATTATTATGCTTTGTAAAGCCCCTTAGGGCTATTTCTTATCAATAAAGGATCCCATTGCAGAGATTTACGAATGTGCACAAAGTTCGCGTAAGCATGACGCCGAAGCCATGAAGCTCGGCCAAACGCAATAAGGCCGAGGCAAAGAAGCCCGGCCAAGAAGCCGAAAGCCGGGGCCATTAAGCCTGGCACCGGCAAAAGGCCCCGAGGTCGTATACCCGGCCGCTAACAAAAACATCTAGATGTATGAAACCGACCGTTGTACTCCGACAGGCACTGGTTAGAGCCCGGCGAAGGCGCCATACGTAACCCTTCGTGAAATTGACGCGTCAACACTCGCCCGGCTAAGCAAGCAGCCTGCCATGCCGACCCTGATCAGGTCAAAATGTCCGACCTTAGGCCGACGAAGCCTTGGTTAGACACGTGGTAGTCCTGCCCTTATGCCGATTAAGTTTAATCTGACTACGTGAAAGTTGGAGCTCGACTACTAGAAAGTCGGGCCGAGGCAGTACGGTCAGTTATGCCTGACGAGGCTGAAACAAGACGACCTTGCCCCCAACCTCCCACACACTAAGTGTGGCAGAGTAACGACAGCCTGTATTCATACGGCCGATAACCACCCGGACCTAGACAAAAGAGTGATAAGCTTACCCATTGTCTAAGTTATCTAAACGCTCACAAGCCGACGCTTTGATGGTGGGGTAACCAGTGCAAGTATACACTATCAATGTAATACCGGCAAGTATCCCAAGGTAATAAAATATCGTTCCCACAGGGACCAAAGTTCCAACTACCAACCCAAATCACTTTAATTTATAGTTGATGTAACCGAAAGAGTTTTTGATGAAAATATTAAAAGACAGTAAAATGACACAGAAATTGAATTAAACTTTGTAAAATGAAATTAACAAAAGCCTAGGGTCATGTATATCATCAAGAATCCATTTAAATGTTCTTCCTTTACCAAAAGCTAGATTAAGACCTAATCTTCTTTTTAAGGTAGAGTTTAACTACTTAACCGTTGAATTGGAGTAAGTCAATCGAATTTCATATTTTAATCTAATTGCTTATTCCTAAGTTAATTAGCTTAATCCTTAATCCTAAAGTCATGTTCCCATGCTCATTAGAATTAATTCTTGCATTAAGCCCAGAATTCTTTATGATTGCATAAAGCCTATGCCAAGTTCCCTTGCTAGTACCTTATGTTCTTTAATCAATTGAACCTAGAATTAACTAGCCTTTCCCAAGGTCTAATTAATCTTTCAATTCCTTAATTAGGTGATCAAACTAACCAAGGCATTAAGCATGGATTAAAGAAACATATCCAAGACAAACATTATGCAATTAAAAACAGAATCACAATTAAACTTCATAAAGAATCCATACATGACCTTAGAAAGATACTTAGTTCATGCTAATTATGACCAAGCATAAAAATGGTAAAAGATGAAGAACATGAAATTTAATTAAAACAACCAAAAAGGAAAGATTACAACTAAGCCATACCAAGAAGGAGGCAAGAAATACAAAAGAAAAACAATACATAAAACAAAAGATTAGAACTAAGCCATACCAAGTAGGAGGCAAGAAACTAAAGACAAGAATTAAAGACAATACATAAAACTAAATAAGCAAAACTAAAGCCTTCCATGTAGGAGGCAAGAAATAAAAGAAGGCAGATAGAATGGGAGAGATCATGGTCTCTCCAAGGTGTGTCTACATCTTCTAAACATCCTTGTATTTATAGAAAACTTGGGAGAACTATTGAGCCACAATTCTTGACTTTTGTGCTCCAAAAACGCGTCCGAATTACAGCCTGGTTTACACCAAGATTTCGGTGGCTTTCGGTGAATTTGTCTTCATATGAATTGTAGCCCCGGATGTCAGCTTTCCAGTCGTTCAAACAGGACCTCATTTGGATATCCGTAGCTCCAGTTATGGGCCAAACACTGCATGTTGGTCCAGAGTCCGTCACAGCACATTGTTTTGTATTCCAAGCCCATTTTGGTCCTCTAAACGTCTGATTTAGCTTCTGGGCTTTTCATAGAAGTTGTAGGTATGTCTCGTAGCTTTCCTAAAATATAAAGTTTGGATCAATTGGAGGTCTAGAACGTAAGTTATGATCAAAATACCGAACAGTGTTCATTACCCAATTGAAAAAGAGATGTGATTTGAGCCCAGTTTTGATCCAAATTTCAAATATGACCAAGATTAATGCAAATGAAGTCTAAAAACTCATTATGCAGATGAAAACACATATTTAACAAATTGTTCCATTAAAGCATGATAATGACAGAGTTTATAGCTTCTTTTTGCATTTAAAATAATATGATTTCAATGATTATCAAACTCCCCCACACTTAGCCTTTTGCACTCCTGGGCAAAATCTAAAGCAAGAAAACCAATCTTTTTTTTTTTCAAACAGTTGCCAGTAATGTAAAAATTGAACAAGGGATAGAAAGCTTCAAAAGATTGATAAATCAAAACCAAAATTCTTTTATCTCCAATCACAATTATGGCAATTTCAATCAATGACGCTAATTACATAAGATGGTCTTTCAAATGATGCGCTCAATCAATCAACCTCTCAAGTGTATCTCTCAAGTGTTTAAGGTATATAAGTGTATCGCTTAAATTCTACCCAAGAAAATTGTTCTACCATAAGCTTGCTCATTTTCTACGTCTCCACTACTCATAACACATATAGGCACAAATCAAGAGAGCTTGTTATTACAGGTTGTAACGGGGTTAGGATGAAGGTAGGTAAAAGTATGGAATGAGAGGCTAAGCACCAAAGAAATTAAATCGAGCACTGATTAACACAATCATTCTATGTATGAAAACTTTCATTTAACTCAAATACCTCCTTTCTTTCTTTGTTTTTTTTTTCTTCTTCTTTTACACCTTTTTTTTTCTTTTTGTTCTTTTTTTTTTTTTTTTTTTGAAACTATACTATATATATAATCACAATGGCAACATCAAATATCTTCCCCCCACACTTAAACTATTGCACTCCTGAGCAACTCCCACACTTAAACACCAAACCAAGGTAAACCAATGCTCAATAATTTTTCACGGTGCGGAGTAAAATGGTTTTACGCTTAGGCTTGTAATGTGGCTTAGAACAGAATGGACAAAAAGGCACAAAGGGGCTACCAAAGGAATAATAATGCATGGGAAAGGCTATTTGGCCAAAGTGGGGAAAACAAAAGGAAACAAAAACAAGCTTCCATCATACCTATGCACATAAGTGAAAATGTAGTTTCAAAAAGAAAAGGAGCAAGTTCTAGAGAATGCAAATCATGAGCAGATGCACACATGAAAGAAAGAATGGCAAAAGATGAATTCCATTCATGCAAGCTCAAAATCTCACAGGGTCAATACCATCTTATATAATCAACATCACCAATTCAACAACCAAGACATGGAATCGAAGAGTCTAGAATTGCAAACCAAATAGAATGATCCATCAAAACCAAAATGTTCAAGTTCATAATATGTAGCAATCATAGAAAAAGAGAATGTATTGTTCTTATTCTATTTAATAAACTACATTATTTCTACTTTTTCTACTGGATTGTGTCCCTCCCCCACACTTATCTTCCTCGAACAACAATTAAGCCCAAGAAAATCATATGAATTAAGAAGAAAATAAGTGAGGAAAGAGACAACCTGGGTTAGAGGATCTTAAGTCGCTTGAAGGAGAAGTTCTCATCCTTGATGAGAATCATGCATTTGTCATTAAAAACATCTTCTCCCATATTTAATTTCCTTAGTGGAGGTGGTTTAGGATCCATTGGAAGAGGTCTAAGAATGTATGGTGGATGTTGGTTCCATCGAGGACCTTTCCAAGAATGTGCCTGTAAAGAAGACAAGCAACCAACAGTATCCCATCCAAAAATAGAAACATGGAGAAGTTTCAAGTGAATTAAAGGCATGTTAAGTTCCAAACTCTCCAAGTAACTATCACAACCAAGGAAATCAATGATACTCCCATCAGTAGGAGTCAAGGAACCAATTATATTTTGAAAATTCTCTTGTGGTTGCAAAATGGAAGGTATGGAATCCAACTTAGTGTTGGAGTATACCACATCATTGTCACAATCACAAGAGTTGGAAGGAAAAAGATTGGAAGAAGGAAGAGGAATTTTGAAATTGTCACCACCCGGAATGTGTGAAGATTTAAAACAATTATCTTGTTTTTCTAAATCAGGTGGCAAATCACAAGAAAGTACTTGTTGGAAAGATTCATCAACATGTAGGATTTTATCAATCAAATTTTCAGAATCTTCATTACCAACAAGACTACAAGGAGGTAATCCAATGTGAATTTCGTGCATTTGACATTCTAGGCTATGATTGTTCTCACTTACATCAACAACAGAATCCACAATCAATGTAGAATCGCTACCAAAATCACCATTTAATGCATCATTAATTTCAATGCAAATAGGACACTGTTCATTATTAGAACATGCACAATTGTCAGTGTCACTCATTGATGCAAACTCGGGATAATCAGCATACCATTCAGCAAGAACATCATCAACAACATTGGCATCCATGCTTGATTCAATCTTTTCAAAATTGTCATACATTGGTAGATCATGATTATCGTACAACCAAGCCATGAAAGTTCAATGCAATTAATTCCCAATGGGTCACAAGATAACTTTCAATTAATGAAGAAGGTTTTTTTTTTCTTTTTTTTTTTTTTGTAAAATAACACACAATTGAAATGAACAAGGAATAACTCAAAACGAAAAATTAAAAACTGCAATAAAACAAGCACCAATCTATAAACAAGCAAAGATAGTTGATATTGGGACAAGTTTGGTCCCCGGCAACGGCGCCAAAAACTTGATGGTGGGGTAACCAGTGCAAGTATACACTATCAATGTAATACCGGCAAGTATCCCAAGGTAATAAAATATCGTTCCCACAGGGACCAAAGTTCCAACTACCAACCCAAATCACTTTAATTTATAGTTGATGTAACCGAAAGAGTTTTTGATGAAAATATTAAAAGACAGTAAAATGACACAGAAATTGAATTAAACTTTGTAAAATGAAATTAACAAAAGCCTAGGGTCATGTATATCATCAAGAATCCATTTAAATGTTCTTCCTTTACCAAAAGCTAGATTAAGACCTAATCTTCTTTTTAAGGTAGAGTTTAACTACTTAACCGTTGAATTGGAGTAAGTCAATCGAATTTCATATTTTAATCTAATTGCTTATTCCTAAGTTAATTAGCTTAATCCTTAATCCTAAAGTCATGTTCCCATGCTCATTAGAATTAATTCTTGCATTAAGCCCAGAATTCTTTATGATTGCATAAAGCCTATGCCAAGTTCCCTTGCTAGTACCTTATGTTCTTTAATCAATTGAACCTAGAATTAACTAGCCTTTCCCAAGGTCTAATTAATCTTTCAATTCCTTAATTAGGTGATCAAACTAACCAAGGCATTAAGCATGGATTAAAGAAACATATCCAAGACAAACATTATGCAATTAAAAACAGAATCACAATTAAACTTCATAAAGAATCCATACATGACCTTAGAAAGATACTTAGTTCATGCTAATTATGACCAAGCATAAAAATGGTAAAAGATGAAGAACATGAAATTTAATTAAAACAACCAAAAAGGAAAGATTACAACTAAGCCATACCAAGAAGGAGGCAAGAAATACAAAAGAAAAACAATACATAAAACAAAAGATTAGAACTAAGCCATACCAAGTAGGAGGCAAGAAACTAAAGACAAGAATTAAAGACAATACATAAAACTAAATAAGCAAAACTAAAGCCTTCCATGTAGGAGGCAAGAAATAAAAGAAGGCAGATAGAATGGGAGAGATCATGGTCTCTCCAAGGTGTGTCTACATCTTCTAAACATCCTTGTATTTATAGAAAACTTGGGAGAACTATTGAGCCACAATTCTTGACTTTTGTGCTCCAAAAACGCGTCCGAATTACAGCCTGGTTTACACCAAGATTTCGGTGGCTTTCGGTGAATTTGTCTTCATATGAATTGTAGCCCCGGATGTCAGCTTTCCAGTCGTTCAAACAGGACCTCATTTGGATATCCGTAGCTCCAGTTATGGGCCAAACACTGCATGTTGGTCCAGAGTCCGTCACAGCACATTGTTTTGTATTCCAAGCCCATTTTGGTCCTCTAAACGTCTGATTTAGCTTCTGGGCTTTTCATAGAAGTTGTAGGTATGTCTCGTAGCTTTCCTAAAATATAAAGTTTGGATCAATTGGAGGTCTAGAACGTAAGTTATGATCAAAATACCGAACAGTGTTCATTACCCAATTGAAAAAGAGATGTGATTTGAGCCCAGTTTTGATCCAAATTTCAAATATGACCAAGATTAATGCAAATGAAGTCTAAAAACTCATTATGCAGATGAAAACACATATTTAACAAATTGTTCCATTAAAGCATGATAATGACAGAGTTTATAGCTTCTTTTTGCATTTAAAATAATATGATTTCAATGATTATCACGCTTATGTAAACCAAGGCGAAAGGATGAAGACGGAACGTAAACCATTCATCGCCTAAGGTAGCTAAGCAAGCTCGGAAATACAGTAAAAGGATGATGAACATTAAAATCATTCATTGCCACCCACGGGCAAAAGGATGGTAAATATTTCAATCGTTCATTACTGTCAAAAGTTTACACATAGTGGCACCAAGGCCAAAGTCAAGCAAAAAATTACAAGGGCCCCAACGCCCCGGAAGTAACAAAAGAAAAAACCAAAACGAAGCTAGGACTGGGAGTCAGGTCCGACGTCGGCATCCTTCGCCTCGAAACCCTCAGCGTCGGCGGCATCTTCCTCCTCATCCTCGGCAAGATCCTCGGCAGATGGCGGCTCAAAAGGAAGGAAGGACCCGTCTTCCTGCACAAAGGCGCGATGGTCGTACCCATCTACAATGATCTCGGCCCCATGATTGAAGTGCCAGATTTGGAGCAGAGCCTGCTTAAAGCACGCCTCGGTGGTCTGCACCAGGGCGTCAGAAAGTTCTCGGGAAGTCACCTTCTCTGCAGCAACGGCCCTCTCGAGCGCCTCCTTCTCGGCAGCCAGAGTAGCGAGCTGTTCTTCCAAAGCCTTGGCCGTAGCCAGGCTCTCAGACATCCCTTGTCGAGCCCGAGCATACTCCTCAGCCACCGAGTCGGCATGCTCCCAGGACAGCTAGAGCTCTCGATCAGCCTTCACTGCCGAAGCCTTGGCAGCATCTCGCTCCGCCCTGGCCGCATCCCGCTCAGCCTGGGCCTCAGCCAGCTTAATCTTAGCCGCCCCTAGCTCAGCTCTGGCCTCATCACGCTCCGCCCAGGCCGCAATAAGCTCGTCCTCGGAGGAACTGGCCCTCGCTTTGACTTCGGCCAGCTCCCTCTTCAGTTCTACAGCAGCCGCAGCCTGGGGCTTCAGCTCGGCCTCCACTTTCTTCAGCCTAACAACCTCGCCCTCAGCTCGAGCATAGAGGTTCCGCACCATCCGCAGAGCCTGGAGATACCCCACCGACCGGATCAGCTCCGTCTGGGCCACCTGTAGCCGGTCCACGGCTTCAGGAGATAAGGGATGACCACCCTCCAGGAAGTGCCGAGGCGGAAGGAAGGCCACGTCCACCTCGGGGACCACCCCGTGATCCCACAAGAAGCTGCGAGCAAAAACAAAAGAAGGACCCGTCAGCGGAGGTGAAGAAGGGCGAATCCGCACTGGGGAAGACTTGGGCGATGGCAAGCTGGAAGGAGAGAGTGTCTCCAAAACATCATCGTCCGAGATGACCATGTCCTTCCCCTTGGGAGCCGGAGACACTGGGACAACTTCTTCCCGCTCAGAACCTTGGGGCTCAAGGGCCGGGAGGGGACCAACAGCAATAACAACCTCCTGACTCCCCAGAGTTGAAGTCCCCACCACAGAAACAGACTGGGAAGCCTTGGCGGAAGAAGGACCCTCAGCAGCGGAGCCCTTTGCCTTCTTTGATGCTGAGGCGGCGGGGGCACCGGCATCAGCCGAAGCCGCCCGTTTCTTCTAGCGACTGGAAGGCGCGGCGGCAGCCCTTGACAGCCGAACATATAGGGGCAGGGCATCCATAGTCCTAGCTGAAAACAACGAAAGATGAAACAAGTCCAGAAATTCAGAAAGAAGAATTCAAAGTTAAACATAAAGACACAAAGACCTACAGGTAGGAGGCAAAGGCTTGGAGGCATCCCCCGAGATAAAGCAGGCCGCGGTCTGAACCCCATACTTCTCCACAAAGGCGGCCAGCCTAGGGATATGGGGGACGGTCTCAGGCAGCAGATGGTCATCATCTACCAAATAGGACGTCGACGATTTCTTATAATGCCCCTTCTCCCAGTAGAGGGGGAACCGCCACTCCACGTTCGAGCCCTCAGCCCCGTCCAAAAACCATGGCTGCTGGCCGGGTACGGCCACTACCTTAAAGAAGGCATTCTTGAACCGCTTGAAGGAGTCTGAGAAGGCCCCCATCAACTTCCTATCCGGCATGTTTCTGAGCAAAACCAGCCCTTTGAGCTTATCGCCCTCCCTGGGCAAACCGGGGGTGAAGGGGCAGAAGTAATAGAAGAAGAGGTTGGCGGTACAAGGGATAGGGATCGAGAAGGAGCCGCATAGCTTCTCGAAGGCCACCAAGTAGGCCCATCCATTCGGATGAAGCTGCGATGGCGTGAGGTTAAGGTAGGCCAGAGCCGACATCTGGAACGCGGTAAAAGGAAAGCGGACCTCAATCTGGGTATACACATCCCGGTAAAAGTTGAAGAAGTTCGGCATCCCCTCTTCGCGGGCCGAGCACACCTGCTCCCCTGCCCCCATGGGAGCGTACGCACAACCCTCTAACCCGAGTAGCTGGAGCCGGGCAACATCGGCCTTGGACATAAGGGATAGCGTCAGCAGCGTCTCGAACGAGACCCAATCGAAGCGCCAGCGCAAGGCCTCTGGCGGACTAGAGGAGCCCAAACCCTCTGGCTCGAAACGCCGCTTGGAAGATTGGGATTTAGGAGCCATAAATAAGCCTATACGAAAATAAACAAAGCTGGTATTAGCAAAGAAGCAGAAATACCCGGCATAGATACAGTAGCAGGCAAAAAAGGCAGCGGACTTGGGCGAATGGGGGCACGAGAAGGGGCAGCCGGGGCAGACCAATGCCGACACGAGCCAAGCACGACGAAGCCTCAGCATCTCCACTGTGAGCCATCAACGCAGAAGCCTCCGCCAAGCAATCCCAACAAGGGCCGAGATACCCTTCCGGGGAGACGCCGGACGGACGGCGGAAGGACCCTCGTAGAAACTCAAAGGCTGAGCCATCACCACCGGCGGGCCAAACCCAGAAGAGGAGCCTACACCGGCCCCACCGGGAGATCCGAGAGGAAGTGCGCGCATTTGTGGCCGGAAAGGACGGCGAGGAATTGGGACCGAAACCCTAGCTGAAGCCGGACGAGCCCCAACCCGTCCGGGACGAGCGGCGCCACCCCGGCGCAAAGGATCCAAAATCCCCATAGCAGGTGGCTCACCCCCAAGCACCCAGTAAGTGGCCTGCGGAAGGCGTGCGCGGAGGAGCATTTCCTCCTCCAGCGTTAACGGCGCCCTCACTCTCGAAACATCTCCGTCTCTCACCATAACCAGAAACCTAAGGTACTAACAGCAAGTGGTTCAGAAGGAAGGGAGACGAATTCTGGGTACAATCAAACGAAGGAAACCCAGAAATGTAGAAGAACGATGACCCAGGCAAAAATAAACGGTAAAGTAAAGGAAAATACCGAACAAAATGGCAGTAGAGAGATGGAATACCTATGCGAAGGAGATGAAAAGAGCCGGAACACTGGTAAACGGCGAAAAGCTTCGCACAAGAGGAAAACCTCTCTGGACTCCGGGAGAAAAACGAAAGTATCTGAAAAGAAGACGAATAGCGGGAAAAGCTGAAAAGAGAAGAGAAGAGGGCTATTTAAAACCCAGCACAGGGGTGCTACGGTCTATTCCCGTACAGACGTGACGGGATTGGCGCAGCACGATGCAAACGAAATAAATGCGCACTAACCTCGAAAAGCGAGGGGACGCGGCGGTTGCAAAGCACACCCAATGGAGACCTGACAGCTGTAAACCCGTAATGATGGCACGATAGGGGAAAATCCCAAAGCATTTGGAGAATCCCAAAAGGCAAAAGAGCCAGAAACCCGGGAAGGACGAACAACCGCCCGATCAAGAACGAACCCGGCGTTCTAGGCAGGACAAAGACAGGTTAAGCCGACCACAGCTCCGGACCGGACTGATGGCCACGGCACCCAAAAGCCGACTCAGTCTAGACAAAGGACCTCAGCCATAAAGGGACCGGGGGCATTAAACACCTCGGCCGTCCAGAAGCCTAAACAACCAAGCTGGGGGGCAACTGTTACGGACCGGCCCAATAGGCCCAGGTCCAGGCCTCTGCCCAACTACACCTACAACAGGATCTGCGCCATATTAGGAAAGGATCCGAGACCCCCCGGATTTAGGATCTCATTAATGGAGATTCTCCTACAATTATGGGACCAGCCAATCAGCCCCTAACAGTGCAATCCCAGATATGGCTCATTAAGACAGAGATACGCACACCAGACTCCTCTATAAATAGAAGGAAACCCTAAACAAGTGCACAGGTTCGATCTCATGCTCTCTTTACCTTCTGTTACACAGAGCACACACCCCACTCCCCTGGCTTCACGGCTTACTGTGTAACACGAACTACGTGGACTTTGATCCCTTCAAAGGGTACGTAGGCTCTAGGCTTAACAACCTAGTCAAGTCCAATCTCTGTGTTCTTAGAACAAAACAATATTAATTCTTTCCAACTCAGACTTGCAACCAGTTGGCATGGTTTTTTTTCCTGCACGGTTGCTTTAAAAGCCACGTTATTGTCCTGTCAGTAAAAAAAAGTCAAACTAATTGTCAAACGGTATTTTTACACTTAAAAAAAAAATACTTGGTGTTGTGCGTTCCTTTTGTCAAACCACATGTGCATTTTTACGCTTTTGAAATCCACACCATCATCCAGTCAACCCAAAACAAAAGTCAAACTTAAGAGTCAAACTGTATTTTTACATCTAATTTATAACCACATAGTCACTTCTACACCTCAAAAAAGGATTTGTTGTTAGATGCTCCTTTGACTAAAGCACATATACATTTTTACACATTACTCCTATAAAATAAAAAAAATTGGATGAGTAACTGAAAAAAAAAAAAAAAAAACAGATATCAGAAATACTGGGAACCGGCCGCTCACTTATCTCTTATCTCGCCCCCGCTACTCAAATTCCTTTGGTCTCCCGGTCACTCCCGGTTTCACAAGTGGCAGCACTCGCTCGACCCGGATCCGCCTCCGAGCTCCGATTCCAACGGACGACGAATTCCCAAAACCCCAAACCCTAGAGAGAGAAAAGCCCTTAGAAGCTGGTAGGGTTGGATCACGGAGAGAGAATCCGACAAGCCTGTCTCTTGGGGACGGGGTAGCAGGATTTGATGGCTTCGTTAAATTCAAGAAAATCGAATCTATTGCGACGATCTTCTTCTTCTGCTGCTTCTACTTCTACCAGACCCCAATCAACTTCCGCAATCGCTGATAAGAATGTTAACAGAGCAAATTTGGGCTCGATGAACCTCGACAGCATTCTTCGTGATGCTTACGAGTCCGGGCCTACCACGGAGTCTACTCTCCTAGATGCCCAAATAACATTATTGGAAACTCCGGCCAATACCGCCGCCGCAGCGATTTCTGCCGACGGCAATGCCGGCGGTGGATCACTGAATCCTTCGAAAACTATGGATGATGTTTGGAAGGATATGATTTCTGGTGAAAGGAGGGAGTGCAAGGAGGAGGCACTTGATGAAATGATGACTCTAGAGGATTTTCTAGCCAAGGCTGAGGCTGTAGACGACGACGATGATGTGAAGATACCTGTGGCCCCCACCGAACGGGTGAGTGGGGGTCTCTTTTCTTTTGATTCTTTCAATCAAACGACGTTCCAGTCATTGGATAAAATTGAAGGGTCGGTAATCGGGTTCGGTAATGGACTGGAGGTGGATGGAGGAGGAGAGAGGAATAAGAGAGGGCGTCCTGTTTTGGAGCCGTTGGATAAGGCTGCGCTGCAGAGGCAAAGGAGGATGATTAAAAACAGAGAATCCGCAGCAAGGTCTAGGGAACGAAAGCAGGTTTGCCCGGGAATTGTGTTTTTAATTTTGTTGGTTGACTTTTGATTTATGACTTGAAGTAACTGTTGGTTGACTTTTGATTTATGACTTGAAGTAACTGTTGGTTTTCATGCTTTTGAATATGGGACTTCAGGCATACCAAGTTGAATTAGAATCGATAGCGGTGAGACTAGAGGAGGAAAATGAGCTGCTGATGAGGGAAAAGGTGCTGCCCTGTGGCCCATTTCATAATCGGCGATAATGATAACACGCTATGTTTGCAATTATGGGTGAAGCATTTAATTCCGTATTGCATTATATAGCAGTCGGTTCTGCTTCATGTGAAACCATTCATGTGCTTGTGATGAAGCTTCATATGCTTCGTACTTGTTTATGTGAATCAAAAGTTTCAGGGAAACCAATTTGTGTTCTCACCGACATGTAGAAAAGATAGTAATTCTTATATACCCTTTTTCTGTCATAATTATATGTTGATGGATTAATTTACTCCGAACTCTTTGCCTTCAGCCCATTTTCTCCTTTATCCCCATTTAAATGCACCAGTAGGATCTACGAATGAGGATAGTTTTGTTCTCAAGACATGGTTTCCCCTTTTGGTCCAAGTTCTTGCACACATGGGATTGCAGTTTCAAGCTTTATTTTTGTCAGTGAATTGATGACAAGTCCTCCTCTAACTGATTTCAACATAAGTATAATTTGCCATGTGTATGAAAAAATAAGTGAGCAAGATTTTGCTGGCTGATGGATTCCTAAGCTTGGTTCTAGTTTTCTTTCTGCTGGAGGTCTTGTACTGTGTATGGAAAAATTATCAGACATTTGAGATCAGTGTTGTTTGTTTATTAGGAATTTTGTTGTCTTGGTCTGTCTAATTGTTGATTAAGATAAACAGAAAAGGTCATTTTAATTTTACATGCTGATTTCTGACAATAATAAATTAACATGCTCGATGCTGTTTAGAAACACCAATGAAGATACACACCCTATGCTGAGTTTGTTAATAACTTTTCCTTCTCAAATCAGTGTTATTTTGTGGCTAAGTGGTCCTTCAGACCTCTGATCTTTCCAACCAAAGAGTGGAATATGCATCTGTTAGGAACCAACCAAAGGGTATCTAAAAACAGCAACAATTTTTCTTCCTAGATTTCCTAGCTGCTGAATAGGGTCCTTCAGCATCTTTCTTTCTTTTTCACAGCTGACAAAAGAATTTTTGTGCAGGTTGAGAGGACCAAGAAAAGATACAAGCAGGTAATGATTTGCTCTTCTTTTTTCTGATATATTTTTCCCTCACTGATTTAATATCCTATAGTATTTTCTACTCACTGAATATAATGTCAATGTCGGGTGTTTTCCAAAGTCTTTGATACTTCAACATGGTTAGTAACATTTGCACATATATCATGTTTTAGTTGAAGGTATTGGCGTAGTGTATCATCAAAGGTGCTTAAAATATGTGAGGTCAACTTAGGAAACTTTTGCAATACCATCTTCCCTGGCATCATCAGTGTAATTTTATTTTCCCCTTAGTCTTTAGTAGACTATAAAAAGGTTAGATAATATTTCAACCAAATTGTCTTGTAGTACAATATATGAAGCTTAACCGGTTCATGCTGTTACTGTTTAGGATTTTGTGTCATTCACCACTATACTACCACTAAAACCTTATGTGCTTGTTATTGAAGTCACCTTTAATTGGCTTGCAACTGACCTGTTTGACTATTCTGCAGCTCATTGAAAGAGTTATTCCCATTGTCGAAAAGCAGAAGCAACCTCGTGTGCTCCGTAGGGTTCGCTCCTGGCAGTGGTAGGTTGAATCTGCTTGAGGTGCAGAATGGGAACCGGAGCTGATGATGTTGCACATGGGAGATTCAACTAAATATAAATGGGCAAATCAATTATTTATTAAACTTAGTCAAATCTATTAGTTGTCCCAGGAAGATGGGGCTAATGATCTGGTTTAATATAAGAAGGAATTGAAACCCGACTCATGAGGGAAATTCCTTGATACCTAAGAAAGAGTTTTCCCTATCTGTAGAAGTAAAAAAGGTAGAAATATGGAGCTGCACATTTTGATCAATGGGGGATTTTATGAGAGTATATATAACTTAGGCAGATTAGTTATATGTCCAGAACGTGTATACATGAAATGTTTATATCATACGTTATTGCAGGTTAGTCTTGAGAGTTGAGACCCATGTTCTTCAAACCAACATGTGAATGAGATCCGCTGGCTTCATTATTACAAGACATGAATTGTATGACCCATTCTAAGTTATGTGTTATTTTGCTTGGAGCCTCTGAAGCACGGACACACTAATTCTGGAGAAATATGCGTTTCGGACGGGTGTTGGACTCTGACACAATTTGACACGCGTGTAAGACATAGTCAACAAGCTCTGACACGTTGATCGATCTGACATGCATCTTTGATCGTGTCAGACACAGTCAAGGGGCAATCTTGGAAAAAAAATGAAGAAAGAAAAAAGCCAGTAAAAAATAAGGCAAAGAAGAAAAACAAGTTTTTCAAAGCCCGGCTCGAGAGCATCAGGTTCAGGGTCGGTCCTTAAGGGCCCGAAAGTTACTATTCCGAATTTTAACTACTTTTTTTCCATTTTTTTCCAAAGAAATATAATTAGTAAATTACAATATGAATCATCCAACAAATAAGTACAGTCATTAATTCATAATTAAAAGCAATCTATGTTCACAAATAATTTAGGGCGAAGGAGCAAAATTGCACACCAAGTTTGCCTCAGGGAGCGTCCAGCACCACCAAGTTTTTATTGGAGCAAAAGTGCTTACAAAGTTACAATTTTGGAGCAAAAGTGCCACAAGGGAAAAACGGTGGTTAACTTGCAGTTAACCTATGCCACGTTTCTGATGGAAATGCTGTTAGTGAAACGCACCGTGTTGAACACCGAAAGAAAACGCACCATCTTCAGGCTGAAATCCAGAACTTCATCAATGTATGGATCAAAGCCATCGAATGCCTCTGCTATTGCTATTACGTCTCTTCAAGAATTCCAAAAGGCATCTTCAGGCTTCTCTCTCTTCTCCCCATTGTCTTCATCTTCCTTCTTCTTCCCCTAACCCTAATCCCCAATTCTTTCTTCCACATCGCTGGGCCACCATCTTCTTCCTCGTTTGGCTTTGCCCTTTCAAACTCCTTATTTTCTCCTTTGATCAAGGTCCTCTCTCTCCCCTCCCTCCAAACGTCCTCCATTTCATCCTCATCGCCTCTCTCCCAATCAAAGTCATCCCTCAAGATCTCACAAAAAACCCAGAAAACCAAACCTCGACACTGAAATTGAAACCGATCCTCTTTATTAAACTGCTTCTCCTGGCTGCGATCGTTCGCGCTTATGCCTATAGAGATAACCTACACCCAGCATTTCCAAAAGAATATAATTAAGTATAAATTAATAAACAATGAAACAAATATATCCTGATAGAAAATGGAAAGGCGTGATATTGTCTTCTATCTCCTTCTAAATTTAGTTTTCAAAAAAGAAACAAAAACATTCAAGTTTGTTGGGGATGTTGCGCATAGAGTTATAGGGTGATGGATTCAAAGACAGATTGGAAAGGTTGTGTGAATGTGGGCGCAAAAGGAGGCAGATGTTAACATATATTTATCCAAAGGCCAAAAAAAAAAAACTGAATTTATGTATGATTTTCTGCAAAGTCAGTGATGAATTACTTTATTTCTTTTAAAAAAACATGAAGAAGAAGAAGAAAGGTCAATTATTCACCTGAATTAAGCTGCGCTAAAGAGAGAGTGTTTGCAACGAAGTGGTAGAGCATGCAAGTAGAGCCGGAACCGATCTGGTGGAGAGAAGGCAAAGAAATGAGAGGAGAGAGAGAGAGTTTCAGAGAGTTAACCAGCGTTTAACAGCAAAATTGTAACCAGAGTTTCCATCAAACACGTGGCACAAGTTAACAGCAAGTTAACCACCGTTTTTCCCTTGTGGCACTTTTGCTCCAAAATTGTAATTTTGTAAGTACTTTTGCTCCAAAAAAAACTTGGTGGTGCTGGGCGCTCCCTGAGGCAAACTTGGTGTGCATTTTTGCTCCTTCGCCCAATAACTTATATAAAACATAAAAAACATACCATTAAGCGACATTAGTACGATGATTATTATTGTCGTCATCTTCGCCACTATCATTAATTTCAATGACATTTGATTATTATTCATTTAGAGTAGTAGGCTTTGGTTCATGAGTAAGAATATCATGAATTTCTTCTCCTGTTTCATGAACACATCTATAATATTTATCTACAACAAATAATAAATCAAATCATAAAATTATGGTATAGTTATTATGTATTTGTACTTAAATATATAAATAACTCTATAACAAATACAAAATACATATAAATAATTGAAGGGCCCAACTTCAACAAGTATTCAACTTTTTTTAAAAAAATTAAAGGGCCCGATTGGCCAGCCCGTAGCCCTCAAGGGTCGGCCCGTATAAGCCCTTGGCCCATCAGGGCCAAACTTCAGTTTACACCTTCAATTTCCAAGCCCAGCCTTTAAAGGGCCAGGGCTTAAACAGTCTGGCCCAACGGGCCCGACCCGTTTTCCCGGCTCTACTTCCAGTGCTTCTGCTAGTGGCATTGCTAGTGAATTACTGAGTAAATCATGATGGAAATATGTTACCAAATTAAATGCTGGAGTGGAAGCATGGGAATTTGTCTTGGACATGCAACTTCTATAAAGAAAAAGATTGTAAAACTTCATATATCAGAGTGAGAGCTCATTTGTTGAAATTATCAGGCAAAGAAATTGTAAAATGTTTATTAGCGCAAAATAGAGACCTGTGAGAGATGGAAAAATTAGAGCATGAAGCTACTTTAAAAATGCAATCTAACAAGCTTATAAACGTACCTTTACCCCTCCTCTTCTAGCTTTTGCATTGACTCAAAAAAGGGGGGGGGGAGGGGGAAAAAAAGAACTAAGAGTCCTCCTAAGATGACATTCAATGTTAGGGAGTGAGAAGAATTAAATCATCTAATTGCTAGAAAGTTTATTAAGCAGAATTGCCATTCAATTTGGTGAAGAACCCATACTTCCAAACTTCATATACTTTTACAGCAAATCATAATATTGCAAGTTATTGGCCACCAAGCTATAATACATTGCGAACCACTCTATTGCAATAGGAGAAAGAAAATATTGATAGGTTGTGTGAACCTATTTGAGAGGATTGAACTCATAAGGAGGTGAGTATTGTTAGTGACGGGTGGAGTGATTCACAAAGGAGACCACTCATTAATTTCATGGCAGTATCTGATGGTAGAGCAATGTTTTTAAAATTAGTTGATTGCTAGGAGAGATTAAGGATAACAATTTTATTTTCAAGTTGCTAAAGGAAGTTATTCAAGAATTAGGAGAGGTGAATGTGGTTCAAGTAATCACAGATAATGTTGCAAATTGTAAAGGAGAAGGGTGACTGATTGAGCAGGACTTTTCATCTATTACCTGGACACCATGCGTTGTTCACACATTGAATTTGGCTATGAAAAATATATATGTGGTAAAGAATGTGAGAATAATCAAATAGCTTATGAGGAATGCAATTGGATTTATGATATTGTAAGAGATGTTGCTCAAATAAAGTATTTTATTATGAATTATTCTATGAGATTGCCCATCCATAATGAGTTTGTGAGTTTGAAATTGCTTTTTATTGCTGATACTCGTTTTGCTTCAATGATTGTGATGCTGATGAGGTTCAATTTAATAAAGGGAGATCTCCTAAATATGGTAATAAGTGAAAAATGGAATATTTATAAAGGTGATAATCTTGGGAAGGCCAAATTTGTGAAGAAAAAAAATTATATAATGATTCTTGGGATTCAATAGATTACATACTTACTTTCACTGCTCCTATTTATGATATAATTAGAGTGTGTGACACTAATAGACCTTATCTTCACTTGATATATGATATGTGGGATGAGATGATTGAGAAAGTGAAGAAAGTTATATACCATAAAGAGGGGAGGAGGATGAAAGAGAGGTCTTCTTTTTATGATGTGGTGTATCATATTCTTGTGGGTCGTTGGACAAAAAATTCAACTTCACTACATTGTTTGGTGCATGCTTTGCATCCCTAAGTAAGTTTTTAAAAATAATTGAATTTAAAATTAATACTTCTCTAGATATAATTTGATAATTTGTTTTTTTTTAATTTATATTTTAAAAACTGTAGTCTCCAATGGCTCTAAAAAGATTTTAGTCGAGTTCCCCCACACATGGAAGTAGAAATTACTCAATAGTGACATCAATAGATTCTTTCCTGCCTCGGAGGACCAAAGCAAGATTACAAGGGAGTGTCTACTTTATTGTACTTTTGCACCTTTGCTTCAAAAGATAACATTGAGACTTGTGCAACAACCCTCTTCTTCATCATGTGCTGAACGAAATTGGAGTACTTATTCTTTTCCGCATTCCATGAAGAGGAATAGGATCACACCAAAACTGTTAAAGACTTGGTTTTTATGCATAGCAAACTTTGACTGTTATCAAGAAAGAACCCAAGTTATGCACAAGGAGAACTTCAAATGTGGGACATTGCTGGATATACATTTGATTCACTTGATGATGTTAGAAATCTTGAAGTTGCCAGTCTTTCACTTGATGAGCCAGAGTCGGAGGCCATGACTTTAGGGGTTGGAGGTGAAATTATTTGAACTTGTGAGTAGTCTACACTCTACAATCTATGAATGGTTTGTATTAAATGTGAATCATAGTATTATATTAAAAATATATATTTAATATCAAAACTTGTCCCAACGTGTCGAAATTTAGATTGTTTTAGAATTAACAAGTCTGAGTGTCAAGCTATGTCGTATCTCATGTCTTATGTTGGTGTCAGTGCAACATAGCTTGGAGCTCACTCTAGTTACTGCTTGAAAAAGATTTTGGTTTTCTTCCTTAAATATTTAATGGATATTAAAAAAATTGGGTATTGATCTGCGTCTCATAAAAGCGTTTCAAGTTCTCTAATTCCTGTGAATCTATTGGGTTTTGTTTCACGAGATTTGATTTCACCGTTCTACAAGAAACATCAATCCATCTCCATTTATCACCCAATTTTTTATTTTTAAAAATCAGTCCCCAAAAACATGTGAAGGAAATCAAAGCATACTTGAACTTAAGCGAAACGGCCTAATAACTCAGGAATCCGAATCACACATAGAACTTGAAATATGACACAACAAATACGTATTTGAAGATAGCAGAGAATAGAGAAGGCAAAGAAAAGTTCTCTGTACATTTATATATCTATGTACAAGTATTTACAACAATCTTGAATTATCTACAAACCTCCATGAAAGTGTCTTTGCACAAAAATATCTGGCGTTCTGTACGATGCATGACATACAACTTGCTTCTCATAGAACTTTTCACAAACAAAGTATCTGCGTAGTCGGTGCCTCCAGGGTTTTAAGGATTGGATCTCAGTAAATGGGTTCGTAGAGAAGTGAGAGCAGAATGGACGGCTGAGTGAGTGAGAGACCAGAGGCAGGTAAGAGCTTTTGCTAATAAGAGCTTAAAAGAAAGCTCCTCTAGGGAGCTTTTGGCTTTTGGCTTTTTTCTTCTTTATATCTATATATATATATATTTTTTTTTAAAAAAAAAGATATTTTTATTAAAAGAGCTTTTAGCTTTATGACCAAAAAGAGAGGCCTGTTTTTACGTTAGAAACATCAACAAATTGGTAGGCCATATATAAAGACTAATATGGTTTCAATCATGGTGTCATGGCCCCAAAAAAAAAAAATTTGTTTTTAGTTATTTAAGAGAATACTAAATAAATAAGTTTCAATAAGTATGATAGAAAATTAAAATTTTATAATAGAATTAAAATTAATAATTATATATATATATATATATTGGAAAAAATTGAACATATATGTGTTAGAATTATTTTTAATTTTTATAAAAATTATTCTAGGTAAATATAAATGTTTATTTGTTTGTTGAAAGAGGGTTATTCTGGTCCTAAAAAAAAAAATTTAATAGTCAAACTTAACGATCAAGAAATGGAATCTCAAATATATAAGGAAGATTTTTATAATATGCATCTTAATTTCAAGGGAAGTCTATATATACATTTTTAAAAAAGAGGATATTTCTATAATTAAGATAAAATAAATGAGTAGTCAATGTAACTCCAAAATATAAACTCCCCAAGTGTTGTGAGTGGAAAACCACTAGGTTTAAGACAAAGTTACAATGATAAAATTCGAGAGTGGATTCATGAAGATTCCTATACAATAAGTTTCTAAACAAGTAATGCCAAGAGAGAGCCTCTGAATGGACAAGTGAGTCATAGCTCTCAAACCTATGCAAAACTATTGTAATTCCTCTTGTTGCATACAAAGATATCTATCTTCTTCGTCCCAGAACCTTCTAAAGCTTGGAGTGTGGATTTTGGGGGCCAATATTCCCTTGCATTGGAAGATCACGAAACTCCATAACCTGTATTGTTCGTTGCTTCTTGGTGCAACTAAAGCAAACAAGTTTCAAAAATTAATATTATCATGTGTAAAGCCTACAGTACAATCATGTCGTCAATGTATACTTCTATATTTTGCTCGATTTGGTCTTCGAAGACTCTGTTCATTATTCGCTGATAAGTGGCTCCGACGTTCTTTAATCCGAAAGGCATAACGTTGTAACAGTAATTGGCCTTGTCGGTCATGAAGGCGGTCTTCTCTTGGTTGTCAAGATGCATGACTATTTGATTGTGGCCAGAGTAGGCGTCCATGAAAGATAGCAACTGAAAGCCGGCTGAGTTATCGACCAACTAATCAATGTTCGTCATAGGGTAGGAATCTTTTGGGCAGGCTTTGTTCAAGTTGGTGTAATCCGTGCACACCCTCCATTTGTCATTTGCTTTAAGACCATAACTACATTGGAAAGCCATGTGGTATATTGTATCTCTCCAATGAATCCGGCTGCCAAAAGTTCTACGACATGCTTTTCGAGAGCCTTTTGTCTGTCGGCCCCGATATTTCTCTTCTTCTGTGCCACTGGTGTCGACCCCGGCCGCATGGTGAGTTTGTGGCAACAGAAACTAGGGTCGATCCCTGGTATCTCGGATGGCGTCTATGCGAAGACATCTTGGTTCTACCTTAGGAATTCAATCAATCAAGCTTTCAAATCATGATTCATTGCTCCTCCGATTTTGGTGGTCTTTGAAGAATCCTTTCCTAGGACCAACTCTTCTAATTCCCCTTCTAGCTCTAGACGTGGGACCTCGGGCTCGTCCCTAAGGTCAAGCTCTATCATGTTTACTGGACGCCGGGGCTTCCTGTCCTTTTTGGCGTCGGTGGAACTTTTGCCTCTACGAATCTGAGGTGGTAACGACGGTCCTCCTTCCCCTTCTCGAATAGTCTCAAAGTAACACTGACGGGATTCTTTCTGGTTTCTAGACACCACTACCAGTTGGTTCTAGTTGTTCACCATCTTGAGTTTCTAATGCTTTGTAGATACCAACATATCCCAATTGTGGATGGTCGGTTTACCCAATATGATGTTATAGGGGGAAGGGAAATCAACGACTATGAATATTACCCGCTCTGATTTAAACACCTCTTTAGTCCCTAGCGTCAATCTGAGGTCGATATAACATGTGGGAGGTGAATGCTCTCCATTGAATCCTATGAGGGTCGTTTTGCAAGGCTTCAGATCCTCTACGTCTATATGCATCCTTTTATAGGCATCCTAGCTAATGATGTCAGCCGAGCTCCCTGCATCCACGAAAATTCTTTTGACCCGGCAATGTACCAAGGTCCCCGTGATAACCAAACCGTCTTGATGTCCCGGTACTACGTCATTCAACTCTTCCTTGGTAAAGACTAATGGCGGTGGTGTCGGTTTTGTCGGGTTGTCCTTGAATTTTAGGAGTTCTCTCACCGAGAGGACTTCTCTCAGGTACTTCTTACGCTGGCTTACAGTATCTCCACCCCCACCGAATCCTCCGCTGACTACATTGCAATGGAATTCGGCTTCTGGGAACTCGTTTTTTACTCGTCTTTCTTTGCGTCCGAGGCCGGGCTCCTACTTCGGCCGCCTTGTTTGCGTTTGCCGTTTTTCCTCCCTTGGGTTTTAATCACGTACTGGCGCAATCTTCCCTCTCTTACGAATCTCTCAATGGCGTCACGGAGTTCAGAGCATTGATCCGTGGAGTGTCCCGGTCCGTAATGAAACGCACAGAATTTGGACTGGTCTATAGTGGGTCGGTTTCGGAGAGGTCTCAGCCTCTCGACCCTCTTCATCTCTATTTGAGCTACCTCCTTCTAAAGTTGCAAACGGGAGATGTTTAAGGGGGTGTAACTGTCATACTTCGTCCTTCCTTCAGACCTTTCTCCTTGAGGTCGGGTATCTCGGTTGCGCTTACGAGAATCTTCTTTTCACTTGTCGGTCTGATCCTTCTCGTCTAGTGACGTATTTCTCCGTTTCTCGGTTCCAACTGCATTGGCTATCTCCATTTGTTCCACGTCCAAGTACTGCTTCGCTTGGGTATAAAACTCGGTGAGAGTGTAGACTCAGTTCTTACACACATTCTTGGCCAATCACGATTAGGGATCCAGGCCGTCAACAAGGCAGTGCACATGGACCTCCTCTGGGAGGGAGCGTACTTGTAAAGCCACCTCCTTAAACCGGTCTAGATACTTTTGCAACGTCTCCCCCTTTTTCTGTTTTATTCTGCTCAACGTGAATTGGGACTTCAGCTGCTTCTTACTGGTTGCGAAGTTCAACTCGAACTTTCATTCGAGGTCTTCAAAGTTATGCACGGAGTCAGTTGGTAGGGTATGGAGCCATTTCTGAGCCGGTCCGATCAGTATTGTCGCAAAAAGCCGTGAAATGACCGAGCCCTTGATTAAGCGAACCCACTTGAGTAGCTCGAAGGTCTCAAGGTGACTGCGCAAATCCTAGGTCCCGTCATACTTTGGGAGGTCGGCCAGATTGAAATTCTTCGAATATGGCGCAGTGGCGATTTCTTCTGAGAATGGGCTTTCGTCGAGTCCCATCAGGTACTTCATTTTATACTCTCTAGGGGAGCCTCGAGACCGGGCTATTCTCTCAGCATCTCAATTTCTCTCCGCACCTCGGTCTTTCTCCATGTCTTAGTCTTCCTCATCTGAGATCCGTGCCAGTGGCAATCTTTTCAAAGTCAAGGCTGATGGCCGAGCTTGGCTCGAACTCGTCCCTTCCACCGTTTTGCCGTCGTCACGCCGTGCTAACCTCGGTTCTCCACTATGAGATGGATCATTGATATCACGTGTCGTCCTTTCCTTCCCTCCACGTGAAACATCGCGGCCTTCTCTCTGAGTGAAAACTTCGAACTGCTTGAACCGATCATCTATCATCCGTTGTATGACTTGGAGGTCTTCCTGGAGCTGTAGGTCATTACGCTTTTCGTTGTTCTCCATTCGCCTCAGCATTGATTCTTGAGTCTTCTATATGAGGTGAATGTCTGGATTTGGGGCCAAGGTCCCCTGCTCGGCTTCTTCTTGCGTCTTGGCGATAATGGGTGGGGAGGACGCCGTGTTTGAAACATTACCCTCCTGGACATCATCGTGCTACTACTCTCGTGCTTGATGTTGTTGACTTGCCCCAGCCTGTTGTGGATTTGCAAGCTGAGGGTTCCGACTGTTGTTTCTAGTGTTAGCCATCGGTGGTCACGGAAATCGTAATTTAACGGTCCCCATGTCAGCACCAATGTTTTGGTGTAGAACACAGATGTCCAGCCCTAGGCTGATGCTTCGATGTTGGATCGTTGTGCTCTGCCTGAGTATCTATGGAGGAGATAATCAGAAGAGTGTGGGATCACTGTGCACAATATAGGCTCTCGCTAAAAGGGGGTGGTGTGTGTGCACAGTGTGACTGAATGTAAAGAGTGATGAGTTAGAACGTGTGTACCTTAGGTTAGGACCTCTGTATTTATAGGTTCTACCATAGTCAGGATATCTCGGCCCTACGTGATCCTTGGCGCAAGTATCTAGGGGAGTATCTCAGGTAGATATCGGACTGGATACTCCTATATTGTTGCCGGATAGGATCTCCCTATGATGTAGGATCTACGTTATAGGTATGTGGTGATATCTGATATATCCTCGGTTGAGCCTACCTGGGATTGGGCCTTAATGCAGATCCATAACAATTTGTTTTTCTAAAATGCTCTTATTTAAAATTGTTTCTACATTTTTTTCCCCTCCCTCTCTAGTGTAGTGTCCTTATTCAGCGCCTTATTTTGTCCCACTCTAATGTCCTCTACAAATTTGTAAAACACCAAACCACTTAAAAACAATAAGGGTATTTTGAAAAGAAATTGACAAAAATTAAAACTTTGTCATATAATTAAGACCACGATTAACCCTCAAATATTGTCATATAATTAAGACTGAAGAGAGTAATAGTAATTCTTTGGTGCATTACTATTACGATACTTCCTCCTACCATAGATAAGTAAGTTGCAAAAAAAAAAAATTAAAAAAATAGTTGAATTATTTATTTATTAAAAATGTATGTTACTTTCTCCAAAAATAGTCTATTTTCCATTTAAAATGATCCTTAATAAAAATCCTTCTAACATATGCAATCAACAATGGTAATTTGGAAAAAGTTTTACAAATTTAGAAGACAGTTAACTGAATTATGAAATTTAAGACCTAATCCAACATCCCAACTGGCTTAAGCATGTTTTGGGAGATAAAAGATCTAATTTTAACCTAAGCATCCTTGGATTCATGAAAATGTTTTCTGCGTAAAAGCTCATATTTTTTAGAACACAAATGCCTCAGTGGCCCAAAAAGACAAAAGTGATCAGAATTGAATCTTCTCAAGACATATAGTCTTCCTAACCATGCGCATGTGCTCAAAACAACATCAAGGGCCATTTTCACGGGACATTATTGATAATAATACATTTTTAAAAGGGGGAAAAAATGACATAGCGGTAACTTGGAATTTCACACAATGTTCACTGATTTTCTTATTATCTACATCATTTTAATGTATGAAACAACATTAAAACAAGAGGCTTATCTAGCATGTCAGCCTGTGAGCTCCTCCATTAACCCCTGTCATTGAAATAGTAAAAGTCAGTTGGCAATTCACTGCAACGTTACCACTGGAATTTGAAGCAAAGACAAGCCAACTAACCCGTGAGATAAATTGCTCTGCATCAGTTCGCTTCAGAAAATGCATTGAATGGCGGGCAAAATTGGCAGTCTTGTCATCGCTAAGAACAATCCCATCACCAATATCATCGAGGACCCTCACTTGGATATAGGGATCTTTCGGCGGCACCATGTCCTGTCAAATGCAGATTTCAGCAACGATAATTCAGTTTTGCAGCCAACCATAATATAATTTCATTCTGCTGTGCTGCCTCAAGACAAATAAAACGACAAATAGCGTTACATTAGTCCTACTTGTTCCTGAACCTCAAGAACCGAATCAAGTCTATTTCTATATACATTGAAAGATTGTCACTTACAATGTACATTACTGCAACACCATTTTTAGAGAATGTGTATTCAAGTTGTCCATGGAAATAGAACTGAAGGTGCATTCACACACATCGGCATTACTTATTTTAAGAAGAGATAAGATTCAATTTCATTTTTCCCCGCAGATACTTAACCAGAAAAATCAGCTCCCTCATCATTCAAGGAAAATTTAAAGGACAAAATACAAGGGATGCGGCAGTGTAATATCATAAAGTCAGGGGGCAACCAAGTGGAATTATAAAAAGGAATCATCCAGGGTAATATAGAGCTGCAGAATAGTTTAAAAACAAAGTCCCTGGACCACATCCAAAATTAGTTCCACAATCTCTAACCCTCACTATCATTAGTAATCGTGACCACATGTTCTGGAGAAGGCCTGAATATACGTATCAGTGATTCGGGTTTGTGTCTGTGTGTCTGTCATTGTGTATGTAATGAAGAGATAGAACGACTTGATGGAGGAAGGAGGAAGGAGGAATGGAGAAAAGAATTTACCACTGTCAGATCAAGTTGCATTTTTGACATATATGATTTCAAAGCCGCAGAATGCTTCTTAAAATACTCTACCTCCGGATGACAAAGTTTCTCCTCAATTTCTTGAGGAAGTACATGTCCAATTTTCCATAACAAACTCTGTATTGTCTCGGCTCGATTGTAACTACATTGAGATAAGTTACAGAATATTTAAGAACAAGTTAAAAGCCTATGCTTGACAGGGAAAAAAGAAAGAAAGATATTTAAATGAGACACTCACACATAGGCCATTAGGCAGCGTTTATTGCGAACTAAAGAAAGATGATGGATAAGTGCGCCATGGTGTTCCGCATTTCTAGTTGTTTGGACATCCAACCCTTCTTCCTGCATCTTTCTGTTGCAGCAGGGCACACCACATTCATACGAAGTTATGAACCACAAAGAACAAAGGTGATGCAATTATGTGTAGGAAGGAAATTTTTGACAGAGCAATGACAATAATTTTCTAACGTTCATGCTTATATGCTCATGGGAAGAATTGTTTGACCCTGAAGTTCATGCTAATAGATATAGATTACCTACTCTAAGAAATTTATCACAGTTCACAAAAGAATGTCATAAAGGTATAAAAACAAAGTAGTCACAAAATTAGACACTTCTTTTTGCGTATTTAATAGACTTTAAAAAATAAATCACTTTGTTTACAGCTTATAAATACTGTGGCATATTATAAATTTTATATTTAATATTGAAGATTCGCCTCTAAAAGAAATTTCAAAACAATGCTGTCCCCCTATAAATAAAATTAAAACCATATGAATGAACAATACTCCAATAAGAAGTGGAATTCTCTAGGATAAGGAGTATTCAATAATCCATATAATTTTTACCTTATCAAGGCTTGAAGCTCAAGGTGATGTTGAGTGCATTCTGCAACTACTTGTTCAAATAGATCGCTCTGTGAGGTTATGAAAAAACTATCAGGCCAAGGCTAGCATAATACGACACAAAGATAGAGTCATAGTATGGAAAGTAGTGAATGTGGTTCCATTTGGATTATTAATTCATGATCATGATGGATAAAATCAACCAGAAAAGAAGGCCAGATAAAGAAGGTTAAATTGCCACGAAATCACATTTCCGGGGCTAGTTGTTCCAGCCCTGGAGTTTCAAGCCATTTCCTAAGAAGTCTTTGTTATTTTCAAGGCCGTGAAATTAGTAGAATTACATAAGAAAGCTAGACAGAAACTATATGATAAAGCTAACCAGACCAGGCTTGTAAGAAAAACTTTGTAAATGAAACTGATGGACAAAACACAATTACAAATTGGTACCATGCACTCAATTGCTCATGTTTTGATGTAGAGTGTCTAGAGACTTATCAATCGAAGGAGAACTTTTCATTAGTTAAACCAATCTCAACATAGCTTAGAAGTGGTAAATATAAAGCTGCTTATTAAAAAAATTAAATACATTAACATAAAGCATGAACATCTGATGTCCACCAGCAGTAAACCATATCGAACCACCTAACAGCCAAAAATAGATATAGTTTACGTGAAGGAGCAACTATGGACCAAAATCCAATTATTAGCTTTCCCCTTTAAGCATGCTAGACTCTCAGAAATATTTTCATTGCAAACAACAATAAAATATTGAACTCGTACACCATTGATTCCACTAGAAACTAGCAGCACTTGATGTGGACAAATCACATGAGTTGACACTAATTAACAATTTTTGCAGCCAAAAATAAGCCAAGTAAAAGCTAGTTAACAAGATATCATCAATAATTAACAATTTTTGCATAACTTAGGAAACTTTATATACTTGTTAAGACACCATTACCAACCAAATCTGAAACCCAGAAACGCACATTCCCCATTATTTTACAAATTGGGCTATGTAATTAACGATTCTAGTTTCAATAACTTCCCCTTCTTGCCCGTTTGTCCTGTGTCCGTGGAGGTCACCTATGCAGTTGCTTAAATTTCTTGCAGTAGCTGAGCATGGCAACCACCACAGAGATTTCTGCCCGGCCCAACTAATAACTAAGTGAATTTTGTAAAGTACTACAATGCATACAAAAACCAATTTCAAGGAAGATGCAAGATGAACTATCTCGTCAAAAACCAAGATGAGGCCTTACATTGAATGGCGTCAACTGGCCTTTCTCCCCACTCGCTAGCTCTTTAACAAGTTGGCACGCTTTTCTCCCATACATTTTGCAATTTCAAAATAAAGAACCTTTTGCGAACAGCGTCAGTGAATGGGGAGGTTTGACCGAACGGCTTGTGCGCAATAAAACAAACAATGACACCTGCAGAGTAGACACTGAGAAGAGTTCAGATCTACGGACGAGTGTATGCTAGCGTTGAGTTGAAGGATTGAGGCCAGAGGAAAATTTTAAGAGATTGAGAATGAGAAGATAACCTCGATGAAAGATTGGTACTGCCTGCAATTGAGAACTTGAAGAGGAAAATTGGGAAAAGGTAGGAAATGGGGACTTGAATGAAGAAAGCGAGATCGATCCATCTCTTTATTTCAGTGGTGGCGATGGCGGGGCTTTTGGTTAGAAATTCAAAATCAACCGCTAAAATTAGGTTCTCCAGAGTCTTCATACGGGTCACGGGTTGGGTATGGTCCGTATGGAACTATGGATGAGTAACGGAGCAGTTTTTTTTTTTTTTTTGGGGTCAAAGAAGGAGAAGCCTATTAAAACACACCATTTAGGCCAAGTTTGTTACACGGAAGATTTGAGGAAGAAAAGAAAATGAATGGAAGTGAAAGGAAAGAAAAGGAAGATTAGGAGGAAACTTTAAAAATGTAAGCCGTTTGGTATACTAGGGAATGAAAGTTAGTTGATGAAAAATGAAATGTTTGATATGAAGAATTGGGTATTAGATAAGTGAGAAGATTAGGTGAAATTCCCACAATGCCCTTAAACCGTTCGAACACTGGCGTTTGGTTCGAACGTAAAGCACTAAAGGGACAACGCGTTCGAACGAAAAATTGGACAGTAACCAAACTTGTGCAGCGGTTTATATCAGAACATTCAAGGAACAACAAAATGACAGAAACAGAAGTAGGTATTTTTGACAGAAACAAAAGTAATATAAATGCAAGACAGTAAAAAACCACAACACAGACCTACACATCGTCTTCTTGTTATTGCTCATGTTGTTCCACTTCCTCTTTGCGGTCGTTCTCGTTGATTTTCTGAAGAACTTTATGGTGGGTGTTTTGGGTTTTGGGTTGGGTTTTACAATTGGGCACATCGGAGACACGATCGAAGCAAGAGGGTCAGCAAAATTTTAGAGAGTTGAAGCATCGAAGCAAGAGGCCATGAAATTGCTAATCTTAGTCTCCTATATCTGATGAAGAAGAAGCAGGAAGAAGAAGAATTGCGTGCAAAATTTTTTAGGGCCAATTTTGTCACAGAATTTCACTCTCCTGAGAAGGTTTAAGCTTTCCCTCCATTTTTGGATGGAATACAAGTTACCACGTTTAAAGGAAGATCGAAGGTTGCTGGAAGATGGTTTCCGGGAAAGCAGTGCTACCAAACGCATTCTGTGATAGAAGATCTACAATCTTCCCTTTCCTTCAACCTATCTTCCATATAACAAACGGGTCCTAACAAAAGATGAGTCTAGAATAGAAGCTTACCGTTTTTTATTCCATTTCTCCCACAAAAATCGCAGGGAAGAGATAAGGCCGCAAGAAGCAAAGTTTGACTAAATTTTTTGTGGAAGAGTGAAAAATCATCATAATGAAAGAATAGAGTTTGCCTCGTTAAATATTCTAAATAGTACTTAATTTTATTATTCGTAAGTATATATGTTGAAATTTAATTTATAATTATTAACAATAGCAGAAAAATTTGTGTTTCACTATATATTACTCCCTCTAGTCCTAATTATAAGAGTTATTTACCAGAATTTGAAGGGATTAAGGAGGGAAGTTAAATTAGTTAATTATATATATTTTCCTAAAATACCCTTACCTAAAATTTATTACCAAAAAGAAAATTACGTGGTAGAAGGAACAACAACAACAACAATTATTTGATCCAAAGCGTCTGACTTGAGAGCAATCTTGCACCCACTTGATGAGGAGAAAATAATCAAAAAATATGAAACCAAAATTTGATCCCTAATGTTTATTATTGTTTCAATCTCTTTCTATTTTACTACTTATTTGAGTTTTTCTCATTAATAGGGGTGATATGGAAAAAAATATGACAAAAATTGCTCAAAATTATTTTACATAAAAAAGTATAATTTAGATGTATATGACACTAATGAGTTGCAAATATTATTTACTTTATAAAATATTTAGGTGTATTATTAAATTATTATTATTTTTAATTATTATTGAGAAAGTATAAATATGGGTACAATAGGAAAAAATTGACAAAAATTAAAGCTTGTTCTTATAATTAGGACCAAAATCAACTTTAAAATTTATTCCTATAATTAGGACCAGAGGGAGTATTTACTAACAAAGTCTCTATATCAATAATAAGCAAAACCCTCTAATCAAGTGTTTAATGTGGTGACATACTTAAGACTTCGAAATTTCCTATAAAGCTCATTTAACATTTGTTTTTATATGACTAATATAACATCCCCATTTTTCATGTGCTTCAATGTGGATTTTATTTACATATATTAATTTTTATATGATGTTATGTGTATTAAATTTGATCAAAGGGGGTGAGAACAAGGTTACATGAAAATTTATTAGGGATTACGAAGAAAAATTAAGGGATAATTAATAAAGGGATGATTTTGGCTTAGAAATTTTAGAGGCAATATTTTATGGCATAGAGAAATTAATTGAGGAAGAGAGATCCTTATATGGAATTAAGGATTTAATTTTTGACATTTATCCAATCTTTACAACTAAATAAACAATAAACTAAGTTATAAATAAAAGTCTTGTGGCCGATTAAATGGAATCATATTGGTATGAACTCCACAACACCTCATTTCATCAATTTGTTAAATGAATTAAGACGCATACATGGGTCAAATAATTCACGTCACATCAGCCACCTCATGCATTTCTGATGCATAAAGCAAATGGGGCTAATTAGAAGGCATTGGCGTAATGTTAATTGGGTGAATTGTCAATGTCAAATGGAATTCCGTTATTTCGTACTGCCCAAACTGACTTCAAATTTCTTGGGCTAATAACTTGATGTGTTGGTTTAATTATACCAATTAGTCAAACTCAAACATTAGTTCCCAAAAGTCTCGGCCAACAAGAGCATTGGATGAGAACTAAATGGCAACATGTAAATAAATGGAAGTTTAAGTCTAGATGTGAACTTCCCTTGTCCTTGTCCAACCGACTTGCCCTTGTAATATTCATTAATTCATGAGCTCAATTACTTATTCAAGTCGGACTACACACCCAGAGCATAAAGAAAGAGAGAGTAGGGACGTGAGAGACCGAGAAGGGGTAGGAGGAAGAAGAGGTCCAAGAAAACGTGTGGATTCATCGATTAAAACCTTAGAGGTAAGCTTCCAGAGTTCTCCCAATCTTATTTTCTACAAGTATGGTATTTGGAGAGGCATATGAAGTTCTGAAAATTTGGTTTTGGATAGAGAAATATTAGAAACTAGTAGAGAATCATAGGTTGAAGCTTATGTGTTTGGTACTTGTGGTTGTGTATGAAGAAGTATGGTAATTTCAGTTTTGTGTGTTAGGTTCCCTTGCTGCGTGGGTACCGAATTAAGGAAGGATTTATTATGTTTTAAATATGAGTTTGAATTTTGGAAGATAACCTTTGAAGAAAAGATCCCATATTGTGATTGGTGCCAATTGAGTTAAAAGTCATGGACTTTTCTCCTTGCCTTGTTTTTCGGTCAGCATTTTTCTCTATGGAGGAGTTGGATTTTGGTAAAATTGATGGTTTTATTATGTTCAAAATGAACAGTTGTGTAGGTAGAGGTTTGGTAGAAATTTTGGAAGCTCTGGGATTAAATTGTATCGAAACCCGAAAAATGTTTTGGAAATTTTAGTGTGGACAATCATTTTGCAACAAATGTTTGGGCTAGTGAATGGTGTCCAATTGCCATTAAAATTTACAGGATTAAAGTACACCTGTTAAGGGTCACATGGATTTTTGAACCTCCCCAAAATGATTTTTCTAGATTTAATTATGAATTTTCGAAGACCAACCACCGCTTGCTGGAAATTCCTGAAAAATGACAAAAATAGAGGGAATATATGTTCATATTAAATTCCTTAATGAGAAAAGGAATTCAATGAATATGAACACATGAATTCGGCTTATTTTAAATTATCAAAAGGGAATATTTACTATGGAGGAATTAACTATATTTATATTTTGTTATTTTAGGATTGTTTGTGATATTGTGCACCGGGAAACTCTATTATTATTTGTAGTCGACTATCAGGTAGTAACCTTAATCTTCATATACTATGTGTGACTTGTGTATGTATGTTTTACCATTATGTTGTTTTTTCCATGTTTATTGCATACATTCCGTTATCATTCATTTTCCTAGCACTATGGAACCGGAACATGCTGTGTGCATAAACGGGCCTTGATGTGTGCCATGCCCGGTGGTCTGTGCTGTGTGCTATTATGACCACTGCAGTCTGTGCTGTGTGCTATTAGTAGGGGTGGAAACAGGCCAGGCCAGGCTAGGCCTCGCCCTTAATAGGCCAAGCCTGTGTTGCAACAAAATGGCCTGAGCCTGGCCTGTAGCTTGTTACAGGCCATTGTTTCGGCCTGAGCCTAGCCTGTATACAAGTCAGGCCTGGCCTGTGGCCTATTAAGGCCTGTTAAGGGGGCCTGCATTTTTGAAAATTTTGTAAGTAATCTAATACCAAGCCAAATTACATAAATTATTTCTAATGATATAAAATACATCATTTAATATGAAATCAAATACAACACAACAACATCTGTGATTATTCTTGGCATAGAATTGGGGAAGCAAATATTTTAACATTGTTCTACCCAAGTACAGCCCGGATCAATGCACTCAGCACCAGCAGATGCAGGAGACGAATAGCATATTGTCTGAAAGATCAAATCAAAAGGAAAATCAATTACCCAATTGTAACATTTCGTTAAAATTCATAGATATCAGAAAATGACATACCGAGGGAAGAAAATGCCAGAAATTTTTTTCCCTTATTATATCAATACTAGTCTTTGTAAATGGAGCTAAATACCTAAGAGGGGGTGAATTGGGTATTATCAAATTTTTGACTAAGTGCTCTGTTTTTGAACTATAAAAACAGGGTAATTCAGAGTGAGGAAAGAATAGCAAGACACAAGAAGATTTATACTGGTTCGGTCTTAACCACTGACCTACGTCCAATCCCCAACCTCACTGGGATTTCCACTATATCAAAGATTACACACTCTGCACTCAAGAAGTGATTCTCTCACTAGAACTCACTCCCCCTTACAAGTTGTAATCAATGAACCCAACCACCAAGTCCCCTGACTTGGTTCTTTACAATAAATGATTAACAATCAAAGGAAACTCTCTCTAAGAGTAGATGATGATAAACATTGAAGCTTATGTTGTCATAAGACAAGATACAAGTGAAAACTGAAAGGTAGTTCAAGAACTTGAATGCTTGTGCGTTTTCAGATGTTGTGGTTGTTGTAAAGACTTGAATGCTGTCCTATTTATACTCAGGAAGCATTAATTGACCGTTACATCTTCAATATTACCGTTGAGAGAAGTTTACAGGTGTTTAGCAAGTGGCTTAGGCATCTTCTCTCTCTAAGCTTAGCTTAATCCAGCTGGCCAAGCAATCTGAGTTGTTCCTCTGCGAATTAATCCGTTGGAGATGAAGTTTCTTGAAGTAGAAAACATTCTTTAATGCTTTGTAATCGTGTGCAGAAGAATTAGCCAAGATTGTGCAACTTTCTGAGTAGTACATTTAATGAACTGAACCACTTTTTGCTTTTCACTTTGTCCTTCAATTTACTTTCGTTAATCTGTCTAAAAAATCATCAAAGAGATGGTTAATCATAGCCAAGAATATATAGGAATGATAAATGGAAGTATTAAGATCAAATAAGATGGTTCCATAAATTCGAGATTTGATTTTCAAGTTTAGCGTCCAATACTCGAGTATGTTCATCTATACTCGAGTTTGTCACTGTGCACTTAACTCAATACTTGAGTATCCATCTTGATACTTGAGTATTCATCATCCAGAGAAGAATCATCGTGATGTGAACTTTGGACCTTAAAGACAATACTCGAGTATTCAAATCAATACTCGAGTTTTCAAGTCATTGACAAGAGGAAAAGCTCTCTGTATGCCCAATACTCGAGTTTCAAAATCAATACTCGAGTATGTATTCATTTGAAAATTTTTGTGGAGTTTTCATGTCAATACTTGAGTTTTCAAATGAATACTTGAGTCTTCATAAGCAGATGTTAAATATGAAAAACTTTGTGAAGGTCCAATACTTGAGTATGTAAAACCAATACTCGAGTTTTCATAGTGTGTAAAACTTTGATGCCTCTCTGTATGACCAATACTCGAGTATTCAATTGAATACTTGAGTATTGAGAACTTATGTCAATGTTGAAATTCTCTATGTATGTTCAATACTCGAGTATTGTAACCAATAATTGAGTATTGTCTCAAGGTGAAAACTTGGAGTGCTCTCTAAGAGTCCAATACTCGAGTATTGCAACCAATACTCGAGTATTGCAACCAATACTTGAGTATTGTCTCAAGGTGAAAAGTTGGAGTGCTCTCTGTAAGTCCAATACTCGAGTATTGCAACCAATACTTGAGTATTGTCTCAAGGTGAAAACTTGGAGTGCTCTCTGTAAGTCCAATACTCGAGTATTGCAACCAATACTTGAGTATTGCTTTGTGAAAATGGATTTGAGCAACTCTCTGTCAAGTCAATACTCAAATATTGATACCAATACTCGAGTTTGTCTTTGAGAGTAGGTTTTTACCAAAGACAAACACTTCCAAGTGAGTTTACAATTGTTGATTATCATCAAAACACATAGGATACTAACAGTCTTTAAATGAATGAATAAATATGAACATTCTTACAAAGGTTAACAGATTTTTAAAGAACGTGAGTGAAGTAAAACATATCCACAAAGAGAAGGACTTAGAAGCTCTATTCTAACCTGTTAGAACTTGGCGAGGCAATTCCTTAATCAAGTTGCTGCCTCCCCTGAAGTAGGCTTTCTCATATTGTGCTCAGCTCTAATTACCTCATCCACCAATAGATTGAGAAGCAATCACAGGCCTGTAGATCATAACACAAAAAAAAAAAAACATTTAACAGAACACCATTATAAGAAGATAATTGCTCACATTAATTGAATAAGGATCACAGTAACAATTGACTCTTATCAAATCAGTTAGTAAAAGTTCTATTGACCTTTCTTCCCCTGATGCTAGTTTATATATAGAGAGAAACAGATAAAGCATTGATTGTCATATAATTTTAGGTCCAGACGTACCCTGAGTTTATGATTTGGCGCTTCACAGAGTAGTTGTAAAAAATGCCCTCCATTTGGGGGTCTATTGGTTCTCTTGTGTGTTAATTCAATCCCACTACATTTCCTTCGTCATGCTCTCCCTGAAAACATATTCAGCAATTGTATAATGACACCATTCTGTTTTGCAGTTTGCGAAAAGCAATTTGCATAATGAAAAAAAAAATGTATTGATGCTACATACCGTAAGAGCAATGATCACATCTTGTGTATCAAGTCCTGAGTTGTCAGCAAGAGTCTTAGGCACCACAAGAAGAGCATCAGTGAAAGCAAAAACTCAGTACAATCTTCCAATCATAATTTCTAAACCTAGAAATCAAAATATTAACCAATTTGAATGGAGTTATAAGACCAGAGAATAGACCTATCCTTCAAGCAATGACAAAAGCAAAAACAAGGTTTTTTTTACGCAGCCTTCATATACTTACCAATTTTGGTTAAATGCCCAGATCTAAACCCAGATCTGGACATCTGGTTATGTACCTTCATATATTTATCTACGCAGCCTGGCAAATGAAGTTTTTTTTTTTTCGGGGACAAGTTACACAACCCACAAGCATACAATGATATTAGGAAAGTAACAATCTCAAAAGAAAGAAAGAAATTATACTTACCAATTATTCGGTTAGGGAGATCTAGCCGAACACGAACCAGCACAAGCGAAGCACAAGTTGACGAATGCTGAACCACCACCACCACAAGCGGCCGCGACTGAGACTCCGAGAGGCTGAGTGAGAATGTGAGATCGACAAGTCTAAGAGAGTAAGATCTAAATCGACAAGGCTGAGAGGGGCTGAACACTGAACCAAAACCCTAAAAAAACCACAACCAAAATCAGAAGACCAGATTCACAAAATGAAACCATAACAAAAAAAACCTCAAAACAGAGCCGATTCATTACTAGAAATCAAGAACTAGAGTCCGAGACTGAGATTTGAACGCTGATCCAACAAAAGCAGCCGAGATTGAGATCTAAGAGTGAGAGGCCGAGACTAAGATCTGAACACTGAACCAGTAGAAGCGGCCGAGAGGTTGAGGCTGAGGGCGACGATGAGCTGTGATCTGAGAGTGAGAGCGCCGACGAGCTGAGATCTGAGAGAGATAGCGAGACGAGCAAGATCTGAGAGTGAGCCGTAGACTTCCACGATAGAAGGAGAAGGAAGGAAGGTTTGGGACTTAGGTTATTTTTAAGCAAGTGTCACAATCAGTGAGGCATTTACCCTTATACCCCTATAACAGGCCGACCTGATAGGCTTAACAGGCTCTTGAAGGAACCTAGGCAAGGCCTGTTTAATGAAACAGGCCTCAAAAAAGGCCTGAGCCTGGCCTGTTGGCCTGACAGGCCTGGCCTGTCCAGGCCGAAAGCAGACCCAGACACAGGCCCCTGGCCTATTTCCACCCCTAGCTATTAAGACTGCTAGTTCCGGATTTGGCTGTGTGCCTTGATACTGAATGTTATGTGGTATTTGTTTATTTATAGTTTTTCTTACATGCATTGTTATACATTTTATATGAGATTAACAGTTACTCTAGGATTCAATTTTGAATCCCAGCTCCTTTTAAGCCATCTGGCAGTTCTTCGAGATTGGAGCAGGGAGATAGGGGTAAGGCTTCGGAGCTGAAGTAGTGTGGAGGTGACTGTTATTTTTGGGTATTTATTTTGATTACCGGATGACTGTATTATATTATTTTGGCCGGTCAGGCACCATTATCCGGATGACTTTATATTTTGATCCCTTTGGGGAAAGAATTTATCCTTCCGTATTTTTATCAATATATTTTTGTCCAAACCGGTGTGTGCTCTATTGCTTATACTCTGATATGTGTCGTAAATTAACGGGAGAAATATAAGCTAAAATTAAACAAAAGTATAGGACCGCACTACTCGCCACCTGAAATGGCGAGGTCGGTAGGTGTGTAACAACTAAGGTGCCTCTGAGTCACTCTGGACTAGGGCCAAATCTTTTTTAAAATTTTACTCTAATGATTTTGACCTCTTCCAATAAATAAATATGATTATCAATATTTAAATTGGGCTATGGAGCTAAGCCAGTTACTTGGGATTGGGATCACGTCTGACCTGGGCAAATGTTTAGGGGTTCCGATTATTCACAAGAGAGTTACTAAAGCAACTTACCACCCCATCGTGCAAAAAGCTAAGAAGTTGTCAGCTTGGAAAAGTATATTTTTAACGATTGCTGGCCGTTCTGTATTGATTAAATCTGTTCTATCCTCTCTCCCGAGCTACTGTATGCAGTCAACTCTCCTTCCTATTTGTACTATCAATGAGCTTGATAAGATTTTGAGGAACTTTCTTTGGTCCCAAGAAGAGGTTATTAAAAAAATGCATCTTATTGCTTGGGACAAGGTCACTCAAGCCAGGAAGCAGGGGGGCTTTGGCTTTAAAAATCTTTGACAACAAAATAGGGCTTTTATTATGAAGCTCTGTTGGAACCTCCTGACAAAAAACCATGAGCTGTGGGTTCAATGTTTGTGGGCTAAATATAACTGTGGTGACCAACCTATTCCTAAAGTATCTAGGAAAAGAAACTCATCCTCCGCTTGGAAAGCGATTGTTGAAGTTTGGGACAAATTCCTTGTTGGAGTCGGGAGAAAAGTTAATAATGGGGCTGTAACCAAGTTCTGGCATGACCAATGGTTGCCTATCGATCGTCCCCTCATTGCCTTTGTTTCGAATCCTTCACTTATTAACGGCAATGAGGATGTCTGCGAGCATGTTTTGGCAAATGGAAATTGGGATACTGGTAGATGGCTAGGCATATTGCCTCTCTCAATCATAAATATTATCTCTACATTACGGCCCCCATCTAGTAGTTTCCCTGATTGTTTTTCTTGGAGAGTGGCAAGAGATGGATGCTTTTCCGTTAAATCTGCTTATAGCTACCTATCTGACAGGGGAGGAACGAGGGATAACTGCTTCTGGGCCATGTTGTGGAAATGGCAGCTTCCTGAGAAAGTTAAATTCTTTATGTGGCAGGTCGGTCATGAGAGACTTGTCACAAACTCTCTTAGAGCCAAAAGAGGTCTTACTAATGACAAACTCTGTCCCTTTCCCTGTAATAATGAGGAAAATGTCATCCATATAATCAAAGACTGTGCAAGAGCGAAAAACTTGTGGAGGCAAATTTTAAATCCTAACTATTTCTCTCAGTTTTTTGCAGGTAATTTGCAGGCCTGGCTTAATTGGAATACAAATTACTCTCTCGGAACAGGAAGATTTCAGAACTTCTCTTGGTCAAGAATCTTTAGCCTAGGGTGTTGGATTCTTTAGACAACCAGATGTAAATTCCTGCTACAGGGCGAAAGCACAAATACCAGGGAGATGCTTCATTACTGTAATTATCTTCTAATGGAAAACACAACTAATCATGAACTAACCCATCAAATTTTCCAACTTGACAGGTCCAATGAGAAGCCTTGGACTCCACCTCCTGTAGGTGCGGTTCGTATTGATGTGGATGGATCGGTGCAGTATCAACACCAAGCCGCTTGCGAAGGAATTATAAGGAACTCTCAAGGTCATTGGCTAATGGGATTCCAAAAGTCTCTTGGAATGCAGACTGTTATTGAAGCGGAGCTCTATGCTATTATGGACGGGCTAAGAATGGGCCATCAGATGGGTTTCCAGAAGATTCTCCTATATTCCGACTCGCTTGAGGCCATCAACATTCTCATGAGAGACTATGGCACTGATCACCCGTTCAGAGACACCATTGGGGAAATTGGAGACCTTCTTCTTCGAGATTGGGATGTGGACATCCACTACACTTCAAGAGACAACATTGCTTGTGCTGACTATATGGCGAAGCATGCCCATGGCACACCAGATAGCTCGGATATGGTCCTTAAACCAACAGTTCCAAGGGGTTGCCTTGAGGAGTTTCTGAAAGACTGAGTGGTCTGTCAGTCCTAGTTTTTAGTTTTTCCTATTGTATCTTGGGTTAGACTTATTTAGTCTTGTCCCTTATCTTTATCAAGCTTAAGCTTGCCGTTTCTTTTCAAAAATAAATAAATTTGCCTTCAAATGAGATCGAGGACGCTTGGTACATGCTGACGCATAACTATGTAGCAACTTTTGTTATGATCGTGGACTCGTCAGTGGCTTCTATATTTCTTGACTGTGATTATACGAATCAAACATTGGGACCACATTTGATTATCATTAGCTCGAATTAATGCTACAACAATATTAATTAAAACTTCTCGGCTGCTTCAAGTAAAACCTAATTGAAGGGTTAGTCTGACTTTAGTTATAAAAGTAAAATTTATTTTTTATATTTATATTTATTTTCTTAAACTAAAAACTTGAGGGTATCAAAATCACCAATGAACAATTAAAAAGTGAAAAAAAAAATATAATTAAGGTGCAAATTGGTCAACGAACTATTACCCCGTCACTGTTACGCTATCACTGTTTTAGTGTCTCCGTCTTCCATTAACTGTCACAATGTCGGTGACGTCGGCGTCTCTAAAGCTTCCATTGTTGCTAGGTGTTCCACTCACCCTCTTAAACTCATCTAGGTCCGTATGCAGCTTTAGGGTGAAAATCACACACCAAAACCAAATCCAGCAATCCACAGCTTTCGATTGGCACGCACCTTACACCCTGGATCCATCCCTCTGATGCCACAAATAGCAGTCGCCGCTGCCACAGTGCCTAATTGCATGGGTCTCATCTCTGTTGGTGTTTGTCTTATCCAACAAGAAGGCTTAACCGCTCTTTTCTCCAGCGTTTCCACCACTATCCTACGCTAGTATTTCATATTTTAACGTAATTGTGATAATTGTTTTTTTTATCATAGCTATTTGGTACTTTTTTTTACTTTTTAATTGTTTATTGGTAATTTTGGTACCCTCAATTGTTTTTTATGTCAGATGCTCATCAGGTAATGTTGGCAAATCTGTATCTTAACCATTTTTTTTAAAATTCAATCATTAGACTGGTTCTTTAGTCAAGGAGCACGAGAGAAAGATAACGTGGCCATTTTAATTTTGATGATTTAATTTTGAAGTTGAAGATAAAGTTGATGATAGGGTGATGATAAATATGACGGCAGGATGCTGCCTTTTTCTTTTTATTGGAAACTAATAATTTGCTTATATCATTTTCCCTTGAAAATTTTGCAATTCTGTCTTTTCTTTCCTTGCCTTCATCATAAGGCAGCTTAGCTTACCTGCTACCAATTTTCAAGATCACAACGCTGTGGACCAAACTCAAATTTATTATGCTTAATATATTACTATGCCTAATTGTTTTATTTTCTTAAAGGGTGTGACCAAACTGGAATTTCCTAACTTGGTTTTGACTCTGTCTTCATTCATAAATATGAAAGTAAATACATACGGCCCATAGTTTCCATTTCTTAAATTAAATGACATATCTTCCCATCTATATTTTGAAAAGAACTTTTCTAGTTAGCTCTTCATTTTTATATTACTTTTTGAAAGTTTTTTTATACAAGTCTTTCAGGAGAAAAAAAAAGAATTTTCCCATGCATATTGAATTATGGAAAATTGGGAATATGTCCCCATTTGATAAATTGATTGGGTAATTTGACCTAAAAAAAGTAAGCTTGAGGCCCTCTAAGAGAAATATGCAACCATACGAAATAATCCCTCTACTCTTGATTAAAAATAATGATATACTATTTCACATTTTCCACCTATTAGTTCCCTCACTATCATGTAAGTGACCTTTCATGAATTGTAAATAATATTTCATGACTTGCAAATGACTTTCTATGAAAATTAAGTTAGAGTATAAATACAAATGATTTTTCACGAATTGCAATTGAGTTTTTATGGTGTGCTATTTTGTCATTTTCTCTCTCTCTCTATGTTTCTCCTAAAAGACCACAGATTCCAAAAATGAATGACCAATTACTTTTTCAATAAGGACTTTTAGCCATTTTTTCCTTAAATTAATGAATCATATTATAATTTTACAGTCACTTCGGCCTCTATTATAAGGCTCCTCTAACTACATACTACCTCAGCAAAACTAAAGAAATATCATTAATTCATCAACTTATCTGAAAATATATAGAATAACTTTTTCAACTTTTATATCCATATTTAAATAGGAAATTTTTATGCTGATATTGGGTTACTTGTCATAATTAATTAATTTCAATAGAAGTGATATTGAAAATTTTTTTTTATTAATGCTTCATAAAGTAACTTATTAAAATAACGACTATTTATCTCTTTTAGAAGTTACCTTATTATAAGGACCCAAAGAAGAGGGAGTATATGTATCATAAAAGTAGGAGGACTAACAAATAACAACTACAAAATTTACCCGGCAATTTTCACATATGGTTATTATAGTAAAAGGGAAGCTGAAACAAAAGCATCTATACATAGTTTGTGTATGGAACTAATTAAATTACAGAAATAAACTCAAATGACTTGTAAAGAGAGTATATACTAAAAATACATAGTCTAGTTTTTATTTTGTTCTTTAGTCTTGCAATTTTGACAATTCATTTTTTTTAATGTAGAATCAAACACATATATATGATCTCACTTCAGAAAAGAAAAAATATACTGAAACAAGAATGCAAATAACATGAAACATTATGTTTCAATTATATATAGATTATCATTGTGAAGAAATTAAATTGAACATGGAATTGACCACAAAATTATTAAATCAGTCATGACTTGGGATTATTTTTTTACCACTTCTCATTGAATCAGCAGTCTCTTTATCTAAATGATAAATTTGACATTGAAAAGTTAAGAGTAATACAAATATAATGAAAGCATGAATATATAGGAAAGGAACTAGTTTCGGTTGGATAGACACCATTTGCTCGTCCCATTGGTTTAGATTTATTTTTTTAACTGGTAAATTTTTAATAAAAAAATTATTTTTTAAAAAAATATTAGTTAAAATATTATCTTTTTTCAGATTTTCTACCCATTAAGATATTTTTTTTTTGAAAAAAATAAAAAGTAAAAAAAAATCAAATCTATAAGATAAAATGAGCAAATAATACATATTCTTTAGATAGAGACCGAAACCGATTTTATATAGAAAAGGGGTTGCAAATGGTAGGTGATCCCACCAGCATAATGATGATAATTTCGGGAAGCCCATTTGTCGTTCAAGAAGATAGCCCACTAAATGACACACTTATTTCCTTAAGCCTCGACTAGTTGGTTATAGGCGAAAGGTTAATCGATCCAAGTCATCTATTTTTTTCTCCCCAAGGGTTCCCGTGCAAATGCGCCGGAAGATTAAAGATACCACCCCAACTGCAAGTGTCGAATGAGATTGGTAAGTACCTAGGATTCCCTTTTACAAGTAGTAGGAAGACTAAGAAAACTTTCCATTATGTCATTGAGAGGGTTAGATCAGAGTTGTCAATGTGGAAGGCTAATTGTCTGTCAACAGCTGGGAGAATTACTCTTGCTAAGTCAGTTCTGAGCACCATTCCTTTGTATCCAATGCAAGTTTCGAAAATTCCTAGCAGTGTTTGTCAGGAGATTGAAAGATTGCAGCGAAACTTTGTTTGGGGTCATGATGATGGATCTCGTCAGTTTCATCCTGTGGGTTGGGATCAAATCTCAAAGCCCAAAGAATGTGGAGGTCTTGGTTTCCACAAGCTTTCATCGGTTAATCGTGCGTGTGGGACTAAATTGTCTTGGAAGCTAGTTCTCGATGCCGATGGGCTTTGGCCTGAGATTTTGCAACAAAAATATATGCTACGTGATTCTAATTCTTTACTGTCTCGTAAGCCAGGTGATTCTAAGCTCTGGAAGTTTGTTCTCAGAAAGAGTTTATGGAGATGGGTACTAAGTGGCAGGTGAGGAATGGAAGACTTACTACTACTAATTTCTTCAATGATAAGTGGTTACTTGTTCGGTAGTATCTGAGTGTCTACTGCAGAGACCCCTCTCACCGGAGGAAAATCATTCTTCAGTTTTAGATTGGGCGTGTGATGGCTCATGAGATTAGGGGAGATTCTCACATATTCTTACTCCGGCTGCCATCTGTAGCCTTGGTGCTCATATGATTTCGAGAGCTGATGCTGGTCCTGATCTTATGGTGTGAGGCGAAACTAGCAGTGGCCTTTTTTCATTGAAAAGCACTATTTTCTTATTGAACGCATCCCCCATCATCTAAAGACATAATCTGTTTAAGGCGGTCGGGAATTGGCAAGGGGCTGAAAGAATTAAGGTATTCATGGTTGGTTGCCCTAATAAATAGATTACCAACTAAAGCTTGGAGGAGTTCTTGGTCTCATGAATCAGCACTGTGTGAGTTCTGTAATGAGGGTGTGGAGGATGTGCTACACATTCTCAGGGACTGTAAGTATGCTAAGCAGTTGTGGATGATGCTTATCCAACCGAGGTATGTGTCTTCATTTTTTGCTTGTGGCTTTAGGGACTGGCTTGCCATGAATCTGAAAAGAAAGATTGGTATAGATGTAGGTTCCTGCTGGAATTTAATCTTTGGGGTGACAATTTGGAAACTGTAGGGCTAGCGAAACTCCCTTGTTTTTTATAGTAATGTTTTTAAGCCACGTAATCCTGAGGCGGTTATTGCTCAAGTCTGGAAAAACTTTGTTATAGCCCAGGATTTGCTGTCGGTTAGGTATGATGCTGATACTGCTGTTTCTCTGGTGGATTTTTCGATATGGCGCAGACCACTTGTGGGTTGGGCTAAATTGAATATTGATGGTGCTGTTGTTCGTTCTACTCTTGCGGCAGGTTGTGGGGGATTATTGAGAGATTGCAATGGGGATTGGTTAGTGGGATTTACGAAAAAGATTGGTTTGTGTAATGCCAATACAGCTGAACAATGGGCTATCTATGAAGGATTTAGATTAGCTTGGGATTTTGGGTTAAATAGATTATTAGATCAGGATTTCAATACTGGAAGCCTATTGTTTGAGCAAATTAAGAGGTTGTTGGGTAAGGAGTAGCAGGTTAGTATCTGCTATGTTCCTCCGCAGATCAATAGAATCGCTGAGGCCTTAGCTAAATAAGGTATCTTGAAAACTGATATTCAAAGCTTGTTCGTTGCATCTGCGGACGTGACGTGGATGAATCATGATGGATTGGGATTTATTTGCCCTATGTGTTAATTTCTTTTCATGATAACTTTGGCTTTTTAGCCTTCTTTGTTATGAAAAAAAAAATAAATAAATAAGAAAGTAAGTACAACAAAAATCTTTCCTAGCTCTAATCTTTGTTGTAATTTTTTATACAAGTATCTTATATATATAATCAATTTTGATAAAAGTCAAATTGTTCAAATTCAAAACCACAACACCTTGAAAATTCGGAAGCATGATTTCGTTTCATAATTGTACGGTTCATATGTTATAAGATTTTATGTCAGTTTAAACATTTATGTTGGGAATGACAGTTATAAACCCTAAGCTAAATATTGAATGATAATATTCGGGGGAAAAAAAAAGGAGGAGGAAAGAAAGGGTTGATATACTTGAAAAGGAAAGCGTAGGACTTTATATGTCTTGGGTTCCCTACATTTACGTAGGATCTATTCTTATTTAATTTCTGTCACATAATTGGAGTAGATATATATGTTATTGTAGTTGCTTGATCTGCTAAGCAAATATATAATTATATAAACTAGATTTTATACTAAGGATGGAATGTTGTATCATCGGATGTGGGCATATGGATTGGCCATTATACATCTAAGCAAACCGCCATAAAGTTGAAAAACTCTTAGCACTACAAAAAAAACTGTTTTTTGCGGTGGAAAAATTTCCTCGCAAAAAAGCCATTTTCTGTTGCAAAACTGATTTGCGGCGGAAAAAATTCTGTCGCAAAAAAAACCCTCGCAAACAAAATTTTCATTGCAAACCCTGATGATGCCACAAGCCGCCAGCGAGAAAGAGATGAAGGAGGGTTATGAGGTAGAGAAAAGAAAATTCAAATTTTAGGGTTTTCCCCTCATAGGTAAATGTGATCATTAATTATAATCCACAGCATCTTACTTACAAACGAGTTTTCATGACTTTTCTTCAATTTCTTAATTTAATATTCTTAGGCATGAAATTTTTTCTTAAAAAAATATATTATAAACGTATATATCTTTATTATTAGATTGAACATGAAGCGACTGTCATTCGTACCCAACTATAACTTATATTACTCCTTTCAGTCCTAATTATAGGACATATTTAATTGATTTTTGGGAGATTAAAGAGGGGAGTTTAATTAATTAATTTTACTTATTTTCTTAAAATTCCCTTATATAATTTAAAATAATATAAGTAAAAGTAAATGAATAGCTTTACCACATGTCTCTTCAACCTAAAATTTTCTCTTCCACACGCTTTTTAATTAAAATAATGGTCTTGCTATATATACATATATGCGTGTGTGTATATGTATACATATATATGTGTGTGTGGTGCATAGATAAGGACATACATATGTACATGTGTATGTGTGTGTGTTTATATATGTTATACACACAAGCATATATTGACACACACACAGATATACATATATGTACACACATATACATAACTTATATGTCTATATATATTTGTATGTAGAGGAGACACACATGTGTGTGTGTATATATATATATATATATATATACACGGACCATATATGTAGACACACACTGTGCATGTGTTTCTATATATATTGACAAATTAACATCAGTTAACTGATAACTAAATTAAAATCGAATAATTTGAAAGTTTCACCGATTGGAATGATTTACGCACCTATATGCATATACTTACTAAAAGCCAACTACACTTGAGAGAATAAAATAGGAGTATTTTAAGAAGATATTGACGAAAGTTAGAATATTGTCATATAATTAGAACCAAAACCAACTTTTAAATGTTGTCTTATAATTAGGACTTAAGGGAGTATTATATAGCATAGTGATTTTATATGTGGTATTCATATCGCACGGCCCTCCATGAAAAATGACGTAGCCCGCATAAACAGAAACTAATACTTGTACTACGTTAGCCTAATTTTTTTTACTTATAATTTTGAATAAAAATGTGAACTTAAAAACAGGTTTAATTAAGTCTCAGCATTAATTAAATTTATTGTAAAGCATAAAATATAATTTTATAAACGATGATCCACGCGTTATTTTTTATAATGCGTGAAATTATAGATTATTGTGGTTATATATATATATTGCATATGTATACTTTAGTTAAAAAAATAAATCAAAACAAATAATATAAATAATCGATAAGTCACCAATGCAACCCAAATAAAATTACTACCGAAAAGAGCTATCCAAAGGTTGAATTTGATTTAAAATACTCCCTTCGGTCCTAATTATATAGGACATATTTAATTAATTTTGGAGGAATTAATGATAGGGGTTAAATGATCCCTTTAGATTATGATGATTACTTAACTGATTGATGAACCTTTTAAACAACAATAATAATAAATTCAAAACAATGGAGAAGATTAAAAAGGTGTTCCAGAGAGATGAGCTGGTAAGAGCATTTGCTTTTGGTCATCCTGCAGATTCGTGGCATTTCTTCTAATGAATGTGGCTTTAAAAGAATCGCAGAAAGGGATATAAGCTTGAAGGATTTTATTCCCTTTTGCATCAAAGTATGAGTACCACCATCACATTCTACAAAGATGAAGCTTTATTTTAATTTATCTTTTTTTTTAAAAAAAATAATTGTAATAATAAAGAAACCATGTTGCTTTGGCCCTTCTCATCATCAACCAAGAAGAAAGCCAGAAAGGTCTTTGAATTGAAAAATACAACCTAATATTAAATGATTAAATCAATGCACTAATCATTTAACAATAATAAACCCCATCATGATATGAGATATCTCACTTCTACCAAGAAGTTTTCCTCATCCTTCTGCACAACTTTGATTTTATCCAAAACTGATGTGATGTTAAATTTTGATGCCTTTGCTTCAAACTTTGAGTACTCCCATTGAGTTGCAGGGGAGAATTATTTAATATATGTATTCTTTTTTAGGAATTTTTTTAAGGAATTTTAAGGAGGTTCATTAAATTACTTTAAAGTATATATTTTTTTAAATTTTTTTAAACTAATTAGTTTGACTAATAAACTAATATATAATTTAAGGATATTTAATATATGATGTGATTAGGTAAGTTATTTAACTTCCTTAATCTCTCCAAAAAAAGTCAACTCAATCTTATAATTAGCACCGGAGGTAGTATTAGGATTAAGGGGTATATATCTAGCATTCTAAAGTATATTTTAATAAGGGGTAAGTTATTTAACTTCCTTAATCTCTCCAAAAAAAGTCAACTCAATCTTATAATTAGTACCGGAGGTAATATTAGGATTAAGGGGTATATATCTAGCATTCTAAAGTATATTTTAATATAGGTCTAGTATTCTAAAGTATTTTATGGTATTTTTTATATATGTCTAACGTTGGTTTTCTAAAATTTTTTGTAAAACAATGTTGCCTTAAAGTATTAATTTTTTCAAGAGAAATTGTGCCCAAAAATTATTTTTTTTTTAGGAGCAATTTTAATATTGTCCTTAACTCTCAAAAAGTCCTTTAAATAAAGGTGTATCCAACATTATAAAGTTTTTTTATTTTTATTTTGCAATAACTTTAGGGTGTTAGAGGCATATGAAAGAAAAAATACTTTAGTATGTTGGATGAATTATAAAATGCTTTAGGCTATTGGACGCACTTAGGAAAATAATAGAGGATACTAAATAAATCACCAAATATTTTAGGATACTAGATACACATGAAAAAATAATTCGGAGTGTCAGACTTTTTTTGCCCAAAGTGCTATACTCACCTCAAGCTTATAACATTATTATTAGAATATATAATACTCCTTTTGCTTCCTATTGCAAGATATGTTTTGAAATGTTTTTATATTACAACTTATGAGGCATTTTACAAATGCTGAAAGTTATTAATGTATTTGTATTGAAAATACTCTTAATAAATAAAAATAATTACTTAACCCCATTGATTTGGGGGGGTTTTTTTTTTTCAATTCTTTACTGAGAGATTTATTCACAGTTTTGATGAAGGCTATATCTGGAAAAATAAATGTTTTAGGGACATCAGTTGATTGTATTGTAGTGGTCTATGCGAATTTTTAAGATGCTTTGTGATAATAAATGGAGGGAGTACAGTACATTAATGTTACTTTGTTTTTCTTCTGTTTATAAGAGTTAAACTTGCGACTTTTCTGGGAAAAAGGACAACTTGAGTCTCTAACCACGCAATGAAACCTTAACCAGCAATAATAAGTACTAACATATATTGATAATTTGTAATATATTTATTTATACTGATGATCTGCTCAGATGGTTGCAGATATTTTCTTAAAAGGAATGGGACTTTAGGTTAGATCTTCATGTTGGAAACAAAGAGATAAAGAGGTAAAGTATTCCCTTGTCTAATATCCAGTTCTAGTTGACACCTCGAACCTCGTTAGCCAATTTACAAAACCTGCAACTCTACCATGGACAAAGAATACCCAACCACCTCAACAAATATTGACGGCACCCCTAGCTCCATCGAACAATTATTAACAAAATCCCAATGCACTCTATCATAAGCCTTTTCAAGGCCGATTTTTAGTGCCATAAACCATTTCTTCTTCTTGGTAGTCGTCATCAAATGAATCATGTCCTAGGCAAGAATAATTACGATTTTTTATAAATAACCATAATTTTAGAGCTCAATGTTCCTCGGACAAAACTACACTGATTTGGGGCAATAATTTCTAGTATCAAGAGCTTCTATCTATTAGCTAGCACTTTCGTAATCACTTTGTATATAACTACAAAGAGTCATAGGCCTGAACTCCTAGAAATTTTGTGGAACATCCACCATACAAAAAGAACCATTAAGTATTAATATATTAATTAATATTATGAACAATACATTAGTACATTACGAATTTTCTCAAAGAACAGTTAAGTATTACTTAATATAAGAATGTGAGATTCTGGGAAAAAAAATTATTTGATAATATATTACGATTTTTTATAAATAACCATTAAGTATCAAGTTATATTAAAAAAATAATAATTTGACAATATAGTTCTTCACAAGTAACCGTTAAGTAATTTAACAATATATTAATATATTCTTTATTAATATATTAATTAATATTATGAACAATACATTATGGTTTTTAAAAAGAACCGTTAAGTATTATTTAATATAAAAATGTGAGATTCTGAAAAAAAAAAAAGATTATATACTATAATATAATAAACCGTTAAGTATCATATTATATAAAAAAAAAATTATTTGACGATACAGTTCTTTACAAATAACTGCTAAGTAATTTGACAATATATTAATATGTTATTCATTGATATATTAATTAATATTATGGACAATACATTACGGTTCTTTGTGTATTTTTTTTTCGTCTAAAAAGGCTAGATTCTGAAGGGGAAAAAAAAAACCTTAAGATCCCAATAGATTAAGAAAATGTCAAAAAAGTCTCACAAGGAATTCTGATGTCAAAAAAGTTTCTTTGACAATTCATTTAGTAGGTGATTAATAATTTCATCTGTGGATTTTAACAATTCTTTAGGACCTTTTTCACATCAGAATTTTCTGTGGGACTTTTTTAACATTTTCTTGGTCCTTTGAGACCTTTAAGATATTTTCCCAAAAATTTATTTGACGCAACTCTTCCAACACCTTCTTAAACGTTTCTGAATAACTCTTCTTTCATTGGGTTTTGCTCTACCGTTGCAGTTTCCATCCTCCACTACTAATATGGATCTTCATTCTATAGCTCATTCCTCTCATAATTCTTTCTCAATTAAGCTTTCATTTTTTTCAATTAATATTTTTCTTTTTATTTTGTTTTTCTATATAGCGAGAGCTCACTAATTGAAGTTCAAGGTCGCCATATTATCTGGGAAGAAGAATCATAGACAAAAACAATATCTAATTTCTGATGATGGTAGATGGTTTGTAGATGGAAACAAAGGAAAAAACACCAAAGAAAAGTGAGCGCAAAAAAACGATGAGGTAGAATGACAAATTTTTTTTATCATTGTTTTATTGCATTGAGAATAATTCTGATTACTTTAGATTATATAAATTATAATCAATATTTTTTTCCTCCTAATTTTTAGTAGCTTGTTGAATCACGAACTACTTGAACGTTCTCCTTCTCATGTTTCTAAACTTTTGTAGGTATGTTGAAATCAGATATGAGATTTACTCAAGTTTTAATATTTGCCAATTTTTACTATATATATTTATTTATTTTCATATTTATATTATTCTTTTACAGTTACTTGAACTCTAGAGTACTGATATGTAATCGACAATTTACAACAAAGGTAATGGAGAATATTGTAGAAATTTTGTAATATATTTTCTTTTAGAATTCAAAATATTATAAGATAATGCAAAAATCACTTTTTAGACCGGGTAAAAATTGCTTTTTAATTTTTAGACCGGTTTTGGAGTAGGTGATCATTCTACTCGAGTATGCTCAATCAATCTCAAGACAACGGGCTTCTTTCATTGTGTTTACTTGAGTATATTGTATTGTTACTTGAGTACAATACGTACTCGAGTAGAGAAAGGCCAGTACTAGAGTATGATTAATTGTTCACAATACACTGAGTTCTTTCAAGTTGTTACTTGAGTACGTAGAAGCTATACTTGAGTATGAGTATATGCCTACTCGAGCAAGCTTTTTTGTTGAACCTTCTCTATGTATCTCTCGCAAGCTTCCTGTGTAAACACTTGAAGGTTACTCGAGAAGCCAAGTTGATGCTCAAGTAATGGCCTTACAGTTCTTACGATACTTCGTCTTCTTTGTCTTTGTAAATTCAAATTCTCTAGTTAACATTGCGTAACATCTGATTACTACTCATTATAGTTCTCAATGCTTCTAAACATATTGTTAGTAGGGACAAGGGTCTTAAATGCCATAAAGGTTTTGCTCAGGAGCACTAGTAATATGGAAGTTTTTTTTGGACAAAAAATGCCATGGAAGTTCACAAAACGTAGCAATTTTGCCTCTCTGTCAATTTTGACTGTTAAGTTTAACTGACTGCACACGTGGCATGCCACCTCATCACATGTGGCATGCTATCTCATCAATCATAAGTATCATTTTTGCCCTGAAAGTTTTCATTTAGGAGCAATTTTGCCCCAGAAGTTTACAAAACGTAGCAATTTCGCCCTTCTTTCCGCCAATATTAAATTTGACTATTAAATCAGTCAAAGACCACACATGTCATGCCTTGAAAAGGTCAAACTTAGAGTCAGAGAAGGAGATCCTTGAGATGTTGAGTTCTGAAAATGGAGCTTAATACCCAAGAGGGGGGTGAATTGGGTATTTTAAAAATTTCAAAAACTTGTTCTGTTTTGAGGTAGTAAAAATAGGGCAGAACAGAGCAAGAAGAAGAATAGTGAGAAACAAGGATTTATACTGGTTCGGTCCTAGCAAACTAACTTACATCCAGTCCCCAAACTCGCTGAGATTTTCCACTATATCAATGATTACACACTCTGCACTTAAGAAGTGATTCTCTCACTAGAACTCACTCCCTCTTACAAGTTGTAATCAATGAACCCAATCACCAAGTCCCCTTGACTTGTGATTCCTTACAATAAATGTTTTTCAGAAATAAACTCTCTCTAAGAGCATATATTGATAAACACTGAAGCTCTTTGTATTAAAAGATACTATACAAGTGAAAAACTGAAGAAAATAAATGAACACTTAAATGCAATTCGTTTTCAGCAGTTGTGGTTGTTGGAAAGACTTGAATGCTCTTCTATTTATACTCAGAGATCATTAAATGACCGTTGCTTTCCTAATAGATCCGTTGGAGAAGTTGTGCCAAGGTTAAGAAGTGGTTTAGGCAACTTTTCTCTCTAATTTCCACTTAATTCAACTAGGCAAGACTTCAGAGTTGACTCTCTGCAAATAAATCCATTGGAGAGGTTGCTGCTGGAAGCAGAAATCATTCTTTAATTCCTTGTAGGCGTGTGCAGATGGATTAACCAGAAATGTACAACTTTCTGGGCTTAGCATTTAATGTTCTGACATACTTTTTGCTTTATGCTTTAACCTTCAATAAACATCTTCTAAATCATCTGAAACTCACTAACAAAGTGGTTAAACATAGATGGGAATGTAGAAGATTAATACTGGAAAGCATTGAGATCTATCATGAAGCATTTGCAAAAACGTCAGATTCAATTTTCAAACTTAGTGATGGAAATTCGAGTTTGTTCACCAAAACTCGAGTTTTCAACTGTGCACTTAAGACCAAACTTGAGTTTTAAAGTCTAAACTCGAGTTTTGTTCTTCCAGAGAGCAAAGTCGTGTTTTGAGTTTTTGGACCAACGTTTAAGTAAAACTCAAAACTCGAGTTTCCAAACCAAAACTCGAATTTTGGACTTTTAATGAATATAGCACGTGGAAGTCCAAAACATCAAAACTTGAGTTTCCAAATCTAAACTTGAGTTTTTAAAACGTTGAAAAATCTTAAGCTCTCTGTTTGATCAAAACTCGAGTTTCAAAAGTGAAACTCGAGTTTTCACTTCAATGTGAAAACATTGAGAAAGTTCCAAGGCTCTCGGTCTTATCAAAACTCGAGTTTCTATATCAAAACTCAAGTTTTCATTTGAGTATGAAAATTAAGAAAAATTCAGACCTCTCTGCCTGGCCAAAACTCAAGTTTTGAAACCAAAACTCGAGTTTTCACTTTAAGAGTGAAAACGTTGAAAACATTGAAACCTCTCTGTCTGGATGAAACTCGAGTTTTCAAAGTAAAACTCGAGTTTTCATTTCTAAATGAAAACTTTGAAGATTTTAAGCTAGATCACTCTCCAGTTCTCAAAAACTGTGTAAAACGTTGAAAATGCTTAGTCAAGTCAAAAACTCGAGTTTTGAAATCAAAACTCGAGTTTTCTCTTAACTCAGAGAAAACTTAGAAAATCTCAAAACAGTTTGCAGTTGCAGATTCTTGGCTCAAAAGTGGATTTAAAACTTAGAGACTCTCTGTATGACCAAAACTCGAGTTTCCAATTCAAGACTCGAGTTTTGTCTTTAGTTGAAAATATTTTGAAGTCTCTGTATAAGCCAAAACTCGAGTTTCCAAATTGAAACTCGAGTTTTGTCTTGAGATGAAAAACTGAATGCTCTCTGTAAAGTTCAAAACTCAAGTTTCAAAAAGAAACTTGAGTTTTGTCATATTTAGAAAAATTGAGCAGCTCTCTGTCAAACCCAAAACTCGAGTTTTGAGGCCAAAACTCGAGTTTTGTCTTGACAATAAGTTTTTCAACTTACCAAGACAAAACTTCATTTTGGATTTACAATTGTTTGTGATCATCAAAACCCATAGAGAACTAACATCATTTTTCAACTTACCAAGACAAAACTTCATTTTGAACTAACAATTGCTTAGATCATAAGTGATGCTTCCTTTGGGTTTTGCGACAGACCATTCAGTCCCTTTGACTAGTTCGGCTTCACAAATTCTGGCCGCCTTGAGCTCAACATCTCAAGGATCTCCTTCTCTGACTCCAAGTTCGACCTTTCCAAGGCATCACTTATGTGTGGTCTTTGACTGTTTTAATAGTAAAATTTAATATTGGGAAAGAAGGGCAAAATTGCTACGTTTTGTAAACTTTCGGGGCAAAATTGCTCCTTAGTGAAAACTTCCGAGGAAAAATTGCTCCTCAGTGAAAACTTTCAGGGCAAAAAGATACTTAACTAATTTGATTGATGAGGTGGCATGCTACATTTGTACTCAATTAAACTTAATGGTCAAAATTAACGGAGGGGCAAAATTGCTACATTTTGTGAACTTCCGTGGCATTTTTGGTCCAAAAAAAAAATTCCGTCTTACCAGTGCTCCTCAGCGAAAACTTCAATGGCATTTAAGACCCTTATCCCATTGTTAGTAAGTTTCAAATATAATTAGCTAAGGGATTACATGCAAATCCTCATAAAGCGAAGATCGTGTCAGAGCATTAAATGCGTAGCAGAAAACAGAGCACACACACAAAATACAATTCAAAGCAGGTCAAATGATCATGGTCTCAGACACCCATTCCGGAGAAAGTGACAACACAATCTCCTATGTGAATACACAAGATCTTTAATAAGTGTTAACTTATATGTATACATAATATTTCAATTTATAGTCAGGTTCAAAAAGCCAAGTGTAGAGTTCAGATTCAATTTAATGCACAAACTCAGTGGAATATAGCATAAAAATAGTGTGCAGATTTCAACAAAATAAGATCAATTACAATAGGAAAAAATCAGTGAACACTCAGATTTATTTATGTCATTAGCAGCAGCAACAATTCAATCCAATTTTCAATGATTACACAAATATGCTATTACATTTAATAATACAGACGAGATGAAAAACTCTTACGAGTTCATGGTCTTCTTCAAATCATTCCTTAGTTTGTAGTGAAGGGAGCATAAGACGGCGACTATATAACTCTTCTTGCATAAGAGCACTGTTAGCTCTTAATGTTTTGATGATAACAAATATTTAAGGATTCAAAGATTTTGAATCAGGTTTAACTGTTCTTGAAATTGATTCTTGAGAACATGCGAGTGATTCTCGAGAATTACCACTATTCTAACATCTTTGCGCTTAAGTGTTCAGGAAACAATTCTCAAGAATGGATCAGGGATTCTCGAGAATTGTATGACAAGTTGGCCATCGCAAGCTTATGGCTCTCGAGAATTCACAAGTAATTCTCGAGAACAATTCTCGAGAAGAGGTAAAGAGTTCTCGAGAATTACTAGTCAAAATCACATAGCAGAAAATTTCTCTGATGTGATTCTCGAGAATTGGAAATCAATTCTCGAGAATGGTCGAATGCCTATATGAATCACACATTGAAGTAATCTTGCCTTATGTAATTCTCGAGAATGAGAAATCAATTCTCGAGAATGGCTCTTGAGAATCAATTACGAGATTCTCGAGAATGGACGGTAAGTGTTTTGCAATACCACTCTTCTGGTTGAAGTTAAAACGTGATTCTCGAGAATGAACTCAGGGATTCTCGAGAATGCTCAACCTTTCTTACTTTCGAAACACTCTGATTGTTCAATTCTTGAGAACCTTAAATATAACTCTCGAGTATCTGCGAAGCACACTTTCAAGATTAAGCTTCTCCGTGATAATTCTCAAGAATGTGATGAACAATTCTCAAGAAAGCTTTTTGGCATTTTAAATCTCCGCTCTCGTAAACTATAAATCATTGATTTTGACTTGGGTGATTCATGTTATTGATTTATACTTCTCCTAACCAAGTTTAATCTGTTTTCTAGTGCTTTTCAGATATGATTAACATGTTTTAATCATCAAATTTCCATAAAGCAAAAATGTGTCAGACGCATTAAATCATTGAGTCCTCTTTCTCTCCTTCCTTCACTTTCACCAGCCCTCAGGTTCCAACCTCCTTACCTGAGCCATCCACTCCCATTTTCCCCTTTCCAATTCCTACATCCACACCTGCCACAGTAGTCTTACCATCCTCTTCTCCAATTACCCCAACAACTGAGATTCTTCACTCCTCTCACACTACCTCTACTGAGGTCCTACCATAGTCCTCTCCTCCTATTCCTCTCATCGACCCTCTCCATGACCACTCTATCTCAGCTCCATCCTTGTTTGAAGATGACAAAGGGGGAGAGACATACAAAGAATAGAGTTTGAGATTGAGATGAAGTGTGAAGAGTCTTGGAGTCTTTTGTGTTTATGTAATTTTCAATAATTTTACAAATATGCTTTTTGTGTTTGAACTTACTGATGTAGCCCTGCTATACATTTACTCATTACTGAATGAACATGTAGCTTTAGTTTATGCATTGATTGTGTAAATTTTCATATGTCAATTAGCTTCTGTTGTTTATCTCTGATAGTTATGACTTATGTCAACATGAGTTGATTGTTAAATGTGGACATTTGCAAATTTTTTCAAATGACCAAGTCGTTCAAAATTTTTGAAGTTTAAACTACTGTTAATTGCAAAACTTCATTTTAAAATACAAATTCTCTCAAACTCTTGGAACTTTGGTTTACAAGTGTTGTCATCATCAAAAAAGGGGAGAATGTTAGTTCTTTATGTGTTTTGATGATAATTGACAATTGTAAACACAAGGTGAAGTTTGTCTTTGATAAGTTGAAAAACTTACTGTCAAAGACAAACTCGAGTTTTGATTTCAAAACTCAAGTTTTGACTTGACAGAGAATAGCTCAATTTTAATGAAATAAGCAAAACTCCAGTTTCCGTTTAGAAACTCGAGTTTTGATCTTACATAGAGCACTGCAAATTTTTTATCTTGAGACAAACTCGAGTTTCGACTGGAAAACTCGAGTTTGCATCATATAGAGACTCTTCAATATTTTCTGAAGAAGACAAAACTCTAGTTTCCATTTAGAAACTCAAGTTTTGGTCATACAGAGAGTTTACAACATTTTGAACTTATGCAAACTCTAGTTTTTATATGGAAACTCCAGTTTTCAGTTTGCTGTAAGTTTCCTAAGTTTTTCAAAGTTTTGTGAAAACTCGAGTTTACACTTGGCAGAGAGTTTTCAAGTTTTACTCAGTTTTTGAAAACTCCAGTTTTAATAGAAAACTCTAGTTTTGACTTGGCACAAATTTCTCAAAGTTTTCATACTTAAATGAAAACTCGAGTTTAGTTTTGGAAACTCGAGTTTTGGGCAAGTAGAGAGCTTTGTTCTTTTTCAATGATTTGAAAACTCCTGTTTTGTATGAAAACTTCAGTTTTGATGTTTTGGACCAAAATCCATATTTCATGTTAAAAGTCCAAAACTTGAGTTTGGAAATGGAAACTTGAGTTTTGAGTTCCTGTTCAAAAATATGGTCCAAAGCTCAAATCGCGACTTTCCTCTTTGGAAGGAGGAAACTCGAGTTTAGTTATGGAAACTCGAGTTTTGCTATTAGTGCACAGTGACAAACTCCAATTTTGGTGAACAAACTTGAGTTTGTGTTGCAGAGTTTGAAATTCAAATCTAATGAATTTGTGAAACCTTCTTGTTTTATCTGAATACTTCCTATCATCATTCATTAATATTCCTAATTATGTTTAACTACTTTGTTAGTGAGTTTCAGATAATTTAGAGGATATTAATTGAAGGTTAAAACCAAAAGCAAAAAGTGATGTTAGCACATTAAATGCAAAGTTCAAAAAACTTGCATTTCTTTGGACAATCATTCTACATATGTTGTAAAGGGATTAATGTTTCTTTCCCACATCTAGTAGCTGCTCTTCCAACGGATTAATATTCAAGAAGTCAACCATAAACTTCTATGCAACTGGATTAAACAAAGAGTAGAGAGAGAAGAAGACCTAAGCTCATCCTAATCATTCATGAATGTCTCCAATGGTTACATTAGGGATTCCAACAGTCATTTAATGTTCTCTTGATATAAATAAAGTGGCATTCAGGTCTTCTAAACAACTAATTTGCTGAAAACGAATTGCATTCAAGTTTACCAACTACTCTTTCAATTTTCACTTGTAAAGTATCTTTTAATACATTGATCTTCAGTGTTCATATTTATTCACTCTTAGAGAGAGTTCATTTATTGTGAGTGTCTCAAGTCTGGGGACTTGGAGATTGGGTTATTGATTGCAACTTGTAAGGGGGAGTAAGTTCTAGTGAGAGAATTACTCTTGAGTGTAATCAATTGATATAGTGAAATCTCGGAGTGTCTGGGGACTGGATGTAGGTCAAGTTGTTGGACCGAACCAGTATAAATTTCGTGTATCTTGCTCTTCTTCCCTATACTCTGTTCATCTTTGTTTTTAGTGTTCAAAAACAAGGTAATTGGAAAAGAATTTTAAAATCCCCAATTCACCCCCCTCTTGGTGATTTGCTCCACTTTCAAGATAAACCTGTCAACAACTATCAGTGGGTACCTAAAGGAACCTATGTTCCTAATCCCGAAATAACCCAAAAGGACCCAAAAAAAGATGGGTACCTAAAGATTGATCTCTCTTGATTTTGCAGGTGTGTTTGAGAGCATCAAGAACCAACAAATGGTATATCAACAGTGGATGCTCTAGACACATGACGAGAGATGAAGAGAAATTTGTAGCAATGGGATCAAAAGATAGTGGCAAAGTCACCTTTGGAGGTAATCAATTTGGCAAAATCACTGGTATTGGTGAAATTGGTGCAAAAGATGGACCTCAGATCAAGGATGTCTACCTTGTGGAAGGTCTATGCCACAACCTCCAAAGCGTGAGCCAAAGTTCCGAAAAAAACAACTGGATTATCTTCGATTCAGAAGAATGTCTCACTGTCAAAAAAGATGATCTCTCAATTGATAAAAGTAAACTTAAGGTATTATTCAAAGCTTCTCGTGAAGGAAATTGCTATACTTTAGATTTACCTAAAGTTGATTTAGAAAAATGTTTTGTTAGCAACTTAGATGAGAGTTGGTTGTGGCATAAGCGACATGCTCATGTTAATATGCTCCAACTAGATAAGTTGGTAAGAAAAAACTTAGTTCTTGGTTTAACCAAACTTCAATTTAAAAATGACATACTCTGTGATTCTTGCGAAAAGGGTAAACAAACTAAATTGTCTTTTAAAAACAAGCCTGAAATCTCGACCAATCGACCTCTCCAACTACTTCATATGGATTTAGTTGGATTAGCGAGAGTTAAGAGTCTTGGTGGCAATTTGTATACTCTGGTCATTGTCGATGATTTCTCTCGATTTACATGGACTATCTTTTTATCATCTAACGATGAAACATTTGATCTGTTCATTGTGTTTGCCAAAAAGGTGCAAAACGAGAAAGGTATTTGCATTTTAGTTATTCGAATCGATTATGGAGGTGAATTTGAAAATCAAGCCTTTGGAGAGTTCTGTGATGCACATGACATTGAACATAATTTCTCAGCACTAAGGATTCCCTAACAGAATGGGGTGGTTGAAAGGAAGAATCGTGTGCTCACTAAAATAGCTCGTGCAATGTTGAATGAAAATCAGATTTCACAAGTCTTCTGGGTAAATGCGATGAGCACAGCCAGCTATATATCAAACAAAGCCTACCTCTGAAAGAAGCTCAACAAAACTCCATATGAGCTTTATAAGGGAAGAAAACAAAACTTGGCTCACCTTCACATATTTGGATGCAAATGTTTCATCCACAATAATGGTAAGGACAATATAGGTAAGTTTGATCCCAAATCAGATGAAGGTATATTTCTTGGCTATTCTAATAGAAGTAGAGCATATAGAATTTTCAATAAAAACACTCGGTTAGTTGAAGAATCAATTCATGTTGTGTTTTGTGAATCCAAAGTTAATAAACCTCTAGATGATGATGAGGAAGATTCTTACAAAAATCAATTCTTATCAAAAGCTACCTCTGCTTCTCTTGAAAACCCAGATGATGTTTTTGAAAACGATTCTAAAAATTATTGTGAAAATCCTGATCAATCCCAATCTAAAGCTTGGAAGTTCATTAGGAATCATCCTTTAGACCAAGTGATAAGAGATATGAACCAAGGTGTAAGAATAAAAAAAAATACCTCAAATGAGATTACCTTTTTTGCCTTCATATCTGAGATTGAGCCCTCTAAGATTGACGAAGCCCTTTCAGACAATGATTGGGTGATAGTAATGCAAGAAGAATTACATCAATTTGATAGAAATCAAGTTTGGGATTTGATACCTAAGCCTAAAGACCATCCGGTTATTGGCACCAAAATGGGTATTCAAAAACAAATGTGATGAATCCGCAATCATACACTACTACAGAAATTGGCTTTAACGTCCCTGATTCGCGTCCTATTAATGAAAAAGGAAGTAAAACAAAACGCGGTGGCATTTTTGTAATTAGTAGGTGACTTTTGGAGTCTAATTTTATTTCTTAGACGCCAAACGTCTAGCTCTGGCGGTAAATCCAAGCAAAAAGGAGTCTAAGTCTGTGAATTAGACTCCCTAGGTTGAAAAAAGCAAACCATTTGGAGTCTAAATATATTAATTAGACTCCATAGGTCGAAATTTGGAGTCTAATTTTTAGAATTGGACTCCTTAGGCCATCCCAAAAACACCCATTTCCCGCAGGCCATCGATTCTCATTCTCTCGGAGCCATCTCTCATTCTCTCATTCTCAACCCTGGTCCGCCTGCCCTCACTCCGTTGTTGCTCCGTCACTCTTCACCGTAGGTGCTCCAATCTCCGTCAAAAGGTACCCTCTTCTCTTCCAAACCAAGCGTAGGGGATTCTATCTCAACCAGTGGCGGAGCTTCATTAGGGCAAGGGTCACGCAAGCACGACTTCATCTTCTTCTCATCTTCCTCTCTGCCTCTCTCGGTGAGTCATCGGCTTCTTCGTCCTCAAAAACCTTAGACCCCAACCTCACTCTGGAACTCTGCTCTGTCATCTGTTGCTGCTGAGCACAAGGGAAGTTTTGTGAGTCCATCTTCTCGCTTTATCACTTATTTTTCTCGCTCCAAAAATTTTGAGGTTCCCGCAATATAACTTATTCCCTTCGTTTGTTTTTCTCCCTCCTAAAATATTCATATTTGCCTTTTTGCTCGTTCGATAGCGGTCTGGACTCTGAAGCTTCAAACCTTACTTCACAAATCGGTGCCTTCTTCTTCCACCTCTCTTCTTTGCTTCTTCTTTCACAAATCGGCGCCTTCTTCTTCCACCTCTCTTCTTTGCTTCTTCTTTCACAAATCGGCGCCTTCATTACTTCTGCTACTAGCTTCCCTCAGGTCATCCTCTCTGCTGCTACCTTCGATTCCTACCCCTGGTACATAATCGGTCAGGTCAGTTAGTTTCTCTATCACTCTCTGCTACTGCGATTTTGTGCATATTTGTGAATGGGTTGTGTGGATTATGGCCATTAGTGATGAAATTATTGAGGCTCTCTTTTCCCTGATTTCATTCAGCCTCTAGCAGTTAATTTTGATTGGAATTTAAGTTTGTATTTTAATCAAATTCAAGTATGCAAACTGAGCAAAAAAATTCTAGTATGCAAGGAATGGAAACACTACTTTAGCTTCTAGGGAAGAAAAGGCTAGAAAAATAATAGCTTATGAACTGATTGTAAAAAATAATGATTTTGCAGGAGAGGGGCCTTTTTAAAAATAAGAAATGAATTAGTATCTTACTGAAAAGAAACAAGGGAGAAGTGACTTATTGGTGATGTAGAATGTGCTTGGACAGGTTTAGTAGTAGAATGATTTGTATAATTGTGCCTGGCCTGATAAGTGGTATAGTCCTTCTAAGAATGCAGTATGAATTGTTATTAAACATTATGCACATATTAAAGTTTTAGTCATTGAAAAATTTGAGTAGCTTCGATTTAGAACTTAAAGACCATTTATATCAGTTGACTACAGCAATCTTCAAATTGAATTGATCAAGCCCCTCTATGCACTAAAATGATGGAAAGCCAACTTTTGGAGGATTAAATTGATATAAGCCTAATCTCGAGGAGTTTAAAAGGCTAAGTCACTTATGTGTTTAGATGTATAGCGAGTTCATACATGCTTTTGAATGACTGTTTGTTCTTTTCTTCATCTATTTCCCATATCCCTGTGTTTGCATCTGTGGTTGTTGCATCAAACAGTTATAGACTATTGAGAAATTTATAGTTATTGTATTTCGTTGGTTTTCAGTGGTATAAAAGGGAGATAGGAAATGAAAAGTTGATTCCAATTGTTGATATGAAGAATCTCATGTATAAAAACATTGATGCACGGGGGTTCATCACTGGTTAATTTAGTCCAAAGTTCATGGAAGGGTCTTAATACCAATGTAGTTTCTTCTTTGAATTATTCTGTGATAATGCTTTTAACTTTGGATGAGGATGAATGAAGAAAATGGTCTAAATTCAGACCAAACCAGGATTTGAGTGTGACAGCTTTCAAAGTATCGTCAACAAAACTGGATTGTTTGGCATTTATGCAAGCACTGTAAGCACACCCTTTGCTTTCCGTACTCACAATTCCATACATTCTTTTATTTGACTTATATTGTTGAATAAAAATGAACTGCCATAAGTCGTGACTATAATTCATAATTCCTTATGGTGCTCCATGCTGAGAGAAGATGGAATTATGAAAAGCTACTAAGTTGAAGTTACCTTTGACTGACAATATAGCTAGTTTGTAGCTTTTTGTTGGCCTTTTGTTTGTTTGTGCATTTGTAATATATTGGTTAATATTATTTTCCTAAGCTTGAGATTTTTATTTAATGTGGCTGTAGAGCTCTGATTTTGTGTCAGACGCTGTGGATATAGCAGCCAAAGAATTAATAGCAATTGCAACTCTTGGAGAAGGTTTTTCCTACATCTCTTATTATCTATACAGTTTATTTGTGAAGGTCCTGGTTTCTGCTAAATTAAACTTACATTTCCTGTGATGGCAGTTACTCAGGAATAGCTTGATCGTGTCAAAAAAACCACCAGGTCTGCTGTTCTAATGAATTTGGAATATAGAGTACGCTATCTCTATCTCTATCTCCCTCTCCATCTCCAGTTAATCTAATCGTCATAATTTTAATTAAGTGGTTTTCTTTTGTTTAGACACTCATCATGTGAATGTATATTATTCTGGCATGACAAAATTTTCTTGTGGTTTTCCCTCTGTTTCCCTCTTCCTGTTTGCTTAGAGATGTTCACTTTTGTAGATGATTGCATCAGAGGACATTGGAAGGCAAGTTTTGACTTACAGAGAAAGGTATACAATCTATGAACATCCCTTTCTTCTTATGCTTTAATTCCTTAGGGTCAACTGAAATTAGTCTTCAACATGCAAATGACGCATCTCCAAAATATCTCTCAAGTCAATAAGATTAGGTTATTGTTTATCAAGTTTTATTAAAGGACAGGACTTAAGTTACGTAGATTGTTTGCTGTTGGTTTTTTTCTCTTTTGTAAAATTATGTAATGTGCTGAGGATCGATACTCCTCCTAAATGATGGATGCTTTATGTTTTATTTTCTTTCCTATTGTGATGTCAAATGTCAAACTTAATTCATGTTAGGACTGACATCTCTTACATTCGTTTGTTTTTATCTTGATTTTGTTTTTATGCACATGGAGTATATTACCTATATTTGTATAGCGAGGTGATTTTTTGCACTGAATTTTTTTATGGCGGTATAATTTTCCTTAAAGTTTGAAGTTATTCTTCTTCCACTCTTGTTCCAGGTATGTGAATTCGGACCTCATTGTTTGTGATGACCTGGCCATTGCTCAAGTATTCTTGATAAACATTGACTTGTAATTTACTGATAAATTAATTATGTGGTGGCGGCTTTTAAGTTCTAAAAAGCTGAAATTTTGCAGGAAATTGTTACAGAGCAGCCTTATAAACTTATTTGCCCCCATTGTTTCAGTTTCTTACTATTTTGACCTTGAAATTATTTATATCTGCACAAATTCTTCTCTCCACATTAAGCTGCACTAATAAAATCTGGGCATCAAATACCATTGTAGTAGATGTGCTTGATGAGCGACCCTTAACAAAAATGCAGAGTTAATTATATACCCTTGGACATTTTCGTCAGGATCATTGAATCATTTTGCTCTTGGTCTTCTTCCCAGGTACGCATATGCCAAATCTCAAATATAAACAAAGATATTGGTGGACATATATAAAAGGCTTCTAATGAGCTTAATTGCATTATTTTGGTTGCCTCTACAAATGAACTTGTTTTTCTTGCTATCTTAAATGCATTGGTACACTTAATCAATATAATCTCGTGATAGTAATGGTTCCTACACATTAGCTTTAACATTTGATCTTATATTGGTGGTATAGTGGTAGCAGAAGAAGTTAAATATATTGAGGTAGCCCTTTTAAGTTCTATATTGCTATATAGTAAAGCTAGAGGCCTTAAAGAATTAGGGATGACAAAAACAACAGAAGCATTATATATAATCTTTCTTGTTAAATTTTGGAAGTGATCTTCATATTCTCTACCCATGGACACATACGGCACAAGCAGCCTTTAATTCATGTCATCATTTAAGAGACTGTGTTTACCCAATTTATTCCTTTTTAAATCTGTAAGATTTCTCTAATTGATATCTGTCAACTACAGCATATGTTCTAATTACTTTATTCATTTATTAGTTGCATGATATTGCTGCCTCAGCTTAGTTTTGACAGCTTTGATAATACTATTTACTTTTACACAAGTGTATTAATCGAAAAACTTTAGCACATATTTTTAATCTACATGATTTTATCTGCCGTTCTTTTTTATTTGCTTGGGGGTGTATCTGTCTGTCATTGTTATTACACAAGTCCTAATGTCCCATATCATTAATTTTATATTGTTCCCATTTATTGATATACGCACTGTATATAGATGCAGGAACTTGTACCTTAACAACTGCTTTAAATGATTGAACATTAAGGCTATGGAAGGTAACTAGAAAAAAAAAATTATAACTAGCATTTTGTTAAGGCTTCATAGATAACTTTTATAAAGATGCAAAATCTATATTTTTGATGTTAGTTTTGTTGCATCTGTTATCACGTGTATTTAGATTTGTTTGGTTCTTGGGATTCTACCATCAAGTTGTGGCAAACTGAATTTGACGCAAAAGGTGATGTGTCTATTAGGAAGAGGAAAGTGAAAGATCAAGATGAGGAGTCACAATTAGAGGTTAGTATGTCACTTTAATTTAATGACAAACTATAATATGATTTAATTATCACATTCTGATGGTGCATGTATTCTGTTTATGTAAGGATGTTTTTTGCAAGGAATTGTGGTATAGTGAATATACGAAGAAATTATTATTTTTTTAAAAAAAAGCTTCAGGAGTCTAAATACTGGAATTAGACTCCTAAAGTGAGACTTAAGGAGTCTAAATACTGGAATTGGACTCCTAAAGTGAGACTTAAGGAGTCTAGCCATAGGAATTAGACTTCTGAAGTGAGACTTAAGGAGTCTAAGTTCCAGAATTAGACTTTTGAAGTGAGACCTAAGGAGTCCATTTAAATAAATTAGACTCCTTAAGTGACGAAAGAGAACGTTACAGTCATGACTTAAGGAGTCTAAGTTATAAACTTAGACTCCTTAAGTCACGACTTAAGGAGTCTAAAAAAAATAGGACTCCTTAAGTTTTCCCTACGGCGCCCCCCAGATAGACGTCCCCTCGGAAAAGGATATCAAAAGTACAAAAAATAGGACTCCGTAGCCCCGTTTTGTAGTAGTAATAGTCTGTAACAAGGCTGGACTAGTTGCCAAGGGCTATAATCCAAAAGAAGGTATTGATATGAGGAAACTATGCTCTAGTGGCTAGATTGGAAGCTATACGAGTACTCTTAGCCTTTGCATGTATCAAAGGATTTAAACTCTATCAAATGGATGTTAAGAGTGCCTTCTTGAATGAATTTACTCAGGAGGAAGTTTATGTTGAACAACCTCCTGGCTTTGAAAATGTTCATCATCCAGATCATGTCTATCGTCTAAAGAAAGCATTATATGGTCTTAAACAAGCTCCTAGAGCTTGGTATGAGAGGCTAAGTAAATTTTTGTTAGATCAAGGCTTTATTAGAGGAAAGGCAGATATGACGTTGTTTATTAAAACCAACAAACTTAATGAGATTTTAATTGTGCAAATATATATTAATGATATTATCTTTGGTGCATCTATCAAATCTATATGTGAGGAATTCTCTAAGATAATGCAAAATGAATTCGAAATGTCTATGATGGGAGAGCTTAACTACTTCCTCAGATTGCAAATCAAACAATGGAAGAATGACATATTTATCTCACAAATGAAATATCTTTGTGATTTGCTCAAGAAATTTGGAATGGAGCATTGCAATGGTGCAGACACCCCAATGAGTTCAACTGCCTCTCTGGATGGCAATGAAGAAAAAGGCAAAGATTTCAACATAACCAAATATAGAGGAATGATCTGATCATTCCTCTACTTGACTACAAGTAAACCCAATATCTAATTCAGTGTGGGAATGTGCGCAAGATTTCAATCTGCTCCTAAAGAATCACATGTAGAGCATGTTAAGAGAATTTTTCAATATCTCTCAGATACAAAGGAATTGGGTCTCTAGTACCCAAAAGGTCAACAAGAATTCTTGGTAGCATATTCAAACTCTGATCACGTTGGATACAAGACTGATAGAAAAATTACGAGTGGACAATGTGAGCTTCTCTGAGGCTCACTCGTATCATGGTTTAGCAAGAAACAAACCACTGTGGCTGTATCCTCCACCAAAACTGAATATGTTGCTGCTTCTAGTTGCTATGCTCAAGTCTTTTGGCTAAAGCAACAATTATCTGACTTGGGGGTCCATCTAAAAGAAATCTCAATCCTTTGTGACAACACAAGCATAATAAGTTTGGCGAAAAATCCAGTTCAACATACAAGGACCAAGCATATTGATGTGAGACATCACTTTATTAGAGACCATGTGCAAAAGAAAGATGTCAAAGTGATGTTCATTCCCACACACTTGCAACTTGCTGACATTTTCACAAAGCCCTTAGCCAAAGAACAATTCAATTTCATCTGGAGAGAATTGGGAATGGTAAATCCCAATGAACTGTGAGTAATGATAGCTTAGTGGTGATAATTATGTTTTGATGATTAATAGAAACTAACTTTAGCATCAGTGCTTGTAGATGATGTTTTGTAGGTTCCCTGTTCTGGGAATAAAAAACAAAGACTTACAGAGTATACTGATTCTCAAGAATGATTTCACCATTCTCGACAATTGATAAGCAATTCTCCTTGTAATTCCTAAGCATTCTCGAGAATTAAAAGTCATTCTCGAGAGGTATTGAGATTTTTTTTTCAAGTCTGATGAGTTTCAATAGCATCACCACTCTCGAGAATGGCTAAGGCATTCTCATGAATTGGCGCAGATAGAGCCTATCGAACAATCAATGTTTAATGGCTCATTCTCGAGAATCATTATCATATTCTCAAGAATTGAGGTCATTCTCGAGAATCACATTGCATTCTCGAGAATTGACGAGTATGGATGATTTGAGAAAGTTGTTTCAATTCAATCCATTCTCGAGAATAAACATGGGCATTCTTGAGAATCGTCAGACTTAATGTTCTTTTCTCATTGTTTACCTCAGTGAATGTTTGGCTTCCCACTACATTCTTCACTATGCATTCTTGAGAATTAATAACCCATTCTCAAGAATGGTCATATATTTTAGGAAGAGAGGGTTTTGTCGTTTCATTTTTCTGTTAAAAAAAATCATCACAAGATTGTGTCGTTTCATAAAACCCTATTCTCCATCTAACAGAACAAACTTCCCTCTTTCAACTCTCGAGAACATTGAGATCTCTCATTCGTCGTCTTCCATCTCTGGCTTCTGGTATTTTCCTTGTTTCACAAAATCAGTGACTGCATCTCATCCTTTTCATCTCACCCTTCCATCCTCACCCACTAATCCTCTAAGTCATCACTCATTCTTTTTCATCTCAGATTATTGACTCATCTTCGTCATCCACTTCTTTGAATCTTCCTCTGTTCTTTTGACCACCACCCACAATGGGTAAATCATCGTCGGAATCGCCAGAAAGGCCTCTCACCAAGAAGCCTTGCACAAAGTTTTGCCTAAAGGTAAAAGCTTCTGAGAAGATGGAGACACGAAAGACGAAACCAAAGGCTAAGACTGTGACCATCGTCGAATCTCCAAGGCCTTCAACTCGCTTATAGACCCACTCGCTACCATCTGACAAAGGCAAGGGAAAAGAGAAATCACAATCCAAGTCAGTAAGCAACTCGCTCCTCAGATCTATATATGGACTCTATACTAGAATTTCACGAGAGGAGGTCCAAGAGCATTGAAGATCGAGTTCAGAAACCTCCCCATAAATGCTCTGGGAGTCAACCTTTTGTTAGTGGCACACTTCCTCCATTCGCCTCCAAGTTAATTGGACAAATCAGTGCACTACATTGTCCTCCAGGTTTCTACCAAGACCCGCTGGTAATCCCATTTGAACCAAATTTTTTACTTAGTTATGAGGATAGACCCTTTTGCCTTTCAGTGTGGTTGAATTTGGAGGATTTCAGAAAAGATTGCAACTTAGACTTTTCTCCCTAGTTGAAACCATATATGCCTCTGTTAGACATTCAGACTCCTTACTCACCCCAGGTTGTAAAAGTTTTCTATTACAACATGATTGTGGAAAAAGAAGAGGGAGAGATAGTGCTAACTACTTTCGTTAGAGGAAAGAGGTTTAAGATTACTGCTGATCACATCAACACTATCTTGGGATCATTGATGCACCTGAAGATCCACCCAAGTTATCTGAGCCTGAATGCTTAAGTGTCCTCTTGCCCACTGAAAAATATGATGGCAAGGTCATAAAATTCAAGCCTTTTCAGATGTCAGATACTTACAAAATTCTTTGGTACCTCTACAGTCACAATTTGGTAAACAAAGGCTGAAGCTTTACTCACTTTGTGAGCAAAGACTATGAATTGTTGGCATTTATCATTCTTAAAGAGCCTAGAAATTTAGGTAAGTTGGTTGTTTATGAGATATCCAACTATCTCTCCACCTCAGGGGTCTTTAATAAGAACACCATCCCTTATCCTTACTTAGTCTCTCAGATTCTAGGATTCAACAATATCTGGTATCTTTTGGCAAATGACAAAGTGATGTTTCCTAAGAAATTCGGGAAGACTCATCTACTGTACATGAAGATTTCATTCACAGAGGCTACTGGGAAGAAGAAGGAAAAGGCACCCCAAGATCCTAAGCCCTCATCCTCTAAACAGCTAGAAGAAGGTCAATCCTCTCAAGCTGGAACTGCCTCTACTCCTGCTCCATGATTCGCCCAGGCTGCACTTCAGACTCATATTCAGACTGCTACTCAGAGTGCCATGTAACCTGTGTTGCAGTCTTTAGAGGCCTACAGAAAGCTCATAGTCCAGATGATTAAAACTATGCACGTGGAGATGATCAATCTAAAGGCTCATATTGACTTGAACATGGACTCCACATTGACTAACTTTAAGGCAGACATGGACACTCGCTTTGCTGTACTATTTAATCATCAAGAGGAGATCAAGAAGGAAATTACAGATTTGGAACAACAGCAACTCCATACTCAACAGATGGTTTAGGGCTTTGAAGCCACTTTAGAAGACATTTTGATGAGTTTGGTGGTGCTAGTTCTTCTATGGTGCCTCCTGCCTCTACCTCTGATATGCCTCCTACTTCCACCCCTACAGTGTCTCCACATTCTGACCATAAGCAGCCTGCTGATCCCACAACAGCCATTGTTCCTTTTCACTCATCTAGGCCTTCCTCTTCTGCTCAACCTGCTGGGGACTCTATTCCTTCCCCCTCTTTGATTGATGACAAAGGGGGAGAGGAGATTAATGATTGACGATGTTATCTTGATAGATGTTATTTTTATAGATATCATTTTGTGACTTGTTATGGATGTTATTTTGTATGGATATCATTTTGCTTTTGATTATATACTAAGACTTGTTGCTAACACTCGTACTAATTGCAATATTAACTTATCTCAATTAGTCTTATCCTTATGTTTTTCTGCTATCCAATCAATTTCAAAATTTCCTTTCAAAACTCAAAAATGTTTTTCTAAATGTTGTCATCATCAAAAAGGGGGAGAATGTTAGCTCCTAATGTTTTGATGATAACAAAGATTTAAATATTGAAAGATTTTGAATTAGGTTTAACTGTTCTTGAAATTGATTCTCGAGAACATGCAAGTAATTCTCGAGAATTACCACTGTTCTAACATCTCTACGCTTAAGTGTCCAGGAAGCAATTCTCGAGAATGGATTAGGGATTCTCGAGAATTGTATGACAAGTTGGCCATCACAAGCTTATGGCTCTCGAGAATACACAAGTAATTCTTGAGAATAGGTGAAGAGTTCTCGAGAATTCCTAGTTAGAATCACATAGCAGAAAATTTCTCTGATGTGATTCTCGAGAATTGGAAATCAATTCTCGAGAATGGCTCTCGACAATCAGTAAGGAGATTCTCGAGAATGGTCAAATGCCTATCTGAATAACACACTGAAGTAATCTTGCCTTATGTGATTCTCGAGAATGGCTCTCGAGAATCAATTAGGAGATTCTCGAGAATGGGCGGTAAGTGTTTTGCAATACCACTCTTTTGGTTTAAGTTAAAACGTGATTCTCAAGAATGAACTCAGGGATTCTCGAGAATGCTCAACCTTTCTTATTTGCAAAACACTCTGATCGTTCAATTCTTGAGAACCTTAAATATAACTCTCGAGTATCTACGAAGCACAGTTTTAGGATTAAGCTTTTCCGTGATAATTCTTGAGAATGTGATGAACAATTCTCGAGAATGTTTTTGGCATTTTAAATCTCCGCTCTTGTAAACTGTAAATCATTGATTTTGACTTACGTGATTCATGTTATTGATTTATACTTCTCCTAACCAAGTTTAATCAGTTTGCTAGTGCTTTTCAGATATGATTAACATGTTTTAATCATCAAATTTCCATAAAGCAAAAATGTGTCAGACACATGAAAGGACAAAGCAGGGATGAAGCACGAAAGTGGAAATTAAGCTTCTGAACAACTGTAAAGCATTCTGGCCATTTCCAGTCAACAATTTATCTAAGTCTCAACGGACAAATTGAACAAAGAATGTTAACGGAGTATATTGACCAACGTCAGAAGATTACGAAGAAACGGAGCAATGAATATATTTATCACTCTCAACGGTTCATTAATTTCTCTTCAACAGTCATTAATTGCTATCATCTATAAAAGCTAGAGGCATTCAAATCTCCACCTAATGAAACACTGCGCATTCAATTCAAACCTATTGCATCTTGCTGTTTCATTAACTTCACTTATTATCTTCGGATATTTCCTATACTTTAGTGTTTAACATTATCTACTTGTGAGGAGTCTCTAAACACTTATCTGTTTATTGTTTTTGGAAATCTTTGAAAGTTGGAGCTTGATACCCAAGAGGGGGGGTGAATTGGGTATCTTTAAAATTTTCAAAACTTGCTCTGTATTTAAACACTCAAAACAGAGCAGAACAGAGGAGGTAAGAAGAAAAGCTTGACACAGGCAATTTATACTGGTTCGGTCCTTTCTCTAACCTACATCCAATCCCCAAGCCTCACTTGGGATTTTCAATCCACTTACTCAACAATAATGATTACACACTCTGTACTAAGAGTTGTTCTCTCACTAGAACACACTCCCCCTTACAAGTTGTAATCAATACACCCTAACTACCAAGTCCCCTGACTTGTAGTTATCTCAATCAATAAATGATTTACAAGTGTTTGACTCCCTTACAGAGTAGATATGATAAACACTGAAGTGCTTGTATCAAGTATGATACTTTACAAGTGAAAGCTAATACACAATAAATGAACTTAGTAAATTTTCGCTCTGAGTTGGTGTATCAACTGGAGATGAAGTTAATGCTCTCTATTTATAGGTAGAGAACATTAAATGACCGTTGTAGGATGATTCCAACCGTTGGAAGTGATTTGCTCCAAGTTTGGTCATCTTCTCTCTCTAAAGATCTGCTAATCCAAGGCTTTATGTTGTCTGATGTGGCTCTCTGAGTTTCTGCCTATTGGAATTGACTTTACTTGATGTAGTAAGCTTCCTTTAACGTTCATTAGGCGTGCTCAGATGGATTAGCCGAAAGTAGGTGAGATTGTGCAGGTGCATTAAATGCACTGTTCACCTTTTTGCTTTTTCTCACAAATCTTCAATAATCTTGATCTGTGCTTACTGAAAAACACTCAACAAACTTGTTAAACATATCTGGGAACATGAGTGAATGATATATGAAATCAATTAGATCAAACAACAAGATATAGCAGATTTCACAAATTTGAAAATGCACCAACGGTCACAAACCTTGACGCTAGTTCATCCAACCTCGAGGTTTGCTTGAAGGTTTCAGGCAACTATAGTTTTTAAAAACATCCAACCTCGAGGTTGCTATGTGAACCTCGAGGTTTCTCTTAAAAAGAAACCTTCTGAAAAATCTTAGTAACTCACAAACCTTGAGGTTCCAAAGGTAACCTCGAGGCTTGAAGGTTGGTTGAAAAAGCATTTTTCTTCTGGAGCCCGATAACCTCGAGGTGGCAAAACCATACTCAAGGTTGGTTTCAAACTTTGCAAAGTCAAGACTTTGATTTAAAGGGCTAACCTCGAGGTTTAAAATAGAGCCTCGAGGTTGATATGTCTTTGTAAAAATCAGTTGCTCTCTGTAAGTAGGAAAACTCGAGGTTGCAAACTGAAACTCGAGGTTAATGAATTTTCCTGTAAACTTGAGTTTCAAAATAAAGTGGCCAACCTCGAGGTTGAAATATGAACCTCGAGGTTTTCATACTTAATGAAAACCATGAACTCTCTAGATGGGTTAAAACTCGAGGTTTGCTTTTCATACTCGAGGTTACAAGTGTTAATGCAAAAACTTGGATTTTTCAAGAAGGCCAGAACCTCGAGGTTAACTTCTCAACCTCAAGGTTTCACATAGTTTTTGTGAAACCAAGTTTTGTAACATAAGACACTTGAATTTCAGAAGGCTTCTGTAAGGCCAAACCTCGAGGTTACAATACCAACCTCGAGGCTTGCTCTTAAACAGAGTTTTTGACACTTAAGAGCAAAACCTCTTTAATTGTTTGTAGTTGTTGGCAATCATCAAAACCATCAGAGAACTAACAATCTTAAGGTTGTGAAACCTTAAGTGAGGGTGTATAATTACAACTTGTAAGGGGGAGTGAATCTGAGTGTGAAAGGATCATCTTGAGTTATAGAGTGTGTAATTGTTATTGTTTTTAAAGAGTTCGTGGAAATTTCAAGGTGTTCTTGGGGACTGGACGTAGGTCAAAGTGCTAGACCGAACCAGTATAAATCGCTCTGTGTTTATCTCTCTCTTTGTCTCTGTTTTACTTGCATTTGTGTTTAACTTGCAAAAGAATTTTTAATCACCTATTCACCCCCCTCTAGGTGATGTTTCATCGTCAAGCACCAACTACCAATGATCACTAAAAATGTATTTGACAATGTAGAATTTGAAGAAATCCGAATCACCCAACTTGGGCCATAAACATAGAATATCAATGAACTAATAGCTTTGCATCTTACCCATGCATATATGGTGGCAAGAAATACTCAGGTTTGGTTTCACTAAGCCTTTTTGATAAGTATGTGCATTTGAAAGAAGCAGTGGTCCTTTTTTCTGTTATTTGGACTAGGTGCATGAATTCAAAATCATTGCTTTTGCTCAAGGAAACCAACCTATGATTCATTTATCTACAATAATGCAATCACATAAATTATAACGGCTTAATTATATTGTTAAAATATTTACAATTACAAGAAGATACTTACATTAAAAATACTTGCAAAATTCCTACCATAGCCTCCTGTTTAAGAGCTACCAGGGACATTAAATCATCTCTATCAATACAAACCAGTACCACTGACTTGCCTGCAAAAGCATCCATAGGCCACGATCTTGTTGTAAAAGATGTATCATATGCCGTAAGAATCACTTTTTGCATAACATTCAACTTAGGCTTATAAACTTGTTCAGTGGATGAAGGAGCTACAATTGAGAGATGATGGAGTTAGTGAAGTCGTTTTCCTGAGGGAATGTGACTATTTGGAGCTAGAGCTGGAGAGTGAGAGACACAGAAGATGGTGGTGGTGGGTGAGGTGCCGACTATCTGCTTCGGAATGAGACTTTTTGGGATAGGAAGAGAGGTTTAGAGAGCTAAATTCAATTTTTGGAGCGACGAGGAGAGGATTTAGTGAGCAAGTTGTAATTTGAGGTTATCTTTTAGACTGGTTAAGCTCAAAATAAGATCTTACAAGTTCATCTTTTAAACTGGTTAGTATTAATAATCGGTCTTAAAGTAATAAATATATTACTTTTTCTTCTTCATCTTTTAGACCGATTATAAGAAATATAAAGTCTAAAAAGTTTAATCTTTTAGACCAGTTAAACAAAATAACTGGTCTTAAAAGCAATAAATATATTATTTTTTATTTTGCATCTTTTAGACAAGTTATAAGAAATATAAGGTCTAAAAAGTTTCATCTTTTAGTCCAGTTAAAAGAGATAACTGAACTAAAAAGTAATCAACATTTTTTTAAAATCTTTTTAGACTGGTTGTTCAGAAAATCAATCTTAATAAATATCTTTTAGACCTTATATTAAATGAATCGATCTAAAAGTTCTTTATATTTATGAAACCACCACCGGCATACTTTTTAGACATGATCCTTTATAACTGGTCTAAATGTAATGGTCTAAAAGCCCTTTTTTGTACTAGTGTGTATGATATTTATATATAATGTATTGAATTCTTTTGTTAATATATTGAATTTTGAATATTATTAATAATTTTTTATTTAATATTATTATCTTGTTATGATCAATGATTATATTGTGTTTTATATAATAAATATTCATAATAAGACTAAAATAAATAATAAATAATAACTATATATTTTTTTCTAAAAAAAATGAAGTCAATACATACGGTTATTAATAAATACTCATTATATATGCCTTCAATATATTACATTGCATATATAATGGTTCGGAACTGAGTATATATAATGCTTGTTTATATAACGGTTTAAAACTATAATTTATGGTCAATAATAACTGTTATATATCGACAGTTCTGTATTAGTGAAAGCTCAATTTCTCTTTGAGTAGAAAAATGTGACTTTTAAGTCTACTTAGTTTATGCACAAATTTCACATTTGCTAAAATTATCACTTATAATTTTAAAAATTAGCCCAAGGTGTTGCAGTCCTTTTATATAGCATTTAGTAGTATGTTCTAATCTAGCATGCCACATATCAAAATAATCAATAAGATAAAAACGGGAAAACCCCAAAATTTGAATTCTCTTTTCTCTGCCTCACAACCGTCCTTCATCTCTTTCTCGCTGGCAGCTTGGGGTACCATTACAAGCCACTGACGAGTATCATTCTATGTCGCGATTATGTTAGAGTGGTAGGTAAATTCTCAGATCTTTGATTTGTGGCCTTCTCCCTCTGATTTCTGAGGGTTGTGGACTTCTCTTGTCATTATGGCAAGTTTTTTCCTCTTCTTCTTCAGATCTATTTTGCAGCGTTGAGAGCTATTTGTCTTTTGTTTCTTTTTTTGTGGTGCTAGGCTTTGTGGTGGTATTCTTGTTTTTCCAAGAAATAAACGGATCTATGAGATTTGATTATAACTCCTCTTGGTTAGATGGTTGTTTGAACGTTATTGGATTCGACTATCTCCTAGTGGCTCAGATCTGCATTCTTGGGGGAAGATTTCAAGAGGTGTTGTTCAATGTGCAGTCGATGTCACCATATTTGCTTGAACGGAGGAGCATAAGTGTTCTTCAGGATATCATGGGTTTTCTTCCTTCTGAGGTTGGGTTTTCTTTGATCTTTACTCCAAGTCAGGGTGTCTATGCAGCTGCTCTAATTACAGCTAATGCTTATAAGAAGGTGTGCCTGTTAGGGTGAGTTTTACAACCAACACTTTCTTTCGCATCACTTCTAACCTTGGATATCGAGGAGGCCATTTATGTTCATACTTCTAATTTAAATTTTTAATGTACGGTGACCAACTGTTCTTATACTTAGATTATTTTGTTGTATTTAATTTGGCTTTGTGTTGGTCAAATTCCCTTATGGCAAGCGAACTAGTCGAACAAGTAATAAAGTGAAAGTAGAGTATCGTCCCACAGAGACTATGATATCAAAGATTGACGCTCGGTTGCTATGATAGTCGTGAAACAGAAAGTAAATTAAATCGGGTTGAGAGGTTTTGGTAACTATGCTACTAGCAAAATAACAATAAACGAGAGAAGATATCAGTGATAAGTTAGGCTGGACTCAAAATCGTCCTTAAGTGCGTCAATCCCCCAGTGCCTCACACAATGCTACGGCATCTATATTGTACAGCTTCCGCAATTGCTACAGCATAGCTGCTTCTCACAAGGCTATTTGGTCAACCCATCTCTATTGTCTATCAAAGCTTCCGCGTTCGATATGTAGGATACTACCTATACTCATTCCATATTCCTATGGTAACTTTCTAGTATAGATCTTTGCTATGCACAGGGTGCTAATGGTGATGAGCAGTAAACCCATTCCTGAAGTCTACAATATAGGCCATGCCATGCACGGGCCGCCTAGCAAGCATCTTTTCTCGAAAGTCTAACTCCACTCCTTGCCAGTAAGTGAAGCCACTGATCTAGCCCTTAACTTCCGTTAACTGACTAGTAATTAAAACACCGATAGCACAACCAAATTTATTGAATTAAAAACATGCAACTGGGTTCATTCAACACTTAAAGATTCATCCTCATCCAGCCATATGGAAATTAGTTCATGACTGACGAGGAAGACACAAAACAAACATCAACAGAAAGACCCATGATTGAAATACAAAATAAATGAAGGAAAAAAGAAAGCTTGAACAGAGTTCCAAAGCGTGGAAGAAGCCCTGTCACGTCACTGCTCCACGTCGTCTTCTCTCCGTCGAACTCAAAGGAAAGATGCTGCGTTGTCCTGGAAATATCGTGCTCTGTGAACTTACTCACTCTTCTCGATAGACTGCCGAAGATAGAATTCTATCTAGGGCTCTCCGACCTCTTTAGGGTTCTCTCAGCTGCCTTTTATAATCTAGCTTTTGTGCGGCGCAGCGGTTGAGACTTTCCTATTCTGTCGGGATCTTCAGTATCTTCTGATTAGATTAGATTGCCTCTACAGATCCTGCGGGATTCTTCCAAATCTTTCAGTTCCAATCCTCTACAGCTTCTATTCTGTTACGTCAGCAATCCATCTGTCATTATTGCCCTTTTATTTAATTCTTGAAATCATCTAGATAAAAAGGTCAGAATATACACTGCATAGCATTGCGTCCTCTACTTTGCTATAGCATTATGTGCTTTGTATTGCTCTTCGGTCTGCTGTCAGAATGCTATAGCATCGCATCAACTCTGCTACACAGTTTTCCTTAAAAAGCATCGCGAATTAACACATTCTGATGATTTCCGTCTTTCATTCCCTACATTACGATTACATGGCTTTTTGCTTGATTACTTCATAGTTAAACTCATTTTTACTATCCAATTCAGTTATGAAATATAGAGAAAATATGGTATTATTCGTGCTCATCAATTTGTTTGTATTCCTTCTTCAGTTTGTTTTCATATATTGCACCGAGTTGCAGTAATAACATAAATAGCTCTTGACAAAAAAAAAAAGAAAAAAGAAAAAAAAAGAAAGATAGACTAGTAAGCAGAAGATGCATCATTTATTTCAACAATGCTTAATACAAACCAATTCCCGGCAGCAAGAACATTGTTTTTTGTCATTATGATATTGTCAGATACAAATGACACCTTAAGTCTAGCTTTTCTAATAGAGCTATAGAGTTTAAATTAACTTTAACTTTGAGCACATATGAAACATCAATTACTGTTAAGGTCTTTTCTTATGTGAGTTTCGACACCTTTTTTCTTTTCCCTAAAGCTTTTAAAGTTTGGGAATCATCAAGATTGATGTGGTCTTCCCCATTTTTAGAGGAGATAAACATCTTTTTTTTATTAGCACATATGTGTTTAGCAGCATCTGAGTCTACCACCCACTTTCTCATATCAGAGACTATAAGGGCTTCTTTTTTCCCATAATTTTGCTGTCTTGAAAACTTTGAGTCGATGCGGCCTCTACCATGTTTAAAGAAATATTGGAGCTAATGGGATTTTGTTGTCAGGAAAGTTTTGGATGCCAAACATATTTTTACCTTCTCTCCTTTGCTTTCCATGTAACAAACAGGCCATTAGAATTGCTTTTAGTAAACGTGACATTGCTCATATTTTATCGGGGGAAAAAAAGAAGAGAGACACTGCTCATATTTTAATTCCCACAAGTCCCTTGATAAAAAATAAAAAATCCTTTTATTTTATCTTCTAGCATAATTAATTCCAAGGTAGTTTTCGAGAAGCAAAATAGGACTTCCTTTTACGTGTAACAAACAAGGTCAAGCTCAGCTCTCCATCCCCCAAAGCCCTGACAATTTACAATTTAACTGAATCCAAATCCTCTCTCTCTCTCTCTCTCAAACACAGTCTTCAAAACCTTTTTTTTCAAATATTTATTTGTAGCTTTCTCTTTCCCTCGCCCCCACACACAGTCTCCAAAAACCTTTTCTTATTTGTATTTCTTCAGCATTTCATTATTACCCCCATTATTCACTCATATGCAGCATAAAAAGCTTCCATAACATAAACGTCCTCCTTGGTACAGCCTCTGTCTCAGCTTCATCATTATCTTCATCATCAACCCACCATGTCCTCCTCCTTTCCCATGTTTCTCTCTCTTCTTCCTATTCTTCTTCTTCCTTTGTTCTTCCAGTGTTGTTTCTGTGCTACAATTTTAGTTGATGGAGCCTCAGAGTGGAAGAACCCTACTGTTCACATTGGAGATTCCATAAGTAAGTAGTATAGTACTACCAACTAACATTTCTCAGGAATAGATCTACTTTTCTGGAATGTTCCTGAGCTTTGTTTTACTCACAAATAGCAACTATTAATGTGTGTTGTTACTCTGTTTTTGGTTTTGAAGTTTTCAAGCACAGGCAACACTACAATCTTTACATTTTCAAGAACCAGAAAGCCTTCGATCTCTGCAATTTCACTCAAGCCACTCTTCTCACCAAATCCCACGCAAGCTCCTACACGGTAAACTAATTTTCCCTCTCACTCTCATCTGGGTATTTCAGAAAAAACTTCAAAATCTACCTTTTCATGGCAATTTTCATCTGGGTATTTCACAAATGGCTGCAAAATCTGGTTTTCTTAGCAATCTTTATCTGGATATTTCACAAATCGCTTCAAAATCTGATTTTTCTTGGCATTTTCTATCATAGTATTTTACAAACAGCTTGAAAATGTAATTTTTCTCAGTAATATGCATCTGGGTATTTTCGAAATGACTTCAAAATGTTAACTTCAAATAATGCTCTTAGTGGCACCCATCGCGTCCTGGTTCCTTCTACTTCACCTTCAACGACGGGTCGTTTAAAGCATGTCAAGCTTCTCCAAAGCTAGACATAAAGGTCTCGCCAGCAGTGCCGCCGGAGCTCTCTCCGAAGGGATCTCCCACTCAGGCTCCGGCCTCTGGCGGCGAGCCAGTGTCGTCGTCCCCTGCATTTCCGTGGCCCTTCCGTCCTCGCCAAGCAGATTCACCTGGTCCGGCACCGGTCGGTAGCTCAACGGCGACATTTCCGTTAGTACCGACAAAAGGAGGAGGAAACGGCATGCCGTTTATCAACAGTAATCCTGCGGTCCCTCTTCCTACTGGTGAAGTGGACTCTGCCACCATACGCCCTCTTCCCACCTCAGGCCAAGACAGACAGGTGCCATTCCTCTCTGTCTCACTCTCGTTTCTTTAATTACAATGTTCAGTGTTTTTGTATTATGCTTATTTTGTATTCTTCCCTAATTATGAATAGATTTTTCATATTTAGTCATGCACCCTTACATGTGGAAAATTTTTCGCACTTCTCTTTGGGGAAAAATTTACACTCAAGACTTTGCCTTTTTTTTTTTTTTTAACTGTAAAAACATAATTTAAAGAATATTCAGTTGCATTTTTTCTTAGAAAAAATTAATTTAAAACTAAATTATCCACAAGTTACAAATGATTTAATTTAATTTTTATAAATAAATAAAAAGTGGTAGTGCTAAAAGTTAGGCATGTCAAGATACTCAAAGTGTATATAAAACTTGTATATTAGCTACTAAAACAATTTTCTATCAATAGTAAAATTGTAAAATTCAATTGCATGCCTATACGATGTGTTATATTTTTAAAACTGTTTTTTAAAAAAAAACAAAAACAAAAATTGTTGACATTAGGGAAAAATCCAAGGTGAAAATGATAGTGGGTCGATTTGTGAATAATGATAGTTAGGGAAAGACAAACATGTGAACTGTGGTCATGACTCATGGCCCATGATAGCCGTGTGTGGTACTAGTAGTGGGGGTTTTTTGTTTATTAATTAAATTAAATATTTAAATATTAAATGAGTTAAATATGACATATAAAGATAGAGAAATTTTGATGGGCTTGTGATTGATGCAGGTGATGATGATGATTGGGTTATGTGGATTTGAAATTGGTATGAGCTTCATCACTTTATTGCTGATGCTGTAACAAAAGTGAGAGTGGGATAGAGAGAGAAAGGAAGAGATGATGTAAAGTAGTAGTAGTAGAGAGAGAGAGAGAGACTAATGATTGAGATTATATATATAGCAATGTAGTTTATGTGTAATGTATTACTATTGTCTTTAGATTCTCTTCCAATTTTCACTTTTGAATGCTTCCCACTTTTGGATTTTGCTTTTTTGCCAATTCATTCTCATTCTGCTTGCCTTTGCCTTCCTTTTTCTTTTATCTCCTTTTTTTGAACACATTCGTTTGTATTTTTAATTCTTAATTAGATCAATAGTTTTCTTAACACAAATACTTTAATTCATAAAAATATGGGAGAATTAGCATGAGGCCTTGATAAATAGGTTGAACTATAAAAAGTATGAATGACAAGTGAGCCGTATAAACATATTGTTATTGCTTACACTAAGGGTATGTTTGATTTAATGGGAAGGGATGAATCGTTTGAGGGACTATGAACCAAATTGGCATTAATGAAGGAAATGTTTCTTTTTATTGATAGTGTATTTTTGAAATATTGAAAACTTTTTATGGACTATTTAGTAAAGATGAGAAAAAAAAATTCTTTCTTTTCTCTCTCTCCCCTCCCTTCAAACCAAACAAGCTTTAATACTTGATACCACGTTTTTCTCTGTTGTTACTAGACTTTTGGACTGTTAAATTGTTTCATTGGGTTCTTATGGTATTTTCCCAAAGCTTTATTTGAATACATCTCTAATGTAAAATCTTTTTGGATTTCAAAATAAAAAAACAATTAAGGTTAAGAAGTGGTAAACCAACTTTTGTCGATGTTGGATAGATATATAAAGTTGGTGATGAATGGCAAGAAAGGTGAATTGGTAGGATGTTGAATGCAATTAGTGAGGGGCCAACTTTTTTATGTAATGTTGGCGGGGCCCAAAGCATTAAATGGACAGCGGAAGAGAGGACAGAACGTGAGTTGGGTGAAGGGTTAAATGGAGGCATAAAGGGTTGCTCACGGACTTAAAGCACCTCTCTTTTTTAAATTCACCGCTCCTTTCTCTCGTGATTTGCGTCCTAAATTCCAAACTAGAGTATATAGCTCCGTCAAAAAGCATTCGTCTCGTGTTTATTATAATGATCCAAATCCTGTCCACGTTATTAAAATGGTTATGAAAAGCAATTCAGAATATTAGGTTACTTGTGATATTATTCCTTTGGGCTTTGATGTGCTCTCTAATAATAATGCTTCTAGCTGTAAATGGTCTCCTCCCCGTCTTAACAACCTTCAAATTAAATGTGATGAGACATTCTCTTCTTACAAGAAAGGTGCTGCTATAGGAGTGATATGCTGAGATAACTTTAGCAATTTTAAATGGGGTTATATGGATAAGATGAAATCTATTTCAGCATTTATGACTGAAACCTTGACTTTGAAAAGGGCAATACTTTTAGCTCTTCATTTAGGACATAATAAAGTGATTTTTGAAACTAATTGTCTTTCTTTGCTCAATTTTGTTGATGCCAAGTCTCCAGACATGTTTGATTGGAGGAGAAGAAGTATTGTGCAAGATATCAATGGCCTCCTGTATTCAAAGGTTGGATTTTCTATGTCATATACTCCAAGTCAAGGTAACCGTGTAGCTAATTTACTTGCAGTTTATGCCTATAAGGGGCGTGCCCTATCGGATGGGTTTTATCACCAACACCTTCTTTACTATCTCTTCTAACCATAGATATGTAGGAGAATGATGATTTTGGCTGAGGATTCTTCTTCCCTCCATTCTTTTCATGGATGGTGACTATTTGCACTTCTGAAATCTTATTATGGACCTTGTGTTGGTCAATTTCCTTGTGGCAAGTGAACAAGTAATAAAGAGTAAGTACAGTTATTATTCTATAGAGACTGTTGATACTAAAGATGATGCCAGTTTCCTATGATAGTTGTGTGAAGTGAAACTATAGTTGGTTTTGATTGTTTTTTGCTATTATTAATGGCAAGAAATAAATGAGTGATCGGAAGTTGAAGGAAGATATTAATTTAAAAGTAGACTAAGTTCGAATTTCATTCTAAGTCGAACTATTCCCCCCAATTTGCACGCAACACATTGCTATAGCAATTATGCTGTACAGCTTCCGCAATGCTACAACAAAATCGCCTTTCACAATGTTATTCAGCTAACCCACCACTATCCTATAAGTACAGTCCTCAGTCTACTTCTCCCATATTCCTATAGCGATTTTCCAATTTAGATTGTCGGTTGTAACCTAGATGTTCTGGTTATGAGCGGTAAATCGCCTACAATTCACGGGCTCGCCTACCAAACACTGTTTAACAGAGGTCTAACGTTGACTCCTGTTAGGTAAGTCAAGGCTACTGATCTAGCCTTTAGTGTCCACTAACCCACTATAGATTGATTTACTATTAAATAATATGAATTTGTTAAAGAAAGAACTTAACAAACTGGGTTCATTTTACAACTTAGAAATTCATCTTCACTCAGCCAATGAAAGTTTAGTTCATAACTGATGAGGGAAACACAAAACAGAGTAATATAGAACAGCCCATGGAAAGATTTAAAGAAATAAAATAAAGAATAAAACAAAGAGCTCGTCGAAAAGATTGACGGCGTAAGAGGTGTCTTGTCACACGACGTCTCTACATCTTCTATGATCCATCTTGCTATAGGGAAGAGTTGGCTCTTGTCTGTAGTTATCTCAATCGATATTTCTCTTGTTCCTTCGATGTGAGTCCTATCGGATTGGAATTGTACTAACTGCTCTGATTCTCACGACTTTGATGACTTCCTCAGGTTTAATCGTGCTTTCTTCTTATAGTTAGGTCTTTTCGTGCCGTAAGTCAGTGAGCTGTGCCTTCCAATCTATTAGGTCCAAATCCCTAGATTTGGTTGATTGATCATCTTTTAATACTGCAAGATTCTTCAAATGTTTCTGTCAATTCTCCATATCTTCTTGCTTCAGCTTCAGTCAATTCAACCACTGACTAAACGTCTGTTTGGATGACCTATATTCATTTCCTGAAAATTCGCAAGGAAAGGTTAGAATAACGTAGTGCATAACTCCGCGTCACTTACAATGCTATAACATAGTGGTTGCATTGTATTGTTGGCACAGATGTGAGCATACCATATGCTATAGCATTATATCAGCTTCATTATGCGCTTGCAAGATAAACCATAAAGTGGTCCTTTTCTTATGTATATGAGTAGGATAGTTATATGGATGCAACATTTTCTAGGATCTATCCCCTATTTCCCTATGTATATGAATTCTTAAACATTCTATCAAATAATACACAATTAAGCTCAGATTCACCATTCAAAACAATCAAAATACATAGGAAAAACATGGCATAAATATGTCACCTTGCTTTTGCTTATTTGTTTGTGGTATGTCTTTTTGTTTCCAAATGTAGTTCTTATTGTACCTTTGCTTTTGTATTTGCTGTGGTTTTTTGATGAAGTATTAATATAAGTTTCTTTTGACAAAAAAGAAGAAGAAGCATTCATTTGGTCAAGAAATATAATAAGGCTTATTGTGTGTGTTTAAGATAGTGATGAGAAAAGTAACTTATTTGTAACTGACTTCTGAAAAAATAAGATTGAATAAAAGTCAGATTATGTATTATGATCTATGTTTGGATTGGTGGTAGCATAAGAAACTTTTGTGAAATTGAAACTTGCTTAGAATGACGATAGTATAAGTGTCTGTTTAGATAATATAAGTGGCTGTTTAGATAATTATAAGAGAAAAATTAAAATCAAAATCACAAAAAAATTGAAAAATGCTAATTAAGAAAATTTAGCAATGCTAAAATACATAATTTGATCAAATAATATTATAAGTAACTGGATCACATGTCCTATACAATTTGGTCTACACTAATATCATATGTTTGAGAATTTTTCCTAATAAAATTATGTATTGTTATTGTGAAACATGAGTTGCCAATATTTCTTGCACCCATAAATGACATGTGCCAGTACTAGTTTTACGTGGTTTTTTGCACACATAAGGCATCATATATTGACATAGCCACATACTTAATTTTTTATACCTTGTTATCTCTTCATTTATAATAGATAATACTAACATGTGGCATTTGACATCTACTTCTGGTAATGTACCCTTTCTTTCTTTTCTTTTTTTTAATTTTGTTAAAGTTGTTTTTAGCTCACTGCGCTTTCTCTCTTTCATTCCCGCACTTCAATATCCTGAACTTTGGGCCTAGAGATTTGAGGATAAGCCTGTATCATGCAGATGACAAAGCCTAGTTCAACGAGTATGACAAATATTGAAAAGGGAATTTTCCCTCGACGCTGGTAAACAAGATTTCCTATAAGGCAATCAGCTTGTGACGTGTCTTTAACTAAATAAATGATATCCAATGGCTACGAAAATTTTCAGAATCAAAGTAGATATGATAAGGTTTAATTTTATGAGTCATATAGGTTAATTGGAGCAGTGTACCATGACTTATGAATTTTTGAAGTTAGCCTCGGAATCTAAAACATTTTCTGGACCAGTATGCATTAAATGATGATTTTGGAAAAGTTGACGCATAATTGATTATGAGAGGTATTTTTTTCCTAAAAATATACTTATTAATGGTCACAATAGCTTGTGGAATTACTATAATTGGATATTTGTAGTGAGATATGAATTTTCAAAGTGGGGTGAAGATTCTACCAGTTTGTTTGAAAATAAATTTTGTAAGGGTAAAATGGTCAAATTCGGCCAAGAGCTTGTAGGGGCCATGGACTTGGCCTCCAAATAATTCAAGAACACTCTATACTCCTCTCTCATACTCTAAATTTTGGCCAAGAAGCCCAAAGGAAGGGACGAAGAAAAAGCCCAAAAGCTTAACTACATGGTTTAGTTGTAATCAAATGGCCAACAAATAGATAAGTGGATAGTTGGTGCCTGTTGTTTGATTTCCTTGTGGAAAGCAAACCAATCAAACAAATATTAAAAAGTAAGTAGAGTTATTATCCCACAAAGACTGTTGAAACCAAAGATGATGTTGGTTTCTCGTGAAAGTTGTGTGAGATGAGAGTATAGTTGGTTTGTTTGTTACTAATGACAAATAAGTAAATAAGTGATTGGAAGTCGTAGAAAGATATCAGTGTAGATAGGATGAGTTCAGATTTCATCCTAAGTTGCATCGTTCCCCCAGCTTGCATATGATGCATTGCTATAGCATTTTGCTGGACAATTTCCGCAATGCTACAGCAACACGTCTTTCACAATGTTGTTCAACTAACCCACCACTAACCTATACAGAAGCATCTGCATCCTGTAAGTACACTCCTCGCTCTACTTCTCCCATATTCCTATGATGAATTTCAGTATAAAATGTCAATTTAACTTAGGTGTTTTAGTTATGTGAGGTAGACCCATTCTTGTTGCCAACAATTTAGGTCGAGCCCTGTACAAGCTCACCTAGCAAACACTGTTTAACAGAGGTCTAACCTCGACTCCTTCCAGTAAGTTGAGGCCACTGATCTAGTCTCTTAAAGACCACTAAAAAACAAGACATTAATTCATTGTTAAACAAACTAAATACATTGAAGGGTTAAGGTGCAAATTGGCCAACCAAGTGTTACACAAGGAGCACCGTGTTAGTTCCCTGTGTATTTTGATGATTACTAACAATTGTAAACAGTATTGATAAGGTTTGACAAAGTTTAGAATAATTTAAACTTGTATTTTTCAATCTGTCAAAACCAAACTCGAGCCTGTTAGTGTTGAACTCGAGCCTGGATTTGACAGAGAGCACAAACTTGTCCAGTTGATTTCCAAACTCGAGACTGAACCTGAAGTTCAAAATTAAACTTTTGAAAAGTTCACATGAACTCGAGCCTACTAATGACAAACTCGAGTTCATTCTTTCCAGAGAGTTTTTGAACTTTGAAAAACATGTTAAACCTTACACTTGCTTTCTTCAAACCTCAAGTTTGAAAGAATCCAAAGAAAGTTTTAAGAAGCATGAACTCGAGCCTGTCATGGTGAACTTGAGTTCATCTCTGGCGGGACAAGTTTTTCGAACAAAGCACTGTTCTATTGAAAAGTTTTATCAATGAACTCGAGCCTAAACGTTTTGAACTCGAGCCTAGTTTTGGCTGAGAGCAAAGAACTGTTTTTAAACTATTTAAACTCGAGCCTGAGACTTTCAAACTCGAGCCTAAAAGTTCCAGAGAGCAAAGAACTTTTGGATATGTTTTAAACTCGAGAGTTTGCTTTGCAAACCTCAGGTTTGTTCTCTCGAGCTAAAACGAAGTTTGCTCAAAATTGTATCGAACTCGAGCCTAACATTAATGAACTCGAGTTCATTTCAACCCGAGAGCTTTTCAGTTTTTCAATGACTTGTGAACCTCAGGTTCATAAAACAAACCTCAGGTTCACACCTTTTGAACTCATAATTTTCGGACACTGAAGCAACGAACTCGAGCCTGTAAGAACTGAACTCGAGTTCGTGACGCGAGTTCAGAAATTTGAATTTGGGCATTTCAGAAATCAATGTTATCTGATCCTAATTTCTTCTAATATTATTCTCTGATATTTCCTGCTATGTTTGACGTCCTTGTTAGTGGATTTCAGAGCATTAAAGAAAGTTGAATAAGAGATTAGAGTATAAAGCAAAAAGCAACTCAGAGCATCTATTGCAGAGCACAAAAGTTACTCCTTCTATCCAAATCCTTCTGCACACGCTTACAAAGTATTTAAGGATGTTAGCTGAAACAAGAAAACTCATCTCCAACGGATTAATTCGCAGAAAGTCAGCCCTGATGTCTTGACCAACTAGATTAAGTGAAAACAAGAGAGAGAAGACCCCAAAACCACTTCAGAACACTTGGGCAACTTCTCCAACGGTCTGATTCAAGCTACAACGGTCATTTAATGTTCTCTAGCTATAAATAGAGTTCATTAACATCTTCACAAGTGGATACAACTACTCTGAGCGAATTTCTACTAAGTTCATTTATTGTGTATTAGTTTTTCACTTGTAAATTATCATACTTGTTACAAGTACTTCAGTGTTCATCATATCTACTCTGTAAAAGAGTCAAATACTTGTAAATCATTTATTGATCGAGATAACTACAAGTCAGGGGACTTGGTAGTTGAGGTGTATTGACTACAACTTGTAAGGGGGAGTGTGTTCTAGTGAGAGAACAACTCTTAGTGCAGAGTGTGTAATCAATATTGTTGAGTTAGTGAATTGAAAATCCCAAGTGAGGCTTGGGGACTGGATGTAGGTCAGGAAAGGACCGAACCAGTATAAATTGCATTGTGTTTAGCTTCTTCTCCTTATCCTCTCTGTTGTGCTCTGTTCTGAGTGATCAAAAACAGAACAAGTTACGAAAATTTTAAAGATACCCAATTCACCCCCCCTCTTGGGTATAAAGCTCCTGCTTTCACACCGAGCACAACAATGTTTTGAAAATATCAAAAATACCAATGGACAATTCAAAGGGAGCAAAAATACCAAAGAAGAATTTAAAACTTTAGCGAATAGACTAAAACAGGGATTGTGCTACTTTCATCAAAATTAATTTCTTCTTTGGTATTTTTGATACCTTCAAAATATTGTTATACCCGGTGCTCCTAGCGTAACACTTGGTTGGCCAATCTGCACCTTAACTTATATTGAAGCTTAGCAAATTGGGTTCATTCTAAAACTTAGAAATCCATCTTCACTTAGTCAATGGAAATTTAGTTCATGACTAATGAGAGAAACAAAAAACAGAGAAAGGCAAAACAGCCCATGGAAAGATTAAAATAAGAAAACATAATCAAAATAGAGAAGCTTGTCCGAATAATCGACGGCGTAAGGAATGTCCTGTCATGCGACGTCTCTACGTCTTCTACAATTTATCTAACTTTGGGGAAGAATCAAGTCTTTTCTGTAGTTCTTTCTCTCTCTTGATGATTTTCTTGTTCCTTCAATGTGAGTCTAGTTGAATTGGAATTATGCTGACTCTCACAACTTCAACTCCTTTTAGATTTAGGTTCACTTTCCTCTTATAGTCAGGTTCTTTCGCGCCATATGTTTAGCGAGCTGGGCCTTTCAAATCTGCTAGGTCCAAATCTCTAGATTAGGTTGATTGATCCTCTTTTAATTCTGCGTGATTCTTCAAACCTTTTCTTCAATTCTCCACATCTTCTATTTCAGCCTTAATCAATTCAACCGCTGTCTAAACATCCGTGTTGGTGACTTGTCTTTAATTCTTGAAAAAACTCAAGAGAAAAGATCAACGTAAAATAGCGCATAACTCTACATCACTTATGATGCTACAACATGATGGTCGCATTGAATTGCTAACACAGAAGTAAGTATAACATATGCTATAGCATTATATATGTTTTGTTATGCACTTTCAGCGTAACCCATAAAGTAGCCTTTTTCTTACGTACATGTACATGATAATAATGTGAATGCAACATTTTATAGAATCCATCCTCTATTTCCCTATGTGACTGAATTCTCACTCATTTTATCAGATAAAACACAATTAAGCTTAGATTCACCATTCCAAAATAATAATAATAATAATAACACACAGGAAAAATATGACATAAATATAACTCATTAGTGCCCTAATGTTTTCTCCTCCTCATAGTTGCTTGGACCCTTATTTATCTATTAAATCCCTTCTTGCTCCTCCATTTGCATCGGTGCACATACACCTAAGAGAGAAGGAAACTAAAATATAGAGGAGAAGGAGAGGAATAGGAAAACTTGAAGACACAAGTTGAGTATGGTGTATATGTTTTCATCCCTTCTAATTCTTCACCTGTATAAACCTTTAGCCTCTTAAAAGCTCATGTTTATGTGTTTAGAGGAGAAGGCTTAAAACCCTAAGAGCCAAAGAAAAAGATAACTTGCAAGATGCTCAGGACAAAGTCAAGGTGAGTAATTCCGATCCCTAACCTTCTTGTTGTATTTTGAACTTCTTGTTAGTTTGTGGTGGCTTCTCCTTGTCTTCTTGTGATTTTGAAAGCCTAAGTGTTAAGGGGAGGTGCTGTCCATTTGTCTAAAACTGGGTTAAAAGACAAGAAGTTAGGGTGTGATTAGAGACCAAAATATGGTGTTATTGCAATGAAACTTGGAAGGATAATTTTGTTGTCTTTTAACCTTGAGTTTCGTCCAGATTAGGGGACCCTTAAGGAGTGGGATTTTGTCCATTTTGATGAAAACTTGTGTAGGATAAAGGTTAAGAAGTGATTTTGGAAGCACTGAAAGTAAATTGTACAAAACCCTAATCTACCAAGTGCTAGTTTCCAGTGAGATAGATAGATTGTGTCATGTTTTTGAAAGTGTTAATGGTGTGCAATTGCTATGAACGTTTTTAGAATTAAAGTAAATATGATAATATTTAATTTTGTAGGTCATATGCCTCATTTGGATTTGTGTACATGGAGAAATGAATTTTTGAAAATGACTTATGATTCTAGAATATCATTTACGTAATTATTGTTGAACTTGGATTAGTATGTGTAAATATGACTACTGGTAGTATTTTTTTTAATTGAAAATAGACTCGAAAATGATTACATAGACTTTGGAACCACCCCATTCGAACACTTATGCAATGAGATATGATTTTTCAAAATTTGTAGAAAAATCTGGCAGAATTGGGTTGAAGGAGCGAAAATGTTAAAGTAAGGGCCAAAGTGAATAGTTTGATTTTCAAGGGTTAATAGGAACTCTTGGGAACCAATATAGGCCCATCAGCTTCATATTGAGCCTAGTGTAATAGCATTAAAGATTGTGAAGAGTTTGGATAAATAATAACCCACCATCTGTAAATGTGTATTTATAAGATCCGACAATTGCCCTAGACAACTGAAGGATTGAGAACCGATTCGAGAATTGGTGAAGCGTCTAGGTGGTAACTCTTCTCTCACACACTTTGTATGACTATATATATTTGTTTGAACCACATTGCGAAATTCCTGTCCCGTGTTGGGCCAGCACCACTTGCGGCTTGATTAATTGGAACTATTAACCATGGAGATCCTTCCTGGTGGCTAAGGCCTAATAGACTGGTAGTCCATAGGTGACAAACCTAGATGCATTTAGATGACTTGGGAGGTTCCCATTACTGTGATTATGTGATTTATGTTATGATTTATGAATGTTGTTATGTTGTTGTAAATTGTTTGCTGTTTGTGGTTTATTGTCATATATTGTCTATACTTTGCCTGTGAGATTAACTATTACCCTAGGTTTCTTCAGGATCCCAGCCCTTGTTATTATTTGAGAAATGAACAGATTACTGGATGTGGCCCCCAAGGCAAGACTATGGATGTTAGCAAACGGAGATGCCGAACTTGGTTCAGTTTGGTCATGGGTTATTTATTGAGGAATTCTATATTTATGTTTATAGTTTGTAAGTAATATGTACGAACCCTTTGAGTATTTTTGTAATGTAATCAAGAATTTTATATCAATAAATAATACTATTTTTGTTTCGCCCACTAAACTGTGTGTGTTCAGTCTTGTGCATGTCAGTATATTGAGGGGTATTACACACACTCTTCCTCATTAGTAGTCATGGCCCTCAAACCAAAGCCATCCCACTCTCATGTTTTTCCCCCGTTCTTCTTCTTCTTCTCTCTCTCTCTCTCTAGTCTTTATATATTTTATTCGCACACCTTCCTCCTTCTCAGCCTCACCCACTTCTCTCAATTTTCTTCTCCACCAATCCAACCTTCCAGTCTTTTTACACCATCTCTGTTCTCAAAATATGAAAGAGTCCTCTGTCATCCAAGACGCCTACGTCTTCAAAGAGGAAACCCATCTCAGTGTCCTCAAGACCTCCTTCTTTTTCTCGAAGATGGCTTCACCATCTACGACTCCCATGGCCAGCTCGTCTTGTGTCAACATCGATGGACCCAACGCCTGCAACAAACAAGCTCATCCTCATGGATCCCCACGGCCTCTACCTCCTTACCATCCACCGCAAGGTACCATCAATCCCTAATCTCACTAAAATTTGAATTGAACCACTGTTGGTTTACTTTAATTGGTTGGATAAATTAGTTTGTTTCCAAATTAATGTGATTCTTAAGTGAGAAGATGTGAGGTTAGATCGATGCTCTGCTTTGTAGACAAATTAATGCAAAAGCTTAAGGATGAGTCTAGTTGAGAGTGAAGGATGAGTCTAGTTGCAGAGTAATATTGGATATAAATGTACAGTACGAACCCAAAATAAGCATGATTTATAAGCTCTGAAAATCAGCTTCTCAAATAAGCTCATTTTCCTCCAAAAGCAGAATGGGACTGACAACTTTACCAAACATGTTTTTTTTTTTAAAAAAAAAAAAGACCCCTAAAAGCCCCTAAAAAGCACGGTTTATTGCCCGAAACGCTATACTAAACAGAGCCTAAGTAGTTTAATACGATTATTACTTGTATAAGACATTGAAATTTAAATTATTTTTTTAAGGTCGGCCAAAAACACTAAATATGTATATTCATGAATATATGTATATATATCTTTAATTTATTTCCGAAGGGGTGTCATAAAAACACCAAAAAAAAAGACCAAAAAAAAAACTACGAACAACTGTAAATCCCCTCTATTATATTTATTTTCATCATGAGTGATTCAGTATCAAGGGGAAAAAAAAACCAAATTAGACTCTCTGGTTCAACTAGTGAAACGAATGCTTGTCTAGTCAAGTTTGAGGTGTGAATCTAGAAAAGCATCAAACCGAAAAAATCCAAGTTGACTTAGCCAACTTGATGTCGACTTTGTCAACCCGTAGAGTTTATATATATATATATATATATATATATATATATATATATATATATATTTCTCCCTAAAAAAAAAACTTGAAAGTGAAATCCTACCCTATATCGAAAGCCCCAAATCATGTGATCACACTCATAGACACTAACAAAGGACTAGAGTACGTAGAAGGATGGTTGGGGACAGCTGACAAGTGACGATGGTGAGGTTGAAATAGTGAATAAAGGAGGATGAGATGGTGTATCTCAGTTTAGTTACATAAAGCCATAGTCCTGGTACAAGAAGAACATAGTAGAAAACAACATTAGAGAATGGCATCATATCCTTTGTCCTCTTTTGCTCATGCATGTCTAGCTCCGATTCTAAATATAAGACATAGTTTGTAGTGCAAATTATACTACAAACTATATCTTATATTTAGGATCGAAGGTAGTAGTTGCTAAGAAAGGTTGTTGCCTCTATTGTTGTATTCCCTTAGGTTAAAACATTTACAATGATCCTTCTAAAGAAAAAAAAGGGTTAAGGTGAAGATTGGCCTATAAAATGTTACGCTATGAGCACTAGGCAAAAAAATGTTTTGAAGGGATCAAAAATACTAATGAAGAATTTAAAACTTGTAAAAGTAGCACAATCCCCATTTTGGTCTATTTGCCGAAATTTTAAATTCTTCATTAGTATTTTTTCTCCCTTTCAATTGTTCATTGGTATTCTTGTTCCCTTCAAAACATTTATGTGCTCGGTCCTCCTAGCATAACACTTCACTAGCCAATTTGCACCTTAACCCAAAAAACAATAATAACCAAAAGAAAAGAAAATACAGAGATAATCATGATAATGATAATAATGATAACGGAAGTTATGGAGCTCTTTTTTTTTATTAATTTCTTTTTGTCAGTCTTCTTTTATTAATTTCAAAATACTTTAAATTTTCGTTACTAATATTTATTATCCTATATAAACTATTTTCATATTTATAAATTATGATATTTACAATAAAATATTTCAAATAATGCAAAAGAAAATAATCTCTCCTAAAAAAACTCAACTAGATCCCTCAACTTTAGCATTCATAACTCCTTAAATATATCAAAAATATATTTTTAATGTACTTTTGAGTGGGAGCCATCATTATATTTAGTTATTGTCAATTAATTGCATTATTTCAATATGTCAGTCTAACCCCAAATTGACCCACTAACCCTTGAACCCATACCTATATGATTGAATGCTTGATCCAATTTTTGGTTCCTTGATTCATATACATTCATTTGCTTTAAAAGCCACATCATCCACTACCACATACAAACGTTGTCTTCATTGTGGCTTCTTCCTTCTTGACCTCGACCTTGGGTTTTTTACTTCTTTTTTAACCTCTTTGAGCTTAAAACAGGAAACACCTATTTCATACCCTCTTCAAGCTTAACATGATACACTTCCTTCTTGACCTCTACTTTAAGATTCAAAAATTAGAACAAAAACCTTTTCCTTCCATTTTTCACAATCACTTTCACTACTATAATTTTAGCATTTATAACGCTTAATACATAACACTTAAGGTGGAAGTCGCACAAGGACATATAAGGTTTTTTTGTAATAGTCAATTATGTGCACAATCATGTATTACAACAGATTAAAACATAAAAACAAAGGTTATAGCTAATAATCGTCATTTATTTAGTGATAACAATGACAATTCTTAAGAAATAACCGTAATGTAACACTTACATATGATTCTTCTTCCATTACTTATATCAGTGAAGACAAAACATAACATCCTTTAGAAACTTTCGTCATCTACCTTTGTAATCCTGTTAGAGCTTTATAAGTCATAACCCTTTGTAATCCGTTAGACCTCTATTTAAACTCAGCTATTCCTTGACCCTTGTGATTTGTACTTCATCATGTTAAGATCTTAGGGAACTCCTCCTCCGCTGCCACCCCCTTTCCACCACCTCCTCCTCAAGGCATGTTGATGGCAACAAATCCTAACCATGTCGCTCCTTTTGCCATAGCCAACGCCTTCACCCCCTACGCTAATCCATCTATTGCGTCAAATGTTGAGATGGCACAAGAGAAAAGAGCACTAGGGAGGGGTATTGTTGTCATGAAGGAGGTTCAACAAGCAAATTTAGAGGAAACTTATTGTGAAATGGAAAAAGAAAATGACAGATAGTGGAATTTAACAAGTTCATTAGCTACCACAGCATGTTGCTTTTGACCTTGTTAGATTTAACAATTTTTCCTTTCTTGTTCCATCTCACAGTAAGTTTCCTCCCCACTCTCTTAATTTGCTTTTTAGACCTCTTTCATGATAACAATACCCTTCCCTAGTGCTCTTTTTCCTTATGTCAACTTGTTGTTTGGCATAATAGATGGATTGACGAAAGGGGCAGAGGTGCTGGCTATGGCGGAGGCTGTAATATCGTGAGTTTCAAGCTTAATGACTCGAGGATAAGCCTATATTAGAAAGATGATTGAGCCCAGTGTAGGAAAAGTCTCAAGAATGTTGAGATATAGAATGACTCTCAGGGACTATGTGATTTGATACGACCAGGTAGAGGCCTAGTATAGGTAGGTGATAGGACTAAAGTGTCAGTGGAGAAGGACACAAGACACATATACAATGTCATTTAATTGGTAGGGAAATTCCACCCAACTATGTCTTGAGGTATGAGACGATTGATCACAAAAAAAATGTGCCGGTATAGGTGTATACATGATATTTCCATGGCATACATGTATACCATTCATTTATTGGGAAAAGATGTTGGTATGTAATGCCATGTAGGGTCCCATACATAGAGTTTAACTTGGTGTCATTTGGCATGTCTTGGTATATGTGCCACAATCCCAAGTAAAACTCGAGCAAAATCCTGAGAAGGCACTGATAAAGTAGCTTTCTTAAAGTAACTTTAGTCAAGAAGGTCATGATGATACACTTTTGCGTTAGCACAATAAAAAGATGACATGTGTCCTCTCATAATGACATACTTTTGCATAGACGCAATAGAAATATGATACGTGTCTCCTCATCATGACAAAGTACAAGGTCACTTTTGTGTTGACAACACCAGAACGCACCACCTAGTGCTTGAGTCTAGGAAATCCATTGGTCTCCAGTTTGGACACGTTTTTGAATTTTTCAAGACGAAACTCGAGAGTCAAGAAAATTCATCAGGCCTTCCCTTCCTTGACAAAAGTGATGCATAATAGGAGAATGAAAAGGGAATTTTGCTTGATGCTGGCATATTAAAGTTTCTAGAAGGCAGTCAATTTGTGATGTGCTTTTGACTAAGAAAATGATATCCAATGGTTATGAAACTTATCATATTTAAATTATACATGATGATATTTAATTTGATATATCATATAGGTCAATTGGATTTGTACACAATGAGTTATGTTTTTTTTAAAGATAGCTATTGTATTTGGAATGTTTTCTAGACCAATGTGTAATGGTTGATGAATTTGGAATAGATTACGTGTGTTTGACGATGGGAGGCTTTTTTCTCTAAAAATATAGACTCAATAGTGGTCACATAGCCTTTGGAATCACTGCAATTGGACATTTGTATATAGAGATATGAATTTTCAAAATTGGTTGAAAATTTTGTTAGTTTTGACTCTTGTGCGAAAATGAGTAAGGACACATAGAGGATTGTTACTGGTGGGTTAAATATGTAAATAAGTGTAACAAAGTGACAAATTAATATCTCTTTGCTGCCATATGCTTCTTGACCAACAAGTTGGCTTGCAAAATTGTCAACCCATTCGATCAAGATACATACAAACACACATGCTCCCATATTTCCATGCCACCTCACCATTCATTCTTTCATTTTATCAAATGTTGACACCTCAACTCCTTTTTATTTGTCTTGTGCGGCACTTCATTCCCTTAATATTCATTATTCCAATTCCCATCTCATTCAAGTCAACTAGAACAAGGAAAAAAGAAAGAAAGGAGGGAGGGAGGCCAAGAGAAAGAAAGAGGGAGGGAGGAGGGAGTCTTGAGCTGATTCACCTTTGATTTGGTGTTTCTAGCTCATGAAGCCTTCTCTAACATTGTTCCTCTTGGTGAGAATAATATTTATAAGGTTTTGAATTTTTGACCAGAGGTGTATGGTGCCATGTACATGGTGGAGGTGTCGCTGGATTTCTAAACTAATTATAGAATCATGATAGGTAAGCTTAAGCTTTGTTTTGAACAGATTGGTTTAAGGTTTTGAAGAGTTTTTGAATATTTTAAGAAAACCTACATTTTCGGCTAGTTAGGGTTCTTTGAGATTCATGATGATTTGTACATATGTATGTGATTATATGGTGTTTTGAAAGTTTACAAATGTAGTTTGGTGGTTAAATTATGAATTGGTATATTGTTGTTTTGGAACTCTAAACTTCAGTTAAACAGGGCTTAGAAAAGGGCTGTGAATTTGCTAATTTTAAGGTCTCCAACAGATTCATTGGGAAAATTGTATAGGAATAGGTTGTTGGTGTGATTTTAGAAGAAATGAATTTGAAATTCAAAAGTTAGTATAGTGCTGCCAGATTTGGTTCCTACGTGGCAATTCAATTGTTTTGTGTTTTTCGGTAAACAAGTGTTGTCCAATGCCCTAAAAATTTCCAAGATTGTAATGGATTTCCTAAGCTTTAATTTGATATATAACATGTGCCATTTTGGTTAGTATATTGTAAGATAAAAATTTTAAAAGTTTTGGCACTGAAACTAGCAAGTTTCTGGGGCAATGTTTCATAAATGGGGTTTTGGAATGTTGAACATCCAATTGGATAAGTACCCTATTTTTTCCCTAAAACTATAGTTAATAAGGGTTGTATAGCCTTTGGAACCACCTCAATTGGACTTTTATGGATTAATTTATTATTTTTTTTCAAAGTAGACGAGCAAAACTGTAAAGTCCTTGTTGCCATATTTGGGTTCCTATTTTTGTGTGAGGCTTTGACCAAGCAAACGAACTTATATGTATGTGAAACTTGGTCAAAAGATAGTAGACCTTATAGGCTTTAAAACTAGCCTTAGAACATATTAATCGGAGGTCTAGAACCCAAGTTATGAATTTACCAAAACTAGCCAAGGAAACTAGAAGTCATGTTTTCCATATTTGAAGGTTATGTTCATGTGAGATATAAGACCAACTGTAGTATTTTGAAATATTAAAGAAATGGACAAGTAATAAGCCATCGTCTGTGAATTTGGATTTATGGGATTTGAAGTTTGTCTGGGATGAGAAAAGGATTGGAAGCTAATTCAAGAAATGGTAAAGCATCTAGGTAGTAACTATTCTCTCACATATTATGTGTGACAATTATATGCATGTGTGAACCATGATTTTGTTTCGTGTTGTGAACACACGTTAGGTAGTAGGGCCAAGTGGTTTAGTACGTAGTCCTTGGGTATCGAAATCTGAATTACATTCAAATGATATGGGTTGATGCCCAGTTGAATGCTCAGCGTTGAGGCTCAAGATGGGTTGAGTCCTACGTTTACAGTTAACGTTGCATGTGATCCTTTGTTTGCATTTGTTGCTGCACATGATTTGTGATCTCTGAATCCTAAATGTATAGGTTGTTGGTTGCCTATTATATATTGTGCATGCATTTTATGTGAGATTAATTATTACTTTGGGATTTATTTGAATTCCAACCCTTATCATCCTATGTGATAAAAACAACATAGTGGACGTGGTTCCCAGGGCAAGACGGTGGATACCAGCGAAAGGGGATTCCTGATTTAGCCAAGGGTTACTATTGGTCATTTGTTCTTCTATAATGGAATTTTATTTATGTTAGTTTTATATGTGTTTTGATGATAATTGACAATTGTAAACAATACATGAATAAGTTAAATTGATTTTGAAACTTATTAAAAACACTCTGTCAGTGCCAAACTCAAGTCTAAGTAAAGCAAACTCGAGTTTGACACCTTAAACACAAAACTGGATCTTAAACTTTAAGTTGAGAGTTTACAAAATCTAAGTAAACTCGAGGTTACATTTTTTTTTAAACACGAGTTTGCAAGAGGCCGAGAGCATTCTGATTTAAATACACTTTTAAACTCGAGCCTATTAGTTTCAAACCTCAAGTTTGCACCCCCAGAGAAAATCTTCAAAGAGTTTACAAAAACTGTAAACTCGAGTTTGTGAGGACAAACTTGAGTTTGCCTCTGGCGGGAAGAATTTTCAAATTAAGAAGATTTTCACAAACTCTACACTATTTCTCATTGAGTAAAGTTTTTCATTGTTTTGAAAATCTCAAGAGTTTACAAAACTTGTAAACTCGAGTTTGCAGATGCAAACTCGAGTTTGCGCTTGGCCGAGAGCATTAAGAGTTTTCAACTAAATCAAACTTGAGACTGACTTAATAAACCTCCAGTTTGCGTCAGACCAAAAGTTTTCTAAGTTGAGAAAACTTGAGTTTAAGATTCTAAACTCGAGTTTGAACCTTACAGAGAACAAAATGATTTTAACTTGAGAAAACTCTAGAGTTTGCAATAGAAACCTCCGGTTTACACCTTGAGAATTAAAACCGATTTTTGACATGAACAGTTGCAAACTCGAGGCTACTCACTAGTAAACTCGAGTTTACATTTTGATCAAAATGTGCTCCAAAGTTCAAAATCGCGACTTTCCTCTTTGGATGGAGGAAACTCGAGTTTAGACATGCAAACTCAAGTTTTGGCCAATCCGAGAGCATTGCAGTTTTTAATGTACTGAAAACCTCAGGTTTAGATTGAAAACCTCCAGTTTGATGTTTTAGACTGAAATAGTTATTTACACACCAAAGTCCAAAACTCGAGTTTAGATGAACCAAACTCGAGTTTACATCGCTAAAACTGAAATTCAAATTTGACGAATTTGTAAAACCTTCTAGTTTGATCTTAATGCTTTCTATTATTATTCTCTGATATTCCTAGCTATGTTTAACTACTTTGTTAGTGAGTTTCAGATGAATTTACAAATGTTTATTGAAGGTTTAAAGTAAAAGCAAAAAGTGATGTCAGCTCATTAAATGCAAAACCCAAAAAGTTGCATTCTTTTGGGTAATCCATCTGCACACGCTTGCAAAGAATTAAAGAATGATTTCCACATCTAGAAGCTGCTACTCCAATGGATTAATTTGCTGGAAGTCCACTCTGAACTTCTGCACAGCTAGATTAAGTGAAGTTTAGAGAGAGAAGAAGACCTAAACTTGCCCAGAACCTTGTCTAATGAAGGCAACAGTTATATTAAAGATTACAACAGTCATTTAATGCTCTCTTAGTATAAATAGAGAAACATTCAATTCTTCTCTACAACAACAACTGCTGAAAACGAAATACATTCAAGTCTTGCATTTATTCCTTCAGTTTTCAATTGTATTGTATCTTTGATACATTGTGCTTCAGTGATTATTTTCATCTACTCTTAGAGAGAGTTATTTCGTTACAAATCATTTATTGTAAGGAATTACAAGTTAGGGGACTTGGTGATTTGGGTGCATTGATTACAACTTGTAAGGGGGAGTAAGTTCTAGTGAGAGAATTACTCTTGAGTGCAGAGTGTGTAATCAACTGTTATAGTTGAAATCCCGGAGTGTCTGGGGACTGGACGTAGGTCAAGTGGTTGGATCGAACCAGTATAAATCTTTGTGTTTAGCTCTTCTCCTTTTACTCTGTTCATCTCTGTTTTGCTGTTCCAAAATAGAGCAGTTTTTAAAAAGTTCTTAAAATCCCAAATTCACCCCCCTCTTGGGTATTTTGCTCCATTTTCAATTTAGAATTTGTAAATAATGTTAGAAACCTTGTGGGTTTTATTGTAATGTAATCAAGAGCTTTGTATCAGTATATTGTGCTATTTTCGTTTTGCCTATTGAACTGTGTATAAATATTCCAATGAATATTGATATCTTGGTGAAGTATGACAGAGGGCGATGTGGTTAGGACCCTCAATACAAATACATAACAATTATTAAGAATTAACCGTCAACAAACTGAGCATACCCTATTCTCCCTCCCTAGTGGCGACTACTTATTATTCTTCACACTTTTCCTATTCACTCGACTTAATTCCTATAAAAGCACAAAACACTCAAGTTAATATTAATAGATACATGCAATTCTTTTGAATTGCAAGTAACAATTACGTGGAATGACAAGTCGCAACATGAGATGAAAAATTCTCTCTGATCATCCAGTTTGATAGTTGACCAAACCTCATGAACTACTGTCTCATTAGCCTCTTCAAGATTCTACAAATACACCTTCGTCGATGCATGACGGAATGAACATAATGGTTGCCTAGCCTTTTTGAGGATATATTTCTTAGAAGAGTCGTCTAGATGATATGCAGACTACAAAGCACACAATTCAAGTAAACAATTTTATAAGTACATAGCAAGTAATTAGCATGCATATATACCTTACACTCATATTATCCCAAACTCCCTACCCAATGCTAGTTACTTGTTGTGGTAAGAACATTGGTTCTTGTCACTACACTGATATAGCTGACAAAGTGTGACAACTAAAGAGCTTGACCAACATTGTTCCATGTCACGTGAAATTTTTCCCCCAATGACTTTGCTTCATTTGTAAGTGGAGCCTAAAGACCCAAGAGGGGGGTGAATTGGGTATTCTTAAAAATTTTCTGCAAATGCTCTGTTTTTCAATACTAAAAACAGAGATGAACAGAGTAAGGGAAGAGTAGCTTGGACACAGAGATTTATACTGGTTTGGTCTCAACAACTTGACCTACATCCAGTCCCTAGACTCTCTGGGATTTTCCACTAACTCAATGATTACACACTCTACACTTAAGAAGTGATTCTCTCACTAGAACTTACTCCCCCTTACAAGTTGTAATCAATGAACCCAACCACCAAGTCCCCTGACTTGTGGTTCTTTACAATAAATGATTTACAATCAGAAACTCTCTCTAAGAGTAAATAATGATAAACACTGAAGCTCTATGTATCAAAAGATACTATACAAATGAAAACTGATGAAAATAAATGAGCACTTGAATAGAATACGTTTTCAGCAGTTGTGGTTGTTGTGAAGACTTGAATGCAACTCTATTTATATTTAGGAAGCATCATATGACCGTTGCATCTTTAATATTACCATTGTAAGAAGTCTTCAAGGGTTAGCAAGTGGTTTTGGCACCTTGTCTCTCTAGTTTTCACTTAATCCAGTTGGCCAAGTGATCAGAGTTGACTCTCTGCAAATTAATCCGTTAGAGAAGAGGTTGCTTGTTGTAGAAATCAATCTTTAATGCTTTGCAACCGTGTGCAGATGGATTGTCCAAAAGAGTCCAACTTTCTGGACATAGCATTTAATGTTCTGAAGTGCTTTTTGCTTTATGCTTTACCCCTTCAATAAACATTCTTTAATCATATGAAATCCACTAATAAAGTCATTAAACATAACTAGGAATATCAGAGAATAATATAGCAAAATATTAAGATTAAACAAGAATGTTTTCTGAAATCGACAGATTTGAATTTCTGTAACAGTGTCATGAACTCGAGCTTAGTTCTTCCAGGCTCGAGTTTGAAGCTTCAATGTATAAAAACATTTCAGTTATAAAACATGTAAACTGGAGGTTTGAAAACAAAACTTGAGGTTCTCAACATATTGAAAAGTCACATTGCTCTCGGGTTGATTTGAACTCGAGCTTGCTATTATGAACTCGAGGTTCTTTCATCCAGAGAGATGTGTCGCGATTTTGAGTTCTGGAGAGTTTGTGTTTAAGAAGCAAACTCGAGTCTATTAGTGATAGGCTCGAGTTTGTCACTGTTCAAGTCAAACACAGTTTTAGTTTTCAACGGGCAAACCTGAGGTTTTAATTTCAAACTCTAGAGTTTTCTCTGGTTGAAAAGTTCTTTACTCTCTGTAAGATTTAGGCTCGAGCTTGCAATGTTAGGCTCGGGTTTGTTACTGTTCAAGAAAAAACTTGGTTAAACCTTTAAAGATGCAAACCTAAGGTTTTCAGGGCAAACTCTAGAGTTTTCTCAAGCTGAAACATTCTTTGCTCTCTGTAAGGTTTGAACTCGAGCTTAAAAACTTAGGCTCGAGTTAGTTTAGCTTTGAAAAATTCTAAATGTTTTTGTCCTGAGGTAAACTGGAGGTTTGAGAAATAAGCCTCAGGTTTACTCTGATTGAAAGGCTTTGAAAAGCTCTCAGCCAAGAGTAGGCTCGAGTTTGAAATGATGAACTCGAGTTTACATGTTCTGTAAACTCTTGAGATTTTTCAAACTGAAAAATTTTGCTTTCAATGAAACAGTGCAGAGCTTGTGAAAATCTCTTAATTTAAAAATTTCTTCCATTTATATTGTGAACTCGAGTTTGTCATAACAGGCTCGAGCTCATAGGTTATGTAAACTATGAAAGATTTTCTTTGGAGAATACAAACTTAAGGTTTCAAAGGGAGAGGTGTCAAGTTCAAAGTTATTTTCAAAATGCAAACCTCTCTGCCATTGATGAACTCGAGTTTGAAAACGCGAGCTCGAGTTCACGCAAACTCTTGAAAGACTCTTAAATTCAAACTTCAGGTTCAGTCTCGAGTTTGAGGTTTAAACTGGTAGGTTTTCACTCTCTGTCAAAGGCAAGCTCGAGCATGCACATAATAGGCTTGAGTTTGTTGCAGACAGGATGTTTTTGCTTGAAATTGACAAGTTTAAATCATTCTAATCTTGAACAAAAACATCTCCATTTTGTTTACAATTGTTAGTAATCATCAAAACACATAGAGAACTAACATCATTCACAAAAGTCAAGGCGTAGTGGCCCCTCCTTACAAGATCAAGCACTCGTTCTAATGCCTCTTCTAGGTCTCATTTCTTAGTTGCCTAAGGACAACATCAGTACGAGGGGGAATACTAGTACTAAGGGCATTATCAAAACTAGGGGCAATATCATTGCCGGAGGAAGTAGAACTGGCTATTTTAACTAGAAAATAAAATTCATTAAGTCAACAATTGGAACAAAGCAATAGGGTTTTCCAAAAAAAACACGATGCACGATTAAGGTCAAAACTTAGCAACACAAGATAAAATCAAAAATAAGGAAAATGTGGAATGTGTTAGTTCTCTATGTGTTTTGATGATAATTGACAATTGTAAACAAAAATGAAGTCAATGGTTTAAATCAAAATGTTTTTAACATGGTCATATTTAAACCAGTAACTTGTTCTCATACTTGACTCAAGTTTAGAGTTGTAAAACTTGAGTCAACGTAAGACAGAGAGCTTTCAAGAGTATTTGAATGTATACTTGACTCAAGTCAGTCATGGTCAACTCAAGTCAATAAAAAGCAGAGAGCTATCAAAGTATTTTAAGCTAATAGTGACTTGAGCCTGTGCTATTTGACTCAAGTCATATTTTGTGGTCTTAAACTTAATTTCAAAATAGAAGTTTCTAACCCAAGCCTATATCCTTTAACTCGAGCATAGTTTTTGGAACATATTTTCAAATGAATTAATTGACTAGAGTCATTCACTTAATGACTCGAGCTAATATGATTTTGAACTTGTTTCAAAATGCTATTTCAAAGCTCATTCCTGATGAAAGAACTTGACTCGAGTGAACCTTAATTGACTTGAGTCATGCACTCGAGTTAAACGTTTTAACCTTGAGCCTAAGTCATACAGAGACATCTCCATTTAAACATCAAACTTATTTTCAAAGAAGATGATCCAATGACTCAAGCCTAGAATACTTAAATCGAGTCATGCACCCCAGTTTGCTTGGATTTGCCTCAAGTGCAAGGTATCCTTGTTTTGATATCACCGTGTCCGTAAATGATAAATCTTCAATTATGATATGTGTACTTTGTATCATCACTCATTATTATTTGTAACTGTGTTTAACCAACTTGTTAGTGAGTTTCAGATGATCAAAGATATGATTAACTAAAGATTATCCAAAAAGCAAGTGATTACGTTAGAAGCATTTAATGCTGGTTCAGAAAATGAAGCACATAATTGGCAACTAATTCTCTACACATTCCAAAAGCATTTATGTTTTCTTTCCTCTTTTGAATGCCAGATCATCCAACGAGAAGAACATAAGGAATGTCAACCAAGAATGTCTGCGGACGAATGAAGCCTCGAGCCATGAACACATCCTGACGTCTAATAGCTATTTATTATTCTCAATGGCTTCATTGAATCTTCCAACGGTCATTAATTGCCTTCACCATATATAAACTGAAGCATTCAATTCATCCAACAACTTAGAAAACCAAGAAATAAAAACGCTCAAACGATCAAAGTGCATTTACTGTTTCACTCAACTAACTGTATAATATCTTCAAATATTCTAAACTTCAGTGTTTATCTATCTGCTCTTTTAAAGAGTTTATCATTGATTATAAATCATTGTCAGAATCTCAAAGTATTGGGACTTTGAGATTGAGTTATTTGATTACAACTTGTAAGGGGGAGTGAATCCTATTGAGAGGATTACTTTCGAGTATAAAGTGTGTAATCGATTGAAGAGATAATGGAAATCCTAGAGTGTCTGGGGACTAGACGTAGGTCAAGAGTTGAGACCAAACCACTATAAATCATCTGTGTCAATCTTTCTCTGCCTCTCTGTTATACTCTCTTATTGCTCCTATTTCTAGGAGTTTTGAAAAGATCTTTTATATCCCCAATTCAGCCCCCTCTTGGTGATATTCTATTCTACATAATGCAAAATGAAGAATGTGAAATGTAGAAGAGAATTAATACCTTAAAATAAAGAGAACAAAGCACTTGAAAGAGTGTGACCTAATTAGATCTCTGAAACCAAAAAGCAAGTTAGGGAAATTGAAGCAACTCGCATGGTTGTCAGACCAAAGTTCAAAGAAAGTAGTAGGGGATGTGGTTCACCTGAAAGTGATTATTGCCGATTGGAAAAGTTAACAAGAGTTGTGGGATTCCGAGGATGGTAGGTAACGTTCGACTAAAGACAATTGTGTTAAGCGCATAACTCATGAATGTGAAGAGGCACAAGACAGTGGGTATTTTAAAAGTCTTGACAAAAAAATGCACATAGTTATAAGTGCAGAACAATTATGAAAGGTGGCATTTTCTTACGGTTCTTAATTTACAACCGTAATGAACCTTTGAATGAAATTTCATGGTTTTACATTACAATCTTTAGGCTTCTTAAACGATGACGGTTTTTTCTCCACAATCGTTAGCTATTAGACATGGTATTCTAAAAAGTCATAGGTTTTACATAATAACCATTACTTATTTGACTTTAAATAATTTTTGAAGTTGATTATTCAAGCCCATAGTACAAACAAAAAAATAAAAAGAGTATGTGGATAAACAAGCAAAAAAATAAAAAGTTATGAGGATGAAGTATCTACTGCATCATCAGATTTATCTTTCTCCAGCAATTTGTCCACCTTCTCGATCTAGAGAGAAAACAAGAGATGTCCATTCCTTCAAACTTGTCCATGCGCCCTTGCCAAAAGCATCCTCTATAGATCATTTCTTGGTACGTTAAGGAGCCAAATGTGTCCTCTAAAGATCATTTCTTATCAAGCAGAACATGTCCTTTGGAATGGAAAAGGTTACGTTATGGAGTCAAACGTGTCCTTTATAAATTGCCACAGTTAACATTAGTAATGATTATTTGCTAATAACCGTGACCATTTCTCTTAAATTATTAGTGGTTGTTCATTAATAACTATGAAACAACAATTGTTTTTTTAATATTTTTGGGCTACATTGTCCTAATGTTTAATTTTTTTAATATTTAAAAAAATAAAAAAAGCAATAGTGATTTTTAATTATCGCCACTTCTACTATCCTCCTCCTCCTCCTCCCTCCTCTCGCTCGGCACATTATTGGCATCTGAGGAAGGAGATGAAAGGTCTAGTTGGAAGCAATCATATACAATGTGATTGTGATTAAGGATGAGGTCCAACTTCTTGTTCTGATCGTTGGTGTGTTTATCGAGACGCCTTATGGAGTAGTTAAAGTTGGCCAACGTCTATAGCAAACCCTCCATTTGAGGAGGAAGCAGAAGAGGAGGAGGACGTGGTGGTGGTAGAGGAGGAGAATGGGGAGGAGCTTGTGGTAAAGGAGGCAGTGGTTGTGTAACATCCCAAATTCTTATTCAAAAAAAAGTAAGTAATATAAGGATGTGATTTATTAATTAATTAGAGTTTTAAAATATATCAATTTCAAATTTTGAAGATTGAAAACATAAATTTTAGAAAAAAGAATAAAGTGTGATTAAAAAACAATTAAGGGCAAGATAAATGAGGCCCAATTATATTTTAAGGTATTGAATTATCTTTAAAAAATATAAATGATTAGAAGTACAAAATTAAATGTAGTATATAATTATTCATATTGATTTCAAGTTAATGAGATTATTTCATGGTAACTTAAATTAACTGTGCAATTACTTGAGCAAGGGGAATTTAATCGAAATATAATTTATAATGTTTAGAGAAAAAATGTAGACAAAGAGATAAATATATGAATGTAAATAAGTTATCACTTAAAAATTTTCCTTATTTAAGGATTATGAAAATTGGTTTAAATGTTTGAAGGCCAAGATATGGATTTACCACACACACAAAAAGATATTATAAGATCAAATATAGAGGGAACACCATGAAAACTATATTAAAAAAGAAAAAAGAAGTTCAAATAGCACAAAATAGGTGGGACCCAAATCAATTGAATAAAATCCATCTCCCCCAATTCATTTCAGCCATGCAAATTCTCTATCATGCATTTTATTCCCGCCCCCCCCCCCCCCCCTACTTCTTCATTTGACACCTCCGGCAAGGCAGAGAGAGAGAAAGAGAGAGAGGAGAAGAGGGAGAGAGCAAGAAGAAGAAGAGATCTCTATTTATGGGTGTTTGATAGTTATTTAGCTCTTCCTTCTTTTGAGTTTTGTCTCCTTGATTTTAAGTTTTCTTTTCGGTATAAAATCCATTATCTTGAACTTTAAATTCAAGATATACTATCTTGAATTTGAATTCAAGATATATTTCAAGATAATGATAAGATCTATTATATTGAATTTTAAATTAAAAACATATTTCAAGATATGGATATGATCCATTGTCTTGATTTATTGGATTAAATCTTGGAATGAGCTTTTCTTCTAAAACCCTAATTAAGTATTTTTGGCCATGTAATATAGATACACTAGGGCCATGGATGTGCAGGCTAATCACGAATTTGAGAGTCAAGTGGCAGCATCAAAGAAGGGCAAGAAAGACGCCAATCCAAGAGGTAAGATCCAATATTGTTCATCCTACCTCCACCTAACCTCAAGTCACCATCATCATCTTGAGAGATGAAAACCCTAGAACTTGAAGTCTTTACCTTGCCATTGCCTAGCAAGCATCTAAGAAGAAGGAGTTAAGGAGAAGGAGTTCTCATTTCAATTGGGAGATAGCTTGTGGATCGACATTAAAGAACGCCATAATCTTTGTCGTCTCTTCAATTGATCAAAGGTATTCCTAAAACCCCTTTATGTGTTTTAACGAGTAGATCCTAAGTTATAACTTATGAGCAACATAAGGAGTTATAAATTCTCATGAGCACTGTAAAGAGTTATAGGTTATAATGTTAAGACAATAGCAACATAAAATATCTCAGAATAAAACCCATGAGTATCGTAAAGAGTTATGGGTTCTCGTGAGTATCATAAAGAGTTACGGGTTTAAGAAAATAAAAACAATAATAATAACTCATTGGTCTAGTAGTTATGGTTAATAACTCATGAGGACCATAAGAAGTTACGGGTATTAATAAAGATTTCTAATTTTTCACATCCTAATTTTCATTAGTACCGTAAAGAGTTACGGGTATAACTCATGAGTACCGTAAAGGATTATAAGCATAAATCATGAGTAACATAAATAGTTACGGGTTGTAACTCATGAGAATTAACTTTTCAATTCATGAAAGTGTGAAGAGTTATGAGTTTTAACTCATGAGAACCATAAAAATTTACGGTTCAAAACTCGTGAGTACTATAAAGAGTTATGAGTTATAACACATGAGCAAATATTAAATTTCACGTGGCAAGAAAAAAAAACAAAAATTTTGTTTTTCAATCTCATGAGCTTTTGCTTGAAAGTCATGCAACAGCCCAAAATTAACCAAATCCTTGGGTACATATTGAATGAGATTGTCATATGATGACGATGTTGCATGCCTGATGAGCATGCATAGGAAAGGCAGTGTAGGTAGTATGTATGTTGGCACAAGAATAGAAATTGTTAGAAGAATGTTGAGATTTGAATATGTCAAATTAAGTTTCGTTGAACATTAATATACCCAATAAAGTGTTTCTTGCTAACCTCAACGTTAGTTAAGAAGAAAATGCTCTGAGAGCTAGAACTAAAGAAACTCAGATACAAGATGACCAATTAAGCTCTATCCAAGGGATTATTTCACGAGGTGAAAATCATAATGATGATCTTTCACCAAGCGGGCTAGTTAAATACAAAGGATATAGATATATACCGTTGAAGGCTAATGTGAGGCAAAAAGTACTGGATGAGGCGCATAAAGTTAGGTGTACTATCTATCCAGGGCCGGCAAGATGTATTGGAATTTGAAACCCAAAATTTGGTGGCCAATGCTAAAGAGTGATGCGACCAAAAATGTAGCTCGAAGTCTTACATGTCAGAAAGTGAAAAATTGAACATCAATGACCAGCAAGACTTCTGCTAGGTCTAGAAACTTCTAAATGGAAATGGGAGAGTGCTTTTAGGGATTTAGTGGTAAGATCTCCAACATCAAGAATTTTGATACGATCTAGGTAATTGATGACTGTGAGCATTCAAATGGCTCCGTATGCACGTTATAAGGAAGGAAGTGACAATTACCCTTATATTGGATAGAATTGTCCAAGAGAAAATTGTATAGGCCAGATTTGGTTGAACAAACCTTCTAACAAATTAAACTGATCAGGAAGAGGCTCCTAATAGCATAGAGTCGCCTAAAAGGCTATACCAAGAAAAAAAGGGAGACCTTTAAAGTTTGAAGTAGAAGAACATGTATTTTTGAAGATATTTCCAATTACAGGGATTGGATAAGCAATCCAAAGGAAAAAAAGCTGAGTCCTCGATATATTGGTTCATTTCAAATTTTAGCAAGATGTGGACCTGTGGCCTATCAAATAGCTTTACCCCCAAATTTAAGGAAACTCCATGACATATTTCATGTCTCCCAGTTGAAAAAGTACAAACCAAACCCTAAGCATGTCATTGAATATGAAGATATAAACAGGCAAATGACCATACTTATATAGTTGAGCTCAAGCAAATTATTGATTGTCAAGAGAAACAACTCAGACATAGAAGTATTCCATTTTTGAAAGTAGTCTGGAAAGAATTATCACAGAGAGAAGCAACCTGGGAAGCAGAGAAAGACATGAAGAAGCATTATTCAGAGTTTATGGATCAAAACGTGTAATAAATTTCGAGGACGAAATTTATTGAACAGGAAGAGAAAGCCTAAATAAATTCCTTGTACGATGTATGAGCATTTGGTGGAATGAAATAGATAATTTTGTCTAAATGTTCAATTTCACCCAAAATACACAATTTTTTGAGACCAAAAATTTTCAAATATAAGTTGGCACAAATGGGACATATGGAATTAACACTTCTTTGTTCAATTTTAGCTCATTAAATTCGACCAAAGGGATGGGAAGAAGGTTGCATGGAATTTTGTTATGAACATAAGAAAATTAAAAAATGGTTAAAATTGCATCTTGTATGAATTTTTGCCACAAGTTGCATATTTATTTAAAAATTTATGAATGCATAAGCATGTGTTACAAGTCAATAAAATGGATCAAAATACCTGCCAACATGATTAAAGTCTTGGCCAAGCGGGCTAAAGGGAGAGCAAGAGCAAGAATTGATGATTGAATCTTGTGATGGAAAAGTTTTTTTTAAAAAAAAGAAAGAAAGAAAGAAAGAATGAATGCATGTCGATTTTAAGTGGATTTTGTGGGACCCACATGGGTGTTCTTCAATTACGTGTAAGAACATAATAATCATCCCCCTTGTCAATAAAAATTGGTCAAACTTGGACGAAGGATTGTTGGATTGCAACCAAAGTTGTAACTAATGGCATCTTGGTAACTAAGTGAAAGTTGAAGGGAAAAAAGGTCCTTTACCCCCTAAACCAACCTCGGATCTCATCCCCATACACTCAAGGAAGCTGAAATCAAGACCGAGGAGGAAGAAGAAGAGAAAAGCTAGTGAAACTAAGGTAATGTCTTGTGTTATGGTTCCCTAGTTCTTCCTTCCTCCTACTTCATAATCTCATGAAATACCCTCTTATGGTAGATTAGTGTGATGGCCGAAACCGATACAGAGGCAGGGAGGAAGAGATTTTGCAAGAAATACCGAACAAAGTTTAAGGTGAGTGATATTAAGCCTACTTGATATCTATTGGAACTTGATTGGTGGTTTGTGTGTTTCTTGGAAATTTGGTGGCTAAAACCGTAATGGGGAAGTGCTGTTCAAATTGACAAAAATGAGTTAAAGTTTGTTTATGGTTTAAATGATAAGATAGAAAGTTGTTTGGAGCTAAGATTAGATTGTTTTTGAAGTGAAATTGCAAAAACAAGCTTTCACTTTATTGAACCTAGTTTCGGCCAGAACTAGGGCAAGCTAGAGGAGTGAGAATTTGATTGATAGTTCCAATGTGCTTATAACGAAAAGTTATGTATAGTAAAGGTTAGGTGGGAATTTTGGGAGCTTTAGAATTGAATGAGCCAAAACTTTAAAAACTGCCTTTAAAAGGGTTATTTTTTGTCTTTTTATTTCACAAATTAATTTCACTATAGAACTAACAGACTGTAGGGAAATTTTATAATTCTTTAGGCTCTAATTAAAATTAATTTGCTATAATGGTCCTGATAAGTGCATATTTTATAATTAAATAAGTATAGATTTTGAGATATATTGATTGAATTTAGTAATATCTTATGCTTATTTAATTATCTTTTATATATTTGCCGATCTTTTAATTAAACATAGGATAAAATAATATTATAACAGAAAATCTATTGATATCTTATTTTATTGTGCAGGAGATATTATAGAAAGAAAGAGAATTAGTTTTGGATTTATGTGGACCCCACGCCAATTAAACTAAAACGGTGTGCAAGCATCATGCGTGGTGGGCTGGATGAAAAGCTATCATATACATTGTTATAATATATATGATATTATATCATATCAAAGAAAAAAAGTAGATCCGAAAAAGAAAGGCAAGAGACGCTGGAATTAATATATATTAGAAGACGCTGCACAGAATTGAAAGGGGGAGGCGCACGAAAGAAAAGAATTAAAAAGAGAGGAGACCACGCACGAGAGAGAACGCTGCATAACAATTCGAGAGACGGCCGAACGGAAATTTCAAGAAGCGGAGCGAGATATTCAGAGCGGAGAGCACGGACAAGCGTAGCTAATCGACGAAAGCTGGACACACCACTGAGATTTGCAATCTCCTTACTCTTTATTCTACTCCCTTCTCAAACCTGAATTGTTATCTATATTTTTTGGATTTTAGTATAGCCATGTGTGGCTAATTTCTTTTTTAACCTAGAGTAGCTATGAACTTATAGGTGGATTAAATTTGGTTTTCATTGTTTAGTTCAATTTAATATTAATCTTGGTTACTTAATCTTGTTTAAATTTATCTATTTTGTGACTGGCCATCATTAAATATGAATTTGAGCATTAGGATTTACCTTGACGAAGGGAATTTTAATTAGGCTCTGAGATTAAGTGATATGGGATTAAATTATGATTTAATTTGCAATTAAGATAGACATATACCTAATAGCCCCATATAATTGTTGAAGAGTGTGTCCGAGTTATGTTGCCTCTTTTGATAATTATGATAGACATAACAAAATTGTGTGTCTGAGTTATGTTGCCTCTTTTGATAATTATGATAGACATAACAAAATTTGCTTAAGAGATGGTTGTAAGTGGACCGACAGGCACTTATAACTATTTATACTCGAGATTAACAAAATTGATATTAAAGCTAATTAACTTAATGAAAGCCAGATTTATGAAGCTAATAAGGGATTAGTGACTCTAGGTTATCCGTCTCAGTATTGGAATTTATTCTTTTGTGTGAAGTTCTGCTATTATTAGTTTATTATTTAATTTCTTTTTAATTATTCAAAATAAATCTGGCTCACTCAACTTAAACAAAATAAGGAAATTTAATATCTAATCACTAGTTTGGTTGAGTCCTCGTAGGAACGATACTTAACTCATCATTTTATTACTTGATACGACCCATATACTTGCGGAGTCCATAGGCTTTAAATTTTGCCCTGTCAAGTTTTTGGCGCCGTTGCCGGGGACTTAAGGCAATTGGTGACTAGTATTAGAAATCCTTTAGTAGTTTTAGTTTGAGCATTTTTTTTCTTTTTTTTTTTTAAATAAACTTTTTTTTTTGAAAAAAAATTCTTCCTTTATTTTTCTTTTCTTTTCAATTTTTGGTGTTAGCTGGTACTTTGAAATTTATTTGGTTTTGCAGGTACCTCGGTACATGACTCGTAAAACCAAATCTACAAAAACACCACCTAAAACAAGGAATATCCAAGAGCTTTTGGAAGCTACAACAACTCAGAACGAAGAGGAGGAATTGATACAGATTGACACTGAAGAAATGGCTGCAGATGAAAATGATCGTTTGTGTATCAATGATTTTCTGGGAAGACAATCGCGAGGATATCAGTCAGGAATCAAGGTGCCTGAGTTTCAAGCCAACAATTTTGAAATCAAGCAGACTATGCTCAAGATGCTTGAACTACAGGGTCAGTATGCCGGGAACAATTCAGAAGACCCAAATAGACATCTGATACAATTTCTTGACGTTTGCAACTCATTCAAGATGAATGGAGTTCCTGATGATGCGATTCGCCTTTGGCTTTTTCCTTACTCTCTACAAGGGAAAGCTAAAGAATGGCTCAACAACTTAGAAGAGGGCAGCATAACCTCTTGGGAGATACTGGAAGAAAAGTTCAGATCAAGATTCTTTCCACATAATAAGATTGTGGACGCATGAGCCACTCTTACAAATTTATGTCAACAATGTGGAGAACATCTGTATGAGGCTTGGGAGAGGTTCAAGTTGCTTGTCAGATAGAGCCCTGGTCACAATCTAGAGAAGTGGGTCTTGCTTCAAATATTCAGTACTCGGTTGACTCCTGAATCTAAATCAGAATTAAATGTTGTCAGTAATGGAGGAATTACAAAGCAACCGGTGAATTATGTCTAGAAATGCTTAGATGACTTATCCACTGACTTCCTATAGAACAACAATGAAAGAAGGCCAATGAAGTCAGTTGATAAAATTAATGAAGCCCCTTCTTCACAGCTGATGGCAATGTTCAATACAATCAACAAAAAGATTGATCACTTAGAAGCTCAAGTAAACCGATCCAATGGTGGACATATGAGAGTAAATGCTATTTGTGCTCCTTGTGATTACTGTGGAGATGACCATGATAATGGGGAATGCCTCATAACTCAACCGATAGAATCAGTGAACTATGCAGGAAACTACCGTGGCAACAACCAGAACAATCCTTACTTGAATACCTACAATTCTGGCTAGCGCAAAAATCCTAACCTCTCTTGGAAATATGGTGCAACTCTTAATGAAGCATCAACCTCTAGTACAAGACAAGTGCCACCTCCTGGATTTCAACAATTGGAAAAGGAAGTCATTCCTGCCCAAGAGCCTAAATCTGACCTTCAAGCAATGATGTCTCAGCTCGTAAGTTGTCAACTAAAGAGCGCTCAGGATCAAGCTACTACTAACACCACTGTTGCAGGGATGGCCTCATCAATCAAGGATCTTCAGATACAAATGGGACAACTTGCAAATGCTGTGAACGTTTTACAACAGAGAGAATTGCCAAGTAATACTGTGCCTAATCCTGGTAGAGATGAAAGAGCAGATTGTAAAGCCATTACCCTTAGAAGTGGTGAAGAATTACCTGAGGTACAACAACCAACAAGGAAGCCTTCAAGTTCTAATAGTGAAGAAACTCCCGAGAGCCTTGGAGGAAGTGAAAAAGAACCTACACAAAAGGCTAAGGGAGTAGATGAGGATAGTAAATCCCAAAATAAGGAGGTAAAGAAAAAGCAAACAACTGAAGAGAATCTTAAATGGGTACCACCCCTACCATTTCCTCAAAGATTTCAGAAGAAAGATTTAGACGAGCAGTATAAGAAGTTTTTGGGGATTTTCAAGCAGCTACACATTAACATCCCTATCCTGAAGCATTGGAGCAGATGCCTCACTATGTGAAGTTTCTAAAGGAGATGCTAAGTAAGAAAAGGAGGTTCGGTGACTATGAGACCGTAGCCCTAACTGAAGAATGTAGTGCCATCCTTCTCAACAAGCTACCCCCTAAACAGAAAGTTCCAGGAAGTTTTTCCATACCTTGCATAATTGGAGAAAAGTTTCAGGGAGGAGCATTATGTGATCTAGGATCAAGTGTCAACTTGATGCCATTATCTGTGTTCAGAAAATTGCAACTGGGTGAAGCTCAACCAACATCTGTGACACTCCAGCTAGCTGATCGAAGTTTAGCATTTCCAAAGGGTATTATTGAAGACGTGTTGGTGAGAGTTGGCAAGTTTATTTTCCTTGCTGACTTCATTGTCTTGGACTGCGATGAAGATAGAGATATACCACTCATTGTTGGAAGACCATTCCTTGCCACAACTCGAACTCTAATTGATGTTGAAAAAGGAGAGATCAAGTTGAGGGTAAATAATGAAGAAGTTATATTTAACATGAACAAGGCATTGAAGTATCCTAGAGACGTTACAGATTGCTTCAGGGTTGACGTGCTCGATGAGGTGATTCAAAAGGCTTTAGAGTCCTTCTCTATAAAAGAACCTTTAGCAGCTGTATTACAAGGGACTAATGAGGTGATTCAAAAGGCTAAGTCCTTCTCTATAAAAGAACCTTTAGTAGCTGTATTACAAGGGACTGATGAAATTGAAGAAGAAGATACATCCGAATGCAAGAAGTTACTCGAAGCCTCACCGTATTACAGTAAACCACCACAGCAGTTTGAGTTACTGGAGAGGTAATCAAGGCAAACTACTTCTTTGAAGCCTTCTATTGAACAACCACCAATTCTGGAGCTTAAACCTTTACCTCTGAAAGAGGAGCTTTATACCCAAGAGGGGGGGTGAATTGGGTATATTAAAAATTTTCAAAACTTGTTCTGTTTTTAAACACTCAGAACAGAGCAGAAAAGAGGAGATAGGGAGGAAAGCTTTGCACACAACGATTTATACTGGTTCAGTCCTTTCTCTGACCTACATCCAGTCCCCAAGCCTCACTTGGGATTTTCAATCCACTAAATTCACAACAACTGATTACAATCTCTGTACTCAGAGTAGTTCTCTCTCTAGAACTCACTCCCCCTTACAAGATGTAATCAATACACCCAACCACCAAGTCCCCTGACTTGTGGTTATCACAATCAATAAGTGATTTTACAATAAAGAACTCTCTCACAGAGTAGATAGGATGAACACTGAAAAACAAATGTCTTGAAGACACTATTACAGAAGAAAGTTGAATACTATTAATGAATACAATAAATTTTCGCTCTTGGTTGGTGTATCAGCTTGTGAAGAAGTTAATGAACTCTATTTATAGCTAGAGAACATTAAATGACCGTTATAAAGAGGATTGAACCGTTGGAGATCATTTGCTGAGTGAAGGTTCATCCTTAGGCATCTTCTCTCTCTCTTTTCTGCATAATCCAGCTGTTTATTAAGTCTGAGTTGGCTTTCTGGCAATAAATCCGTTAGAGAGGATGTTTCTTGTTGTAGTAATCTTCCTTTTGATCTTTTGCAGTCGTGTACCAGTGGATTAACCAAAGGAAGCAAGTTTCTGGACTTGAGCATTAAATGTTCTGACACCTTTTTGCTTTTGCTCAAAACCTTCACTAAACCTTTGTTAATCTGTCTGAAACTCACTAGAAAGGTGGTTAAACATATCTAGAATCAATATAGAATAATCATGCAAAGCATTAAGATCAAACAAGAAGGTATTACAGAATTCCCAAATTCGAATATGCAATAACGGCCACAAACCTTGAGGTTTGGAATTCAAACCTCGAGGTTTGCTTGAAAAGTTCAAGCAAACTCAGTTGGCAAAACATGTAACCTCGAGGTTACTCTGTGAACCTTGAGGTTTCCTTTGAAAAGAAACCTTTTGAGAAATCTTTGGAAGCCACAAACCTTGAGGTTTTGAAACAGTAACCTTGAGGTTTGAAACTTGGTGAAAAATCCATTTTTCCTCTGGAGCCCAATAACATCGAGGTTGCAAAACCATACTCGAGGTTTGCTTTCAAATTTGCAAAGTTAAGTTTTTGAATAAAAGGCTCAACCTCGAGGTTTCAATCTGAACCTCTAGGTTTTCAGTTCTTTGAAAACCAGTGTGCTCTCTGTGTGTGATAAAACTCGAGGTTAGAAAATAATACTTGAGGTTTAAGTATTTTCTTGAAAATTTGAGCTTTAAGACAAAGTGCCAAACCTCGAGGTTTCAACATGAACCTCGAGGTTTGCATACTTGATGAAAACCATGACCTCTCTGGATGAGTTAAAACTCGAGGTTTACTTGCAATACTCGAGGTTTCACATATTTTTCAAAAAGATCAGTTAAGTGCCAAAACATAAACCTGGAGGCTTTCAAACCAAACCTTGAGGTTTCTTGTGTCGGTGCAAAACTTGAGTTTTTCTGAAGGATCCAGAACCTCGAGGTTAACTTGCCAACCTCGAGGTTTCACATTGTTTTGTGAAACCAAGTTTTGAACAATGAAACACTTGGCTTTTTAAAAGCTTCTGTAAGGCCAAACCTCGAGGTTTCAGTGCCAACCTCAAGGTTTGCTCTTAATCAGAGTTTTAAATACTTAAGAGCAAAACCTTTTTCATTGTTTGTAGTTGTTGGCAATCATCAAAACCATCAGAGAACTAACAATCTCCACATCTTGAATATGTATATTTGGGTGAATCTGAGACATTACCTATTATCATCTCGTCTTCCCTATCTGACGACCAAAAAGAACGGCTGTTGAATGTTCTCTGAAGCCACAAAAGCGCTTTAGGTTGGATAATTGCAGACATAAAAGGTATAAGCCCATCACTTGTAATGCACAAGATACTTCTGGAAGAAGATCACAGAAAATCTATCCAGAATCAAAGAAGACTCAATCCCATGATGAAAGAAGTGGTCAAGAAGGAAATTATTAAGTGGTTAAATGCTGGAATTATCTACCCTATCTCTGATAGCTCGTGGGTTAGCCCAGTGCAATGCGTTCCTAAAAAGGGAGGTATGACAGTGATTACTAATGAGCAAGATGAGCTCATCCCCACTCGTACAGTTACTGGTTGGCCTATTTGCATGGATTACAGAAAATTGAATGATGCCACGAGGAAAGATCATTTTCCACTACCCTTCATTGACCAAATGTTAGACCGATTAGCTGGTAAAGAATTCTTCTGTTTCTTGGATGGTTATTCAGGGTATAATCAAATTGCGGTTGCTCTCAAAGATCAAGAGAAAACAACATTCACCTGTCCGTATGGCACTTTTGCCTTTAGAAGAATGTCGTTTGGTCTTTGCAATGCTCCTGCCACCTTCCAAAGATGCATGATGAGTATATTCTCTAATATGATAGAAGAAATAATGGAAGTGTTTATGGACAACTTCTCGATATTTAGTGAATCATTTGACAAGTGCTTGATAAATCTGGATAAGGTATTGAAGCGATGTGAGGAAACAAACCTAGTGCTCAACTGGGAAAAGTGTCATTTCATGGTGACTGAAGGAATAGTTTTGGGTCATAAAGTCTCCAAAGAAGGGTTAGAGGTTGACAGGGCCAAGGTTTGTGTGATTGAGCAGCTCCCTCCTCCTTCGAATGTCAAAGCTGTAAGGAGCTTCTTGGGCCATGCTAGATTCTATCGTCGATTCATTAAAGATTTCTCCAAGATTTCAAAGCCCCTCTCGCAGTTACTTGAGAAAGATACTCCTTTTCAATTCAATGAGGAGTGTATGAAGGCTTTTGAAGAATTAAAGAGGAGATTAACTTCCGCTCCTATCATTGTAGCTCCTGAGTGGTCATTAACTTTTGAAGTAATGTGCGATGCGAGTGACCATGCTGTTGGAGCCATGTTGGGACAAAGGCATGCAAAGATCTTCCATCCTGTCTACCATGCGAGCAAGACCCTAATAGCAGCTCAGGTAAATTACTCAACTACTGAAAAAGAAATGCTAGCTATAGTGTTTGCTTTTGAAAAATTTAGGGTATATTTGATGGGTGCTAAGGTTGTCGTTTGCACTGATCATGCTGCTATTAAATATTTATTGGGAAAGAAAGAGTCTAAACCTAGATTGATTAGATGGGTCTTGTTGCTACAAGAATTTGATGTGCATATAGTTGATAGAAAAGGAATTGAAAATCAAGTTGCTGATCATTTATCTAGGATTGTGAACCCTTCTGATCATGTGAATAATTTGTTGGTGAATGAATGTTTTCCTGATGAACAATTGCTTGCTGTAAGGAGTTATGGTTTGCCATGTTATGCTGATATTGTGAACTATCTCGTGTGTGAAGTATTACCTCCTGATTTAAATTTCTATCAAAGAAAGAAGTTTCTGCATGATATTGCCTACTATATTTGGGAAGAACCATTTCTTTTTAAGAGATGTGCTGATTTGATTATTAGAAAATGTGTGCCTGAAATAGAACAAGATGAAATTTTGAATGCATGCCATGCATCTGTATATGGGGGACATTATGGGGGGCAGAGAACTGCATCTAAGGTGCTTGAATCTGGTTTTTATTGGCCTACTTTATTTAAAGATGCTCACCAATTTGTTACCAAGTGCGATAGATGCCAAAGAACAGGTAATATTTCTAAGAGACATGAGATGCCTCAATCTGGAATCTTTGAGGTTGAGCTATTTGATGTCTGGGGGATGGATTTCATGGGGCCATTCCCATCTTCAAGAGGAAATAAATACATCCTTGTTGCTGTGGAATATGTGAGTAAATGGGCAGAAGCTATGGCTTGCCAATCTAATGATTCCAACACAGTGATTCGATTCTTGAAGAAGTATATCTTAACAAGATTTGGCACCCCTAGAGCAATTATTACTGATGAAGGGACCCACTTCAACAACAAGAATTTCAAAGCTCTTCTGGCAAAATATGCAGTGCACCACCGGATGTCACTTGCATACTATCCACAAACTAATGGGTTGTGTGAGTTGACTAATAGGGAAATTAAGAGGATTCTTGAGAAAACTGTGGGCCCAACTAGGAAAGATTGGTTTGACAAGCTTGATGATGCTTTATGGGCTTATAGAATTGTTAGTTCTCAATGTGTTTTGATGATTAACAACAAGTGTAAACATGTTTTGAAGTTTGCAAAATCAGTTAAAAACAATTTGACAGTTGCATACTCGAGTATAGGTATGCATACTCGAGTATAGGACTGTTGAAGGATTGCTCAAATTGAATTTTACAAGTCAATACTGCAGTATGGAGAGCCATACTCGAGTATTGAAGTTCCAGAGAGCAATCAAGTTTTCAAAATATGATGCATACTCGAGTATGAGAATGAATACTCGAGTATAGGACATCCAGAGAGCAACCAAACTTTTCAAGGTAAGTCAATACTGCAGTATAGGGAGCTATACTCGAGTATTGAACTTACAGAGAGCAAATATTTTTCAAACTGAGTTGCATACTCGAGTATAGGTATGCATACTCGAGTATAGGCACTTACAGAAAGTAAACAAGTTTTGATCTTCAGTGCATACTTGAGTATAGGTATGTATACTCGAGTATACAGTCTTACAGAGAGCTCCAAACATTTTATAACTAATGCATACTCGAGTAAGGGTTTGCATACTCGAGTATTAAGCTCTTAAATTGATTTTCAACTTGGCATATGTTCTTACATACTTCAGTATCAATTTGTATACTCCAATATTGACAATGAAAGACTTCACACTTTTTGAAAATGGAGTTGCATACTCGAGTATAGAGCTGCATACTCGAGTATGGGACCATACAGAGAGGTCACTCATTTGTCAAGGACTTGCTTACTCCAGTATACAAATAGATACTCCAGTATATAGGCATTTTGAGCTTAAAATTTTCACACAAACAGTGCCATACTCGAATAAGCCACTAACATACTCGAGTATAGGTCTTGATTTTCAAACTCAACTCACGATGGTTTGCCTCTGAAAGCTGCATACTCGAGTGCCACTTTGGATACTCCAGTATGGACATATTGCACAGTGCCATACTGCAGTATAGATGAACATACTCGAATATACAACGGTCAAAATTGATTTTTGAATTACACGAATTTGCAAATCACTGTTGTTTGATCTTATTGCTTCCATAATTCATTCAATCATATTCCTAGCTATGTTTAACAAGTTTGTTGAGTGAATTTCAGTAAGATCAGGTGAAGTTTATTGAAGGTCAAAGCCATAAAGCAAAAAGTGTACAGTGCATTTAATGCACTTCTGCAAATCAACCTACTTTCAGCTAATCCATCTGAGCACGCCTTCTAAACGTTAAAGAATGCTTACTACAACAAGCAAAGTCATCTCCAAAGGGCAAATCCTCAGAGAGCCACATCAGATCAAATTAACACTTGGATTAGCAAAAGTCTAGAGAGAGAAGATGACCAGACCTTAAGCTAATCACCTACAACGGTTGAATCCATCTTGCAACGGTCATTTAATGTTCTCTACCTATAAATAGAGTGCATTAACTTCTTCTCAAGCTGATACACCAACCTAGAGCAAAAATTCATTGAGTTCATTTATTGTGTACAGCTTTCAATTGTATTGTATCAATTTGATACTTGTGCTTCAGTGTTCATTCTATCTGCTCTGTGAGTGAGTCTTTTCTGTAAATCATTTATTGATTGTGATAACTACAAGTCAGGGAACTTGGTAGTTGGGTGTATTGATTACATCTTGTAAGGGGGAGTGAGTTCTAGAGAGAGAACTACTCTGAGTACAGAGATTGTAATCAAGTTTGTGAAGTTAGTGGATTAAAAATCCCAAGTAAAGCTTGGGGACTGGATGTAGGTCAGAGAAAGGACCGAACCAGTATAAATCGCATTGTGTAAAGCTTCTTCTCCCTACTCCTCTGTTGATCTCTGTTCTTTGTCATCCAAAACAGAGCAAGAGTCTTAAATTTTTAAAGATATCAAATTCACCCCCCTCTTGGGTATCAAGCTCCAATTTTCAAGAACAGCTTTTCGTACTCCAATTGGCATGTCACCATACCGTTTGGTTTTCGGAAAAGCGTGTCATTTACCACTTGAACTGGAATATAAAGCATGGCGGGCAATCAGGAAGCTAAATATGGACCACAATCAAGCGAGCGCAAAAAGGCTATTGCAGTTGAGTGAGTTGGAAGAATTTAGACTTCAAGCATATGATAGTACACGGTTGTATAAAGAAAGAACAAAGAAATGGCATGACAGTCATATCTTGAAGCGGTCTTTTGAGCCAGGGCAGTTGGTGGTTCTCTTCAATTCAAGACTGCAGTTATTTCCGGGGAAGCTTAAATCTAGGTGGTCTGGTCCTTTCAGAGTGGTTTTAGTGTCATCAACAGGTGTAATTGAAGTTAAAGATGAGAGAACAGGAGATTGCTTTAAAGTGAATGGACAAAGACTGAAGAATTACCATGGTGGTGAAGTAAACCGGCAAACCATAGTTCACCACTTGGCATCGCCAACATAAACTATTGACATAGTCAGGCTGAAAACTATAAACCAAGCGCTTCTTGGGAGGCAACCCAAGGATTTTGTTTGCATTATTTATTATCATTATTAGTTTGTTTGTCTGTTGTTTTTCTTTTTCGGTTAGTGTGATTCAGGTTTGAAGACGTTCGCTCCTCTTGTTGCTGCAAAGTCTTGCGTGCGCATTCTTTCTCTCAAAATTTGAAACATCATGGATGTATTAAAGGAAGAACTCCACATCAGAATTAAAAAGCCTAAACCAGGGGAGTACTAGTTCTTTTCCCTCTTTATATTTTTGCAACATTGAGGACAATGTTTGATTTAAGTGTGGGGGAGGGATATAATTTCTTTGGTTATGCTTGTTCTTATGCAATCGAAAAGATAGAATTTTTTTTTAAAAGATTTTTTTTTATTGACCTAAACTTTGAGCCTTCCCCATCTTAGAAAAAAAAGTTTTAATTAAGCCTCTAAAGTCTTGCATTTTTTTAATCAATCTCGAGATTGACTATGAGAATAGAGATTAGTTTGTAATATGATCAACAGATTATTAGTTTATGAATATTTTGCTACATGATTTCTTTAGAAAATTAGATAATGACCCTTGCCAGTTAAATAAAACTGTTGTTGGAGAAATGACTCAGGTAGTGAAAAAAAAAAAGATATCAATCACAAACACACACATGCACACAACTCCAATGACTTCTCTAGACCTTACTTAGTAACCGGGGGCACTTCATCACCAATGTTGGCACTCGCGTCAAACGGTAAGGTTAAAGAGAGTTATGAGTTAGGCTAAAAGCCTCTTGAGATGCCTGTTGGAGTAACTGAGTAACCGGTGCTGCATTACCCATGTGCAGGGTCGCGTCAAAAGGGGACTTACAACGGCTCAAGGAAAAAAAAAAGAAAAAAGAAAAAAAAACTTGAGTTATTTTCTACCTGAGGATCATTATTAAATTAAATTAAATAAAAAACTTGGTTAGCAAGGGAATTTGAATTTTTCTGGAGAAATTGACTAGTATAATATTCTTTTACTAATCTTATTGTTGAACGTATTGTGTGCCGGTCTTTTGATCATAGGATGTTAAAAGATTGTTACAAATGTTTAAGACTATTGGCTTAGTCATTTATTTTTATAAGACATTAAACTTAAATAAGATTTGATGGTATGATCTAAGTGTGGTGGTTTATTGCTTTTTGTTTAGGAATTTTATGAGCAATGTTCTTTCAAATAATGAATTCTCTTTCTTTTGCTTGAAGACAAGCAAACGTTTAAGTGTGGGGGAATTTGATAAGTGCATATTTTATAATTAAATAAGTATAGATTTTGGGATATATTGATTGAATTTATTAATTTCTTATGCTTATTTAATTATCTTTTATATATTTGCCGATCTTTTAATTAAACATAGGATAAAAGAATATTATAATAGAAAATCTATTGATATCCTATTTTATTGTACAAGAGATATTATAGGAAGAAAGAGAATTAGTTTTGGATTTACGTGGACCCCACGCCAATTAAACTAAAACGCCGTGCAAGCATCATGCGTGGTGGGCTGGATGAAAAGCTATCATATACATTGTTATAATATATATGATATTATATCATATCAAAGAAAAAAAGTAGAGCCGAAAAAGAAAGGCAAGAGATGCTGGAATTAATATATATTAGAAGACGCTGCACAGAATTGAAAGGGGGAGGCACACAAAAGAAAAGAATTAAAAAGAGAGGAGACCACGCACGAGAGAGAACGCTGCATAACAATTCGAGAGACGGCCGAACGAAAATTTCAAGAAGCGGAGCGAGATATTCAGAGTGGAGAGCACGGACAAGCGCAGTTGATCGACGAAAGCTGGACACACCACTGAGATTTGCAATCTCCTTACTCTTTATTCTACTCCCTTCTCAAACCTGAATTGTTATCTATATTTTTTGGATTTTAGTATAGGCATGTGTGGCTAATTTCTTTTTTAACCTAGAGTAGCTATGAACTTATAGGTGGATTAAATTTGGTTTTCATTTTTTAGTTCAATTTAATATTAATCTTGGTTGCTTAATCTTGTTTAAATTTATCTATTTTGTGACTGGCCATCATTAAATATGAATTTGAGCATTAGGATTTACCTTGACGAAGGGAATTTTAATTAGGCTCTGAGATTAAGTGATATGGGATTAAATTACGATTTAATTTGCAATTAGGATAGACATACCTAATAGCCCCATATAATTGTTGAAGAGTGTGTCCGAGTTATGTTGCATCTTTTGATAATTATGTTAGGCATAACAAAATTTGCTTAAGAGAGGGTTGTAAGTGGACCGACTCTAGGTTGTCCGTCTCAGTATTGAAATTTATTCTTTTGTGCGAAGTTCTGCTATTATTAGTTTATTATTTAATTTCTTTTTAATTATTCAAAATAAATCTGGCTCACTCAACTTAAACGAAATAAGGAAATTTAATATCTAATCACTAGTTTGGTTGAGTCCTCGTGGGAACGATACTCAACTCATCATTTTATTACTTGATACGACCCATATACTTGCGGAATCCATAGGCTTTAAATTTTGCCCTGTCAGGTCCTAATCTGAAATAAGGAAATTTAATATCTAATCACTAGTTTGGTTGAGTCCTCGTGGGAACGATACTCAACTCATCATTTTATTACTTGATACGACCCATATACTTGCAGAATCCATAGGCTTTAAATTTTGCCCTGTCAGGTCCTAATCTGAAATTTTCCAAAAAAAAAAAAAGGGTCCATTCCATGGGGAATAAACCCAAACCTCTGCGTTATATTACAAATGCTGTAAGAAAAAGTACGAGTTAGTACCGGCGTTTACTTCCCCGTTTGCTCTGCATCTCGGCTGTGGCTTGTCTGTTTCTCCAAAGGAAAGGAAGAATCTTACACGTGTTGATTCAAGATCAAAAGGCAGAAATCAGAGGTATGTTATCCATATCAACATAACCAAAAGAAACAAGCGATTACACAATCATTATACAAGAGTTCACTGCCTAACAATACTGTTCTTATAAATACATCAACCTCTAAGGTTTGGTATAATTAATCTCACCTACTGAAAAAGCCAATGCATCTTCTAAAACCAATTACAGATCCCCTAGTGGTAAAGGTGGCAATTGGTTTCTAGACAAGCCCATCAAATACCAACAACCCTCTCTAAATTTATTAGATATTGCTTCTGATTTTTGAGAGCATCACCTTGGCATGCTTGGACCTTTCAATCTCGGATCTACCTGTGTTTTGGAGAAACAATGTTGACAGGTCCATAACCGCTTTCTACATACATCCTAAGTGAAGTAAGTGAGTTGCTGCTTCTTTCTTGAACCTCCTTCTCCATATAGTTCATTCCACTGCTTCAGCTCAGCCATCATTGATCCTTCAGCAGCAAAACTTGCAGCAACCTGCATAAAGATAAACCATTAAGCTTTCACAAGGATAATGAATTAGCTATATGTAGAAATGGATACTTCCGCGGGAAGAATACAAGACCTTGATTCCTCTGTTCACAATGATCAATGATCAAGTTTTCACAAGTACAATTAAGAGGGGTCACTAGACAATTTTGTGATCTCTTTTAAAAGTTTTAGAAGTTCACACACTACAGAGCCATTTTGGTTATCTGGTAAAGCTAAGTACTGAAATCATGACAGTTAAGGTAAGTCTTTTCAAGGAAAGGCATAATAAGAAGGAAGCGAAATAGTAATGAAATCCGTCCAATGATGAATCAAGTACAGGTTAACTGAGTTTTAATTTGCTATCATCTTTTATGTCATACTAAGAAATATCATTTACCCAAGTACCAAATATAGCCACTAAATTCTCTCAAACCACCAGAATAATGTAAATTCATAGTCATTCATGTGAATTGTGAAGGGTTCTCTGTTAGCCTCACCTGACTCTCAGCCTGTCTCATGTCTTCCATGTTTAAAGCCCTCAAGGTAATTACTTGCCCTTCTCCACCCTCCATAGCATCTGAAGCATACTCTGAGCTTTGTTCTTCTGCCACTTTTTTATTCTTTTCCTCAAAAAAGATAAAATTGATGACAGTCGGTTAAGTGCTCTTGATTAAATTGAATGGGCACACAGGGATAATGTCACAAGTTAACATTGTAAAGGTTGTCTAGTAACACTACCATATTTTTCAATTTCTCCTGCTTTATGAACTCCCCAGCAGGTCGATAAGCAGCAGTTGTGCATAAATTCTGTTTATCCAGAAGAAATTCAGTGTCAAGAGATAGTAACAACCCATCAGAAGCAGTAAACTAGAATCACAGGCAGTAAAACAAACCTTAAGATCACTTCCACTGTATCCTTCTGTCATGACAGCAAGCTCTTTTAAGTCAAGATTTTCAGTCTTTTCCTTAGCCAGTAGAGTCTTCAAGATCATTTCCCTGTCCTTAACAGATGGAAGGCCGACCACGATTCTGCCCAACATGAACAGTTACACAGGACCCAGTTGCAAATCTCAACAATAGTATTTGTTTGTAAATCAAATTATTGAATAGTATAGCTAAGTGATGCTTCATGCTTGAGAGAATCTTCATGACAAATAGTAATGCAAGTTGAGACACGGCTGTATTTTTCTGTCAGTAAACACAAATATCGGACAATCTATACACTTGAAGACTTCACAAATCAGAGTGTTGTTCCATGGTGTACGGAAAACAGAAAGTAAAAGAACTACGTCATACTATGGAACCATTTGCATTCTGTGTAAAAGCTTTCATTTCAAGACAAATTTATAGTTAGCCTTTTGTATTCCTATGAGCACCTAACTGTCGATAATGGTCATGTATGCAATTTCTTAACAATGACAATATCAAAATTAATTAGAAAAAGACTACCAACCAATGCAACTATAATGACTTGCCTTCGCTCAAACCGCCGTATGATTGCTTCATCAAGGTCAAATGGCCTGTTCGTTGCAGCAAGGACAAGAATTTGCTCCGCTGGTTTTGTGAATAGACCATCCCAGTGCATCATGAATTCAGTTTCAATCTTCCTCATAGCCTCATGTTGTCCAACTCTTGTGCGCAGCCCGAGCATGCTGTCAACGCCATCAACAAAAATAATAGTTGGGGCAACCTTTGCTGCCAATGTGAAGAGAGCTCGGACATTTTTCTCATCTTCTCTAAACCATTTTGAAGTGATGGTAGACATTGAGACATTGACAATGCTTGCTCCAGCTTCATGTGCAATTGCCTTTGCAAGCATTGTTTTTCCGGTACCTGGAGGTCCAAAGAGCAATATACCTCTGCAAGGCTTAAGGAGCCCACCTCTGAAGAGATCTGGCCTTCGAAGGGGAAGGATGACTTGCTCTTGGAGTGACTCTTTAATTTCATCTAATGCACCAATATCGGCAAATGTAACTCCGATCTCATTTGCGGGGATGACCTCTGGTCTAATGCGCTTCTCAAACTCATTGTCAGGAGGAACTTCCTGCAAGTACCAAAAAAAAAAAAAAAAAACTTGAGGCAACACAAATAATAATAATAACAGCAGCAGCAGCAGAAGAAAGTAACCATGTAAAAGCATTTGTTGATATCAACTAGTTTCAAACTCTTGGCCTTGGAGACCAATGGAAACATGCTTAGGAACAATTCGTATTGGCTTAACTATCAAATCTCCAAAACACTCGTATATTATGATAGTCAAATTGGACAAAAATTTATGAAATAGTGCAACTTTTAAAAAAATGTGTAATATTTGATGGTGATACTAGCAATCGGTACAGAAATGGATAACAGTTTCCAGCTGCTCATATGCATAGAAGAGTCTTGATTGAGTTTACTTTCTCTTTCATAGTTAGAAAGAGGTTCAATAATGGCCCGACCAGTGGGGTCCAAAATAGAAAGAAAGGTTACTCTGCGTTTCAAGACCGCAAATCAATCTTACAGCTGCTTTTGGAGCGGAATTCTCTCCATCACTCTTTGTTAGAGGAATAGATTTCTCTTTCTCACTTTTATTATCAGGTGCTTGAGTGTCAGACCGTACCTCATGTTTTGCACCATTACACTCTCTGCCAGCTGAGTCCTACAAAGTCAATTTAGAATTATGAGAGCTCTTTCATCATCTTCATAATCTTTTTCTTCTTTTATTTGTTTATTTTTTGGAAGCAATTGTGCTGGTCCATCATACTCTTCAAAATGAGAATGGATGTGAACATACTTTGTTTCCATTAGTCTCCAGCTTCAGGGTATCTTCAACAGTACTATTTGCTTCTTGAAATAGATTCAGACCATGGGACAAACTGTTCATTAACAACATCAGTGACTAGAAAACATTTACCTTAAATGAATACTTAGAAATCATTGTTCAGATTCCTACCTCTCGGATGATATTACTAGCTTCCCATTTCGGTATGCAGGATCCTTGGTATTTATCAAGTGGTAATGTATTGCAGATACGACAATTTCTTCAATATACTTACTTGGTACCATGGTGTCTGCACGGTAGATTGAATTCAAGTCGTTACATTCAATATCATTTGCCGCAAGTACTTCAGCAATGTGTTTTTTGTTATCTTGAAACTGAATAATTTTCATGTTCTCTTCCAGTTGGGCCTTCCAGTTTCCAAGACTAATATCATCTTCAGGTGGTATAATCTTGATGTTGCAAGGAAATAATGTTGCAAGCCTTTCATCAACTTCAGAGCATTCATCTTTTGAATCTAATATCTGGGAACCGAGTACCAATACTGGCCCTGAAAGTTTCTCAATCATTTTATGAAACAAATTATATAGCCTCTCTGATTGGAGGAAAATCTTGTCAGCATCCCTAATGTATAAAATTAAGGAACTTTTTTCTGAGACAGAAACCAAGACCTGCAACAACAAATATAGGTCCTGCTTGTTAGAAAGGATTATCGATAGATGTATCCCAAGTCAATTGTCTTAAATATATTCTTTCAATGCAAAACTTCTAGTCCAAAATTAGAGTAGTAGAGGACCATAACCCCAGAATGAAGACAGCTCGCCAATTATGGTAGCTCTCAAATACAGTACTGATTCGAGTTACAGAGAAAAGCTATGATGACATCACCTTGTACAGCAATTGTAGAAAGAGTTTTTCATCAAAACACAAGCTGTTTGTATGCTTCAAGGCACCTGAAATTTTGGAAGTTCAAAGCAATGAGCAAACCAAAAAATTGCAATTTATGTAGCTTCGATTATAAAATAAGGAATTGGCTTTTTAGTTGCGTTAAGAATGATAAGATGTTATTGTTCTTGTTATCAAATATGCCAAAAAATTCTTGTAACTAATTAGTACAGGATTCTAAGAATATCCTGGCAAAAACTGACAGCTACACTTACTTTCAACTTTCAAGGAAGCAGTAAGAAGCAGACAGATCTACTAATTACAGCAATATGGTGAAAGAAGTGAGCAGTGCACACAGCTAAATTAAAAGTAGAGGCATTAAAACCTAGATGTGGAAAGGATGAGTAAGCCCGGCCTCACATATTGGAAACCAGAGTCCGGGAGATTAGTACATTTCATACCCATTTATCAAATAAAAGAAGACAAATCTATCAAAAAATAAGTGATGAGGATGTTAGCTAAAATTGGATGACAGAGAGAATTAAATATATTTTCAAGAATAACCTGAATTCTTTTGACCACATTGGGAGGCAGTGCTACTCATATCAGAAGCAGCAGAGGAACTCCTACAACGTTTTGAAGATATATTTGAAGTTCCAGTACTATTACCATGAGTGTGCAAAGTGCCTGAAGGAAAATAGTCAGTCAAGATATGCTCAAATAATGTAAAAAATTTTAGTAAAATCTAGAAAACAATAAATAACATAAGGATATTCAAAGATACAAAATCTGAATGGTAAAATTAGAGCTGTCAAAACGAGCTGGATCCCGCGAGCCAGCTTGTTAAGCCCCATTTTTAGCCTTCATATGATGGGGTTATTTTTGGCCTAGCCCAAAATAACCCCCACTCTTCTTGGGCTAAGAAAGGGCCAACCGCGGACCCAATTAAAACTGGTCCAAATTAGCCATCCCTCTCTTTCTCTTCGGATTTACATTGTCTGCAATTTTTATATCAAAAAAAAAAACATTGTCTGCAATTTCTCCAAGATCTTAACCATGTTCACTATTACAAAAAATATCAGCACTGAAAAAGGAACCTACATCACTATCAAATGTTTTTGGGATCATACTCCAAACGTCATATCGATAGTTAGAACTTCAAAGTACCACTGCTCCCAAGAAAAAGTAACTTAGTACTAGGAAATATTATAATTGTCTTTTCCCAACCAGGGGGCTATTTCTTTCATACCTTTGGTTTTTCCAGTTGAAGGGAGAACTGAAAAGGAACCAAAAAAGCAGGACACTCGCTTGAGAGTCGCCTCAGATAACGACCTTTGAAAAGACTACATATAAAGAAAAACAGTTAGGAAATTCCACTAAGGAAACAACTAAATTTTTGTCATCCTTTTTTAAAAGAATATAATAGATTGAACTGAAAATTCATTTGATTTGAAGAAAGTTGAGAATCCAGAATTACACACAATAAAGCACTCCCAACATACATATTCATGTCAATCCAAGTTCTAGTTAATAATTTTTAAAATATGACTTAAGGAACCACAAAGTGAGAAAACAAATTATTATTATTATTATTTGGTAAACAGACAAGTATCTTCAGTTGTTAATGCAGAATAGACACCATGGCAGGACATAAAAGCAAACAAACGAATGTTCAGAGAAAGAAACACTTACAGATTCTTTTCTTTCACATCCATATTTGCTTTGCATCTGTACAAGGGAAATAGGTTAGATGCGAAAATTTGCTTATTCAATTTAAATAAATGAACTAAAGTACGAAAATAATCACCTTGAAAGAGAAGTCGACAATGTCAAGCAGCAGCAACTTTGACTCAAAGTGATGCGCTAAAGCCTTGGCAAGTATTTGAAGGTAAAGTTCTTCAAATTTTGAAAATAACAGTATGAGCCAAACAGACATGGACACCTAAACAATCTTGAGCAGGACATCTTAAGACATCTGCGTCACACATACCTGCAAGTCCAGAAAGCAGAATTGTCCTGCTTGCTGGTGAAAGGTTACGGGTGTGTTTGGAGAAGTGAAGTTGTTTTAAATGAACAAAAGCAGCACTCGTCAATAACTCACAAGTTCTTTCGCTGTCATTGTCATATCACCAAATAATGGAATAAGTTGAGTTGTAAGGGAAATTATAAATCATATGTCATGTAAGATTTGAAACTGGAATCTGCATCGGAGTGTTATGTTTCACCGAGTAATGAATCTGAACAATAAAAGTAAAATAAAAACTACAAAAATGTGCAAATCTTATAAAGAATAATCCTAGATGTGAGGCAAATCTTATAATATTAAAATAAAGAAAAATTCCGTGGTTGCAAGAAATACTTGAAGACACATGAATTTCAGGATTCAGTTTCATTTTGCGTGACTTTTCATCTGTTCTGGCCCATGAAATAATAAAAAGGAAAGAATTTTCACCAACAGAAAATCAAAGAAAGCTCGGGGCTGGCAGAGCATGGAAGCTGAGATCAATAATAAACTAACAAAATCTCAGAGAACAGAAGGAAGCATCATAGGAAATGAGGAGTCGCATCAGAAAGTCAAATCTACAAGTACAAGAAGCTTCAATGTAGATAGCAAGTAATTTTCTACAAAATGTCTGAAGCAGCAGGTTCATTATACAAAATAAAAAAGTCAAGCAACAAATACATTAACACTTTAGGAAGGGAAAGTGAGTTAAATTACCTTAAGTAATAAGGAAAGTGTTCAAGAGTTTCCTCGCATTCGTTGCCATCAATGAGGAGCCTGAAAAGCTCTTGCTCAATCTGCTCAGAGCAGAGCGTTGGATTCCATCCGACCCATTTCTGAAGCACCTGCCCTGAACTCAATCCAAACCCCACTCCCACACCGATCCCTAAGCTCAATGCTGACAACAAAACGTGCTTCTGCTCCATCTACTCTCGCACAAATTTGATTTCTTCAGCGATTCTCACCTGTGGTAAGGACATCAAAAGATTGACGAGATTCGAGATTCCTCATTAGAGAGATTCAGCCAGTTTTATTTTTAAAAAGTAAAAATATAAAAACGAAAAGGAAAACGAAAAGGTTCTAATAAGAGTCTCTGGAGACAGACGTTGGTCCAAAGAAGGAGCAGCTGCCAGTCAGTCACAATACATGGCCTCTTCACGTCTGTGTGTATAACATGCCATTCATTCTTAAAAAATTAAGAATATATAGGCGCTGGTAGTGCTTCCGAGAAGGTGGGAAAATTAAAGTTTTTTTTTTTTTGGTCAAAGGGAAAATTAAAGTATTGAAAACAAAATGGAAAGATTATTTCTAAAAATAAAATAAAGTTAACTTTTTTTCCAATTAAATTATTTTAAAATATTTTTATATTTTTTTCGTCCAAACTATTTTTTCTAACCTATATACTTATATATAATCTAATGATACATAGTATATAATATAATTAAATAATTAATTTAGCTTCCTTAATATTTATAAAAAATTCAAGTTTATCTTGCATTAAAAAATGATACTTACAAAAAAAAAAAAGCTTCTTTTAGTTTAGACCGTGAACCTGGGTCCCCCCACACTATCAAATTTCCCTTAACAATATAGACTAATGTTATAGTCATTTTTTATGCCCTAACAAGTTATATTTATTTTAAAGCAAATATGCAAAAATACTTATGAACTTTTACTAAAAATGAGTCCAATAGCATATACATTTCAAAGTGTAGGAATATTCATGAACATTTAAAATAGGGGGAAAATGTCATCACCTTTAAATTTAACCTAAAAAGTAATCGTATTAGGTTAAATTTACAGATGTTGCCATTTTAGCTCTCATTTTCAATATTCGTGGTTATTTCTACACCTTTAAATATATATGTTACTGGACGCATTTTCGATAAAAAATTCATTAGTATTTTGCCTTCTTTACCCTTCATTTTAAAGAAATTTGTCAAAGTAAGCTCAAAATCAATCGAGCTAATAGCTGTTTTGTACTGATTTTGAAAGGCTGTTATATATACTGTTTTATAATTTTCTTTTGAGCTACGTATATATAAGCTCATGACTCCTCCAATAATATATTCGAGATGAAAATAAAATATTCTTAAACTATACATCACGAATATATAACAATTACTTCTATGAAATTTGGATGATGAGCTCAAATTGATAGTCAAATAATTAGCACATGCATTAAAACATGGTTCCTAAACTTGGGTTTTTTTTTTTTTTGGATAAAATTTTGGGAATGGTGTAATAATTGTTATGTATTTTTGTTCTCCCATGTAAATTTGTTAGAACTCATATACGATCAATTAATTGGATATACTCTCTCTGATTCTACATATAAGATAAAGTTAACTTTTTGAAGAAATTTAAAAAGTTAATTAAATTACTTTAGAGTATTTTTATTTTTATTTTTTTTCTAAACTAATTAGTTTGACTGATAAATTAATATATAATATTTTAATATTTTAATTTTATTTAAAAATTGAAATTAATTTCTTAGCTTCATGTTATATATTCTAAATGCATCCAGTGCTGCAGAATATTTTATGGTGCACTCAATGTCATTTTTCTTTTGCTCGTAGCACTTTAAAGTAGTTTTTCATGGACCTTGAGTACCATAAACTATTTTGCAAGGGCTTCAAGTGTATTCAACATCCTAAATTATCTTCAATCAAAAAAATACCATAAATTATCTAAATTATTAAATGTAAAATTACCCAAGAAAGTACTTTAATATTATGGATATCCCTAAAAAAATGCTTCAGTGTGCTGAATGCACCACAAAATACTTTAGGGCACTAGATGCATGCAAAAGAATTGAACTTGGGACACCTTTTATGTAGAATTGTTGAGTCTGAATCATATAATCATTTTCATTAATGGTTTACGAAAACAAAATAGTAATCAGTAAATCACTAACTATATATAATTTAATGGTTTGTGTGATGAAATAGGAGCTAAATATTACAGTTTCGAAAATTTGTGTTGAAAAAAATAAAAAATAAAAAAATAAAAGTTGAACTTTAGTTATATAATTTCTGCCTCAACAGTTCGCATTTTATTTAATTTTTCTCTGTTTTTTCCCCAAAGCAGAGTCCATTTACGTATTTTGATTTCACATCGTGGGTGCTAAGGAAGTAAGATTACGTTGACATTTGCGTTCACTTGTTTCATTCCGCCTCAGTGTCTTTTTTTTTTTTGTTTTGGTCACTGGATATTTAAGATTTCCGTATAGAGATTATAAAAAGTAACTAATGTGTTAAAAATTTAACTTAGTTTCTTAAGAAAAAAATTATAAAATGAATTAGCTAACTAAAATTATAATATAGTATTTTCAGTCTCTTAAGCAGGAAAAATTTAAGAAATAATAATTAATATTGTCTCGAAATTATAAAATAATATAGAAATAAAAGCAATTTTTCCTTAAAAGTAAAATATAAAAAGAAATGGGAGAGAACATGTATCATCATCATCATCATATATTAATATCAATTATATGGGGTTTAAACTTCTCATGTTGCATGAGGAGAAGAAGATTCCTACACACATGAAATAGTGGGACCCACACACACACACACATATATATATATGGGTCCCACCATTTTATTTGTGTGTGACATGAAAAAACACTTCTCCTACAACATGAGAAGTGTTTTTCCCCAATTATATATATTGTCAAATTTATAAAAGCAAATGTATTCCTTCTGGTGCATATAATATAAAAGAGATAGGATATTATCACTACCAATTTTATGTCACTACCAAATCATTACCACTTTTTCACCGTTAGATCATTTACCTTTATCATTTTTCTCTCCTATCAAGATCCTGATTTAACGGTGAAAAACTGGTAGTGACATAAAAAAGGTAGTGACAATATCCTATCCCAATACTATAAAAAGCTAGAGTATAGTTAAATTTGGTTCTAAATATTTATCTTGTCTGTTTTATCTCCTATATTATCACGTTATTATCATATATTAATATCAATTATATATATATGTTAAGTTTATAATAACTAATTTATATCATTTCCTTAATTTACGCATTTGGATTTCACATCATGGGTGCTAAGGAAGTAACCATGGCATAACTTGGAAAGCAATATTACGTTGACTTGTTTCATACTCAGTTTTTTTTCCAACATGACATTTGCGTTTACCTGTTTCATTCCGCCCCAGTTTTTCTTTTTCTTTTTTCCTTTTTCTTTTTTTACTTCTAATTTTGATTTTGATTTTTTTTTTAAAGAAAAATCTTCTTTGGAGGTCTGAATTGAACAGGTAAACCTACATAACTTCAATGAAATTTGCATATTCATGAAGTCAATCTACAATCTATTATCACATTATTATCATATATTAATATCAATTATATATATGTTAAGTTTATAATAACTAATTTATATCATTTCCTTAAATATAACATCGTTAAATTAAAGAAAAAAGTTTGATATATGTATATATATCTATTAATCAATCATCAATTGTTATATATAATTTTTATGAAAGGTTGCGGATTATAAATAAAATGATGACACTGATGTAAAAAAAAAAAAAACAGTTTTAACATTGGCCTATCTACACCGGTTTCATTGGAAACAGAAAAGTGAAGTCACTAATGTAAAATATTATGTTGTTAATATAGATACAGATGTTGTTGTTAACTCTTGAAACATATGCCTTCAAAATTATCCCTTCTTTTTGGGATATGAAATTGACAAACATGAAAGTAGTGTTTTTAATGTAAAATCTGGTGTTATTAATATAGATGTAGATGTTATTATTGTCCTCTAAAATTTGTGCCCTAAAATTATCCTTAGTTTTTGGGATATGAAGTTGTAAACATGAAAGTAGAGTCGTTAATGTAAAATATGATATTGTTAATATAGATATAGATATTATTACTGACCCCTGAAACTTGTATCCTCAAAACTATCCCTAGTTTTTGGAAAATAAAGTTGTCAAGCATGAAAGTAAGTCGTCAATGTAAAATTTGATACTGTTAATATAGATAGATCCTGTTATTAACCTTGAAACTTGTACCCTCAATTAGGGCATTTTGATTATTTTGTCAAAAATAGAAATCCAAAATTCCCAGTTATGACTTGGGATTTAATAAATTCGTAGCATTAATTTATCTTTTCTCATTTTTAATTGTATTTTTTTTTGGAAATTTCCCTACTTAAAATTTATTATATGAATAAATTTAACATTTAAAATTATAGTAATGAGTGTTTAAAAGACATTTGTGTACGACACACCAAACAATCTTATAAACTAGCTTTAATACCATTTTATTGATCTTTGTAATTTGATCGAATTTTTATTTTAGCCTTTATAGTTTCAAATCATTAGTTTTATTTAATAATTTTATATAACGATTTAGTCTCAATTTGACCATGGATCCCAAGTCCAACACGTTTAACCCTATAAAATATAATCAATTGTGTATATACTTCACAAGCAACATTAGTTGTAAATCCCTACGGAAGAATTCAAAGCTATAGCCAAGCACCTCGTAGCGTGATGGCATTAGAGCCAGTCTTAGGAGCTAGTCTTCCCCCTTGTCTAGGGTTTGAGCCCTACCTCCCCCTCCCCCACTGGCTGTATAAAAAAAAAAAAAAAAAAGAATTCAAAGCCACATGTTAAAAAATTTAAATTCACTTTTTTAAAAATATGATTGTAATATATTATTAAAGCAACATTTAAACAACCCGTACGTATTTAAGAAGCATGGAATTTAATATTGTGACAAGCTAGACTCTTCAAAATGAATCGTCTTGTTTCCATAGAATAGTATTTCCCACATCGAGTAATGATTTAATTTGGATGGATCAAGATTTTCTAAGTTAGAAGTAATACATTGTGTCTCTTGAGTAGTAATTAAGCCTGGAAAGCAAAGGAAAATAGGGTAAAAAAATAAATACTCCTACTATCTCCAGTCCTAAATATATGACATATTTTATAGTGTGATTTACACATAAATTATGTTATTTAGGACCGGAGGAGTATTAAAAAGGGTGCATGAGGTAATGCAAATCCTTGAAATCAAGTGTTTGCAAATCCCCTCTTCCGTCTTTTTTTATAGAGGTATATGTTTTTCCCCAGAGTTCTTTGTTTTTCAAGGTTAATTTCTGTTAAAAGACACAATTATATATAGATTAACAGTTACAGTATCACTTATATACGTTGACAGTTTCCATTGATTCTCCTCATAAAGCTCATAATGCCTCTATCCAACCCAATTTGCATAGAAACTCAATGTGAAAGGTACTATTGTTCTATTATATATATAGAGAAAGTCAACTATTTCAGAAACTCTCATTTTAAAAATCTTAAATCTAAACATCACGGTTATCATATAAAAATCGTCATATATTATAAAAACCATCATGCATTACAATCCATTATGATGGTTGTTTACGAGTGTCCATTAATTATTATCATTGTGATTATGACCTCACCAAATCTCAATACATAATAGATGCTATATTATAATTGTTATAATATGTCCAAAATAAGTAACAATTCGAAATAATAATCCATCTTTATAATGTCCATATATATGACGGTTGGAAACTGTAGTGTATAACGGTTGATACATCACAATTTTTGTAATAGTGTATGCCACTTCCAATCACTTTCCTTGAATAATATTGCTTGAGGTTTCGTTTTTCTTTTTTTCTTTTACTTCTAATTTTGCAATTTTTCCCTTTTTTGTGAATTTTCTTCTTTGGAGGTGTGAACACGTAAACCCATACAACTCAATGAAATTAACATATTCATGAAGTCAATCTACAATCTACAATGATATATCGAAAGAGTTGAGAAATTCCTCCGAAATTTCTTGTAATGCATAATTGATGACAAATTTAAAATGAATGGGCCACACAATGATGCTCAGCTTTTCGTATTCTTGGAGGATACAATTTCAAAAGAAGTTCAAAAGTTTTTTTTTCCCCACATGTCAAACTGTAATTAGTTATTTAGCGGTTGGTTCAGTTATTTACATTTATCTTTATCCTTGTGTCTTTTATATTAGTTACTATGTAGTTATAAAAGTGGTGCAAAAATACATATTAACCGTTAGTTTGACTTTTTTTTAAAAAAAATATTTTAAGGTTAACATGGATGGTGACCCAACTAAATTTCATTCTAGCTGGTAGTAGAGAAAATTACAGAAAAGGGCCTAGATAGTTTTGAAAATTACAAAAAGGCGGCAAGGCAGCTAAGAGGCGGAGACGGGCGGCCCATGGATAAGATTGCAATTGAGAGAGAGAGAAGATAAATTGGAGAGAGAATGGTTGCACTGTAATTTCCAAAATATATATGTCATTCTCTATAATTTTCTCTAGTTCTTTATTGTCAGTTGCGATGAAATTTAGCTAAGTTATCGTCCATATGAATCTTAAAAATAAAAATAAAACTTCAAACTAAAGGTTAGCTAACGGTCAATAAGTATTTTTGCTCCATTTTTATAATTATATAGTCATTTTTGTACTTCAAAATAACACTTAGTGTTGGATGCACTTTTGAGAAAACTACATAGGTATTTTTTGCTTCTTAACCCAAGTATTTTAATCACGCGGAAAATGGTCTAAAGTGTGGGTCTACGTTAGTAAAAGAGCGCAAAATCAACCCTTAGAAAGATTGAGTTTGGGGAAAAAACGGATGATTGGTCCGTTTTTTAAGTAAATTATATTTGACAATTGTAATAACAACAGTCAAATATATTCTTAATTTATTAGGTGATTATTTATGAAGAATCGTTAGGTAAATATTTAATTTTAAAGTAAAAACAAATGAAAAATTATTTGGCAAACCTTTTCTTGAGATATTAAAAACATTAAAAAAAAAGAATAATTAAAAGATAGAATTTCCTCAACTACCTTATAATTTCCTCTGGTTTAAAATATAACAATTAGTTGAGGGGTTTGAATTGATCCTAAATATAAGACCCTAATAAGTTTTTCTCCTAAATTTATAATTTTTTCTCTCCAAATTATTCTTATTAATTAAACATATAAAAGTGGTTTTTGTTAAGGGCTAGTTTCCATTTATGCAAATTATTAAATGAGGCATTTTAAATAAACCTGTGGAACTGAAACATCTTAGTAGCAAGAGGAAAAGACATTAATGTCTTATAAATAACTAATTTAATTATTTGTTCTTTCTAAAATTTAGTTATTCAAGTATATACATTTAGGATGGGAAGGAATAATATATTTAAAGGGATATAATATGGTACTCCTCTAGTCCTTGATATAAGACATATTTAAAGAGTTGATCTTGATTCTAAATATAAAACATATTTTTTTTGTATTTATCAATCTTTTATTAATTTACCCATATTTATGCTCCTTCAATAATAATCCAATAAAAGAGAAAATGAGAAAATTAAAGAATATGACTAAGATGTTTTAAAAAATACATATCACATTAACTAATTTAATTAATTTTCTTAATCTCATCTAATTATTAATTATGTCTTATATTAAATACCAAGGAAATACTAAATTTGATATAAGAGGAGGAATTCTTAACATGGAATAGAATAGGAGAATGGCTACTTTTCCTCCACTGCTAGGGGGGCTACTAATGAATTATTCAAAGTACTCGTATTAATTAATAATCAATTAATTTGGTTAATTAAAAAAAGATGATGTTCGTCTAGTGGGTGGTGCTCATTATAGTGATGAGTCGTCACTCTCATCCACAATGATAAACACCTAAATTTTTATTATTGTGATATCATCTCAATTCTCAACCATTTATATTTAATTTAAATGATTTAAATTTAAAAATTTTTATTTTTTATTTTTTAAATGAAAAATTCATATTTTTTAGAAGCGGTAATTATAAGATTATCCTAATTTTTAATTTTACATATATTAAAATTAAAACTTATTTAAAAAATAAAAATTAAATTAATTAAATATAGACGGTCTAAAATTAATCTAATTGTAAGATAAATGATGAGTACATTTTTTCCTCATCAAATTGATATGCATAAAAATATGCCCCCCTAGTTTTTATGTGGTCAAGTGCTTGTGTTCGGGTGTGCCTCATCAGCAGTCAATGTGGGCCCCACATCCGACTTTATTAAGTATACTATCTCCAGTCCTAATTATAGAAATGCTTTTGTAGTACAATTTACACTACAAAAATATTCCTATAATTAAAACTGGAGAGAGTATTTTAAAGGCATCCTAAAAATGATGGCTGTAAGCATTGCTTGCCAATTTCAAAAGTAAAAAATGAATAAATAAATAAATGACGGCTAATACAACTCGCCTTGACATGACATCTGTGCTTGTTGTCTTCTCGACAATTCCACAAATCCTTGACCTTCTATTTTTCACAATTTGTGTTTATATTAACTTTTTTAAAGTATTTTTATAATTTATAAGATAAGTATGTAAGAAAAATTTATTTTGACTTATAAAAAAAAACTTTTAAAACCACGGTTTGGTGTTTTCTTAAACAAGCATTTACAAAAATTTTAGTTAATCCGCACAATCATTTTATTTTAGTCAACTCTTAAAAGATTTTGAAATTTCACTACACCTTTAGATTTTTATGACTAAAAAGACAATGATACCCTTTCTTTAGTGTGTGGGTGTGGGTGTATGTGTGTGTGTTTTTTTTCCTTTTCTTTTTTTGTTGAAATGTTCAATCGTCGCAGAGCTTCAGCAATTGGTCATCGACAACCACCAAGCCAGATTTGCCTCTAGCAGTTGGCAATTAAAGTTTCGGAGCTAGTCGGTCGGCCAAAGCCCAAGCTACCAAAATTTAATTTGCGTTTTTAATGTTAGATTCCATTTGTTCATGAAAAGTTACATGCTTGCAAATGTGACTTATTCAATTTGTACTTAATCATGATGAGTTTGATACATGCAACTGAGACTTGCTAATAAACAAGTTCCATTTCAAAGCATTAAACTCATCATGAACATGTGAAATATACATATAGACAACATAAATTAATTTTGGGGGTTGGAGCTTTGGCCGGCTAGCAACTACAGGTGATTAGTCGCTGAAGCTCTAACGACAATCACTACAAAAAAACAGTTTTTTGTGGTGGAAAAATTCCCTCGCAAAAAAGCCATTTTCCGTCGCAAAACTGATTTGCGACGGAATTTGCGGCGGAAAAAATTCCATCGCAAAAATCGCCCTCGCAAACCAATTTTCCGTCGCAAAAATGCTATTTTCCCTCGCAAATCTTGATATTTGCGAGGGAAGAATTTTCCCTCACAAATACTAGAATTTGCGAGGGAAAATCACTTCCCTCGCAAAATCTTTGCGAGGGAAACTTGTTCCCTCGCAAATTTCAGAATTTGCGAGGGAAAGAGTTTCCCTCGCAAAATCCACAATTTTGCGAGGGAACAAGTTTCCCTCGCAAAATGGAGGAGTTTGCAAGGGAAACACTTTTCCCTCGCAAATGACAATTAATTTTTTAAAAAAAATATAAAAAATAATAAAATAATAAAATAATTACATAAAAAAATATTAAAAAATAAAAAAATAAAAAAACTTGTACCAAATGCTATTTTGCAATAACTGTAACCATAATTTTATGATCCAACAATGACTAATTGCACCCCCCACAATCCCACCTCTCCGCAGACTGTTCCTCTCACTACACACCCACATTTACTCACCCAACTCTAATCAATATTCCCTAAAAATTGCAACCTAGAATGGACAAGAAATATGCCTCCACTTTTATATTCCAATTGTAGGTTCCGTGCCCTCTCCAACTCATATTTCTATCTCCATTCGGCCACCTCAGCTTGAGCTAAAGTTTTTGTTGGAAATTATGCCCTAGGGGCAATTCATTGTACTTTGGATATTTAAGTTATTTAAAGTATTCTCTTTTGTTATCATTTTCGTTTGCATGTTCATATTGATAACTGCATCCCTGGATAATCTTATAGATTATCCTAAATGTCCCTGGTCGGTCATCTACACGGGAGTGAAGATGAAATAAGACCAGTATGACTTTGATAAGGTATGGAGATACGAATCAAAGTCATGGGCACTTGTAAGAGTACAAGGTGCTGGACCGACCCACTATGAGATAGCTGCATGAATTAAGTCATAAGCTTATCTCATGTATAACCGCGTCACGACCTGAGATCATCATGGATTCCTACATGATGAGTCACTGGCCTTTGACCTAGTCAAAAGTCACCTTTGACCGAGTGATGATAAAAGCTAGGATCAGGATCAGTGGTTTTCATGCTGAGGAATGTAAGTGGTCAAGATGAGATTTGTCCCTCACATATGTAGAGAGATAATGCTGGGCCCCTCGATGAGTGAGTCTAAGGAATGTATGGCCATACTGTGATGGAAAAGAGTTTCCATTTCACTTATTAGACTACTCGAGAATCGAGAAAGTAATGGTCAAGAAAAGGAAGTTGACATTATCCATGCCTCATCCTTGACCAAATTATCGTTTGACAAAAGGGACGTGACATGGTTGTACGATAGGTAGTATCGTGTCATCGATCTCCATGTGAATTGGGTAGTCGCAATATCTTGCTAGAGGCCGCTTGCGACGTGTGGGCTGATACAGTGTTGGCCCACTGCCAATCTCATGTGGGCCTGCAGGGTCGCACACAATCCAACTCGGGTGAAAGTGTCCAGATTCATTGAATCTCAGATTAATCTGAGATTAAATGAATACTAAATTTAATCTAGGATTTATATATATATATATATATATAATTTGAAATTATATATATATATATTATCAATGGAGATTATTATAACATCCTTCAAATTTACTTAACATAATAACGATTAAGGGTTCATTAACAACTAAGTAATGCCCATCATTTACCAAAATATACAAAAGTAAATCAGAGTATGCAAAATGAGCCCTAACGTGGCAATATACAATCATCCAATGCATACCAAAAGATGGAAGCACTACTGTCAGAAGGAGTAGCCTAAGCTTCCGAAGTTGTTCCTGACGGACCCGGACGGAAACTATCACCTGGAAAAATGTGGTAACCATCAATCCAACTCATTACGAATACTAATATGTGCTAGTGAGGTGCCATGTGGAACAATTTATATAACAAAGTATTTTAAATAAAATAATATATACAATTTGTCAATATCCATATCACAAAATTTCATATCAGAAATTATGTAACACAATTTTCATTAACACAATTCCCAAGATACCTCCCACCAATCCAACCAAACCGCCTTATTTCCTCCGACTAGACCCATGGGCTAAGTTACATCCATATTACTGATTACTCAAAAGCTCACTGGTCATGTGATGAGGACCGGCCAAAATCCTCAGAGCACATGTCTCAGACCATGGGTCTTTCCCCCTTATTGAAACTAGCGGGGTGTCGTACGCCCTCATTGAACAAGTGGGGCAGTCCCTCATTGAACAGGTGGGACAATATAAAGCCAACTATCATGCATTAATGGAGGCCTCACCACGTGGTGAAATATAATCATTTCCTCCCAATTCAACGCTTCCCATAATTATCATAATAAATATCATAATATCAAAATTCTCAATTCTTATACATAAATAAATATATGCAAATATTTCACAATTCAAATCATAAGATTCCACAAGGCAATTTATATAAAAAATATTCATAATGATTTCACAAAATACTCACAACAACATATCAATACATATAACAAGTGGAAAGTGGTTACCTCTCGCCGAAGCTAATTATTATTACATTGCTCCTAATCCAAGAGCTCAAACACACGCTAAAAATCAATCTACCACAATCAATTTACTAACCATTAATAACTCTTATAAAAAATCTACATATTAATAATAAATTGGAATGCTTGAAGTGGGTAATTTAGGACGGGATTGAAAAATCAATGAGACCATTATAACTGTTAATTCTCTTTCTATTTATTACTACTTAATAATTCCTTTTATTATTTATTCCCCCCCCCCATTATTTAATAATAATATTATTATTAATTATTTATTTATTTTATTACTAGTTATTATTATTTCTCTATAATTATTTTAAACCCTTATAGACTATCCCAACATTTTAAATTGGGAGTTTAATAAATACTAACATCAAATAGACTATGACTTATATATGCAAGTAGTTAGTTTTTCTTTTGAGTTCATAAGCAAAGATTTGGGTTTATGCATATCAAGAACTCTAAACCCCAGTGAAGCAAAAATTATCAAGTGAAGTAGTTATGGCAAGTGATTAATTATTAATGATAGATACAAAATTATCAAGTAAAGTAATTATGGAAAACGATTGGTAAAAAAAATCATGGAAAACAATTAATTATTAATGATAGATATACAGTATGAATAAAACTCTTTGAGACTTATAGATATATAAGCTTTGCTCTCTCACACTCTCTCTTTTTAATTATTATTATTATTATTAAATCCATGTAATAACCCCACGTCCACAAGCCTTATATATATACATATATATCTATTGTAAGCTTTTCAGAAGTAGCTACAAACTGATAGGAGCATATATATATATATATATTTAGCTATTGAGTCTCCTCTTTTTCTTTCTCACCAATCAAATGCATCAACTTATTCATATATATATATATTTAGACAGTAAGCTTCTCCGCTCTCTGTGTTACATATTCAACACATTCACACATGTACATTAATCAAGTTTTTCCTATGCAAATATATATATATCAGTATATGAAAGCCACACACAGTAAGGTTTTGGGGTTTAATAGATATATATACACACTTTTATATATAAGATAATAACTCTTTCCTTTTCTCCTCCCTGTAAAACGTAGTGTTTATTTATAAGTAAGCTTTTCTCTTTTTCCTTAGATATGTAGTGCCTTATGACAGCAAAGTTTTTGAGTTGACCATTCCTATTCACCACGTAAACAAATGTATAGGTGTGTGTATATTTAGGATCAGTTTTCCCCATTATTTTCATAGATGCAGAAGGAAAATTTCAAACACAACCCATCCCCATTTTCTGTTTTATTACCAGCAAACTCATGGCTCCATTTCCTATGGTTTCATGCTCTAAAAATTCATGCTAGACATAATGGAGACAAAAGGAACAAAACAAGACTCACCTCTGTTTTATGAAGCAAGAACAGGGTAAAATGACCATGGTTTGGTTCACTAGCTCTCCTTTCCTGTCTTTCTCGGTCACAATTTAGGACTCAGCTTTGGTGGAAGTAACGTGAGTGAATGAGAGCTAAGGAAATATGGATTATATACTGAGTGTAAGGTCCGGTCCAAGAAGCATGAAAACGTTGAAACACTTGGTCCCTATTTTGCAGCTGAAACTCTCGGTTTGCAAGAAAGCTACATGATTATAATAGGAGGGAGTATGGTGCAGCTACTGGCTCGAGAAGCATGGTGGGGCATGGTGTGGGTGTGATTTATGGGAGTAAAGAGAACCAAAAGCATGGATAAATAATGGACCCATGAAGCGGTCAATCGTGAGAAGGAACAGACCGAGGGATGCTTTCGTTGGGCTCGAGAAGTAAAGGAGGGTCTGTTATTACGTGTTCAGTGAAGGCTGAACGTGATACATTTACGGTGGACTGCGCTGATACGATTTTTTGCGTGAGCAGTCCGCTGTTTTCTTGCATTTTCAGGCGTTGACCGAAGGCAAGCTGTGTTTGCGTGTCCAGCGTCGTGTCCTTCGTTTCTTTTCTGTTGTATTTCGTGCTTTGGGGCATGAGTCAGGGGAGGCTGTTATTGTTTTCTACGGCTGTGACCTATACTGATTCAGCTGATGCGTTTTGAGCTTTGGTGCTTAATCAGAAAAAGCATAATGTTTCCTGGCGTTGAGTTTCCGTGTTGCAGCTGAGATGATAGATTAAATGGGGATAATCAATTGGCTTTGGGTCATATGGAGTAGTTGGGCCAAGAGATGCAGTTAGAATAAAATGGCGTGGGTTCACTGGAAGGACATTGGGTTATTTTCATTGTTTTTTTTTTTCTTTTTAAATGGCTTTGCATAAGTATATAGGAGCACGTGAGTATAAAGGTGTCGGGCAATTGATATGGGCTTGTTGCTTCTGTGCGTTGGGCTGATGGTAAGGAATGAAGAAATGGATTAAATAAATAATAGATGAATATTGTGCTTTGAGTCCTTGAGTAACTAATACAATATTACATTAAGGGGGAAGAAAATACTGACGCATAATAGCACTAATGTTAGCTTCTCCGATCCCCTTTCTTTTTTTTTTTTTCTTTTTTTTCTTTTTTTTAATTTTAAAATCAGGCCATTAACTTAAATAATTCTTTTCCCAAAAATTCATGGAAATTTGGCCTTAACTTCCAATAATTATTTTAGGGCAAATTCCATAATTTAATTTTTATAAAATATTCCAATTTAAAATCCCAAAATTTGGGATGTTACAATTATAATATTATATATATGATATCTGTTTAGAATTTAATTTATGTGATAAATTAAATATCTGAAACAAATAGAGATATTGTATCTCATTTAATTTCGAATAAAGATATCATATATCTGTTTAATATTAAATTGAGATATAGTATCTCAGATTTAATTAAATAGATAGATATCATTTCTCGGATTTAATTTATAATGATAAATTAAATCAAAAGGCTTTTAATTTAGATTTGATCTAAATTCAAGATTCGGATTTCAAATCTGGCTTTTAATATATTAGATTACATTTATGAGATAGATTTAATTACTATATTAAACAGATTCAAAATTCGAATTTCAAAATTAATGAGTATTAATTTTGATTATATAATACGCCTATCGGGTTTAGAAAAACCTACGGGATTTTCAGTCGAGCGTATTAGAAAGCCACGAGAAACCCTAGAGCGAAAAAGAGAGAGACGCACAAAAGGCGCTAGCACGTTGCCGCAACTGTGTTCGGGGATTGTTCGTGTGGATACTGGTAGAGGAAGCCGATTCTAAAAAGTCGTCTTCTGCTGATCGAGAAGGTAGCCCACCTGATCAAAGAGAACGAGCTGCGGACATGTTCAATATAAGGTATGATTTGAGTTCCCTAACCTTGATTTAAACGTCGTTGAGTGATCCTCCGGACGGAATTCGTAAGAAATTTTAATCCGCTGCGTGTACGGATCCCAACAGTTTTTCCTTCTGCAGCCTGCCTCAGGGCCTTTGCAACAGCTAGAAGGAACAAAGAACCCTATATCAAGGTCATGTCTTGTTGCAGTAGATATTAATAATTTCAACAAAATATGAGCGTACTTTTCAAGGCTTCAGAAAACTTAATGAGATGGTCATCTAATCCCTGAGCAAGAGGTTGAAGAAGTTCAAGCACTGCCATATCAGAAAAGAGAGAAGCGGAACTGGCAATACCATTAGAGAGACTGTGCACCTGGTATATTGGCTTTTTCCTGTCACATGTAGAATTTCAAAGTCACAAGTGAAACATGCTCAAAAGTTGAAACTAACTAAGTAGCTATAACCCATTATATGTGGCACAGGTCCCCACCAAAAACAGAGAAATATCATGTTACTGCCTGAATAATAGCAAGGTTGTGCCTATGGGTAAACAAAATGCAACAAGACTAGACTTCGCAGATAGAGAAATATGCAAATCCATTTGACTGATTGCCCTTCCCACTAAAAGCAATTGTAATCTAACTTGGACATAATAAAAATCAGTAAAGGAGGCATTATTAGTATCTCACCTTATAAAAATCAGAATGAAACATTCCAAAGAAGCAGGCATTGAATTCCTAAAGCTTTTACAGAGGAAAATCATCACTCACCTTATTATTAATGTCTCGTAATTGCATTTTCAAAGCCTCTGAACTCTCTACCCACTTAATATTATCACTGCATTTATTTATCCAAGCTTTTTTCAATGCTTCCCTCCATTCAGGTACATTAGTTCTTATTTCTTTGTTAAGCTCAACCCACTCCGGTGCACAGCCATTTTTTGATAGGATTCTGTACAATGTATCTTCAGCTGGATCTGCATGAGGATTCATGTCTCACTTCAGGGGCTTGCCTTTCCTTGGCAAGTTTTCAAACTGGCCTTCTTCCATGGAATGCCATATTCTTTGCTCGACAACATTGATGATATCAGTTTCTGATCTATCCAATAATTAACGAAGGCTTAGGCAGAAGATAATGGAGAAAACGTTCACAAAGCAGCCTATCATACAATTTCAACACTGCTTGCTTTATGGCATAAGAAAGAGTTCGGTTCTTCTTCCTCTTCTTCTGTATTTTCTTACAATCCATCAAATTATTAAATTTACAAATTGTAGAAACAGAAAAGCATGACATAGAGGAAGACAAAAAAACCCTTAAAACATCAAGAACTGAGGAATTAATGAAACGAAATCTTAGATTTTAAAACATCAAGAACTAGACAAAATCAAAACCAATCAACTTCCCTTCATACCATCAACAGTAAACTAGCCCATAAAAATCAACATTACAAGGAAGAAGACTCAACAACCATAGCAAATAAAAAATAGTAGAAAAGTCTTGGTTTCAGGAAAAAAAAATCAGTAAAGGAATTTAGGCGCTTGACTTACAAGTTCAGGTGAAATTAATAAACATGATCAATCTCTTCCCCAAGAACAACCTTAACATCAGAAATCTTCAATCAGTCATGTAATTGCAGAATCTCATTACAGATTTACCCCCAAAAAGCATAAAATCAGGGACACGCAAGGAAAATAGGTAATAAGAGAAATTAATAAACACTTGCCTATTCATCTGGATCTGGTTCGAGGAACTTCGAGGATGATGACGATGAGGATCGGGATTCCAGGTCCAAAGGTCTCTATTAGTCTCGCATCTCAGCTATCGTCCTCTTCTTCTCAACCACAGCGCTGGTTCTGTTTTCCAACGACTGAGGTCGGTGGTGGTCGGCGGTGCGCGGAGGTGACGGTGGCCGAAGAGGTTGATGGGACGATGGAGGAAGTAGAGGTGGAAGAAGATGATCCAAGGTCATATTTGCGAGGGAACAATTGTTCCCTCGCAAAAAGGGGCATATTTGCGAGGGAATATAGGTTCCCTCACAAAAAGACTCCTTTTTGCGACGGAACTATTAATTCCCTCGCAAAAGGCTGGATTTGCGAGGGACACATTTTCCCTCGCAAAATCCAGGATTTGCGAGGGAAAATCTTTTCCCTCGCAAGTTTCAATTTATTTTAAAAAAATTACACAAAAATATAAAAAATTAAAAAAGTTACTTAAATTTGCGAGGGAAACCATATTCCCTCGGAGGGGGAAAAAAAATCCCTCAAGGGAAAACCAAATCCCTCGCAAAATTCAAGAAATTTTGTGAGGGAATTTTTTTTCCCTCGCAAAAGTCCTTTTTTGCTAGGGAATTTTTTCCCTCGCAAATTCCGTCGCAAATTCTAGATTTTCTAGCAGTGAATTGAACCTTTTCAAAAAAGAAAGCAAAGGTAGCATTGTCATTTTACTCATATAGCTTAATTTCATTTTGGTACACGGGGCTGCAGCAAAAATTTCAGAAATTTTTGGAGTTGACTGTAATAAATTTGTTCTTGTGGGGTAATTAATTGAAATTTTCCCTACTTTTTTTAACTACTACTACCTTTGGTCTTAATTATAGGATAGTGCAAATTACACTACAAAAGTGTTCCTATAATTAGAACCGGAGGGAGTATCTAATACTCTATATTTAACAATTTTCAAGCTATATAAAGTAAAAAAAAAAAAAAAAATCCATTCACCACATTCCTGATGGTTGGCCGATAGCAGCTGGTAGGTTCTCTAGTGAGGTGCTCCGGAACTTTTTTTAAAAAATAAAATAAAATAAGGGGTATTTTTGTCTTTTTCTTTGAATGTCAAAATTCCATTTTGCAATTATAGAAATTTAGGCACCTTTTTTTATTTATCAGTTTCCAGATTTTTTGTGACGTTTTCCCAAATAAAAATGGAATATATTATATATAGAGAAAAGAATAATAAAGGAATATAAAAATTTAAAATATATTATGTATTTAATTTCTTTGTGATGTTTAAGAAATTTAGCCTTGTGCCATTGTCAATACCTATAGAGCGGGAGATGGGCTCCGTCTGTTTAAGCTCTAGCCCGTCAAGGGCCAAACTTGAAAAATGGATAAGATTTTTGAAATTGGCCCTCCAAGGCCCCAGACTTAAACAGGCTGATCCGTTAGGCCCTTTTACTATAGCTGCTTTTTTTAAATAAAAAAAAATTATTACTCAAACTCATAGTGCCAAGAGGCACGCAGTGGCTGTCTAGACTTTAGCCAAAAGCTCGAAGCTTAAATGCAATATTCTTAATAAATATCCCGTCTATGTATGTATATACTATGAGGTTCAAAGGTTCATGCATGCACGTGCTTGCCTCCAGTGAGAAATTCTAATGTGCGTGGGGACACACCTTCATGATTTTCCAGCTAAAAGCTTATCGATTATATACATATGTATGTACTATATGTGAACTGTACTGGAGTCTGGAGCTAACTCTTGAAATAAAAAAGATCAACGGGGGAAAAATTTTATAAAGCCTTATTAAATAAGTGGAACTTCACTTAATGAATGACACGCTTGCTCTGCGTGAATAACTAGCATGAAAGTTTGAACCAAATTAAACCAAGGGGGCTAATGTTTTATTTTCACTGGACACCGAAAGTTACATGCCTGAGTCCCTTAATATTCTTACTCATGAACTAAAGTCTGTTTAAAGCCAAGCACAATAAAATATCATTGAAATTAATGATAATAGTGAAAATGAAGACAATAATAGTCATCGTACTAATGTCGCTTAGTCGTATGCTTCTTATATTTTATGTGAATTATTTATAAACATAGTATGTTTTTGATTATGAATTAGTGACTATGCTTATTTGTTAGATAATTCGTGTTGTTTGAATATTAATGTTACAACATTTATTTGATAAATTAGAACTTTAATTGTTGTAATTTACTAATTATATTTCTTTGAAAAAATGGAGGAAAAATAATTAAAATTTAAAATAGTAACTTTCGAACCCTGGAGGGCCGGCCCTGGCCCTGGTGCTCTTGGGCCAGGCTTTGAAAAACATATGCTTTTCTTACCCCGGACCTTGGAGGGCCGGCCCTGTTAAGCCCTAGCCCTTTACTTTATGGGTTGGCCCTGGAGGGCCGGGCCGTCCCTGATTCCCAACTCTAATACCTAGTGAGCTTAATGCCTTATGAAAAATTGCCTAGACGGGAATGAACTGAAAAAATAAAAATAAAAATAAAAAATAATAATAATAATAAATTTATTAAAAAGACAAAAATATATTAAAAATATTTTATTAATATAAGATTATGAGTATTTTCTCTGAATATGGAAATATAAGTAATAATTACATAGAGATCATAAATAAGTGAGATGGAATAATTTTTTTAAAAAAAGGTAATTATCTTTATAATTTTTTTTTAATTTTCTTAAAAATTAATTTTGTTCCAACTGACATTTCAATGTTCAATATAATAGATATTTTATATATCTATTTAAGATTCCCATCTTTAATGATTCTACCAAGAAGGCCCCTTTTGGTCAGCATGAAGAAGAAAAAATGATTTTTTTAATTAATTAATTACACTGGTTAATTAAAATTATTTGGTAATTATTTGACTATACAGTAATTAACTTAAAGATGAATATCACTTAAGAGGAGTGAATTGGATGATATTAAAAAAAACTTTGTAGCTAACCCCATAAATTAAAATGACAAGGCGAGGATAAAAGAATAATAGACACATATAATTTATATTGGTTCGGTCTAATCTCTTGACCTACGTCCAGTTCCCAAATACTTTGGGATCACTTTCATGATTACACACTCTATTTCTCGAAGTAATCCTCTCACTAGGATTCACTCCTCCTTACAAGTTGTAATCGATACGCCCATACTCAAGGTCCCTCTACCTTGAGATTTTTACAGAAAGTTAATCAAGTATGAATCTCTCACAGAGTAAATATTAAAACACTAAAGTACAGAATATCCAAAGATATTATAGAGTATTGAATGAAACTGTAAATAACAATAAATTCGATTGAGCGTAGATAGTTTCAGTAGTTGCTCTGAATTGAATGCTTTACCTTATATTGGTGACTGCAATTAATGACTGTTGAAAACCTTTACTGAATCCGTTGTGAGTATTGAATATAGTCGTTAGAACGTGAAGTTCGTTTGTTACTCATAACTTCAATTTTGTGGAGCTTTCACCGTTTTTCTGCCTCTTTAACATTCCTTTTGATTTGCCTGTTGATTTGCCATAATAACCATAATACTTATCAAAATGTGTATAGCAAAAAGTTCTTTTGCTTCGCTCAGAGTTAATTGCCGTGTTGATGTCTGTTGAAACATCCTAATTTTTATATTATGATTTAATTACAAATAAGAAAAATTAATTAATCATGATACATGAATTTATTGTGTAATTATCAAAATAAAGGTTTGTATGTAAAATATCCTTTATGATAATAAAAGAAATTATTGGAATGAGGGTGTGTAAATAATAAATAGTTGTTGTAAACAAAAAAAACCAAAAAGAAAAATAAAGAAGGAAAAACATACAAAAGAAGAAAGGAAAAAACCAATTAATAATAATAATTAATAAATTAATATTTACTTTTAAAAAAAGCTATAAACCAGTGGCAGCAATTGTTACCACCTAATATATATACTTATATACTTGGGGATTAAGTAAATGCTCCACTGCCTTCCCTTTCTTTTATATACATGTGTTTGTGCTGTATGTAGGCTAGTGCGTGTGTGTGTTTCCGGTAGGGGCGGAGCCACGAATGAAAATCAGGGGGGAAAATACAAACTGAAACCCAATGTAGTCAGTATTTAAAATAAGGAGGTGAAATTATAGAATTGGACCCAAAATTTTCGTAAATTATGATTTAGCCTCATAAAATTTCAATGTTTTCACTTTAGTCCTTTCATGAGACTTTTTAATAGGGACTAAAGTGCAAACATTGAAATTCTTATGAGGCTAAAGCATAATTTTTGAAAATTTTGGGTCTGATTGTATAATTTTAGTGGGGGCGGGTGATTCCACCCCTGGTTTCCGGTGAGTGACACGGAGAGACAGTGAGAGAGTGAGGAGAGAAAGAATATGGAACAAAAATAAAAGAGTTTAGAGGATATTTTAAAGTATGTTATTTATTTTATAAAATTATTTAGGTGACTAAACTAATTTCTTTTCAACAAATTTTCTTAGTTATTTTATACATTTTTCTCTTTCTAATGAGGATAATATAATATGGATTAGTGAAAATTTTGGGGTTAGAACCTTGGAAAAGTTTTAAATTTTGATAATAGATAACTGTATATTTGTATAACATGATTAATAGATAATTTTAATCAGTTTAGATTTATTAGTTGGTAGGTGCGGGAATTTAAATTTAATTTCTTGTCTAAAAGAATTTAAGATTTATTTTTATAGGATATTTCTACCTATTAAATGAAGTTTAAGGCATTTATTTAATTACTAGAGATAACATTGTTGGATTAATCGGTTTACTTTTGCTAAATCTTGAATTGTATAAAATTATGAGTTGGGGTTTGGAATTGAAATTAGAGCTTGATATGATTTTTATTATATGGAGATTTGAAGATTTGTTAAATAAATTAGGTTATGCTTATATAAATTAGTATTAGGTTAAGAAATTGAGATTTGTGATAATAGGCCTTTTGTATTCGAATTTGTAACATCCTGAATTTTAAACTCTGAGGATTGAGAATAAGCCTAAGTTAGGCAGACTACTTAGCCCGGTTCAGGAAGTATGACATTTCTTGGACAAGTAAACATCCTTTGTGTTTTTAAGGAAAATAGGAAGAGAGGGAGACACTGGAGAGTCAGAGTAATAATCACATTGGGACACGTGTCACTTTAAGGGTAAAAGAGGAAAAGCAAAGGCAACATAGTCAATTCCTTGTCTTTTTAATGCTGAATTTCGTGCCTCATGAGAAAGAAGAGAGAACTAGGTGATTTAAGTCATATTCAGGCCCAAACTTGAAACACGGGTCCCACAGGTGATTAACCGACAGAAACAGGACTGAAAGGGGCTAGTTACGGGTTCCTTTGGACTAAGTAGGTCAGGTGTGGGGCCATGTATGAATTTGGAAAAGTGTTATGTAGGAATGGCTATTCATGAGGGAAAAGTTTGGCAAAGATAAAGAAAAGTGCAAAGTGAACCATCTTGATGATTGGCGGGACCCACACAGACCGATAGGTCGGGAACTAGATCGAAAAGTGAGCAAAAAGGGAATTAAATATCACAGACCCGATGTGTGGAGCCCCTTAGGCATCACACACTCCCTTTAATCAATGAAAATAATTACTTGGAAGAAAAGAAAGAAAAGTCAGTGTAAAAGTCAAGCCGCGAGACCCGCATTAGGAGAATAGGGGTAAAATGGGAATAAATAGGCAAAAATTGATTTGGACAGGTATGTGGGCCCAAAATGGAGCCACATGTGTCCAGAAAGGGAAGACAAAAAGTTGGGAAAAATTTGGTAATTATTAAAGAGTTCTGGGCCAAAATCGCAATTTTCAAAAGTTTCGGGTCAAAATGCGTAATTTTACCCCAAAAGACGAGAAAAATCTGGATATTTTGAGGGGTGCTGCACCACATGGCAGAGCCCCACAACCCCCTGGATTCTTTTGGAATGACTTGGAGATTAAGTCAAAGAAATAATGATTAAATTACCTCTTACTAGTCAGAAACTTACGCCAGTTAATTCCAGTTTAACCGGATCAGATTCACCTTTATTAAAAAGGTGTTTTAACCCCATTTTTCCACATTGGCCACTAAATTTCCAGAGAATCCAAGAGAAATCCATCAGCCACCATTGCTAGGATCTCCAAGCTCAAGAATCCCAAGTTCCTCATCGATTCTCCGAATTCAGGTAACACCGACAACTTCTTCTCTTGAGTTTTTATGAAGGAAAATTCGTGAAAATAGTGGAAGCATGGTTTTGGGGTTGTATTTTTGCATTTTTAGGGTCTTTAAAGGCTCCGGAATGAAGTTTTGTATAGGGTATAGCTATGGTTAAAGTTTCTGAAGTCGAAAACACCGAAAACCCCATGAGAGGGCTTGCTACCAGCTTCAGCAAATCTGGGCAGTGATCCTTCTAACGCGTTTTTAAGGGGGTAAACAAACTCGGTTTAAGCTGAAATTTTATATGTAGAAACTATACATCTGGGGTATGAGTTTACATATATAATATGATAGATTTGGATAAGATTTTCTAGGTGAAATAAATAGTTTAAAAAGAAGCTAGGACAGTGACGCGAATCTGGACCAGAGGAGAAAAAACAAGCAACACGCCAAAATAATTGTACCTTCATGGTCTGGATTTATTTTTCATGTAAAATAGACTTATTAACGGTTCCAATAGAACTGGTTTCATGTCAATATGATTTTTGTGAAATTTATGAAAAATCCCAGAAGTTGGGACAGAAACAGGGACCTTCTAGAAAACTCATGAAGGGCACGGATTTAACAAAAAATAATGTAAGGGCATTTCTAGAAATACTGAAAATGATGTATTTTAATGTTTTAGGTCAAGGGTACTTTTAGAAGGGCCATAGAGCAAAAAGGTAGTAAAAGCGGTATTCACCACACCAGGTAGTAACCTCTTTACTCCGGCACTTTTATGTGTTTATTTGCTTGCCATATGTGTGTTTTTGTATTGTTGGCCAAATATGCATACAAAACATATTTGTGATTGTGTCCCTAGTGCTGAGGGTGCCTGCTGGGGTCTGCCTACGTGGCGACTCTGTGGAGACAGGCTTGTGATTCTGGTAATTCCGGGGTCTGCTTGGTAAGGCGACCCGACGGTGCGAAGACGTGATGTTGTTGTGGTATTTGTGTCTGTTTGCATATTGTGGCATGTTTGGCATGTTTATCTATGTTTACATACTCACATGGCTGCACACATACACATTACACATTTAGTGTATGAGTATTGACGGTTACTCTGGGGGCCGTTCTCGGACTCCAGACTCTTTTGTAGTCACAGGGGAACACACCTAAAGTAAAAGATCCTTTTTGGAAAGGTAAGGCCCTACGTTGCAGATGAAGAATAAGGAATGCCCTATTGAATTTTTGTACTTACATTTTTGGGATTACTGTACATATTTGGTATTTATTTTGGATGACTGTACCCTTAACCCTTTGGGAACTTGTATTTTCTATTGTTTTTACTTTTACCAGTACAGTAATTGTCCAAACCGGTCTTGTGCTCTGCTACGCGAACTTTGATTTATCATCAAAATGGACTAATAACTAAGAAAAGGTAACATTCTATAAGAAATCCCTTTAACCCGCCACCCGAAAAAGCGAGGGCGGTAGGGGTGTAACAGAATTCATAATTTATTTTAAATTTATCACACGTTATATTTGAAGATGGAATATCACCTAGAGGGGGTGAATAGGTGATCATAAAAAATCTTTTGCTAATTGCTCAAGAACACTTAAATAGAGAAGAAGACAAGAACAATGAACATAAGAGATTATACTGGTTCGGTCCAACTCTTGACCTCCCTAGAAACACTCTGGGATTTCACTATTTCGAAACTTGATTACACACTCTGTAACTCTCGAGTAATCCTTTCACTAGGACTTACTCCTCTTTACAAGTTGTAACCAAATGACCACAGACACAATTACAAACTCTGTACTCGAGATTATCCTTTCACTAGGATTCACTCCCCCTTAAAGTTGTAATTGTACACCCACACTTAAGGTTCCACAATCTTAAGATTTTACAAAACTAATAATCAAATAAGTGTTTAGAAACTCCTCACGAGTAGATAAGTGATAAACACTGAAGTACAAGAATAATATCTGAAGATATTAAATGAAATTAATGAAACAATAAATTGCAATAGATTTGAATTGAATGCACAATATTTTGATAGTTGGCGAATTCAATGCTTCAGGAATTTATAGTTGATGCAATTAATGACCGGTGGTGAAGCTTTGAATGAATCCGTTGTGACTCTTAAATATAGCCGTTAGATAGATGAAGCTTCTTTCGTCACTTTCGCCATTAATGATCCAAGTGGATTTGCTGTCACGACATTTTCTTCATTCCTTTTGTTTTGCCTGTTGTGAAATAGCATTAATTGCTTGATTGGAATGTCAATAAATACTTTACAATGATTAGAGGAATGGTTTCTGGGAATATGGCTTGTTTAGGAAATAGCATTAAATGCTCTCTGACACAAATTGCTTTATTGCAATTTGTTGTTTAATCTAAGATATAATTATCTAAAACTCATTAGCAAACATGTTAAAAGCATTTAGGAATAGTAATGAGTCAAGATATAAGGTAATGAAATCACACTGAATGATTTTAAATTTACAAAGACGATGATTTTGAAAAGAGAGAAGATTAACTTCCAGATATGAAGTTGATGACTTCAAGTAATAACTCGAGGTAAGAGAATGTATGAATCTAGTCAAGCTTGTCTTCAAAAATAAAGTTAAGGGTTAAGGTGCAAATTTACCAACGAACTATTACCCGAGGAGCATCTGACACAAATAATAATTGAGGGGACCAAAATTGTCAATCAACAATTAAAAAGTGAAAAAAGAAACACCAAATAACTATTAAAAAACAACTATCACAATTAAGTTAAAATATGAGGCACTGGTGTAGGACGATGGCTAAAACGCTGGACAAAAGAGTGGTTAAGCTAGCCTTCTTGTTGGATAAGGCAAACATTAATAGAGATGGGACCCATGGGAGCAGGCATTGTGGTAGCGGCGATTGCTGCTTGTGATATCGGAGGGATATAACCAAGGTGCAAGGTGCGTGCCAGTCGAATGCTGTGGACTACTAGATGAGTTTAAGAGGTTGAGTGGAACACTCAGCAACAATGGAAACTTTGGAGACGTCGACGTCGTTGACACTATGACAGTCAATGGAAGACGGAGACACCAAGACAATAACAGGGTAATAGTTCGTTGGCAGATCTACTCCAAATTGTGTTTTTTTTTTCACTTTTTAATTGTTGATTGGCAATTTTAGTCCCCTCAATTGTTATTTGTGCCAAACGCTCCTTGGGTAATAGTTGGTTGGCAAATCTACACCTTGACCCTAAAGTTAAAGTCCAGAGACTAACTTGATATTTTTGACTGGGGGCAATTTCATTTTCAAGAGTTAAAAATGACAAGAAAAAAAGAAATTGCAACTTGACTTGAGGTAAAAATAATTGACTCTAGTAAGTGACTAGAGGTAGTCACTTGATATTCAAGAGTCAAAGACTCTCTCTTTGTAAAAGACGAGTTTGCAAGTTTAACTTGATTCAAATAAATAATTGCCTTGAATCAATGACTTGAGGCACTCACTTGATATGCAAGAGTTAAAACCGTTGCCTTTGAAAAGAAATGCAAGTTGAACTATTAACTTGAGGTGTAAAGTTAATTCCTTGAGTCAATGACTTGAGGCATTAACTTGATATGCAAAAGTTAAAAGCAATTCTTTTTTAAAATAGACAAGTTTGATTATTGACTAGAGATTAGAGAGTTATCAACTTGAGTTAATGACTAGAGTCATCAACTAGATATGCAAAAGTTAAACCTGATGTTTTCTAAAGAAATAGACCAATTGAGAGCTCAACTTGAGTCAATAAGTAGTTTCCTTGAGTTTATGACTAGAGTCATTAACTTGATATCAAGAGTCAAAGTCGATAGAATAGGCAATTGAAAGCTTAACTTGATATAAGAAGTGTTTAACTTAAGTCAATAAGTATTTGCCTTGAGTTAATGACTAGAGTCATTAACTTGATATCCCAAAAGTTAAAAACGATGCTTTCTAAAGAAATGACCAAATTGAAAGCTTAACTTGAGTTAATAAGTGAATAACTTGAGTCATCAACTTGATATGCAAAAGTAAAAAAACGATGCTTTTGAAAGATGCAAGTTTGAATATTTTAACTTGAGTTAAAAAGTTAATTGCCTTGAGTTATTGACTTGAGGCATTAACTTGATACTCAAGAGTCAAAAACAATTGGTCCAAAAACTTAACATCAAACTAATAATTCGAGGCATAAAAGCATTTGACTTGAGTTAACAATGTTTATTAAAAACATTTTAATCATTTAACTCGAGGCATCCACGGCTTTAACTCTAGGTAAACATATCTCAAACTTATTAACTCCAAGGAAAACATGTTCTAATTTGAGTCACTTGAGGTTAAAACAATTTGCTTCAAATAAATGAACCATGAAACTTGTGGTATAATTAAGTTACCTAGAGGCAAATTATTTCAACACTAGCTCAATAACTCCAAGTCAAAGCATATTTACCTCAAGGTAGCAAATAGAAAATCACTTGTAATAGAAGCATATAACTCGAGGCATATAATATTTAACTAGAGGCAAATTGAGACTTCAAATTTTCATCAAAAATTAAGATTTAATTACATTATAATTGTTATCATCAAAACATAAAAAACATGAGAACTAACAATATTGAGGATTAAGTGGATTAAATTTGAGGTTTATAAATGAATATGAATATTTGAAATTCTTAGGTAAAATTTTTATCGTAGGAAATTGGGTATTTTACTTAAATTGAGGATATGGTGATATTTTGATAACTATAATTAGTGAGAAAAAATTTATGAAGGAAGGAATTGAGATTTGTAACAATAATTTGAGGAATAGATAAATTCTCACTTCTAAGAAAATTTAAAATGAGACAATTATAGTTTAATTAATTAAGTATTATTATATTTAGTTGGTATTCTTGTTAATTCTATTAACATGTAATTATATATTTATTTTTAGAGTGGACTTGATATTTCTCAAGTTTATTTCTTGTGTCAAAAACTTAAGGTAACCACTTTTTACTTGTTATATGTGTTAATATATTCTTTGTGAGTATTTTATGAAATGATTATGAGAAAGAAAACATATGAATATTGATGAGTACTTTGAAATGGTTATTGACAGAAAATTATGATATTATATGTTTTGGTTAATACACTTTTGTTATGATTTTGTGAATTGAAATAGTATTGTCATCTTATTGATTACAGAAACAATGCATTATTTTATATATCTTGTTTGGAACTTGTATATACATACCAAGATTATGATTGTTGATATGGATGGATGTGGAGCAAAGATGGATGTGAACTGGTGATGAGAGTTATTTGTATGAATACCACATGATATACCACCACTCTGTGCACAGTGGATGACTTTGACATTTTCAAGACTCTTGGTATCACCCTTTTCCTTTGGCCAGGTTAAGGGTCAGCCGTTGGGACAGTGGCACATTTCCATATTTTAAGGAAAGGGAACCCATGGTCCTATGAGTTCTATAGTTTTTTACCGGACTATACCTTATTATTGGAGAGCTTGGTGTAGTCTTGTCATAGAGACTACACCTATTATGTTACAACCGATGGGTTCTGTCAACAGAATAAGGATGGAGGGTGACAAGGATTATCAGGGTATCGATATGTTGTTTGGCATGTTATATGTGTGATTCATGATATGAAAATTGATTTAGAAATTGCAATATAGAAATTATGATTTAATAAATTTGTAAATTATATATCTAGTACTTTGTTATATAAAATATTCAACTTGACACCTCACGAGCACAAATTAACATTTATGATGAGCTAGATTGATGGTTACAAATATTTTTCAGGTGATAGTTCTTACGTTGGTCTATCAGGAAAGGCATCGGAAGCTTAATCTACTTTTTTTAATAGTAGTGCTTCCACCTTTTTGGGTACATATTGAATTATTATATATTGCCACATTAGGGCTCACTTGGCGTATTCTAGTATATTTTGATTGTTTTGATAAATCTCGAAATAAGACTCAGTTAAAAAGTTTGGGCCTAGTAATATTCAAAACTCAAATGTGTGCGTAGAATATTTTAATGAATGGTTTAATTAAGTTAAAAATTTATAATTGTCCTTTGAAATGGAGGATGTTACATCTGTTTTCTGAAACTATATTTAAGGCTTCAAACTTAATCATTTGCTTTTTGGTTATCTCCTGTTAGTCCTTCATATAATTATATAAAACTCATTAACATACCGGTTAAATATAGTTAAGAGAAATAATGAGTGATGATAAGAAGATAATAAATAACAATAAATAATTTTAACTTTACGAACATGATGATCTATTGAGGCATAGATGGAAACTTGAGTTTTCATTAACTGACTCGAGTTTGCCTGTCATAACTTGAGTTTAGAGGGTCTTCTTATCAAATGATAGTTTGTTTGAAAATGAAGTTAAACTAAGAAGGTTGGTTTTGCAAAGTGAAACTTGACTCTTAAATTACGGACTTGAGTTGTAAACTTGAGTCAAGTCTTCCCAACTCGAGTTGTGAAGTTTTGTTCTAGAAACGAAGATTGGGAGTTATGTTGCAAAATATGTTCGACCAAAGGCAACTCGAGTTTTGAAATCCAAACTCTAACAATATGACTCAAGTGCACAAAATCATAACTCAAGTTTTGAAGATTTGTCTTCTGAAAATGAAAATTGAGTTATGTTGATAAAGAAGTAAATTTGAGTCTTGAAATGCCAACTCTAATAAGTGACTTGAGTCGCAAGATCATAACTCGAGTTATGGCAATGTTAGAGAGCTTTGGTTGAAAAGATAAGGTTTAGAGAGAGCCACCAAAACTCAAGTTCCATTTAATCAACTCAAGTATGCCAGATGCTTAAACAAAAAATAGAAGTTTGAGTATTACCATGTCAACTCAAGTTTGGCGCAAGTAACTCAAGTTGTTATATTTGATAGTTTTGTCACTGAATGCGTCTCACTCAAGTTTTGAACAACCAATTTAGTTAGGGATTTGTAAAGCATTGACTCGAGTTCTTGAACAGGAACTCAAGTGTGTCTTTGACAGACACTTATAGAAATGCTTTCTGATTCAAGATTTGATTGCAACGAATTGTGTTCACTCAAATGCTATTTGACACACACTTGAGTGATTTGAATCATTAAGTCTATATTCTTTACAAGTGTTTGTTATCATCAAAACATATTGAATCAAGAATAAACATAATTAAGATGGAAAGTGTCAATTACCTTAGTCTATTAATTATTTGATGATAAAATTTTTATCATTGGTTCATCTCTAAAGACACATGTAACATTTTGTCTTGGGTTATTGTTGGTCCAACACCCTAAAATACGTATTTTTTTAAGCACATTAATTATTTTGTGAAGCAATTTCATTTTTTAAGTAATTTTTGAAGAGCAATTTTGTCATCCTCACTAGCTTCCAAAAAGTTAGTTAAGTATGTCACCCACATTCCAGTGAGCCCATACATGCCTAATGAAAAATTGTTCATTTTGACCCATCTAATGAAGGTTCATAACGAGTGAGATTAAATGGGCGGACAAGTGCACTAAATGGACGGGCCACGAGCACACTCTCAGATTGCCCATAACCGCCCATTTATGTGTATATATAATATTTATTTAAGTACTGTATAAGATATAATGTAATTTAAAAGAAACATTTTCAAACAATCTATATCAGGTCATAGATATCTCATTCTCATGAATCAAGGATTATATATTATGATCAAGTTTCATGAATCATAATCATGATCATGATATAGAGCTTATGTACATAAGCAATAATCCTATATATAATATTATAAAGGGATAAATATCAATTTTGTCATGTAATTTTTGGGTTTGGAGCACCTACCACCCAAAAAAATTTTTGGTATCATTTTTGCCCCGAAAGTTTACAAACGTAGCAATTTTGCTTATCGGTTGATCTTAATCGTTGGATTGATTATTTTTTGTATTATTTTTGCCCCAGAAGTTTACGAAAATTTGCTCCTAAAAAAAACTTCAAGGGCAAATTTGCTCCTAAAAAAAACTTCCGGGGCAAAAATGATACAAAAAAACTTCCAAGTGCTGAATGCCCCTTAGCCAATACTTCTGTAGCAAAAATGATATTTAACCCTATACTCTTACTATACACACACATATGGTGCTTTCATAATTACTAGAGTATTAGCAATTTATGTCGAGAAATTAGTGACAAGAAAACAATATGGTAGAAGTACAATTTTGAGAAAAGATGCACTAACAGGCAGCCCAGGCCCATTCAAGATCATAGGGGTTTAGACGAACCCAATCATCACAAGTATGAGTAGGCTTTCGACAGGCAATGCCCGTCCATAGGAGGGCGATAGGCAGACCATAGGAGGGCCCATTTATGATATAATCCATTACTCAGCCCTATTGACAAAGGAAAAGCTCAACGGATATGCTGGCAGTTGGCATAAAAGAAACCTGATGATGGGCGAGGGGTGAAATCTATTGGAAAAAAAAAAGGGGGAAAATCCCAAATAAAAACAATTGAAAATAGGAAATTACGCAGAAATGTTCCCAAATTGAATATTCCTTTGAGATTTGAGCTACCAAAATGCGTTGAAACCCCACTTACCAGCAAAAATAATTTGTTGGCAAAGGGTGGCGGTGGGATTTGATCCCCCACCACTTATTTGCCAAAACATGCATTTCAATATATTTAATGTATACAAATACTACAATCGATTTTTAATATAAGATCCAATTAAATTTAGAGAAATTAAATAAGCTAAATAAATTACTTTAGAATATTTATATTTTTCTCTTTTATATCAACTAATTCGTCTCATTTATAAAATGATATATAATCAAATAATACATAACATATATTATGATTAACTTATTTAGCTTGCTTAATATTTCCACACACAAAAAAAAAATCACCTGGGTTTTTATTAAGGATCATGTAAGTTATTTCCTTATCTTTGACTCAAGCTCACTTCCAACTTTTGTCAAGGCACTGTTCATATTTTATTAGGTATTAACAACTTTTGTTTACCAATATTAACAAGTTTTGTATAGGCATAACCAATATTTCATTAAGTATTATCAACTTTAATTTACCCACATCATAAATCCACACTTTTAAGTTATTAACTTTTATATAGGCATTACCAGCATTTCATTAGGTGTTACCGATGTTTTTTACCAAGTAAAAATCACTACTTTAAAAATGAAAGGTTGTAAAATCTAATGAAATATAGAAAATTCTTTAACAAAACTTGTGAATGATATGAAAGTATGGGTTTATTATTTAGTAAACGAAAGTTAATAAAACATAATGAAATAGAAGCACTTTATTTACCAAGTAATAAATCCACACTTTCAATTTATTAACTTTTGGATAGGCATTACCAACATTTCATTAGGTGTTATCGACATTTTTTACCAAGTAAAAATCCATACTTTAAAAGTGAAAGGTTGTAAAATTTAATGACATTTGGAAAATTCTTTACCAAAGGTTATAAATAACATGAGAGTATGAATTTATTATTTAGTAAACGAAGGTTGATAAAATATAATGAAATGTGAGCACTTGATGAGAGCACCTTTATGTACTGTTTTTTCCTTACTATTTTAAAAATTCTTTATAAGGGATTTTTTCAAAACCTATTTCTAATTTTTTCTTTTGACATGAAGTTTCATATTTTTCCAAAAATAAAGGGAAAGGAATCAACGGGCTAGCCTCTCATGAAACCAAGAACATTTTTATTGTTTATAAAAAGGTAATTAATGATCTGCATTTTTATTGTTTATAAAAAGGTAATTATTATGGCCTTGTTATTAGTTGTTAAATAATAACTTTAAACAGTAGAATATTGAGGCTTTAACTAATATAATGTATTTTTAAATTTTATTTTCTTTAAAAAAACTGAGATTTCTTAGTCCCATCCCTGTCTGGATCCTGGGACTACCGGAATGAAACTGGGGACCGGGATTCAAATTTAACTAATATAACTAATTTATGCTTTTTTTGGAAAAAAGGGCCAAAAATAAGAAAACAACTAAAAATATTTTTGTTTTTTAGTTTTTTTTTAATTTTTATTTTAAGAACTAATTGAAAATAGTTTTCCTAACAAGTGTTTTTTAAAAAAAAAAAGAAAAAAAAAAGAAAAACTGGTTTTAAAAATAAAATCAAACAAGCCATAATCTCCTTCTTAATCATTAACATAGAATACATTGTGCATTGAGTTCACTCAAAACAAAATGTTATTTTGACAAAATTAAAGTGACAACTTTTACCCAAAAAAAATTAAATCCTATTGAAATACTTAAAATCTAAATCAGGCTTACGTTGTCAACAAATCCCTAATTAGGCCTACGTGAAGCCTTATTACGGATTGTCGTCAAATGATAGCAATATCCCTCAGTGCTGAGAGAGAAATTTGTAGAGCGAGTCCCCAAAAATGCAGGCTGATTATTTATTAGAAAACTGAAAAAAGGAAGAAAACTGAAAAAAACCAATCACTCCTGTATAGGGATTCCCACATTGTCAAAACATGGTGAGAGCTCTCAAATGTGGCAAGTCATGGATAGAGACGTAATCATATCTACGGGAAGGAAGATTAGTACAGCGAGACCAGGTCAGGGTTGCCCATATATTTGTCATCTTTGTTAAATCATAAGCTTCTTTATAACCTTTGGCTTCTTCTGCAAACTGTTGTATCATGTTTTTCTTGTTCTATGATGAAAAGTATAGGTGAGTTGGGTTTTAGGTTTAATAGAGTCAGGATATATCTCTAGGCTTAAAGAATTCTACCAGATCCCCATAAACTATTTATTTAGTGTAGATTTTAAAATTTTTTCAAAAGAAAATCTTGATAGCAAAGAAACTACTCCCCACAAGTCTATCAAGTTTATAAGCTTCCTAATGCTACTTTTTAAATCTTAACTATGATAGAAAAGGTGTTAGTGTCAACATTTCACCCAAGAGGGAGGTGAATTAGGTGATATTAAAGATTTAAATCAAAGATAACAATCAATTAAATGGAAGAGAAGAAGTTAGAGAAATATCACCGAAGTGTGCACTTTTGTTTATACTGGTTCAATCCTAATTTCCTAACCTACGTCTAGTCCCCAGAGCGTTTCTGAGATTTTCACAATCGTTTCAAGATTACACAGGTTCTTAGTACTTCAATGCAGAGTAATCATCATGAAGACTTACTCACTTACAAGTTGTAGTCTAAAAACCACACTCAATGTTCAACAATATTTAGATTTTACAGAAATGAAATTGTTTAAATAACTTTCTCATGGAGTGGCTATATAATCACTTATGAACAAATAATATTATAAGATATTATAACACAAGAATCTATGAGCAATAAATGAGCAGTAGATTGATCGTGCTTGGTTGGTTGCTCCACAATGAATGCTTAGCTATTTATAGTTGAATTCCATTAAAGACCTTGTGAGCATTCTAACTATCTGTTAGAGTGCTCAAGCTTTCCGTTAGAGACAGATTGGAGTTGTTAGAAGAATTCAATGTTCAGTCGCTTTCGCTTCACTTTATACAACATCCCTTTGTCCTGCTCTGAGGTTTGCTTAATGTTGGGTCATTTTCGTCTTTGCCGAAATAGACGCTTTAGACGATATTTTTTTGACATGTTTTGAGATTACTTAAGGTTGGGTCACTTTCATACTTGATGTAATAAAAGCTTTGAATGAGAGTACCTTTGGTATGCTGTGCAATTTTTCGACTACTCTCTGCTATACAATAAATGTCTGACACAGAGATTTGCTTTTCGCGTTTTTCGTCATAATCCATGAAATCAAACTTCTGAAACTCATATACAAATAAGGTTAATAGCAATGATATGTACAATAAGTAATATTCAAACATAACCAGATGTTAATAATATCTAGAATAATAGCCAGAACACTTAATAATATCTTACCAAATCAATAGTAGCAACAACAACAAAAAGCAAATTTTACAAAATGACAATGACGATGATATCTAAAGAAGACGGTAACCACTGGACAAATGATGACCACAGACTATTTTTAAATATTTGAACAAAATGCTAGAGGTGCGAGAGTACGAAGTCAAAAAATTTGAATATTTTTGACTTTCAACAACTGTTTTTTGAAAAAACATTTGTTGTAACTTAATAATTTTTTTTTGGCTTAACTTTTAATGATTTTATGATTGTTTTTTAAAAGACATTCCTTGAAACTCACAAATATTTGTCTTAACTTTCAAAGATTTTTTTTTTAAAAAAAGTAGTTGTTAATAATTTATTTCAACGACTATTCTAGAAAAACAGTAGTTGAAACTTGTAAATATTCATATATTTTAAAATTCTGGTTTAACTTTCATTGACTGTTTTTTAGAACAGTCATTGAAAGTAACTTTCAACAACTGTTTTTCAAAAATAGACACTGAAAGTTTAACTTTCAACGACTGTTTATCTAGAAACAATCGTTGAAAGTTAAGCCAAAATTTCAAAAATGTCAATGCCTCCTTTCTAACTCTTGTTTTCTAAAAATGAACGTTAATTAGTGTCGTTAAATTTACTTTTTGTAGTAATAAATATTTTAAATATCTTTGGACCTTTTGAAGAGTTTGCAAAAACTACGAATTGCTTGACCTTCTGAAGAGCTTGCAAAAGGTTTGAATTGCTTAAACTCTTGAAGAGCTTGCAAAATGTCTGAATTACTTAAAGATAGTATTTAAAATAAGGGATTTCAGAAGAATAAAATGTTTTTATATGGATAAATGCTTGATCCGGAAGTACCATGTCTTTAACCTCAAAAAGGTAATGAAGAAATATTTTGTCTAAAAGTACCACATCTTAATGTAATTAGAGCACTTATGCGTATAAGTCACATATGACTTGATATATCATTTGCTTATTAGCATAATATAGTTATTCACTAACACAAATACATTGCAATTGACCACTTTAACAGAAGAGAGTGAAATTAGTATCCAACAAAATTGTTTTGATAAAATCTAGCAGATTTGTTCACTAAGTTATTTCTATAAACAATATTTGAAAAGATTGTTCATGATATCATACTTCCCATATTCAAAGGTTGTTGCCAAGAGGGGAAGCTAATACGCTTTGTACTCTTTTTCCCTTATTTAGGGTTTTATCCCACCGAGTTTTCTTAATAAGATTTTTAATGAGACAGTACTAAAGTGTATCAACGAACGATATACTATTTTTCTTCCGTCAAGTTTTTGTCCCACTGAGTTTTTTCCTAGTTAAAATTTTTTAATGAGGCACATTCGTATATAATGGACATCCAAAAGGGTATGTTATAAATATAATATTTTTGTGGATGTCCATATTTTTCATTATCTCATAGAATCTCCCATCATCTCTATTATCCTATATTATCATTAGATATATAGATAATGATATATTTTATTGAGATTGTAAAATAGTGCCTATAACTATAGTGCATGTACCATGTATCTGATACAAGTTTAATAAAAAATACTCCCTCCAATCCTAATTATAATACCTAGCTGATTTTTTTTTCCCCGAGAGATTAAGGAAGCTAATTAAATTATTTTAGAGTATTTTTATTTTTATTTTTTTCAAACCAATTAGTTTGACTAATAAACTAATATATAATCTAAAGATACATAACATATAATATGATTAAGTAATTTATTTAGCTTCTTTAATATTTTCAAAAAAGTTTACTAAATCTTATAATTAGGACTGGAGGTAGTAAAAATTATCCTCTCTTGTTCTCATATTCTTTCTTTCTCATATTATTTTTCCCTTTTATTTATAATAATATTGATGACTTATACATCAAGCCATTCCACTATTTCAATTAGACCCTCTAATACAGGTTTTTTTTTTTTAAAAAAAGTAAATACCCTATTCGGTCCCTGAAAAAAAACACGGACCCCTTTTTGGTCCCTAAATAAAAATAACTCATCCTGTCATCCCTGAAAAATCCAAAAAATCCCACGTTAGTCCTTCCGTCAGTTAACTCCTAACGGCATCACTAACGTTGCTGATGTGTAATGTGAGTTGTTCCAGTCACATGCCACGGAGGAAGGCCAAAACGACGTCATCCCCACCTGTCACCATCTTCACTCCTCAGCAACCCACGTTACTGCATCAACCGACGATAGAGTTTCATTATTTCAGAGGTGAAGCAGAGAAAGAGACACAGTGGAATCGAGGAAGGAGAATAAGAAGGGGAAGAAGGGTTTCGTTAAACTCTAAGGTCTGAGAAAACATACTCTCCTGAGTCCAAACCACAAGATAGACCAGCTTGTTGTTGAGGAGAGGACAACAGCTTATCAAGCCTATTAAAATAAACCCATTTGCTGGTTCCGCTACCCATTTCTGCAAATTTGGCCTTCTCCTTTTTGTACTTTTTCTTTAATGTGTCAAGTCTATTCTTACACTGAGTATTTGTCCTTTCAACTTTTGAAGCTTCTTTTACCCTTTCTGCAACTTCATGCCATTCCTCAGATCGGAGACTCTTTTTTCCATGTTGAATAGACTGCTCACCCCAAGCATCAAGAAGAACAAATGTCTCGTGCTCAGTCCAGTTAGTAAGGGAATTTCTGCCACCAAATGATGGTTTAGAAGCTGAAGGAGCTGCAGCTGCTAGTGCAGGTACACGAGGCGCAAATTCATAAATAGAAATTAAACTCTTCATCTTTCTCTTTTTTGGGTGAGATTCTAAATCATCTCCAATCCTTATGGTGTAACTTTTCGGCTTATCATCATCATTAGCAGCAGTGTCATCATCACTATCATCCTCATCCCCATTCTCATCAATGTCATCATCCTCTTCATCATCACCATTGTTGTTGCCATCTTTCTGGTGAACTTGATTGTTGTTAAATATTATAAGAATATCAATATTCAAGTCTCCATGATCAAACAGAAGTTGGAACGGATCAATTCGGAGTTAAAATGAGTTATAAGTGCATTCCTGAAGTAATTCTTGAGTATGGCATTGTTTCTGAAGCAGTACTCGAGTACCACAATGTCAATACTCGAGTATGGTACTTAATCAACTCTTATTCAGACCAAAAACCCATCAATACTCGAGTATGGGACCAATACTTGAGTATGAAACTTCAATACTCGAGTATTAGCATGTTTTCCAGCTACTCTATTTAGCTCTGTTTCTGGCGACGTTTGGTAATTCAATGATATCTCTCCAACCAGAAGTCTAATTGAGGTAAAACCAATTTTGTATGAAATTATACTCCGAATTTGTACTTTTGACAAAATTTCAAGTCCAAAGGAGTCCAGATGAGAGAGATATGAGTTTTTCAAGTTGACAAAAAAATCACTGTCACATTCCAGACCAAGGTTCGGTAATTTGAGTGTATCTCACAAATGACAAATCCAATTGAGTTGAAACTAGTGCCGTTGGAAACTAGACTTAAATAAATTTTCAAAAACATCAAGAACACAGAAAACAAAGATCAGTTAAAGAAATTATGATGTTTTGAAGTTAATAGTCTGTTCTGGATGTTGCAAAAACGCAGGATAAGAACAACCTCCATTTCATCTGTTGTTAATGGATGAAATACAATTAGTTTGGAGTTGATTCTTATTGAAATGGAAAGAAGACTTGAAGAGCTTTCTGAGATGTGGTAATTTGCCAAATTTGGATTTATACCGAAGACGTTATGCTCACTGGAAATTGCTTCTTGTACTGTCAATGAGATTACTTCTTGAAAATCTAATCTTTACACAACAACATATATATGATAGCAAGTAGTATGACATTTGGAGATGATTATTCAAGTAGAAGATGATACATACTCGAATAATGTCAAGACAGAGCCATTCGTGAAGCAACCTATTTATAGTACTTGAGTATGTCACTTATATACTCGAGTAATATCGGGAATCAGTTGTTGAAAAATGGAGATACTCGAATATTGGGAAGGAGCTACTTGAGTATATTGATTGCTGAATGTTATACTTGCTCTTTGGTTGAGTAATACTCGAGTATTGGAATTGCAATACTCGAGTATGTGATAATACCCGAGTATGTTGAACTGAACTGCCAAGTATTGCTTGCTGATATATCACTCTGAGTTTATTTGTTTCAGCACAAAACAGGAGATACTCGAGTATTGCTTCTTGCATCTATCAATTGCAGACTACTTGAACATCAGAGAGCAAGAGTGAAGTTTCTGTATAGTTTGTATTAAAAAAATCATGGCGGCATTCTTGGGGATGACATGTGAATCACATGTTTAATCTTTGACTCTCCACATATTCTACTAACTTAAGGTGTTGAGATTCATTTTAACGGTATTTATTTGTCATATATTGGCATGATCAATTATCTTAATCGAAATCCCCTATTTTTCTTATCTTGAATGGTATAAAAAAATAAGATCTTACTTTAGAAATAGTTATAATTGAGCTTATTCTTGTTAAGTACATGCTTATAGAGGGCATAACCATGCTATGTTTTGTATTCCAGGATCAGGATGTGAGCTTTTATGAACCTTGGTAATCGTCCAATGTAAATACTAGTACTTGAATAATGTTGTGGGTCACTTGTACTTATTGTAAATTGAAAACTTGGTCTATAGAAGCCTGACATTCATGACCAAGGTAGTGAAAACGTAGTTTTTACGTAAAAACGGAAAGAGAATGAAAAATCGTAAAACGTAACGGAGTTTTTACCTGCATATGTATATTAAAAAAATTTGAGAAAAGTAAGGTACCTGCCATCATATACACATATATTGATCAATGCAATATCAATCAAAATGTCCAACATTGTTATTGATTAAACCATATTTTTTATATGATTTTACATGATTAAATTGAGATTTTTAATGCATTTTCTAGGACATTATTGTATGATTAAGTACTAAGTTGAGTTAGGAACATTTGTATTGAATTAAGTGTAATTAGGGGTAAAATGATCTTTATTTATTAATTACAGAAAAAGACCCAGATGTTTTTGAAATTTCAGTTCTGCCCCAAAATAGTTTGAAAATTCTCACTTTAGTCCCTATCCAGAACTTTTAAAACTTTCACTTAAGTCCCTTAGTAAACTCGGTGCTTTTTGCAAAAAAGCTGTGTTTTTACGTTTTTACGTTTTATCGCGGCGTTTTTTTACGTTTTTACTCTGAAACCGTTTTTTCCACAACGAAACGCGTTTAACCCAAAATAAAATGTAAAAACAGCGTTTTTACGTTTTAAAACGACGTTTCTACTACCATGTTTATGACAGTTCTTTAGTGAGCCCCGTGCATGTTGCTTTCTTCATTTTCTCACTAGAGACATTACAAGATGCTGTAACTTCCAAAGGAAATAATGACCACACAATTTTTACTTTGCTGTTCTTTTCATTACATTTTCTTGAATAATGCATTTTTCATTACATTTTCTTGTGTGATATTGTTGAAACTACAAGTTGCAATGTAAATTCTGAGCTTTTACCTTGTTCAATATCAATATCGGCTATCTGTCCTCTTGTCCCCCCCCCCCCCCCCCCAATTTGGCATTTTTATCGCAATTTCTTCTGCAAATTTGATTTTTGTTGTTGGGACTTTGAATCAGGGGTCTTGGGAAGACCATTCAAACAATAGCATTTCTTGCTGCTGTGTTTGGTAAAGATGGAGAATATACGTTAAAGGAAAACCAAGCAATGAAAAAAGATCCCGTATTAATAATTTGCCCAACTTCTGTTATCCACAACTGGGACAATGAATTCTCTAAATGGGCAAACTTTAGTCATCACCAAGATTATGGTTATTCAAATAGTCAAACCCTGCAAATCGAGCAATTAAAAAAAAAATGTAAAAGCAAATCCTGCTTGAGTCCAGCCCTTTAACGAAACCCTTCTTCCCTTTCTTATTCTCCTTCCTCGATTCCACTGTGTCTCTTTCTCTGCTTCGCCTTTGAAATAATGAAGCTCCGTCGTCGGTTGATGCAGTAACGTGGGTTGTTGAAGAGTGAAGATGGTAACAGGTGGGGACAACGTCGTTTTGGCCTTTGTCCGTGGCATGTGACTGGAACAACTCACGTTACACATCAGCAACGTTAGTGACGCTGTTAGGAGTTAACTGACGGAAGGACTAACGTGAGATGTTTTTGAATTTTACAGGGATAACGAGACGTGTTATTTTTATTTAGAGACTCTGTGTTTTTTTTCAGGGACCAAATAAGATATTTATTAAAAAAAAAAAAAAGAGGAGACACTCCAGTCATTTGTACGGCTAGCCGGCTAGGATTATAGTGATGTCCTGATTTCGGCAAAACCTCCAGATTAATTTGGGCCTCTGTCTATTGTATTTAGGATTAGATTTTATATTCTAGTCCTTATTTATTTAGTATTTTCAAGTTACGGCTTGCCTGTTGCATGCCTAAAAGCCAAAAAAAAAAAAAAAAACCTCCAGATTAAAACCCTCCCTCGAGGGGACGGAAAAACAGAAAAAAAACCCTCCCTCCTCATCTCTTCCCAACCCACACCACAGCTGAACGAATCAGATTCAGACCACGGTCGAGCGCTGCTGCTTTTTCTTTTTTCCCCAATCGAACGCTGCGGATTTACGGCATCACAATTCGGTTCCCGCATTGTCAAATTAAGAGCATCCTCCTCTGTGTCTCTACCCTCAAATGGGTTTCAACTAGTATTTGATTTGCTTCTCTCAAGTCTCCAAAGGTTCAGAATATGTCGAACCCCGTTGAGAGATACCAAAATCTACGCCTGAAAGAGTTTCTTCCCAAAACTGACAGATACCCAATTGCCTGCAAAGAGCTAAGCTCAATTCTGAGGGACGCCTACGATAAACTACCCAAAATTTTGCAGGCTCTGATCTTCCAAGACATCCTCACAGCCTTCCGTCTTCTCCCAGAGTAAGCCTTTCATCGTTGATCCCCCCTTTTGGGACAATTTTTTCCGATTGTTTTGTTCGAGCTTTCTCTCTGTTTCAACGAAGCGGTGTTTGAACTCCGGTTGTTATGGTTTAGTGTCAAACATCCTAACCATCAAGTGTGAATTCTATCCGGTTCGAGATTTGTCTACTTTGAAACCCTAATTTCATATTTATTGTTGCTAGTTGCTAATGTTATCAGGGTTAATGATACAGTTAACGAATAGATAAACGCAGTTTTAACATAAGGATATCGATATCTATTTTATTGAAGGCCTTAGACTTGTTTGGAAAACCAAAACTAAAGAGTGGAGGGCACCTTTAAATTCGTGTTCAATTTTTAGTTTCCATCTATTTATGAAACAGTTCAAGATTGCCTTATTGAAATCATATGTTTTGGTCGTCATCAAGGTATTATGTACATGGAAGGGCTAATGTCAGTGATTTTCATTAGACGCTGCCTTGCACTTTAATTAGACCACTCTAGATTTTTTTTTCTTTCGATGGTGACTGGTGAGTGAGCATGCTTCTCTTTTGTAACCTTTATCTTTCTTCTAATGTGATTAGAGGCGATAATTTAATGAAAAAAATTTAATTACAGATCCTGTGAACATAACCAACTGATAGATGCTCTACTTCAGGATATTGGATATTGTGTGTTTATTGGTGGCAACTTAATTTCATGACAAAGCATGATCTTATATGCGCCAGCTTGAGGGGAGGTGTTGAGAATAAGTTCTGATTTATGAGTATTATGTGTTGTATATAATATGATTAGGATGACTAGACAGAGTAGGTAGATAAGATTTTGTATTCATTATTAGTCACTAATTACTGGTCTTGTACATGTGAATATTGATAAGATAGCCTAGCAGATCAGTGGTTGGTTAGCAGCCTGAGGCTACTTTCAGTCATCTGCTATGTGATTTTGAGTTGATCATCCAAATGAATCTGTCAAATGAGCCTCTTTGGCTTATGATTTATTTATTCTTAAATGCTGTCTAATTGTAGAATCCAGATCCAGAGTGCTGTTTCATCAGCCCATCTACTTGTACAAAGTGTAGAAGCTGTGTTGCCAAAGCAAAAGAGGAATATGGCTGTCAAAGAGTATAAGCAAGCAATTGTTGCTCATAAGAGGCGTTTTAAACCTCAACAGGAAGGAGAAGGTAAGATATATTTAGTTGATTCTATATAATTGCATTGTTTAACCACGAATGCATGTAAATCTAAAATAAGTTTTTGTCAGGTTCTACCGAACTGCCACATGATATTTTAATGCACATCTTCAGCCTTTTAGATATCAAATCTTTAGTCTATGTGGTACAAGTTTGCCGGTAAGACCACTTCCTTTATGTTAATGATATACCATGATGCAGAATTGGGGTGTAAAATCTAGAGATATTTGCCTATCTTCTCTGGTTCATGTCATTTATTCAGTGAAGAAAAATAGGTACAAGATGAAAGGTGCACAAAGTTCAATTCAAGCAAATATAAAAAAGTAAAAAAGTAAGAAACAAATATATCTAAACAATTTGAAATAATTGAAAGTGCTGGAGTGGGCTTCCTCTCTTGGACCCAAGAAAAAATAACCCTAGTTTCCTTGCTTTAGTAGATTCGCCTCTAATTTTTATATGATCTGATCATTATCTGTATGATTTTTGGATTTTTTTTTTTAAAAAAATATATTTTTCTCTTTTGGTGAGATTGTATGCAATCTTACATTCTTTCTCTATTACTCTAGTCTATATGTACTTTTTTTTAACTTGTTGGGTGAAGTATCAACAGTCTTCAAAAGAGGATGTGCATATGCCAAGAGGCTTCTCATTTCTTTCTCCTACTAGTCTTCTGATCCCTCATCCTCGTACTCCACTTGTATCAAAGCAAATTGACTTTGACAACACCAATAAGCATCAATATTATAGTTATAAATATAGAATGTGGTTTAAGAGAAATAAAGATAAAAGCCAGAGATAGAAGAAGAAATTAAACTGGTGCCTGAACCAGCGTTTGTTAACATCATAGTTGACAATGGTTCCTAATGCATTCTTGTGCTTAGTCACTCATTGTTCGAATGGTCTATAAGACGTGCTAGGGTTGCTTACTTAGGAACCATTGTTGACTTTCATGTGGTACCAATTTAATTTCTTCTATCTTTTTGTTTTTCCTTTGTTTCTCTTATAACACATTCTATATTTATAATTATAATATTAATGCTTGTTTGCGTTGTGCATGGTCATAAAGTTAGTTTGTTTTGATATTGGCGGAGTACAACGATAAGGAATCAGAAGACTTGTTGGAGGCAGCAGTGAGAAGCCTGTTGGTATGTCGCACATCCTCTTTTGGTGAGATTGTATGCGCACCCCTCTGTTGTGCATAATGGTAGTCAACCCAGCTCTTATAACTCTCTCTCAAGCCATGTGATATGTAATTGTAAATAAAAGAATAATAAATATAAAGAATAGTAAAAGTTAGTTAGGTTAGCTTGTTAAAATTTCAGTAATTAGTCCCTAAACATAGCTGTTGCCCTTGTCTATGTAAGGGAGGCTCTATCAATAACAGGGTATGATGAAGTGGACAAATGCCTGCAAATATTATGATTTGATTTGATTAGATTAGTTTCTTTTGTTATGTTTTAGTCTATTAGCTTGCCTATATAAAGGCTTTTTTGTGTTCTCTCTTTTTCAAGGATCAATAATATTCATATTTTTCCTTGCGCTTCAATGTGATCCTTCAATTTCAACATGGACAAAGGGCTGCAAACATTAGCAGGAGCTCTTTATCATGGTGATGGAGGATGAAGTGCAAATACCCTGCACGATTTCAACTACAAGTACTGCTGCACACAAATGGAATTGACAAAGGCTGAGGATTCACAATTTTAGGTTTGCTGAAAAAGGCAGAGAGATATATGATGCTCTGCCAACCTATCTATCTCAGTACTGCTACTCGTATAGCCCTAACGCCATGCAGAATTTTATAGTGTGAAATCCAAAGACATTCAACAATCTCTCTTGTCACGCTGTTTACAAAAAAAAAAACTGGGTTTTCATGATAAATGGCGTTGAAAGCTTAGAGACTCCTGGAATGCAGTAATCCTCAAGAAAATCTAAAAGGCAATTATATCTAACATTATTTAAAATAATGAAATGTAAACAGAGAATATTATATTACAATTTACAATAAATTAGTAATTGGGGCGTGTTTGGCATTGTAAATGCAATATCAAGTATCAACCTATTACTTTAGCTCACATATTGTGCATGTGTAACCTTATCAGCGTTTTATGTATCTTGCTTCCTTTGTAAGTGAATTATACTTGTGAATCTTTTTCATTTATCAAATCATTGTTAGTGACCCATCAATGCTGCATTTGAAGGTCATGGAACTTAGCTGCAAATGAGAACCATCTGTGGAAGTTGCATTATGTTGCGATCCATGGTAGTTCTGTTAAAGAGCAGCCTATTAGACTGGATGGAGACAGAAAGTATCCTCTCCCACAGGATCCCATAGATACTAGATTGAATGTTGACTGGAAAGAAGCAGTTAAAAGATCATATACTGGTAAGAGTTTGGTTTTTTACTTGTAAGGCTGGCTTTGTTTTCATGTCCAGCACCTTTTTAGTCAACAAATAATGTAAAACTAAATCAGTAGAATTAGAAAATCTGTTATGTGCATAGCTCCTTTTATATTTTGAAGTTTTGAACGTATTTGAATGCTTCCATCCTTGCAGAATTTCTGATTCCTTTTTCCTTTTTTCAACCTCAGGATTTCTGATTCACATGCGTTCTCGGTTTATCCAATTTAGTGACTGTTGCTGGTCTTTACATTAATATTTGCTGTGATGAGTGTAGTGTAAGATACAATAGCATGATCATAAATGTTGATGTTATGAAAATTGTGAGCGTAGTTTTGGAAGTAGTTTAAAGTTTCTATATCCTGTTAAGTAGTGTTGAATCGGATCTAAGGAGCAGTGATTTTCTTGTCATGACTAAGTTTGCTATTTCCACAATTCAATTTTTATCCAATAACATACAAAATGCAGCGCTTTACTTGCTTCTACTCAGTATTCTTAGTGCTTTCAAAATGTTTCCATAATTTTCTGATCTTATAATCTATTTTGATATAGGAGATTTAAAGGAGATATTAACATCAAAAAGGGGATACTGTGCACACTGCGAAACAATAGTTTGGCTGAATCACTCAAAATGCCTCAATGGACATTTTGGGATTAGATCCAGCTATCAACATATCACACCTGTAACTGCATCCCAGGTATTCTATTTGCTGGTGGAACAAGATAACTTTGTTTCTTATCATGCATGATTTTTAAGCAAATTAGGAAGAGTTGAAGAATGAATGTTTCTATCATTTGAAACAATGAGACCTGCATATCTCATACAAAACTTTTGCCCTACGTTTTGATGGATAGAAAATTATGGGGAAAGAATATTAGGGGAGAAAACTCTGAAAAATAGTAAATTTTAACTATTTTTAAAAAAATTTCTTCCTAGTATTCCCCCCCCCCCCCCTTATTTTTCCCTCACTTTTCTTTTCATCCAAACATAGCCTTGTGGTAAATTTTACATAGAGCATTTGTTGACAAACTAATGCAAGAAAATGCGTCTAAAATGTAAATTTCGTTGCTCGGAGCTCTTTGTAAGGAATGGTGAATAAAGCCTTGCTACTCTGAGAATTTCCTTAAATTCTGATGCCATTGTAGTTCGTTTATTCAGGTATATTAGTTAATGTCATTCTCTGCACTATCAGCAAAAAATCTGTTCCAAACATTTTTGCTGTTCCATCTTTTACGATATAACATTCATTTTGACAGTCATTTGTGTAAACCCTCCTCATTTCAGGTTGTTGGATATCTTCTGGATGATTCTTGGTCCCCGACATCTTCCTCAGATAGTGACTGTGATTCAGAAGGAGAATCACTTTTTAATATACGGCGTTTTTGGCTTTAACCGAAAAATCAAATTGAACCAAAACATTGTCGTGTAAGTGTGATAACCGATTATTCTATTTGATATTTTATGATCTCCATCCTGCCTAAACTAAACACTACATCTACTTTACATACTCGCAGGTTGCATTGTAGGCGCTCTCGCTCTCTTGAAGCTTCATGCTTTCTGCCACCGTCTTCAGACTTCTTGTCGTCCTCACTTTTCAGCCTCCACTCGGCGTTGACATCACCTCCACTGTCCCTCCTCACTCCCTCAGTGAATGGACCCATTATATACGCTTACCTCTGCCTCCGATTGCTTTGTTGGTGGCATGAACTTTTTTGGTTAAACTGTGGTGGCTTTCCTCAACTGCAACAAAAAATGCAAAGAAAAGGCCCAAAGTAAATCAAAAAGTGAAATAAATGAAATTAACAATTCAGTTTGGTAAGTTTCCTACTACATTTAGTTTCGGTTTCGTGCTAAAAAAATCTTACAATTCGTTATTTCCGTTTTTTCGTTTCCAATGAAAACTGAACGGGGGATATTTTTTTTTTGGACTCGGGGGGGAGGGGGTTGATTTAACTTGAATTTAAACAAAAAATAGAAAAGCGAGGTTGTAAAATTTTAATATAAGATATATATAATTAAAGAGTAAGAAAAATTAATTAAAAGCTTTTTCTGGCACACTTCCCCTCCCTCCCTTTTATACCAAGCAGGCCCTAGAGGAACTCTGTCATGCACCATAAATGCACAACTACTCAATGATAAGAGCCTGTTTGGTATAGTGGTGAGAGAGGAAAAAATACCAATGCATAGTACTTTAAGAAGAAAATTGGACTATTTGGGATAACGGTTGTCTCAGACCAGTTTATTTTTTTAAAAAAACTACTTTTGTGAAAAGCCTTTTTTTTTTTTATGGCTTCTGGTGTAACTTGTTTTAGCTTCTAGAGACAATGTTACAGATAGGTGATCCTACTATTATATATCAATTTGTATGCATTCTAATTTATTCTTTGGAATATTTAATTAAGTACTATAGAGTTTTTTAAATTTTTTTATAAGAATTTTAATTTTAATTTTTTTGATACAGCCAGTAGAGGGAGGGGGAGGTAGGGCTCGAACCTTGGACAAGGGGGAAGGCCAGCTCCTAAGGCCAGCACTAGTGCCATCACGCTACGAGGCGCTTGGCAGAATTTTAATTTCTTATCCAATCTAAATTTTTATCTTCAATAATCACAATATATACAACTAATATCTATGTGTGTGTAACCAGCACTACTAGTAGTGTAGTGGTATTGGGATTTATTTCCCCCTTCCCGGTCCTGGGTTCGATCCCCCCTCCCCTATCACCTTGTATCAAAAAAAAAAAAATATCTATGTATGTGTAGTAGTCAATAAGATTCATGCTATTTTCAATAATTTTCTGTTTCAATTGACTATTCAAATAATCATACAAACAAAAGCTTATTTAGAAAAAAGTTATTTTTCTCACCGTTATTCTAAACACAAATCCCATTTACATCATACAACATGGTGTTGACACAATTAAATCATAGGGCAAAGCATGAGCATTCAGACCTAATCGTTCAGCACAATCATACGAAATAAAAGAATGGCTAGCTCCTGAATCAAATAGCGCTTATAAGTTATTACCATAAAGAAGAATGGTACCTTGAATCATTTCAGGAGATTTTTTGGCTTCTTCATATGTCATTGCAAATATTCTGCCTAATTCTGAGGCCTACTCTCCATAGCACGTTGAGGGCTATCCCAGCCAAAATGTCCAGGTTTCTTGCAGACGAAACATATCAATCATCTACCACAATTCCTACCAGGATGGTATTTGCCACATGATCGTGACTTTGAGGGTTTCTGATAAGCTTGCTAGTCAGTTTGAGGAAATCTTTTGTTCCTTCCTTGAGGTTTAAACCACTAACCTTTTCTCTTCTGGGGTAAATTCCCTCAGTTGGAACCACTTTGGTGGTTATTACCCTTAGTCACCCACAAATCATTCAAATTTCTTTCAATAATACGACACTCCTCAATTGCCAAATTAAGCTCTTGAAACTATTGAGAAACTAGTTTCTCTTTGATCTCATATTTCAATCCTTGTATCATCATATTAGTGCTCTAGCTTTCGTCATCTCAAAAATTCAAATAGGTAGAATATTGAGATAAACTTATAAAGCAAGAAAGGTAATCATCAAAGGTTTCATCATCGCCCTGCTTGATTTTTAAGAATTCCATCTCCTTGGTGACTTTAACAGATTGGGGGAAAATATTTCTTGTAAAACTTATCTTGGAATAATTCCTTGGTGATAGGAATATTCTGGGCTCGTAAAGTAATCTCCATATTCTTTCATCATCAGTCTGCATTGCCTTCTAGCTACTTATGGGGCGTGATCCCTACGAAAAATGAGAGGTTGGTGTTTGCAAAATTTAGCTACCCAGTATTGCGTTGTTTCTTTAGCTCTATTATTCTTGAGTTCACGATCACATATCTTTTGTTGAGAGGATCCTTCACCTTGTTCCTCCTCATTCTTCAGGGTACGTTTTCTATCTTCATCTTGTCTAGCCCGTACGTCACAAATTTCATCCCAGAGTTCATTAGTCAATCCAAATAATCGCTACATTTGGTTCTACTCAAGCAAATTCTGCTTAGGTATGTTTTGTTCAGGTATATTTTGTTCTTGCATGTGAGTTCTATCTATACCCCTACCTCTTCCTCTTGCTCTTTCCAAGTCAGCTAATGGTCTCACTCTCCGACCTTGTAGGTTGACCATATTTCCTATGGAAAGAATTGACTATTAATATCACATTTGTTATAAAATCCTCATCTTTAAAATACTACTACAATATAACAAGGAAGGGGAAGTTGTTAATACTAGGGGTATATCAGTCATTTTGCAGCATTAATATTCATAATTTGCTATAGAGGATATTGCTAATTTCTATTCATATCAATTAATGGTCTTAATCTCCTATCATGCAGGTCGACCATTAATAACATTTTTGTTATAAGACCTCAATTTGAACATTCAACAGAAAACAGAAGCATACTTAATCCATTTGAACCATAACAACTTCATAGTTCAAAAAAGGAAATATTAAGGTATGCTCAATAAATCAAAGATCTTGAAGGGACCACTATTCATAATTTGAATTTTTTCTGTTCCCCAGAGGTCATAGTCGGGGAAGTAATGTAGTATGTTGCCAATCCATTCTTCATCACCTAATTCTACCCATCTTAAGGCATTATCCCAAAATAACCTAGGTATCTCGTTTAGGAATGCAATGTATTGACGCCGTGGAGTCTCTTCAGCTATACATGTATTCTAATATACATCCTCTAAAAATCCTAGGAGGTCAGGATGGGGTTGCCTTCAATATCCCTCGGGGGTGTTAACAGCTCCATAGTCCATTGACTTAGCTGCCTCATTGTCACCCTTACCCGATTCCTTGCTGGATACCAGGTTAATTATCTTAGGGTACTTGGCTGCCTTGGGTTTGTCCTCCTAGCTGTACACCTTTGGCACAATCTGTCATACATAGTTTCCTCTTTGTTCCCAAGGGGTTGGTTTATAGATTGTTCAGAATTATTCCCCTGACTTCTTCTATTATGCATTTCAACCCCACACATAAACACTTAACTTGTCACTAATCCAAAATATATGTATTTTCAATTAGTAGAGCACATTATCCTATTGCTAGAAACTACGCTCTGATACCAAAAAGTGTGACACCCCCCTTCATATCTTAGTCACAAAGTGATGTCTTTCCTTTATAAATTAATATAGGTTAGATGCATATTTAAATAATGAATTCAAACCACCAAACCAGGTTTGGACCTGGGAAACAAAAACTTAGCCTAATTGTAGATTACAAAATTATAGTTTGAATGAGATTTTCTAAATTTTTTAAAAACCTTTGAAAACCTTTTTATAAGTGGTTCAAACTACTTATTTAAAAATCCATCATACCTTAAATTTTAAATGGTATTATCAGAGTGCTTCTTTATTGTTTACTTAACCTAGTGCTCTACTATTCTCTTAATCAACCATTTCATTATGGGCTCATGATATACGTTCCCCTCCTTGCAGCAACATTATACATATATAGGTTCTACTACTATCAAATCATAAATATCTAACTAAATATACATCATAGTAGCCACATTTGGCTATCTTAAAATAATAGCTAAGTCATAAGGAAATATACATATAGAAGGTGAAACAAAATAAAGTAAGCTGCACTATCAACTCTACCATCTTCTTCGTGTCAAGCGATAACTATGCCCTTTCCTCTTGAACCTTGCTTACTATTCTGCCCATGTCCTGGATTAGTGGAAGGTTCTAAGATTCAAATGATGAATCATAGAGTAATAGGTTAATTTCAAATTCCAAGCATATAAAATTTATGTAAATTAACCACAACAGAGTAGTTCACACAACATATAAAGCATTCAAATTCATTCACATGGGTGAAGGGTCAATTTTACACACGACCATTGCCTCAGGGAGCGCTCAGCACCATGACCTTTTTTTTGGATAAAAAATACTCACGAGGTTACGCTTTGGGATCAAAAGTGACATGGGGGTTAGTTGACTGTCTGGTCAACGTCCATTTGGATGGAAATGAACAGTGTCGCTGACGTGAAAGCTTATTTGGACTGACAAGAAGCCAAATAAGAACAACAAATGCTAACTAGGATTCAGAAGTTAATTAAAAAAAAACCCCTTAAATTAAACACCCAAAGTCGGGCTCATTCAGACACGATCGCTGGGGATTGGGGAAAAGACTAAAGCCTAAAAATTTCGACCACCGTCCTTCATCAGCTCCGACCACTGTCCTTCATCATCTCCGACCACCGTTCTTCCCTCACTGGACGTTGCCTCCGTCGTCCGTCACCAACAATCACCTCACCACCACCGTTATTTCCAGCGAATAGAGAAGGGGAGGTGAAATCCCAGACTCAGTGCCGCGAAGAGAAGGAGAGACGAGAGGAGCACAAACTTGGGGTCATCTGCATCGTCTTCCATCCTGCGCCACTCACCACCACCCGTACCTCGCATCTATCAACTCACTACCATCGTCTACCATCGCCTTTGAATTTTTTCAATTTAAGGTATAAAACAGTCTTTAATTTTGATCATTTGATTTCATTCATTGTTAATTGACCTGTTTGCATTGTCTTTAATTTTGATCATACAGTGGCCAATGATAATTGAATATTTCATACACTACTTTTTATCTCTTGATTAATAATTTAGGACACTTTAGCTAATAAATAATGGCTTTTATACTTATTTGGGCTTTGGGCCTTTATTTTTATTTTAGCCATTTTTAATAGTAAAATTCCATTTTTACATTGCTTCGCTATTTTTACCATAACTCTTGAACCAGGCATCGGATTTGCCTCATTTTTGTCTCATATTTCAGATGATTCAAAGAGCTACAATTGTTATGAAGACATGAAGAGCAAATTCGGACAAGAGGGCGGTTTGAAGCCGAAGGTGATGTATTTTTGGATTTTAATTAAATTCGAAGTTTGTAACTAAAGCCCATTTTATTTATTTGGGCTGACCCATTTCCATTTTAGGTTTAGGTTAAGTAAGGCAGCAGCCACAAACACACATTCATTCACGTTTATACACTTTTGTGGATCAAAACAGAAGCATTCAATTTCTCTCAAATGTTCTTCGTGTTCTTCGCGTTCTTCGTCTGTTCTTCATTATTTCCAGTTATGTTCGGCTGAACGTCTGTGATTAACCCAACGTTGATGATTCCATGATTCGTCCAGAGAGCTTGTGCTTAATCGGTAACGTTACTCGTTTCTGTTTTCCTCTTTTTGGATTTGATTTCTGGAAATAGTTCAAATATTAGATTTAATATTCGGTTTGGTTTATCCCAAGGATTGAATTTGAACTAGGTTTAAAGCCTTGCTGTGCGATTGCTCAGTGAGACGCCACTATTCAAACATATTCTAGGCGATCGTCTAGTCGAGGGATTTTCTGGATGAACACAGAGATTTCGGTTCATCTAGAACCAAACGCGAGTTCGTTCATTCTTCACTCAATAAAGGAAGTTTCTGGAATCTAAATGTAGGGTTGATCGTTTTTAATTTGTTTCTGTTTAATCAATTCTGTTTCTGCTTATTTCGTTCTGTCTCTGTTTAGTTTTGTTTTTATTCTGTTTGAATCAAAACCCCCCATTTTACTGTTCTGTTTCACTGTTACTTTGATCAAACCCGCTGCGAATTCATCGGGGAAACGACCCAGGTTCCCTATTTCTGCAAAATCGTTTCTGAACTTGGTTATTTTGGGAGATACGGCAAATCTCTGTCAGCCAATTAGTCTTGTTGGTTGGGATTCATTTGCTTTGCCTTAATTGACAACAATTTTAGATATTGACATATTGTACATAAGCTGGTGATTTTTTTTATGTTGTTCATGCTCAGCTTCTACTTCACTCACATGGTATTCTATTATTTTCTTGCAAAAAATAATATGGACTTGAAAAACTGTTTATGTGGAGCTCATCATCTCTGTCTGCCATGGATAAATTACAGTCATGTGATGTGTGGGAAATGATGCTGAGATTCCGATATTGAAATGTACGAATTCATTCCAAATATTTCTTTTCAACAAAACACCACAAGTTATAACTTTTAAACTTGTGAATAAAAATGGATGGCATTTATTGTTAGAAGTTATTAAAATGACAGTTAAAAAAGAAGGTATATATGTTTTTTAATAACATAATTAGCATTTAGGGGGATGAATTAGTTTGGATATGTGAGTTGATGGTGTTGAATGATGTTAAAAGTGCGACAACACAATTTGATTGATGGTATTGAATGATGTTAAATGCTAGGACTGAGGACAAAAGAAGATTTATTTCTATTATTTTTTTGCCCAACCCATAGACTATAAAGATCTAAAGAGGCCTTGATTGAGATTATGTGGTTTTTTTATTTGCAAGGTTTATCATTTTGACAAATAATATTGCATTAACTGTGATATTTGTGCATTTTCCATGTGTTTGTCTATGTACGTCTGGTGAGGGAAGAACGGTGGTCGGAGATGATGAAGGACGGTGGTCGAAATTTTTAGGGTTTAGTCTTTTCCCCAATCCCCAGCGATCATGTGTGAATGAGCCCGACTTTGGGTGTTTAATTTAAGGGGGTTTTTTTTTTTTTAAAAAAAATCAACTTCTGTATCCTAGTCAGCATTTGTTCTTCTTATTTGGCTTCTTGTCAATCCAAATAAGCTTCCACGTCAGTGACACTGTTCATTTCCATCCAAATGGACGTTGACTAGACGGTCAACTAACCCCCATGTCACTTTTGATCCCAAAGCGTAACCTCGTGAGTATTTTTGATCCAGAAAAAAGGTCGTGGTGTTGGGCGCTCCTTGAGGCAAAGGTCGTGTGTAAAATTGACCCTTCACCCTTCATTCACATGTATTACCGTTCATACGCATCATGTAATACAAGTAATCATTATATGATTTAATACCTTAATGCTAGTGAATACAATTTGGGTACTTGAATAGCCCAAAATACATTAGTGCACTAGGTCTTGTCTAGCCATTGGGAAGTTGACCCTTTTGCTCAATCGAGCCACGAGTGGTGTTGACCCCATATAGGTGGGACATACAAATATGGTATAAACAAACATAAATAATTATACAAAGAATGTAAGATTAAAGTTACTACATGTTGGTCAATCCAATGATGTACCTTCCATAAGGTTTTTATCAAATTGCTTATACTTCAAGCCTGAGCAATTATTGAGTCCTATAATTAACATTTATATAGAGATGAGTCATTATTTAATTTAATCTTAATAACATAATTAAGATTATAGTTCCTCTAGACCTACCCTAAAATTCTTGTCCTTTTATATTCGACTATGAATGTATACTTATTGAGACTTATTTAATTGAATACTCTTCCCTTTTGAATAAACACTATTCCAACCATTTAACCTTTCAAATAAACCAAAGAAATTATCTCTTTAAGGTTAAACACAATTATCTACTTATGTGATTATTCTCAGACTTATCAAAAATTAAGCCTTTAATTCCTCTGGGAACTTGGAAAAATAATAACTTGAGCTATACAACTCCAAATGGAGTAGTTCCAGTTCCTAATTAAATCTTGACAAGTCTGTTTTTATATAATGATAATCACTAAAATAATTGATGGCTGAGACATTCTTAGATTGTTGAAAATTAGATATTGCTTATTTCTGGAATTAGAATTTTCCTTATTCTCTAACCAAACTTTGAAAATAATAATTTGAGTTCTAGAGCACCAATTAACACACTTTATGACTTGTTTTAAAGATTGAGAGGTCTACTATATGCTATCCAAAATTCATAGAAAATCAATGTCATTTAGCCAATCAAAACCTTTTCTTGAAAATGACAGTTCCATATAACTTTTAGATTTCATTGTTCAAATTCAAAAATCCATATCTAGAGTTCTAAGTGTCCAAATTAGTTGATTAAAAAACATATGACCGATTAAGATGGGACTTATATCAGGGAGGCAGATCATAGATAATATTATAATTGCTCAAGAGGTACTATACTCCATGAGATATAAGCGAGGAGCAACAGGGTGGATGGCTATTAAGGTGGACTTGGAGAAGGCATACAACCGATTAAGATGGGACTTTATTGAGGAAACTCTTTTTGATGCTGGGTTACTCGAGAAATTTGTATGCGCAATTATGAGGTGTGTGACAACATGTAGTATGAGAGTGGTTTGGAAAGGAGTTCATTCAAGGCAATTTGCACCCTCTAGGGGGATTAGGCAAGGGGACCCCCTATCCCCCTACCTCTTCGTCTTATGTATGGAACGGCTTTCTCAAATGATTACCATGAAAGTGCAAGGAAAGTAGTGGCATCCAATCAAGCTGGGTAAGAACGGGCCACCCCTCTCTCATCTTTTCTTTGCAGATGACTTGATACTTTTTAGTTCGACAGTAGGATCCCAAATCTCTTTAATTAATAATATTTTACATGAGTTCTGCTCTAGCTCGGGTCATAAAGTTAGTAACTTGAAGTCTGCAATTTTCTTCTCCCAGAACACTTCTTTAAGTAAGCAAGAGAGGATCGGTGACGAATTGGGATTTCGCAAAACGGAGGACCTGGGCAAGTATTTGGGGGTTCCTTTGTTGCATGAGAGGGTTCGTACTGCAACTTATGCTTATGTAGAGGACAAAATTAAATCCAAGTTGTCAGGATGGGCGGCTAAGTCACTGTCATTAGCGGGGCGCCTTACTCTTGCTAAAGCGGTTTTATCTGCGATACCAACATACACGATGCAAACTACAAGGATACCTTCTAGTCTTTGTAAGCGCATTGAGTGTCACATTCGGAATTTTGTATGGGGCCGAACAGCAACGGAGCAACGAACAAGCCTAGTAAACTGGGGTGATATGTGTTAGCCACGGTTGCAGGGTGGAGGTGGTTTTAAAAATATGGAGCAACAGAATAGCGCATTCCTTATGAAGTTGGTTTTTGTAATCAAGACACGCCCTGACCTTTTGTGGGTGCAAGTATTTCGGAGGAAGTATAGTGGGGATGACAGGTTAGAGGCGACTAAACGTGCAGGGCGATCTTCCTATTTATGGAGACAGTTGAAGCATGTCTGGGGGGAGGTGGATTTCGGCATACGCTGGTCAATCGGAGATGGATCACGTGTGCATTTTTGGAGCGATAATTAGGTTTCGGAAGTTGGTCCTCTAAGACATATGGCATTCAGGGACTTGACGTAGGTTGAACTGTTACAACCAGTAAGTCACTATGTGACGAGGGAAGGGTCTTGGGATTGGAATTGTATTGGGACAGAATTTCCAGATCATGTTCTATCACGAATCTCAGGTTGTCAACCTCCGGATTGTAGTAATGGCGAGGCATCGAGCTTTTGGGATTTCTCACCGGATGGCCGCTTTACTGTAGCTTCAGCATACGAACTATTAGATGACTATGGGGGTGAGGTTGCGAATAAACTCTGGCAGGTCATCTGGAAATGGAGAGGTGCACAAAGAATGCGAGTCTTCCTATGGCTTGCCGCTCGTGGAAGCCTGTTGACTAACAAACTCAGGAAGCGACGGTGCATGACAGAATCTGATGCATGCACAAGATGTCATACGGAGACGGAGGATGCAGACCACATATTGCGCTAGTGCGTTTTTGCTAAGAAGGTGTGGGACCTTACTTTAACACAGAGTCAACGGCGTGGGTTCTTCCAAGGGGATTTGCAGAATTGGTTTTTGCAGAATCTTATTCCAACGTCTTCGGCAGACAATGCCCATGGTCATTGGGCAATGCTTTTTGGTCCAGTGTGCTGGAAGCTATGGGATGCTAGGAACAAGGTAATTTTTCAGCAGGCTCATCTCCAACCTGAAGCGATTGTACGTGAAGTATGGAGCCTTGCAGAGTTTAGTCGCCAAGTAGCATTACAAAGCCACATCACGCAAGCAGGGCCACCTCCCAAGCATCTTCGTTCAATAAACTGGTCCAGACCAGAGTTCCCAAGGGTGGTGCTAAACTGTGATGGAGCGAAAAAAGGTGAGACAATGCGTGTAGGGGCTGGATGTATAATTCGAGATCATGAGGGTTGGTGGTTACAGGGGTGTTGTCGCAATATAGGTATCTGCAACTCCCTTCTTGCGGAACTATGGGCACTGTTGGACGGGCTTGAGCTGGCATGGAATACAGGTTATAGGGAGCCGGATGTTCAACTTGATTGTCTAGTAGCTTTGAAGCTAGTTAAGGAGTCCAGCGGCGCTGTGAATGTGAATAGTAGCGTTGTCAGGCGTATATAGAAGATGTTGGATCAGGACTGGAGGGTAAGCATTACCCATGTCTATCGTGAAGGAAATCAATGTGTTGACTGAAAAATGGAGCTTAATACCCAAGAGGGGGGTGAAGTGGGTATTTCAAAAATTTGAAACACTTGTTCTGTTTTGATACAGTAAAAACAGGGCAGAACAGAGCAAGAAGAAGAATAGCGAGACACAAGGATTTATACTGGTTCGGTTCTATCAAACTGACCTACATCCAGTCCCAGACTTTCTGGGATTTTCCACTAACTCAAAGATTACACACTCTGTACTTAAGAAGTGGTTCTCTCACTAGAACTCACTCCCCCTTACAAGTTGTAATCAATGAACACCTAAATCACCAAGTCCCCTTGACTTGTAATTCTTTACAATAAATGATAATCAGAAATAAACTCTCTCTAAGAGCAGATATTGATAATCACTGAAGCTCTTTGTATCAGAAGATACTTAACAAGTGAAAACTAAAGAAAATAAATGAACACTTGAATGCAATTCGTTTTCAGTGGTTGTGGTAGTTGGGAAGACTTGAATGCTCTTCTATTTATACTCAGAGATCATTAAATGACCGTTGCTTTCCCAATAGATCTGTTGGAGAAGATCTGCCAAAGTTAGGAAGTGGTTTAGGCATCTTCTCTCTCTAATTTCCACTTAATCCAGCTAGGCAAAGTTTCAGAGTTGACTTTCTGCAAATAAATCCGTTGGAATAGCAGATGCTGAAAGTGGAAATCATTCTTTAATTCTTTGTAGGCGTGTGTAGATGGATTAGCCAGAAATGTGCAACTTTCTGGGTTTAGCATTTAATGTTCTGACATCACCTTTTGCTTTTTCCTTAAACCTTTAATAAAATCTTCTAAATCATCTGAAAGTTACTAAAAAATTGGTTAAACATAGATGAGAATATAGAAGATTGATACTGGAAAGTATTGGAATCAAATAACATGATTTCACAAAATCGTTAAATTTGAATTTCAGAATCAGCGATGGAAACTCGAGTTTGTTCATCAAAACTCGAGTTTTCAACTGTGCACTTAAGTCCAAACTCGAGTTTCAAACTCCAAACTCGAGTTTTCTTCTTCCAGAGAGGAAAGTCGCGATTTGAGCTTTTGGGACACATTTTGAAACAAACTCAAAACTCGAGTTTTCAAATCATTGAAAAACGTTATAGCTCTCTGTTTGGCCAAAACTCAAGCTTTCACTTTATTGTGAAAACATTGATAATTCTTAGTGAGGCCAAAACTTGAGTTTTAAGAGTGAAATTCGAGTTTTCAAAACCTTGACAAAACGCATTGCTCTCTGCCTGATCAAAACTCGAGTTTTGAAATTAAAACTCGAGTTTTCATATAGTTATGAAAACTTTGAAAAATTGCAATGCTCTCGGGTTGGTTCAAAACTCGAGTTTCCAATTCTAAACTCGAGTTTTCATATAAAAATGAAAACTTTGAAAATCTGCTCAAGTTGGAAACTTGAGTTTTCTCTGAAGACTCGAGTTTTCAAAAACTAGATGAAAACATGAAAACTCTCTGTTAAGTCAAAGCTCAAGTTTTGAAATCAAAACTCGAGTTTTCTCTTAACTCAGAGAAAATTAGTAAGACTCAAAGTAAGTTGAGATTAAGAAGTTTTGGCGCAAAACTGGATTTAAAAATCAGAGACTCTCTGTATGGGCAAAACTCGAGTTTCCAAATCAAAACTCGAGTTTTGTCTTTAGTTGAAAACATTTAGAAGTCTCTGTAAGAATCAAAACTCGAGTTTTCAAACTGAAACTCGAGTTTTGTCTTGAAATGAAAACTGAGTGCTCTTTCTAATATTCAAAACTCGAGTTTCCTTTGAGTTTTGCTTAGTTTATTGAAAATGAGCAGCTCTCTGTCAAGTTCAAAACTCGAGTTTCGAAATCAAAATTCGAGTTTTGTCTTGACAGTAAGTTTTCAACTTACCAAGACAAAACTTTATTTTGAATTTACAATTGTCAGTTATCATCAAAACCTTAGAGAACTAACACTGACTTCCTAGCTACTTTTGCTTTAAACCTAGAAGAAGGATTTCATCTCCTTCAGGAACCACCAAATACGATGCAACACTTGCTTCATGCGGATGCAGTAGGCAAAGGACGTGCTCGGCTATATCTGGTTTCCTCTGATTAGTTTTAATCAAATTTGTAAACAGAAAAAAAAAAAAAACATATGAACTTTTTATTAAGTCTAGTTTCTTGAAGAAATGATTTCAGAATTTTATCAGATGCTAATCATTCCTAGTTTACAAAAACATATCCACTTTCAGAAATCATTCCAAAACTGTAACGCATTTTCAAAAATTAATAACTCCTTTTATACTAATCCAAATAACATATTCTTTGACTCATATTAAAGTTTACGACCACATGTTCACAAATTTTCATCGTCGGTGGGGGTCATTTTAGCCTACTCAACAATTATCACTCCAGAATCATAATAGAAGTTTTTCTAGAATCATAACTCAACTTCCAAATATTTTATCTCGAGTTCTAGATCTCTGTTTAAGGTGATCCAATGCTTGTTTTAAAGCTTAAAGGATGAAATATCATCAGCCAAAATTTCATATAGAAACGCAATTTCTAACACATAAAAACGATACGCAAAACATGCTTTGTTTTCAACTGATATGCAGAAGTGTAAACAATGACATACAACGTCATATCCTGGCTCAAATCTCTCATAAATCAGACGCCATGAGCTTATACCAAACATGCACCGTTTGAAAGCTTATTTTCAGAGCCAAAGATGAAAAAATATATATATATATATCAGATCAAAACTGACATGCATGAACACTTAAGGACAGAAAATTCACTTCCTCTTACACTTCCTTTCTTTCTAGCTTTAGTTCTCTCTCTCAATCTGCCTCTTGGTCCTTAGCTCAGATTCTCAGCTCTTGTCTTCTCTCAGTTTCTGACCGAGAATGAAGAATGGGAGGAATGGGAGTGGAGGCATATGGGTTTGGTTGGGAATGAGGGAATGAGACGAAGGATGGAGGAGAGGAGGAGGTTGTGTGCGTGTGGTTGTGGTTGCGGTTGCTGTGCCGTGGTGGTGTTTGATCGGATGAATGGTGAAGGAGGTATGTGTGTGTGTGTGTTTTTTGTTCGGTGAGGACGAGGGAAATGGGATAGAAGGAGGGAGTTTACGGATGAGAATGAGAGGATATGGAGGGAGCTGGCCGGATATATGTATGTGTGTGAGAGAGAACGGTGAGAGTTTTTTTGTGCGTGTGTAGTGTATTCCGGTGGTGTGGAGAGGAGACACGAGGAAAACATTCAAAGAGGAAGGAGTGAGTGTGTTGTCAACAATGAGGAATGTGTGTGTATATCCGGAAAGAGAGAATGAGTGAAATGAGTTTATGTGTGTTATGCTTAGTATATGGGCTGAATAGAGGAAATGCACAGAGCTCGTTTGGATCCTCTTATTTTTAAGCTAAAAACTATTTTTAAGCTAAAGCTAAAAAAAGAGCTTTTAAAAAAAAAGCTAAAAGCTGTTTGGTGATTATATAAAGTTTTTAGCTTAAAAATTACTTAAAAGCTGAAATTAAAAATAAGATGTTTGACAAAATTTTTGTCATAAGCACTTTTTCTAATAAAAATTATCATATAAAAGGTATATTATAATAGGGTGGTGGCAGTGATGGTGGCGGTGGCGGCGGTGGTGGTAGAGGTGGCGGCAGTAGAGGCAGCGGTGGTGGGGGCAGCGGCGATGATGGCGGCAGGGGTGGCGGTGGTAGTGGTGGTGACGGTGGCGGCGATAGCATCGATCGAGAGAATACGGGTTATCTTTTCTTTTCTTTTCTGTTTTTAAAAAAGAGCTTATAAAAAAGCTCCTATGAGGAGCTTATTTTTAAGGGAAAATCCCATATAAAGCTACTTATTAAAATAGAAAAAATTCTAAATCGGGTTGGTAAATTCAACAAATCATTAATTAAGGCATCAATCCAATTTAGGATTTCAAAATCTGTGCAAAATGACTTTAATGTTCTTCCCCTCTTTTGTATCAGCCTTTCTTCTCTCCCCTCTTAAAAGAGTATTATTGCTTTTGACTTTATATAAAAGGATAATCAAGAATAATTCAAGTATGCCATGACATAATAGTATGGGAAAAAGACAAATAAATACCTTTTGAACTTGCCAAACCCTCATAGGCCCACTGAATTTGTAAAAGGACTGAGAGGTGACATAGACTTCAAAGAGATATGCAAATTCATGGCAAATGACTACAATGCCCTTCTATCTTCTCTCTTTCTTCTCTCCTATCTGAACCAGGCCTTCCTACCAGATTGTACCAGATCCGCCGTGACTGCGCCGCCGTTTACCTCCACCATCGAGGCCAACGCCGCACCCACCGGCATCAGTGAAAAAGAAAAAGAAAACGAAACACACAAATGAACGAGAACGAGAACAAGAGCGAACAGTAAATTTTTTTTGGTCGATCCGGAAGAAATTTGAAGAAGAAGACGTAAGTGAAGGAAGGAAGGAAGGAAGAAGAAAAGGAAGGAAGGAAGGAGGAAGAAGGAAGAAGAGAGAAAAAGAGAGAGAAAAAAAAAGTGCACACTTTCAGTGCACTCGAGCACTGAAAGTGCACATTGGAAGTGGAAGTGAACACACTTCACTTCCAGTGTACACTTCACACTGGAAGTGTGCACTTTAGTGCACTGAAAGTGTGCACTTTTTTTTTTGTTCTCTTTTTCTCTCTTCTTCCTTCTTCCTCCTTCCTTCCTTCCTTCCTTTTCTTCTTCCTTCCTTCCTTCATTCACTCACGTCTTCTTCTAATTTCTTCCGGAACGACCAAAAAAAATTTACTGTTCGTTCTCGTTCTTGTTCGTTTGTGTGTTTCGTTTTCTTTTTCTTTTTCACCGATGCCAGTGGGTGTGGTGTAGGTGGCGGTGGGTACGGCGTTGGCATCGACGTCGATGGTGGAGGTAGACAACGGTGTAGTCACGACAGATTTGGTACGGATCTGGTAGGAAGGCCTGGTTCAGACAGGAGAGAGAAAAGAGAGAAGATAGAAGGGCATTGTAGTCATTTGCTATTTGCCATGAATTTGCATATCCCTTAGAAGTCTGTGTCACCTCTCAGTCCTTTTACAAATTCGGTGGGTCTATGAGGGTTTTACAAGTTCAAAAGGTATTTATTTGTCTTTTTCCCTAATAGTATTGATCAATTAAATATATTTTAATTGAAAGTCAATTAATTGTATTAATGATAAAAAAATAAATGTCAGTTTTTTTTTTGGTTCAAAAAGAAAGTTGTTATTTTTATTGGGCGAGGTTAAAAAAAAAAAGGAGAAGAAGAAGAAGCATATCACATGCTAACTTCACTCTTTACAAAATTGAATTGAAATAAAAATTATTTTTACCAATATTAATCTAAACCAGAATAATTTTCCTTAACACATAAATGTGAGTTTTTAGATAGTAATTTAGTTAATATTTCAATTTTATTTTTTTTAATTCTTTAATATAAATCAGTAATATTATTTGTCTTTTTTAAAAAAGCGATGTTTAAATTTCATATACTTCTATGGATATTTCAGAAAAAAGATGTAAAATGCATTTAAAATTTCATAAAATGGTTTACATCAATATAAAAAGTCCTCAAAAAAACCTATATATATATATATATATATATATATATATATATGCGTGTGAAAAATATAGAAAAATTCATACTTAATTAATATATTTACCAAAATATGTTCTTTTTATAGCGAAACATATATATTATAAATTTTCTTAAAAAAATTATTCATGCTAGTAAAATGAACTCTTTGCAGAAAATATTGTAGGTTTTTATTATTATGATGAGATACTTAATATATTTGAACGAATCATATTTTGTTGTATTAAAATTAATTTTGATATATATATGGAAAAAATAAGTTTGGGAGTAATAAAACTCATTAATGAGGAGAGAGGAGAGGGTATTAAAGTACCCATATTTTAAAATCCTAAATTGGGTTATTGACTCAATCAAAGATTTATTGAATTTACCAACCTGATTTAGAATTTTTCTATTTTAAATAGCTTTATATGAGATTTTCCTTATTTTTAAGCTATTTTTTCTTCATTATAAAATAAGCTCTTATAATTATAAGAGCTTTTGTAAAATCCTGTTTAGCTTAGCTTATATTTATAAATAAAAGATAAGCTAAAAATAAGTTAGGTTAAACAGACGCATTGGGCTTTATCTTGCTGTCCAAAAAAGATATTGAATAAGAGAGGAAATTGATTTGCATGGAATGTGTGCTTTGCATGTATAGTCCATCACACATAATACTACTAATTTTTTACATTCTCCTTTCTTATTTAACATTTGGCCATAATTTATCTCCTAACTATTTGACCTTAAAATATGCCTTTAATTCCAAATATTAACTTTAAAATAATTAAGGCCAAATTTTTCATAAATAATTTCATGTAATATTTTTAATTTCCTAAACCCAAAATTTAGGATGTCACAAAATATTATAAATCTTGTTATAAATATAGGAAAACAAAAATTTATGAGAAAATATGGAAAAATATTGAATGGGTGTGTTTATAATCACTTCTAAAAATTACTTTTGCACTTTACAAAAAACTGCTCAGACGCTTATCTCGTACAACAATGTAATATCACTCAAAATTAAATAAGCTGAACAAAACACCCAATACAATTGAGGAGGAGAAATGAAATAAACAAGAGAAAAGAAATTGGAAGAGAAAATGAGGAAATATTCTTATTTGCTTATTGAATGGTTTATACATATCCTCTATGTATAAGCCTCTAATGTTTAAAAAGTTTAAACCTAAGCTTACAAAATAATAAATAATACTACCTTTGATCCTAAACATTGGATAAAGTTTGTGCTGCAATTTGCACCACAAACTTTATCTTATATTTAGGATTGGAGGGGTACAATATGTGTGTATTAGAAATAAAAATTTATTAGGAGTTATATATTATTTACAAATGGAGCCTTCAAGAAAACTTACCCACTAATTAAGGCGTCGTTTATGGCTTAAGCAAATGACTTTAGTCCCTGAACTTGTACCAGTTCGACAAAACTTAGGTAAAGTACTTTAGGTCCAGTTAGCCAATCATAGGTAGCCACATGCACGTTTCTTATGTTAGCCAATAATTACCTTATTTATTTTTCTTTTATTTTTGTAATTATTATTGTATTCTTGTCAATATTCTGACATCTTGTTTACTTTAGTTATCGTTTATATTATCGACACTATCTGATAAATAATCACAATTTTTAATGAAGAAGCTTATTTTGTTTTCTCTCGGAATTAATTTATTGCCGACGCAGACGCGGCTTATTATTTTTTTTTAAAAAATAAATAAATTAAGAAGCTCCTTGGGTATTATAAATAGCTTATTTAGAAGCTTACCAGTTACCACATAAAACCCTCAACAAGCACAAACCATTAAAGAAACTCCCACCAATCTTCATACTCCCAAAACCACCATGTCTGAAGGCGGCCACGACCACCACCTCCACCACAACCACCACAGCTACCACCACCACCTCCACCACCAAAACCACGGCCACCACCACCAGCTCCACCACAACCACTACGGCCACCAGCACCTCCACCACCACCACAACCAAGAAACTCCAACCAGTGAGATTGATTACAGAAAGAAAGAGAAAGCACCACAAGCATCTGGAACAGCTTGGAGAGCTAGGAGCTGTTGCTGCTGGAGCCTTCGCACATGGCGAAGAAGGACCAAGAACATGCACACAGTCACAAGATAAAAGAGGAGATTGCAGCAACCATTGCTGTTGGAGCAGGAGGATATGCTTGTCATGAACATCGCAAGAACAAAGAGGCCAAGAAGAATTATCAAGAGGCTCATGGAAAGAAGCACCACTACCTCTTTCATTGATTTTAACTTATGAAGAATATATGTATGTGTGTGTGTAGATATATATCGCACAAGGCATTACAGTACTATGTGTTCCTGCAGAGAAAGTATTCATAATATCTTGCAGTATATATGTGTGGATGATAATTATAGTTTGTACTTTTGAATTATTAATTAATTTTTGTGTGTATATATGTATGTGCTTCATTTTCACAGCAGGAGTTTAATATAACATATGTGGTTAATTATTTTTATGACTTTATTATAGATATGAAATATGAATTTGTGAATTGTTTTCATCTTACAGGTCGTGCACTAACTATGGGCCATTTTTGTGTATATATGTGACATTGTTTGTTGGACTCTGTTTGGTTACTCACAACATTGATGAGCACCAGGTGATGAGCAATATAGTGAGATCAACGCCGTCTAAATATAATTTCAACCGACTAGGTTCAAAATGTTCAAATGATGAGTTTTAAATTAAGGAAAAAAATCATTTTTTGAAAAACAAACAATTAAAAGATTGTCTTTATTTTAGATTTTGAACCTATAAAAATGATTCTTTTTAAAAAAATAAAATAAAATTTCCATATTAGATTCTCATCACCACCAAACTCAATCTTGTTTGTGTGTGATATTGCCTTAAACAAGAGATGAGGAATGAGAGAAGCAACCATACAAGATTAGAGTTTTTAGTCTTCTAGAAAACATAGAAGATATTTTTCCACAATGATAATCTCAGCTCATGGAGAACTCTTACAAGTCTACCGAAAATATTAAAGTTTTCCCTCCTAGGATTCTTTGCTCCATATTTTTCTTTCCATCCATACTAGTAAGAGTTTTACACTGCTCACCCCAAATAAATACAACCGATGTAAAAGTAGTTCCCTAAAAAATGCTCTCAACATGATAAAGAATTTTGAAAATAACAAATACCAAAGTGAGCGTTGTTGCATTGCAAGAATTCTAGGTTAATTGGCTTCTGAAATCTAACAAGCTTGAGCTTATTAACCTGCCGAATAATTTTTATGTTTTTTTTGACAGAGACCAAGAATTTGTCTTGAAACTACTATTTGATGGTCCATGCTTGATCCAATATCAATATTAAAGATGGAATATCACCTAGGGGTGAATAGGTGATTATAAAAAATCTTTCGCTAAAGCTCAAGAGCATAAAATAGAGACAAAGAGAAGAACAATGAACACAAGAGATTATACTAGTTCGGTCCAACTCTTGACCTACGTCCAGTCCCCAGAAACACTTTGGGAATTCCACTATCTCGTAATTTTATTACACACTCTGTAACTCTCGAGTAATCCTCTCACTAAAACTTACTCCTCTTTACAAGTAGTAATCAAATAAACACAGACACAATTACACACTCTATATTCAAGATGATCCTTTCACTAGGACTCACTCCCCCTTACAATTTGTAATTGTACACCCACACTTAAGGTTTCACAACCTTAAGATTTTAGCAACTAAGATAATCAAATAGTGTTTAACTCCTCACTGAGTAAATAAATGATAACCACTGAAGTACGTACAAAAAAAAAATCGAAGATATTAAATGAAACTAACGAAACAGTTAATTGCAATAATACAGAATTGTATGCACAGCGTTTCAGTAGGTGGCGAATTCAATGATTTTGGTATTTATAAATGTTGTAATTAATGACCATTAGTAAAGTTTGAAAATTAGCCGTTGAGACTCTTGAATATAGCTGTCAGAAAGATGAAGTTCACTTTCGCTGTTAATGATCCAGGTGGATTTGCCGTCATGACATTCTCTTATTCCTTCTGTTTTGCCTGTTGTGAAATAGCATTTAATGAGAGATAGGAGTAGCAAGAATGTCTTTCGGATGATCAGAGAAATGGTTGTTATGATTGCGTCTTGATATGGCAACTGCATTTAATGCGTTCTAAGACACAAATTGCTTTACAACAATATGATGTTATTCCGAGGTTTAATCATCTGAAACTCATTAGCAAACTAATTAAAAGCAATTAGGAATAATAATGAGTGAAGATAAGGATTAATCAAATCACAGACAATGATTCTCAGTTTCTGAAGACTGTGATTTTCAAATCTGATAAAGTTAACTTCAAGTTAAAAGTAACGTTAACTTGAAATAATAAGTTAACTTGACATAATGACTCTAGGTATGAAATATTGTAAATGGAGTCACGTTAATGCTTTCACAAAAGACTTCGAATTAGAGTTAAATAATGTCTTTAAAAAAAGTTAACTTGAAAGAAGAGGAAGTTAACTTGATATAAGTGAAAGTTAACTTGAAATATTGGCTTGAAAATTAACTTGAAATGTTGACTTGAAAGTTAACTTGATATTGAGAAAGTTAAAATTGCAAGTTGAAGAAAAAGCTTAACTTGATATTTAACCAGATAGTTAACTTGATGTTTGAGAAAGTCAAAAACGATAAGTACAAGAAGAGAACATCTAACTTGATATATATAGTTATTGACTGGATGCAATAAGTATTTAACTTCAAGTTAAATGCTTTTCATTAAGAGTCAAAAACACATGGGAGAAAAAAAAATAGCATTTAACTTCAAGTTAATAAATATTTACCTTGAGTCACATATGTTTTAACTTCAAGTTAAGAAATGTAAATTGGAAGCAAACATTCTCTGACTTCAAGTTAAACTTTAAATTTCAAGTTAAACTCCAAGTTAAACTTCAAGTTAAGCATTTTTCCTTCAAGAGTTAAAAACGCACAGATGGAACCATATTTAACTTCAAGTTAGCAAAAATTTGCCTTGAGTTATTGACTTCTCTTTTAAAAACTTTCATTTTGAAAATGGCCCAGTATTGAAGAATATCGCTATTGACTCGAGGCACTAAGTTTTTAACTTCAAGTTAAAAACGAAGGTTGAGTTAAAAAGAGATGTTAAGAAAGATATTGTCTTGAGTCAATTATTTGTTAACTCTCTATGTTTTGATGATAACTGACAATTGTAAACACAAGTTGTAGTTTGTCTTTGGTAAGTTGAAAAACTTACTGTCAAATGCAAACTCGATTTTTTGTTTCAAAACTCGAGTTTTGGCTTTGACGGAGAGTTGCTCATTTTCAATGAACAAAGCAAAACTCAAGTTTTCATGAGAAAACTCGAGTTTTGGCCTTACAGAGAGCACTCCGTTTTTCACCTTGAGACAAACTCGAGTTTTGGATTACACAAAGGCTTCTCATTATTTTCTGATGAAGACAAAACTCAAGTTTTCATTTGGAAACTCGAGTTTTGGCCATACAGAGAATCTCCAACATTTTGAACATATGCAAACTTAGTTTTGATTTAAAACTCCAGGATTTCACTTTGCCATGAGTTTTCTAAGTTTTCTCAAAGTTGTGAGAAAACTCAAGTTTTGGTTTGGAAACTCGAGTTTTTACTTGGCAGAGAGTTTTCATGTTTTACTCAATTTTTGAAAACTCCAGTTTTCATAAAAAAACTCCAGTTTTGACTTGGCTCAGAATTTTCAAAGTTTTCATACTTAAAATGAAAACTCGAGTTTTGTTTTGGAAACTCGAGTTTTGGCCAAGCCGAGAGCATTGCACTTTTTCAATGTTTTGAAAACTCAAGTTTTGGATGAAAACTCCAGTTTTGATGTTTTGGACTAAAACTCATACTTCACATTAAAAGTCCAAAACTCGAGTTTAGTTTTGGAAACTTGAGTTTTGAGTTTCTTTCGAAAATGTGTTCCAAAGCTCAAATCGCGACCTTTCTCTTTGGATGGAGGAAACTCGAGTTTGGTTATGGAAACTCAAGTTTTGCCTTAAGTACACAGTTGAAAACTCGAGTTCAGAAGAACAAACTCGAGTTTGTGTCGCAGAGTTTGAAAATCGAATCTGACGAATTTGTGAAACCTTCTTGTTTGATCTTGATACTTCCTATCATCAATCATCTATGTTCTTAGCTATGTTTAACCACTTTGTTAGTGAGTTTCAGATGATTTAGAAGATGTTTATTGAAGGATAAAAGCTAAAGCAAAAAGTGACGTCAGCTCATTAAATGTAAAACCTAGAAAGTTGCATACTTTTGGGTAATCCTTCTGTACACGTCTACAAAAGATTAATGTCTGCTTTCCACTTCCAGTAGCTACTATTCCAACGGATTAATATTCAAGAAGTCAACGCTAAACTTCTGTGCAACTGGATTAAGTGAAAAGTAGAGAGAGAAGAAGACTAAACCACTCTCTAATCCTTGTTGAATTTCTCCAACGAATATATTAGGGAATTCAACTGCCATTTAATGCTCTCTTGATATAAATAGAGCTGCATTCAAATCTTCTCAACTAACACACCTGCTGAAAATGAATTGCATTCAAGTCTACACTTATTCTTTCAGTTTTCACTTGTAAAAGTATCTTCTGATACATTAACCTTCAGTGTTCATCATTATCCACTTTTAAAGATAGTTTCTTATTTGTAAATCATTTATTGTAAAGAATAACAAGTCAGGGGACTTGGTAATTGGGTTCATTGATTGCAACTTGTAAGGGGGAGTAAGTTCTAATGAGAGAATTACTTTGAGTACAGAGTGTGTAATCAATTGAGATAGTGAAAATCCCAGAGAGTCTGGGGACTGGACATAGGTCAAGAGTTTGGACCGAACCAGTATAAATATCTGTGTCTTGCTATTCTTCTCTATTCTCTGTTCACCTCTGTTTTACTGTTGAAAAACAGAGCAATCGCAAAAAGTTTTTCAAAATCCTAAATTCACCTCTCCTCTTGGTGATTTAGCTCCACCTTCAACTTCAAGTTAAAAACTCTTATTTTGAAATAATATAATGCAGTATTTGACTGGAGTCAGAAATGCTTTAACTTCAATTTAAAATCTCAAATTGCCTTGAGTCATTTGTTTTTGATTTGAAGTTAAACCTTATAGACTCTTTGAAAAATGGAGTTCATAAAGGCATTAATTTGAGTCAATACATTTTTAACTTCAAGTTGAAAACAATATAAGCGCGAAACACAGAATTTAAAACTTTGGGCATAGATAACTTGAGGCAAGGCATAACTGACTTGAAGTTGATGTTTTATTTTAAAAAATACTTATTCAAGGCATTAACTTGAGGTTCTTCTGCTATGACTTCAAGTTACTTTAAAACAGAAAATTCACAATGAATTTGTCTTGATTTTAATTATAATTGTTATCATCAAAATAAGAGAACTAACAAATACTTAATAGTGCAGAGATAGAGTGAAAACTTTAATCCTTACTATAACAAAAGTTAGGAAAATGGCAATTTGGGTAAGAGTTCCAACCTTGCCAATGCAAGTTTGCTCTGAAGAATGTATGCTTGAGCTAGATACTGTGATAGGTAATTAAAGCTCTTAAAGTTGACGTCAATACTCTGGCTCAGTGTACGTAGTAATCAAAATAAGGCTATGCAAAGGGTTAAATTTGCTAAAGTAGAAGTTGGCGCAAAGTATTAGGAGAGAAGCTGATTTCATGTTTGGAAACAAATTATAATCTGTACTTTTGGATTATTATTTTGTTTGCATATATATATATATATATATATATATATATATATATATCTGTGTGTGTATGTTCTTCGTTTGCACAGCAAGAGTTTAATAACATAAGCGAGATTAATTATTTATATGTCTTTATATATGTGTGTGTATGTGAAATATCGGGAGTTTCTTAAACTGGTGGTTTTTTATACTTATAGGGTCTTGTTTGTTGGCATTATCCTCAACTGCAACAAAAAATGCTAAGAAAAGGCCCAAAATAAATCAAAAACTGAAATAAACTGAATTAAATAATACAGTTTGGTAAATTTCCCCTTTAGTTTCGGTATGGTGCTAAAAAATCATACAATTCGTCTTTACCTTTTCTTGTTTCTAATGAAAACTGAATGCTCGCTCTTCAGGTTAAACGAACAGATGCTTCCAAGGATCTGTTTGGTAAGGAGGATTTAGAGGAGAGAGAATTTTTTAGTTGAATTTTTTTTTAAAAAATAAATAGAGAAGTGGGATTGAAAAATCTTAATAAAGAGAAGATATATGATTAAAGAGCAAGAAAAATTAATTAAAATCTTTTCGTGGCACACTTCCCTTCCCCTCCCCACATACCAAATAAGCCCTAAAGGAACTCTGTTTGGTGTTACGTCACCCTCTGTTTGGTGTCGTTTTCCAAGAGTGTTACGTCACCCTCTGTTTGGTGTCGATTTAGGTTTTCCCTTTGAGTTATTCTAAGTCGCAGGTACGACCTAAATGATTTATTTGTTCATTAATTGGGTGATATTAACTTTTTCCTTGTGTGAGACTCGTCAAGAGTGGATAGAACCAGCTTGCGTAGCGTCAAATATGCTGTTGAAAGCTTGGTAGTAGTCATCTCAACATATAAATTAACGCCTCCTGGAGTGGCATGGATATAATAGAAGGACTAGTGATTAAACTGAAAAAAAAAAAAGTTGAAGGATTCAATTAAAAAAAAAACTATTGGACCTACTCCAAAATCAAATGAAATTATAGGGATATGAAGGTTAGTTTTCCCATAAAAAAATCCATCCAAATTAATACCAAAAGAGCATTAAGACCGACTAAGCACATACCATTCCAGTAAATCTATGTTCTTGAAAAGGACTCTTATTTTAAGAAGCACATACCATTCCAACATAACCATTAAAGTCAAGAGTTGGTCGTCTAGGGGCAACAAATCGATTTTAAGAAGCTTGCACTTCCTCTGATCTTATAAATCACAACTAGCCAAAACACGTAGCTCAAAATGTATGAAGAGAGTTCGTGAGAAGGAATGGGTGAAGAAATTGAGAGGATGTGTAATATTGTCAATGAAGTGTATGGATGCCCCAAAGTCAACAATATTGTCAATGAAGTGTTAGAATGTTGCATAACTTGCATATAGGACAGGAGGGCAATAATAGTATAAGTTTAATTAACTAAATGTTACTGGCCAAAAAAATGTTTTAATTTTTCAAACTCCACAACATATAGATGGAAACAATTTTTTTTTTTTTTTTTGCCAACGGAAAATAATTTCCTAACTTACTCTCAAGTTAAACTATTTTAAATTATATATTACTTCATAAATATAAGACAAAGTTGACTTTTTTTTTTGGTATGGAGAAATTAAGAAAGCTAAATAAGCTACTTAATCTCTCCTTAGATTATATATCAGTTTATAAGTTAGGAAAAATAGTTTGGACAAAAAATGATAAAGATAAATATTTTAAAATAATTTAATTAGCTTCCTTAATCTTTTCAAAAACTTTAATTTTATCTTATATTTTAGACCCGAAGGAGTATTATTACGGTTACAATGGGGACTAGAGTAAATTGGGCCAAAGCAACGTGGATTTTAGCTCAGGGGCTATAGACTTTTATATTCAAATCTAAATAAGAATTTTACAATTGATTATATCAAAAAGGAAAAAAAATTACGATTGATATTTAATCTTCCAGTCAACTTTTTGGTTTCTTTTTCTTCCCAACCAAAATTCTGAAGGGAAAAAGATAACAAAGTATTATTTGAAATTCAAAATCTCAAATAAGTGATTTCCTACTCAATGAGTAGTTAATTGCTTTACTCTTATAATTAATGCAACAAGATATATTGATTTAGAATTTTGAAGTTCAAATGGTATTTTATTGTCTTTTTCCTAATTGTAATTTCTTTTATTACCAACATCCAATATCTAATATTGTTGAGGCAGATTTGGGTATTATCAGGTCTAACCTAATTCCCCTATTGTAATTCTTTTTATGTTTTCAATCCACTAAGTTTAAACTCTCTGGTTTTGTTTATTTTCTTAAAAATCAAATCGTTTTTACTTGATCCAATTAACATTAATTAGTCAAAATTTTAATTTGGCCTATAGCTTAAGAATGAATTCAAATTTTAAGAAGGCCAAAAAAAAAAATCAAATTTGAAATATTTAAACACGTTTTTTTTTTGCTCAGAATTTAAACACGTTTTTTCAATAACAATTTTAAACACAAGTTTAAACTGTTCTTCCTCTTATAATATTATTTTTTCAACAAGGCTGATCGAAATCAAAACATTTCCAGTTTTACAAAGGCATGAACATATTAATTGACTGGAAAACTTTTTCTTTAGCAAGACTAAGCAAAAAACACATATATGTTATAAATATATTAGGATGTGGATATCTATTCTCTCCACACTGGTCCCAATGTATCACAAAGTATCATATCATATTATATTGAGATATGGAGGTAGCACATGTTCACCACCCACCAGCCTACAATTGGAAATAGAAAAAGCAATTACATGAGTATTAGTGTGCTGGACGTGTTGCAGAGAATGTCCAATGTATTAATATATTATTTAGTGAGTTGTGTACTTCTATTGGCTATAAATAGCCTCATACTGGACATACATTGATATGCACAGAGAAATAAGAATATGCTCCTCCTTCCTCTCATTTTCATCTTCCCTGTTCTTCTTTCATTTACCCTATATTTCTTTCAGTTTTATATCACGTTATTAGCACGAACTCACCACTGAGTTCTTCATACTCTTACTCTCATTTAGATCTGCAAATTTTCCAGTACACCTCTGGGTCTAAGTTCTCCATCAAATTTACCAACTGTCCCTTTTTCGCATCCAACAAGGATAGTCTCCATTACCAACTTCTCACCTTCCCGATCGAATTGTGTAATCATGGAATCAACTTCATGGTTTTCTGCTCGTCTCTTGACTTCCTCAACGCAGCCGCTGACGGATCTTGGGTTGAGGTTGAGCATCAACTCTCCATCTCTTATTGACTCTCGTCATCATTTTCGTTGGCCATCGGAGGGAAGAGAAAGGAAAGAAGATCATGGGAGGTAGAGAGACATGTCGATGATAGTGGTGACAAAAAGAGGAGAGGACGTCGGAGATAGTGATTCTCTGATCCCTCTTAGGTGTTGAGCACTCTGGTGTTAGTGAAAAAGAAGGACGGATCAACGATGGTGGTGAAGGACCAAGTAGAGCCTCCATTGATGAAGCTACAAAGAGCTGAAAATATGAATGATTCAGGTACGCTCCTGTCAGTCGGTTAGTAAGTGAATGAATGGATGATTAATTAAAAAGAAAAAAGAAAAAAAGAAAGAAAACATAGAGTGTTGAAATAAATAATTATATGGGCCCATACTTAATTATTACTCTCTCTGTCAATTACCCCCTTCAATTCTTGTATGCCTTACCGCTCATAAAAATGCATGCCAGAAAGATAATGGTGGATGAATAGTTTTTTTATTTTAAAAAATAGAATATGTAGGTGTCATTCACTCATTCCAATAAGTAGAAGTTGGCGGATCCAGACCCATGTGAATTTATTGAAATGGCATCGCCTTTGTTGAGTTTTGGTTTCTAATAACCAAAATATTTGATTTAAATGATTAATACTTTCTCAATGCCATGGCAGCATTTGCGTATATTGCGTTTGATAATAATGGTTTGGTTTGAAAATTAATGGGTACATTTGAAAAGTATGATAGAGAAAGTATTAATCTAATGAAAAAAAAATGTATTTGAAAATCAATGGCTAGGTTTGGTTAATAAGTCACGGGAAAAGCATACATATTTATACTATGTATATTTTTTTAAAAAATAATCATGCAATGGGTTTGAATCATACACAACGAAAATTGGAGGATTCCACAATTATTTATTTAAAAAAAATTAAATAAATAAAGGGCCGTGATTTTGGATAGAATTAATGGGAAACAAGTTGAAGTTGTGTATGGATACCTTGTGATTGTCCCATGACATTTTTAAAAGTATATGCTTAATTGAATTATGAGTGGCAAACATGCATAATATTTTTATTTGCCTTTGTGCTTGGGCAATTTTTGGGCTCTGTAAGAGTTTTAGAATTTTTAAATGATTATATATATATGGGGCATAGATAATAGCATGTAAAAGCATTAACTGAAAATATCCAGCTGCAATTCATGCCATTTATAGAAGTTTGGGGGTATTAATTATACCTCCCTCTAAGTTATTTGTAAGCAAAATTTGTGGTTTCTCATATGTGCATTTATTTTATGTCTCATTCTATATTTTGATTATATACTAATAATAAATGGTCAGAAGCCATATAAATTTAATTTCTTATTATAAGATTGCATGGTCATGAAGATATGAGACACAAATTAATCTGAAGTGCCTAGAGACAATTTGGCCTGAAGCCGTGAGACAATTTGGCCTGAAGCCATGAGACACCTGAAGCCATGAGACAAATTGGAGTGAAGTCAAATCCATGATTTTTATATGTTACTATTTGGTACTATAAGACTTGCTTGTTCTTTAGAAAAAATTAAATGGATTGTATAACCACCAGAAGATGGTTGTTCTTCTAAAAGTTTGTTATAAATAAATATATATATCTATTTTGCTCCTGCAGTAGCAATATTGTGAAAGAGGTTTTAAGAAATATTCTGAATTATTTTCTTGACCTCATGTTACCAAACAAACCAATGAGTTTTTGTCAAGAATCATGAATATTGCCCAGAAGTGAATGAAGTAACACATGAATTTATTGTGACATTTGTTTGTTATTAATATTAAGGCCCTGAAGGCTTATGTTTCAAATATCATACAATAAGATTTTAGTAGTATTGGAAAGGTCTTGTCCAGAAAACAATAACTTGCCAAGATTTATGCCGTAATAAGAGTAAAAGGCTAATAGTCCTGGGGACTAATAAGTATATTTTGCCCAACTTTATAAGAGAGGCTAATGTTCAGACTATATATGTGGCAGTATGACTGAAGGCTCCGGAAAAGCTAATATTGTTACCCGAAGTAACAAATATTTTACTTTATAAAAGAAACTTATTAAGTTTTAAAGATATCTGTAAAAATAAGTATCATACTATTGTAAACCAGAAGTTTCCAAATAGTAACGCAAATTAGAAGTTTGTTGTAAACTAGAAGTTTACAAATAATCAAGGGACTGTAATTGTAAACCAAAGGTTTACAAATATAGCAAATCAAATGTTTGCTAATGCAACCAATGAGATATTAAAGAGGCAAAGAGATGCAGAGCAAAGTCTAGATTTATTTTGAAGCCAAAGGCTCAAGAGAAATAAATAAGCCCAAAAGGTAATATAATGTTTACTTTTCGTTGTTTTTGTTATTTAAATTTTTTGTGATCACATATCATAACTTCGTTGCCATGAAAATTTTACTATATGATTCTAAGTTATTTTGATCATGAATAACTTCATATGTGGTGGATTGTATATATTTTATGTATATACAAGTTAATTGAAGTATATTAGTCATGCATAATGAGATTATCTAGTGATGCAATATTATATGTTTGGTCCTGAAGAATCAACATAGTTTTTCCTTCTGAGGTTTAAAAGAGTTTGAATGTGATTATGAAATACCAATAAAAAGAAAGTATGTTTTATAACTCACACTTGAGGGGGAGATTGTTAGAATACAAATGTGAGCTAATTTTTGAAAGTTAGAATACAAGTGTGAGCTAATTTATACTTCTCACATAGCCTAATAGATCTCCCAAAATGGTCGTTACATCATGATGCGAATTGAAATGTTTATTATTGGTTAAGATATATGTTATAGTAAACCAGAAGTTTACTAATCCAAATATGTTATTATTGGTAGAGATATACGTTACAGTAAATCAGAAGTTTATTGACCCAAATAAATTTGTTGTTGGCATGACTTGTTTGATTATCCGAGTCATATATATAATTCATATAAGATTATGCATTGACATCCATTGAAGAACCAAGAGATTCTTCATAACCAACATATTGTTTATGGATTATATGATATGATGTTTGTTCTCATTTATCATGACTAGTAATGGATCTCAGTATTTCTAGAAATATATATGGGCCCATTGAAATGACATGTAAACCATAGAAATTTGAAAGATGCATCTATAAAATGGTTACATGTGAGATTATTAGCTTACAACCAGAAGTTTGTAAGAATGCAACCTGAAGTTTGCAGTAATGTTTGAATAAATTAAGCGCGCTATTTGCAGATTATACGATCCATAAATCATGTATTCAATACTTATGAGAACAAAGATTTCTATGTTGGTATATTTATTTAGGAGATTTATACTGCATGAGTAATCAATTGTCATCTGACATCGTTTTCCCAACATGAGGGGGAGAAAATAAGCAGTTGGGTAAAGCAATTAGCTGGAATGAATTATCATCGGTTTATTTTGATCCTCGTACAAAATAATGTGAACCGAAAGTTCAAAAGATAATTCATTTGCTGAATTTAGCTAATCAAATGCCGGACGCATTTACTGACTCAAAGAAAGTGACAAAGTCACATGTCCCAACTGCTAATGCTCCTATCAGAAATGATGCCTGTTGGTTATGATTAGTTTTGATGATGTCTTATATAGATGTCATTGTTAAAAGCAAAAAGATTGAGTAATATAGTTATCTCCTACTTCGACTAACTATTATGTTTAATGTAGATTAGTCCAAGTTAAATTAAGGAGAATGATCAAGAAGGAGATAAGAGATAAAAGAAAGAAGTATATCTGCAGAGGTTGTCAAGAAAACATAATGTTATCAATGGATTTTGAAGGATAACCAAGAAGAAGAGAAGAGACTAGAGAAAGATGTTATCAAAAGAACTTGCACAATATAATAGGAATATCAACATTCAAGTTCTTGTGATACTGGGAGTCTCTATAATAAGCAGAAGTTGGAATGAAGCTTCATCATGTTCTGAATGTTGAAGCTGCAAATAATGATGAGCCCAAGCTAATTGATGAAGAATGATCAAGTTGGGAGATGGAAGAATGAATAACTTGTTGAATTTAATGAAGAGATCATTATTCAAGTTCTTATATTGATGCTAGAAGTCTCCAAGGTCATATGGAAGTTGGAATGGCTCAATTCAGAGTTAAATCAAGCAAATATGAGGTCCAGGACGAGAAAACTCGAGGTTTGAGTATAAACCTCGAGGTTTGAGTGTCTTCAGCATCTTTGGTGTCTTTGGACAAGCAAACCTCGAGGTTGCAACTGAAACCAAGTGAAACCTCGAGGTTGCAGTCCAAACCTCAAGGTTTCAGCACTATCAGCAACTCTGGTGCACTCTGTTCCACGTTCAGCTTCTGGCGACCTTCGATAATTTGATGATATCTCTCAAACCAGGATTCGGATTGACATGAAACCAACGGCATATCAAACTAGACATCTAACACGTACTTGTGACAAAGATTCAAGTCCAAAGGAGTTCAGATCAAGGAGATATGAATTTTACAAGTTGACACAAACATCACCGTCACAGTCAGAACCAAGCTTTAATGTTTTGAGTGTATCTCACAAACCACAAATCCAATTGAGCTCAAATCGGTGCCATTGGAAAGTAGACACACAGAGATTTCCAACAAGAGTTGAACAGACCAAAACGGAGTTCAGACCAAGGAGATATGGCTTTTGAAAGTTGACGGTCAGTTCAGGACATCAGCAAAAACGCTGATCAAGAACAGCCTTCATTCATTGGATCATAACGGACATAATACAATGGGTTTGGAGCTGATTCTTCTTGCATTGGATTCTTACCATGAGCTTGGACATGTAAACTTGAGTTTGAGGTTTGGTATTCTGTCTTAAAACTTGAGATTTCATGAAAATACTTCAAACCTCGAGTATCACTTTTGAACCTCGAGTATTATGGCTTACAGAGAGCAAATTGGTTTTCAAAATATTGAAAACCTCGAGGTTAAGTTTACAACCTCGAGGTTGAGCCTTGTTTTCAAGAACTGAACTGTGTAATTTCAGAGGCAACCTCGAGTATGGAATTTCAACCTCGAGCTTATCGGGCTCTAGTGAAGAATGAAATTTTGAATCAAGTTTCTAACGTCAAGGTTACCTTTGGAACCTCAAGGTTGGTGAGCCTCTGTGATTTTCAAAAGGTTTCTTTTTAAAGGGAAACCTCGAGGTTCACTTTTCAACCTCGAGGTTACATGTTTTAAAACCTGTGTTTGCCTGAAACCTTCAGGCAAACCTCGAGGTTGGATGAACCAACCTCTTCACAAACCTCAAGGTTTGTCTCAAGGTTTGCAGCCGTTACTGCAGATTCAAATTTGGCAAATCTGTAATACCTTCTTGTTTGATCTCAATGCTTTACATGATTATTCTATATTGATTCTAGATATGTTTAACCATCTTTCTAGTGAGTTTCAGACAGATTAACAAAGGTTTATTGAAGGATTAGAGCCAAGAGCAAAAAGGTGTCAGAACATTTAATGCTCAGCCCAGAAAGTTGCTTCCTTTGGTTAATCCACTGATACACGACTGCAAAAGGATTAAAGGAAGTTTACTACAACAAGAAACATCCTCTCTAACGGATCTATTGCCAGAAAGCCAACTCAGATCAATTATACAACTGGATTAGTTGGAGATTAGAGAGAGAAGCTGACCACACTTAAAGTTAATCAGCTACAACGGTCTGATTGACTCTTCAACGGTCAAAAACGGTCACAGACTCTTCCCTACCTATAAAAGACATGGATTGAAGCAGAAAAACGGGGAGATACAAGGATACAATGCCAAAATGCTGAACCTCTGCTTCTTCATCATTCTCACTCTGTTTTTCATATCTAGATAGCTTAGAGAGAGAAATGATTTGTATCTGTACTTCAGTGATTACTTATCCATTCCTTTGAGAGGAAACTTATTGTAAACACATTATCTTTCTGAGAGTTACTCAAGATTGGGTAATCTTGAGTGGGATATACATTGTGTTGATTACAACTTGTAAGGGGGAGTGAATCCTAGTGAGAGGATTGCTTCGAGTGCAGAGTGTGTAATCAAGCAGTGTATTGATTACAGATTGTAAGGGGGAGTGAATCCTAGAGAGAGGATTGCTTCAGTTACAGATCGTGTAATCAAGCTTATTGAAGATAGTGGATTGAAAATCCCAAGTGTGGCTTGGGGACTGGACGTAGGTCAAGGAGGGCCGAAACAGTATAAATCTGTTTGCAAGCTCTTCTTCCTTATCCTTTACATTTCCAGCATTTACATTTGAGCAATTATCAATTGTTTGGAAACTTACTTTTGTTACTCAAGATGAAAACACTGAATTGCGAAAATGTTTTAAAGAGAGGAAATTTTTATATATCACCCAATTCACCCCCCCTCTTGGGTGATAGCCGGAACTTACAATGCTCCTGAAGGACAACCTATTATAAATGAATTGAAAGCACGCCTAAAGCGTGGTAGGTCCATCGGTCCCAAAGAGAAATCCTCAAAAGAGAAAAGGAGCTAAGAATATAGATAATCAAATTGAGGATAATTAAGAAAATCTTAGTTGCTCCAGAAGAGCCATCTCCTGAAGAGTTATTATCTTCAGTAGAGATATCTCCAGAAGAGAATGTTGTAGTCCCAGAAGAGACCTAGGTACCTATAATGTGTGAAAAATTATGAGATCTCAATAGAATCCGATGGGACCGAAATAAAGTCAACGTTGACAACATCTTTGCTTATAATATAGCATATGATGAATGATGATGATGATAATGAGTCATAATCCATTAGTGTGAGCCAATAGTGAAAGAATTGGCCCCTATGGAAAGATACAATTAATGCAGAATTAAAATATTGGCAAACTGAAAAGTACTTGGACCTGCAGTCCATACAACTAATGATGTAAAAGCCAATGATATAAAACCAGTTGGATACAAATGGATTTTTGTACGAGAAGACATGAAAATGGTGAAATCACAAGATATAAGGTACGTCATGTAGTCCAAGGCTTTAAATAAAGATCTGTCATTGATTTTGAAGAAACATATTCGCCAGTAGTGGATGCGACTACTTTTCATTATTTGATTAGCCTAGTAGTAAATGAAGGGCCTGATCTGTGTCTAATGGATGTTGTAACTGCCTATTTGTATGGCTTACTTGATAGTGATATTTATATCAAAGTCCCTGAAGGACTCAACATGCCAGAAGCACATGTCTCTGAAGGACTCAATGTGCCATAAGCACAAGTCCCTGAAAGGACTCAAAATGTTTGAGGCATCTAATTCAAGTTCTTAAAGAACAGTTCTCAATTAAGTTAAATAAGTCCCTTGGCCTGAAGCTATTAGGGCTCATGTCATATAATTGTTTCAAAGAATATCTGTGAAAAGAAGGGTTCAAAAATAACCTAATATGCCCATGCATCTTTGTGAAAAGACATAGAAATGAATTTGTTACAATTACTGTTTATGTTGATGATATCAATATCATTGGAACTCCTGAAGAGCTTCAAAAAAGCAATTTATTGTTAAAGAACTGTTTGGTCCAAAAGTACCATATCGTAGTACTATTTGAGTACTAATGTATCATGATTATTAGCAAGATATAGTTCTTCGCCAACACAAAAGACATTGGAAGCAATATTAATGTTGTCATCAGGGGGAGTAAAACTGATCTCATCAAAAGGGGGAGTTGATACACGCTGTACTCTTTTTTCCTTATCTAGGTTTTGTCCCACTGGGTTTTCCTAGAAAGGTTTTTAATGAGGCAGCACTAGATAGTGTATCAATGAATGATGTACTCTTTTCTTTGGCTAGGTTTTTATCCCACTGGGTTTTTCCTCGTTAAAGTTTTTAATGAGGCACATTCATAATGGACATCCAAGGAGGAGTGTTATAAATATATTAGGATGTGGATATCCATTCTTTCCACAGTGGTCCCAATGCATCACAAAGTATCATATCATATTATATTGAGGTATGGAGGTAGCACATGTTCACCGCCCACCAGCCTACAATTGGAAATGGAAAAAGCAATTAGATGAGTATTAGTGTGCTGGACGTGTTACAGAGAATGTCCAATGTATTAATATATTATTTAGTGAGTTGTGTACTTCTATAGGCTATAAATAGCCTCATACTGGACACACATTGATATGCACAGAGAAATAAGAATCTACTCCTCCTTCCTCTCGTTTTCATCTTCCCTGTTCTTCTTTCATTTACCCTATATTTCTTTCAGTTTTATATCAATACATACATACTTGGGACACAAATCTACGAATAAAGAATTAATCTAACGAAGTAAGACCCATCAGATTCCTTTAGGTTTTGAGTTCAAGTTCTACAGATTGCACCTAATTAAGCTAGGAGGAACAGCGGAAGTCAGGTGCTTGGAACACAAATTAAAAAGGTGCCAACAACAGTGATACCCTAGATAATAGGGGAACGGCTTCAGTCCACTCGCTTAATATTCACTTCCTATCCACTTCTTGGAGTGACACCGTTTCTGTCAAAATAGGACCAGGGCCAACTAACACCACACGACATCGTTTCTTTTGTTTTATGCCTTACATCATATTATTAATTTGAAAGGGGAAGTGCATGTTAAGTGACAATTTTTCTTTGGCTCCTTCCATTCTTCTTTGGCGCGTTCTGCTCTAACAAAGCGCGGGAAAGTTGAAGAAGTTATTGTGAAAAGGTTTTCGACAAAAAATTTAATGAGAGATAATTGTGGGCATTGAATATTGGTAAGAGTTCTAACTGATGACAATGATGAATCAGTTCTGTAAATAATAATAATAACAATAATCATAGATGCATCAGTTCTCAAAATGCTGAAGAAGCGCAGTGTTTCTTCAGTTAGCCCATAAACAGAAGGAACACAATGATAATCTGATCAGCAAGACTGAAAGCAAAAGAAAATAGGAAACGGGAAATATATAAAAACTCTTATATAGAAATGGTTCTGGTAATAGAATTTATATCACAGTGTTTCTGGTTTATATCTCGTTTTTTCCCTCAGTTGTATTTGTCTTCTCTATTTGTTTCATCTTTTATCACTGTGGACCGTTTGTTTGCTTCTGTATCAGCTGTATCTGGCTTCTCTGTAACCTCTCAATTTTTATATGGAATAGTATATACTTTTCGAGGAAAAAAATAAAAAATAATAAGACTAGAGAAACCTTAGACATTTGGATAAAATCCTTTTGAATGACCTCACATCCTATTGGCATCCACTTGAATGTTTGATTCTATGAAATAAATATATGTGTGTATATTTCAATGAAAGTTTGATAACAAAGTTGAATTTATATGAGTTTCTAGTGATATATGTATGTGTATGCTTTGTTTTGGTTTATATGTGTGTGTGTGTGAAAATATATGTATAGTTTATAATTAATTTATTCTTTGATCATTGATTGACATTGGCCATTTACTTTTTAATTTTGCAGGAGCCATGGCTGTTAATTTGACTCCTACACTTAATCTTGAATTTGACAATATAATAGAATCATGGGAATTTTGGAGGGCATATGGTAGAAGAATGAGTTTTGGTGTTAGAAAGCAGAAGTTTAACAAGAGTAAAAAGGATTCGTCAACATATACATCTTATCTATATGTTTGTAATAAGGAAGGGGTGAGAAAACCAAATACACGAGAAGTGCAAATTAGGAAGTTTAGAGATGAGACAAGAACAAGTTGTGAAGCTAGAATGAAAGTCAAGCTAGTAGATGGAAAATATAGAGTAAGTGAAGTGTTTCTAGATCATAATCATCCTCTTCAGCCTCCAGAAGCAGTTCATTTGCTTGCATCGCAAAGAGGACTAACACAAGCTCAATGTTTGGAATTAGAAAATGCTGAAAAAGCTGGGATTAATAAAAAAATCAGCATTCAATTTGCAAAGCCAATATGCAGGAGGTCGAGACAATTTGGGATATACAAGAGTTGATGTGAAAAATTATCTTAATTCAAGAAGGCAACGGGCTATGAAATACGGTGAAGCTGGATGTATATTTCGTTATTTTGAACGACAATTGGCAAAAAATCCATCATTTTTTTCATTCTCACCAGATGGACTTAGATGAGCAAGTGACAAATGTGTTCTGGGCTGATGCACGTATGTTGGTTGACTACGCTTGCTTTGGAGAAGTCATTTCACTTGATACTACTTATTGCACAAATAATAACCATAGACCTCTTGCAATTTTCTCAGGCTTCAATCATTATAAAGGAGGGGTGATTTTTGGAGTGGCATTGTTATATGATGAGACCATTGAGACATTCAAATGGCTCTTTAACACTTTTTTGCAAGCACACAAGAATGCAAGGCCAGTAACAATCTTTATTGACCAAGATGCTGCTATGGCATGAGCATTACAAGAAGTTATGCCACATGTAAAACATGCCTTGTGCACATGGCATATTTCAAAGAATGCAATGAAGCACCTTCTAAATTCATTGGTTAGAGATTTCAACCATTGCATGTATCATTGTTGGGAAGAAACAGAGTTTGAAGCAGCTTGGCAAGCATTATTAGCAAAACAAGATATAGCAGAAAACTCATGGTTGATGTACATGTACCAAATTAAAGAGAAATGGGCAGCATGCTATTTGAAGAATTCAAGGACACTTGGTATGAGAAGCACACAAATTAGTGAAAGTGTCAATGCCTCCGTCAAAAGTTGCACTAATGTTAAATTGGATATCAATCGATTCTTTCAACAATTTGAACAAGTTTTGGAGGATAAACGCTATAACGAATTGAAAAGAGATTTTGAGGCACGTGACAAGTTGCCAATGTTGTTATTGCAGAGTTCATGTATGCTTCGTCAACTTTTTCATATCTATACTCGACCTATCTTTGATTTGCTCCAATATGAATATGATTTACGTGATGCTACATGTATAAAAGAGAGAAAAGAGAGAAAGAAAAATGAAAGTGAAGAGGAAAGTGCAACCGTGTTTGATTATGTCATCACCATGTATGATAAGAAAAGGGAATATAGTTTGACATTTGATCCTTCAATGGAGACAATTACTTGTAGCTGCAAAAAATTTGAACGAGTGGGCATATTATGTTGTCATGCATTGAGAGTATTGAATGAACGTAATGTCAAACTATTACCCCAAAAATATATTATGAAGAGATGGACAAGAGAAGCATGATGTGGTGTAGTGCATGATATTAAAGGAAAAGAAATTGAAGTTGACCCTAAATTACAAAGATCAAATCGATACAGACAATTATGTCCCTTGCTTGTCAAATTAGCAAGTGACGCATCAGAAAGTCCAGAGGCATTCTCTCTTGTCCATGAGTCTGTGTTGGAACTTAGTAAGAAAGTAACTGAGCTTCATAAAAAACACCTATCAGATGACAATAATGGTGATGAGGATGGTGTGGGGAATCGTCATGATGGTAATAGTTGTGGCAAAGTTGTTGGTTTCAAAAAGAGATATGGTAGAAAGATAAGTAAACGAATAAAGAGCTGTGTTGAAATTGATTCAAAAAGATGAAGAACTAAATCCTCTAAAAAACCTCCTCAAGTTTCACAACCTTTGATAACTTCACAGGTATACTTATGATATCAATTTAATGTTTAAATATGCATATTAGTTGGTTATGGTTTATTTCTAAATTTGGAAATGATGTAGCATAATCAACTTCAAAGATCAGGCTCATCAACTCAAACAGATCACAGTTGGACAACTCACAACCGAGTGAAATGACTTACATTGATTTGTTAATGGTATATCATATCATGTTTGACAACAAAATCAATAAATTTGTTCATTTAGAACATGTATATCTTGAGTTATTCTTTTTATTTCTTCATTGTAGGTGCCACTTGAATATGACATCACATCGCTTGAAGCATTGGATTTTAGCCAAACATATAATGCAGGTAACCATAAAGTACCATGATAAGGAGAGAAAATAATTTAGTCACTTTTATTGAATTTTGAATTTTTTACATAATAATGTCTCATCTCACAACAGAGTTGACATATACAATGTTACATAATGATACAAATACAGGTTCAATGCTTGATCGTGATGTCACTCCTACTACTACATGAAGTCTCTAGTTCAGCTTCTTTTGTGTAGTGTTTTTGTACAGCTTATTTCTTCTTCTAGGTTGCTGTCTTTTTTGGTCAAGCAAGCTCAGTTGTATTGTTCTCTTATACTGGTGCCTATTTTGATCACAGAAGCCCATCATTTTGTAGAACATCATATTCATGTCTTTTCATCTTATCATTTGAGTAGACTCTTTTTTTGTTGGTTGAGCTTGGTCATCCGTCATGTAATCTGTTATGAAACATAATATATAGTCATGCTCAGTATACATTGGATAATGAAAGTCGATGGTGCATATAAATAGAAAAGAAAGAACTTGGTCATCCTTCATGTAATCTGTCAAAGATGCTTGTACAACAAGATTAATGTCTTTTTCTAAGATATTGTAAAACTAGATTTCAAATAAAATCAAGTTCTGATAGGAAAAGTGTCAATTAGAAGGTGAAGAATTTCAGTCCCACATTTTCAAGTTTGATTCCATGAGGTTTATATGGCATCAGGTATGAATCAACATAATTGTACAAAGCATATAATGCAAAGTGGGAGAAATTACAGTTTTTATAACTTGATCAACTCTCCAATATCTGGTGGAATGGGACCTCAAAATAGATTTCCTTCAATAGTCCTATAAAGCCAGAATTACAGAGACAAGAGCTCAAAAGAAAAAAAAAAATTGGAAAAGGAGCTATTAAAAACCATACAATAGAGATGGGGAAACAAACTTCAGATGCAAGTAAACAAGAAATGTTTAACTTATTTGATATCATCCTGTAAGAGTTAGACCTCAATAGTCATATTTATTTAAAAGGAAAAGGAAACTTCACATGAGAATGGTATCTATCTCTCGTCTTCATCTAAGGATAATTGCAAAGCATGTTCCGCTTCTTTCAAGAATAAGTGAGTGAGTTGCTTTTGCTCTTGCCCATATACTATAGAACACCATTTGTTTCAACTCATACACTCATGCTCCTCAGCTTCATTGCTGTTGCTGTAGGTTTGAAAAACATATTAGCAAGAGAAAGATAACATGGAAAAGGAAAACAATTAATATAGTATATTCAAGATACTACCACACCCCTTATCATTTCTTCTCTATTCTCTTTTTCTTTGAATGCACTAAATGAAGATTATTGGTGCATAAGATTGATGGTTGATAAAATGTTTTCGAGGTTAAATAAAGAAATAGTGTTTGAAAAAAAGTACAGTTATAAAAACTCAGGTACAAGTTATGTTACAGCCCTTCTATAACCCATCATTCTTATTTGTGGACATAGATACAGGAGGATTTGGCTTGTATGCAGGTTTTGGTATATCAAATTTCTTCTACTTCTAGCACACAATATTTCAATGATTGTATACTTGATTTCAGCTTATGAACCCTCCCTTTTTTTCTTTTTCTGGGTTTTTGAATCTTGTATTTTCTCTTGCAATTGTTCTATCAGATGTCCCTATCTAGTGATTTGGATGGAAAAGAATTCCAATCAGACTTCAATTTATACTAATCTTCTTTTCTTTCCGAATGTTCTACCTTTTTGGTTTATTTCTAGCAACAGCTCAGATTATATTATATGGCTTGGATAAAATCATAACCACAATGTCAAACATTACCTTAAACTAATGGAAACAGACTGAATCATTAGTAATAGGTGTTGTGTTCTGCATTGTAAAAAAATACAGTTATAACCATTTGTACTTAGCAATTCATAGGTAAAAATCACAATACTCCAATAAAGGAAACTAATTCCTACTTACCTTCAACTACTTTCCAACGATTGGTTATCATCCCAACTATCAATAATAAGGGCCTTAAGCAGCAAATCAGTATATTGCTTATACTTCATGTGCAAAAAGCAAATCGGTGAAGTTGGTTAAAGTATTGCTCACGTGATATACCTCAATTTCAAACTAAGCCACATCCATTTTACTCAATATGGGATTTGCCGCATGAGACAATGAACATCATTTGCAAAAAGAAAGTTTCAATAAGCATCAGTATATTGCTTATACTTCATGTAAAGCTGTCAGAAATTCAGTTGTGGTACTTACTTAACTCAAAGAAGATCAGCAAGCAATTGGAAGGCTCCAGAATCACGAAAAACCTCCCATACTGTTGATTGAACGTCAAAATTGAAGTTGCTAAAAAGAAGCACAAGAATTGAGCATTATGCAAAGAAATGTACGATTGTCCATAAACTGAGCATAATCCAAGTCCACCTTACTATGAGACAGGTCCATTACACATACAGACATGAGAAATCTAAATTATGCAAGGACAAAAATCTGTTTGCAAAAATGAGAAATCTAAATTATTCTTTCAATAGAAATTTCACATGATCCAAACATACAAGTTCTGGAGAGAGTGCATGGCAGAAAGTTCTCACAGGTCAACCAATTGCAAAAAGTTCCCTTAGGACAGCCATTTTACCTAATTTGGATTCGAATACTCCATAGAATCTGAATAGCATTAGGACATTCAGCAACGATGCACAAAAATGAACACCATTGTAGCGATTTCAATAATTAAAGAAGCAAAATAAGGGAATGGAAAGAGTGAGAGGGAGAGGAGGAAGTACCTGAAGATTCGAGAACCGAGAAATTGCAAGGGATGAGAATCGTTTGGTATGAATTTGGGAAGGAGCATTGAGAACAATAAGCCCAAAATGGTAACGTTGAAATATTTAGGGGGGCTGACGGCCAACCCTAATTCCGCCTCTGCTCGGAATCACTGTTATGCTTCTTTTCCGGCCGAACATGAAGCTTTGATCGGCGACACTGCAATTCTTCAATTCACGCACGAAGGCAGTGGACAAAATTAAGGCAGAGGATGTTGGGAAGAAAATACTTGAAACAGCAGTGTCGTGTGGCGTTAGTTGGCCCTGGTCCTATTTTGAGATAAACGGTGTTGTTCAGAGTAGTGGATAGGAAGTGAATATTAAGGGAGTGGACTGAAGCCGTTCCTAGATAATAGAAACATATGTTTAATGAAATATATTTAAAAATTATGAATTTTAATATATTAATATTAGGAATTTAATATATATTCATATGATTTTATATATTAAAAATTAAATAAGATTTTTTTGTTGGTATTTTGTATTTTGATAGGCCATGTTCATGCACTATAAAAAACTGTTGTTTTATAGCGTTTAATTTGTAGCGGTTGAAATAAACCGCTACAAATGTCATATTTTGTAGCGGTTTTAGTTGAAACTGCTACATATTTGCAATAGGACCACTTGCGGCAAGACATTCGTTAGTTAGGGAACATACTTTATAGTGGTTATAACAAATTAACTGCTACAAAATTTTGCACCAAACTCACACCAAATTTGTAACGGTTGATTTGTGGCGGTTCCCTAAAAATAAACTGCCACAAAAGTGGCGCCATGTGACATAAACGTTGTGACAGTTCAAAGGAACAAATCATGATAGAATGCAAAGAGTATGAATATTTTTAGTAGTTACGCCTAAAAGCCGCTACAAAATACAAATAGTTTGCAAAATTGTAGCGGTTCCTTATAAAACCGCTACATAGTTGAAGCCTATATAAACAACTCGCCACATAAATTATTCTAAGAAGAATTTGTAGCATGAAGCCAAACACTGGTTTCAAAGTAGCTACTTGTCCATGAAAATTTGCAAATGGGCGGTGCTTAGTATCATGTTATCTAGCACCACATTTGCACTTCTTCATATGGTTGCAACTACTTTCAAAACAATGTTTAGCCTCATACTACAAATTCTTCATTCTAATAACGAAACTTGTAGCGGTTATAGAAGAAACCATTACAAAAGTCAAACATCTCTTCAACTTTGTGGCGGTTATCAATAGAAACCACTACAAATTGTAAAGAGTCTTGCATATTTAAAGCTGTTTATACCAATAACCCCTACAAAATGCAACTTGTTGGTAAACTCATGGCGGTTTCCTACAAAAACCACTACACATTTGAAGCTTATATAAGCAGCCCTTAACGCAAATTGTATTTCGTGAAGAATTAGCAATAGGAAACCAGACATTGGTTTAAATGCAATAGCCCCCTTGATAATTTGCAACTGGGTTGCGTTTGGTATCATAGTATACATATCATGTTACATAGCACTATATTTACATTTTATCAAGGGTGGCAATTGTATTCGAACCAATTTTTGGCTTCTTGCTTCTATTCTGTAAACTTAGAACAAACTTTTTAATGGTTATAAGTGAAACCCAAAATGCTTGTAGTAGCTACTCACAAAAACCAATACATTATGCAAAGAGTCTTGACATTTGTAGCGGTTACTCACAAAAACCGCTACAAAATGCAAAGAGTCTTCACATCTATACAGTCTCAACAACTACAAAGTGTCATGTAGAACGATGTAAACTATGGCGGTTTCTTATGAACCACTACAAAAGTTCAATGCAACAGTGACCCATGCGCATTTCACTCTCACCACTCACATTTCATTCTCATACGCTATCTTGCCACATTTAACTATAGTTTTTGATGAGTGATGGCTTGAGGGAGAGGTAAGGGAAAAGACGTGGTACAAGGCTGAGTACCTCAATGAGGGGCAGTAGTAATAGAGGGCAGCATAGGAGTAGCAATGTCCCTATGCCATCATGGCAAGGTACCTAACCTGAGCAAATGTTCCTACAAGAGGCAACCAAAGATGTGGTGGCCACACAGGTAGCAACCCTAGATGTGGTAGCCCCACTGGTAGAGGAGGCGACCTTACTATTTCATAATGAGGATGATGTGGTTAACGAGGTTGAGATCAGTTTGGATGACTTCGACTTCAGCATTACCATACATGGTATGGAGTGGTTCATTGATGGGAAGATCGCCGAGGAGTAGGGGAAACCCCGATCATCATCTTCGTGGGTGACTGGATTTGATGTACTAGTCGAAGGTAAAGTTAAATCTTATTTTAATAAATATAATATTTAAATTCCATTTGGTTCATTAATAAGTGTAGTTAAATGTAATAAAAAAATGTTGTGAATTGTGCAAATAAGAAGCAGGGGAACATCACCACAAGGAAGCTGGACATGGCGGGTGTGAATGTGATGAATGGGCCACGTGTCATAGTTCCATGGAATGAGCATACGGACTAGCCGATTGAGAATGGTGGTCACCTCTTCAACTGTTGGCTGACCGAGTTTGGCGGGAATTGGTTATGGTTTCCCATCCACTACCGGACATGGAAGCATGTTTCGAAGGTTTTGAAGGACATAATTTGAGAAGATGTTGTCACGGTAATTAATTGCATTTAATTATAGTATAGATGTAAATAGTTATAGTTTATGCATTTTATAAATGTAAACATTTTTGTGCCTAGTGCTCTAAGCGTAACACTTGGTTGGCCAATCTAAACCTTAACCCTTTATAAAATCAACAGTAAATAATTAATTAATCCATAATAATTAACAATAAGTAGAACCATATCCCCACTCACCCATCCTGCTCCTCCTTATATCGTCTGGACATGGTACAACCTATCAGTGCTAGTATATTTGGCCAATGTTAGTTAGTCACTTCAAGAATATTGTCCCCTCCCATGTCTCCACCGATATACCGTAACAGGGAGGTGTCCACCCAAAACACTCAACTCAAATTCCGGGTTAGGAATGAGAGAGCTGATGGGTGCAATTTCACCCTAAATCTTTTCCACACCACCCAATATATCCCATAACAGATAAACAATATAGCATTATAGTTAGCAAAAAACATCGTACAATATATTATTTTATATACAACAACCCACAACAAACATCATAACAATCACCACAATAACAATCCATATAACAATATTCACTCATATATACATACAGAATGGAAAATACATTGCTTCATATTCAGATATATGCTTATTTTTCAAAACACATGCTAATAGTATATATGAAAGTAAGATTTAGAAAACAGCCTATAGTCCAAAACAAGCATATAAAATAAGTTAACCTCGGTTTCCTCAACTCCAAACTAAATCTTATCTCGAAGAGTAAAACGCGAACAATCAATGGTCACAGGTAAACTCTACATTATCACAATTATAACTTATATAACTTAAGATACACAAATTATAATAATAATATATTATAGTAAAAAAAACCAAAAATAATAGTTTAATTCTTCAAATTTCAAAACTAAACTGATTAAAATCTTAGTTTTTCCTCTATGAAGCCAAAATAAAATTTATACAACTTTTAATCGATAGAAATATCCAGTACGATATAAATCCAATACTTCTTAGATAGAAAAATTAATTTAAATTCCTACAACAACTAATTAGTAAATCTAAACTGATTACAACTAGTTACTAATTGTTCTATACATATATAGAGTCATCTATGGTCAAAACTCAAAAATTCTAAAAAAATCATAATCTCAAAATTTCACCAACCAACATGATATTACCTTCATTGGAAAGACAAAAATATATAGAACAATTTTCATGAAGGGAGTTTATTGAAAAGAAGTTAATTTAACTATCAAAATGATCTTATAAAATAAATAACATACTTCAAAGAGCCAAATCTTCCTCTCTTCTCTTCCTCCCTCCCTCCCTCTCGCTCTCAATTCTCTTTCTCTTGGTCACTCCACCGCGAGGCACCATATGTTGGAAATTATGCCCTAGGGGCAAGTCATCCTACTTTAAACGTCAATGTCTTTTAAAGTATTCTCCATTTAGTTATCATTTCATTAGCACATTTATAGTGATAACTGTATCCTTGGATAAATCTTATAGATTATCCTAAATGTCATTGGTCGGTCATCTACGCGGGAATGAAGATGAAATAAGACTAGTATGACTTTGATGAGGTATAGAGATACAAATCAAAGTCATAGGCATTTGAAAGAGTACAAGGTGCTGGATCGACCCACTATGAGAAAGCTACATGGATTTACTCATAAGCTTATCTCATGTATAAATGTGTCACAACGCCCTTTGACCTGAGATCATCATGGATTTCTACATGATGAGTCGTTGATCTTTGACCAAGTCAAAAGTTACCTTTGACCGGGTGATAACAAAGGCTATGATTGGGTTCCGTAGTTTTTATGCAGAGGAATATGAATGGTCAAGATGGAATTTGTCCCTCACATTTGTATAGAGCTAATACTGGGCCCCTCGATAAGTGAGTCTGAGAAACGTATGGCCATACTACAATGGAAAAGAGTTTCCATTTCTAATTAGACTACTCAAGAATCGAGAAAGTAATGGCCAAGAACAGGAAGTTGACATTATCCATGCCTCATCCTTGACCAAATTATCGTGTGACAAAAGGGACGTGACATGGTTGTACAGTAGATAGTTATGAATTGGGTAGTCGCAATGTCTTGCTAGAGGCCACTTGCGACTTATGGGCTGGTACAGTATTGGCCTACAGTCAATCTCACGTGGGCCTGCAGGGTCGCATATAAGAATAGCCCAACATGAGCAAAATTGTCCAGATTCATTAAGTCTTAGATATATCTAAGATTTAATGAATAGTGTATTTAATCTAAGATGAATATAATATATATATATATATATATATATATATGTCAAATTCGAAAATAATATACTAATATTATTTAATAGAGATTATAATATTATTATATAATATTTGATTTGTATTTAATTTGTTTGATAAATTAAATATCTAAAACAAATAGAGATATTGTATCTCAAATTTAATTTTCGAATAAAGATATCATATATCTGATTTAATTAGAATTGAGATATAGTATCTCAGATTTAATTAAATAGATAGATATCATATCTCAGATTTAATTTATAGAGATAAATTAAATTAGAAGGCTTTTAATTTGGATTAAATAAATAGATTAGATTAAATCTATTAGATAAATTTAATTAATATATTATTTTAATCCAAATTCATATTTTAAAATTAATAGGGATTAATTTTGAATATATAATACACCTATGGAATTTTGAAAAACCTACGGGACATTTTGTCAGACATATTAGAAAAAGCAGCGAGAAACCCTAGAGAGAAAAGTGAGACGCACAGTTCGAAGGCGCTAGCACGTTGCCGTCTATGTTCGAAGGCTGTTCGTGTGGATACCAATAGAGGGAGAAGATTTGTAGAGTCTGCTCCTGGTAATTGAGAAGGTAGCCCATGTGATTAAATCGAAGGAGACGATTATTAATTCGCATAGGTACGGTTTCTAACGAACCTGATCTAAACACTATTGATAGATCCTCTAAAGGGATTCGTAAGTTTTTTTTCAAAAAAAAAAAAAAAATTTGTTGCGTGTACGGATCCCAACACCATATATATAGAGGAGGGGCTAATTATTACCCCTCCCATTGGTCATTTTTCTAGGGAGCACGTACTGAAATTTAATTTAATTTTTTTTCTTCCTCTCTTCTACTGCATCACGATATATCATTTACTTTTTTTTTCCTTCTCCTCTCTTCTGCATCAACCACCATGTATACTTTTTTTTCCCAACACATTTTTTTACCTTCTCCTACAATTACAATTTAATTACTATAACCATAGATAATTATTTCATAATTACAATTAAATCCTAAAAATAAAATTAGGATGTTACATTAGGGATGGCTGGAAGAACTAGAAAAATCGTCTCTACCACGTGGTGAATAAGTATGGGATGATTCCTTTGGAGCAACTAATCGCGAGCCCCCTAGACGGCGTCCCACCTAATGATTAGGCCAATTTTGTCTAGTTCAGGAGGAATCCATAAGGCCAATTACATTTTTACTAAATTCTATATTTCTTAATAATTAGGAATTTTATAATGGGTCAAGGAGCGATTTTACCAACAAACTATTGGCTCAGAAGCGTCAAATACAATTAACTATTAAGTGGACCAAAAATACCAACAAACTTTTAAAAAGGAGCGCCTAGCACAATGTCGTTAGCAAAAAGTTAGCCTTCGTTATCTAAGGTGCAAATTGGCCAACGAACTTTTATTTCAGGAGCGTCCAACACAAAATTCTAAATTTTACTAAATTAAATAATTATTTCTCAATGTCATTATTCAAAACTACTTGTATAGATATCTATAGACAAAAAATACTCATTCTTTAATTTTGTCAAAATTATAATTTGCTAAAATAAACAAAATTTTTAATTAAAAATATAATTATATGATTTAAATAAACATCAAGGTGTTTTATAGTTTATTATATATGTTAAGCCAAAAAAAATTATATGATTTATTTTTATTTTAGAAGAAATTTATGTGAGTTAAAAAATTCATTTAATCTTAATAAAATTTAAAAAATCTATTATTATCTTGAAAGAAATGAAATGAGTTTATTTTTTATTTTTATAAAAAGAGCTTAATGGATATCAACGTTGATACTTAATAATATAAATCCGGCAACTTGATTATATATTTGTTAATTAAATGATCCATTAATTATATGAATATGAGACTTGCTAAAAAAAAAAAAAGATAACTTAAGAGGCTTGAGGAAGGACAACTTAATAGTAGGTTAAGAAGCAATTTGACCTACGAAAGTCTCATATCCATATAAGCGATAGGTCATTTAATCAACAAATATATCATCAAGTTGCCGAATTTATATTATTAAGTATCAATATTAATATCTATTAAGCTCTTTTTATAAAAGTAAAAATGAAACTTATTTCATTTCTTTCAGGATATAATAGGTTTTTTAAATTTTATTAACATTAAATGAATTTTTTAACTCACATAAATTTCTTCTAAAGTAAAAATAAATCATTTTTTTCTTTAACAAATATAATAAACTATAGAACATCTTGAGTTTTATTTAAATCATATAATTATATTTTTAATTAAAAATTTTATTTATTTTAGCAAATTATAATTTTGACAAAATTGAAGAATGAGTAATTTTTGTCCATAAATATCTATACAAGTAGTTTTGAATAATAACAATTGAGAAAAAAATTATTTAATTTAGTAAAATTTAGAATTTTGTGCTGGGCGCTCCTAGAGTAAAAGTTAGTTGGCTAATCTATACCTTAGATAACGGATGTTAACTTTTTGCTAATGGCGTTGTGCTGGGCGCTCCTTTTTTAAAAGTTTGTTGGTATTTTTGGTCTACTTAATAGTTAATTGTACTGGACGCTCCTGGACCAATCATTTGTTGGTAAAATCGCTCCTTAACCCTTTTATAATTATCATTTACATGTATTTTAATGTTTTGTCTCTTATACAGGCTCTTGCTCAGAGGAACACTAGGATACGGGAGCAGCAAAGGATCCACCACACGGCCAAATCCAAGACTTTTGCTATCACCTATAGTGCGCTGGTATTTCTTACAGTTAAATTATTTCTTAGCTTTAAATTATTAATTGTTTTATTTTCAATACAACTAAGTTCTTTTTTTTTTTAATTCTTTTAGGAGAGGAAGACCCAGGAGGAGAAGCTAGACGGACTATGAGGACTTATTCACATACACCCATAGACACTGGGATGAGATACCCAATTTTGAGCAAGTAAAGGAAGTCATTATAAGTTATATACATAAAAAAGATATTATTTATGTAATTAACTTACATTAGATGCATTTGTTTCATTAATGTCTTAAAAAATGTGTATGCCATGCCCAAATTATCTAGTCCTAGCAGAGCTACAACAATCTCAAACCTTAGAGTTACAGGGTCTGTTGATCCCATTGCCCCTTTGAAAGCTGGTCTGGGCTGAGTTTAGCACTCTGGACATGCTAGGGGTACAAGGATAGGTGCCCGGCCTAGTATGGTCTATAGCAAGAGCACCCCCTTTCAGGTCGAAGCCTCACTAGTAGGGACCTCTAGCATGAAAAGGAAGACAAAGCAGATGGTTCAAGCAATGGTTGATGTGAGGGCTTAGGGATTGCCATGAGCTTATAACCAACATGCATGGTTTGAAAGCTTATTTTTAAAGCCAAAGATGATAAGAAATCATATCAAAACCGACATGCATGAACACTTATGGACATAAACTTCACTTACTCTTACACTTCCTCTCTTTCTAGCTCCGGTTCTCTCTCTCTCTCAATCTGCCTCTCAGTCCTCAGCTTCGATTCTCAGCTCTTGTCTTCTCTCTCTCGGTTTCTGGCCGAGAATGAAGAATGGGAGGAATGGTGTATGGGTCTGGTTGGGAATGAGGGAATGAGACGAAGGTTGGAGGAGAGGAGGAGGTTGTGTGTGTGTGGTTGTGGTTGCTGTCGTGGTGGTGTTTGATCGGATGAATGGTAAAAGAGGTATGTGTGTGTGTGTTTTGTGTTCGGTGAGGACGAGGGAAATGGGATGGAAGGAGGGAGTATATGAATGAGAATGAGAGGATATGGAGGGAGCTGGCCGGATATATGTGTGTGTGTGAGTGAAAGGTGAGAGTTTGTGTGTGTGTGTGGTGTATTCCGGTGGTTTGGGAAGGAGGCACGTGGAAGACATGCAAAGAGAAAGGAGTGAGTGTGTTGTCAACAATGAGGAATGTGTGTGTAAATCCGGAAAGAGAAAATGAGTGAAGTGAGTTTGTGTGTGTTATGCTTAGTATATGGGCCGAATAGAGGAAATGCAGAATATGGCATTGGGCTTTCTCTTGCTGTCCGAAATAGATATTGGACTAGAGAGGAAATTGATTTCCACGGAATGTGTGCTTTGCTTGTATAATCCGATACACATAATACCACTAATTCCTACATTATTCTTTTCTACTTAATATTGGGCCATAATTTGTCTCCTAACTATTTGATCTTAATTTATAGAAAAATATGTCTTTAATTTCAAATATTAACTTTAAAATAATTAAGGCCAAATTTTCCATGAATAATTCCATGTAATATTTTTAATTTCCTAAACCCAAAATTTAGGATACCATAAAATATTTTAAATCTTGTTATAAATAAAGAAAAAAATATTTTTATGAGAAAATATGGAAAATATTAAATGGGTGTTTATAATCACTTCTAAAAATTACTTTATTTTGCACTTTACAAAAAACTGCTCAGACGCTTATCTCATTCAACAACGTAATATCACTCAAAATTAAATAAGCTGAACAAAACACTCAATACAATTGAGGAGGAGAAATGAAATAAACCAGAGAATAGAAATTGGAAGAGAAAATGAGGAAATATTCTTATTTGCTTATTGAATGGTTTATACATATCCTCTATGTATAAGCCTCTAATGTTTAAAGTCTAACCCTAAGGTTACAAAAGAATAAATAATACTACCTCCGGTCCTAAATATAGGATAAAGTTTGTGGTGCAATTTGTACCATAAACTTTATCCTATATTTAGGATTAGAGGAAATACAATATACGTGTATTAGAAATAAAAATTTATGAGGAGTTATGACACACACTCACCCATATATTATTTACAAATGGAGCCTTTAAGAATAATCCAACTTATTATGTCACCATTCATTTCCCCAATAATAAACAGGCAAGAAAACTTACCCACTAATTAAGGTAACGATATACGTATAAAAAAAATAAATAAATTAGCCTGAGACAATTTTGTCAACGGATCTCAGTTATATTAATTAATTCATTCCTTCTCTATCTCAAACGCCGGCCGTATGTGTTATATATATGTGTGTGTGTGTGTGTGTATAGAGAGAGAGAGAGGAGGAATTAACCATATGTTGACTTAATTCATATTAAGGCGTCTTTTATGGCTTGAGCAAATGAGTTTAGTGACTTTAGTCCCTGAATTTGTACCTTTTCGACAAAACTTAGGTAAAGTACTTTAGGTCCAGTTAGCCAATCATAGGTTGCCACATGTACGTTTTGTATGTTAGCCAATAATTACCTTATTTATTTTTCTTTTATTTTTGTAATTATTATTGTATTCTTGTCAATATTCTGACATCTTGATTATTTTAGTTATCGTTTATATTATCGACAAAGTCTGATAAATAATCACAATTTTTAATGAAGAAGCTTATTTTGTTTTCTCGCGGAATTAATTTATTGCCGACACAGACGCGGCTTATTATTTTTTCTTAAAAAAATAAAGAAGCTTCCTGGGTGGTATATTTCATTGTTTTGACAGTTTTATATTTCGCTTGGCCTTAATCGCTAAGAAACCATAGACCAGAATGGTATTATAAATAGCTTATTTTGAAGCTTACCAGTTACCGCATAAAACCCTCAACAAACACAAACCATTAAAGAAGCTCACCAATCTTCATACTCCCAAAACCACCATGTCTGAAGGCGGCCACCACCACCACCACGGCCACCATCATCACGGCCACCACCACAACAACCAAGAAACTCCGATCAGTGAGGTTGATTACAGAAAGGAAGAGAAGCACCACAAGCATCTGGAACAGCTTGGAGAGCTAGGAGCTGTTGCTGCTGGAGCCTTTGCATTGGTAAATATATACACTCTCATGCTTTTAATATAAGACATGTTTACTTAATTTGAAGTAATATCAATATGAAAAAATTGATAAATATGAAAGGTATGCCTTATATTTAATACCAAAATCAACTCCTAAAATATGTATGCATTTGTGTGTGTGTGTGTGTGAGAGAGACGTTAATTTGATGAAAAAATTAACAATTTAATGAAAATGTTTGTGCAGCATGAGAAGCACATGGCGAAGAAGGACCAAGAACATGCACACAGTCACAAGATAAAAGAGGAGATTGCAGCAACCATTGCTGTTGGAGCAGGAGGATATGCTTTTCATGAACATCACAAGAAGAAAGAGGCCAAGAAGCATTATCAAGAGGCTCATGGAAAGAAGCACCACCACCTCTTTCATTGATTTTAACTTATGAAGAATATATGTATGTGCGGGTGTGCGTAGATATATATCGCACAAGGCATTACAGCACTCTGTGTTCCTGCAGAAAGTACTCTATGTATAGATGATAATTATCGTTCGTACTTTTAAATTATTAATTAATTTGTTTGTGTATACATGTATGTGCTTCATTTTCACAGCAGGAGTTTAATATAACATGTGTGATTAATTATTTTTATGACTTTATTATATATATAAAATATGAATTTGTGAATTGTTTGTTGGACTCTGTTTGGTTACTCACAACATTGATGAGCACCAGGTGATGAGCAATATAGTGAGATCAATGCCGTCTAAATATAATTTCAACCGTCTAAGTTCAAAATGTTCAAATGATGAGTTTTAAATTAAGAAAAAAAATCATTTTTTGAAAAACAAACAATTAAAAGATTGTCTTTATTTTAGATTTGAACTATTAAAATGTTTTTTTTTTTTAAAAAAAATATCCATATTAGACGATAATGCCTGCTAATAGTTTCAGTTACATGTTGCGCAAAGTAGTTTGCCTAAAACAAGAGATGAGGGATGAGAGAAGCAAACACTACTAGAATTATCTAAGAATTTCTAGTCCTCTAGAAAACATACACGACATTTTTCCACAATGATAATCTCAGCTCATTGAGAACTCTTACAAGTAGTCTACCTAAAATATTAAAGTTTTCCCTCCTAGGATTCTTTGCTCCATATTTTTCTTTCCATCCATACCAGTAATAGTTTTACACTGCTCACCCCAAAAAAAATACAACTAATGTAAAAGTAGTTCCCTAAAAAATGCTCTCAACAAGATAAAGAACTTTGAAAATAACAAATACCAAAGTGAGTGTTGTTGCATTGCAAGATTTCGCTTCTGAAATCAAACAACTTTGAGCTTATTAACCTGTTGAATAATTATTAGGTTTGTTTGGACAGAGAATCAAGAATTTGTGTTGAAACTACTTTTTGATGGTCCATGCTTGATCCAAGGTTAATAGCGCAGAGACGGAGTTCAAATTTTAACTCTTACTATAACAAAAGTTAGGAAAATGGCAATTTGGGTAAGAGTTCCAACCTTGCCAATACATGTTTCCTCTGAAGAATGTATGCTTGAGCTAGATACTGTGATAAATAATTGTGTTCAAAAAATAAGTAATTAAAGCTCTTAAAGTAATCAAAATAAGGCTATGGAAAGGGTTAAATTTGCTAAAGTAAGAGTAGAAGTTGATACGAACTTGCAACTCAAATCCTGTTTTGTCATTAGAAAAAGGATATTTATTTATTTTTTGTTTTTTTGGTAAAAGAATTTTAGGAAAGGGGTTGGGTTTACCCACGATCCAAGGGAAGGGCAAAATCTCCCTTCTTCCTAGATCTTATCGATGTTAGGGAAGGCGAGCCGTCTATTACCCTCAAGCATTTACCAAGACACCTAAGAGTTAGGATGCCTCCTCAGCACCTTGACCAACTCGAGGATCGAACCCTCTCCCTTTGATGAAAGTATCCGACTCCTGTGTCAGTTGAGCCCAAAAACAAAGGGTAGAAAAAGGACATTTAGATTGTTGAATTTGTCCGCCTTGACATTAGGCCCACATAATCAGGCCTTGGAATCAAAAGTTAGATTCGCACAAAGTATTAGGAGAGAAGCTGATCTCATGTTTGGAAACTAATAATAATCTGTACATTTGGACTATTAATTTGTTTGCATATATATGTTTGTGTGCGTGTATTCTTCGTTTGCACAGCGAGAGTTTAATAACATATCTGAGATTAATTATTTTTATGTCTTTATATGTGCGTGTGTATGTCAAATACAAATTCTGGGATTTTCTTAGACTGTTGGCTTTTTATACTTATAGGGTCTTGTTTGTTGGCATTATCCTCAACTGCAACAAAAAATGCTAAGAAAAGGCCCAAGATAAATCAAAAACTGAAATAAACGGAATTAAAATAATTCAGTTTGGTAAATTGCCCCATTAATTTCGGTTTGATGCCAAAAAGTCATACAATTTGTTATTTCCCTTTTTTCGTTCTAATGGAAACTGAATGCTCGCTCTTCAGAATAAACGAAGGGATGCCACCAAGAATCTGTCTGGTGAGGAGGATTTAGAGGAGAAAGAAGGCGATGGATAATTTTTGAGTTGAATTTTAAAAAATAAATAAATAGAGAAGTGGGGCTGCAAAATCTTAATAAAGAGAAGATATATGATTAAAGAGTAAGAAAAATTAATTAAAATCTTTTTCCTGACACACTTTCCCTCCCCTCCCCACATATCAAACAAGCGAACTCTGTCATGCATGAAAAACTCACCACTACTCGTCGACAAGGACGCTGAGGCCATGGAATTATCTGAGGTGCTGGACTACTCGCTTTCCCAAGAGTGTTATGTCACCCTCTGTTTGGTGTCTATTTAGTTTTTCCCTTTGAGTTATTCTAAGTTGCAGGTACAACCTAAATGATTTATTTGTTCATTAATTTAGATATTAACTTTTTTCTTGTGAGAGACTCGTCAAGAGTGGATAGAACCAGCTTGCGGAGCGTCAAATATGCCGTTGGAAAGCTTGGTGTAACGCCTCTTCGAGTAGCATGAACAGAAGGATTAATGATTAAACTGAAAAAAAAAAAAAATTCTTGAAGGATTCAATTTTTTTTAAGAAAAACTATAGCACCTAATTCATCATATATATCCCATTAAAATGAAATTATAGCGTTAAGACGGTTACTTTTCCCATTAAAAAATTCATCCAAATTAATGCCAAAAGAGCCTTAAGACCGAGTAAGCACACACCATTCTAGTACATATATATCCTTGAAAAGCACTCTTATTTTTCTTCCATCATAACCATTAAAGTCAAGAGTTCGTCGTGTATGGGCAACAAATCGATTTTAAGAAGCTTGCACTCTCTATGATCTTTTAAATCACAACTAGCCAAACCACGTAGATCAAACTGTATCGAGAGTTCGTGAGAAAGAATGGGTGAATAAATTGAGAGAGGATGTGTAATAATTAATGTATTGACATGTATTACTAACTTTCGTTCTTATTATAAGACGACAACAATCAACAAGTTTATTTGATCCTTTTTATAAGGCACTTACTTATCCCTAAGAAGCATTAATTATTTGTTTCCATATACACCTATAATTAATAAGGGTAATGGGTGAAAGTAATAATTAATATAATATTGGAGTTTAATGCAATTAGTAGAAATAATATTGGAAATTACTTAAACTCTGGGACAACTTTATTGACTTTAATTGCTTTTATTAATTTGTGAGAATAGTTAGTTGGTTCTTTGTAATAAAGACCAGAGGGAGTAGTTGGGTAAAAATGAAAAGAATAGATTAAAATTTCAGACATAAAAGTGAAACTAATATATACTACAACTTTGGTGTAACTTGTTATGTCCAATATTGGTTGGGGTGGGGAGAAAAAAACGTTTTATAAGAATCCTTATGCATTCTCCTCTTGACATATTTTAAAACTATGATGGGTGATGGGAGTCTCAAAATGGACAATATCGTCAATGAAGTGTTGAGTATTACATAACTTGCATATGTGACGGGATGGACTATAATAGTATGTGTTTAATTAACTAAACCATACTGGCCCAAAAAATGATTTAATTTTTCAAACACCACAATATATAGATGGAAATAATTTCCTATTTTCTTGCCAACAGAAAATAATTTCCTAAGTTACTCTTAAGTTAAACTATTAAAAGTTACTAGTATATGTTATGGTTACAATGGGGACTAAAGTAAACTGGGGCAAAGCAACGTGGATTTAGCTCGGGGGCTGTAAACTTTTATATTCAGATCCAAATAAGAATATTAAAATTGATATTAATCTTGTTCGAGTCAAATTTTTAGTTTCTTTGTTTGGCCAATCAAGATTTTAAAGAGAAAAAGATATGAAAGTACCATTTTAACTTCAAAATCTTAAATAAGTGACTTTATACTAAAATGAGTAGTTAATTGTTGTACTCTTATAGTTAATACCATACTCTTATAGGAACTAGACTAATTTGGGATTTTGAAATTCAAATAATATCTTCTTATATTTTTCCCAATTTTAATTTCTTTTATTACCATTATTTAATATCTAATATTGTTGAGGCAGATTTGGGTATGATCAGGCCTAATCTAATTCCCCTAATGTAATTCTTTTGTTTTTTTAACCACTAAGTTTAAACTCTCTGGTTTTTTTAATCTTAAAAAAAGCAAATCGTTTTCACTTGATCCAATTGACATTAGTCAAAATTTTAATTTGGCCTAAGGCTTAAGCATGATTCAAATTTTAAGAAGGGAAAAATTGAAATTTTACATTTTTAAACAACAATTTTAAACACAAGTTTAAACTGTGCTTCCTTTTATCAGTTTTTTTTTTTGGGGGGGGGGGGGGGGTAAATCCCTCCCAAGGGACCAAGAAAATATCAACAAAGCCCCATAAATTCTGATGTCAAAAAGCTACAAAGAGTTGTTAGAACCCACAGATAAAATTGCCAATGCCCTACTGAGCGAGATGTCAATTAGATCTTTTTGACATTAGAATTTTTTCTGAGACCCTTTTGACATTTTTGGGTCTCTTGGAACCTTAAAGGGATTTTTCCTATTTTTCTCAATAAGACTAATCGAAATCGAAGCATTTCAAGTTTTACAAAGGCATAAACAGATTGATTGACTGGAATTTAAACATTTTCTTTAGCAAGATTTATCAAAAAATACATACATACCTGGACAATGATCTACCAATAAAGAATTAGTCTAACGGTATAAGACCCTATTAGATTCCTTTACGTTTTGAGTTCAAAGTCCCATAGAAAGCATCTATGCTAGAAAGTATAGTGGAAGTTGGGTGCTTGGAACACAAATAAAAAAGGTGTCAAAGAACGGAGAAACTCTAGGGAATAGAAACGTTTGTTTTATGAAATATATTTAAAAATTATGATATTTAATATATTAATATAAGGATTTTAATATATATTAATATAATTTTATATATTAAAAATTATATAAGATGTTTTCTTTTTTGTATTTTGATAGGTCATATTCATATGTAAATTTACAAATGCATATATTTATTTTAAGAGCTAAGAATATATAGAAAAATAACGTGTTCATAAGAAAACTTCCCAATAATAATTTATAATATAGGATCTTATATAAAAATTTATATGTATTCATAGGTAAATTTATAAATATAAATACACAATTTATCAACTAATAATGGGAAAATGATAGATGTGATTATAAAGCTTTACATAAGTGATATAAGTAACAATTTTTGACGTTTTGAATAATAAAATAGGATATTAAATTTAAAAGTGAAGGGAAAAAATTCTCTTGGATACGTTTTTAGCCTTTTCATTTTTATATATTTCTAAGCAGGAGAAAAGAAAAAGATTTATCCAAGTTTTCTTTATGTTAGCTAATTTCTTTTTTTTTTTTCAATGCTAAAATTGGTTTTAATAGTTTATGAAGAATGTGACTTACCCTGGAATGGATCAACAGGAAGTTCATCTTGATAATACAAATGACGATTTACTATTTGAGATATTCCAGCGCTTTTGCCATAGACAACAGAATGGAGTGCCTGATTTATTGTCGGCTTGCATTCTTCATGATATGGAATAGAATGAGGAGGCGCCTATTTAGTTTGTTGCTTGAGTAGTTGTTTTTTGGGAGAATCCTAGATAAATACTGTATGAAATTTCAAAACCCCCAAAGGTTTGTTAACATTTCTAAAGGATATAAAGGTGATATGGATCAAATTAAGATTTTAAAATGTTGATGAATTTACCATTATGTCCTCAAGTTACTCGAGTGAGTTTTTAAGTATTCGGGTGATATAATTGTATTTAAACAAAACTTGAATTAACAAGTCACTTGGATGACTAGGATAAGAGGAGTGGCTTAACCTAAGCAACTCAAGGAAACAACGTACAAGAAGGGGGAACCTGCTGAACCTCTCTCTCTTTTCCCTTTGACGTTTTTTGGCTTTAGTTTTTGCTTGGAGATTCAGTTGAAGGCGTTGGAGACCATTCTTGGAGCTTGACAACCTTCTTAGAATGGAAACCATCTTCTTGAACTGAGTTATTTATTTATTTTTATGCAATTTCATTTTTTTCTTCTTTTTATTAGATATTTTATCGTTCTTTTTGCTTAGTCATGATTAGCATCAACTAAGTGTTTTACAAGGGATTTGTATGGATTCTTCATGAAGTTTAAATAAAATTCTGTTTTTAATTATTTAATTCTTGCTTTGGATGTATTTCTTTAATCCCTACTTAATGCCCTAACTAGTTTTTTTTTTTTTTTTATATATACTTAAATTTTAGGAAAGGAGTTGGGCTCACCCACAGTCCAAAGGTAGGGCGCTTGGAGCCTAGTTCACAGAGGATACTGACTAGAAAGTACACATGCCCTCTACCAGCGTTACCACTGCTTCCTAGATCTCTAAGATGTCTACCTCAGCGCCTCAACCAACGCAGGGATCGAACCCCTCCCTTAAGGTGAGGAAGACCGACCCCTACGTTAGTTGAACCTAAGGACGAGGGGTAATGCCCTAACTAGCTTGATCACCCAATTAGGGAATTGAAAGATTAATTGGACCTTATGAAAGGCTAGTTAATACTAGGTTCAATTGATTAAAGGACATGAAGTACTATTAAGGGAACTTAGCATAATGCAACCATTAGAATTCTAAACTTAATGCATGAATTAATTCTAATGAGCATGGGAACATAGCCTTAGGGGGTTAAGGAATAGGCTAATTGACTTAGGAATATGCAATTAGATACATAAGAAATTCGGTTGGCACATTCCAATTCAAGGGCTCAGTAGTTAGAATCAACTTTGAAGGAAGATCAGGTCCTTGTCTAGCCTTTGGTTAAGGAAGAATATTTAGATGGATTATTGATTTATACAATGTGCCTAGGTCCTTAGTTACTTGATAAATTTCATCTATAGCATCTCAGGGTCTAGTTTTTTATTTATTTTATTTTATTTTTTACCATGCAATTTCATTGACATTTAAGTGTTTTCCCTACATCCATTGATTCGCATCAAATAAGATTAGGATAGGCATAGGGTTGGTAATTGGTAAATTGATCCTTGTGGGAACGAAATTACTTTTAACCCTGGGATATTTATTGGTATTGCACTGATAAGTGTATACTTGCACTTTATACCCATCAAGTTTTTAGCATCGTTGCAAAAACTTCACGATGAATAAGTGGAAGACTGACCTAAGCCAGTGATATTGTTTAAATTTTGGGCTAAGATTGCTAAGCTTGATAATTGATTTTATTAATGCAATTAATTATTCATGGGCAAGTATACGCTATCAATTGGAACAAGGTGGTATTCCAAGATATCAAACCCACGAGGAATTGCAGCAACCTTTAATTGCTAAAAATATCTTAAATTAATTCTATTTCGGATAACCAAAATTTGAGGATGATAATAGGCAAAACAATAAAAGAAAAAGTAAATAAAACAAGGCTAGAATTAGAGATCAAGCAGCTCAAGTAACCTGTATGAGGAAATACTTCTTTGATGATTCGAGGTGTTAAGGTTTCACAACTTCCCTAGCAATCCTAATTAACAGCCTTCCAATCCTCACTTTCTTGAAACCTATAGATTACCAAATAAATGCCTATTAAATTATCTAACCCTTATGTCTCATTGATTAGATCTTTACCCAACCTAGGATATGTCAATCTCTAGAATACTATTAAGGCGTTCATTAAGATTTAACATCCCTCATAGTACTCAAACTCACCTCTTTCCACAAGATTATATGTCACATATCTAATGAAGAGGATGAATGAATCTAAGCCTAAAGCGTTGCATGTAACTATGAGTTATAGATGTTCTTTATCAATTGAACCTAAGGAGTTGAATTATCTATGTCTAGACTAACCCAAACCCTTTCACATAATTAGGTGATCAGTCTAATTAATTAAACATGATAAAGAAGTGATCTTTAATAGAATCTTGAAAGTATTAGATTGGAAACCACTAACTATTCATGCTAGTTCCATTGCTAGCCTTAACCAAGAATTAGAAACACATTATCATAAGAAAAATAACAACTTTAAGTGAACAACACATGAAAAACAAAATTGTTTAAAAATAAAAAATAAGAAGATGAAGAATGGTGTAGAATAAAAAGCTAGGCTTCTCTGAATTCCTAGTTCTATACTCCAACAAATCATAGGAACCCACTTTCACAATCGCCAACATTGAACCAAATAATTCAAATAGTGAACAAACTACCCATGACTTCATGAATCATCAAAAAGGTAACTAGGTTCTCGATCAACATGTCAAGTTTGACTCCAACATCACATAGCTACTCCCTTCGGTCCTAATTATAAGAGCTAGTTGACTTTTTTAGAGAGATAAAGGAAGCTAATTAAATTACTTTAAAGTATTTTTATTTTTATTTTTTTCTTCAAACTTATTAGTTTGACTAATAAACTAATATATAATCTAAAAATATTTAACATATGAAATGATTAAGTAACTTATTTAGTTTCCTTAATCTCTCCAAAGAAAGTCAACTAGTTCTTATAATTAGGACCGGAGGTAGTATCATTTAGCAATATGCAGCTATGCGCCTATACAAGAAGTGATATAGTAGAACCAGAATATGAAGTCCCCAAATATATAGTAAAGGCAACTACAATACATATTATTATACTTAATTACAAACAAAAATAAAAATGCGACTTTCGCAGTGAACGTGATTGCATTTAGCACATGCCACAAGCCTTTTATACCCCTAGGTTGGCCCTAATGGACGAGTGGAGTCTCGTGAGGAACACCGTGTCATTTTAATTACATCATAATGTTTCTTGTTTGGTCTCATACTTAAAGTTGAAAGAACTAATGCCAGTATAAATACCGTCATCCATATTATAGGTAACTTGCTGCCCATTAGTAAGAGTATCACGCTGAGTGTATGAGAAGGGAACATCACATGAACCCGTTGTTGCTAGCAGACTCACTGTCACCTTTGTCATTGGTGGCACAATAACTTTGTACACAGTCTCCAATACAGTTGATGATGTCTTAGTTTCTCCCCACTCATATGCTCCACTAAATTTAGCTGAAATTTCAATTTTACCTCTTGCGATAAATGGAACGCCAGTTTGGAAGGTAGTTTTGACCCCCAACTTCAATGAAACACTGGCCTTCCAAGTACTGCTCTTAGTCTCTGTATAAGAGAGCTTGACTTCTGCATTATTGGGTTCTTGGGTTCTATTAATGGCAACTTCAGTGGCCATTGTGAGGACTCGTTGGTTGTAAATCCTGGCATCTAAGAGACGAAAATTGACATTATATATTTGCCTTGAAATAACAAGCTCTTCCACCTCTATTCGGGCCTCTTTAGAAATGGTAGGAACTCCAGCATTAAGACAACTTTTCTTGCCCTCGGTTGTGAGTCTCTTGCAGAAATTATTGTTGCCTAAGTTACGAAGAGCAACGACATTGTGGTCAACTTTGATTGGCCAAAACAATGTGTCAAAGTTGATATTGTTGGTGTCATCACTACTACAAAAAACAGTTTTAACGTCAGTTTCAGGGGGACGGCTATGTGAGCGACACAGTAAAGTCTGGCAACAGCGTCCCTTAAAAACATCCCTTAAAATGCCACCACTTTTATTTTTTATTTCCTTTTTTGAAATAGTGACGTTTTTTGGGGAAGTAAAATCCATTTCTTGTATTAATGCATCTGAATCAGCCCATATCCAATTGGGACTACGCCTCCAAAATTTACCAAAGTAATCAGACTTTACACGAATGCTTCCGTCAGGAGTAGTGAAGATCTCATTCCCAACTGTTGGATCACCTACATCGTTTGATGCAAACTGTAGATATTGGTGTCCCTCGATCCAACGGGCACTAAGATATTGGCCATTGTCGCCCTTGAATGCAACATATTTAGGCATTATCAATAGTGATTCCCAATCAATGATTGTGCAGACATCACATGAATCTTTGTCAGGATTTTCTGATCCTGCAAATAAACAGGAAGCAAAGGGTGCAGCAATCCTCCATAAACATGCATAGTTTCCAAGTTGGACATGCAAAAATCGGATTGTTTTGGCATCAGCATCTACATAGACTGGCTTGAACAATGTACATGACCATTTGGATTGGTCTTCCTCAGGTTCATCAGCTCCAGCAACAATCCACCAATGGTTCTGTGTCCACCTCACCCAATATTTGTTATTGTAACAGCATCTTATGTGCACTAGTCCATTCTCATTCTTTGCCATCTCCACTTCAAACTTTGCATATGGGCTCACAACCTCCTCTCCGGAGAATTGGAGAAACCCATGCACCTGCAAGTCTTCATGTATATAACGCAAATATTTGTTGTTGTAGTTTGATTTTAGCACCAAAAACCTTGGCAATGAGATGTTGCCCTTAAATGCAACATGTTTAGGCATTACCAATAGTGATTCCCAATCGATGATTGTGCAGACATCACACGAATCTTTGTTGGGATTTTCTGATCTTGCAAATAAACAGGAAGCAAAGGGTGAAGCAATCCTCCATAAGCATGCATAGTATCCAAGCTGGACGTGCAAAAATCGGACTGTTTTAGCATCAGTATCTACACAGATTGGCTTGAACAATGTACATGACCATTTGGATTGGTCTTCCTCAGGTACATCAGCACCCGCAACAATCCACCAATGGTTCTGTGTCCACCTCACCCAATATTTGTTATTGTAACAACATCTTATATGCACTAGTCCATTCCCACTCCTTGCCATCTCCACTTTAAACTTTGCATATGGGTTCACAACCTCCTCTCCAGAGAATCGAAGAAACCCTTGCACATGCCCATCTTCTTGTATATAACGCAAGTATTTGTTGTTGTAGTTTGATTTGAGCACCAAAAACCTTGGTAATGAGATGTTTCCCTTGAATGCAACATGTTTAGGCATTATCAATAGTGATTCCCTATCGATGATTGTGCAAACATCGCACAAATCTTGGTCAAGATTTTCTGATCCTGCATATAAACAGGAAGCAAAGGGTGCATCAGTCCTCCATAAGCATGCATAGTGTCCAAGCTGGACGTGCAAAAATCGGATTGTTTTAGCATCAGAATCTATGTAGATTGGCTTGAATAATGTACATGACCATTTGGATTGGTCTTCCTCAGGTTCATCAGCTCCTGCAACAATCCACCAATGGTTCTGTGTCCACCTCACCCAATATTTGTTATTGTAACAACATCTTATGTGCACTAGTCCATTCTCACTCTTTGCCATCTCCACTTCAAACTTTACATATGGGCTCACAACCTCCTCTTCGGAGAATTGGAGAAACCCATGCACCTGCAAGTCTTCATGTATATAACGCAAATATTTGTTGTTGTAGTTTGATTTGAGCACCAAAAACCTTGGTAATGAGATGTTTCCCTTGAATGCAACATGTTTAGGCATTATCAATAGTGATTCCCTATCGATGATTGTGCAAACATCGCACAAATCTTGGTCAAGATTTTCTGATCCTGCATATAAACAGGAAGCAAAGGGTGCATCAGTCCTCCATAAGCATGCATAGTGTCCAAGCTAGACGTGCAAAAATCGGATTGTTTTAGCATCAGAATCTATGTAGATTGGCTTGAATAATGTACATGACCGTTTGGATTGGTCTTCCTCAGGTTCATCAGCTCCTGCAACAATCCACCAATGGTTCTGTGTCCACCTCACCCAATATTTGTTATTGTAACAACATCTTATGTGCACTAGTCCATTCTCACTCTTTGCCATCTCCACTTCAAACTTTACATATGGGCTCACAACCTCCTCTTCGGAGAATTGGAGAAACTCGTGCACCTGCACATCTTGCACATCTTCCTCTATATAACGCAAGTATTTGTTGTTGTAGTTTGATTTGATGAGCACCACAAACCTTGACAATGACATTTTCACTCTTCTCTCTAATTCTACTCCTTCTTAGCGTACCTCACTCTTGTGCTTTGCTTTACTCCAACCTGTTATTACTATTAATTATTATTACACAGGATGAAAAAGATGTAGGATGAAAAAGATGAAAAAGAGGTGGTGTGGTCCCTCTTACTCTTTCAAAATTCACATTGTGCAAGTTCGTTTTGTGGCGTGGTATATGCAATCACATGTGTCCGGCCCCACATGGCAACATATGATGCTATGTTGTCACTTTGAACCAAATCTAGAGTTTTATAATCGTTAAGAGTCTCATAGATTCTTGAGCAAAAAAAAGAGTCTCATAGATTAAAAAATAAATACTGCTTTTTCTTCTTTCTTTTGTTGTTGTTAGATACAACACTTTTGAATAAGATATTTGTTTTATTTTTATATATTCATATTGCATATTTAAAAAGCTTAAAAAAAATTATTTGTAATTTACTGTTTTATATTATGAAAGTTACAACTCTATATCATAAAGTGTAATTTTTAATACTAATTTACCATGTTATGTTACTAAAATATTTTATATGTAAATTTTTAATTATAACTTACCATTTAAGAAGAGGACGCAAAAATTTTGGTTCAAAGAAATCACGAGAAAACTATTGACATTATGAACATGTGAAATATTCCTATGAATCAAGAGAATTACACTTTTTACCAAGTCCTGAAACTGTTGACAAAACTATTTTACTTGTTAACAAACGAGTGCAGGAACAACTTATAAAAGGCTTCTGAACATTGTTCCAAAGGAGTGCAGGCAGATAGTAGAAACTTTGTTTCATCTTCAGAGTCTATTCAAGGATTTTATTTTTTTCAACTGCAGTTTATTCAAGGATTTGAACAATAAAACGTAATGCAAAAGAAGAGTTTCCCCCCCCCCCCCCTCTTTTTTGGTAATATAATGCAGCTTATAACTGGAAATCACGAAAACATAGTCGATCAGAAATTTGAGAACAAGTAAAACAATATAGTAAGCATAAAAACTGGAGAGGTTTTAGAAAATGAGAAGTTTGATTTGAATTGATTCCGTCTGCAACTTGAAGGACAATGGCGAGGAAATTGGAAGAACACAGAGTGCTGATGAAAAGTAGTTTGGGAGGAATTAGAATGGAAATAAGATGTGTAAGTGAACAACGTATAAAGAAAAGAGTTCAGCTAAGTAGCGCCCAAACACGACAAAGACCTATATTTTTGCACATATTTATATTGAGCATATTTCTAGTCAATTAATAATAATTATTATTCTAACAATTAGAGTCGGAGTCAACTTTATCATTCATATTTCGCTGTTTTTTTTCTCAATTTAACATAATTCTGTCGGGTGAATGAAAAATTATTGGCTGAATGAGGACAAAATAGCTTTTTAATTTTTTGGAAATACATCACTGACACACAATGTCAATTTAGGAACAAGAACACAACCAAAATATAATAATCCATCCATTTGTCTTGTTAAATAATATTAAAAAAGCACTCTATATTCTATATTGATTTAAGATATATCCAAGTCTAAAAGGATTTACCGTAAGATCAATTTTATCTCCGATTCAAGGCAAAGCAAGATAAACACAATGAATAATGAAGAGACATAAAAGCCCAAATTACAAGACTGAAAAAAACAGTATGCATGAAACATCAATCTAGAATGGAATGTGAGGATTCGAGACTTACGGTATGAATTATGGGTAAGAGAATCGAAGCACCACAATGAATAATGATGATGTAACCACAAATTAAAGAAAAGCAATCAATGCACGATCGAGAGGTCTGAAGATAAGAAAAACATGGAAGTCAGATGAACACAGACAAACATAAAGCCATTGATAAGCTATCTGAAGCAGAGGAAGTGAGAAAACAAAAGGAACGTAGAGAGATCCATAAAAGAAAGGATTAAGGAAGAAACCTTAGATTTAACAGCTCCTGATGCTCTCTCTGTTAACAACTCCAACAAGTACTGACTACAAAAGGGGGAAAAACACAACAAAGTAAAAAAGAGGGAGATAGCATCTTTTGATTCAAATGAAAAGATCAATTTTTGTCATGAACGAACTAGAACAAAACTGTGTCTTTTGCTATCTACTCGATTTTCATCAAACATTCACAAGCAACCTACCTATCATTCAAGGAGAAACCGCTCTATGTTGTGAGAAGTTTGGATTATACAAACCAAACATGGGTTTTACTCCTCGGTGCGGCTTTTACCAGAGGATTGAAGTAATTCAAAAGCAAGGGTTTCACTCAGATGTGGTGGGGTTGTCGCTAGTGCAGAGGAAAATTGAGAAACAGAAGTCGGGGTAGGTACATTTGATAGTGGGCGAAGACATGGGAATTTGTGCCCGGAAAAAAGAAGTGGTCATGAATTGTTTGCTTTTCTTGATGTCCATCTTTCCTTTGTGAGGTGTCTCCTCTTAACTTGGCTTATATCCTTCTCAGTTTTCACATCCGTCCGCTCAAAGGCCACCGTCAGGGCATTGTCGGGCAGTAAAAAAATGATTTAGGTTAATAATTCTGATAGATTCTTCATTATCTTAAAAAATTATTTAAAAATCTTAAAAAAATATTTTAAAGTACTAACTAGTACTGAAAAAATACCGACTGGAACTAAAAAATAATTCATGACCTTAAAATATTATTTAAGGATATTGAACAAATATCTTAAACTATAATTTTAGTAGAATTTCGTCCTTAAATTATTGTTATGTAAATACCAAAATACTTCCTTTGGTCTGTAATATATAATACATTTGGGGAGTTGATCTTAATCATGAATATAAGATATAGTTATTATATTTATTAATGTTTACCTAATTTACCTTTATTGGTGCTCTCTCAGCAATAATTAAGGATAAGAGTGATTGAGAGAATTAAGAAAGATGACTGGAGTGTTTTAAAATATACATGTTATTAATCAATTTAACTAACTTCATTAATATAATTAAATTAGGTAAATATATCTTATATTAAGAACCAAAACAAGTACCTTTTACCCAAAATGGTAAAGTTAAACTTTTACTCAAAGTGTATCAAACACTATATATATATATATATATATATATATATATATATTTGATAGGTTAATGTGTAGTTTGGCCAACCAAGTTTTACTCCAGGAGCGTCAAACAGAAAAAAAGTTTAAGTGGATCAAAAATACCAAAAAACTTTTAAAAAATATAAAGTTAGTGCAACGCCATTAGGAAAAAAAACGTTTGTTAAAATGTAAACTTTTAAGGGTTAAGGTACGGATTGGCCAATAAAGTTTTATTGCATAAATGCTCTGCACAAAAAAGTCCATTTGCAATCCACCTAAAATTTGACTGTTGCAAATTCTTATCCAGACTCCCCACCATGTGCATTGGCATTAGAAAAAGTAAATACAACCAAAAAGAAAATCACAAATGTAACGAATAGATTTCGTTTTGAGTAAGGATGGTAAATTTTCGAACTTGTCCGGGCAAGTCTATATGCAATCCATCCAAAATCCGATTGTTGCAAATCCTTGCCCAGACCCTCTAACCGTATGCATTGGGGTTAGAAAAAGTAAAAGTAACAAAAAAATCACAAATATAATGAGTGGATTGTTTGAATTTTTGGATAAAATCCCATGGGTTATGAATAAGAAGGAGGATGGAAAAGAAGAGGAAAAATAAGAAGGAATGTGTATGTGAGAGAATAGTCCCACATTGCTTAGTTGGTGAGAAGTTGGAGGGTATATAAGCCCCAACTTGGCTCCTATTAATTGGGCCCTTGAGCCAACCCACTTTTGTGGAGGGGTAAGGACTTAGGTGACCCTTGGTCCACCAAACACGCGCGCGCGCTGCCGCTGTCGTCCGTCCGTCTGGTGCGGTTCAGTCGGTCGCGCGCGCCGCCCGCCCAGTCTGGTCTGGTCCGCGCGTGTGAAATATAAAATGAAAAAATTTTAATTTTTTATTAAATTATTTTTTGGATTAAGAAAATAATTTTTTATTAAATTATTTTTTGAATTTCTGAACGTTGAATAGTTCCATTGTTTCTCTCCGTGTTTTTCCAACCAGAGGTTGCGTATTGTGATCCATTCAGATCGTTCACTTCGTTCTGGTGCGTCTGTTCGTGAGACGCACCAGTTCGCTGTGAACAGACACGGGTCGCCTCTGTTCGTTCCGGTCTGGTGCGTCTGTTTGCACAACGCATCAGTTCGCAGCAGCAAACATGTCCATCTGATCGTGTTTTTCCAGAGTCTATAAATAGGGCGCCCTAGTCACAGATTAGATTACGTTTTTTCTACATACTCTCTCTGCATTCTGCATATACATTCTGTGCGTTCCGAAAGCAGACTCGTTGGATTTGCTTGGGCTTCAGACAGACAGAGCCATCTTTCTGGAGACGAATAATCCGCTCTATCTTGGGAGGCAATTGCTCAAAAAACCTTCGGCATTGGTATTGAGGGAGCAAAATTGTCTTAAGGACACAACGAAAGTTGGGCCGGATTTCTATATTTTTTCATTCCATATCGGCAGTCTTGTGAGTTTGTTTTTAAGCTTTTCTTCATTATACAGACTTGTTGTATGTTCTCTGTATGTTCTATTTTAATAAAACAGATTCTTGTTATGCTATTATGTTTATTGTATATTCAATCTCTACCTATTCAATATATCTTAGACAACAATCGTAAGACAATTTTTTGGTGATTGAAATCAGTTTATAGTAATTTATATCTTTACTGATTTCATACGTTGGTAGTGATATTGAATTGAATCTGTGTTTAATTTTTGAAAATATTATTATTATACCATTTTAGATTAATCTGTGTGATTAAATCAGAGTTTCTGTTTTTACTAACAGAAATGGCAAGTACAAGTACCAATCTGATTAACCCAAGTGGTCATACTCCAATGCATGGTGAAAAATCAGAAAAGTTCAATGGGAATGATTTTAAAAGATGGCAACAGAAAATGTTTTTCTATTTAACCACATTGAACTTGGCACGGTTTCTCACTGAAGATGCTCCAAAATTGGAAGAAGGACAAGAGGCTGACAAGGAAAAGGTTGCTGCAATTGATGCTTGGAAGCATTCTGATTTCCTTTGTAGAAACTACATTCTCAATGGTCTAGACAATACACTGTATACTGTATATAGTGCTTTGGATACAACTAAAGCATTATGGGAGAGTCTGGACAAGAAGTACAAAACTGAAGATGATGGCTTGAAGAAATTTATTGTTGGCAGATTTTTGGACTTCAAGATGCTTGATTCTAAATCTGTGGTGAGTCAAGTTGAAGAACTTCAATTGGTTGTGCATGAGATTCATGCTGAAGGGATGTCTCTTAGCGAGTCGTTTCAAGTTGCTGCATTTATTGAAAAATTGCCACCATCTTGGAAGGACTTCAAGAATTACCTCAAGCACAAGCGTAAGGAGATGTCACTTGAAGACTTGATTGTAAGATTGAGAATAGAAGAAGACAACAAGATTTCTAAAAAGAAACTTGTCAGCAACCCTATAGTTTCGAAGGCCAATATTGTGGAAGATGGTTTGAAGCCCAAGAAACGCAAGCGCTCTAATGAGGGATCATTCAAATAAGGCCATAGCAGAGGCCCTAGCAAAGGCCAGAAATTCAGAGGCAAGTGTTATAATTGCGGGAAGCCTGGCCACCATGCTAAGGATTGCAAGAAGCCAAAGAATTTCAAGAAGAAGAACACTGAAGCCAATATGGTTGACAATACCACTGACAAGATGGATAGTATGAGTCTTTCAGCAGTTGTAATGCAATGTAACTTGGTTGGAAATACCAAGAAGTGGTGGGTGGACACTGGTGCCACCAGGCATGTATGTGCAAACAAATGGATGTTTTCTTCTTACACTCCTGCGAAGCTAGATGAACAATTATATATGGGAAATTCTTCTACTTCAAAGGTTGAAGGTTCTGGGACAGTGGTTTTGAAGATGACTTCTAGAAAAGTCGTGACACTTAATGATGTGCTTCACGTGCCTGATATTCGCAAGAATCTCATTTCTGGATCCCTCTTAAGCAAGACTGGTTTTAAGCTTGTATTTGTATCTGATAAGTTTATACTTTCTAGGAATGATATGTATGTTGGAAAGGGTTACCTTAGTGAGGGCCTTTTCAAAGTTAATGTAATGACTGTCACCAATAACGGTGCTATTAATAATAATATTGCTTCTATCTATATGCTTGAGTCCTCTAATTTATGGCATCAAAGATTAGGACATGTTAATTATAAATCAATTAAAAATTTAATTCATTTAGAATTATTGCCTAAAGTTGATTGTTCAAATAAAGATAAATGTCAAGTATGCATTGAATCAAAATTTTCTAAGTTACCTTTTTTTTCTGTTGAAAGATCAACTGAGTTGTTAGATTTAATACATACTGATATATGTGATATGAAATTTGTACCATCTAGGGGTAACAAGAAATATTTTATTACATTTATTGATGATTGCAATAGATATTGTTATGTGTATTTGCTTAATAGTAAAGATGAGGCTATTATTGCTTTTAAACAGTATAAAATTGAAGTTGAAAATCAACTTAACAAGAAAATTAAAATTGCAAGGAGTGATCGTGGGGGAGAATATGATGGCCCCTTCGAAGAATTCTGCATTGAATCTGGTATTATACACCAGACTATTGCTCCTTATGCTCCTCAATCAAATGGGATTGCAGAAAAGAAAAATCGGACATTAAAAGAAATGATGAATGCATTATTAATTGAGTCTGGTTTACCACAAAATATGTGGGGAGAAGCCATTCTGACGGCTAACTTTCTTATCAACAGAGTGCCTCATAAAACGATAAAAAACATACCATACGAAATATGGAAAGGAAAGAAACCTTCCTTGAATTATTTGAAAGTGTGGGGGTGTTTGGAAAAAGTTGAGATTTCCAAACCTAAACGGTTAAGAATCGGACCTAAGACAGTAGACTGTGTGTTTATTGGCTATGCTCATAATAGTAGTGCATATCGTTTCCTAGTTTATAAGTCCGATGTATCAGATATCCATGTGAACACGGTTATTGAGTCAAGGAATGCTAGGTTCTTTGAAAATGTATTTCTGTACAATAAAAATAATGATAACAACAACACAGTGATATCTCAGGATACTGAGACTAATGATAATCTTGGAGAGGAGGAACCTAGACGGAGTACTAGGCGAAGGACTTCAACATCCTTTGGTCCTGATTTTATGACTTATCTACTAGAAAATGAGCCTCGAACATTTGGAGAGGCTATGGGTTCCCCTGAAGCGCCATTCTGGGAAGAGGCTATCAATAGTGAAATTGAATCCATTATGTCAAACCACACTTGGGAGTTGGTTAACCTTCCTCCTAGAAATAAGCCTCTAGGAACTAAGTGGATCTTCAAAAAGAAGATGAAAGCAGATGGCACTATTGATAAGTACAAAGCTAGGCTAGTAGTAAAAGGCTACAGACAACGTGAAGGCCTAGACTACTTTGATACTTATTCACCTGTTACAAGAATTACATCCATTCGAATGTTGATTGCATTAGCAGCACTGAATGGGTTGGAGTTACATCAAATGAATGTAAAGACAGCCTTCTTGAATGGTGAATTAGAGGAAGAAATTTATCTAGAACAACCTGAGGGTTTTGTTGTCTCAGGACAAGAACGGAAAGTTTGTCGTTTAATAAAGTCCCTTTATGGACTTAAACAAGCCCCAAAGCAATGGCATGAGAAATTTGATGAAGTTATGTTATCAAATGGATTTAGCATTAATGAATGTGATAAGTGTGTATACATTCGAAATACTGAAAATGGGTTTGCCATAGTATGTCTTTATGTAGATGACATGTTGATAACGGGTAGTAATAATCAAATGATTAAAGCTACTAAGCAATTACTTACTAGTAAGTTCGACATGAAAGATATGGGTCTAGCAGATGTCATTTTAGGAATTAAAATCCATAGAACATCTGGAGGGTTAGCTTTATCACAAACACACTATATTTCTAAAATTCTTGAGAAATTCAAGAGTTTAAACATAGCTCCTGTATCGACCCCTATAAAAACTAGTCTTTGAATGTTAAAAAATACTGGCGAAGCAATTAAACAAAAGGAATATGCTCAAGTGCTAGGTAGTCTTATGTATCTTATGAACTGCGCTAGACCTGATATTGCCTATGCAGTAAGCATGTTGAGTCGCTTTACAAGTGAAAATGGAGTTGGATACCCAAGAGGGGGGTGAATTGGGTATCTTTAAAATTTTTAAAGTATGCTCTATTTTAAGCTAGAGAAAACAGGGTAAATCAGAGGAAGGGAAGAGAAGCTTGCACAAGAGAATTTATCCTGGTTCGGTCTTATCAACTTGACCTACTTCCAGTCCCCAGACACTCTGGGATTTTCCACTATTTCGATTGATTACACACTCTGCACTCAAGAGTAGTTCTCTCACTAGAACTCACTCTCCCTTACAAGTGTTAATCAATGAACCCAACCACTAAGTCCCCTGACTTGTGGTTCTTTACAATCAATAATCAATGAACAATTAAAACTCTCACAAAGAGTAGATAATGATAATCACTGAAGCTCACAATGTCAAAAGACAATTTACAACAGAAAACAGAAGGTAGGTGAGACTAATGAATGCTTGTGCGTTTTCTGATGTTTTTGGTTGTTGAGAAGCCTTGAATGCACTCTATTTATACTTAGAGAGCATTAATTGACCGTTGTAGAATGAATCAAACCGTTGTAGGTGATTAGTGTTAACTTTGGCCAGCTTCTCTTTCTAATCTCTACTTAATCCAGATGTATAATTGATCTGAGGTGGCTCTCTGTGGATTTGCCCATTGGAGAAGAGTTTTTTTGATGTAGTAATCATTCTTTACCATTGGGAAGGCGTGCTCAGGTGGATTAACCAAAAGGAGGCTAATTTTCTGAAGTGCATTAAATGCTCTGAACACTTTATGTTTTTTGCCTTTGACCTTCATTAATCTTCTTCTAAGTCAACTGAAACTCACTTAGCAAGGTGGTTAAACATAGCTAAGAACATATAAAAATGATTAATGCAAGTATATAGATCAAATGAATGTGTTTCGCAAATTCGTGTGATTTGAAAATCAATTTCAGCGCTCAATACTCGAGTATATTCTTCAATACTCGAGTATGTCACTGTGTACTTGAGTCAATACTTGAGTGTCCAAACTGATACTCGAGTATGCTTCTTCCAGAGGCAAATCATCGTGACTTGAACTTGAAAACCAATGTCAATACTCGAGTATGTAAGTCTATACTCGAGTTTTGGACTGTTTAATGTGAAAACTTGTTTAAGTTTAAAACCTCAATACTTGAGTATTCATTCCAATACTTGAGTATTCAAATCATTGACAAATGGATAACCTTTCTGTATGCCCAATACTCGAGTTTGTATATCAATACTCGAGTATTGATTCAATTTCAAAATTTGTGAAGTTTTTCCATGTCAATACTTGAGTATTCAAATGAATGCTTGAGTATTCATGAATAGGTGTTTAGTTGAAAAACTTTGTAAGAGCCCAATACTTGAGTATGTAAAACCTATACTCGAGTTTTCAACAGTTATAAAAGTTTGAAGGCTTTCTGTAAGACCAATACTCGAGAATACAAATGCCATACTCGAGTATTCACACAAGGTGAAAAATTGTTTGCTCTCTGTAAGTCCTATACTCGAGTATTCACATGTTATACTCGAGTATTCACTCAAGGTGAAAACTCATTTGCTCTCTGTAAGTCCAATACTCGAGTATGAAAACCCAATACTCGAGTATGCACTTTGGACAAAAACTTGATTGCTCTCTGTGACTCCAATACTCGAGTATTGCTTTGTAAAATGCATTTGAGCAATCCACCGTCAACTCAATACTTGAGTATACAATCCAATACTCGAGTTTCCAATTGACAAATGATTTTTGGCAAATTTGGAAACTTCAAAATATGTTTACAATTGTTGATTATCATCAAAACACATAGAGAACTAACATTCTCCCCCTTTTTGATGATGACAACACTTGTAAACCAACATTTTCAAGAATTTGAGAGAGTGTTTTGCTTTTGAAATGGAATTCTCTAAAAATCATTTCAAGGAGATAAAAGATGGATCAAATGTGCAATATAAACTTGAACAACTCAGAGATTAGCAGCAGACATTTGAATTCAAGAAATACATTCATTAGCCACTGATAACACATATACATCAAGTACTGATATCACAAATGTCAAAACATACTACATTAAGCACTGATATCAGTAATTTCAAAGCAAAAACACCAAAGTAAACAAACTATACATCAGAAACATTCATATTCTTCCTAACTCCCTAACTCCCTAAACGTCCTTCTCTGCTTCTCCCCCTTTGTCATCTTCAAAATGGGGAGGATTAGTGGAAGGGGAAAGATGGAAGGGCTCAGTAGTAGGAGTCTCTGGAGATGGAAGAGGAAATGGTAGAATCTCAGTGGGAGGTGTAGTGGATGAAGGTAACACTATGGTGGCTGGTGTAGAGGGCGAAGAGAGAACAACAGTGGCTGGTGTGGAAGTGGATGCAGGGGATGATGAAGTGTGAGGTGGACTGGGAAAAGCGAAAGATGGAGAGGATGGATGGTTCTCAGGAATGGTAGTGGATGTGGTAGGGGCAGTGGTGAAGCCAAAGGTGGAAGAGGAGGATCCGATGTCGAAGTGCCTGATCACTTTGTCTATGTTATCCCGTGTAACAGCAGTAGTGATCATGGCAGTGGACAAACGGGCATCCAAATCAATTAGCTGATCGAAGATCTCATCCTGCTTCTTCTCAGTGTGCTCCTTGAGCTATTCCAACTGAGTCCTCATCTCTTCCTGAGCTACAACCATCTCATTCAGCCCGATCCTGATATCAGCACCCAACTTGCCAATCTCAAACTGCATTCGTACAAAGAGAGAGGCAATGGCGGCATCAACTATCTCCTTGACTCTCAAGTCAAAATCCGGTGTAGGAGGAGGTGGAGCGGACTGAGCCTCATGAGCAATGGATTGAGACGCTCTGGCTTAGGATCTTGGAGGAGCTCTTGATTGCCCGGAACCCTCGGTCTCAAAAGTGATCTTCATGAAGTTGAATTGACTCTTGCCAACCGCTAGAGGGTACTTCATGCTCTCCGGAGGCCCCACATACCAAATCTGGTGATAATATAATATCAGTGATACAAGAGAAGGAAATGGTATATGTGAAGTCTTCCTGGAGGCAAACTTGAACTGGCTCATCTCCTTGAAGATCCAGTGCCCAATGTTCAGAGGGTGCCTCTTGACAAAAGCAGTGAAGAACCTGTAGTCCCTCTGAGTAAGATGAGTGAAGCTTCCTCCTTTCTGAACGAAGTTCCTCGAATAGATGTACCATATAACTCTGTTGAGAGGGGACATATCAGCGGGCTTGAAGGATAGGTGGTGTCTCTGATCTTCAGGGAACTCTTTGTTGGGAACCAGAGTAGAGAACACCTCCTTATTGGTGTAAGTAGGTGTAGTGGCAGGAGGGGGATTAGCGACCTTCAGGATGGTGTTAAGGATAGAAGAAGATAAGGTGAATTTGACACCTTTGACAGTGGTTGATACACGCTCCTCAACTAACTCGCCATCTGATTTAAGAATGTTGTCCGCCACCATATTGAAGTAGAACAACTTAACCAAGTTAGGATAAAACGGTGCGGCAATCAAAACAAAGGTCTCGTAAGGGGCAAACCAAGGTGAGAGGTCTACATTGCACTCCTGATACATAGAGGCTAAATCTACTGACACCATGGCACAAAAACCACGGTTTGTGTATTGATCCTTGAACTTGAGGCTCAACTCAGGGGCTAGAGGCACAGTAGCAATGGTGAAACCTTCCGGAGCCGACTTGTGTAGCTTAATCTCTTCGATAGCGTTAGCGATGATCGGAGGCAACTCTTCAGACTCAGTCTCAAAAGCTTCGACAGTTGACTCGGAAGAGGAGGAAACAACGGTTGACGCTCTCTTGGTCCTAGTCTTCTTAGGAGCCGCTTTCTTCTTCCCTTCTGTCTTGCTTTGCTCGGCTACCGACCTCTTCTTCCTTGCCGGTGAAGGAATCGGGTCTTTGATCGACACTCCCCTCTTCTTGGGGTTTTGAGAAGAAGCGGCTTCAGGGATGTTCTGGCTTACTCCTCGTATAGATCGATCAATGCCGTGTCGCAATCGATTGGGGACGGATTTCATCCTCGGTGGACGTTGAGTAGAGGAGGGAGCTACCTGCGTTGATTTCTCTACTTCCTTGTTCGTTTGAGTGCTAGGGTTTAGTCAAGAAGAGGATTGGGAAGTCATTTTGGAAGCTCAGAGAGAGGGTTTGGGGAAAGTTGCGACGGTTTCAGAGAGAAAGTGAGAGAAGAAGAAGAGACGCTTAGGGCAAACTTGAGTATTAATGCGAGTAATGAAGAACATGAACAGTCTCTATATATATAACCGCGCACCAATACTCGAGTATTAAACCCCTATACTCGAGTATTGAATACTGGACTAACATACTCGAGTATTGAAGGAAGTATATTAACCTGGACTTCAAAAGTGTGTGGTGAACTTTTGAATCCCCGAGACCAATACTCGAGTATCCAACTTACATACTCGAGTATTCAAACTCTTCAGCTCAGGTTTGGGCTCTCTCTAGTGAATACTCGAGTATTGCACTCCCATACTCGAGTATTGAGTCCCTTCTTTAACAGGTTGCTCTCTGCCTTGTAGATACTCGAGTATCCAATATCCATACTCGAGTATAGCTCTTGAAAACTTCAGTATTGCTCTCTGGCATCTCCATACTCGAGTATTATGGCCAATACTTCAGTATGCATCATCTGAAATCTCAAAACATCTTGCAAAACTACAACTAAACACTCTGATGCTTAAGTTAGTATAGATTAATCATCAAAAAACATAACTAACATTCAATTGGATGAGAATTGCTTACAATTCATTGGGATTTACCATTCCCAATTCTCTTCTTATGAAATTGAATTGTTCCTTGGCTAGAGGCTTTGTGAAGATATCAGCAAGTTGGAGATGTGTTGGGATGAACATGAGTTTGACATCTCTCTTCTGGACATGATCCCTTATGAAATGATGCCTTACATCAATATGCTTGGTCCGAGTATGCTGAACTGGATTCTTCGCCAAGCTTATTGTGCTTATGTTGTCACACAATATCAGGATTTCTTTTAGATGGACTCCCAAGTCAACAAGTTGTTGTTTGAGCCATAACACTTGTGCACAGCAACTTGATGCGGCCACATATTCAGCTTTAGTAGATGAGACGGCTACACTTGTTTGCTTCTTGCTGAACCAAGATACAAGTGAGTTGCCAAAGAACTCACATTGTCCACTTGTGCTCTTCCTATCAGTCTTGTAGCCGGCATGGTCTGAATCTGAGTATGCCACCAAATGTTCAGGTTGACCTTTGGGAAACCATAATCCGAGGGACTTTGTGTCTGAGAGATATCTGAATATTCTCTTCACATGTTCAGCATGGGACTCCTTTGGAGCGGATTGAAACCTTGCACACATCCCAACACTAAATTGGATGTCCGGGCGACTCACAATGAGATAGAGTAATGAACCAATCATTCCTCTATACTTTGTGATGTTGAAGTCCTTGCCCTCTTCATCAGCATCCAATGAAGTTGTTGTGCTCATAGGAGTATCAGCCCCATTGCATTGGTCCATCCCAAACTTCTTCAGCAAATCATTAAGATATTTTGTTTGGGAGATGAAAATCCCATCCTTTCTTTGCTTGATTTGCAGTCCAAGGAAATAGTTGAGCTCTCCCATCATGGACATCTCAAACTCACCCGGCATAATCTTGGAAAATTCCTCACACAAAGCATCATTAATAGCACCAAAGATTATGTCATCCACATAAATTTGAACAATCAAAATTTCATTCAATTTATTTTTCTTGATAAACAAAGTTGTGTCAGCCTTTCCTCTGATAAATCCTTGATCAAGTAGGAATTGACTCAATCTTTCATACCAAGCTCTAGGAGCTTGCTTAAGACCATATAAAGCTTTCTTTAGTCTATAAATATGATTAGGAAATTGGTCATTTTCAAAACCTGGAGGTTGTTCAACATACACCTCCTCTTGTATAAAACCATTTAGAAAAGCACTTTTCACATCCATTTGAAAAAGCTTAAAACCTTTAACACAAGCAAAGGCTAGAAGAACTCTTATGGCCTCCAATCTTGCTACTGGAGCATAAGTTTCCTCATAGTCTATGCCTTCCTCTTGATTGTAACCTTTTGCAACCAATCTTGCCTTGTTACGGACAATGATTGCAGATTCATCACGTTTGTTCTTAAATACTCATTTTGTCCCAATAACCGGATGGTCCTTGGGTCTAGGTACTAAGTCCCAAACCTGATTTCTGTCAAATTGATGTAACTCCTCTTGCATAGCTATCACCCAATCATTGTCTGAAAGGGCTTCATCTATCTTAGAGGGTTCTATATGCGAAATAAATGCAGAAAAGGTTACTTCATTCAAAGCACTATTTCTAGTTTTTACTCCTTGATTTACATCACCTATAACTTGGTCTAAAAGGATGATTCCTTATAAATCTCCAAGCTCTAGGCTGAGACTGATCTGGATTTTCTAAATTGTTTTCAGGATCAGCCTCAAAAACATTTTCAGGAGGAGTAGGAGTAGTTTTCGAAAAGAATTGGTTTTTGAAAATGATCTATTCCTCATCGTTCAAGGATTTATCAGTCTCTTGTTCACTAAACACAACATGAATAGACTCTTCTACAACCTTAGTTCTAATATTGAAGACTCTATATGCTTTGCTCCTATTTGAATAACCAATAAATATTCCTACATCTACTTTGGAATCGAATTTACCAAGATTTTCTTCACCATTATTGTGCACATAGCACTTGCATCCAAAAATGTGTAGGTGGCTCAGATTTGGCTTCCTTCCTTTGTAGAGCTCATATGGAGTCTTGTTCAACTTCTTCCTCAAGTAAGCTTGATTTGAGATGTAGCAAGCGGTGCTCATCGCATCAGCCCAAAACACTTGTGAGGTGTTGTTCTCATTTAGCATTGCTCTTGCCATTTCAGTGAGCACTCTATTCTTCCTCTCAACAACACCATTCTGTTGTAGAGTCCTTGGAGCTGAGAAGTTGTGATCAATCCCCATATTGTCGCAATACTCAGCAAAGGCATTGTTTTCGAATTCGCCACCATGATCAGTACTTATACCTAAAATTGAAAGACCTTTCTCGTTCTGGACCTTCTTGGCAAACACAACAAATTGATCAAACGTTTCATCTTTAGAAGACAAGAAAATAGTCCAACAAAATCTAGAGAAGTCATCTACAATAACCAATGTGTATAAATTGCCACCAAGGCTCCTCATCCTTGCTGGACCCACAAGATCCATATGTAGCAATTGCAATGGTTTATTAGTAGATATTTCATTCTTGTTTTTGAAAGATGATTTAGTTTGTTTTCCCTTTTGGCATGCTTCACAAATCAAATCATTTTTTAAACTAAATTTGGGAATACCAATAACTAAATCCTTTTTCAACAAGTTGTCAAGTTGAAACATGTTGACATGAGCTAGACGCTTGTGCCAAAGCCAACTCTCATTCAAATTGCTTACAAAACAATTTTCAGAAATAGAAGCATTACTAGAGAGATTGAGAGTATAACAATTACCATCTCTAGGTGCTCTAAATAAAGCTTTTGTTTTCAAATCATCTATAGAAACCAAATCCTTTTTCACAATCAAGCATTCATTAGAATCAAAGATAACTAAGTTACCCTTGTCGGTGCTTTGGCTCACACTAAGGAGGTTGTGGCATAAACCTTTTACAAAGTAGACATCTTTGATGAGTGGACCTTCATTGTTTCTAATCTCTCCAATTCCAGCAATTTTTCTGAATTGGTCACCACCAAAGATCACGTTGCCACCTTCTTTAGGCTTGATTGAGAGAAACTTGGATTTGTCTCCCATCATATGTCTTGAGCATCCACTATCAATGTACCATTTGTTGGGTCTTGATGCTCTTAGACACACCTGCAATCCACAAAGGATTAAGTTTAAGGTACCCATCTTTTCTTGGGTCCTTTGGGGTTAGCTTGGACCCTGGGAACATAAGTTCCTTTTGGTACCCATTGATAATTCCCTACAGGTTTGACTTTTCTCTCATTTTTATGAAAGCAAGATGAAGTAGAATGACCCTTCCTATTACAGTAGTTACAATGTGCAAATGGATTAGAAGAATGAACCGATTTTGTAAAATAGTTCATATATGATTTTTGACCACTCTTCTTCTTGCCTTTCTTCTTATCAAAATCTGGTCTATAACCAATGCCCGATCTATCATTTATAAACCTCTGTTGTTTGAGAATCACATCGAGCATTTCACTTCCCTTAGTGAATTTCTCGAGTGCTTTTGTAAGTTGTAAATTCTTTTTCTCCAAAATAGGGCATTCATCACAGACTAGAATTTCTTGAGAAGAAAGTCGTTCAACTTGTAATTCAAGAGTAGTGTTTTTCTTTTTCAAAGCCAAATACTTTTCAGCAAGTTTTTCAAACTCCATTTGCACAATGTTATATTCATCAAAAAGTTCATCATAGGGAGGTTTGGATTCATATACCTCATCATCATCTTGTTGTTCTTGAGCTACCAGGCATATGTTTGCTTTTTCTTCATCTTCTTCAGCTTCATCTTCATCGGATGAACTATCTCCCCATATGGCTGAAACATATGCCTTCTTCTTGAACATTTTGAATTTCTTCTTTTCTTTCTCTTGATTCTTCAACTGAGGGCATTCTGATTTGATATGGTCAGGCTTCTCGCATTCATAACATATAATAGGCTTCTTCTATTCAAAGCTGGAGCTCCCTTTGTGAAACTTTCTGAAGCCTTGGTCCTTCTTGTAGAACTTTTTGAATCTTCGAACCATCATGCCCAATTCTTCATATTGATCCTCTTCTTCCTCAGCATCTGACTCTTTAGCTTCCTTCACAGCCTTGAGGGCTATTCCTTTGTTCTTGCCACTCACTTCATCAAGCTCTTTTCTGAACTTGAGCTTCCCTTCATATTCGGATAGACTACCAAACAAGGCTGCTACTGAGCTTATTGACTCTCCACGTGCTTCCTCAATGGCTGTCACTTTGGCTTCCCATTCTTTGCTGAGAATATTGAGAATTTTTCTCACTTGAATCGGTTGATCATAAGTCTTTCCTAAGGCAGCAAGCTGGTTGATCAGATGAGTGAATCTTAATTGGAAATCAATGATGGATTCACCAGATTTCATGCGAAGAAGATCGTATTATGTCATGAGTGTATTGACCCTATTCTCCTTGACTCCGGTGGTTCCTTCATGAGCTATTTCTAGAGCATCCCACATAGCCTTTGCTGATGGCAAAGTGCAAATTCTGAAATACTCTTGTTGACTAAGAGCACTTTGCAACATGAGAATGGCTTTGCTGTTAAGAGTGACATTTCTTCGATCATTCTCATCATAGGCATCTTTTGGCTTTGGAACTCTTCAACCATTTTCCATCACAGTTGGTGCATAATCTCCAACTTCAAATACTCTCCATAGCCCATATTCAGAAGCCATAACGAAAACTTTGAATTTGGCCTTCCAGAATGAATAATGTTGTCCACTGAAACCTGGTGGTCAGTTGATAGAAGCTCCATCGGGTAGAATACCTTCTATCTTGATCCTTCTCGAGATGTTAAGCTCTTATGAGAAGACCTTGCTCTGATACCAAATGTAAATGGAGCTTGATAGCCAAGAGGGGGGGTGAATTGGGTATCTTTAAAAATTTATACAATTTGCTCTGTTTTGGACAAGTAAGAGCAGGGTATAACAGAGATGAAGAGAAGAGAAAGCTTGAACAAGATGATTTATCTTGGTTCGGTCTTATTCTTGACCTACATCCAGTTCCCAAGTCACACTTGGGATTTTCAATCCACTATAACTCACAAACTGATTACAAGCTTTGTACTCAAGAGTAGTTCTCTCTCTAGAACTCACTCCCCCTTACGAGTTGCAATCAATTATCCCAACCACCAAGTCCCCTGACTTGTGGTTCTTTACAATCAATGAATAATAACATAAATAACTCTCTCAAAGAGTAGATAAGATGAACACTGAAGTGCTTATATCAAAAGATACTCTATAGATGAAAACTGAAAGAAAAATGAATGAACACTTAATGATTTTTGCTTTCAGTAGTTGTGTACTGTTGAGAAGACTTCAATGCACTCTATTTGTACCTAGAGAGCATTAATTGACTATTGAAGGATGAATCCAATCGTTGTAGGTGATTAGCATTAAGTTTGGTCAGCTTTTCTCTCTAATCTCCAACTAATCCTGGTGATTAATTGATCTGAGGTGGCTCTCTGAGGATTTGCCCGTTGGAGAAGAGTTTACTTGATAAAGAAAGCATTCTTTACCATTGAGAAGGCGTGCTCAGGTGGATTAACCAAAAGGAGGCTAATTTACTGAAGTGCATTAAATGCTCTGAGCACTTTTTGCTTTTTGCCTTTGATCTTCAATAATCTTCATCTATGTCAACTGAAATTCACTTAGCAAACTGGTTAAACATAGCTGGGAACATAAGTGAATGATAAATGGAAGCATTGAGATCATATGAAAGTGTTTTACAAATTCGTCTAATTTGAAAATCAGTTGTCAATGCTCTATACTCGAGTATGTTCTTATATACTCGAGTATGTCACTGTGTACTAGTGTCAATACTAGAGTATCCAATCTGATACTCGAGTGTGCAGCTTCCAGAGGCAAACCATCGTGTCTTGAACTTTCAAAACCAACCTCAATACTCGAGTATGTAAGTATGTACTCGAGTATGGAACTATTTGTGAGAAAATTTTTAAGTTCAAAACCCTCAATACTTGAGTATTCATTCCAATACTTGAGTATTCAAATCATTGACAAATGGATAACCTCTCTGTATGGCCAATACTCGAGTATTGATTCATTTTTCAAAAAATTGTGAAGTTTTTCCATGTCAATACTTGAGTATTCAAGAACAAGTGTTAAGTTGAAAAACTTTGTAAGAGCCCAATACTTGAGTATCCAAAACCTATACTCGAGTATACTGCAGTTATAAAAGTTTGAGAACTCTCTGTACGACCAATACTCGAGTATATCAATACCATACTCGAGTATTCACTCAAGGTGAAAAATTTGTTTGCTCTCAATAAGTCCTATACTCGAGTATACAAGTGTCATACTCGAGTATTCACTCAAGTTGAAGAATCATTTGCTCTTTGTAACTCGAGTATAGCTTCCTATACTTGAGTATTGACTCAACTTGAAAAATTTGAATCCTTTCTGAATGACCTATACTCGAGTATGTCGTCTCTATACTCGAGCATGAACTTAAGTTCAAAACTTGATTGCTCTCTGTGACTCCAATACTCGAGTATTGCTTCCCATACTTGAGTATTGACTTGTAAAATGCATTTGAGCAATCCACTGTCAATCCAATACTTGAGTGTGCAATCCTATACTCGAGTTTCCAATTGACAGATGATTTTTAACAATTTTGGAAACTTCAAAACATGTTTACAATTGTTGATTATCATTAAAACACAGAGAACTAACAATTTGGACTACACTCAATTGATACAACGTTTCCCATCTCAAAATTGCTGATTAAGTTTTGTCTTGTTTGTTTGGGTTGGCGGTGGAAAAGCATGTTCATGCAAGTCGAGTTTAATCCCCTCTGAAAGACATAGCTATCACCCAAGAGGGGGGGGTGGCAATAATAATTTATAAAGCAATAGTTAGTCATTCAAACATATATGTTGGAAAGATAAGAGTTTAGGGAAGAGAATATGCAAAATGAGATTTATACTGGTTCGGCCCAATCCTTGACCTACGTCCAGTCCCCAAGCTCCACTTGAGATTTTCAATCTACTATGCTCTTGTTTAATCCGGGCACAAGAGAAGCCTTTACAATCCCACAAGTTCACTCAGACACTTGTGAAGCCAAATCTCTCATCGAGATACTCCCCCTTACACAATGCAAGGTTATAATCTGTTTCCCTCTCAAAATCACCCAATCTTGAGTAACTCTCAGATAAACAGATAGAATGTTTATAATGAATCTTCTCTCTCAGAAGTGAATAAGAAAAACACTAAAGTGCATTACAAATAATTTCACTCTCTCTGCTAAGCTATGTAAACATTGAAAACAGAGAGTAAATAATATGAAGATTAGAGTATGAGCATTTTGTAGATGTAGTCTAGTGTCTTGCCCTTCTGTCTTGAATCTATCTTTTTTTATAAGTAGTTGCAATTTATGACCGTTGAGAAATTCTTCCAGATAAGAATATAACTGTTGGAAATCCCTTGAAAGTAGCCGTTAGGGTTTCTGCAGCAGATTCAATGTTTCTTACATAAATATGACATTTTGAAGATTTGCATCTAATCTTTCATTTAATCACCTGAAACTTGTACACAAATGATATAAATAATGTTCAGAAGTAGCATAAGTCATTTGGGTAATCATCTGGATATTTATCAAAAGAATCAAGATTTTCAAAACAGCGATTTTCTGAAGTGGAGATGAAAACTCGAGTTTTCATTTGTAAACTCGAGTTTAAAGGTTGTTGCTTTACTCCAGATTGTTCTTTGTCTGATCAAAACTCAAGTTTTGGTTTCACAAACTCGAGTTTGGAAGATACTCTGAAGTTCGTTGCTCTTTGACTGATGGAAACTCGAGTTTGGATGAACTTCTGGACTTGGTTGTTCTCTGTAACCCGAAAACTCAAGTTTTGTACTTACAAACTCGAGTTTTGTCTTTGTTGAGCCTTCTCGAACTAATTGTCAACTTTCGAAGGTCATATCTCCCTGGTCTGAACTCTATTTTGGTTCGTTCAACTCTTGATGGAATGCCCTATGAGTCTACTTTCATATGCCATCTATTTCAGCTCAATCAAATTTGTAGTTTGTGAGATACACTCAAAACATTGAAAGCTTGGTTTGCTGTGTGGCATGGATTTCACTGTCAACTTCCACAATTCATAGCTTCTTGATCTGAACTCCTTTGGGCTTGAATTTAATATTAAAATGACGCATTGGGAGTCTAGTTTCAAACAAAATTGATTTCACCTCAATTTGATTTCTGGTTTAGGAGATATCATCAAATTACCAGACGTTGCCCGTGCTGAACGTGAAACAGAATGGAGCTGAAGAGTTGATGACCACTAGAAACTCGAGTTTTCCTAGTCCAAAGATGCCAGAGACGCTGAAGACACTTGTTAACTCGAGTTTGTGATGGATGAATCGAGTTTATTGATTCCTAAACTCGAGTTTTGATTCCTAAACTCGAATTTTCTCTTACCAAAGGAGCAAATCATTATAGCGAAGCAGGAAACTCGAGTTTTGAGTTGTGAACTCGAGTTTTCTTATCCTGAAGCTGATTTTTGTTGACGTTAACTTTGAATTGAGCCATTCTAACTTCCATATGATCTTGGTGGCTTTTAGCTTCAATATAAGAACTTGAATAATTATATCTTTATTCCATTCAGCAAGTTATTCCTTCTTCCATCTCCCACCTTGATCATTCTTCATCATTTAACTTGGGCTCATCATTCTCTGCAGCTTCTACCTTCTTCAATATCTAGAAAACCGAGCCTATCCTGAACTTGTTCCAGAATTTCATGTGTCGTCTTTCTGTATCTGCACTATTCATGTATACTGCACTGTAGCTCAAATATGATGAAGCTTTATTTCAACTTCTATTTGATCATAGAGACTTCCAGTATCATATATAAGAACATATAGTGCAAGTTCTTCTTTCTTTAGTCTCATTTCTTGATCAATCTGTAAATGGAGCTAAATACCCAAGAGGGGGGGTGAATTGGGTATTATCAAATTTTTGGAATTGCTCTGTTTTTAAACAATGAAAACATGGGTGAACAGAGTAAGGGAAGAGATAGACGGACACAAGGATTTATACTGGTTCGGTCCTAACAACTTGACCTACATCCAGTCCCCAGACTCTTTGGGATTTTTTCATTATATCAATGATTACACACTCTGCACTCAAGAAGTGATTCTCTCACTAGAACTCACTCCCCCTTACAAGTTGTAATCAATGATCCCAAATCACCAAGTCCCCTTGACTTGTGATTCCTTACAATAAATGATAATCAGAAATAAAACTCTCTCAAAGAGCAGATATAAATGAACACTGAGGCTCTTGTATCACAAGATACTATACAGATGAAAACTGAAGAGAATAAATGTAAACTTGAATGCAATTCGCTCTCAGTTGTTGTGGATGTTGGAAAGACTTGAATGAGGCTCTATTTATACTCAGAGATCATTAAATGACCGTTGCTTTCCAAATAGATCCGTTGGAGAAATTGTCCAAGTCTTCTGAAGTGGTTTAGGCATCTTCTCTCTCTAATATTTCACTTAATCCATCTGTCCAAGTAAGCAGAGTTGACTCTCTGTGAATTAATCCGTTAGAGAGGATGTTTCTTGTTGTAGCAATCAATCTTTAATGCTTTGTATACGTGTACAGATGGATTGGCCAGAAGAAGTAACTTTCTGGACATTGCATTAAATGTTCTGAGCTGTTTTTTGCTTTATGCTTTATCTCTTCAATAAACATTCTTAAAATAACTGAAATCCACTAATAAAGTCGTTAAACATAGCAGGGAATATCAGAGAATAACAGAGTATTAAGATCAAACAAGAATGTTTCCAGAATTCGTTTGATTTGAATTTCTGAACCAGCGTCATGAACTTGAGCTTAGTTCTTCTAGGCTTAAGTTTGGTGCTTCAGTGTATAGAAATATTTCAGTTTAAAACATGTGAACCTGAGGTTTGTAGTTTAAACCTGAGGTTCTCAACTCATTCAAAAGTCACATTGCTCTCAGGTTGATTTGAACTCGAGCTTACTAGACTAAACTCCAGTTTGTTTCACCCAAAGAGGAATGTCGCAGTTTTTGAGTTCTTGAGAGTTTGTGTTCAAGAAGCAAACTCAAGTTCATTAATGACAGGCTCGAGTTTGACACTGTTTATGACAAAACTTAGTCTTAGCTTTGAAAAGACAAACTTGAGGTTTGTTTTGCAAACTCTAGAGTTTTCTCTAGTTGAAAAATCTTTTGCTCCCTGGAACTTTTAAGCTCGAGTTTAAAATACTTAGGCTCGAGTTTGTTCAGTTTTGAAAAACACTTTGCTCTTTGGAACTTTTAGGCTCGAGTTTAAAATACTTAGGCTCGAGTTTAAAATGTTTTGTAAACTCTTGAGATTTTTCAAACTGGGAAAACTTTTCTTTGAATAAAACAGTGCAGAGTTTGTAAAAATCTTTAAGTTTGAAAAATTCTTCCCTCCAGGGATGAACTCGAGTTTACTATAACAGGCTCGAGTTTATTGGTTATGTGAACTATGAAGGTTTTTCTCAGGAGGATGTAAAATTGAGGTTTGTGAGAGAGAGGTGTCAAGTTTAAAGTTATTTTCAAAGCACAAGCCTCTCTGTCATTGGTGAACTCGAGCTTGAAAGTGTGAACTCGAGTTCACACAACCTCTTGAAATGGTCTTAAGTTCAAACTTCAGGTTTAGTCTCGAGTTTGAAAAACATAGTGGCAAGTTTGTGACCTCTGTCAAAGGCAAACTCGAGTTTGCTCATAATAGGCTCGAGTTTATCGTAGACAGAATGTTTTTGTTTGAAATTGACAAGTTTAAATCATTCTGATCTTGAACAAAGACATCTCCACATTGTTTACAACTGTTAGTAATCATCAAAACACATAGAGAACTAACTCAATCTCCATTATTAAACTTTGCATCTACATTAAATATAAGAATTAGTCAACTTAAAAGATAAATGTAGTATGTAACCTTTTTGCTCTTAAGAATGACATCTATATAAGACATCATCAAAACTAATCATATCTAACACCCTCTCCCAAACTTACTTCATATACTGTAAATTACATTAAAAAAATAGCTTCTATCGCTAATCCAAACTGTTAGTACCCTATGTGTTTTGATGATAATCAACAATTGTAAACTCACTTGGAAGTTTTTGTCTTTGGTAAAAACTTACTGTCAAAGACAAACTCGAGTATTGGTATCAATACTCGAGTATTGACTTGACAGAGAGTTTCTCAAATCCTTTTTCAAAGCAATACTCAAGTATTGGATGTAATACTCGAGTATTGGACTTATAGAGAGCACTCCAAGTTTTCACCCTGAGACAAACTTGAGTATTGCTATGAATACTCGAGTATTGGACTTACAGAGAGCACTCCAAGTTTTCACCCTGAGACAATACTCAAGTATTGATATGAATATTCGAGTATTGAACTCACAGAGAGAATTTCAACATTGGGTTAAGTTTTCAATACTCAAGTATTCAATGGAATACTCGAGTATTGGTCATACAGAGAGTCATCAAAGTTTTACTCCTTATGAAAACTCGAGTGTTGATTTTACATACTCGAGTATTGGACTTTCACAAAGTTTTTCATATTTAACACTTGTTTATGAATACTCAAGTATTCATTTGAAAACTCGAGTATTGACTTGGGAAAAACTCAACAAAGCTTTTGAAATGAATGCATACTCGAGTATTGAGTTGGAAACTCGAGTATTGGGCATACAGAGAGCCTTTTCTCTTGATTATGATTTGAAAACCCAAGTATTGAGGATTTGAACTTAAACTCATTTTCTTATCAAAAGAACAAAACTCGAGTATTGATTTGCATACTTGAGTATTGCCCTTAAGGTTCAAAGCTTAAGTCTCGATGATTCTTCTCTGGATGATGAATACTCGAGTATCAAGATGGATGCTCAAGTATTGACTTAAGTGCACAGTGACAAACTCGAGTATTGATGAATATACTCAAGTATTGAGTGCTGAACTTGAAAATCAAATCTGACGAATTTTTGGAAACATTTTATTTGATCTTAATACTTTCTCTTATCATTCTTATATATTCTTGGCTATGATTAACCATCTTTTTGATGAGTTTTAGACAGATTAACAAAAGTTAATTGAAGGATAAAGTGAAAAGCAAAAAGTGGTTCAGTTCATTAAATGCACTACTCAGAAAGTTGCACAAACTTGGCTAATTCTTTTGCACACGGTTACAAAGTATTAAAGAATGTTTTCTACATCGAGAAACTTCATCTCCAACAGATTGATTCGCAGATGAACAAATCAGATTACTTGGCCAGTTGGATTAAGTTAAGCTTAGAGAGAGAAGATGCCCAAATTACTTGCTAAACACCTGGAGACTTCTCTCAACAGTAATATTGAAGATGCAACGGTCAATTAATGCTTCCTGAGTATAAATAGGACAGCATTCAAGTCTCTACAACAACCACAACTGCTGAAAACGTATTGCATTCAAGTGTTCATTTATTTTCATCAGTTTTCTCTTATATAGTATCTTTTGATACAAAAGCTTTAGTCTTTATCATCATCTACTCTTAGAGAGAGTTTTATTTGATTGTTAATCATTTATTGTAAAGAACCACAAGTCAGGGGACTTGGTGGTTGGGTTCATTGATTACAACTTGTAAGGGGGAGTGAGTTCTAGTGAGAGAATCGCTTCTTAAGTACAGAGTGTGTAATCATTGATATAGTGGAAAATCCCAGAGAGTCTGGGGACTGGATGTAGGTCAAGTTGATAGGACCGAACCAGTATAAATCCTTGCGTCCAGCTATCTCTTCCCTTTTCTCTATTAACCCCTGTTTTCATTGTTTAAAAATAGAGCTCTTAACCAAAAATTTGATAATACCCAATTCACCCCCCTTCTTGGGTATTTAGCTCCATTTACACAAACAAGTACGGGCTATCCATATTCCTATACTTTTCTTATAGAAAAGGGAGACTTTCTATACGTAATAGGGATTTATTGATGATTGCCACATATAAATACAAGAAAAAATGAATATTTATTACTAACATGTAATTAGTGACATTGAAAGCATTTTGATAATACAATTTTTATTTTCGATGGATGCTAATTCAATTTCTAAAACGTTTCAAATCTCAATTCTATATTTTCAATAATCTATTAAAAACAATTTTTAAAATATCTCTGTAGATTTTCATGAATCCATCAATTATGAATTTATCATTAAAAGTGGGATGATGTTCATTGGTAACGCACGGGCAAAAAACCAGTCCATTAAGAAATAGTTTGAGCCATATTTACCACCCATATTTGGATATCTATACTATATAAGTTATTGATGTATTAATAACCCAATTAATAGTACAAGTAAGTTTGTGAAAGGAAGTAGTCTCATAAAGCCAAGATTATATTGAGAATGCTTTGGTGTATAGTAAAACATAAAACTGAGTTAGTAAAAAGGCTAATAGGAGGAGTATTTGAACTAATCATTGGAGATGACCATTGGAGTTTTAATGGGTTTTAATTAACTTGTTTAATGACATTTAGATTATTTTAAATCATCATTAGACTTTGTCTTGTGACTGTCATTTTAATTATCATTAAGACATGTTTAATTGCCATTAGTGTTACTCAAATGTCACATGTTCTCTGCCTATAAAAGGCAATTTTGCGCATGGTTAGATACAACAGAGGTCAGAAGTTAGATGAGATTGAACTCTATCCTCAAGATCCCTTCCTCTCTCTTCTACTGAGGGGTTTGTTTTTTTTGTTTTTTTGTTTTTTGCTACCTTGTTTTATGTAAGAAGGGTTCATTTTATCTTGGAGAGTGTCGCCACCTCAGATACCATGGGGTTGAAGAATATGTCCTAAAAATATTGTTAAACATGACTCAAACTATATTTTCGTTGTGTTTTTGCAGGTGTTGCCAATGTAAGAACCGGCTGAACCCAAGAGGGGGGTGAATTGGTGAAGTATAAATATTTAGAAAATTTGAAATTCTTTTCATAACTCACTGAAATCAGTTTATAAAGCAATAACCACACATTTAAACATGTATACACATTCAAACATATATGCTGGAAATATAAGAGATGAGAGAAGAGAATGTGCAAACTGATTTATACTGGTTCGGCCTAATCCTTGACCTACATCCAGTCCCCAAGCCTCACTTGGGATTTTCAATCCACTATCTTCTTTCAATTTGATTACATGTTCTGTAACTGAAGTAATCCTCTCACTAGGATTCACTCCCCCTTACAAACTGTAATCAACACACCGCTTGATTACACACTCTGTACTCGAAGTAATCATCTCACTAGGATTCACTCCCCCTTACAAGTTGTAATCAACACAATGTGTTTCTCACTCAAGATCACCCAATCTTGAGTAACTCTCAGAAGAATAGAATGATTACAATAAATCTTCTCTCTTAGAAGTGAATGAATAAACACTAAAGATCAAATACAAATCACTTCACTCTCTAAGTTAACTAAACATGAAAAACAGAGTGCAAATGGTGTGAGAGTAGAGTTTCAGCATGTTGGAAGTGTAAGCTTGTTTCTCCACATTTTTCTGCTTGAATCTATCTTCTATTTATAGGTAGAGATTAATATATGACCGTTGAGAAGATTCAATGACTGTTGGATAAAGAAATATAGCCGTTAGAACTTTTGCACAGCTTTTGATGTTCTGACACAAATCTGACTTTTTGAGATTTGCTTCTAATCCTTCGTTTAATCACCTGAAACTTGTACATAAATGATATAAATGATGTTAAGAAGTGTTATGAATCATTTGGGTAATCATCTGGAAGTTTATCAAAAGAATCATGATTTTCTAAACGGTGATCTTCTGAAGCTGTGATGAAAACTCGAGTTTGCTCTTGAAAACTCGAGTTTTCCTTTTGTTGTCGAATGCTGGATTTGCCTCTGCCTGAGCAAAACTCGAGTTTTGTACTTACAAACTCGAGTTTGGAAGATACTCTGAAGTTCGTTGCTCTCTATCTGATGAAAACTCGAGTTTTCACTTGTAAACTAGAGTTTTGGATCTCTCCCAAAACCAAAGTTTGCTCTCTGCCTTTGATAAACTCGAGTTTTGATTTACAAACTCGAGTTTTGACTTTGTTCTGCCCTTGGTTGCTCTCTGTAACTCGGAAAATCAATTTTTGTACTTACAAACTCGAGTTTTGACTTTGTTGAGCATTTTCGCAACTTCTTGAACTTACTGTCAACTTTCGAGGGTCATATCTCCCTAGTCCGAGCTCTGTTTTGGTCCGTTCAACTCTTGATGGAAAGCTCTATGAGCCTACTTTCATTTTCCACTAATTTAAGCTCAATCGGATTTGTCGTTTTGGAGATACACCCAAAATACCAAAGGTGGGTCTGGACTATGACATTGGTTCTTATGGCAACTTGTAAAAATCATAGCTCCTTGATCTGAACTCCTTTGGACTTGAATTTTATATCAAAATGACGCATTGGGAGTCTAGTTTTATATGCTTTTGGTTTTGTCTCAATCTGATCTCCAGTTTGGGAGATATCGTTGAATTACCAGACGTTACCTGTGCTGAACGTGAAACAGAGTAGAACAAAGTTGCTGATCACCGCTACAAACTCGAGTTTTCAATTGGAAACTCGAGTTTTGAGTCCTAAACTGAAGTTTGTGCTTGGAAACTCGAGTTTTTCTTGTCCAGAGACGCCAGAGATGCTGAAGATACAAGAAACTCGAGTTTTGAGATGGCTGACTCGAGTTTTGACTCCTAAACTCAAGTTTTCTCATACCAAAGTAGCAAATTATTGTAGCAAAGCAGGAAACTCGAGTTTTCTCGTCCTGAAACTGATTTTTGCTGGCTTTAACTCTGAATTGAGCCATTCCAACTTCCATATGATCTTGGAGGCTTGTAGCTTCAATATAAGAACTTGAATAATTATATTTTCATTCCATTCATCAAGTTCTTCCTTTTTTTTTTCTCTTGATCATTTTCCATAACTCAACTCTTTATTTCTTCTCTTCTCTTGATCATTCCATATCATTTGACTTCACATCTTCTTTGATTCAATTTCTTTCTCTAATTCAATACTTCTTTATTGATCTTCTTGTTGATCGTTCTCCATCATTCAGCTTGGACTTATCATTCTCTTGCAAGTTCTACTTTCCTCAATATTTCCTCTTCTTCTTGACCATTCCCAAAATCCTTTGAGAACTTCTTGCTTCCTTCATATTCTGATATTCCCATTATATTGTGTGAATTCTTTTGATAACATTTTTCTCTAGTCTCTTCTCTTCTTTTTGGTTATCCTCCAAAATGTATTGATAACATCTTGCTTCCTTGACAATCTCTGCAAGTTCGTCTTTCCATTAATCCCTTATCTCCTTCTTGATTACTTTGCATGATTCGACGTGGACTAATCTACATTAAACATAGTAGTTAGTCAATGTAGGAGATAACTATATTACTCAATACATTACTCAATCTTTTTGCTTTTAATAATGGCATCTATATAAGACATCATCAAAACTAATCATAATCAACATTCTCCCCCTTTTTGATGATGGCAAATACTTTAAGAAAAATATGTATGAATATGAAAATATATTAGAAGATGTGCAACATATTTTTCTTGCCATTCTCTCCCCCTTATTTGTCATTAGCAAAAAGTTGAAGTAAAGAAGAAATGCTTAGAGAGACAAGTATGAAACCAAATTATAAGGAATTAAGAGACTGATTTTCTCTCCCCAATTTGAAATTGTTTTCATTCTAAATGTGATGCAATTTGCAATGTTTTTATGAAAACAAATTTGAAAGAATTTGGAGAGGTTTTCAAGACAACTTTCACAATTAAAGCATGTAGATACCAAACATGTGCAAATTTTTCACTGAATATAAAAAGATAGAGATTAGAAATGCTCATGTAGGTTCTGCAAATTGATGAATGATTGATGAAGTCCATTTGCTTGCTTTCTTGTTGTCTTAGAACATTTCCATCCTTTTATTCTTCTTCATATAGCTCTTCTACAGAATATGTCTCCGCTGGCTTCAAGAGGTTCTCCTCTTCCTTTTTAGAGCATAGCTTATCTTTAATGTAATTGAACATCAAAGAATCTTTCCTCAAGTTAATTGTTTCACCTTGTAGGGCATTAAGGAAAGTCCTAGTACATAACATAATCTCCTGCTACAAATTGAAAAACTTTCTTTGCAAAAGAGATTTGTCAGTGCAACCAGATATCAAAGTATTCCTTTCTAAATGATTTTCCTTTTTTTAAAAAATAAAGATAATGAAATGAAAAATATAAGATATTTTCAAATATGAAATTAACTCATCATAAAAGATAATGAATGCAGATGAGTATGTTTAAAAGGGTTTTTCTTCAAATAAAGGAGATGAGCTTTAAAGATATCAAACACAAGTAAATGTGAAGCTCCCCCTTAATGAATGCATGACCAAAATGTGAAGCTCCCTTTAATGATACAAAATAATAATGTGACACAGAATGTTATGAGGTCTGGAAATATCTTTGGTCACAACATGGTATCTCAAAATTGAGAACTTTCAAGTTCACTTGGGTGGATTTGAAATTGGTATGAAGAAATCACTTATGCTTTTTATGATGATAAAAATGTTTAAAGCATAATGATCATTTTAAAATGAATGTGCTCAGTCTAAACTTCGTGTGATAAAATTTGAATGAATAAAATCAAGTTAGCCTGAAGAGTGATGCGAGAACAGAGAAATGATTATGATATATGAATATTATTTCAAAATACTATACCTCACTCAAGTAATATCGTAATTAGTTGAGTCATAATCATCTGTAATCCATAGATGCACCACTGGCTAGCCAATATCTGATGATGTGATCAATATTGAGGAACTCCCAGATTTGATGCATAAGGATGAGTTTCTGTGACCAACGGCTCTTCTTATCAGGCAAGTACACTCCTGTATCATCTTGATCTAAGCCTCTTGCTAGATAAGATCTTGAAGTTTTGGTTGGTCAATTCACAGAGTTGCCTAATCTTGTCTGAACTTCAATATTGTTTATGGTAAAGCTCGGTATAGGATTATTGAAGTTCCTCTGCCACATAGCTCGAGTGGTTACTTATGTGGTGTTCATAACTATATAGCCATCACTTGTAGTTCACATGAGAAGAACTTACAAGCTTATCTTTCTCTGTTTATCTCTATTTTCCAATGCAAGAATAGAAGATCCTGCAAAACAAATGTATGTTCTTTGGTACTCAATGATTCTTGAGTCCACAAAAGATTAGACATGACAACCTTATGCTCTTAAAAGATTAACTCATGTGATATTAAAGCAAAGAGCATAATAAGCTAACATAATTTTACCCAATCAAATAAGTTCATGCCAATGAATCATAAAGGTAACAAATAAATGATACCAAAAATGTTATTCCTCAATGACAAGTTGAAAATATACTTTATGCAGAAAAGATGTCATTGATAAAATATATGTAAGTTTGAGCATAGAAAATCTTATCTATAAAGATAAGCATTTATCAATTCACAGTTCATAAATGAAATTAGATTTTTCAAGAATGATAATGAAATATGTAAAGTGTTTCAAATCTTGAATGTTCTTTAAAAAAAATTAATAATGCATTATGAAATCAAAATTTTCATAACTGAAAGATTCATTTTTGAAACATGCCACTAGTGCAAAAAAGGCTTTTAAGACCGCCTCATTTAGAGCGGATAATCGACGCCCCTGTCTTAAAGGTGTGACCGGTGGCAATTTTGTAAATATAAAAAACTTTAAAGGTATGACCGGTGGCAATTTTGTAAATATAAAGAACTTCTTGGACCGTATCCTTTAGCGATGAGTCTTAAATATATTATTCAGACTGCTTAAAAACAACCGGTCTAAAAAATGTTATTAAAAAAATTGAAATATCAAATTTCTTTACAGAGAAATCTCGGACAGGCCGACTTATATTTTCTGCGGTCCAAAATAATAAGGAAAAAATTAAATAAAAACTTTTAAGACCGAATATCTTATAACAGGAGGTCTTAAAGATCATACTTTTAAGACCGGACATAAATCGTGACCGGTCGTAAATAGTTTATTACTTTTAAGACCGGAGTTTAATAAAGGACAGTCTTAAAACTTAACCTTTAAGACCGTCCTTGTTGTTCATTCGGTCTTAAAAATAAAGCGCCAAATATATCTTCGCGCGAAATGTTACCTTATGACTTACGTTGTCCCTCTTAACTCTGAAACCCCTCTTCTTGTTGTGAAACCACTCTTCCTGTTGCATTACCACTCTTCCTCTCCCACGTACCATTAGCCTCTGTTAGTCTTTCATTTGCTCAGCTTACTATCTCTTACTGTCTCGAAAATGAACGGTGAAAACGATTCAATTCGTGTTCCGGGAATGCCAGTTACTGGTGTGAGTCAGAACGAACCCTCTTCCATTGACAATGTGCCTCGTAACCGCCCTGCATGCCGTGGTAGAAGAGGCACACGAATGATGGATGTATCTCTAAGTCGGACTTCTGGGTCAAGGCTCGAGATTCAGTTCGATGAAAAGTTGCGGCCTTTCGTTCCTAATAAAACCAAATATAATAGTTTTGTCGGCTATCTTGCACGCAGCAAGGTTAGCATCTTGGAAGATGAGTGGAAAAGTGTTGACTTTGACAAAGTAAAGCAACCTATTTGGGACACTATCCGGCTTACATACATTGTCCCTGAATCTGAGGAGTTGAAAGATAAGACATTGTCTTATTGTGCTGAGCGGTGGAGGAAGTTTAAGACCTCTCTCGCTAACACGTATATTTTTTCCGAGGTTGCGCCTGCCAAACAACCTTGGGAACAGTACACATATATTGATGAACGAATTTGGCGACAATTTGTTCTGCTGCGGACCACTCCTGAAGCTCTGGTGAGTCTATATTTAGTTTTGTTTGCTTATGTAACCTGTGAGCTTATATTTGTTCATCTAATCCTGTTAGTTAAATTATGTTGTTTGGTGTGTGAATAGAAGTATACATTTCCTGCCTTTGTCTATGCAAGTATGATATGTAAACCCTGAAAAGGTAAAATACTAAGGAGGTAATTGTGTAATGGTTTGTTTTGCAAAGGAGAAAATGAATAGTCTTAAAAGGGGGAAAATTTATATACCCAATTGTTACTATCTAATGTGGATTGATGATCCCACTGGATGCCTTAAAAAGGATCAAGTTTGTATTATTTTGTAAGCATAATTCTCTTTTGTTTCTTAACTTATCTACCTAGCAGTATAAAACATAGCTCTTTTGTAAGCATAATTCTCTTTTGTTTCTTAACCTATGTACATCTGCCTTAAATAAAATGTTGAAACTTGATCAAGTGAATTTGACTAGTGTTTGAGGTTCATATCAAGCAGAAGTTCTCTAATTTCTGTTAGTGAGATGGCTGGAATTCATAATTAAGAGTTGTTTTCAATTCTGATTCACAAGAAAGAAGGGCAAAAGCACAGGAGATAGGGAGAAAGAATGATTGCCCACATAGGGCTTCTCGCGACAGATATGAAAAAGCTGAAAAAGAATTGATGACAGCCAAGCAGAAGAGATTGGAAGATGAAGCAGAATCCAATCCTGAGGTGGAACATGGTCCGCCATCTACAATACGTCATGAGGATTTGTGGTTGCACATTCGGCAAAAGCCAAGCGGCTCCTACACGAGTGAACAAACTCGTGTAGTTGCTGAAAAAAATTGTAAGTATCATTATTGTTGTTATTTTTTAGTTACTAAACATGATTCATTACTAAGCTTCTCGTTATCTGTACCTTACATGAAGATCTTAAGAAGAAAGAGGCAGAGGGATCTTTCGTGTCGTCTGGTAAGAGTGATGTTCTCACTATTGCCACCGGAAAACAGGACCACAGTGGGCGTGTGAGGGGGGTTGGAGGACGGGTAGGCCTGAAGGTATTCTTTGGTTCATCCGCCAAACACCATAGGAAAGAGGTGGTTACCCGGGAGGAGATGCAACAGACAGTGGCCAAAATAAATGAGGAATCAACGGCTAAAGAAGCAAGGTATCAATCTGATATTAGCCAGTTGAAGGAGGAACTGAATCAGATGAAGCTGCTTTTGAGCTCACGTCAAGAGACCAGTAGTGTTCCCTTCACACACTCACCTGCAACTGTGCAGCAGAGCACTGGAGGGAGCTGTATTGTTGGACATTTAGAGAAACCTTGTGACCTTTATGTGGAGGATCCTGATCATCATGATAGACTACTATCGGTTGCAAAAGGGACTGTCCACAACTTTTTGGGATCAACTGTACACCACCAACAAATGTCTGATGATGAAGTCAGAGTGTCAGTTGTAAAGGTGATCATTGATGCACCTCTCCTTCTCCCAACTGATGAGATGAAGATTGTGAGTGATGTCAAGGGAACCTTCATCTCTTGGCCAATGAAGCTTGTAGATGTCTGTACTCCTCCTGAAGCTTCAACCCCTTGTCCTCAAGTTCCATCCCCTCGTCGTGCTCCATCCCCTCCTCAGGCTCAATCCCCTACTGCTAAGTTGACTGGCCGCGAAAAAATAACCGATATGGTGAAAAGTGGAGGTTTTAAAGATAAATCGTGGGATGTCAACGAAGTAGTAGGCCTCGCTCATCCCCTACCAGTCCAAGTTGACACCGTTGATATTGACTCCCTGCTACTTCCTAGGCAGGAGCTTAGTGATGCAATTATTCGAATTTGGATGAAGTAAGTATGTTCTTCTATGAGTACATAATTTAAATGCATCGTTTAGACACACATACATATACTAATTCCCTGATCGATGTAATTACTGTAGGTTCTTGCATCAAGAATTAGAGAATAAGGGCAGGGGCAACGATTTTGGATTCTTGTGCCCTGTGTATTCAAGTCAAACAACCATGGCAGAAAGACAAGAGTACATATCAAGCAAGTTGTGTAATGTGAGAAGAAAGGTGTACTTTTTGCCATTCTTCCACAGGTACATATCACAAATCTTGTCTACAATTCACTTAATTCTGCCACATATATATATCATTGAGTATACTTGACTGCTGTGAATTTTCAGCCGCCACTGGCAGTTGGTCATCATGTGCATGGAAGAAAATAAAGTTATCTTCTTATGCTCTACTCACACCGAGCCAGTGCCTTCGTTGACGTAGACTTTCAATGAGTAAGCATGTTATTTTGATTCTCTTGTCAGAAATCTCTGCTGTGAATTTTCATTGAACATTGATAAATATGCATTTTTGATGATAGTGCCATGAGGACGTTCCAGATTGACGTACTCAAAAGGCGTTCTTCTAATGCCAAAGTGCCTAAATGGTTCAGACCAGAGGTTGGTACAATATTTGTGAGACACTGTATCGATGTTACAATATTACTTATATATATTTCTTGTTCTTTTTAGACTCATCGGCAACCAGTGGCGTCCAACCTATGTGGCCAATACGTCATGAAACACATGTATGATATTGTCACTAAAGGAAATACTAAATTATATGCAAAGGTAAATATTTGATGTTACATATTATGCACGCAAGTTAATTCATCAGTTTCTGGCTTAATATGTTACATATGAAATATGGACGCAAGTTAATTCAGTTTTTGTCTTTGATGTTACAGATGTTTCAATGCCCTGCCCCCTTTTCGGATGCTGAACTCGAGCACATCCGCAATTTGTTTTGTGAATATGTGTATGACCTGATCCATAATAAATAATGATGTATTCATTTGTAAATATCTTGTAGCAACAATAATCTTATGTAAATTTGATTATTTTTTTGAACAATTCATTTGTATATATACACAGGCAATGTAAAATTCAATAGATAAATTTGTTTAATTTTTCGAACAATTTTCTTGTGTCCATTTTGGGTATCTGAAATTGGATGGATATAGCTATTTAGTGCTTGAAATTTGAGGTTCAGGATGCTCTAAATTAAAGAAGCAAGAGTTCGCGACTTTAGGACCGTATATGGGTAAACTTCCGGTCCTAAAAGTATTCGGTTTAAATAATATGAGACTTTTAGGACTGCATATTTTAAACTTTCGGTCCTAAAAGTATTCGACTAAATATTGGTGAGACTTTTAGGACCGTATATTGTAAAATGACGGTCCTAAAAGTATTTGAGACTTTTATGACCTTTTCTCCTTTTACGGTCCGCTCCTAATAGTCTTCCTTTAAATAGAGTTGACTCGCTTTTCGGATAAATTAAGTTTTTAAATGTTGAGACTTTTATGACCGCATATTTTAAGAGTCCGGTCCTAAAAGTATTCGGTTAAATAATATGAGACTTTTAGGATCGTATATTGTAAAATGACGGTCCTAAAAGTATTCGAGACTCTTGAGACCATATCTCATTTTATCGTCCGCTCCTAATAGTCTTCCTTTAAATAGAGTTGATTGGCTTTTCGAACAAATTAATTAGGGTTCAAGGCAACCGAGGTTCTGGCGTTCTGCTCAAGCTAAGACCCTTATTGTCGTCGTTTTTACCTCTCCTGATGTTGAGTAGCGACATCGTTGTCCCTTTTCTTTGTCTCTTTTCTTTTTGTCGGAAAAAGAAAAGAGACAAAGAAAAGAACACTTTGTTTCTAATCAGGGCGAGGCAAAACCGACGACAATGACGGTCCAACCTTGAGAAGAATTATCACTGTGTTTGTTTTTATTCGAATAAGGTAAACAATGTTTTTTGTTTTGTTGATCTGATGTTAACTGTATATTGTTGGATTGTTTAATGTGCGAGTTTTTAATGTTGATCAAACACACGAGGACAATGTTTTGTTTTCTTCCTTCTTGTCGGAAACAGAAAGAATCTTTTGTTGGATCTTAACTGTATATCGTTGGATTATTTAATGTGTGAGTTTTTAATGTTGATCATACACACGAGGACAATGTTTTGTTTTTTTCCTCCTTGTCGGAAAAAGAAAGAATGTATTGAGAAGGACAAAGGCGATCGAAATAGGAAAATAACAAATTTATTATATATTTTTTAATGCTGCCCCGTGGGGGGTAGCGCAGTACATGGTGTAAAAAAAATTAAAAATATTTACTCCTCCCCATCGTTGTCGAAGGGGAGGGAGTCGTCGGAGACGTCGTCATCGAACAGATTGTACTCAACGTCCTGGGCGTCGAGTATCGTGTTGATCTTGTTGTTGACGGCGTGGTCGACCTGAAAAAGCTGGCCCTGTCGTCGATCTATATGATCGACGCGGGCCAGGAGGTGGCGCAGTAGCTGTTTGGTGGTCGGGTTCAGAGGCAGAGGAGGAGGGTAAGGATTGTTACCCCCAACGGGAGGAGGAAAAGGAGGACCTGGTGGTGGTGGAGGACCTTGGGGTGGTAGAGCAGCCATTGTAGAAGTGATGATGAAGAATGTAAAGAAAGTAAAAAAACAACGGATTTAAATAGAGAACCCATCCGGAGTGAAACGCCGGAACCTTTAATGAGCAGACGCATAGTTCATTAGAATACGAGGAGACGCCTAGTTACGTTGGGAAGTTTATCTAGAAGCCGAAGAGATCCTCTGATTGAGTGTAAGGATACGACTCTGCTATCAGAATTTGAAACAATGAACTTTTTTTACGAAATTAAATCTTACTTTAAAAAATAGGAAAAAAATAAATAATATACTTTTAGGACCGGAGAAATGATAAAAGGTCGGTCTTAAAAGTAATTTAATTGATTAAAAAAGTAAATGAATTTTAGGACCGGAAAAATGATAAAAGGTCGGTCTTAAAAGTAATTTAATTGACTAAAAAAATAAATGATATACTTTTAGTACCGGGGAAATGATAAAAGGTTGGTCTTAAAATTAATTCATTTAAAAAAATAAATAATATTTATAAAACCCGCTCGTAAAGTAGACTATTCGTCTGCTCTTTACCTTTATTAACTTCTCAGTCCTCATACCTCGTAACTTGAAAGAGATTTTCCGTAATCTCCCAAAATAACCTGATTAGAAAAGGATTTGCAGTACAATGTAACCTGGGTCGTTTTCCTTGATGAATTCGCAGCGGGTTCGATTGATAACAGTGAAACAGAACAGTAAAATAGGGGGTTTTGATGTGAACAGGATAAAAACAAACTAAACAGAGACGAAACGAAACAAGCAGAAACAGAACGAATCAAACAGAGATTAAACAGTTAACAGAGATTAACCCAGGATTACGAATTCACTTTCCTTCCTCGGACGAAACAGATTCACAACCAAACTCATGATCGACTCTAGATAAACTGAGATCTCTTCATTTATCCAGAATTTCCCTCAATTGAACAATCATTCAGAATCTGTTCGAATCAGTGGCGTATCACTGTACGATCGCACAATAATACTTTAACCTAGTTCGAACTACGTCCTTGGGAAATATCGATCTGGGTTTTTAATCAAAAACCCAATCCATATCCAAAAATTGAATCCAATCAGAGAATACAGAAACGAGTTAGACGGTTACCGATTAAGCGCGAATCCTCTGGACAGTAGAATCCTTAATCCGTGGGCTAATCACAAAGAGTTAGCCGAACATAACTAGGAAAAACGAAGAATAGATGAAGCCAAGAATGCGAAGAACAGTTGAGAGAAAATAAAGGCTCTTATTCTGATCCACAAGTTTAACAAAATGTGAATGAAAAAGTGTTTTTTTGCTGCTGCAACACTTAACCCTGAATGGCAAAACGAAAATGGGCTCCAATCCACAATTCAAGTCCAAAATGGAAAATACTAAAAATGGGCTTTAATTACAAATAAAAATCCAGAAATAAACATATGACTTCGGCTCTAAAATCAACCGCCCTCTTGTCCGAATTTGCCCTTCATGTCTTCATAACAATTGTAGCTCTCTGAATTATCTGAAATATGAGACAAAAATGAGGCAAATCTGATGTCTAGTTCAAGAGTTATGGTAAAAATAGCAAAGCAATGTAAAACTGGAATTTTACTATTAAAAATGGCTAAAATAAAAACAAAGGCCTAAATCCCAAATAGATATAAAAGCCATTATTTATTAGCTAAAGAGTCCTAAATTACTAATCAAGAGACAAAAAGTAGTGTATGAAATATTCAATTATCATAACTCCGCACTGCTCTCTGCCTTTATTAATAAACTCCTCATACCTCTTTACGCCAACTGCTCAAACCATGGTTAGATACAAGAGAACCGCTTGTAGGGGTGCTTTTACTCGTGATGCTCATGCCTTCGTTCGATCGTTATACGGTGCGCCTCCTCCATCGAGAGTGCGGTCTATTGAAACAAAAGAGTCTCGGGTCGTTAGACCCATTGTTATTTCCGATGATGAAGAGATTGCCGCACCCCCCCCCTCCAGCCTTCCGACCATGAAGAGGTTCCTGCTGCTCCACCTCTCCCACTAGTTGGCCCCAGTGCGCCTAACGCTGACCCTCGTCCTCTTTCCTCTAATGACCTGATACGAATAAGACGGGAACTTGTTGATATCCGGCGGAAAATTAATGCTGCTCAAGCCGATATTGCCTGGGCTTTGAAGGATAATAAGCTTTCATAATTTTCTGCTTTTTTTATTATTATTTGAAACAATGTGTACGACATTATTATTAGTGATTAATAATAGCATTAATTAAGAAACATAAGCTTGTCTCTTTTTAATTTTTTGTTCAAGTAATTAATAATAGCATTGATAATTTTCTGGGCTCGCCAAAGCCAATACTTTTTTCTTGAAAAAAATAATTGGGAATTTATTTTCTTAGTTTTCAGATAAAGTTATATATTTAGGACCCTCTACTAATAATTTTCTTCTTTTTTTTTTAATTTGAAACAATGTGTACGGCATTATTATTAGTAATTAATAATAGCATTAATTAAGAAACATAAGCTTGCCTCTTTTAAATTTTTTGTTCAAGTAATTAATAATAGCATTGATAATTTTCTGCGCTCGCCAAAGCCAATACTTTTTTCTTGAAAAAAATAATTGAGAATTTATTTTCTTAGTTTCCAGATAAAGTTATATATTTAGGACCGTCTACTAATAATTAACCAGTCTTCATAAAATCTAAGAATGAATAATAATAGTAACATATTTAGGACCGGACAGGATAATAATTCGGTCTTAAAAGTAATACCAATATTTAAGACCGGACTAGATAATGATTCGGTTTTAAAAATGTATTAAAATATATTTAGGACCGGATGCTTTATAATTAATCGGTCTTAAAAAATTCCAAATACAAAAACATGTCCCTATCGCGCGGAAAATTAAATTTCCCTCTCTAAATTTCTCTTGTCGCTCCGAAAGTGTTTTCTGAGGAGGTTCTCTCTCCAGTGTTTGTGTGTTGCTCCGTCGGTGCTTCGCGTTGCTCTCTCGACAATCACTTTCTGGTTCCTCAGCAAAACGTATATAGACCAAGCTGTAAGAGGTGTTTCGGTTATATAACTTCATGGTTTTCCTACTTATCATTCTGGGTTTTTCATGGGTTGAACGAAATCGATGAAATGCTCTTGTGGGTTTCTCTGTTGTTAATGAATATTCTATTTTGAAGATTATATTTGCACTTGAGACCTACCCAACTGACCAACAAATGTTTTTAGGGTACTCTTGTTGTCTCCAACATCAACGTTCGTGGCGGGAGAAGAAAGACTCTTATTTCGCATTTGAGCTACAGGTGAGTCCTCAAGACATTCATACGAAGCTTTTAATTTCCTCGTCATGCATTTATTTTGTTTCGTTATATTTTATTTTGGACTCACTGTGATATGCAAGAGTCTGTATCGATGTCATGCATGTGGAGAAATGATACAAATATATGGAAAAAGAGATCTATATTCTTCTATCTTCTCTAGTGGCGCAATCTTGATGTGAGACACTGTATCGATGTCATGCATGTGGAGAAAAACGTATGTGATAGTAATGTTGGCACGCTTCTCAACATACAAGGCAGTTCCAAGGATGGTGTGAAGGCAAGATTGGATTTGCAAGCAATGAGAATACATGAAGAGTTACATCCAAGGCCATATGGGAAGAGAACTTATTGTCCCCCGGTTTCTCATACTTTGGCTAAGGATGAGAAATGAAGTTTTTGTGAGTGTTTACATGGCACAAAAGTTCCATCGGGGTATTCTTCAAATTTTAAACGGCTTGTATCGATGAAGGACTTGAAATTAGTAGGCCAAAAATCGCATGATTGTCATGTCTTGATGCAACAGCTACTCCCAATAGCTATTCGAGGCATCGCCGAATATGATCTTTGGGTCGTTTTGACTAGACTTTGTGTCTTCTTCAATGCGGTTTGTGGTAAAGTTTTTGACATCGAAAACTTGGATGAATTGGAGAATGAAGGATATCTTATCTTGTGCCACCTTGAGAAGCTTTTTGTTCCTACATTTTTTGACATCATGGTTCATCTAATTGTTCATCTCGTGAAGGAGATAAAGTTGTGCGGCCCTATCCATTTACGGTGGATGTACCCAATTGAAAGATCTATGAAATTCCTTAAAGGGTACGTGAAGAATGCATACCGTCCAGAAGCCTTGATTGTTTAGAAATATGTTTCTGAAGAAGCCATGGAATTTTGTCAAAATTATTTGGCCAAAGTAAGACATATTGGGCTTCCAAAACGTCAGTATGCTGAAGGGGGTAGGCAAGGGGCTTCAGTAAAGACTGTGGATCCTGATGAGTTGTCATAAGTCCACTTATACATCTTGAATAATGTTGATGAAGTTCAAGCCAGCATAGCTGCACATAAAGAAGCTATGAGGAAAGAAAATCCTTGAATGACTGAACAAAGGTTGATTAGGGAGCATAACAGAACTTTTGCACACTGGTTCAAACAAAAGGTCGAGGGAGAGGAATGTGTTTCTGATATCCTCAAATGGTTAGCGCGTGGTCCTGAGGTTGATGTCATAAGTTGGAATTTGTATGTGATCAATGGTTATACATTTTACACGAAGTCCCTAGATGATAGGAGCACAGTTCAGAATAGTGGTGTTATGTTAGAGGCTGAATGTATGCACTTCTCCAGTTCGAAAGACAAGAGCCCTTTATTGGCAGTCATACCATATTATGGGGTTATTGAATAGACATGGGAGGTGGACTATGTGAAAATTAGATTTCTCATTTTCAAATGCAAGTGGGTTAATGTCAATAATGGTGTTCGAATCGATCGGCTAGGATTTACATTAGTCGATGTCAATGGTAGAAGTTTTGGAGATGAACCTTTTATTATGGCAAACCAGGCGAAATAAGTGTTCTATATCACCGATCAAGAAAATAATTGAATTCAAATTATGGTATTCCTGAGGGTACTCCTTTTTCAAGGGGTCTACCAGACATGAACGAAGAAGATGAAGTGGATAATGAACCGTGCATAAGAAGTGATCATCAAGGAGGGATATGGGAAGATATCACTTTATAAAAGAGTCAATTCATAAGGTAATATATTCATATATATGCAGATTTCTTTGTAAACTACTTTAAGTCTTTAACTATAACATTTATTCCTTCTATGTTCATCATGTCTTTGACTATGAAGTTTGTTCCTTGTTTTATTTTTGTGGCTGGATCCGATCCAAAGGGGCATGTTGAACTGGAAGGAGCTGCATTGTTGAACTTAATTAGATGAAGGCTTGGTGAATATTATTTTGGGCGCATGTATATTTGTAACTTATTGTATTTGTAAGTAAGTTATCTCATTGTATATGAATTAATTTAGGTGTTGTAGACATAGTATATATAATCATTAATTATAATCATGAGGTCAAATAACTCATGGTGAATAAATATTTGTATCATTTTTCCAATTCAATTTATTCAAGTAATTGTTCATAGCTTGTAGCTTAAAAGTATCGACTTTTGTGTGCTGGATTGGGTAAGTGATTTGTGTGTAATATAATCAGGAAGAATAGGACAGAGAAAAATTCAGGAAAATTTACACCGCAAATAAATGTTTCGGTCTTAAAAGTTGAGAATTTAAGACCGGATGTATTTATATATCCGGTCTTAAAAGTCATATCTTTTAAGAGCAGCCAAGTTTTAGCCGCTCTTAAAAGTTGATATTTTAAAACCGGACGTATTTATATGTCCGGTCTTAAAAGTCGCTATGTTTAAGACCGCGTATAATTAGTCAGTCTTAGAAGTCGCTAAGTTTAAGACCATATTTATTTTTGTCCGGTCTTAAAAGTCATATCTTTTAAGAGCGGCCAATTTTTAGCCAGTCTTAAAAGTTGAGTTTTAGGACTGAACAGAAAGCGAGTCCATGGATTGTTTAGTACGAATTTTAAGACTGCATGTTTAAATGTCCGGTCTAAAATAGATTCTTTAAGAACGGTCGTAGTCCGGTCTTAAATGTTGACTTTTAATACCGGCTGATACAAGACCGCTTCCGGGTCCGGTCTTACGAGCCTCTTTTGTCCGGTCTTAAAAGCCTTTTTTCCACTAGTGTGCTTGAAAAACAATGATCACTTTAAAACATGGTGGAAGTCAATAAGTTTAATGAATATATCAGTATGGTTCAATTTTAGAAAACATGTTGAACATTGAAGTTAACATGTTGAAGAATTTTCTAAAAAGCCAAAGTCATGAAAGTAAAGCATTATCAAGACATGCTTAGCACAACAAAAATATATGAGCACAATGACTTTGCTATTGACCAAGAGATAATCTTGCCTTTTAGAGTAAAGTCTTGAAAATATAAGAGCATTCAAGGCAAGAATATGAGTAAACAGAAATAGTTACTCAGAATATGGATGTAGACAAATGCTTATATATTTGAGTAACACAAGGAGTACTAGGATTCATGGATGATGAAGTACAACCTCATTAATCCAAATGATTAGAGTTCCAAAATATTATCCTAGTAAGTTATTCCATATAATGGTTAATGAACATTCATAAAGCTTGGAATAACTTGGCCAATAAGGATTTATCCAATAAGAATGAGATTTTCACAAATTGAATTCTTTTCTTGAGATAAACTTGAAACTCATATATGATTAACTTGTTAGACATGAGGTTCAACTAGTTAGAGAATGAAACTAAAGAGTTCAAGCAATACATTGAATTCCAAAGATCAATATGTGAAAGATAAGGAAAACTCAATTGGAGAAATTTGAAGCATATCCAACATTCAATATACAATATTAACTTCCAATTTGAAACATCATTTGAATGCAATCAAAGTATGGATATGTTTCCAAAGCATTTGTATGCATTTTCTCAAAACAGTGTGAATATAAATCCAAACAAATTTTATACTTGTGCATTTCAAAAATAGATAATCAACAAAGTTATGCACAAATTCACTTGTTTGATCATCAAAGATTCACTAAGAAATTGATTAAACATAGTTAGGAATATTAGTAAATGATGATAGGAAGTATTAAGATCAAACAAGAAGGTTTCACAAATCTGAAAAACTGATTTTCAAATTGAGCGCTGAAAACTGGAGTTTTCAAATGAAAACTGGAGTTTGTCACTGTGCACTTAAGCAAAACTCGAGTTTTTAGATCAAAACTCGAGTTTTGGACTGTTAATATGAAAAATGAATTTTAGTCCAAAACATCAAAACTGGAGTTTTCATTCAAAACTTGAGTTTTCAAAACATTGAAAAAGTGCAATGCTCTTAGCTTGGTCAAAACTCGAGTTTCCAAACCAAAACTCGAGTTTTCATTTAGAATATGAAAACGTTGAGAAATCTGAGCCAAGTCAAAACTGGAGTTTTCTATGAAAACTGAAGTTTCCAAAAACTGAGTAAAACTTGGAAACTCTCTGCCAAGTGGAAACTCGAGTTTCCAAACCAAAATTCGAGTTTTCTCAAAATTCTGGAAAATTTAGAAAACTCATGACAAACTCAAAACTGGAGTTTCCATATCAGAACTCAAGTTTTCTCAAGTTGAAAAACTTTGGTGACTCTCTGTAAAACTAAAACTTGAGTTTCCAAATGGAAACTGGAGTTTTCAAAACAAAACTGGAGTTTTCAACTCTAAACTAGATTTTGCTTTGACAGTAAATTTGCTAATTGAAATTGAACGAGTTTCAAAATCTTTTAATTTAACCAAAGACAAACCAAAAATCAATTTCATATAATCATAGTATGAGGTAAGAATTAGATATCACCGTAATTCCTCTTATCCTCATATAAGCTTGCTTGGTTGAGATGGATTGATGTAGATAACTCCTTTTCCGACATCCACCATCAACATCAAGCATAGCTTGTTGAGCTTTCTCAAGAGTTGGATTATTTCTCTATGTTACATTCTTGAGAAGCTTTCTCTAATCCTACAAAACCGTATAAATCTTTTTCTTTCTTGGTATCCAACCTTACTTGGATCCAATCATCATTAGCTTGTAGGAACCAAAATTTCTTATGAATAAAATCAATTCAGAACAACAAAGTACAGTGAATTAATCATGAGTTCATGCATAAAGAAATATTTTCTTCTCAAATCATCATGAATGCATAAAGAGTTCAACCTATTGAACATTTCCATCTCTTTCAAAATAGATTTGGATGTAAGAATCCAGTTTTTAAAGAAAATAGTTTGCAATGTTCATTCCTAAGACTACAAGATATAAAACCTCAAGGGCGAAGGAGCAAAAATGCTCACGAAGTTTACCCTTGGGAGCGTCCAGCACCACCAAGTTTCAAAAGGAGCAAAAGTAGACACAAAGTTATGTTTTGGGGAGCAAAAGTGACACAATCAGTTAGTTGACCAAACGGTTAACGAAAATGTGGAAGGAGTGATGATGTGGACGCTGAATAGGATTGACAAGAAGCCAACTAAGCAGATAAAATGCTGACTGGATTGAGTATAAAGTAAATAATAAAAAAAAACCATAAACACCCAAACTGAGAATTATCGGGTTGCATTCACACGCACGGGGAGAAAGGGGATCGAATTGGGAAAATCTGAAACCCTAAAACTTTGTCGCACTGTTGTTCATCATCTCCGACCACCATCTTGCCGACCACCATTCTTCCATCACCATACCTCTCCGCCGTCGGCCGTCACCTACAATCACTTGACCACCACCGTTATTTTCGGCGAACTGAGAAGGGGAAGGGGAGGCAGGGAGACTGAAATCCATGAGTCAGTGCCACGAAGAGAATAGGGTTTCACTTCCAACGCTAAACCGCTTTGTTCTGTTGAATCTAGAGGAGGGAAGAGAGGTTTTTTCATCTCGGCCTAACTCAGGGACGAGCGAAGGGTCAAAATCATCAACAATACAAGCTGAAAGATCCTCTGTTCCTTTTGCTTTTTGAATCGATGAAGCTTTGCTTTGATGATGCTTTACTTCTGCTGTGATAGTATAGGTTATTTGGTTGCACTTTGCTTCTGCTGTGATAGTTTAGGTTATTTGGACATGAATACTAGCTATAGAATTTGTTTTAAGCTGAAAGCTGCTAATGAATTCTAGTTCTATTGGGAAAATATGTTGTGGCTATTTGATTTTGATAATATATGAAATAGCATTTTATCGTTCTAGCGTTTCATTATTTACTTCATCAAACAAATCAAGTTGCATCTATAAGTTATTACCACTCATCTAATCTATCGTTCATCAGAAGAAAACTTCCAACAACTGCAAGTTTCCACTCATCTCATCTATCATTCATCAGAAGATACCTTCCAACAACTGCAAGTTTCCAAACAGTCATAATAACCAATTCAAGTCATTCACCCAAGTCGTGTTTCCTTGAGTCATGATTTAGTGCTTTTGGAATTATAAAGTTTATGAGATTGTATAATTGTTCAAATTCTTCAGAACTTCATTATAATTGCTTAATAACTTATAACTTACAAGGAAACAAGTTTATTTTGCAGGTAGAAAAGATCAAATGTCCAACTATTATTTCACATACATGGTTAATTTTCTGTCAAAAACATTAAATACACTCAGACATTCAAATAAAGACCCCAATAGGATTTTTTTTTTTAGAGAGAACCAACAGGAAGATTAATGAGTCTAATAATGGCCACTGGATTATTGAGTCTACCGGATAAATGAGCATTTATAAATAGAAGTGCATTGAAAACAAGAACCGAATTTGAGAGCTGGGAAAATGCAATACACTAAGAAAATAGAGAACACTGTATTTGGCAAACATGGATCCATTCATTGTAATTTATACTCTAAGCTACTTTCTTGTATTTTAGTGATAAACAACATTCAATTCTTAGAGGAGAGAGTTTATTAGTTGTAATCTTCATTTATTTGGAAAGTTACTCAAGATAGTTAGACTTTAGAGGAATTGTTACCTATAGTGAAGACAAGTTTAGGTTCTTAAATACCTAAATGAAATTTGAGGGGTTGTACTGAAGCACTAAAAACCCATTTGAATCTTATTTATATAATGAATTTGAAATTTTACTTCCTTTTCTCATGAAGTTTCAATCTGGATTTAGTTTTGAGATATTTTTCAAGATTTGTGTATGAATCTTGTACTTTCTAGACATAAATGGATTTGGTGCAGAAGTTTAGAGCTTTTTGTTGGTCCTATGTTCCTGAGAGCCCATTTTAGCATACTACGTTCTCCCTCATTTTTTTTGTAGTGAAACTTCCCTCAATGAATGAGATTACCAACGTTGTTTTTGAATTTGTTATCTGCTCTATCTTCCCATGATCCAATAATTCTAACGGGAATTCACTTTCATGCAATGATCCAATATTTCTGATGGAATTTATGACATATTGATGAATTGACATAATAATGCCTTTGTAATTATTAATACCCAATTGTAGCTCTCTCGCATTCTGGTTCTCTGCTTAATAAAAAAACATTATTGAGAAATTAAAAAGTACCCAGTTTTCTCTTTATGCTTTGTTCATTGTTGGCTAACTTCATTGATAACTTTGTGAGAGCCCTTTTCTTGAATTAAAAATCTCTTGAAACACAATCATTAAGTTATTATTGTGTTTTGCTTTCTGATTCCTTTTGTTCCTTTGCATGCATAGTGGCAATGGCGTCGAAGGGCAATGAAGACGACCCTGTAAGAGGGAATGTGGAAGGGTTCATTGAGCTGAGGGAAAGTGATGACTACGATGAAATCGAATACCTCGGTTCTAAGTACGATGCTCCAGATGGTGGGGAAGATAGTGATGTCAATGTGTTTGATAAACCAAACTATGGGGCTGATCATGATGATGATAGTGATGATGGCTCTTATACGGGACAAAGTAGTAGTTCAGATATACAAGAAAGTAGTTATGATGACTCAGAAGTTGGAGAGTTTGATGTGGATGATGAGAGTGATGATAATGAGGAGGGCTTGGGGAGTGAAAATGATGATATGCCTCTCCAATATCTTTGTGTCCTCCCTGAGGCTCAACCCTTTGGTACAATACCGTATTTCGCTATTGGTATGACCTATCAAGATAAAAAAGAGCTTAAAAGGGTTGTGGATGAGTATGCTATCAGCCGTGGGGTCAAGCTTTCAATTGTGCGTAGTGATAGGAAGACATTTAGGGTAGTGTGCCAGGATGGCTGCCCTTTTACCCTATATGTGTCTACACATGGCCAGAGTGTAGGGTGGCAAGTGAAGAACATCTATAATGAACACATGTGTGCACGTGTGTTCGAAAATCCATGAGCTTCGACCAAGTGGCTGGCTGAGTATTTTAAGAATAAGGTGCAAGAAGATCCTAATTTCAAGACGAAAGACATGAAGAACGAGGTGCAAAGGGATCTGAAGGTGAATGTTAGTGTGTTTAAATGTAAGAGGGCAAAGAAACTCATAATGGATGAAATGCAAGGGAGTTTTAGGGATGAGTTTGCCAACTTAGAGGCATATTGTAATGAGCTAAGGTTGTCAAACCCTGGCTCAGATGTGTGTGTGGAAGTGAGCCAAGAGGGTTTGGAACATGGATGAAGAATTTTTAAGAGGATGTACGTTTGCTTCAATGCCTCACAGGTATCTTTGCCATTTATTAATTTCATTTCATTTTTTCACGTTGAAACCACAAGTTGTAATTGCTGGTTGCATTAGTGGTTGTGTTTTTTATTTTTCATAGACTGATATTTTAAATCTGATTATTTGTTGCAATCTGGCTGAGTATTTGTTGCAACCTGGCTGAGTATATACTTATATTAACTATTTTGCTGTTTATAATTAAAATTCACAACAACTTTGTAGGACATAATATTACATTACTACTTAAAGAGGAATGACTGGTATATAGCATCTGTCTTTTACTATCACACGCCTTAATCCCTCTCATCATGACATTCAATAACTATTTCTTTGTCATCAATTCATTCCTCTCTTTGAATATTTAATTCTTCCATTTTTTTTTTAGTTTTTCCCCTATCATAAGGAAGCTAAGCTAAATGGCTTTAGTGGCACCATAAGATCATGGGCACCAATAGTGGTGTACTACCTAATAATAATTGAGTCTTCCTCATTGTGTGTTCAGATTTGACGACCAGTAAGAAAGTTTTATGCTTTCTAAAATGGGCAAATATGCCTTCAGAGATTATGTTAATAAGTTAACTAAAAGCCTAACTTGAGAATGGAGAGGGATTTTTTTTATTATTTTGATTCATTGTTTCATGTTTTGATTTTACAGGTTGGGTGGAAGGCAGGTTGCCGACCACTAATTGGTGTGGATGGGCCTTTTTGAAAGGAAAAACCAGAGGAATATTGTTGACGGCTGTGGGGGTTGATGGGAATAATTCACTGTATCCTTTGGCGCTTGGACTAGTTGACAAGGAAAACGCACATCACTGGAGGTGGTTCCTTCAATGGCTGCAAAAATCTCTAGACTTGGCCAGTGGTGAGAATGTTACACTCATGTCAGACATGCAAAAGGTAATAATGTAACTCACAATGTTAACTAAGAATTTTGGTATTTAATGAATCACCACTAGATTTAATGGCTTGTTTTTGTCTCAGGGTCTTGCCAATGCCATTAGTGAGGTGCTTCCGGGTGTTGAGCATAGATTTTGTGCCCGGCACATCTAAGCAAATTGGAGCAAAAAATGGAGAGGCATCAAGTTCAAAAAGAAATTCTTCAGCTGTGCCTGGAGTAGCTACATTGAGGATTTCAAAGACAACCTCAACCGCTTGAGATCCCTGAGTAAAGAGGCAGCCACCAATGTAGTAACATATCCTATACAATGTTGGGTAAGAGCTTATTTCAGTTCAAGGTGTAAGTCTTGGGTGGTTGATAATAACATGAGTGAGTCCTTCAATTCCTGGATAGACGAGTATAGGTATTTACCAGTTATTAGGATGTTTGATGGCATTAGATTGAAGATGATGGCTAAGTAGGCTGACAGTGAGAGACATGTTCATGGTTGGAAAATCAATTTCAGTCCCAAATGTATCGACTTGTTTGAGACCAATAGGATCCTTGCTAATGATTGTAGAGTCTTTTGGAATGGGGATGATGGGTATGAGATTATAGAGGGGCAAGATAGGCACACAGTTCATATTGAAAGACGAATGTGTACTTGTAAAGCGTGGGACTTAACAGGAATACCCTGCCAACATGCAATCTGTTCTATGTATCATGCAAAGATAGAGCCCATGACCCACATTTCACACTACTATCACAAGGACACATACATTGCAGCCTATAAAACAAAACTACAACCTGTTAGGGATAGGAAATTCTGGGACACACAAAATTTTGGACCATTGCAACCACCACTTGTCACCAATTTGCCTGGTCGGCCTCCCAAGAAAAGGACCAAAATTGAGGAAGCTGAGAGAAGGAGGAAGAAATCAAGATCTGACCACCACAGAACTGAGTCGTCTGCATCTCGTATGCTTGAACAAGGGGGAATTGAAAGATTAAGTAAGCGTGGTCAGACCCAGAAATGCTCTCGCTGCAACAAACCAGGCCATAACAGAAAAAGTTCTAAGGAGGTAAGTTATTTCTGTTTTTGTCTCAACTTTCACATCTTTGTACTAATGCATCTTAAAATGGCAGGCTCCATCTCGTCAGCAACAACCAAAGGCAACAGCAACCAGGCCCAGCCAACAGCCCCCTCGCCCTCCTCAATCCACCCAACAACAATCACAACCCCTTTCCCTAACCTGTCAACAGCCCCCTCAACCAACCCAAGGTGAACCCAACACAAATCAAAGTTCACAACCAGCACCCTCACATGGCCAACCCTCTACAACAAGAAGGACTGGCATGAGGCACGCTAGAGGTGGATATGGGTTTGGGCTTAGATTTGATAAGGCCACTGGCCGTACGGTTTACAATGTAAGTCACCTCCACTTATCTGCATTTTTTTCCTAGCTGCTGGGTCAGCAAAGAATATGTAAATGATGGATAAAGCCAAGGTTAAGGCAAAAGTGGTCTATATAGGTACGTGCTGTAAGAGAATTGAATCAATGGGTGGAGTTAGTCATTACATTGATTTATATTAATTTCTATCTCTCTCTCTGTAACTTTTTTTTTCTGGGTACTGAAATCATTGGGCCGCTTCTATGTTAATACAACCTCTCACCCCGTTCTTGCTGTCATTCCCTGCCATTAATTCATTACTCTTTCACTCTTTTTTTAGTGGCCACTTTTGTGATTTTGTTGTATGTTCTTAAAGAATTAATCATTCCATGGTTATCTCTTGTATAATTATTGTAACATCCTTACTTTTCATATGCCTCAATGTGGATTTTATTTGCTTAAATGGATTTTATTTTTATGAGGTCTTGTGAATTAAATTTGATTCAAGGGGGAACGCGAAGAAGGTGACATGAAATTTATTAGGGAATCTTGGACAGGGAAATTAATTAAAGAATAATTATTAAGGTGTGTATTTTATATGTTTCAGAAGAAGAAAACCGAATCAGCTCTCATGAACTATTTCGGTATGCGAACAATTGGAATTAATAGGGAGGAGTGGTATATAAGTAAATTTGTGAAAAATCGAAGCTGAAAAATAAAAATGATCCAGCTGCTCCGTACCTTTCAAACCGACACATGAAGAATTGTTTAACCAATTAGATTAAACCAGAACCTTTAATCCCTTAAGCTTCGGCCAACAAGATCTTTGGATTTTAACCAAATGGCAGCCAGTAATTATAAGAAAAGTCGAAGTCTGAATATTAAATCCCTAAGCCAACCGACATGCCAAGTGCTAAATTCATATGATCTATTCATTCTTGGCTAATTCGGACAACACACCGAAAGGAAAAAAAAAAACAAAGAGAGACACGTGAGTGACCAAGATTCATCGAATTGGAAGAAGAAGTGTGAACCGAATAGACTTGTTGCTTCAACAAAATAGATCAAGTGGTAAGTATCTAATGTTTTGTTCAACCCGTGTGATGTTTAGAAAGGCATATGAAATTCTGGACATTTGATTTTGGGTTGAGGAAAACAATTAGAAGCTAATGGTGAATTGTAAATTGAAGCTTAGGAATTTGGTATGAATGATTAGGTATGAAGTAGGAAAGCTATTTTGTCACATTTCCTAGCTGCTTGGCACCGATTGAAGAAGGGAAGCTGTTTTATCATTTGTTTTTCCTTGCTGTTTGGCCACCGAATGAGAGATGAAAGATGGATAATATTTTATTATGCTTTTATAAATTGTCACCGAATGAAGGGAAGTTTCGGATGCTATAATAGAAACATGGTTTTTGGAAGACAATTTTGAAGAGACCTTATCTAGTAAATGGTATTAATTGAATTACAATCATGGCCTCACTCCCTTGCCTTATATTGTTTTTCGGTTAGCATATTTTCTTTGGGAAAGAGTTGAAGTCTAGTAGAATTAATGGCTTCATGGTGTGCAAAGTAAAAGGTTAAATGTAGGGTGGGCACGGTTCCTATAAGAAACAAAATGGAGAAGTATTTTTGTGACACTAAATAAAGGTATTTGGATGATTTATAGGTTAAGGGAGTCATTGGAAAGTCTGCAGGCCTACTAAAGTATTAAGGACAATAATCATCACAACAGGTAGTAACCGCCTTACCCAAATATCTCTATGTGTTTTGTTGTATGTTTGTATTTGCCATGTGTGTTTTTCCCTGTATATGAATTGCCAAATATGCATACAGTATTATGTGATTCCTAGCGCTAGGGGCACTCAGTCCGAGGCCAATTTTGGTTGATGGCTGTTGATAAATCCCAATTTAATATATTTTATCCTGCCTTATTCATTTATTTTGGGGACTATTTTAGGCTAATTTGGATTTATTAGGCAATATTTGGATTGTTAGCTTATTTTAGGAAATAATATAAATCGGAATTAATTATAAGATTATTGGACTTAAATTGTTATTATTCTGATTGAGATCTTGTGATTGAATAATATTTCTAAATATATGATAGATCACGATTTTATTTAATTCTTGCAGGATAAGAAAAAGCATATTGGAAGATCCTGCGATGCAGAATTAACCTTGGAAGCTAAAAGAAGATCTAATGGTGGAATTTTGTTGGGCTTTTGGAATTTTAATTGGCTCAAGTTGGTATCCAAAATCTCTTCCTCTCCATTTTTTTATTTAACCTAGCCGCCACGCTGAGAGGAGACGTACACAACGAATTCACGCTGGAGACGCAGAGCATCACGCAGAGGAGTTTTCTTGATTCTTTGATTCATTGATCATTCACTCACGGGCCCACCTCCTTTTATCCATTAAATACCTTGGCACATTCCTTTCCAGTGAATACGTGGTGTCTAAGGAGATTGATTTAATCAATTACCTCAACTCTCATCCAGTGGGTGATGCGCGTCAACCGAGGGGCAATTGAATTCTTCATTTATTAATTAAATGGCCATGAGGTGTATAATATTTGAAGGAGATAATATTTCCATGGAAGCGTAAGCATTAGGAGACAACTTGGGAGGAGCATGGAGAAGGCTAGAGCCTAGGGTTTACGCTTGAAGACCACAAGGGAGTGTTGTTCTTTTTATCTTTTTAATTCAAACTTGAGATTATTTAGTTTTAAAGGATTTCAAGTTGTGTTAATTGAGAACAATCTAGTTTTAGATTGTAAACATATTTCTTTTGGATTGGATTGATAATTTGAAGTTTTATGTGTGAGACAATTGTTGGAGTTTTTTTTGCAACCTTTTGATTGTCAATTGAATTATTAATTGAGTTTTCATTATTAATTTAATTGTCAATTTGGTTTATCATCTTAATTGTTTAATTGGGTTGATAAATTATCTAGTTGTTCAATTGGATAATTGTAAACAAGATTTTCAAAACTATTTTGTGATTGATTTTTAATGAGTTTAATTAGCCACCGCTTATTTCATTATGAGTTTTCTAGTGGAATATGTGTTATTAAGCTAGAGGGTTTCCCATGTTCAATTAGGTAATTAAATTCATTAATCTTCCTTTGGTCTAATTAATTGGTTTGGGCTAAGAAAGTTAACTCCATGCAATTCCTAAGTTGTCCCCTTCTTCCTCATAACTGAACTAGATCTCTGTCATTTAATTTGATTTCAATCAATTTTCTTCTTAGGATTTTAATTTTTCTCTCATAACAAAAACCCCCAAAATTGCATCCATATTCATATAGGTTAGTTTCATTAGTTGCATTCTCATTTAGGTTTTAAAGTCGATTGCATTAGTGCATTTAGTTAGTTTAATTTCATTTTATTGCATTTTTCATCACCTAAATTCAACCTAAAGAAAAACCCACAACTTGCTCCTTGGGAAAATGACCTAGGTTGACCCTATATTGCATAATTAATTAGGACCTAGTTTAATTGACTGCTTTAGCGACAAAAGCAGGGCTCATCAATTTTGGCGCCGTTGCCGGGGAGCAACGGTTAGGCTTTAGGTTTGAGTTTTTAGGTGACTTCGTAGGTGGTTGTTTATTGCATGACCCGATCCTCTTCTGAGAAATTGTTTGACTTTGATCCTGAGATTGAGAGGACTTTTCACCAACGAAGAAGAACTAGAGTGAGTACTTTTGTAGGCAATAGTTCTTCTGTTAAGCCCATTGTTGAATCCTTTGAATCTAAGGTCAATATGGACGGTGATAATAATGCAATTCCAAACGCTCATGCTGTTGTTAATGCTGGTAATAATGTAAATCCAAATGCTCATGTTGTTAATCCTACTATGACCATTAATGAATTGGGTTCACCTGATTTGCATTTTCAAAATTGGTGCATCAATTATCCTGATATTAATGTGAATTTTGAGTTGAAATCTGGATTGATACACTTACTTCCAAAATTTAATGGTCTTTCAGGGGAGGAAGCATACAATCACTTGAAGATGTTTCACATGGTTTGCATTGCTATGAAACCGGTTAATGTGACTGAAGATCAAATTAAGATGCGTGCCTTCCCATTCTCTTTGGAAGGATCTGCTAAAAGCTGGTTGCTTGGTTTGCCCCCTGGATTTATTACTTCATGGAATCAATTGAAGAAACTATTCTTGGAAAGGTATTTCCCAGCCTCTCGCACCACATCTATCAGGAAAGACATAAGTAGATGTCAACAAATTGTTGGGGAAACTTTATATGAGTACTTGGAGCGTTTTAAAGCACTATGTGCTAGCTGCCCTCACCATCAAATTGCAGATACATTATTGATCGAATACTTCCATGAAGGGCTCTTACCTTTAGAGAGAGAATTGTTAGATTCGGCTGCTGGTGGTGGTCTTCTTGACCTGACTGTCAATGATGCTTGGGAATTGATTGAAAAGAAAGCTAAGAACAGTCAACAATTTGGTTCTAGACAACCCGTAAAAGTTAATGAGGTGGGATTGCTTTCTTCTAATTCTGATTCTCGCCTGGAGAGTAAAATTGATAGGCTTACATCTGCTGTGGAAAAAATGGCTATGTCCCATATGCAAAATTCTTCTAATATGGTCAATCCTATGGGGCCCTCTACTTCTTTCACCCCACAGCCTACCTCTTCTGCTTTAATAGGGCCACTCTGTTCTATCTGCTCTCTAGCCACTCATGTTACTGACTCTTGCCCCTACCTGAATGACGGAGCTGAATCCTGCAATGCAATATATCCCTCTCGACCCATGAATCAAGGTGGCCAAAAGTATGATCCTTACTCCAATACATATAATCCTGGATGGCGTGACCATCCAAATCTTTGATATGGAAATGGCCAACCTCAGCAAGCACAGTTTAATCAAAGTGGAAATTCTAGTGGCAAAATGTTTCAACAGGGTAGACAATCAGTGCCAGTGCAAGATGAGGGTTCAAAATGGGATAGCAAGATGGAAGCTATGATGAAAATCCTAATGCAACAGCAGCAGCAATAGCAGCAGCAACAGCAACAACAGCAGCAATTACAGCAACAACAATTTGAAACTCTTCTAACTCATCTTGGTCAATTGTCTAATGTACACGATAATACACAGAGTCAAGGTTCAGGAAGGCTTCCATCTCAAGTGGTAACCAATCCAAATGCTGGAACTCAGCAAAATCCTAATATAGGTGGAGTCAATGCTATATCTCTTCGACGTGGGAAGACAATCCCCTCTGCAGATCCTGTTACCATCAATACTTCAAAAGATAAGGAAGTTGCTCATGACTCTCCTTCTGCTTCCACATTACAGGATCCGTCCACCTTACCAAAAACACATGTGGTACCTAATGAAGAACAAGAAAAGGAGGATGAAGGAAAACAAGTGATCAAGCAGGCCCTACCTTTTCCTACTATGGTAGCTAAGACTCAAAAGAGAAAGAAGGAAGCTGAGATGTTCAATGAAATCTTTGATATATTTAAGAAGGTGGTGATTAATGTTCCACTAGTTGACTTAGTCACACAAGTGCCCAAATATGCAAAATTCTTGAAAGAATTGTGTACTACAAAGAGAAAGTTTAAGCATGAAGGCAAGGTTGACTTAGGGGCAGTTGTCTCCTCTCTTTATCAAATGCCAATGCCAATGAAGTGTAAAGATCCTAGTAGTTTTCTCATACCTTGCACTATCGGTGATGTTGAATTCTCCGATGCCTTAGCAGATTTGGGAGCCGCTATTAATGTTATGCCAAAATCAGTCTTTGATCAACTCAAGGGTGTAGAGCTTAAACCCACAAATCTTGTTGCATCCCTTGCTGATAGACGTTGCACAGTCCCAGAAGGCGTCCTGGAGGACATCTTGGTTAAGGTAAAAGATTTCATATTCCCTGCGGACTTCTATGTTCTTGATATGGATGATGGTCGGTTTAGGCAGAAAGGACATTCATCTTTAATCTTAGGTAGACCTTTCCTTAAAACTGCTAGAGCTATGATAGATGTGCATGCTGGTAGCCTTACTCTAGAATTTGCTGGTGAAACTATTAAATTTAATGTGCTTGAATCTATGAGACATCCCCTTGATGATTGTGCAGAGATTGATGTTAATGCTATTGATGCTATTACAGATGATTCTGCTGTAAATCTTAAAGAGAGTATGCTTAGTAGATCCTGTGATATTGCTGGTTTAGATGATACTATCTCTTGCTCATGTGCTAAAATTGGTAATTGTGATGCATGTTCTGACCTTAATGATACTGATATTGATATTTTCACTGATGCTATTGAGATTATGAGACATTCTAGACATGATGTTTCTATGCCTATTTGTAGCATTAGTGATTCTAGTAGTCATGTATCCGATACTACTCTTGATTCTGATGGACTTTCTCAGTTACTTAGTGTGATTGATGCCATGGATAAAACTGATTTATCTTCAGTATCTGATTCCAAGTTATTGATTAGCATTGATCACATTTCTGATGGGGAGATCTCTGATTCTAATTCTATCTCTGACCTGAGTGCTACTGATGGCACTATTGATGTTGATTGTGATTCTTCTTCTCTTGCAGTTTCTACTAATACTCCCCAAAGTGGGAAAGTTTGCTCTTCTGTTTGTGAGTCTGTTGTGCAGGTTTCTAGTCTGACTGATGTTGAATTGAAGCCGCTCATACCTTCAATTCAACAAGCTCCATCTTTGGAGTTAAAGCCACTTCCTGACTCATTGAAGTATGCATACTTGGGGACAGACAAGACACTTCCTATGATTGTAGCTAGTGACATAGCTGCTGATGAGGAGACCCGCCTGCTAGAAGTACTTAGGCGACGGATGAAAGCTATTGGATGGACTCTTGCTGATATCCCTGGAATCAGCCCAAATGTGTGCACGCACCGGATCTTGTTAGAAGATGGTGCCAAAGCTGTTCGACAGCCACAGCGACGACTCAACCCACTAATCCTTGATGTGGTAAAGAAAGAGGTCTCTAAACTTCTTTCTGCAGGTATAATCTACCCTATTTCTGACAGTCGATGGGTAAGTCCAGTCCAGGTAGTACCTAAGAAAACTGGTATTACTGTGGTTCGTAACGATGACGGTGAGCTAGTTCTAACTAGAGTTCAAAACAGTTGGAGAGTATGTATTGACTATAGAAGATTGAATTCGGTGACTCGAAAGGATCATTATCCCCTTCCCTTCATAGATCAAATGTTAGAAAGACTAGCTGGTAAATCACATTACTGCTTTTTGGATGGTTTTTCTGGTTATTTCCAAATTTCTATTGCACCTGAGGACCAGGATAAAACCACATTCACATGTCCATTTGGAACCTTTGCATATAGACGCATGCCATTCGGTTTATGTAATGCACCAGGTACTTTTCAGCGTTGCATGGTTTCCATATTCTCTGATTTTCTTGAGCACTGCATGGAAGTTTTCATGGATGATTTCACTGTTTATGGTGATTCTTTTGATGTATGCTTAGCTAGTTTGGACATGATTCTGGAAAGATGCATTCAATATAATCTTGTGTTGAATTTTGAAAAATGTCATTTCATGGTTAAGAAGGGAATTGTTTTGGGCCATGTTGTTTCACATGATGGTATTGAGGTTGATAAAGCTAAAGTTGATATTATTTCCTCTCTTCCATATCCCTCATGTGTGAAGGATGTACGTTCATTTCTTGGGCATGCTGGATTTTATAGAAGATTCATTCAGGATTTTAGTAAGATAGCATTGCCATTGTCTCGTTTATTGCAGAAAGATGTGGGTTTTGTTTTTGATGATGCTTGCAGGTATGCATGGGATGAGTTAAAGAAGAAACTCACTACACCCCCTATCATTCAGCCACCTAATTGGAGCCTTCCATTTGAGCTCTTGTGTGATGCATCTGATTATGCATTAGGTGTCGTTCTTGCCCAGAAAGTAGAAAAGAGACAACGTATCATAGCCTATGCATCTAGGACTTTAGATGCTGCTCAAGCTAACTATACTACCACAGAGAAAGAGTTATTTGCAATTGTCTTTGGGCTCGAGAAATTTCGATCCTACATACTTCATGCGAAGGTGACTGTGTTTACTGATCACTCAGCGATCAAGTACTTGTTTAAGAAACCGGACTCCAAACCCCGCCTTATTAGGTGGGTGCTTCTGATACAAGAGTTTGATGTGGAGATTCGTGATAAGAGTGGTGCAGAGAATATGGTAGCTGATCATTTGAGTAGAATTGAAACTCCTATGGTAACATCTCCACCTTTAGATGACTTTCCTGATCAAAGGCTCTGTGAGGTAGTTGCTTCTATTCCTTGGTATGCTGACATTGCTAATTATTTAGTTGCATCTATTCTGCCCGATGACATGAATAAACATCAATTGAGTAAGTTTAAGAGAGATGTTAAATTCTATATATGGGATGATCCCTACTTGTGGCATATTTGTAGTGATCAAATTATTAGGCGATGCATTCCTGATGTTGAATTTGATTCTGTCCTGACTTTTTGTCATACTCTTGCATGTGGGGGACATTTTAGTGCTAAGCGTACTGCTAGGAAAGTTTTGGAAAGTGGATTGTTTTGGCCAAGTCTGTTTCATGATGCCCATGAGTTTTGTAAGAAATGTTCCAGGTGTCAATTTGTGGGTAATATTTCTAGGAAGCATGAGATGCCCCAACAACCCTTATTATTCTGTGAAGTCTTTGATGTTTGGGGAATTGATTTCATGGGACCCTTTCCCACTTCATTTGGTTATGTGTACATCCTGCTAGCTGTGGATTATGTGTCAAAGTGGGTTGAGGCAATCCCCACTCGTACTAATGACTCTTCTGTAGTGGTTTCTTTTGTTCGCTCTCACATTCTTTGCAGATTCGGCATTCCTAGAGCCATCGTTAGCGATCAAGGGACTCATTTTTGCAATCGGAGTTTGCAGAGCTTGCTTGGTAAGTATGGGGTAATGCATAAGGTGGCCACCCCATACCATCCTCAGACGAATGGTCAGGCAGAACTCTCTAATAGAGAAATCAAGCACATTTTAGAAAAGACAGTGCAACCTAACCGGAAGGATTGGAGTAAACGGCTCGATGATGCACTTTGGGCATATCGCACAGCATATAAAAGTCCCATCGGCATGTCTCCATACAGGATTGTCTATGGCAAAGCATGTCATTTGCCAGTGGAGGTGGAGCACAAGGCATATTGGGCAATTAAAAGGTGCAATCTCGATCTTGATAGTGCCGGTATTGAAAGGAAGTTGCAATTGCAAGAGCTTGAGGAATTAAGAAGAGAAGCTTATGAGAATGCTAGAATTTATAAGGAAAGAACTAAAGCAGCCCATGACAAACTTATCATGAAGAGAGACTTTCAAGTGGGGCAGAAAGTTCTACTCTATGTTTCCCGCTTGAAACTCATGCCTGGAAAGCTTCGCTCTCGATGGGAGGGACCTTTCATTGTCACTGATGTTTTCCCCTATGGAGCTGTGAAGATCAAAAGGGAGCCACATGGAAAATGCTTCACTGTCAATGGACACCGCTTAAAGCCGTACTTTGATGGATTCTCCACTCAGGCAGTGGAGGTTGCTGCACTACATGACACCACGTAGATCTCGGTTGTATTCCTTCCTTCACTCTTTTATTTTGCTTTGTCATATTATTTATTGTCATGTTACTGCGTTGTGTAGTACTACGTATTACTTGACTTTGTGATCTATTATGACTGTTTTGCATTGAGGACACTGCAGTGTTTAAGTGTGGGGGAGGGATCAACTGTGTTGAATGTGAAAATTGCAAGTTTTGAGTAACTTTAGTATGATGCATTCTTAATTTGAAAAGTGATTGATCATGTTTTGAGTTGGTGAACCTAGTGGCAATGAATTTGACTTTGGTGAATTTAGGCTAGTGATCATATTCCTAGTGAGATTTTGAGCCTAATGCATATATATATATATATATATATATATATATATATATATATATATATATATATATGTATGTATATATATATATCTATTTTAGTGTGTACCCCTATCTCTTTACTCAATCTAGAACTTGACTTGAATCTTATTTGAGGCTGCATTTTATGCATGAGTATTCATAAAAATGATAAAGGCATTCGTTTCATTTTAGCCAGATAAGCCAAAAGGCCTACCATTTTCATACACATATCCTTTGTTTAGCCCTTTGAGCTTATTTGTTTATTTATTTTTCCATTTTGTTTACACCCATAGCCAAAAAAAAAAAAAAATCTCTACCCTTTTGAATGTCTTGGGAGTTGAAGAGGATTGTATTATTTCTATTTTGGATGGAAGGACATGGAAAAAAATTATTAAGGATTGGGTCATTGTGGAAAGTATGGTATGTTATTTTGAAAAAGAAAAAAAATGAAAAAAAAAAGAAAAAAAAAGAAAAGAAAAATTGGGAAAAAGAGTTGAAAAAAAAATTGAAAAAAAAATTAAAAAATGAAAAAAAGAAGAAGAGAAAAATACAAAAGGAAGAAGAAAAAGAATGATGACTCAGTTCAGATTTAGTTTGGTTTCTTGCATCCCATATTCTCTATTGTATCATTCTCTTCATCTTTTAAGATATTCAACTTTGTTTTTCCAAATACCACACCCTTTCTTTCTTAACCTTAGCCCTATTACAACCTAATAAAAGTCCTTTGGATTTATGAATACACTTGCTTTATTAGCGGTGGAGAACTTAGATTCTTGTCAAGCCTATGGAAAGAGTGTTGGATAGGGATGTTTGCTTTCTAGCTTAAGTAAATTGCTTGTGGTTGGAACATTCACTTTTGAAGCTTTAGTTTGCTTTTGTTTTGTTTTTGTTTTTTATTGTTGTTCTCCCTTGGTCTTGATTTGTTTTGCCCAGGAGTGCAAATGATAAGTGTGGGGGAGTTGATAAATCCCAATTTAATATATTTTATCCTGCCTTATTCATTTATTTTGGGGACTATTTTAGGCTAATTTGGATTTATTAGGCAATATTTGGATTGTTAGCCTATTTTAGGAAATAATATAAATCGGAATTAATTATAAGATTATTGGACTTAAATTGTTATTATTCTGATTGAGATCTTGTGATTGAATAATATTTCTAAATATATGATAGATCACGATTTTATTTAATTCTTGCAGGATAAGAAAAAGCATATTGGAAGATCCTGCGATGCAGAATTAACCTTGGAAGCTAAAAGAAGATCTAATGGTGGAATTTTGTTGGGCTTTTGGAATTTTAATTGGCTCAAGTTGGTATCCAAAATCTCTTCCTCTCCATTTTTTTATTTAACCTAGCCGCCACGCTGAGAGGAGACGTACACAACGAATTCACGCTGGAGACGCAGAGCATCACGCAAAGGAGTTTTCTTGATTCTTTGATTCATTGATCATTCACTCACGGGCCCACCTCCTTTTATCCATTAAATACCTTGGCACATTCCTTTCCAGTGAATACGTGGTGTCTAAGGAGATTGATTTAATCAATTACCTCAACTCTCATCCAGGGGGTGATGCGCGTCAACCGAGGGGCAATTGAATTCTTCATTTATTAATTAAATGGCCATGAGGTGTATAATATTTGAAGGAGATAATATTTCCATGGAAGCGTAAGCATTAGGAGACAACTTGGGAGGAGCATGGAGAAGGCTAGAGCCTAGGGTTTACGCTTGAAGACCACAAGGGAGTGTTGTTCTTTTTATCTTTTTAATTCAAACTTGAGATTATTTAGTTTTAAAGGATTTCAAGTTGTGTTAATTGAGAACAATCTAGTTTTAGATTGTAAACATATTTCTTTTGGATTGGATTGATAATTTGAAGTTTTATGTTTGAGACAATTGTTGGAGTTTTGTTTGCAACCTTTTGATTGTCAATTGAATTATTAATTGAGTTTTCATTATTAATTTAATTGTCAATTTGGTTTATCATCTTAATTGTTTAATTGGGTTGATAAATTATCTAGTTGTTCAATTGGATAATTGTAAACAAGATTTTCAAAACTATTTTGTGATTGATTTTTAATGAGTTTAATTAGCCACCGCTTATTTCATTATGAGTTTTCTAGTGGAATATGTGTTATTGAGCTAGAGGGTTTCCCATGTTCAATTAGGTAATTAAATTCATTAATCTTCCTTTGGTCTAATTAATTGGTTTGGGCTAAGAAAGTTAACTCCATGCAATTCCTAAGTTGTCCCCTTCTTCCTCATAACTGAACTAGATCTCTGTCATTTAATTTGATTTCAATCAATTTTCTTCTTAGGATTTTAATTTTTCTCTCATAACAAAAACCCCCAAAATTGCATCCATATTCATATAGGTTAGTTTCATTAGTTGCATTCTCATTTAGGTTTTAAAGTCGATTGCATTAGTGCATTTAGTTAGTTTAATTTCATTTTATTGCATTTTTCATCACCTAAATTCAACCTAAAGAAAAACCCACAACTTGCTCCTTGGGAAAATGACCTAGGTTGACCCTATATTGCATAATTAATTAGGACCTAGTTTAATTGACTGCTTTAGCGACAAAAGCAGGGCTCATCAGCTGTATGGGTTGAGTTAGCAGTCCGGGGCTAGCCTAGAAAAGGGTGGCTCTACGGGTTATGAGTCCGGTGAGTCTGAGGCTTGCCTTGGTAAGGCAGCTGTACGGGTTCTTGAATTGTGGTATGTGCTTTACTGTGTTATGACCTGAATGCATATATGGTATGTATTTGGCATGCTAATATTTTTCTGTCTGCATGGTAGCATACATACACTTGACACATTTAGTATTTGAGTACTGACGGTTACTCTAGGGCCCGAATCACGGACTCCAGACACTTCCACAGCTGCAGAGGAATGTACAGATGAGTAAAGACCTTCTGTGAAAAGGTAGGACCCGGTGTTGCGGTGAAGAGTAGAGGATGCCCTACCATCTTTTGTATCGCGCTTTTTGGATGACTATATTTTATACTTACGATTTTACTTTTGGATCACTGTACCCTTAACCCTCCAGGGACTCGTATTTTCTGTTGCTTCTACTTTTATCAGTACAGTAGTTTGTCCAAATCGATCCTGCGTTATGTCTCGCGTACTCTGACGCATGCTAAATGAATTAATAATCAAAGGTAAGGTAATATAATAAAAAGGATCCCTCTAACCCGCCACCCGGAAGGGCGAGGCCGGTGGAGGTGTAACAATTATAACCATTCCTATATCCTCAATTACTAGCCAAGTATCCAAATAGATAAGAGGTCAAATAAGCCACTCCTTAATTGTTTTCACAACTTTCCTTTGTTTTCCTATATAAAGCTATGTAGCTGGTCAATGGCAATTTATGTGATTGCAGAAGAATACTGTTGTTTAGGGAAAAAAAAATTGTTTACTTTTGCACTTCAACAAAAACGTCTATCATTCAGTGTAAGATATATAACAGTACAATATATGTGTGTGCGATGAGTGTATAATGGTAGCTATAGGTATGTTGGAGAAGCATTAAATTCCTGTAAGTTTTGTTTTGACTTTGAGGAGCTGTCAGGACTTGATTTACTTACATAATCTTTTGTAAAAATACTCTGCTACAGTAGCTGTTTCTTTTGTAAAATGCAATATTTGCTGTTTGCTTATGGATAGTCTTAGTTCTTTCTTCTCGTGTTTGCTGAATTGATGCAATAAGGGTGGTAGTGAGAAAGTAATTTAATTACAATGATGATTGATGGGATAGGGATATGGATATACTAAATTTCAGTTTAAATTTATATGAGAAAATTTTGTTCGTGTGCCATGTTTCTATTTTATGGGATCAAAATCTGGTGATTTGTGTTGAATTGCTTTTGCACAAACTTTAGCGTAAAGGCTGAATTTAATTACTGTTGGTCCTTTATTGCAGCCTAGTCTAAATTCTGAAGTTGTGATCGATGAGGGGACATCACATGAATATATGCAAAGGAATGCAGATCCACAAACTCAATTTCCCATTCCAAATGAAAAGGAAATGCGATTGGCTAGAGTCAGTCATCCCAACGAGACAACTGGTTCAAGATCCATTCAGTTTCAACCCCAATCAGCCACTATTGGTCCACCTTCTGACCTTCCATTTCAACCACGTGGTCTACAATGGAGAGGACAACCTTGTGTGACAACTTCACAGCTTTTATCACGTATTTGTACTAGCACGGACAAAGGAAAAAGGCCTTGTAATTAAATAGTGTTAGGGTACATGTAAAAGGGATTGGGTTGAGTAATTATTTTGCTTATTTTGTATAGCCAATGTAACAACATGCTACCTATTAATAGGCTTTTTTGGTGCCTATTAAATAGTGTTACTCATGCCCAAGTTTGCTTATTAAATAATGTTCAGGAATGCAAATGACCACTCATGATCAGGGTGTTAATTTTGTGGCCTTTTTTATCCATATGTTGTATGACAGATATTTGTGGTTTGTTGCCTCTGATCCTGTACTCTTGGGTTTATAGCATGCAACACTATACTTGTACTTTTTGTATTTAACAATTGAGTAAAGATTCTATTTACACTTCAAACCATTCCAATGATTAATGCCGCTAGTATTTGAACAAAATTAGGCCAAAAGTGTGATAATCAACCCTTACAAATACGTTAACAATAACAATACAAGAACCTTACACTCAACCGATTCACATATACAAAAGTAATATCCAACCCTTACAATTACATTGACATGCACAAATACATTACAGTCAATCCTTTCACAAAACATTAGCATGGATTACATTTACACAAGGATGACATTACATATCGCTATGAAACTTTGTCAAATTATCATAACTACAACAAAAGTAAACATCTACCCTTACAGATACATTGACAATAACAACACCAAAGTTAGTAAAAATGTTGCTAATGCAAGTTTGAACTTGCATTGCAAATTCTTCAGTTCACTTTCTTTCACTAAAAAGTCAGATTTCCTCTTCATGACCTCACGTTCAAGTGCAACAAGCTCTTCGTACCACTTTGCACATGCATCCCCTCTTCGAAGATGATTGTTTTCCTCATATAGATTGTCTATGTCATTGAGTAGCTCTTTGATCACTTCATTTGCCCTCGCGCCAAACCCACCATCATGCCATTCAAAATATCCACACCCACCATCCTACAAAATTTCATCACCCAACGTTAGAAATGAACAATCCACAAAATTCAAAAACTGATCTCACATCTAACAAATCTAACCTGGTAGTAATTTGGGCACCCATAAAACCTCCTGCCTGGGTTTCCTTCCGACCATGATGTCCACCTGGGAGCTAACAAATTGTGATGGCAATACGGCCTCGGACCTTCGTACTGCTCCTCGGGACTATGTCTTCTCAACAAAACCACCTTCCTTCTCGCTTTCTCTACCCTCCCTGTCGATGTTGATGATGAAGCCATCCAGCTCCCTCTCGATTTCAAAGTCCTATATATCAATTAAGACAAAAATCAACTTCAAATTAATAAGATGAAGTACCCTGATGTTAAGCCAATTCATAAATGGTAATGACTAATAATTAATGACATTTTCATATCACACAACCAATACTCATTTTGTAAGTTCTGGCTAAACCCAAGAGAGGGGTAAATTGGGTGAAGTATAAAAATTTTCATACTTCGAAATATTTTCACAATTCAGTAAATTCATCAAAATTAAGTTCACACACAATTGGTAAACACTTAAATGTAAATGCTGGAAATGCAAGGGATAAGGAAGAAGAGTGTGCAAACAGATTTATACTGGTTTGGCCCAATCGTTGACCTACGTCCAGTGCCCAAGCCTCACTTGGGATTTTCAATCCACTATCTCTGTTCTTCTTGATTACACGATCTGTAACTGAAGCAATCCTCTCTTTAGGATTCACTCCCCCTTACAACCTGTAATCAATACACTGCTTGATTACGCACTCTATACACGAAGTAATCCTCTTTCTAGGATTCACTCCCCCTTACAAGTTGTAATAAACACAATGTATATCCCACTCAAGATTACCTAATCTTGAGTAACTCTCAAACAGAAAGATAATGTATTTACAATAAGTTTCCTCTCAAAGGAATGAATAGATAATCACTGAAGTTCAGATACAAATCATTTCACTCTCTAAGCTATCTAGACATGTAAAACAGAGAGTAAGTGATGTAGAAGCAGAGTATCAGCATATTGGCATGGTAGGCTCATATCTTCTTGTTTTTCTGCTTGAATCCATGTCTTTTATAGGTAGAGAATGGTATGTGACCGTTACCCATATCAGACAAGGCTCTAGTTCAGCTTAGGTCACCTTCTCTCTCTAATCTCTAACTAATCCAGGTGTTTAATTGATCTGAGGTGTCTCTCTGTGGATTTGCCCGTTGGAGAAAAGTTTACTTGTAGTAGGAAACATTCTTTACCGTTGAGAAGGTGTGCAAAGGTGGATTAGCCAAAAAGAGGCTAATTTAATAAAGTGCATTAAATGCTCTGACCACTTTATGCTTTTTGCCTTTGACCTTCAATAATCTTCATCCATGTCAACTGAAATTCATTTAGCAAACTAGAGAAACATAGCTGGGAACATAAGTGAATGATAAATGGAAGCAATGAGATCAAATGAAAGTGTTTTACAAATTCGTGTAATTTGAAAATCAGTCTTCAACGCTCAATACTTGATTATGTTCTTCTATACTCGAGTATGTCACTGTGTACCAGTGTCAATACTTGAGTATCCAAAGTGATACTCGAGTATGCTGCTTCCAGAGGCAAAACATCGTGACTTGAGCTTTGAAAAACCATGTCAATACTCGAGTATGTAAGTCTATACTCGAGTGTTGGTTTGTTTAATGTGAAAACTTATTTAAGTTCAAAACCTCAATACTTGAGTATTCATTCCAATACTTGAGTATTCAAGTCTTTGATAAATGGATAACCTCTCTGTATGGCCAATACTCGAGTATGCATATCAATACTTGAGTATTGATTCATCTTTCAAGAATTGTGAAGTTTTTCCATGTCAATACTTGAGTATTCAAATGAATACTTGAGTATTCAAGAACAAATGTTAAGTTGAAAAACTTTGTAAGAGCCCAATACTCGAGTATTCAAAACCTATACTCGAGTATACAACAATTATAAAAGTTTGAGAGCTCTCTGTAAGTCCAATACTCGAGTATACAAATGTTATACTTGAGTATTCACTCAAAGTGAAAACTCATTTGCTCTCTGTAAGTCCAATACTCGAGTATTGCTTCCTATACTTGAGTATTGATCCAGCTTGGAAAACTTGAATACTCTCTGGATGTCCTATACTCGAGTATGCACTTCAGTTCAGAACTTGATTGCTCTTTGTGACTCCAATACTCGAGTATTGCTTCCAATACTTGAGTATTGCTTTGTAAAATGCATTTGAGCAATCCACTGTCAATCCAATACTCGAGTATACAATCCTATACTTGAGTTTCCAATTGACAGACGATTTTTAGCAAATTTGGAAACCTCAAAACATGTTTACAATTGTTGATTATCATCAAAACACATAGAGAACTAACATTCTCCCCCTTTTTGATGATGACAACACTTGTAAACCAACTTTTCAAGAATTTGAGAGAGATTTTACTTTTGAAATGAAATGCTCTGGAGATCAGTTCAAAATGTTCCAGAAATTGTTCAAGTGAAATGTCTTTGGTCAGGTTTTCATTTTAAACCTAAGAATCAGAGATTAGCAGCAGAAGTGCATTCAGATTCATCATGGACTAAAAGAACATATCCAAAATACACATTATATTCATAACACTTGAAGGTCATACACATCATATTGATTCATACTGATATCAAAATGTCAAATCACATAACATTAAGTACTGATATCACAGATGGCACAATACATGATAAATTCAAAATACAAGTGCAATGTAAATGCAGACTATACACCAAAATACTCAAATTCTTCCTAGACTCTAAACGTCCTTCTCTCCTTCTCCCCCTTTGGCATCATCAATAAGATGGGTCAGGAGAGGAAGGAGGATGATAAGGCACGATAGCCAAGGGATGAACAGTCTGAGTGAAGGGAGAAGATACTGCAGGAGAGACATGGTTAGGTGAAGTTACAGGTTCCTGAGGGGCAGAGAAAGGAGATGAAGTCCCAGAGGTAGGTCCAGAGGTCTTGGGATCTGAAGTGGTTCCAAAATCTGAAGAATACCCGATGTTGAAATGCTTCAACAACTGATCCACTTTGTCATGTAAGCTAGAGTTGGACACACTTAGAGTAGCAAACTTGATATCATGGTCTTCAACCAATTCTATAATCCTGGCAGTCTGTGTAGAGATCCCAACTAATTCTTCCTTCATATCATCCTGAACCTCAACCAAATGCTTTGTGTCCTTAACATGATTAGCTCTTAGTTTCCCAAGTTCGAACTCAATCCTAATGGTCATTGCGGCAAAGGCTGAATCAATAATCTCTTTACCCGAGCATCATAATCTGAGGGTAATGTGGAAGGAGGAGGAGGTGCAGATTGGGCTTCTTGATTCTGAGACTGTGCCTGAGCTTGAGAGGCTCTTGAATGTGATCTAGATGAAGCTCTAGCTCTTGTAGGGGCCCTTGATTACCCTGATCCCTCTTCCCCAAAAGTCAGATTCATCAGATTCAGTTGGGCCTTCCCAAAGATAGGAGGAAATTTCAGTGTTTCAGCTGAGCCAACATACCATATTTTGAAGTAAAATAGAATCACTGAAACTAATGAGGGAAAAGGCATGTGAGAGAGTTTTCTGGTGGGAAACTTGAATCTGATCATCTCTTGGAAGATGTGATGACCAAGGTTGAAAGGGGTTTGTTTCACAAAAGAGGTGAACAGAGGATAGTCTTTTTGTGCAAAATGGGTAAAACTGCCACCCTTTTGAATGAAATTTCTGGAGAAAATATACCAAAGAACTCTATTTCTAGGAGGCATAGAGCTTGGTCTGAAGGTAAGCATTTGTAATTGGTCCTCGGGAAAGGGTTCATTTGGCCTAAGGACAGACCATATTTCTCTGTTACTGTAGTTCGAGTCATGAATAGGATATTGGTTCAACTGCAGAATTTTGTTTAAGATAGACGCAGACAGAGTGAACCTAGTACCCCTAACAGAAGTGGTGACTCTCTCTTCAATCAATTCTCCATCTGGACCCAAAATATTATCATACTCCATATTGAAATAGAATAATCTAACAAGGTTTGGAGAGTATGGAGCTGCTATAGAAACAAAGTTATCATAAAATTCAGCCAAGGTTGCAAGTTCAAATTGCTCTCTCTTTCTAGAAGTTCAAAATCAACAGCTACTACAGCACAGAATTCCCTAGTGGCAAATTTCTCTTTAAATGAATTATCTAGAGCTCTCATATTGACAGTAGCTGTATCAAAGTTTTCAAGAGGAGATTTTATACGATAAATATCGACTATGGCATTTTCCATAGTTGGAGGAGACTGATTTGAAGCTTTAGCTCAAGATGACTCAGCTCTTGAAGTTTTCTCAAGGCCAGTAGCTTTCTTCTTCTGTGTTGGAGCTGGAACTGTCTCAGGCTCATAATTGGAAGCTCTTTTTGTTCTGGCTTTCTTCTTTGCTTTTGCCACAGGTTCTTGTTCTGGTTCCTTTCGTTTTCTCAGACGAGTGGCAATGGGTTCTTGAAAGGATACCCCTTTGGACTGAGTGGGAGTAGCAGAGGTGCCTTTCAAGGTAGTGTCTGGAATTTCGCCCCTTATGCCTTGAATGGACCGATCAACTCCTTCTCGTAGCTTACTGGGAATTGATTTGGTTCTCTGTGGGCGTTGAAGAGGTTGTGGAGGAGGAGATGATTGAGAAGGGGACCTTTCTATTTGAGGATTAGGGTCGGATTTAGTGGGTTGAGTAGATTTTGAAGCCATTTTCTGGGTTTAGGTGTGGGTTTCGAAAGATTAGAGAGAAACAGAGAGAAATAAGATCAAGCACTAGGGCCAAACTTGAGTATTCACGTGAGTAATGAAGAACATGAACAGTTTCAGTATATATAGACGCGCACCAATACTCGAGTATTGACATCCCATACTCGAGTATTGCATACTTTCACTAACATACTCGAGTATTGAAGGAAGTATACTAACCTGGACTTCAAAAGTGTGTGGTGAACTTTTGAAAACCCCGAGACCAATACTCGAGTATCCAACTTACATACTCGAGTATTCAAGCTCTTCAACTCATGTTTGGTCTCTGTCTGGTGAATACTCGAGTATTGCACTCCCATACTCAAGTATTGAGCCTCTTGCTCAACAGGTTGCTCTTTGCCTTGTGGATACTCGAGTGTCCAAGTTCCATTCTCGAGTATAGCTCTTCTGAACTTCAGTTTTGCTCTCTGGTCTCGATACTGCAGCACCAATACTCGAGTTTTTGTCTCCAAAACTCGAGTAGTCAATATTGACAGCAAAAGCTCAGATTGTTAAGCATCCAACTCGAGTTCATGCTTTTCGTCAGACCTTCATTTCTTCTCTGCTTGTTGTGAACTTGAGTTCAACTTGTCAGGTTCAAGTTTGCTTCTTTTGATAGCAAACTTCAGCAGGAATTCAGGGGATTTTAACACGATAATCTGTTAGTTCCCTGTGTGTTTTGATGATTACTAACAATTGTAAACAATATTGATAAGGTTTGACAAAGTTTAGAATAATTTAAACTTGTATTTTTCAATCTGTCAAAACCAAACTCGAGCCTGTTAGTGTTGAACTCGAGCCTGGATTTGACAGAGAGCACAAACTTGTCAAGTTGATTTCCAAACTCGAGACTGAACCTGAAGTTTAAAATTAAACTTTTGAAAAGTTCACATGAACTCGAGCCTACTAAGGTCAAACTCGAGTTCATTCTTTCCAGAGAGTTTTTGAACTTTGAAAACATGTTAAACCTTACACTTGCTTTCTTCAAACCTCAAGTTTGAAAGGATTCAAAGAAAGTTTTAAGAGCATGAACTCGAGCCTGTCATGGCAAACTCGAGTTCATCTCTGGCAGGATAAGTTTTCCAAACTTGTAGGTATTTTCAAAGCCTGCACTGTTCCATTGAAAGAAAAGTTTCCAGTTTGAAAAGTTTCAAATACTCAAACTCGAGCCTAGCATTCTTGAACTCAAGCCTAGTTTTGGCCGAGAGCCTCCAAAGCTTTTCAAAACATTCGAACTCGAGCCTAAACATTTTGAACTCGAGCCTAAAAGTTCCAGAGAGCAAAGAACTTTTGGATATGTTTTAAACTCGAGAGTTTGTTTTGCAAACCTCAGGTTTGTTCTTTCAAGCTAAAACGAAGTCTGCTCAAAAGTGTCTCGAACTCGAGCCTGACATTAATGAACTCGAGTTCATTTCAACCCGAGAGCTTTTTAGTTTTTCAATGACTTGAGAACCTCCAGTTTAAAAGACAAACCTCAGGTTTGTTTATTTTGAACTTACATGTTTTTAAACATTGAAGCCTAGAACTCGAGCCTGCATAAACTGAACTCGAGTTCGTGTCGCAGTTTCAGAAAATTTGAATTTGGGCATTTTAGAAATCAATGTTATTTGGTCTTAATCTTCTTCAGTATTATTCTCTGATATTCCCTGCTATGTTTAACGTATTTGTTAGTGGATTTCAGAGCATTAAAGAATGTTTGGTGAGAGGTTAGAGTATAAAGCAAAAAGCAACTCAGAGCATTTATTGCAAAGCACAAAAGTTACTCCTTCTACCCAAATCCTTCTGCACACGCTTATAAAGTATTTAAGGATGTTAGCTGAAACAAGAAACCTCCTCTCCAACGGATTAATTCGCAGAAAGTCAGCCTTGATGTCTTGGCCAACTAGATTAAGGGAAAACAAGAGAGAGAAGACCCCAAAACCACTTCAGAACACTTGGGCAACTTCTCCAACGGTCTGATTCAAGCTACAACGGTCATTTAATGTTCTCTAGCTATAAATAGAGTCCATTAACATCTTCACAAGGGGATACACCTACTCTGAGCGAAATTCTACTAAGTTCATTTATTGTGTATTAGCTTTCACTTGTAAAGTATCATACTTGATACAAGCACTTCAGTGTTCATCATATCTACTCTGTAAGAGAGTCAAATACTTGTAAATCATTTATTGATTGAGATAACTACAAGTCAGGGGACTTGGTAGTTGAGGTGTATTGATTAAAACTTGTAAGGGGGAGTGTGTTCTAGTGAGAAAACAACTCTTAGTGCAGAGTGTGTAATCAATATTGTTGAGTTAGTGAATTGAAAATCCCAAGTGAGGCTTGGGGACTGGATGTAGGTCAGGAAAGGACCGAACCAGTATAAATTGCATTGTGTTTAGCTTCTTCTCCTTATCCTCTCTGTTGTGCCCTGTTCTGAGTGATCGAAAACAGAACAAGTTTCGAAAATTTTAAAGATACCCAATTCACCCCCCCTCTTGGGTATAAAGCTCCTGCTTTCATAATCATCCTACACGAAAACCACATCTAGATTCTTCAAAAACTTAAGTTAGTAACCAGTTAATCATCAAAACATAGAACTAACATTAAGTGGAGGCAATTCACAACATATTGGGATTAACCATTCCCAAACTTTCTCATCATAAAACCGAATTGTTCGTAGATGAATATGTTATTTCCAAAATTGTGTATCACAGATACTCTTATCTAAATGATTCATAAATTTGAACAAATACATAAGCGAATAGGTGATACCAAGAAATCCATTTTTCAATGACGATTTGTAAATATATTTTATGCAGAAAAGATGTCATTGATAAAAATGAGTATAGAAAACCTTATCTATAACAATAAGCATTTATCAATTTGAAGTTCAGATTTTTCAAGAAAGATAATGAAACATACAAATTATTTCAAATCTTGAATGGTCTTTCAAAAATGTCATGACATATTATGAAATCAATATTTTCCATACATGAAAGATTTTTGAAACATGTTTGAAAACGATGCTCATTATAAACATTGTGGAAGTCAATAGGTTAGCTGAATATATCAAAATACTTTAGTTTTAGAAAACATGTTTAACAATGAAGTTAACATGTTGAAGAATTTTCTGAAAAAGCCAAAGTCATGAAAGTAAAGCATTATCAATACATGCTTTGCACAACATATATAAGCTTAATGACTTTGCTATTGACCACGAAATAATCTTGCCTTAGAGAGTAGAGTCTTGAAAATATAAAAACATTCAAGGCAAGAGTATAAATATGCAGAGATAGTTACTCAAAATATGGATGGAATTAAATTTGATGTATTTGAGTAACACTAGAAGTACTAGGATTCATGGACGATGAAACTCAAACTCTTTAGTCCAAATGACTAATGTTTCAAGATATTATCCTAGTAAATTATTCCATATAATGTTTAATGCACATAATGCATTAATGAACATTCATAATGCTTGGAATAGCTTGATCAATAAGGTTTTATGCAATAAGCATAAGTTTTCACAAATTGAATTCTTTTCTGGAAATAAGCTTGAAGCTCATATATGATTGACTTATTTGACATGAGGTCCAAACATTTAGAGAATGACACTAAAGAGTTCAAGCAAACCTTTGAATTCTAAAGATCAATATGTGAAAGATAATGATAACTCAATTAGAGAAATTTGAAGCATATTCAACATTCAGTAACAATATTAACTTCCAATTTGAAATATCATTTGAATGCAATCAAAGCATAAATATGTTTCAAAAACATTGGAATGCATTTTCCAAACACGGAATGAATTGTAATTCATAACAAGTTTTTGAATTGTACATTTCAGAAACTTTGAAATCAGAAAGTTATGCACAAATTCACTTGTGATCCATTCGCAATCTTGAAAACATTTTGAAAAATCACAAATGATTGATTGCTTACTGGTATACAGTATTGTTACCCAAATATGAATTTCAAACAAGCATAGTTTTGGGTAAGATTAGATATCACCATAATTTCCTTTGTCCTTGTTGAAATTTGTTGGGATGAATTGATGCAGATATCTTCTGCTTTGACATTCATAATCATCAAGCATTGCTTCTTCAGCTTTCTCAAGAGTTTGAATTATTTCACTGTATAGTTGCTTTCTTGAGAAGCTTTCCTTGTTCCTACAATACTATATAATTCTTTTTCTTCCTTGGTATCCAATTTTACTCGGATCCATTAATTGTTAGCTTGTAGAAACAAAAACTCACATGCTCCAAGAATATAATCAAATTATAATAATTGAGCATAATGAATTAAGCATAGCTTTATGCATGAAAGATATATTTTTCGACTCATAATGTGTGCATAAAGAGTTAACCTATTGAACATTGCAAACTATATATAAATAAATCTATCAGCAGATTTTCAATTTAAAAAATCGTTTTCAATGTTCATTCCTACTATACAATGTGTAAAACCTCAATTGATATTCTAGACAATAGAGTAGGAGGTTTTACCAACATGTACCCTTTTCTTAGGTGCTTGGAGGATTGACTTTGCATACCCATTGTCTCTTTGGTGTTTGCAAAGTCTTCTCAGAGGATATAGGTTTCAAGTGTCTTCTGCTTGATACTTGAGAAATCCTTCTTTTCTTGTGCTCCTCAAGATAGTTGTACGATACTCTCTGGTAGTTTGTTCTTGAGGAAAAACATACTCCTCTTGCTTGAACCCCTTGCTTCTTTTGATGTTTAAACCTGGTAGTTCCAGCAATGGATGCCATGGGAGTTCTCGTGCTTGATATAGATTCTAAGATCTTCTTCTTTGGTACATGAGAAACTCTTGGCTTCTTTTTCTTCTTCTCTGTACCTTGATGTCCATTGATATTCAAATCATCCTGCACACATGGAGTACTAGATGGACATTTCGGTACCCACTTATACTTGGGTCCTTGACAGTTAGTATTGGACCTTGCTTGTCCTTTGGAAACCCAAACAAATTTATTTCTCACATTAGAATTTCTCCTGATATAGCTTGTATGAGAAATATGCCCAAATTTTCCACAATAATTGCAAATAATAGAATGATGCTTACTATGAACTTTTTGCAAGTATTTTGCTGGTTATTAGAGTAAAACTTCAAATAATCTTCATTTGAACATTCATTCTTCCCAATAGATTTTCCAGCATTTTGTTTCAAAATATTCTTGCTTTTCAAATTAGAATCAATGATTGGTTGAAAAACAATTTTATGCAACTGTTCGAAATCATATTTCTTTAATACACAAGAAGAATTGGAATCATTTACCACATGTGCATCTTGAGCTTTAGATAATGGTTGATCACAATCTTCCATGAGCTCTCCTTGGGAATCCTCTTCCTCTTGTTCTTTTGTGTTGATTGGATCATGAAAGTATTCAATGATTTCTCCTTCTTCATTCTCCATTTCCAATTGTTCATCAAGTGAGGATACATAGCTTGTAATTTCATATGAACTATCAACACTACCAACTTCAACACAATTGTTAGAAGCATAAAGAGAATCAAGAGTATCCCAAATATCTTTAGCACTAGAGCAACATTTGATTTTCACAAAATCATTTTCAGTTAAAGCACTATACAAAATTTTCATTGCTCTAATGTTCAATGAAAGCAATTTCTTTTCTTTTTCTGTCCAATCCTTTCTTGGTTTGAAAGCAAAGACATTTACAAAAACATTCCACATATCAAAATCAGTTGCTTTGATAAAACTACTCATTCTAGCATTCCAAAATAAAAAATCAACATCTTTGAGAAACGGTGGAATGGTATAATCAAAACCTTCTGAAAACGGGGAACACCCAAAATCAGCCATTGAGACTCTTGAGACGATTAAGTCCTTTATGTTGGGATTCGTACACGAAGCGGATTAAAAATTTCTTACGAATCCTTCCGAAGGATCACTCAACGACGTTTAAATCAGAGTTAAGGAAACCGAATCATACCTTGTGTTGAACTATTCCGCGTTCCGTTCCTTTGATCAGGTGGGCTACCTTCTCGAACAACACGTCCGCGTCTCGTTTCTTTGATCAGGTGGGCGATCAACACGTCCGCGTCTCGTTCTTTCGATCAGCAGAAGTCGACTCTTGGATCGGCTTCCTCTACTGGTATCCACACGAACAATCCTTAAAACACGGTTGCGGCAGCGTGCTAGCGCTTCTTGTGCGTCTCTCTCTCTCAAGTTGCTATAGGGTTTCTCGCGGCTTTTCTGAATACGCTCAACTGAGAATCCGGTAGGTTTTTTCTAAACCCGATAGGCGTATTATATAACCAAAATTAATCCTTTATTAATTTTGGGAATTCAGATTTTTGAATCTGGTCAACATATCAATCACATCTATCTCAACTTTCTTCTTAGGATTTTAATTTTTCTCTCATAACAAAAACCCCCCCAAAATTGCATTCATATTCATAGAGGTTAGTTTCATTAGTTTCATTCTCATTTAGGTTTTAGAGTCAATTGCATTAGTGCATTTAGTTAGTTTAATTTCATCTAGGTAGTAGTGTTTTGCATTTTAGTTTAGGTTCATTCTATAGCATTTTTTTTATCACCTAAATTCAACCTAAAGAAAAACCCACAGATTGCTCCTTGGGAGAATGACCTAGGTTGCCACTATATTGCATTTTTAGTTGGTCCTGGTTTAATTGATTGCTTTAGCGACGAAAGTAAGTTCATCAGCGTCCACTTCATTAGATTTGTGTTTGAAAAAAAAAACGATTTTGTGTTTAATCATCTAGGGTCACTTACAGGTTTTGCAGTCGGAGTTGGGCACCTCGAGTAGGTTTGCTTCACTTTATGGTCGCCGATTTCCACCTCCAGTATAATACACAACAATGAACAAAGCAAAGAATCGAAGAATGGAAGCTACCTACCTAAGCCTCTGTTATTGTCGATTAAAGCCATCGGTATCCTCCCTATCCAGAACCCTAGCTCACCATTCTCTACCTAATCGATCGACCTTCGCTAACTCAAATCTCTTCCACACTATCCTCGTTGTCTAGAACCCTAGCTTCCTCGGTGAGCCAAGGTGAGATTCCTCGCTCGGTTTGCCAAGATGGGTTCAGAGTTATGGTCTTTGGCTCAATCCTGATCGGGATTTCTTCCCTTTTCAGCGTACTGTGGGTTTTTAAATAAAACACAAAAAAAAACATTATTTCACAGTCAGCATTTCCCACGCCTATGTGACAAAAGATAACAGCAAGTTAACCAGGTTTCCCTCTCCCAAACGGATTGTGTCACTTTTGCTCCCCAAAACATAACTTTATGTCTACTTTTGCTCCTTTTGAAACTTGGTGGTGCTGGACGCTCCCAAGGGTAAATTTCGTGAGCATTTTTGCTCCTTCGCCCAAACCTCAAAGAGAATTTCAGATGAAAGCATAAGAGGTGTTGGTCAAACTCCCTTATGGCAAGCGAACCAGTCGAACAAGTAATAAAGTGTAAGTAGTGTATTGTCCCATAGAGACTGTGATACCAAAGATTGACGCTCGGTTGCTATGATAGTTGTGAAATAGAAAATAAATAATATGGTTGAGGGACTTGGGTACTATGCTACTAGTAAAATAACAATAACGAGAGAAAATATCAGTAATAGATTAGGCTAGACTCGAAGTTGTCCTTAAGTGCTTTAATCCCCCAGTTGCTTTTACACAATGCTACGGCATCTGCACTGTGCAGCTTCTGCATGCTACAACACAGATGCTACTCGCAAAGCTATCTGGTTACCCTACCTCTTTTGTCTACCGAAGCTTGCGCGTCCGATACGTAAGATGCTACCTGTACTTTTTTCATATTCCTATAGTAACTTTCGAGTATAGATCTTTGCTATGCGCAGGGTGTTCAGGGTGACGAGCGGTAGACCCATTCCTGAAGTCTACAATATAGGCCATGTCGTGCACGGGCCACCTAGCAAATGTCTGGTTCTTGTAGGTCTAACTCCACTCCTTGCCAGTAAGTGAAGCCACTGATCTAGCCCTTAACTTCCGTTAACCGACTAGTAGTTAAAACAATGATAGCAAACCAAATTTATTGAATTGAAAATCATTCAACTAGGTTCTTTCGACACTTAAAGACTCATCCTCATCCAGCCATCAGAAAATTAGTTCATGACTAACGAGGAAAACGCAAAATAAACATCAACAGAAAGACCCATGATTGAAATACAAAAATAAGAGAGAAAACAAAAACCATGAATGGAGTTCCGAAGCGTGGAAGGAGCCCTGTCACATTGCTACTCCACGACGTCTTCTCTCTATCGAACTCAAGGGAAGGATGCTGGGTTATCCTGGAGATTGTGTGCTCTGTGATTCTGCTCGCTCTTCTCGAGAGATTGCCGAAGATAAAATTCTGTCTAAGGCTCTCCGACTTCTTTAGGGTTCTCTGGCCGCCTTTTATAATAGTTCTTTCGTGCGGCACAGCGGTTGAGACTTTCCTATTCTGTCGGGATCTTCAGTATCTTCTTGATGGGATTAGATTGCATCTGCAGATCCTGCGGGATTCTTCCAAATCTTTCAGTTCCGATTCTCCGCATCTTCTTTTCCATTACGCCAACAATCTATTATTTCCTCTTTTATTTATTTCCTAAAATCATCTAGACAAAAGAAGGTCAGATCATAAACTGCATAGCATTGCATCCTCTACTTTGCTATAGCATCCTTGTGCTTTGTATTGCTCCTCGGGTTGCTACCTGAATGCTATAGCATCGCATCAACTCTGCTGCACAGATTTCTTTAAAAACATTGCAATTTAACACATTTAGATGATTTCCGTCTCTCGTCCCTTTTATCACGAATACATGCCTTTTTGCTTGATTACTTCATAGTTAAGCTCATTTTTACCATTCAATTCAGTCGTGAATCATAGGGAAAATGTGGTAATACTCGTACTCATCAAGAGGTTTTATCAATGTATACCTTTGCCTTAGGTGCTAGGAAGATTGACTTTTCTTACCCATTGGTTCTTCATATGTTTTCCCATGGGTGTTGGCAAAGCTCTCTCAAGGGATATAGACTTCAAGAGTCTTCTATTTGATAGTTGAGAGAAACTCCTTTTCTTGTTCTCCTCAAAATATCTGAATGGTACTCTATGGTAATTTGTTCTTGAGGTAGAACATAGTTCTCTTGCTTGTATCCATTGCTTCTTTTGATTTGAGGATGAGGTTGTAGCAAAGGCTTCTCCATGAGTTCTCTTAATTGATGTGAATCTTCTTTTAGGTTCATAAGAAACTCTTGGATTCTTTTTCTTCTCAGTACCTTTATGTCCATTCTCTTTGGAATCTCTCTGCACACACACTAGATGGACATTTTGGTACTCACTTATACTTGGGTCCTTGACTGTTAGCATTGGACCTTGATTGTCCTTTAGGAACCCAAACAAATTTATTTCTCACATTAGAATTTCCCCTAATATAGCATGATTGAGAAATATGTCCAGATTTACCACAATAGTTGCAAATAACAGAATAATGCTTATTATGAATAACTTTGCAAGAATTGTGCGAGTCTAGTGGATGCAATGTCAAGTGACTCATATTTGTGTATTCTTTCTTCCCACATGATTTTCCAGCATCATTTTTGAAAATACGTTTGTTTTTCAAAATAGAATCAGTAAAAGGTTGAAAAACACTTCTATGCAATTGTTCAAAAACATTTTTTTCTCTACACAAGAAGAATTGGAATTGTTTACCTCATGTTTATCTTGAGCTCTAGCTAATGATTGACCACAATCGTCCATGAGCTCTTTCTGGGAATCATCTTCCTCTTGTTCTTTTATGTTGACTGGATCATGGAAGCATTCAATGATTTCTCCTTCTTCATTCTCCACATCCAATTGTTCATCAATTGTGGATACCCAGTTTATAGTTTCAGATGAACTATCAACACTTTCAACTTGAACATATTTGTTAGAAGCATATATAGAATCAAGAGTATCCCAAATATCTTTAGCACTAGAGCAACATTTGATTTTCACAAAATCATTTTCGGTTAAAGCAAAATACAAAATTTTCATTGTGTTAGTTCTCAAATGGTTTTGATGATTGCCAACAACTACAAACAATGAAAAAGGTTTTGCTCTTAAGTATTGAAAACTCTGATTAAGAGCAAACCTCGAGGTTGGCACTGAAACCTCGAGGTTTGGCCTTACAAAAGCTTTTAAAAAGTCAAGTGTTTCATTGTTCAAAACTTGGTTTCACAAAACAATGTGAAACCTCGAGGTTGGCAAGTTAACCTCGAGGTTCTGGATCTTTTAGAAAAACTCAAGTTTTGCACCAACACAGGAAACCTCAAGGTTTGGTTGAAAACCTCCAGGTTTATGTTTTGGCGCTTAACTGATCTTTTTGAAAAACATGTGAAACCTCAAGTATTACAAGTAAACCTCGAGTTTTTAACTCATCCAGAAAGGTTATGGTTTTCATCAAGCATGAAAACCTCGAGGTTCATATTGAAACCTCGAGGTTTATCACTTTGTGTTAAAACTCAAGATTTCAGGAAAACACTTAAACCTCGAGTATTGTTAGTAAACCTTGAGTATCATGCCACACAGAAAGCAAAAAGGTTTTCAAAGAATTGAAAACCTCAAGGTTTAGATTGAAACCTCGAGGTTGAGCCTTCTGTCCAAAAACTTAACTTTGCAAATTTAGAAGCAAACCTCGAGTATGGTTTTACAACCTCGAGGTTATCGGGCTCTAGAGGAAAAATGGATTTTTCACCAAGTTTCAAACCTCAAGGTTTCTTTTAAAACCTCAAGGTTTGTGATTTTCAAAGATTTCTCAAAAGGTTTCTTTACAAAGGAAACCTCGAGGTTCACAGAGTAACCTCGAGGTTACATGTGTTTTCAACTGAGTTTGCTTGAGTTATTCAAGCAAACATCGAGGTTTGATGAACAAACCTCAAGGTTTCTGGCCGTTACTGCAAATTCGAATTTGGAAATTCTGTAATACCTTCTTGTTTGATCTCAATGCTTTCCATGATTATTCTACATTGATTCTAGATATGTTTAACCATCTTTCTAGTGAGTTTCAGACAAATTAACGAAGATTTATTAAAGGATTAGAGCAAAAGCAAAAAGTTGTCAGAACATTTAATGCTCAGTCCAAAAAACTTGCTTCCTTTGGTTAATCCACTGGTACACGAATGTAAAAGATCAAAAGGAAGATTACTATAACAAGAAACATCCTCTCTAACGGATTTATTGCCAGAAAGCCAACTCAGACTTAATAAACAGCTGGATTATGCAGAAAAGAGAGAGAGAAGATGCCTAAGGATGAACCTTCACTCAGCAAATGATCTCCAACGGTTCAATCCTCTTTATAACGGTCATTTAATGTTCTCTAGCTATAAATAGAGTTCATTAACTTCTTCACAAGCTAATACACCAACCAAGAGCGAAAATTTATTGTATTCATTAATAGTATTCAGCTTTCTTCTGTAATAGTGTCTTCAAGACATTTGTTCTTCAGTGTTCATCCTATCTACTCTGTGAGAGAGTTCTTTATTATAAAATCACTCATTGATTGTGATAACCACAAGTCAGGGGACTTGGTGGTTGGGTGTATTGATTACATCTTGTAAGGGGGAGTGAGTTCTAGAGAGAGAACTACTCTGAGTACAGAGATTGTAATCAGTTGTTGTGAATTTAGTGGATTGAAAATCCCAAATGAGGCTTGGGGACTAGATGTAGGTCAGAGAAAGGACTGAACCAGTATAAATCATTGTGTGCAAAGCTTTCCTCCCTATCTCCTCTGTTCTGCTCTGTTCTGAGTGTTTAAAAACAGAACAAGTTTCAAAAAGTTTTAATATACCCAATTCACCCCCCCTTGGGTATGAAGCTCCTCTTTCACATTGCTCTAATGTTCAACGAAAACAATATCTTTTCTTTTTCTGTCCAATCCTTTATCGGTTTGAAATCAAAAACATTTGTAAAAACATTCCACATATGAAAATTAGTTGTTTTGATAAAACTAGTCATTCTAGCTTTCCAAAACCAAAAATCAATATCTTTGAAAAACGGCGGAATGGTATAATCAAAACCTTCTAAAAATGACGAACGCCCAAAATCAGCCATTGAAACTCTTGAGACGGTTAAGTCCTTTAAACAAGAGACCTGCTCTAATACCAAATGTAAGAACCGGCTGAACCCAAAAGGGGGGGTGAATTGTGTGAAGTATAAAAATTTAGGAAATTTGAAATTCTTTTCGTAACTCACTGAAATAAGTTTATAAAGCAATAGCCACACATTTAAACATGTATACACATTCAAACATATATACTGGAAATGTAAGAGATGAGGGAAGAGAATGTGCAAACTGGTTTATACTGGTTCGGCCTAATCCTTGACCTACGTCCAGTCCCCAAGCCTCACTTGGGATTTTCAATCCACTATCTTCTTTCAATTTGATTACACGTTCTGTAACTGAAGTAATCCTCTAACTAGGATTCACTCCCCCTTACAAACTGTAATCAACACACTGCTTGATTACACACTTTGTACTCGAAGTAATCCTCTCACTAGGATTCACTCCCCCTTACAAGTTGTAATCAACACAATGTGTTTCCCACTCAAGATCACCCAATCTTGAGTAACTCTCAGAAGAATAGAATGATTACAATAAATCTTCTCTCTTAGAATTGAATGAATAAAAACTGAAGATCAAATACAAATCACTTCACTCTCTAAGTAAACTAAACATGAAAAACAGAGTGCAAATGGTGTGAGAGCAGAGTTTCAGCATGTTGAAAGTGTAAGCTTATTTCTCCACATTTTTCTGCTTGAATCTATCTTCTATTTATAGGTAGAGATCAATATATGACCGTTGAAAAGATTCAATGACTGTTGGATAAAGAAATATAGCCGTTAGAAACTAGTCGTTAGAACTTTTGCACAACTTTTGATGTTCTGACACAAATATGACTTTTTGAGATTTGCTTCTAATCCTTCGTTTAATCACCTGAAACTTGTACACAAATGATATAAATGATGTTAAGAAGTGTTATGAATCATTTGGGTAATCATCTGGATGTTTATCAGAAGAATCAGGATTTTCGAAACGATGATTTTCTGAAGCTGTGATGAAAACTCGAGTTTGCTCTTGGTTGCTCTCTGTAACTCGAAAAATCGAGTTTTGTACTTACAAACTCGAGTTTTGACTTTGTTGAGCGTTTTCGCAACTTCTTGAACTGACTATCCACTTTCGAGGGTCATATCTCCATGGTCTGAGCTCCGTTTTGGTCCGTTCAACTTTTGATGGAAATCTCTATGAGTCTACTTTCATTTGCCACTGATTTCAGCTCAATCGGATTTGTTGTTTGTGAGATACACCCAAAATACCAAAGGTGGGTCTGGACTGTGACGTTGATTCTTGTGGCAACTTGTAAAAATCATAGCTCCTTGATCTAAACTCCTTTGGGCTTGAATTTTATATCAAAATGACGAATTGAGAATCTAGTTTCATATGCTTTTGGTTTCGTCTCAATCCGATCTCTAGTTTGGGAGATATCGTTGAATTACTAGACGTCGCCCGTGTTGAATGTGAAACAGAGTAGAACAGAGTTGCTGATCTCCGCTGCAAACTCAAGTTTTCACTTGGAAACTCGAGTTTTGAGTCCTAAACTCGAGTTTGTGCTTGGAAACTCGAGTTTTGCTTGTCCAGAGACGCCAGAGATGTTGAAGATACAAGAAACTCGAGTTTTGACTCCTAAACTCGAGTTGAGTTCTAAACTCGAGTTTTCTCATACCAGAGGAGCAAATTATTGTAGCAAAGTAGGAAACTCAAGTTTTGACTTGGAAACTCGAGTTTCCTCATCCTGAAACTAATTTTTGCTGGCTTTAACTCTGAATTGAGTCATTCCAACTTCCATATGATCTTGGAGGCTTCTAACTTCAATATAAGAACTTGAATAATTATATTTTCATTCCATTCATCAAGTTCTTCCTTTTTTTTTTCTCTTGATCATTTTCCATAACTCAACTCTTTCTTTCTTCTCTTGATCATTCCATATCATTTGACTTCACATCTTCTTTGATTCAATTTCTTTCTCTAATTCAACACTTCTTTATTGATCTTCTTGTTGATTGTTCTCCATCATTCAGCTTGGACTTACCATTCTCTTGCAAGTTCTACTTTCCTCAATATTTCCTCTTCTTCTTGACCATTCCCAAAATCCTTTGAGAACTTCTTGCTTCCTTCATATTCTGATATTCCCATTATATTGTGTGAATTCTTTTGATAACATTTTTCTCTAGTCTATTCTCTTCTTTTTGGTTATCCTCCAAAATATATTGATAACATCTTGCTTCCTTGACAATCTCTGCAAGTTCTTCTTTCCATTAATCCCTTATTTCCTTCTTGATTATTCTGCATGATTCGACATGGATTAATCTACATTAAACATAGTAGTTAGTCAATGTAGGAGATAACTATATTACTCAATACATTACTCAATCTTTTTGCTTTTAATAATGGCATCTATATAAGACATCATCAAAACTAATCATAACCAACAGCCAACATTTTAAAGTTATCAGTAACATTAAACTTAAAAGAGTCCTTAATACCACAACTCATGAACCAAATTGTTTTAGGACATAATTTCACCTAACAAAAAACAATGGGAAAATGAATAAAATATCATTTAAACTTCAAAATTCTGTTGACAACAACAGTAATGAGATTAATAAGAAAAGTAAGACAATTAACAATTCATTTTATTATAAAATCACGTATTTCAGATTTTGAAGTGCAAGTGGTATTTTCTTAGGATTTTCTAGAAAAAAAAATTCTTAAGCCCAAATTTTTTTTTTCTTTTTAATCTAGTGTGGGAGTGCAAGATTTGAGGAGCATGAAGGGTAAAATTGTAAAATATTGTTTGAGTCATGTTCAACAAGTATAGGCAACCTACTAACATCTTCCAAGAATACTATAGGTATATCTGACAAAGAAGGTTTAGTCCCTGCCTGTACTTAGGCAACCTTGATTGAAACATCTTTTAGCTTCTTGGGCGGTGTGAAGGTTCAAACTAGATTCTATAGTATCCATTGATGATTGTGAGTACAGGATTCTCTTGTTACCACAGTCAATCAAAGTGTTGTTGGCCGTCAACTAGTTCAATCCCAGTATGACGTCAATATCCACCAACAGTAAACAAATTAAATCTAATGTGGACTCATGTCCATTTATAATAAACACACAATTTAAGCATGCATTAGATACTACGAACATAAAACCAAGCTATGTATTTACAATCAAATCGTATGGAAATCTATAGGTGTTCATCCCTAGCCTTTTAGCACAATCTCATGCAATGAACGAATGGCTAGCCCCCGAATCAAATAATGCTAGTAAATGTTAGTTCTCGATGAGTTTTGATGATGATTGAACAATTGGAAAGACTTGAAAACTAAAAAGATAAGTTTTAGGATGCAAAAAATAGTTTTCCTTGCTATCAGAGGAAAACTCGAGTTTTGGGATTCAAAACTCGAGTTTTGGTCTGTGGCAAAACTGCTCAAAAGCCATCACCGCCAGTTTTTCGTAATCACTGCCAGTTTTGAACTTGTGAAAAGTTCAAAACTCGAGTTTTGGAATCCAAAACTCGAGTTTTGGCCTGGCAGAGAGGTTTGCAAATCTTCTACGTTTTTCACATCTCAAAACCTCCGGTTTTCATTCATCACTGTCAGTTTTGAACTTCTCTTATTTTGGAAGAAAGTTCAAAACTCGAGTTTTGAAGAGACAGAGAGCAATTGATTTTTCTCCAGTTCATCACCGCCGGTTTTGAGACCACCACCTCCAGTTTTCAATTGTACGTGTATTTTCCAAGTTTTCATAAAATATGAAAACTCGAGTTTTGGAAACCAAAACTCGAGTTTTGCCAAGGCAGAAAGCCTTCAATCTTTTCTGATATGAAAACTGCCAGTGTTGCTTCAAGAACTCCAGTTTTGATGTTTTGAACTCAATTCTTGTTTTCACATGAATAGTTCAAAACTCGAGTTTTGAGAACCAAAACCCGAGTTTTGGGCAACCCGAGAGCATCTAAATTTATAAACCTTCATAACTGCCAGTTATGGTTTCATCACCTCCGGTTATGAAAGATGAACAGTTCAAAACTCCAGTTTTGATCTTCAAAACTCGAGTTTTGGTACATCAACAGAAAAACGCTGATTTGTTCCAGAACTGCCAAATTCAATCTACACTTCAAATTTAAGTTACCCATTGATCCTGAACTTTATATACATCGTTTATCATTGTAACTGAGCTGTTCTAATGTGTTTATTCCTGAGATTACAGAAGATTCTTGAATTTGGATGAAATTCAAATAAAGAGCCACTTTAGGAAACTTGCTGAAATCATGGAGAAACGTTATACCGAATCACTAGCCGTTGTACAAAATCATCTAGCCGTTATACAAGATCATTTGTCCGTTATGAAACATTTTCAACGGGTAAATTCATTAAGAGGGAACAAGAATCAAGCATTCAGAGCAGCAACAGCTATATTTCAGATAGGGAACAATTTCAGCAGCTTAATCCATGTTATAACTCCAACAACAGCTATAATTTTGAATTGGAAGAGGGCACAACGGATCTATAACGTTCACAAGCCTCAAACCAGTATAAATAGCTGAAGAATTCAACCTGGAAAGACACAGAACTGAGTTACAACCACTCTACTCGAAAAAGAGCTGTTTCTATCCTTTGATTGTAACTTAGACACATTGTACTTCAGTGATCATTGAAATCCACTCTTCAAAGAGAGTTCTTTCATTGTAATTTCTTTTTCTGTAAAAGATCTCAAAGTAGTGGGACTTTGAGATTGGGTTATTCAATTACAACTTGTAAGGGGGAGCGAGTTCAAGGTTGTGAATCGTCCTTCGTTTGCAGTGTCTGTAATTGTCAAGAAAGTTAATGAAAATCCCAGAGTGGCTGGGGACTGGAGTAGGTCATTAAATTGGACCGAACCAGGATAATTTCTTTGTGTTCTGCTCCTTTTCTCCTCATACTCTTTTCAATTTTGTTTCATCAAGTTTTTTTAAAAAAACAGAGCATACTCAGAAAAGAATTTAAAATCCCCAATTCACCCCCCTCTTGGTGATTTAGTTGCACTTTCAGTAAAGAATTACCATTTAACGAGATTGTTCCTTGGATCATTTCAGGAGATCTTCTGGCCTTTTTTGGGGTTAAAGCAAAGACCCTCCCCTAATTTTGCAGCCTCCGTTCCATGACATGCTGTGAGCAGTTACAATTGAAGTGTCCAATCTAGTTACATTTGGAGCATATTAGCTTACCGTCACATCTCGCCCTTGGGTGACTCTTCCCGTACTTCTCATAAGGTCAGGGCACTGGTGGTCTTGGGTTGTTTTGCCCAGATTGATTGGGCTTTTTGGGCTTTTGTTTTCACCCTTATAGCCAGACCAATTCCCCTTCCTTTTCTGATTGTTCGAGGGGTTTCCATGGTCAGTCCCACTATGAGTCATCTCACTCCTGCTCGAATGCAGCTCCTTCAGGTTTCTTTCAATTCTCCTACATTCTTCCTCAGCTTGGTGGAAGGTAAGAAATTTTCGGGAGATCAGTCTATCCCTCATTTCAAATTTTAGCCCCCTGATAAGCATATCTACCCTCTATCCCTCATCTTCATTTCATTTTAATAAGCTGGAGTAGCGGGACAGATTGACAAACCTGGATAGGTACTCTTCAAAAGACTCCCCAGTGTTTTGCTTAATAGCCAGGAACTTAGACTCCATTTCTAATTGGACTGAGCAGGGAAAGTATTTCTTATTAAACTTTTCTTTGAACTGTAAGAACTGGCTGAACCCAAGAGGGGGTGAATTGGGTGAAGTATAAAAATTTAGGAATTTTGAAAATCTTTTCGTAACTCACTGAAATCAGTTTGTAAGACTATAACCACACATTTAAATATGTATACACATTCAAACATATATGCTAGAAATGTAAGAGATAAGGGAAGAGAATGTGCAAACTGATTTATACTGGTTCTGTTGGTTATGATTAGTTTTGATGATGTCTTATATAGATGCTATTATTATAAGCAAAAAGATTGAGTAATATATTTATCTCCTGCATTGACTAATTGTTGTATTTAATGAAGATTAATCCAAGTTGAATTATAGAGATTAATCAAGAAGGAGATAAGAGTTGAAAGAAAGAAGAACATGCATATATATTCTTATATGTGATATTGGAAGTCTTTATAATCAAGCAGAAGTTGGAATGAAGCCTCATCATGTTCTGGATGTTGAAGAAGGTAGAAGCTGTAGAGAATGATGAACCCAAGTTGAATTATCAAGAATGATCAAGAAAAGAGAAGAAAGAAAGAAGAACTTGCTAAATGGAATGAAGATATAATTATTCAAGTTCTTATGTTGAAGCTAGATGTCTCCAAGACCATATGGAAGTTGGAATGGCTCAATTTGGAGTTAAAGTCAACAAAAATCAGCTTCAGGATGAGAAAACTCGAGTTTCCTACTTCGCTACAATGATTTGCCTCTCGGATAGGAGAAAACTCGAGTATGGAACTCAAAACTCGAGTTTAGGACTCAAAACTCGAGTTTCCAATTGAAAACTTGAGTTTACAACGTGTTCAGCTCTTTAGCTCCACTCTGCTTCACGTTCAGCTCGGGTGAGGTCTGGTAATTCGACGATATCTCCCAAACTAGAGATCGGATTGAGACAAAACCAAAAGCATATGAAACTAGACTCCCAATACGTCATTTTGATATAAAATTCAAGCCCAAAGGAGTTAAGATCAAGGAGCTATGAGTTTTAAAAATTGCCACAAGAATCAACGTCACAGTCCAGATCCACCTTCGATATTTTGAGTATATCTCACAAACGACAAATTTGATTGAGCTGAAATCAGTGGCATATGAAAGTAGACTCACAGAGCTTTCCATCAAGAGTTGAACGGACCAAAACAAAGTTCGGACCAGAGAGATATGGCCCTCAAAAGTTGATAGTCAGTTCAAGAAGTTGCTCAAATCCATTACACAAAGCAATACTCAAGTATTGGACACAACACTCGAGTATTGGACTTACAGAGAGCACTCCAAGTTCTCACCTTGAGACAATACTCAAGTATTGGTTGCAATACTCGAGTATTGAACACACAGAGAGAATTCCAAAATTTACATAAGTTCTCAATACTCAAGTATTCAATTGAATATCAAGTATTGATCATACAGAGAGACATCAAAGTTTTACACACTATGAAAACTCGAGTATTGGTTTTATATACTCGAGTATTGGACTTTCAAAAAGTTTTTCAAATCAACATTTGTTTATGAATACTCAGGTATTCATTTGAAAACTCAAGTATTGACATGGAAAAACTCCACAAAATTTTCAAATGAATACAAACTCGAGTATTGATTTGGAAACTTGAGTATTGGATATACAGAGAGCTTTTTCTCTTGTCAATAACTTGAATACTCGAGTATTGGTTTGAATACTCGAGTATTGTACCTAAGGTCCAAGGTTCACATCACGATGATTTCTCTCTGGATGATGAATACTCAAGTATCAAGTTGGATACTCAAGTATTGACTTAAGTGCACAGTGACATACTCGAGTATTGATGAACATACTCAAGTATTGACTTAAGTGCACAGTGACATACTCGAGTATTGATGAACATACTCAAGTATTGAACGCCAAACTTGGAAATCAAATTTGACGAATTTTTGGAATCATCTTGTTTGATCTTAATACTTCCCATGATTAATCTCTAATGTTCCTAGATATGTTTAACCACTTTATTGGTCAGTTTCAAATGATTAAAACGAAGGATTAAAAGCAAATCTTCAAAATATCAAATTTGTGTCAGAACATCAAAAGTTGTGCAAAAGTTCTAACGGCTATATTTCTTTATCCAACAGTCATTGAATCTTCTCAATGGTCATATATTGATCTCTACCTATAAAAGAAGACAGATTCAAGCAGAAAAACGTGGAGAAACAAGCTTACACTTCCAACATGTTGAAACTCTGTTTTCACATCATTTGTAACATCCCTACTTTTCATATGCCTCAACGTGGATTTTATTTGCATAAGTGAATTTTATTTTTATTAGGTCTTGTGAATTAAATTTGATCCAAGGGGGATGCGAAGAAGGTTACATAAAAATTTATTAGGGATTGTGGATAAGAAAATTAATTAAAGAATAATTATTAAGGTGTGATTTTGGTTTAGAAATTTTTAGAGGCATTATTTTATGACCTAGAGAAGCCAATTGAGGAAGAGAAATCCTTATATGGGATTAAGGATTTAATTTTTGATATGAATCCAATCTTTGCAATTAGGTAAACAATGAATTATGTTACAAATAAAGTCATGTGGGTGATTAAAGGGATCATATTGGTACATGCTTCATAAGATGACGTTGAATCAACCCTCATGAATTTTCGGTGCATCAACAATTAGGATTAATTAAAAGCATGGCATGTAGGTAATTAAGTGAATTATTGATGTTGAATTAAAATGTTCAGCTTGCACCGTACAGCTCAAACCGACCTAAGAAATCTTTGAATAATAATTGGAAGACTTGTTGAATTAATTAGGGAACCATAAGCCTTAAATCCCAAAAGCCACGGTCAGCAATTTGGTTGAGATAGAACCATATGGCAATATGTAAATTCAGCAAAGTTCAGGTCTGGACATTAAATCCCTTAGCTCAACCGACATGCTAAACCGACAAGCCAAGAGTGATTAATTCAAGAGATCAATTTCCCTATCTAACTCGGTCAAAACACCAAGCACACCGAAAAGAAAATCAAGAGTGAGAGTGACCAAGGAAAATGCTAAGACTCACCGAAAGAGTGTTGAAGTGTGAGTGACTAAGTAGGACTTGAAGAAAGAAGAGGAACCGAGGAGGCTGGCGGATTCATCAAATTGATCAAAATCAAATTGATCAAAAGGTAAGTGTCTAATGCTTCTTGCCAACATGTATGGTATTTAGGAAGGCATATAAAATTCTGAAAATTTGGTTTTGGGATAAGAAATATTAGAAGCTAGTGGTGAATTATAAATTGAAGCTTAGGAATTTGGTATGAATGATTGGGTGTGAAGTAGTATGTGGAATCAATGCTTTGTCATGTTCTCTTGCTGTTTTGCCACCGAATGAAGGAAGGAAAAATGTTTCGACATATATATATATATATATTCATGCTATTTTATCATTGAATGAAGAAGAAATTCGGGTGTTTGTGTGAGTTGAGTTTTGAAGTCGAAAGCTATGGACTTGTTTTCTTTATTTCTTTCGGTCAACAAGTTCCTTTATGGAGGAAATGGATTTTTGGTAGAATTAGTGATTTTAAGGTGTGCAAAATGAAGAGTTATGTAGGCTAGGCACGGTTTTTGCAAGCAATTAAATGAAGAGGTATTTTTGTAACACTAAGTAAGTGTATTTTTATGGTTGATAGGTTTAAGAGATCCTTGGAAAGTCTACAAGCCTACTAAATATTAAGGACAATAATTATCACAACAGGTAGTAACCGCTTTACTCAGATATCTCTATGTGTTTTGCTGTATGTTTGTTTTTGCCATGTATGTTTTTCCTTGTATATGTTTGTGCCAAATATGCATACAGTATTATGTGATTCCTAGCGCTGAGGATGTTCAGTCCGAGGCCAATTTTGGTTGATGGCTGTACGGGTTGAGTTATCAGTTCGAGGCTAGCCTAGAAAGGGCGGCTCTGCGGGTTGTGAGTCCAGTGAGTCCAAGGCTTGCCTTGGTGAGGCAGCTGTACGGGTTCTTGAATTGTGGTATGTGCTTTACTGTAATATGATCTGGATGCGTAAATGGTATGTATTTAGCATGCTAATATATTTCTGTCTGCATGGTAGCATACATACTCTTGACACATTTGGTATATGAGTACTGACGGTTACTCTGGGGCCCGAACCATGGACTCCAGACGTTTCTACAACTGCAGAGGAGCGTACTGATAAGTAAGGACCTTCTGTGATAAGGTAGGACCCGGTGATGCGGTGAAGAGTAGGGGATGCCCTACCGTATTTTGTATCGTGCTTTTTGGATGACTATATTATATACTTAGGGTTTTACTGTACCCTTAACCCTCCGAGGATTCGTATTTTCTGTTGTTTTTACTTTTATCAGTACAGTAGTTTGTCCAAACCGATCCTACGCTCTGTTTCACATACTCTGATGCATGCTAAATAACCTAATAATTTAAGGAAAGGTAATTCGGTAAAAAGAATCCCTCTAACCTGCCACCCGGAAGGGCGAGGGCGGTGGAGGTGTAACATCATTTACACTCTATTTTTCATATCTAGATAGCTTAGAGAGTGAGATGATTTGTATTGTTCTTCAGTGTTCATCTATTCACTTCTAAGAGAGAAGATTTATTGTAATCATTCTATTCTTCTGAGAGTTACTCAAGATTGGGTGATCTTGAGTGGGAAACACATTATGTTGATTACAACTTGTAAGGGGAGTGAATCCTAGTGAGAGGATTACTTCGAGTACAGAGTGTGTAATCAAGCGGTGTGTTGATTACAGTTTCTAAGGGGGAGTGAATCCTAGTGAGAGGGTTGCTTCAGTTACAGAACGTGTAATCAAGTTGAAAGAAGATAGTGAATTGAAAATCCTAAGTGAGGCTTAGGGACTGGACGTAGGTCAAGGATTGGGACGAACCAGTATAAATCAATTTGCACATTCTCTTCCCTTATCTCTTATATTTCTAGCATATACATCTGAATGTCCATACATGTTTGAATGATTGATTAATGCTTTATCAATTGTTATTGTCATTCAAACTGCTTTCAATAAGTTTCGAAAAGATTCTCAAAGTTTCTAAAGTTTTATCAAACACCCAATTCACCTCCCTTCTTGGGTGATAGCCTGTTCTTTCAGGTTCGGCCCAATCCTTGACCTACATCCAGTCCCCAAGCCTCACTTGGGATTTTCAATCCACTATCTTCTTCAACTTGATTACACGTTCTGTAACTGAAGTAATCCTTTCACAAGGATTCACTCCCCCTTACAAACCGTAATCAACACACCGCTTGATTACACACTCTGTACTCGAAGTAATCCTCTCACTAGGATTCATTCACCCTTACAAGTTGTAATCAACACAATGTGTTTCCCACTCAAGATCACCCAATCTTGAGTAACTCTCAGAGGAATAGAATGATTACAATAAATCTTCTATCTTAGAAGTGAATAGATAAACACTGAAGATCAAATACAAAAACATTTCACTCTCTAAGTTAACTAAACATGAAAAATAGAGTGCAAATGATGTGAAAACGAAGTATCAGCATGTTGGCAATGTGAGCTCGTGTCTCATCTCTTTTCTGCTTGAATCTGCTCTCTTTTATAGATAGAAAACCATATATGACCGTTTATAACTGTTTCCTATATCAGACAAGGTTCAGATTAAGCTTTGGTCTTCTTCTCTCTCTAGATTTTATTTGATCCAGCTGGACAAAGAGTCAGAGTTGACTCTCTGCGAATTAATCCGTTGGAGAAGAGGTTGCTTGTTGTGGAAAACATTCTTTAAATGCTTTGCAACCGTGTGCAGATGGAATAGCCAAGAATATGTAACTTTTGGATATGGCATTTAATGTTCTAAACCACTTTATGCTTTTTGCTTTATGTCTTCAAAATCATTCTCTAGATCATCTGAAACTCACTAATAAAGTCATTAAACATAGCTAGGAACATTAGAGAATAATCCTGAAAAGTATTAAGATTAAACAAGAACATATTGTAAAATCGTGTGAATCAAATTTCAAACTCAGCGATGGAAACTCAAGTTTTGCTCATGGAAACTCGAGTTTTCAACTGTGCACTTGATACAAAACTTGAGTTTCAAAAACTGAAACTCGAGTTTTCTACTTCTAGAGAGCAAAGTCGTATTTTGAGCTTTTGGACCATAGTTTGAGAAATGTTCAAAACTCGAGTTTTCAAACCAAAACTCGAGTTTTGGACTTTTAATGAAAAAGGCACGTGGAAGTCCAAAACATCAAAACTTGAGTTTTCAAAAGGTTGGAAAAGCATATGCTCTCTGTTTGGCCAAAACTCGAGTTTCCAAAGTGAAACTCGAGTTTTCACTTAATCGTGAAAATGCATTGCTCTCCGCCTGACCAAAACTCGAGTTTTGAAATCAAAAACTCGAGTTTTCATTTTAGCATGAAAACTTTGAAAAATCTACAATGCTCTCGGTTTGAATGAAACTCGAGTTTTGCAAACAAAACTCGAGTTTTCACTTAAAGTATGAAAACTTTGTGAAAACCTGTGAACATATCAAAACTGGCGGTTTTAAACTTGTGAGAACTTGGAAGCACTCGGCCAGTGTCAAAACTCGAGTTTTGCTCTAAAACTCGAGTTTTGAACTATTTCACAAAATAAGAGAAGTTCTTTGAAATGTTCAAAACTGGCGGTGTTCTTTGAAAACTGGAGGTTTTGTGACTTGGAAAATCCAAAGGCTCTCGGCCAAACCAAAAGTCGAGTTTTGCTTCCAAAACTCGAGTTTTCATGTTTTTCATGAAAACTAAAAACTGGCGGTTTTAACGAAAACTAGCAGTTTTGCATTGTTCATTTTTTGGAAAACTCAAAACTGAAGTCTACTTCAAAACTGGAGTTTTCTCTAGACAACAAAGTTTTTAAAGATTTGCAAGATAAAAACTTTACACTTTGGCTTTCATGGCTTTACAATTGTTCCATTCATCATCAAAACACATTGAGAACTAACATGAACAACTCCCAAGTAACTGGTATATAGTTGGTACGCAAAGTCTTGGCCATGTTCTTCCATTATCAGTCTGCATCATCTTCCATCTTATATATGGCCAATTGTGCCTTTCACTCTTCAGGAATTCCATGACCTTGAAGATTTTCTCCAGCTTGAGCAACCAATTCTCAACAACTTCTATGTTAAACTTACCAGTAAATGATGACGGTCTGTGCTTGCAAAACTGGATAGTCCAGAACTGAGATTCTCCAATAGCCCTCTGTCGTTGCGGTCGGGCAGGAAGTGAAGCCTCCAATCGTGGAAGGTTAACTTCATGTTCTTCCTCTTCTTCTGTCTACACCCTCTGGACTAGTTATGCTTTTGCAGCTTTGTCATGCTACCTTTCTTCGTTTCACTCAGTTCTCAAGGTAGCTTTGGCATGCTACATTGAGTTCTCTTAATGAATCTCAACGTTCATCGAGTATCCCTAGTACTTGTCGCATGGAATCTTAGGCTAGAGGTTCTTGTTGATTAGGGCTTCCCCTGCATCGTCCTTAGCCTCTACCTTGGCCTCTACCTCGATCTCAGGCCATGCTCCTTACAGGTGGATTTAGGTCCTGTTGAGGCTCTAGTTCAAGTCTTATAGCCTTCGGTTGGCTCTTGTTTTGGCCATTTGTAATACTTTAGTACTATATGTCAAAAAAATTAGTTGTTAATAACAGAGGTGTCATAATCATTCCTGACATTCATATGCATTTAAAACATACATCATACTTGTTACTAATATTTCATAATCTTGTCAAGACGTTAAGTACTTATTATTACAAAATGTCATTCTTTAATATATAACTCCCTTAGGCCTTTTGGGAAAGTTGATACATACCTACTACACTTAATTTAGTACTAGGTTGGATATCCTTCTTCTCCTAATCCTTACCTACATGTGAGTAGCTACAAATGTCTTCATGAAATCTATAAAGATCTCAAAGTCATTAAAAACATAATCCTTAAAAATTTCTTCTATCCTATAACACCAAGCTTCAGTTTGGGGAAAGAAGAATAAGGTTATCCATATGCACATGTCAAGATCATCATCCTCATAACCATGTCTTTTCTTGTTGGCATACAAGTTGTTGACCTTCTCTGTGTATAACCTAAGGTCAGCTTGGATGGTTATTTTACAATAAGCCTGCATATGAAGCTCACTAATATGACCGTACAAATCAGTATCTAACAGCTGGAAAAGTGTAGGCTCCTCGATCTTGGAAGGCCCAACGTCAGGGTCTACTACGGATGGATGATCCGCAAGTACATCAGCCTTACGTTTTTTTATGTATTTTTATAGGTTCAGGTATGAGTGGTATTTTTTTTCCTAGTAGTTTGTGCCCTCAACGCTCCTCTGTGCATACAGTAGAACCTGTAAGGTACGTTGGGGCTAAGCCTCCCCGGTGAATCCTCATCCTACTTTCAAAATAATCAAGTTTTGTTTAGCTCTTTTTCAAAATTTTGTCCAAACCATTGCTCTGATACCAAACTGTAACACCTGTCTTGAATATGCCTATATTCATTAGAGTTGCACATAGGGTATCGAAATAGCTTAGACGACTTAATTGCGGATAAAGCGTTTCTTAAATTAACTTGGTTGAAAAAGTGAGGATAAGTTTCTTGCGAGTGATATTTATCCTATAGGGGAATCTTAATACATTGATCCAAAAATAGACAAATGATAAATGATATAATACAATCCATCTACTAATATTTTTGCAAAAGTCTCTTCTATTGTAACCCTTACAGTTGCATCTTTTCTCTTAAACCCACTACCTGTTTCTTTCATGTGATCTATAATTCAAATGAATGAACCCTATGTTGGGATCCGTATACGCAGCGGAAGGATTTCATCTATTAAAGTCTTACGAATCCCATTTGAGGATCTATTAACAGCATTTAAATTGGGTTCATTAGGAAACGTACCTGTGCAAACTCACGTGTGTGTCCTTTGCGAACTCATGTGTGTCCTACTCGATCAATAGGAATTGACTCTACGAGTCCACTCCCTCGTATCCACACCAAACAACGCTCCAACATGGATGGTAGCGTGCTAGTGCCTTCAAGTTTTGCGTCTTACATCTCTTCTCTAGGGTTTCTCTTTCGTGGCTTTTCTAACGTCTTGCAAATTGACTCACAGATTTTTCAAAACCCAATAGACTATCTGATAGATATAATCTAATATATTTATTTAATCCGAATTAAAAGCCAGTTGATTTAATTTATATCTATAAATAAAATCTGAGATATGATATCTATCTATTTAATTAAATATGAGATACTATATCTCAATTTAAATTAAATCAAATATATGATATCTCTATTTGAAAATTAAATCTGAGATACAATATCACTATTTGTTTTAGATATATAATTTATCAAATAAATTAAATACAAAACAAATAATATAATAATATTATAATCTACATAAATAATATCATTATTATTTAATTTCGAATTTATATTATAATATATATATAATATTTTATATATATATATATATATATATATATATATATACACATCTTAGATTAAATGTTGCATTCATTAAATCGTAGACATCAATGAATCTACACACTATTGCTCGTGTTGAGCTATTCTCGTGTACAACCCTGTAGACCCACATGAGATTGGCAACGGGCCAATACTGTATCAGCCCACAAGTTGCAAGCGGCCTCTAACAAGACATTGTGACTACCCAATTCATATGGGGATTGTTGGTACGATACAACCTATCATACAACCATGTCACGTCACTTTTGTCACGCAATAATTTGGTCAATGATGAGGCATGGATAATGTTAACCTCCTATTCTTGACCATTACTTTCTCGATTCTTGAGTAGTCTAACAATTGAAATGGAAACTCCTTTTCATCATAGTATGGCCATACATTTCTCAAACTCACTCATCGACAGGCCTAGTATTATCTCTCTACAAATGTAAGGGACAAATTCCATCTTAACCATTTACATTCCTCTGCATCAAAACCACTGATCCTAATCAAAGCCTTTATCACCCCCCGATCAAAGGTGACTTTTGACTAAGTCAAAGATTAGCGACTTTCATGTAGGAATCCATAATGATCTCAGGTCAAAGGGTATTGTGATGCAGTTATATATGAGATAAGTTTATGATTTAATCCATGCAGCTTTCTCATAGTGGATCGGTCCAGCACCTTATACTCTTACAAGTGCCCATGACTTTGATTTGTATCTCCATACCTCATCAAAGTCATACTGGTCTTATTTCATCTTCACTCCCGTGTAGATGACCAACCAAGGACATTTAGGATAATCTATACGATATATCCAAGGATACAATTATTACTATAAACATGAAAATGAAATGATAACTAAATGGAGAATACTTTAAATGGCATTAACGTTTAAAGTACAATGACTTGCGGGTATGAAATATAAATTACAACATAATGTAGTTTAGGCACATAATAATTTATAGCAAACGTCGCATCGAAACCATAGTTATTATTAGCCAAGGACTGTAGCCTTTTAGGACACACAGCCCCAATCCATAACTAGGAAACAAACATGTAAATTATCTAGCAAACATAATTATTCATACATGAATACATACAAGCTAATAAGATAACAGTTTCCCACATTGAGCTTGAATCCTTAATTCGTCCGAAGGTGCTGGGATCAATAGAGGTGTCAAGATATTCCTATAAATGTTCATCATTGTCATTATTCACTTTTTGCGTTGTATCGCATCTAACTAAGTGAATTATTTTTAAAGGGTTAAAAATGGGTATTAACCCTTAATATTCCCTTAATAATAATACATTTTTTATTTATTACTTATGGGAACATTAATACCATATAAAAATATGCTTTAATGTATTACATATATTATATACATATGTATAATAGTAAGATTTTGGGTTTTTTTTTTATATATATACATATATATACACACACATATATATATACACAATAGTTTATTCATGCTGTTCCACAAGCACAACACAATTCAAACAAACATCGCCTGTCTTAGAATTGACTCCTAATGGAGTGGACACAAAGAGATCACAAGGTAATTTATGAGTGTTCAAGTTCATACGTTTCACATAGTTATATGCAATAAAGAAATGACTAGCGCTAGAGTCAAATAATGCATGTAATAAACAGTCATGAAGAGAAATTGTACCTTAAAGCAATTAAGGAGATTTATGAGCCTCTTCTTGTGCCAAGGCAAATACTCGACCCTGATTCAGGGGTCTCTTTTCTATAGTCTTCTGAGGACATTCTCGACTGAGGTGTCCTAGTTTACGATAGAATTAACATACAATTTTCCCTGCGCAATCAGTTCCAGGACGAAATCTGCCAAACATATTACAATTTTGTGGCTCTGGAGGCTTTCTAAAATTTTGCTGACCAAGATGGGAAGACTTCTTACTGTTGCCACGATTTTTGTTCCATGACCCTTTTGTTTTCTAGAATGAACTCCTCACGATTTGTTGTGGGTCATTGCATTTCAAGAGGCACGTAATTCATTAAGATTTCTTTCCACAATTCTGCATTCTTCTACAGCCTAATTTAACACATGAAATTGCTGGAGACAAGTTTCTCCCAAATTTCATACCTTATACCACGTAGCAACACATTCACCAGACTACTCTCAGCATTTGGATTTCTATGATAGGTTGAATTTCATGCCAAACGGGTAAATCATTAAGATTTCTTTTCGCAATTCTGCATTCTTCTACATGAAATTGCTAGAGTCAAGTTTCTCCCTAATTTCATACCTTGGACCATGTAACAACACATTCGCCAAACTACTCTTAGCATTTGGATTTCTATGATAGGTTGACTATCGTGACAAATGGGTAAATCTAGCAAAATAGTCTTTAAAAGGCGGCTCATTGAGTTCTTTAGCAATACGAATAGAAGGAGGTTGATATTGCTCTCTGAATCACGTGATAGGAGTATTACGCCACCATCTATCAGCATTGCCATCCAATTTATAAAATTGTCTCTTCTGTCCTCAGGACATTCCAGAGCCATAAAGATCTTCTCTAAATGAAGAATCCAGTCTTCAGCTATCTTAAATTTGACCTAATATTGAGGGTTCTCTGTCTCTTATTACCCTGTGGTTCTGGCCATCATTATTTCCTTCGACATTTTGTTGAGCTCTCATTTCATTTATTTCCATTCGCATTCCATTGATCAAGTTTCCTTGGTCCTAGAGCATTCCTAGAATTTGTTGCGTCACACTTGGCTCCTCAGCTTGAAAAAGTTCGGGCATAGGAATTTCCATGTTACCTCTTCTTTGTGCCATTTCTAGAATTTACTATCAACAATAAAAGGAGTAAATATTAATTCCTTATTGTAATATCGAAATTTAAATTCTGTCACAAATATATATAGATAAGAAACATACTTATATTTTACATATCTATTTTACAAGACATCACCCACATACTTATATCATACATTCATATCACCATTGTCTTTTATTTATTTTACACATCCAAGCATAGCTTGGTGATTTCTCATTTCCTATTACATTTCTTACAATATCTCACATCATCTTCTTTTCATAGGTATTAACGCCTTATCATATTTTCCAAAGTAGGGAAGTCATCCACCAAGTCCTTCCTTATAATTTGATTAACTTTCGGAACCCAATAACGATTCCTTGGTAGTTAACATAACACGTTGCGTAGCCAAAATTCAAAAGGGTAATGCAGTGCCATTAGTGTTCCTTTTTTCATATATCTTGTGCACCTTCCGTAGAAAACAAAAATATATCTCGACTTCTGATTCTCCTTTTGCACAAGTTTGATCATAAACATTCTTCATTGCGTTAGCTAGCTCGTTGCTAAAGATCATTTTATACTTATAGACAGGGGTCTCAACAAATCGTGATTCCACCTCAGAGGCCTCCTCATCCTTCTCAGTATCTTCTGATGAAGAAAAAGCCACCTTTTCACCTGGTGGTGGTCCACGAAGTCCAGCTCTGCTAAGAGGTCTAGGTCTACTTTTGTTTCTTCAGTCCATCTTTTCCTACTGGCCTCCCCTTTTTAGGTAGCGACCTTTACTTTTAAAACAATTTCAATACGTATCAAAGTATCTACAAAACAAAGCAATGAGAATAATTTGGACAATATAACTCTGGTAAAGTAAATAACTAAACAAAAATAAGTCCTTCTAAAGGTTAATAGTTCATCTAGATAAAATCTCCAAAAAAAAAAATAACTATTAATATACTGTCATCCAAAACAATGTAATGACAAAAAGTTGTCTCCATGCTCCACAAAACCTCAGTCAAGCTCTCCTATCTTACCTCCAAACTCTTGCTCCATCCTAAATGCACTTCTTGTATGGATGAATCCAAGGGTACAAAGTAACCATTAATTATATTCAATGTATGTACAAAGTATGCAAGGAAACCATAAACTATACAACATTCAACAGGTCAAACTCAGTTACATATAGCCTAAACCGGAACAAGCAGTTACATATAACATATACTGCTCAAATAAGGCAAATAAGTATATAACCATGCTGGGGTCGCACACAACAGTTCCGGTACCCAAGGCCCTTAGAATACATGACATCGAATACATAACCAATAATGGTAAATCATATATATATAAAGTCACACAAAGTACATGAAATTAAGGTTACTTACCTACAAGTAGTTGATCAATAAAATAGCAAACACCTATTAAATAAGAATGATAAACCTAAAATAAAATAATATAACGGTCTCACTTACCGTATAATCCCTTCCTTTAAGATACATAACTATAATCCCTTCCTTTGAGAAAAAATAAGATAATTCTCATGACTTCCTTACCTTTTCTCTTCTTGAAATTCTCTGTGCTTGGGATTCTTACAAAACATTCATATCTTTCTTTATTCTCCTTGTGTGGCACCTCTTACCTCTAAAATGAAGATAAGGCACCCTTGTATTTTTACTAATTTACCCTTCTAATGCCTCTTAAAATTCTCTAGATTCTTCTTATTTTTTAAGAAAAAGGTGATTTTCTCTTCTTGTCCCATGTCACGCCACATGTTCCCTTTAGAGCCAAATATGTCTTCTAATCACATGCCTTATTTTGTGGTAGAGATGATTTGCTTAATGGCTAAGATGATTAGGTGGCATCACTTGTCAATAAATTATGCACAAGTGTCCTCATCAACTCCTCTTTAAATTTTATGTTGCCACCTTAGTAACTTAGGTGTCCCCTTAATTTAATAAATATGCATAAGTGTCTTCAACTTTTCTTCTTTCAATATTAAATTGCCACATAATGCTTAAGTGTCCTTCCATAATTATCTACCTTTCCATGTGTCCTCTTTAGTGTCCATTTCTTTAATTATGTGGTTGATGAAATGTCCAAGCATCCCTTCTAGTAAATCTTTAATTAATAAGAGAACATGTGGACTTATTCTAGATATTTCCTTAATAATCACGTGATAAACCTTCATCTTCCTACTTTAAAGTAGGAAGTATAATGTTCTCTTCTTCATATCTTAAAGTTATGCCCATGTGTCAATAGCATCATCAATAAAGCTATTATCTTTAAAGTCAAAGATATTTTGCTAATAATCACTTTAATCTTACTATGTGTATGTGTCATTTTTAAAAGCATAATTGGCTAGTAGGAAGGTTATTAACAAAAAGCATTTATGCTTTTGAAAATGACACATATACAAGGCTCTTTAAAGTGATTATTAGCAAAATATCTTTGACTTTAAAGATAATAGCTTTATTGATGATGTTATCATCAACTGACACATGAGCATAACTTTAAAATATGAAGAAGAGAACGCTATACTCCTTTGCTTCTTGAAACATGGTGCATAAAAAGGAAAGGAAATGGAAAGACAAAGATTTATCACATGATTATTAAGGAAATATCTAGAATAAGTCCACATGTTCTCTTATTAATTAAAGATTTACTAGAAGGAACACTTGAACATCTTCATCAACCACATAATTAAAGAAATGTACACTAAAGAGGACACATGGAAAGGTGAATAATTATGGAAGGACACCTAAGCATTATGTGGCAATTTAATATTGAAAAAAGAAAAGTTGAGGATACCTATGCATATTTAATCAATTAAGGGGACACCTAAGCTACTAAGGTGGCAACATAAAATTTAAAGAGGAGTTGATGAGGACACTTGTGCATAATTTATTGACAAGTGATGCCACCTAATCATCTTAGCCATTAAGCAAATCATCTCTACCACAAAATAAGGCATGTGATTAGAAGACATATTTGGCTCTAAAGGGAACATGTGGCGTGACATGGGACAAGAAGAGAAAATCACCTTTTTCTTAAAAAATAAGAAGAATCTAGAGAATTTTGAGAGGCATTAGAAGGGTAAATTAGTAAAAATACAAGGGGATATTTTTGGGTGCTTTACCTCTATAAATAGGACCACACTCTTCTTCATTTTAAAGGTAAGAGGTGCCACACAAGGAGAAGAAAAAAAGATAGGAGAGTTTTGTAAGAATCCCAAGTAAAGAGAATTTCAAGAAGAGAAGAGGTAAGGAAGTCATGAGAATTATCTTATTTTTTTTCAAAGAAAGGGATTATAGTTATGTATCTTAAAGGAAAGGATTATACTGTAAGTGACATCGTTATATTTTTTTTCTTTTTAGGTTTATCATTCTTATTTAATAGCTGGGTGTTTGCTATTTTATTGATCAACTACTTGCACGTAAGTAACCTTGATTTCATGTACTTTATGTGACTTTATACGTATGATTTACCAATATTGGTTATGCATTCAATGTTATGTGCGACCCAAACACCTTGGGTACTGGAATCGTTATGTGCGACCCCGGCATGGTTATGTGCCTTATTTGAGCAGTATATGTTATACATAACTGCTTGTTCTAGTTTAGGCTATATGCCTCGCTGTTGAATGTTGTATGGTTTATGATTTCCTTGTATACTTTCTACATACACTGTATAAATTAATGGTTACTCTGAGATTTGCTTTTGAAGTGCATCTAGGACGGGGCAGGAGAGAGCTTGACTGAGGTTTTATGGAGCATGGAGACAACTTTTTGTCATTATATTGTTTAGTTTTAGATGATTGTATATTAATAGTTGTTATTTTGGAGATTTATCTGGATAACTGTATATTAACCCTTGGAAGGACTTATTTTTGTTTAGTTATTTACTTTATTAGAGTTATATTGTCCAAATTATTCTCATTGCTCTATTAAGTAGATACTTTCTGATTCGTATTGAAATTGTTTTAAAAGTAAAGCTTGCTTTACCCGCCACCTGAAAAAGGCGAGGCCGGTAGAAGTGTAACAGTTTATGATATCAAAGCAGAGCATGATTTGGACAATATTGAGATAATAGAAAATTGATATAAATGTGGTTGAATGGAGTAGGAAAAGATGGACAAAAGAAATAGAAGTAGCCCAGACTTCTTAGCAGAGTCAGACTTCGTGGACCACCACTAGGTGAAATGGTGTCCTTTCCTTTGTCAGAAGATACTGGGAAGAATGAGGAGGCCTTTGAGACCCCTATCTATAATTATAAAATGATCTTTAACAGAATAAAGAGTGTTTATGATCAAACTTACGCAAAAGGAGAATCATAAGTCGAGATATATTTTTGTTTTCTAAGGAAGGTGCACAACATGTATGAAAAAAGGAATATTAATGGGCTGCATTAATGTACCCTTTTGAATTTTGGCTATGAAACGAGTTATGTATCTACTAAGGAATCGTTCTTGGGTTCCAAAAGTTAATCAAATTATAAGGAATCCCTGCTTTGGAGAATAAGGCGCAATAATACTTGTGAGATATTGTAAGAAATGTAGTAGGAAATGAGAAATAACCAAGCATATGTGTAAAATAAATAAAGATAATAGTGATATGAATGTATGATATGAGTATGTAGGTGTGATGTCTTGTAAAATAGATATGTGATATCTAGTATATTTGTGACCAAATTTAAATTTCGATATTACAGTAAGGAATTAATATTTATTCTTTTTATTGTTGATAGTAAATTCTAAAAATGGCACAAAGAAGAGGTAACATGGAAATCCCTATGTGACACAACAAATTCTTAAATTTCTCCAGGACCAAGGAAGCTTTATCAATTTATTCGCGAACGAAAATAAATGAAATGAGAGCTCAACAAAATGCAAGAGGAAATAACTAGGAGGCAGAAAATGGAAATGATAATAATGATGACCAGCAGCAGCTAGAACCACAGCGTAATTGAGTGGCAAAGACCCCTCAATATTGGGTCAAACAATTCTGCAAGCATTAGCCACCAACTTTCAGAGGTAAATTTGAGATAGCTGAAGATTGGATTCTTCATTTAGAGAAGATCTTTCAGGTCTTGGAATGTCCTGAGGACAAAAGAGCACAGCTGGCAATTTATAAATTCGAAGACGATGCTGATAGATGGTGATACGGAAGTGACACTTCGTGCTCGTAATACTCCTATCACGTGGGAACTATTTCAAGAGAAATTCAATATGCAATATCAACCTCCTTCTATTTGCTAAAGAATCTGAGTTCTTGACTATCAAAGCAAGGTGACAATGAGCCTTTTGAAGACTATTTTGCTAGATTTACCTGTTTGTCACAATATTCAACCTATCATAGAAATCCAAATGCTGAGAGTAGTCTGGCGGATGTGTTGCTACGTGGTCTAAGGTATGAAATCAGGGAGAAACTTATCTCCAAACAATTTCATGTGTTAAATCAGGCTGTTATATATGTGTGTGTATATAGTTACAAAATATCATTATATATATACACACACACACACACATATAGGATATATATACATATACATACATACATTCAACACACAAGTTTTCCTTCTCTATATGCAACAAAACTATGATAGCAAAGTATTTCTAAATGCTTTAGTAGTGTTCTCCTTCTCTATATATATCAATATGTATCTCAAGATTTTGGTTCCTTATATATATAGTCATGATAGCGTATATCAACATATTTTCTTATTCCTTTCTCCTTCAATGATCACAACAACACTATGATAGAAACTTTTCTTTTTCTTTTCTCATGTAGTGGCTTGTATGTATATATTTATTTACAGTAAGCTTTCTCATTCAGTTTCCTTTTCTCTTTTCATATGCAGCAACATACACACACATATAAACGTGTGTGTGTGTATACGTTTATGATGAGAAAGCTAACTCAGTGATGCAACACAGATGCCCAAACTACCCCTGTTTTAAGGTTTACAAAACAGAGAAAGAGAAGTTCAAAGGTTTCTCTTTTTCTCAGACTCTCTCTCGGCTAGTTGAAGATTGGTTGGACATATGTGATTTAGAGATAATGAGGGATAATGAGAAAAGGATGATAAGAGAAACCTGACTCGGGAGTGACCCCGAAAGAGAAAGAATAAGGGGAGAGGGAGAATCGTGAGCTGAGAAGTAGAGAAAATAACTGGGAATTTAAAGCATAAAGTAAAAGCTGTAAATAAACATGCAGAAGAAATAAAAAGAAGATGAAATAAGAATGGGTTTAGGCACGTAGCGAGACTTATCTCATCAGAGAGGAAGAGAAGAAATGCATATGCAAAACATAATAGAGAAACACAAGTTTATTGAAATTTAAAAGACTTACAAAGCTAGAAAATAAAGGGAAAACGTAGTAGAAAGAGAAAGAGAAAGATAAGAGAAGAGAGAAGGCAAAAAAGGATGGCTAGAGAGAGAGAGTTGTTCTGAACCTGCCTTAAACAGAAGAGGGCTTCTGCTTATATAGAGGGAAATGAAATACTATTTGTACTGTTCGGTTTTTGTACAGTTTCGGTTGGTGACCGGTACTATTGATTTGTTTCGTAAATAGCTACAATAATTTTTATAACTACTTACAGTGATCTACAATCTACATTGTTTGGTGCTACAGTGAAAATACCTAGCACTACTACAATAGTGTAGAATGAAACAGTTTATACAGTCTTCTACATGGAAGCTACAATGTTTGGTGCCTCTGTCAAAAACTACAAGTTTGGTCTTCGCCCAAATTGACGACAAATTCTTCATCACTTTAGTCTGGGTCTTCTTCTTTTGAAGAGCTGGCCCCTTTTGTTGTCTCAGTCTCATCTTGCTGGAGTTGTTTGAGCATGATACTGAATTGCTTGATGTATTCTTGTTTATCTGGGGCAGTAGCAAGGGTACATTAAGCATGGCTCTTCTAGTTTAAGCAAGAGATCACCTACTTTGCTTAATGCACAAAGAAAATTTGGATTTTGTTCGAACCATTATTCTACTGCTTTAGAGTCTACTTTGGATTGGTTGAATTTTGCCCACCAATGTACATAAGGTGATCTCTGTAATACCGGCAAAACTGGAGAGTTTCTATCATTGTGTGAAAATCTATATTGCCAGGAGAATATGCAAGACACAATAGTTTTGAAAAATAGTGAAGATTAATCGGAAAAGAATCTCCAATTTGAAGAAGAAGAAGAAGAAGAGCGTTGAGAAAAAGAGCGAAAAATAGAAGACATAATGTAAATAGACTAAATATAAAGTAGTTGAAAGTAAAGAGTGAAAGAGTAAAAGCGCAGGTGATAAAAATTGAAAAGCAAAGTAACAATAAGATAAACAATAATTGTAAATCTCCCTTCAATTAGTATAAGGGTAAAGGATTTCTCCAGTCACTGGAGATAAAGTTATCTCCAGTGACCCCAAAACTACATCGTTTTGGATTAATGAAGGGTGTTTCCGTAATTTTAGGTGAATTAATGAGAAGTGTTTCGTTAAAATTTATATAATAAAAAAATAAACTTTAAATTCATCCATAGTGGAGATTCTTCTCCAATTGATCTTCATTATTTTTCAAAATGGTCTGTGTCTTGGATATTCTCCTGGCAATACAGATTTTCACATAATGACAGAAACTCTCCAATTTTGCCGGTACTACAGAGATTACCTTATGTACGTTGGTGGGCAAAATTCAACCAGTCCAAAGTATACTCTAAAGCAGTAGAACAATGGTTTGAATAAAATCCAGGTTTTCTTTGTACATTAGCACAAAGCAGGTTCTCAAACCAAAAGAGCCATGCTTAATGTACCCTTGCTGCTACCCCAGATAAACAAGAATACATCAAACAACTCTAGCAAGATGAGACTGAGGCAACAAACGGGGCTAGACCAAAGTGATGAAGAATTTGTTGTCAATTTGGGCGAAGACTAAACTTGCAGTTTTTGATAGAGGCACCAAACGCTGTAGCTTCTGTGTATAAGACTGTATAAACTGTTTTATTCTACGCTATGGTAGTGCTAGGTATTTTCACTATAGCATTAAACATGATCACTGTAAATAGTTATAAAAATACTGAAGCTATTTACGGTACAAATCAATAGTAACAGTCACCAACCAGAAATGTACAAAAAACAAACAGAAATAGTCACCAACTGGAACTGTACAAACAGTATTTCGAATTCGTCTATATAAGCAGAAGCCCTCTTCTATTTAAGGCAGGTTCAGAACCCACTCTCTCTCTCTCTCTAGCCATCCTTCTCTACCTTACCTCTTCTCTTCTCTTTCTCTTTCTGCTGCGTTTTCTCTTTGTTTTCCAGCTTTGTAAGTCTTTTAAATTTCAATAAACTTGTGTTTCTCTATTATGTTTTGCATTTGCAATTCTTCTCTTCCTCTCTGATGAGATAGGCCTCATTGCGTGCCTACACCCATTCTTATCTCATCATCTTTTTTTTTTCTTCTGCACATTTATTTACAGCTTTTACTTTATGCTTTAAATTTCTTGTTATTTTATCTACTTCTCAGCTCACAATTCTCCCCGTTGCTCATCAAGTTATGTGGAGGAAGATGATTGAGACTATTCACGTTTGAATCTCTCTTTCTTAGTCTGTCTCTCAGCTGGTTGAAAGCACGCAAATGATGAGAACA